>CM054410.1:4653750-5992500 GCA_028858755.1 Ara ararauna | reverse complement strand
GAGTCAGCTAGGTTTCTTATTAGTAATGTCTCAGCACATTATCGCTCACATACAGCACCCTGGCATACGGAATATCTCTCCAGAAGGGAGATTCATCCTTTTGGTATTAACAAAGAGACAGAAAGAAGAGAGTAAGAGAGAGAGAGAAAGAGGGAGCAAGAGAGAATCATACAGGAAATTTAAGCTGCAGTTGTTCAGATCTTTCCTTCTGCTGAACTGTACATGATCAGCTCATAGGTTTCTGACATTATTTCAGTGCCAATAAATTTACTTGAATAGTTATTGGCTGGGTGCTCATTTGCAAATATTCAGTACTAAAAATGCAAATTGTTTCAGCCGCATATATAGTATGTGTTGTATATTTGTGTTTCCCAAAATTTAATATTTAGATCAAGGTTTCTGAAATAAACACTGACAGTTACAAATGTGCCTTCTGTTAAAATTACTCTTAGGTTGGCTATTTTGATTAAAATTGCTTGGTGGAAGATTCAGAAGAAATGAAGTCTGAAAAAGGACTGAACTCAATTTTGATATAAGTTCTTTTCAGAACTTAAATAAGTATTCAACAGAGATGGTGGGAGTGGAAAATGAAAAGTATTCTACCAGCTTTCAGTCCAGTACACAGAATAGTCAGTCATCAAAATCACACAATTTTCCTCAATGTTCTTGATATGAACTGTAGAATGCACACTGAGAGGACAGATATTTTGCAATGCAGCTGCACTTCACTAATGAATTCTGATTGACATCCTGAAACGCATTTGCTGGGAAGTGACAGCCATTCTGTGTTTGTCACATTTCATAGATGGCTACAACCCGTAGTATTAGAGTACTGCTCTGGGAGGAAAGGCTGACCTGGAATCTGTGTGTATCTACCACTGTTTGCTTTTTTTTACCTAGGCACTGGAAAAACAAGATTCCCCCTTGTGCTCAGGGACAAATCCTACATGCTGTTCAGCACAACTCCAAGATCTTTCTACTATTCATCTTTTTGCAACCAGCCCTTTTAATGTTTCAAAGTCCTCTAGAAGGTTATGTTCAGTCATTCAACAGATAATCCACTTTAGAATCTAATTCCTGATCATCCTTACTCCAGTGACTGCTATTAAAAAGTCAATGGTATCATGATTACGACAAAGGCTTGTCTGCAACTGAGGCTGGTGCCTTACTTAAGAACCTATGGGGACTTTAATTAAAATAGCATGGGCCACTTGAGTGCTGAAAATTGTTGAATATTTCATTCATTGGCTGAATCAAAGCTTAAGAATGCCACAGTTCTTTCACCTGTATTAAACAGTAAATCATTGTATTTCATTGTATATTGTAAATCATTGTACATCATAAATGTAGGCTACCAACCAAAATAATTTCTCATTCCAATCACTGTCTTTCTCTGATCTCACACTAAATCTATGTATCTACTGATGCAGTAATCAGTTCATTCTGTTTGATTTCTCTTCCGAAGCAGAAAAACTATGAAAATACCTTTTCCAATTTAAATCTTCATTCTAGCCTAATAAATATAAATAAGCAATATACCAGAAAAGTGAGAATATCCTAAGCAGCACTGCAAGCTTTTTAATGTATTTTTGTTGGTATTTTGGTTCACGCCATATAAGTGATGATGAAGAAGAAGAATTAATAGAACATGTATAATTCATTTGTATGTGGATAATGTATGCATGATCTCGCATTAAGACTCTCATCTGAGAAGCCATAATGCAAAGTCCATTTAAAATATATATAAAAGTGAGCATATGTCCTTAGTGGAAGTACAGTGAAATACTGTATGGATTATAAGTGGACTAGAACTAGAAAATAAGCTCCTGCTGAGGATGGTTGCTCAAGTCATTCAAATTATGCAGGGGGCTTGTCATCTCTCCAAAGGGTAAAAGTAAAATAGTTCTGCTCCTAATAAGCCGTTCATTATTGTCTCACAGGTGAACATTCTTTCACAAAAAGTAAATGAAGCACCACTGAGAACCATAATGAAGGTAATCTGGGAGGTATTCTAAAAAGCGGGCAAATGCATTTTTGTTTTACCATTTGGGGCACAACTCTTGGCCCTACTGGCAGTCAAAAATCCAGAAACTACCAGCTAAAATGAAGGTGAATTTTCCCAGGGGCATCTGCCATTGATTGGTCTGCAAATTTAGATGAGCTGGAATTTAGATAACATTGGATTGCACCCATGACAAGGAGTGACTAGCAGGAGAAGAAGATCCAAGATTCAAGCTGATAACAAAATAAGTTCCAAAGTTCATATCTTAATGATATGGTTTTTTCCCTTCAGTGAATAAAAATAATAGGAAAAGCCCCAGAGACACAGCTGAGTTTCAAATGACTGTGCTCCTTAACAATTCACAAAGAGGTGGATTGTTTGGTTCTCTGAATGGTGGACAAGTGATTATTTTATGGCTCCTGTTCATAGAGTTATTTGTTAAAAGGTGCACAGCACAAAAAGCATACAAACAAATTATTTGAGGAGATATAACCATATTTCTAGAATATTCTTCAGATGGCTATAAATGTCAAAGAAAGAAAGGAGGAAATAAAAGAGATTACTTAATAAAGCCAAAATCTTACAAAGGTAGTCTAAAAGCCGTTGAAGGGGACACTTAAGAGAGCCAAATGTCTCAGGCCTAGAGAAAAGGGAGGTTCATATTTGCACCATATGCAGACGCATTATAAAAAGACCTGAATGCACAGGGCTAGTTCTCTCATCTTGAAAGGAATATATTAGAAAAATTTCAGAAAGTGGAAACTAGGCTGTGCAATAACTCTCCATAAAGGCAATAATAGAGTAAATTAGGACTATTCAACCTAGGAAAAGAATCATTTGGTAGGACATGATAGAAGTGTACAAGAATCTGAAAGGATAGAAAGGGAGTAACTTTTTACTGGTTTCATTATCTCACTCATGCAAGAGTGGAGAACATCAAGTGAAGTAAAGGGGAGGGGGGCATGTTAAAAACTATTGAAAGGAAGTAATTTCTACAGCTACAAGTAGCAAATCCGGGAAATTATTTGAAAAAGGATGCTACAGATGCCAGAAATTTACAGACTCAAGCACAGAATGGACATAAACTTGGAAATTAATTACATATGGCAGATTAACAATCAAATTCATCTCTCACTATGTATGGTCTTACTGTCAACACTGAGACTAAGTAGATGCTGGATTTATTTCTTTACTGTGCACAATGCAGCCTAATGTATAGCTCCAAGCAGGAAAAAAGTAAGTTCTGGCACCAGGAAACTGCTGGCAAGGTGTTTCACAGTCGTGGTTTAGGTTCAGCCGTAACTCAGGCCAGCTTGCAGGCTGCGCACTGCAGGCTTCACTGCCTTCCCTCTGCTCTGAGTGTGCAGGAGCAGCGGCACAGGTCCCAGTTAAACCCCACAACCTTTCTCTCACTCCCCCCCACCCTTTTCCTCCTCCCGCTCCCAGAGGGATGGGGAGAAGAATCGAAAGAATGTAACTCCCACAGGTTGAGATAAAAACAGTCCAGTAATTAAGGTATAACACAAACCACTGCTGCTTCCACCAATAATAATAATGATGAGGGAAATAACAAGGGAAGAGAATACAACCGCTCACCACCCACCCACCGATACCCAGTCTGACCCTGCAGTTATCTAACCCTTCCGGGTGACTGCCCCCAGTTTATATAGTGGGTATAATATGCTGTGGTATGGAACACCTCTTTGGTCAGTTTGGGTCAAGTGTTCTGTCACTGCTTCCTCCCGGCCTTCCCTGGCAGAGCATGAGGCTCAGAAAGTTCTTGGTCAATGTAAACATTACTAAGCAGTAGCTAAGAACATTGGCATTATCAGCTTTGTTCCCAGGCCGAAAGTCAAGAACACAGCACTGCACCTGCTACTAAGAAGGAGAAAAAATGACTGTTCTGCTGAACCCAAGACATTCATTCAGGCAGAGTGAACAGGCAGGATTACTGTATTAACACAGGAATTGCACCACAAGGATGTGTCAGCAGAGGTTTTTCAAGACCTGATTTAGCATATCCATTTGGTGCTATGCTCTACTCTCTTTTCTATGTTCTTCAATGAAACACTCAGAGTACCACTCTTTGTGCTATATTAGGAGTAGAAAAATACAATAATTGCTAATTCTAATTTTATTCTTGAGCTAGTAACAGAGTGTCCATGACCATGTCCATTTTATTCTGAGGACCGAGTGTCCATGACTGTGACTTTTGGGCAGATGTTTGACTTCACCTAATCATGTTGATGGGGTAAGTTTTGTCAGTTAATTTACAGACAGATTGAGATGCCAATGATGATCTTGCTGTCTCATAACCATCCCAAGGATTCTGGGTAGCTTAACCTGATAAGGCTAAACTTTTAACAGCAGTGCAAGATTCATTGTTAAATTCTATCAGGCAAAGGCACATGAACTTAGTCAGTACATTAAAACACTGCTTCATGCAAATGGGGATGCCATTCAGGGCCACAAGCAATACTGTAAGCTTCAAAGAGTCTATTGCTTGAAATGTTGATCTAATATAACCATTCTGTATATGAACTTAACTAGAAGTCTACGAATTAGACAGCTCCTTTGTAAACTAAACATGCATGGATTGTCATATGAGGTTTGGAGAAAAGTTAAAATCAAGTTTATTTTTTAAATGGAATACAAAAATGCCAGATTAATGGAGATGGCAACTTGACATGTTCATGATGTGTCAGTATTTGTTCTGCACAATTGCTTCTCTGAAGATTAGGAGGGCTACATATGTGGGCATCGTAGATAATTTGAGTTGAATCATGCTCCAGAATATACTTTTTGTTAGGAGGATCTGCAGTAATAATCTTGATTAGCCATTCGATTAGTAGCCAGTCCATGAATTCCAATTACTCCTCCAGTATTTGGAAACTATATTTTCAATGAAAACTTTTAGACCAAGATTAAGTAAAGCCTACCAACAGTATAAGCTTCCCTAAATCACTTAAATTAATTTGGGAGCCTCTAAAATTGGTGTGAGTCTGCAAAGCAGATTCTCACTCACACCCCTCAATTTAATTAATTTTCTTTCCCTAGAGGCAGCTCTATTTTTCCTCTCCTACTGCCCCTTTATCTATTACTCACAGAAAGATCTTCTAGCAAAGGGAAGATTCTACTATTGGATTTTATTTTAGCCTAAAAAAATATTAAGTTGTTACCAGAAGTTCTTCATGCACAGTGCAGTAATATTTGCACAGGTTCATAAAAACTCATTTTCATACTAAATGTTGTCTCTCTATATAGTGTTCCCTCACAGTCCCTCATCTATTTATCCGCATATTTCTTCCTATTTTTGTTCCACCTGGTGCAAATGACATTAAAACTCCTTTTTACAGGATAAGTTTAAAGCGCCATTGGACTCCAATGAGGCAGAATCACATGGTTAACTGCTTTGCTGAATTAGGGCCAAGAAAATGAGGTAACTTGCTGTCATGTCTCCATAAGCCAACTGGGGTTAGGTCTTTTAGCATCATAGGTTAATACTGGGTTTAGAATAGCTCAAGGCATTCTCAGTGGGAAGACTTTGCTTAGAGAACTGCTGTCTTGAAGGCAGCAGTCACTCTGAAAATCCTCTTCTGAATAATGTTCTTGATGATTATTCAACCCCCTCTGCTCACAAGGTCTGATATTTAGATCTGCAGCTAAGCCTGAAGAATATTTTCTGATATTAATTGGGTATTACTTTAACTGTGCACTTTGTAAATTGGCTAAACAAGGAAAAGGTATTTCTAGCAACAACCATCTGCACCTACAAAGCTTCCTCTGCTAGATTTTGTATCAATATACTGAGAAATGGTACTAGCAAAACAATTCTGGTGTGCCTGTGCTGCAGCCTGCAGAACAGCGTACCGATGGAGAAGCCAGCAGTAAACAAGCTACAAAATACTGGAAGGAGAATAGCAACAGCAGTAGAGCACTCACAGCAAGTTAATTTACTCCATTCCTCAAATGCACAAATCAAAAAGTTCTGTGATGCACACAGGTACCTCATTAAAACAGAATTCAGGATAAAAATAAAAGTGGTGATATTTGTTTAGTAAATGAAAGTGGCAGTAATTGCAACCATAATAAAAATATTAATTGTTAAGTCTGCTCAACTGGAATGCAAATCAGGGCTGCAATCCATGGAAATTTTATGTAATATAAACCAAATCCATTTGATTTAATGTAATTTTCAGTGGCAGGAATAGGAAGAGAAGAGAGGAGCAAGCAAAATACGCATTTGGTAAACACTTTTGCAGCAACATACTGGGATCAACTCAGGGTAAATTCCAGGGAGTTATAGACACTGCAAAAATATTCTTTTATTCCTCATTAAGTAATTACTACGCTTTACTACTTAGAAAATTCCAGTGAAATACAGACAAAAGCCCTCTTATGACCAAACTGCATCTAAATTGCTTCATGCAAATAAGCCTGGTAAAAAGTGTATTCATTCAGTGCATGCAAATCCAAACTGCTAGATCCAGAACTAGGCTCATCTTGTGTAAAATTAAGTTATTCTCCCAAGCAGATGAAAGAATCTACAATGGCCGACACTTTTCAGAACAAATGGCAATCTTTTCAAGTTGGCTGTGTTAGCCTTTCCTGCATACAAGTAAAATGCAATTTACATTCTTAAAGGGACTTCTCTCAACTGTAAAATTCACAGGACACGGTTTAGGGAGCAATATTTTCTTCTGAGTTTTGATTAAAAAGCATAGACCTAATAATCCATAAGGCTATGAACAACCTTTGTATTCAGTACAGAAAGCTTTTCAGTTAGCTGGAGTGAGCATTTGGGTTTAGACACTTCCACTCCATTAAACTAATTGAATAAGCAGGAGTTCATTCTTCCAGAATAACCAGTTGCTCCAGGAAGCAATGCTGACAATTAAGTAAGTGACACTCTTTCTTCTGAAGCACTAACAGCAAGTGTCCCAACAAGGAGCTCTGCTGAACTACACATATCTTAGAACAAATCATTAAATGGAGGCTAAGTCAACTTTACTAAAGTACTGCGTTTGTCGCAGTACTTTAATCACTTCCTCAATGCATGTGCCCTATGAACTTCTCTCTGACCAAAGGATATAAGTCTGCATATCTCAACATTATAGGGCAAGGATAACAGATGGGCTGCCATCCATCTCCCCACATAGCACTGGCTGATGATATTTATCTGCAAGTGTTTCTTATTTCAAAAAAAGCAGCAGCTGATATTTAAACTAGGGATATGAGAAAGCTAAAGTGATTTAGCAGAATGAACTTGAATTTAACAGGATTATTTCTTATTGTTATTAGAAAGCTATAATGTGATTCTGCTTTCTTTTTTTCCCAGAAAGGTCGTTGTGGTAACAGCAGAATTATCTGCATTCTATAGAATTCCTGCAGCAATGTTATTGCACAGACTCACAGCAGTGTGGCATATTTAACTGGTTTCACCATCTATCACATAGAGCTGTCTACTACACACTCAAGCTTCTGAAAGATTTCAAAAAAATGAACTACATTTTTCAGCTCCCTGCAAATTAAGAGCACACAGAGCTCAAGCAAAACCTAAAACCAACGTCCACGCACAAAAGAAGTTTAGATGAAGAAATATATCTGAGACGAGAGTGATTAAAAATATAATAGAAATAAAACTGCTGCAATTTCCACTTTTCCCCCCACAGAGAAGGATGCTGAGATTCAATGCACAGTACTACAATTATCGTTAGTAAATTGAATTGCTTCCTAATGAGAGATCGGCAGTCAACGATGTCTACATACATTAAAACACAAACTGTAGATGGCAGGCAATGGGCAGTCACAAATCATGATATACTCAAGGACCCCCAGTCAGCACTGGAGAAGGAAGACCATGGGTAGCTGGCAGAACCTGACAGAGGTAGTCAGTGATCTTTACCAAAAATAGACACCACTTTTCTGAGTAATCCAAGGAAAAAGATGCATTTTTTTCTATGCAGGAAACAGGAAGATAGTAGGATGTATTTTATTGAACAGAAGCATACATTTCTGAATATCAGAGTACTGCTCTATACAGCATTGGTGAGACAGAGTTACTAGCTTGCTCTTACTCTGTGGGTACCAGCCACAAATTTCATCTTGCAGGATGTTCATTGATCACTAATGGTGAATGGCTCCAGCATGGGCTGGGGACACCATCTGGTTAATGCCATTCAACTCTTTACGTGCCCCTTTGAATTGAGATTTGTGAGCATTGCTCCACATTTTTAATTATATATTTTTTTTAACTGCTGTTCTCAATAAGACAGCTGTGGTTATAGAACCAGACAGAAAAAAGGTAAAAAGTCTGCTCTTCTGGTTGCTCAGTGACTTCATTTTTAGAGGAGTTGTACCAAACTCAACATTTGGAATGCTTTAGGAAACTGTTGGATGGAGCATGCTGCATAGACATCATACTAGTTACACTAAATTCCTTCAAATACCACAATAAATCCAATACAAATCCAGCAGCACAGCTTTCCTTTCTGGTTCTGGGAACCAGACAAAAAGTTTAGGCATGAGTTTTGAGGGACAGAGTTTCCCAAAAGAAAGCTCAGACCTTTGTGAGCTCCTTTAACCCATATGAAAAGCAGCCACACAAGCTCTTTTACAGCCTGATTGGTGCTGCGGTAAATTAATTTGGCTGATTCTATAATTAAGAAGATACTTAGACTTGTCAGCAACAACAGAGACAGTTTGTTCTAAGTTTAAGCTCCATGACAAGGAAGATCGCAGTCTTCAGGCTTCCAAGCTTAATACATTAATGGAATTATTCATGCCATGGTGTAATTTTTTCTCTCAGTTTTATTTTCATTTCCCCTCCTCCTTTCTTCTCTTCCATTTTTTTTTTCCACTATCAGGACAAAACTGTATTAGAAATAGCTCTTATCATTTTAATAGTCTTTAAATTAGGCTGGCACAGCCTTAAATAAAGAGATATTTTGTGGGAGAAAAAAAAAGAAAATAGAGAAACTGTTTGTAAAACATAACTCTTGTGCCCAAAGGGACGTATCATTTTCATATTTTAAATCTGAATACATTTTAGTTATTTTGTGTTTTTGCAGCAATCAGTTCACATTATGAGAATAGGGTAGTATAATTATGGAAATTAAGTACAGATTTCAGTTGAATGAACTCATCAGATGGAATTACAGCCTTTCAAGATTGGTCGTCTGGCTTTATGTCAGATGATTTGCATAAAACATTTAGCTTAATGAGAAGTAAACAACAAGACTGCGGAATGTATTAACCCGAGGGGGTATGAGCTGACATGTAAGAAATATTAAAGTTGCAGCTTTTTTTTATTTTAAAGACAAAAAGGAAGCCTTGAGTGCAGATTAGGGATATAAAGGTAATTCTGGCTTGGATCATAATTCTTCATGACCGGTCTTTTTCACCACCTACAGTCATTCACTGTAAAGTAATTTTTCAGTTTTATTTACTTTCAGTTGCCTGTAAGCAAAATCTGACATAATCTAGTTACCCTGTCAGATAGTGTTCGTGGCTGCAAACATGTTTTTGTGTTTAATAGTAGAATTTGCTTCTGGTAAGTGGTCTGGAACTTGCTCAGAAATGACTGACCCATCTAGTCATTTATCCATAATCTCTGCAGGCTCTAATTTTCACCAGGAAATACAAATCCAAACCATATTTTGCATCTTTAATCATTAAACTCAGAAATTTTACTATCTTAAAAGCATATTGACAGCAAGTCTCCTTAATGCACAGCATAGGAAAGGGCTCTTTCTCTCTGTTCCCATGACATCATCTACTTCTGGGAGGGGGCTCTCTAGGAGGCCTGAGCAAAGTACATGAGCGAAATCACTATTCTTCCAGTTAAGATGCTTAGCCTATAGGCTGCCTTCTAGCCTGGTACAGCTTGGTATTTCCACAATACTATTAATTCTGTGCTTCATCCTATTGTAGATCACCTCTTGGCATGTCTCCCTTTATGCTAGATTTTTAATGTTGGCATTTGTGATAAGCTGCTGTTGTACTAGAACTAAGGATTCCTTGTTCTCTGTCTACAGCACATAGGTTGTGAAGTACACTGTAGAACCAAGGTGAATTCCTTCCCTAATGTTTAAAAGACTGAGACTTAGGTCTTAATTAAGCCTTCAGCACTGTACATTGAAAAAGAGTAAAAACATGGACAGATGATCACAAGAGACCAAGTTAGCTTATCTTAGGACATAACAACTCATTAGCTGAAAGTTACCACCGCCAGCAGATGGGCAGCATTGCCTGTGTATGCAATTGCTTTTGATCATCTGGCCATACCTGTAGGGTCTCTTCTAAGTCCAGTCCCTCTGATTGTAAATAAGGTGCTTGATTACTTGAAAGAAATATCCCCAATTAAAAATGTAGCAGTCACCATCCTCACACAGGGAAAAATAAAAGTCTGCAACAGCAAATTAATCCCTGTTGCTCAATCTTTCATTTAACCCACATATGTGAATGTTTCCAGAGCAACCCCAATTAGCCAGTAAAGTGGTAGTTAGAATTTCTATGGCAAGTATTTTGATTAACACAGTTCTGACTTAGAGGCGTGAAATAAACTACAGTGTTTAGACAGCATCCTGATGGTGCAAATTTTAACTTCTTTTGTATTCTCAAAAAAAAACCAGCATATGAGACTGAGTAGAAGGGTACGAATAATTTTTCACATAGAAGGCAAGTCTTCTCTCACCCTTGCCTAGGAAGGAAGAGCACTGAGAGAGATTGCCTTTCCCCAGTTCATGATTGCCAGTGACAACATACAGAGAAACAAGTTACCAATTCATTGAAGAGTACGCCACATGTTCTGCTTAGATTTCAAAATAAAACATTGTATGGCGGTAGGAAATGGAAAAAGCCACTCTGCTTTGCTGCCGCATGTGTTCTTCCCACTATTGAGCTCTCCTTAATGAAAAATTGGTGCAGGCTCGAAGAAGCAGAGAAAGAAATGAGAATGGTAGTACAGAAAAATACTGACCCTTGTGTCTAGTAGAATGCAGAAGCAGCGTAGGTAGGGGGTTCCTTAAAAGAGTATGTCTGAATCTATGAGGTTCTGACTGGCTGCATTTAAGGAAACAAAGTGAAATGAGACAACTTCAGTTTGCTGGATAATATGCAGATCTGAGGAGAAAAGATGAGCTATAGCAAGTTATGGCATGACAGTTCAGTGGCCACACAGCCAGAACCAGGAGAACAGGATCGCTGTTCATTTCAGAAAAGCGTTATATGAAAAGTCTTTGAGTCTTGTCCTGTAGCAATTCAAATCAGGGAATTTTGCTTGCTGATTTGATGCTTCACTTTGAAATCAGACCATCACCACAAGCACCCTGGAGACTTTGTCATTCTTCTAGTTTGTCTGGTAAATGTCACTCCTAAAGAAATAAGTATCAAAGCTGCAATGGTCTCTTTGAGAAGACTGAAGAACTCTCTAACTCTTTTTTTATAAAATGGGCCCAGTTTCACCCTTGGGTAACTCTCAGATGCAGGGCCATCTCATCTGCCTTTGAGGCAGAATGGCTCTGCTCAAAACGAACAATTGCCATCTTAAGCCCTATGGGGAATTTTCTCTCCTGAAAATTATTGCCCATGCACAATCTCAGTACAGAAAGCACTTTGGGGTGATTGGGGTGAAGAAGGCTACAGGAGACTCTGGAACTGGTATATTCTGAAGATGTGAAGAAAACAAGTGTCCTTCTTCTGTTACCAGAGATAATGAAAATTATGTGCATTTCATACACCTAGAATAAATCAGCACAAAGTCAGGCCTCTTTTTATTTGTAATTCAACTGATTATTTCTTTCTCCTTGCCTTGGTTTATGCTGTGCTATAAAATTGTAGAAGGCTCTCAGCTCAATCATCAACTAAATAAAGTGATGCTTCATGCTTAATAAACACGCTCTGCCAATTGATCACAAGATCCTTTCCAAAGGTAAATAAGCATTTGAGACATGTAGAAAAACTACATCCAATTATTGAAGATTATAAAATGAAGCTGAATCGGATATAGGTACCTAAGTACAAGGGATACTCATGCTCCCTCTTCCTGCCTTTTAGGAACATCCTTCCAGAGGTAATGCAGCTTTGACTGAAAATTTCCTTGAGTACCTAAAAGTTATATTTCACAGCACATAGTGCAGGATCACCTTTTCTTAAGAGAAATGGACTTCTTGTTCCTAGTTCAGGCTGAACAACTCACATACATGATTACAAACACAACATTCGGGCAAAAACCTGGCAACAAGATAGCTGCTGCTGCCTTGCAGAGAGGATGATGATCCTGCTCATCACTTGCTTGGTAGTAGCCTATCCCCTTGAGATACATTATAGCCCAGCTCTCTGTGGAAGTTTCTAACACCATCCTAACCTATAATTCGGGACAAAAAAACAAAAATATACAGTCTTGCGTGTTACCATGGAAGATTTCTAGCACCTGCCCTAGGAATAACTCCCACTTGCAACCAAGCATATCAGATACAGAAATTAGATGTCCATCAAAAATCCCTTAGACTGTTTTGAAGTGGTCTCCCCTAACCATTTCTCTCACAGATTTAGACCACTGAGATTTCCTAGAATGGCTACATAACCTAGGGACTGGAAAAGGGTCTGAAAGAGGAAATTCAGGAGGAAGAATGACTGTCACAAAATGAATACAACCCTCCAACCGTCCTCTTAAAACTGGCTCCTGTGCAAAGAGGAACTCAAGATTTGTTAAACCAGAAATAGAAGCACTAGAACATACAGCCTGGTGATTATGGTATTCAGCTGGAACAGTCTGGGGATGTAATTTAAAGACTGTGAACAATGCTCAAGTTGTTTGCTGCATATGGCCCCAAGTCAGTTGTCCCATAAATCATAGAATCTGGCTTGCTACCTTTGCATCGTAATTGCATCCTCCCTAAAGGCAACCACTGTGCTGAAGTTTATACATCACAACGGGAAGTGACAGGGACTGCCATTCTGGTCCTAGTTCGTTTCAAAAGTTGACATTTGGGGCACTTTCTTATGATTGAAATCATGCTGAAATTTTAATTCTCGCCTGCACACGCAATTTCTGTTTCTCCTCTATTTATTTGGGGCAGGGGTTGAGGTGTACTGAAAGCACACACATTTGAGCAGAAGAAGTGTGATGTGGGCGTGCTTTTGAATTAACTCCTGCTTGAGGTTTCCATGAGGTTTGTAAAAATGTTGAAAAAGACCTGTTGATTGCATCTGTTTGTAATTACTAGGTGTGGAGTGTGAATATGCAGCATGTATTTATTGAATTATGCTCTGAATGTGAATGCTGCACTACTGCTTCTTAATTGCCTACTCCAGTAGGTGTCTGACAATGGGGCTTTTCATCTCATCCCACTTCTTTAGGAAAAAAAAAAATGCATTTTCTTCTCCCTTTTCTTATTTTTAACATTATGCTGACATTTTGCCAGCTAGAGCACATATTTTAGGAAATATTACTTCAACACAAGTGTGGTTAGTAGAGTTTAAGGAGGGGTTGGGAATGAACCAGCATTAACAGACACAAAATTCTCAAAAACAGGTATTATGAAGAATTTCAGTGCTTCATGAAGTGCCCATGGAGGTCACTGAGACTTTATAAGAACTTAAAGAAATTTTGCATCAGGTTCATAGTTTGTTTTCTTTTGTTTTTTCCAAGTCAGGGTCAAATTTTCTGCCAATGCTATGATGAAGCTTCACTGAAATCTCTGGAAATGCACCATCTTATGCCAGAAGTACATGCCTATAATATTTCTACAGAAAGACCAAACTCAAACAAAATGTGCCCATATAAAGGCTCCTCACACCTGTGTCATAAAAGAAATTTTATAGTGATCATACTCATTTATCCACCTCTGCACACAAACACTGCTCATAAGTCTTAAAATGGCAAAATTCTTCTTCATCGTATGGCATACCCTTGGTTCCATTCCATAATAGACATCTTAAATGTACATAAAGGTATATTTATTATATCTGCAGTTATTCACACTAGTTTAAAGAGAGTTTCAGCAAAGGGCACCTCAGGACACAGTTTAGAGGTATTGACAAATCTCCAGATTTAATGCATTGTCACATCCCACATGTGACTGTAGCAGTTTTATATCTTTGACAGCAAAGGGGACATGCAAGCTAATTGAGTTCAATTTAGAAAGGCTGCAGAACAAACCAAATACAGTGGAAATTCTGCACTTTACAGTAGCATTGTAGCAATTTTTTTAACAGTAGCTGAAACTCATTTCCACACTTCTGACTTACAAAAGAAAACACAGCCAGGGCTCCCAAGTATAATTTAATTGGTATTCATCATTCAGCAATAAAGAGTAGCATAGCACTGTGAAACAAAATCTCTTCAGGAGGTATTAGCCCTTCTGTTTCAATTTCCTTAAGTCCAAGACAGTTGCAAGAAGATAAGATAACATCCTTCCACAAATGGGAAATAAGAGCATATCCCTGCAAAATACTGCATAGACAGTAGCATAGGAATGAAAATATTGAAGTATTTACAAATATTTCAGAGGGATGCTGCAAATCTGAGAAGATGGAGACTCCGCATTTAGATGGATAAACTCCATTTTCTTTAACGAGCTAAGTCAAATCCTCCTGAAATATGTGCAAAGAACTGTAGTTCTGGGTATATGGATTAGATAATGTCGCATGTGATCTATTCCAGCTCTATCACCCAAATTATAGAACCATGAGGCCACTATAATCATTACAGTATTTCCATATCATTTATGGAAAAGTTTAAGTTACAGACTTTTCTGTGTGCCAGGAGCCCAACAGTCATTTCCCTTGCACATTTAAATCACTAAAATAACCACAGAATTGTTCTTCCAAAAGAACTGTTGTAAGTAACTAAACCCTAGCAGTCTTTGAGCCCAGAAACAGACACAGTTAACAAGGGGGTTGGCTTGTTTTCGCAATCACTGTCATCCCTAAAAGTAAAACAACCCACTCCTTCATTGTAGGCAAGAGGTCTTACTTAATAGCTCCATAACACTGCAGTTTCTTGAGCCCTGTCCCTGAAATTTAGTGATGTTGAAGACAGTGCTAATAAATGCCATGTGTGCAGCATTGTCATCTGCACTGCACCAAGTCTGCATGCATTAACAAAGCAGAAGTTTTAATTATATATGTAAATGTATGATGCAGCACTTGATGGCATATTACTGAAGTATTGATTGCTATTTGAGACTCGTGTTTATGCATTCTGTGCTAATGAAATTTGTACCAAAAACCAAATTGGGCAGCAATGTCAATATACATACATATAAACAAGAGTGCAGTCTCCACAATTTTTCAAGTAGTTTTATGGGAATCAAAGCAGTAAGCGGTAAGATAGTAAAACTATCCCCTAACAACAAATTAACACAATCCAGATTTTCTGTTTCAAATGCTCGCTTCACAACATAAGCATCAGCCAAGCAGCCTTTCCCAAATCTTTTTGTATCGTGAAAGTGTTTTGGCTCAAAATGAATGCACAAAGAGTGGCCCCTGAGACACAGGCAAAGGCATCTGTTATGCAGCATGTTGCAACCAAAAGCCACCTGTGTGCTCGTAATGTGGAGCATTCATATGTCAAAATGGTTATTTTGTGGTATTTTCTGAAGTTATATCTAAATAAATTTCTTCTGCCAAGTACATTTGACGATGTTTACAACAAAATGGTAACATGATTTTTCTGATTCATTATCAACTCGACTGCCTATCTGCTTTGATTTGCTACTTTTTCTCTCTTACTTCAGCCAGACTTTCTTATTTTGCTGACACTCTTGCTGTTGCACAACCTTTACTTTACAGTTCTCTCATATTTAGCTCTTAAGTGGACCAGAATACAAGTGGAGGGGATTCTGAGCTGATGCTGCTTTCACAGTCTGTATTGGAGCGTAAGAGCTCCTCTGAAGCCAATAGTAAGACTAAAATGGCCAATACTTTGACATGGCTGCTGAAATTCTGGTCACCTTTACCAGATTTAGCAACAGTATTAGAAGAGTTACAAGAATAAGACTAGAAATCTGGCTTTCAGAGCTGAATTCAGTAACTACACTTAGGTTTCAAAAGCATAATAACAGTAGTAAAAAATCCAAGACTTTTGGGGTGGGGTGGGCAGATTGGTTTTGTGTGTGAATATGCTTGTGAATTAAGCATGTATGAATACAGCTTTTTTGTTCTGTTAACATGGTAACCTCCTGCACTCACAGTCAGTTAAGAATCCTGACTGATGGGTGAAGCGAGCAAAGGAGTACACTGATTGTTGCCTTGTTTCCTTTTGTGACGAGGCTAATACACTACTGAAATTCTATGTTAGATTTGAGATATCCTTCCTGTCAAAACTAGTAACTATATACCCATGAAAAGTTTTTTATTTCAACAGCACTATACGTTAGCCACAGCAAAATTCCAACAGGTTCTGCTGACTAGGTGTAAGGAAGAAATCCTTGACTATGAGGGTGGTTAAACACAGCACAGGTTGCCCCATCCCTGGAAACATTCAAGGTCAGGCTGCATGATGCTCTGAACAACCTGATCTAGTTGAAGATGTTCCTGCTCATTGCAGGGGGGCTGGACTAGATGACCTTTAAAGGTCCCTTCTAACCCAAACTATTCTGTGAATCTATGATTCTAAGAAAATGTGTGTAATAATGCTCAGAGACAAGAGATGGGTGAGAATAGAGGAAGTCTGATTTACCTTGCAATTTAAACTCTGTATCATTTCTAAGAAGGACTTCAAAATGTTTTTGCATTCAATAAACAGACCACAGTGATTTAATGAAATTTGAATCGCATTCTGGGTCCCGATGTTGGACTACAAACATTAAAGGCTGAAATCCTTTTTCCTTGCTAACAAGGTACAGCCTTGTGACAGAGCTCATCCATGCCGCCAGCCAGCGCTCACCAGTTCGGTGTAAAGGGCAATTTCCAGAGCCATTTGGTTTCTGTGCTGACACTATTAACAACGATGCCAACGGCAATAACATTTTCAAACAGTGGACACCTGTATGCTTGGAATGGGATAGAGAACATCAGCTCATTTCATTTTGGCTTGCAAAAGGCTGCAGGTGGCAAAGCTATTTGCTTGCTTACAGCACAGAACAGACTTCAAGTATGAAGGAAAAGGCTCTATTATTTCACAGCACCCTCCAGTCACTTCTATATATGCTCATTTAGGATTTAGTAGGACACAGATGTAATATGAAATACGTTCCTCATGAAAAATATAAGAAAAAGTGACTTTATACAAGTCTGTAAATACTCTCAGGCCACAGAAATCAGAGAGCTCTGCATTGTGTGGCATGACTACTATTTGTGACAGCACAGTTATGAAAGGCACTGCACTAAATTTAACACGAATGCTCCAAAGTGAAATCAAATGCTGAAAGCATGGACAGGTTCTGAGTTCTGGTTCAGACTCATATGTGAGCTCGCAAAGAGGGTTAAACCCCTTTCAGTGCTGAATTTGCTTGTTTGTTTATCAGGTTGTGTTATATCTCTTTCACAGACAACTCAGTTGAAGTATGGGGAGTGGAAGGGAATGGGCTTAGAGGGATTCTTATGGGCAGCTGAAAATGCTTTGGGGGTTTCAAGGATGGTAGGCAAGAGATGTGCAGCAGCACAACCAAGAACCTGATGCTCATGACAAGAATGTGAAGAACAGATAATCAGGCCACAAGAAAAAAAGGAAAAACATTTCCAGAGCCATAAGAAACTGAGTTTGCTGAAACTCAGAGACGCATTGAATGAACCAAACCCAGGCTTGGAGGTAAGAAAATATCTGCTTGTATACAGCGGACAAAGACGGCATCCTATTGTCCTTCCATGTTTAAAATGGAGACAAACTATATTTAACCACGTATGAGTTTGAGAAAACAGTAATTTGTGAAGCACTTTCAGATTTTTCAGAAAGGAAAATGTGTATCCTAGGGAGGAAGAAAAAACAACAAATGAAATTGAGTGGTAAGAAATCAAAAATGACACAACATTCCCAAACAGTTGTTTTCTGCGAATGGTCTCAGACAATATTCAAAACATGGTTAGTGAAAATCAAAATGTTTTTTTCAGCCCAGGTCATTTCCCTATGCTTCATCTGAACTAACATTTTTGGAGCCATAACCAAATGGGCCTTTTAGTTTATGGTGCATAAAGCAGAACAAGACAAGCAGACTAAATGTAACAGAAACTGATTTTTGTCAGTAAAGAAAACAACTATGCATGGCAAGACTTCAACTAGGACAGACACAGCTGTACCTCTCAACAACCACCCAATCTTGCCTTTGAAGGGCCCCTGGTAGAAGAACGCTTACTCCCCACTCTACAGTGCAGGTTGCTTCCAATTGAAGAAAAAGATTTTGGAGAGATCTCTGCGGTAAGACCCAGGAAAGCAAAAAAAAGCAAAAATAAGAGAGAAAACCCAGCTTGTTCCATTTTAGCTCTGGTGGGTATAGTGGCAGCTGTAAGGAAAGACTCAAGGAAGCAAAGTGACAGTGGCAGACACAGAAATCAAGCATGTGCTGAAGGAATCATCACAACACTGCCACTCAGCAGACATAGATATCTGCCTCTACGAGATAACTGAAGCAGGATGCAAAGACCCTGCCATCCCTAAACCAACAACTTTATGCAGTGCCTTTGCAAAGCCCAGGACACAATCTCACCTTTAAGTGGGATTATGAAAGGCAGTTGTCACTCTGCAGACAAGTAATGTACCTACAGTGAACTTCCTCCTTGATTTGCATATGTCAGATACTAAGCCCCTATTTTTTTTTGCTGTACAGCTGCATGTTTTCAAAATATCCTCATCGTTAAATAGGAGTCATGTTTTTTTCTTTTCATTTGTCATATAATAAAGTAAAATATTCCTAGAAATTTGCCTCAATCAATAGGAAATTAAAATATTCTCTATAGAAGCTGCTATGAAATATGAAAGAATAATCATTTCTATTATTATGTAATCTTAATTCTATTTTTTAAGTTATTTTTCTTTTACATTATATAATGCAGAACTGTATCTTGTTAAATCTAAATTGGGAGCATCCCCAAGCAGGTGTCTGGAAGACATGTTGTAAGCAATTACAGAATTATATGTAAATACATAATTTGTCTGAGGAAAAGAAATCTCTTTAGTGTGATCAAGTATCACTTAAAAAATTTGTGTTAAAAAAGGTAAACACCTTTTAAAATGGATGATGCAGGACTGAGAAAGGTGCTTCCCTAAAGGATCAACCCAAGGAGCATGTTGTGTGTCTCTGTGATCAGCTGGTGAAAGTTCAGGTCTGAGTATGCCATCTCATGTCACAATTTTAGTTCCCATGAAACTTTGGTTTTTGGGGAACTGATGAAATAGACCACAATTACTTCTCCACTATATGCTTCTTAATATGGGTACATAGTTGTGGCAGACACACACACGTGCTCTTGGGATACTCTCACTGGCTTGGGATAAAGAAGGCTGTGATAAGAAACATGAGCAGACAGGTAACGCACAAGCAAAGATGACTGACATGCTCTGATTTATGGCCGAAAGCCTATGGACGTTAAAACTGAGTCCATGTGGAGATATTTTTTCCAGTAGATTTTGCCTGGACTTTTGTCCTCTCATAAAAGCACCCTTAACTTCATAATACCTGGAAGAGAAAGAGAGCCATAGCTTTTCAGACAGCTTCAAACACATAATACCCCCTGTGGATTTATATCTTGGCTTATAGACCAAGTGTAAAACTCTGCAGGATATTTTTCAAGGACTTTGGAAAACTCCTGCACTTCAAGAATCCTCATGAGAGAGCAAGTGGAATTATTCTTTATTTTACTACTGGATAAGCCACTGAGAAAGAGAAAAAAGCAGTAAGCATTCTCTTGCAAAATTTTAGGTGTCCACTGTTTCCAATGGAAAACACCCACCTTGATGGATGTCTCCTGTCAAATGAACGGTTTTAACATGAAGCACAATGAAAAAGGAGTAATTTTGATTCCTATTTCTGCCACTAAGGATTGTCACTTCACGTTCACTGTGGGGACTTGCCACTTAAACTAGACCCTTGAGGCCCCAACTACTTGAATTCACTTATCTAGAATCCCACACCAAATAAGTGCTAAATGCAGAATATTTTAATTTTACCCACCCCAATGTTTATTGTTATTGCCTATTAGGCACCCTGGTGTACTTGTATCAATCTTCTTAATAGCAGGACTAGAGATTCCCATCAGAGCTGAAGTTTTCTTCTCTCTCAAGTCAGAAATCTTTTATTCTAGAGATTGTTACAGCTAACAATAGTGACCACAGCATAACTATAATAAAGTGTGTCTACAGCATGACCGTAACCACAGCAGCAGAATGTGGTTTTGCATTACAAGCCTGCCTGCCCAACAAATACAACCAGCTCAACCTAAGAGAAAATTCTCCAAATCAATTTTATTTATTTTCAGGTCATATGAAATACATCAATTTTACCTGTCTTAGATGCTGATTGCCTCTCTCATAAGAAAAGGAAAAGCTAAAGCTCATGAAGTGTAGTTTTTCCAGTGGAAAAGAATGAGTTATAATGTTAGATCTGTTTTAAACATGACATTTCAAGATTCAAAGTTAAATACTTGGGGTTTTTCCTTAAAGTCTATGAAAAAGACTAAAATAGTTGGGGTTGTTGTATACTACTGCAGCTGATGTGCCTTTAGTATCTGACCTCACTGATTTGAACTTAGCTTGGGTATCTTTACTATACTGCACTTTGCAATACAAATATACCCTGATTTGATTACAGAGTTGATGTTCTGCAAACATATTCACTGACCCTGGTAACAACAGGAACTACACTTCTTTGCTAAGGGCAAAAATAAACCCATGAGTATTTATTTGGCCACCTCATAAGGAAATAAAAGTAATGCAGGAGCAGCAATTCAGGAGTAAACTGGTTAACTTGGAAAATCCTCTGACATTCACACCTTCTTCCTACCAACCATCATATTGAACTTTCGTTTCTGCAATGAAGCTAGAGCAGTGCCTTGAAGAGTACGTCTTAGTATCATCTTAGTGTTTGTGCTTGCCATGAAAACAGGCACTGGAAACTGCCATATGCATGTCTATCAAGTGGGGGAGATGCAAGTCTGAAGAGCTGGCAGCTCCAAACCTTGGCTGAAAAAGCTACTCTCCTGATTCATTTTGGAGCCTTGATTCTGCCTTGCCTTCAGAGATTACAGTCTTGTACATGATGATTGCATATAACAAATTAATATTTAAGAATTTAGCATCAAGATATAATTACTCAGCTAGCACAGGCTCACATTATTGATGCTTGGCTTCTTAAGAGAGATTTTTTTTGAGTGCTAATAAACTAAATTAAGACATTTAAAATATTTTAGTATTACATATCATTAGTTTTCCTGGTCTGAATACTTTAGCAATTCTTTATGTTATGTAGCATGAAAAGCTGTTTCTTGCCAGTTATCTTCTGATAAAATCTTGGACTCAATTATCTGTTTGTGATATCTGGTAAGAAAATATCCTCCACATTGTTGCAACAGATTGCAGGTAAATGTAAGCAGTACCTCCTTGTAAGCATGTTCTCTAAAGGTGTATATTAAGCACTTCCAAAGCTCTGGTTTTACTATGAGTACAGTGCCCAACTACACCTCTTTCCAGCTCTTTGGAAAACAAGAGAAACTGTGTGATCAGTTATACACACCAAAGTACATGACACATTCCTGAATCAGGGGCCTGTTAACATTAGTGTTAGTCAAAGGCTTATTTGTCCAACTGCACCATCTGAGGGGTCCAAAATTAATCTGGAGAACAGGAACAGGAGGAACCCATTACTACGCTTCAGGTGATACAGAAAGCTGCACCCCTTAGATCAGTAGTACAGTTTTGCGTAAGGCATCAACCTTGTTTTTCTCTGGATGTTCAGAGACATAAAAGTATGGATAAGGGTTTGAGGACTCCAGGAAGCAAGAATGGAGTCTTGTTGAACTAGAAGTATCTACAACACAGTCAATAGTCTGTGTCCAACATGAGGACATAAGAATGAGCATCACAGTTAAACATCATTGCTTCTCTGGCACAAAGAAGAGTTTTATAAAAAACACACCTCTTTGGTTTTGGGGTTTTTTTTTTTTAGAAAAATGAACTGTCCTAAAAACCAAACCTAGACATCATCTCCCTTCCTCCTCCTTCCCAAAGATTTAAATAGCATTAACAATTCCAAGTCCTTCTAATTCAAGGAGTTTTGTCCTGGCTTTCTTTACTAAAAACTTCTAGAAAAATACGTTATGTCCCGCTTCCTTATGGGGTAAAGTTGAAAAAAAAAACCCAAGCCAGGAGAGATGTTAGTCATAGAATGGCTATAAAAAAGGACCCCATAAGGTCATCCAAACCAAGCTGCTGCTTCAAGCAGGGCTGGGTCTGCAGTTGTATAAGGTTGCCAAGGGCCTGGTCCAGTTGAATCCTGTAAGTGCCCAAAATGGAAATGTTGGCCCCTCTCTTTTTGATTCTTTTGGTCCCTATCCCCATGCTTAAAAACTCTGATGATGTGATAATGCTTAAAAAAGAAGATTTTTTTCCTTGTATCTAGTTGGAAATATTCATGTTAAAATTCATAATTGTTGTGTCTTACTGTTCTGACTTTTTTATAACCCTCTTTATATATTGGAAGGCTGGAATTCCTTCAGCCTTCTCCTCTCCAGGCTAAATAAACAGAGTTTTCCCACTCCTTGCTTCTATGTCACATGCTGTATCTCCCTTATGTTCTACTGAAAATGGATTTGGTGCCCCAGTCAGTAAAGGTGGTTTAGGAACATACTTTATTTGCATGTATGGCTACTTTGTGTGCAATTCAACAGGTATATCAGGAGTTTAAAATCAGAATGACTCAATGGCTCCAAAACTAATCAGGGACAAAAGTGAAGAAACAGTGTCACATAAAGATGTTTAAGGATATAGAACTGAAAAGTGTTTCAAATACATAGGAGAAATCTATGAAGAACTTGCATCGTACAAGAGATTTGTACCAATTTTTACAGAAGACCACTGGCAAATAGAAAGATGTTTGGATTTCTCTGCGCATACCATTGTATGTTGAACCAAAACCACACAGACACTGGTCATAGCTAGTTTGTTGAGAGAATTAGGTTCCTGAGGGCCTTATGTGGAGTGGTCTTGGGATAGAGCCAGGTAGAGTTGGAATCACATTTGGATTAATGCCACAGGGCAAGAGGACAGCACAAAAATATTTGTACCAAAAATATTTTGCAGTGTTAAGCAACAAAGGCATGATTTTGAGTGTATAATGTCTATTCACTTGTAATTGATCCAAATGGGATCTCATTCTTCTTGAAAAGGGCTTGGAGAAGGGCCTGACAAATTGTCGGCTTTGTGCTCCACCTACATATGTTCCAGAGCATACAGGGGTATAATCTTAAATTAATGCATTTTATAACTCAAGCAAAACTCATCTAGTTCTGTAGTGTAGAACTGAATGACTGCACTTGGCAGACATCCGTAAGCATTTAAGACCTCTCTTTATAGGCAAAATAACAGGACTCATCAATCCCATATTGTGCTCTTTGCAAAAAAACAAAACAACAAAAGCTCTGAAATTGGAAATTCCATTTGTGAAGTAACCTTGCGTTAAGCAAAAGGCTTTAATTGGCCTTGTTAAATTTTATCTGAATAGATGTACAACCAATAATTCAGTAGAGCTCTCCACTCTATTATAATAGCTTCCCCAGCTGTCAGTCCTTGCTAGGCACACCAGTTTACTAAGTGCGAGTTTATTCTATTAACCTGGAAAAGTCCATGTTGTTATGGTTGTTTCTCAGTTATTTATGCGGGGGGGGGGGGGGGGGGGCGGGAAAAGAGAGAGGGAACTAGCAATAATAAAAGACACCTATGCTTGGAGTTGGTGCCAAGACAGTGGCAAAGACCTGTGCCTCTGTTCTCTGCTAAAAGGCTTGCCCAAGACAAGTCACAGGTTCACAGGGCAGAAGAGCAGGAGCCACAGGACAGTCTGGTGTACATTAGAGCCATCTACCGGAAAGCTGATGCTGAGTGCTCCTCTCCACCTCACTCGCCTGCTTCCAGCCTCTTCAAAATTAACCCCTCAGCATTTATATCCATCTGTTACTTGTTCTTCCCTCTGCTGCAAGGCACAGGTGAATACAAAATCTCTGTTGTTATTTGCCACCTATCTACTGCGGGAGAAAGAAAGAAATGTCTGTATTCAAGCTGGTTTTATAGAGGAATAAGGTTTCTTCGCTTCTGTGAACAGTTTACTCAGGTATATGTCTTGCCACTGGCCACACTCCAGTTAAGTTTAAGAAAAGGAAGTCAAAGAAATCTGCTGTGTTGCAAGCATGCCGCTTGTTTCTACAGGGAAATGGAGAAGTTTATCTTGCTTTTACAATGCACTAAAACTTCTTTTATGATGGTTTGATTCAACAGTGCTGAGAGTCATCCTTCCTGCTTTATTACAAGAAATATTGAGTAATCTCAGCTCCTACTGAAGTGTTTGGGTTTTTTCCTTATTCTTCCTTTTTTCTGCCCTTTTTTTTTTTTTTAATTTTTCTGTGTTTCTCTCCCCTTTTTCTTTTTGAAAGCTGTTTTTCTACCCAGACAAGTACTTTGTCTAGGTAGCATGTGCTACTTTTTCAGCAGTACCTATTGCATTTCCTGTAGCAAATTTAAATGAAGTCTTAGATTAAAAGCGTTATGATCAGCCACCATTTTAAAGATAGCCAGAGTTTAATTTCCATCTGTGTTAATCAAGGTGCTTGGTAAGTGAAACAGCACTCTTAAAATGCAGATGATTCCTCTTCATGTCTGCAAAATTACTTGGATAGACAACAACAGAACAAATACTCTCTAATCTGCTTCAATAATATTTTTAAATTTATATCTGAACTTACCATTACATTGATGTTTCCATGCAATAAACCTTCATCCTATGGAGAGGAATAGTTGAAGAGGTCAAATGATGCTGCAGTGAATCAGTGTAAACATGCAATTATTAATGTTGCTGAAGGACTCTGTTCTTCAGATAACTCAGGAAAGAGCAAAACTGTATTTTAAACACAGTTCCACATAGCTCATCAAACCTTCATTAAATACTACATATAGTATGTAGATGTTTATGTAATAAATGCATTAGCTGTTCTATGATTCTATGATTCTATATCTAGTATCACATGTTATTCTTTCTTAATAATTTCATGGAACCAAATGGGACAAAGTTCTTTTTTGTGATCAGCATAAACTCTCACAGACTATAAGGGCAGCTGTACCAGAATAAGGGTGAAGAACTGCAGGGTTTGGATCAATAGAAGCATAAAAAAAAGTGGAAATTTCTATGGTTGCAACATAATCATATTGACGAGGAAGCTGCTCTTTGGAATCCACACTAACCATGAGGACTTTGAGGAAGTGCACAAATCCAAAAGCCAAATTGGCACAAACCCTGAGATTGAAGTGATAATCCTGCTTTACAGCTCAAATGACAGGCATATTAAAATGAAGAACCACACACTATCAGTGAGAAGTTAATGAGTTGTTCTTGGTTTTGAAGGTACATTTTTAGAAATGTGTCAATAGTCCCTTAGAATTTAATGTACAAGTAGCCTGTCAGCTAGTTATGGCCTACTGCAGGCAGTCACACATTATCACTGTTTAATTTGTTTATTTACTCCTGAATTTGACCCTTCAGAGTTGACAGAGAAGCAGTATTTCCTTACCAAACTTATATATATGATCCTCTCTACCTGAAGAATGTAGGCAGTACAGCCCTGCTATCAAATTTGGTTAGATGTCTGCCTCTGAACATCCAGGAGAGTTTTCAACTGAATCAAATGGGTTGAAACCAATAACAAAGAGGATGAAATGTTAATCGCAGGAGTAAAGCAAGATTTTCTATGATGGGAGCTTGTGATGTGAGAAGTGATAGCTGTGCTTTCACAGCATTTGTAGAGGGGAGTTTACACTGTTGAGTAGAGCTGACTATCGAACATAAAGAAATAGCAACTATAGGTTACTGTCTTTCCTCCCCTCCATTGAAGCAATGTGCCCCCCTGCCTTTTTCTTCTTTCCTAAGTTTGTTCTTCCCACAAATGATGCAGTTAGAGGAGACTTGTCAAGCTATCTTTCTAAAAGAAAAAATGTTTTTTTCCACCATGTCATTTTATCTTCAAAAAAGCATCCTTACTTTCATTTTATTGAAGATTTTTCTTAGAGCCATTTTAAAGTCATGAAAAAAAAACCACTTGATCTTTTTTTTTTCCTCCCTTAAATCCTGAAATCATGATGAGCTTGTAATTAACCAGTTTTTAGGGGATTTGTGAAACTATTATGCTGTACTATAAGGACATGCACTTTATCAAGGATTGAGCATGGTCTAATTAATAGAGATCACATGCAGCCTATAAATTAGCTCAACATGGTAATCAAACATCCATAAATACTGCTTAAATAACCTCTGGCATACCCAAGGGCAACGCATCCACTGAAGATGTGGTATGTGATGTTGCTCCATGGAATACAACAGTGTTACCTTTGAGGGTGGGCTGCTGGGGGTTAATATGACAGAAACCATGAAATAGATAAGAGAGTACTTCTTATGTGAGTTTAAGTGCCCATGAAAAATACTAAATTATCCTTAATGGAAAGTTAAACATTTCCTGGGCAGCAACCCCCGCCTACTTGTCCTCTTGCTCTAATTATTACCCACCACCTCACCATCCTCCCTTCATGCCCTTGCAGCTGGGAGTAGGATGGTTCCCCAGTGATTCACATCGCAGCTCCACAAACAGCTGGTGCTGCTAAGTGGCCAGCGTGAATGAGAAACCATAGGTAGAGAGAACAGGGCTATTCAAGCCAGCACTGAACATTTTTCTTGTTTGAATCTAAAAGCTATGCACCTAGAGTACCTCTAATGGTGTGCAGTGATACAGATATTTCTAGAAGTTATGTTAGCTCATCTGTCTCAGGAACCTAGGGATGATCACCTTTGGAGAGTCTTAATTCTTTCCACTCGACTATAGACAAAACATGTATTTCTAAATTAGACCAGATTTACCTTATAGATGGGAAAATTAAATAGCATAAATTCCCACTTTGTCATATTGGTTACAAAAAACGAATCCATTCCATGCTAGTATTTAGGTCAGCAGTTTGTTTCCGAGTCCCTTGAATCTCCTTTGTCCCCTGGACAGATTTCTGTTTCACTAGTGTATATTTGGGTGAATCACAGCTTACAGAACACCTTCACATGCCTGCTTTGTAGGATTCCTTACGCTCAGATGAAGGTCACTAGAAAGTTAGAAAAAAAAACCAAAAATAACTGAGCTAACAGAAAAATTAATTCTGAAGCAGTTTTCCCTGCTCTGATTCAATGTACTTATATTACTAAGTAAATCAAACCGTAATAAAGCATTGTCCTCTGACATGAAATCACCGTGCTGTAATTCTGCTTCTAATCATCTGTGGTGGTAGGAGACAGTGAATGCTATCACTGCATGCTGTGATCTCATTCAGCCTTATGGAGTTTTTATGCCAGGAGAGAATACTTTATTTATCTATGTGACTTCCAGTATAATCTAGGTCAAATTGCATCACTTGGTCACTCCTGCATTCTCACCATATTCTGTGGAAGGACTTGGAACAGACTTTTAGAAAGATAAAAATATGAAATAATGAAAACCCTTTAGGTCTCTACAAATCGTCCCAATATTTGGTTAGTTTCTGTGTGAAATTTTAGCACCTGGAGTCTGACCTGAATTTCTGCTGGCTCCAGTTGTCTGTCACTGAGTCTCATCCTGCTTTCAGCTGCTAAATTATTGTATTTTGGCTCAAAGTCAACACAGGTCAGTTATTTTTCCACTGACTTATAGGACCAGACTTTCAATCTGAATAAGTCACTATAGTTTAAGCAAAGTTAACTGGATCTTATCCTGACTTTGCTTGTTAAATTAGAGAAATGCCTGCTGTTCCCTCACATAGGCTTTAATCAAACTATATCAAACCCTTTGTTTCAATCAGATTAATACGTTGATAACCTTGAGTTTTCCTTATCAGGTTCTTATATGTGTAGTCTGAACCTTTTCAGAAAAGTAACAGTGAGTTGATCTTAGGCTGCACCCAGACACACGCATAGCC
The DNA here is from genome assembly GCA_028858755.1 of Ara ararauna. Taxonomy (NCBI): domain Eukaryota; kingdom Metazoa; phylum Chordata; class Aves; order Psittaciformes; family Psittacidae; genus Ara; species Ara ararauna. The sequence continues at coordinate 5,964,373 of CM054410.1, read as the reverse complement.
TTTCTCCCACTCCTCTTCCTCAACAGGACAAGGGAAAAAATAAGATGAAGACACTTGTGGGTAGAGATAAAGACAGTGAGACCACTTACCAATTACTATCATAGGCAAAGGAGATTTGGCTTGGGGAAAATTAATTAATTGTCAATTAAACCAGATTTGGATTGAGAGAAAAAGACAAAATTCAACCCACACTGTCTCTCCTTGCCACCCACATTCCCCCCAACACCTTTTCCCCAGGGAAGCTTCATTCCTTCATTCCCAACTCCTCTTGATTCTCTCCCAGAGCAGCACAGGGGGATGGAGAACAAGGGGTTACAGACAGGAGCTAACAGTTCCCCTCTGTAGCTCCTTCCTCCTCACACTTTTCCTCTGGTCCAGCTGGAGTCCTCCCTCCAAGGGCAGCAGCTTCCTTCAGGGCTTACCCACCTGCTCCAGTGCAGGGTCCTCTGAGGAATCCTGCTCCAGCACACACAGCCCTTCTTCTAATTCTTCCCCTTCCTCATCCTCCTCCTCCCCTGGGGCTCACATGCTCTCACACCCACTCTCCCCTCACCCAAAGCAGCATTTTTTCCCTTCCCCAGAGACACCACCATCCCTGTTAACAGGCTCAGCGGTGCCCTGTGCTGAGGCAACGCTGGAACCAGCCCATGGTGTTCCTCTGCCATACGTAAAGCATACAACCCACCTCATCACACTTGTCTATGTAGGCATGCATCAGCTCCCTCAGTCACCACATTACTGCAGCAATCACAAGCAGTTGGGTACCATGATGTCCACTTCCCAGATTAACTCGTCTCTATTACACAGCACTTAGGGGAGAAGTGTGGCCTAAGCTATGACCCTAGGTCTTGTTATACCGAAAGACACTGAATGACTTTGCCCTACACACATCCCCAATCCACTACTGAAATCAGGCCTTCACCTCATTTACAACAGCAGACCTCTGCTAGGATTTCTGTGCCCAACCCCTAATGAACTGGAAACCTCCCCTGAGAACTGAGCCCTGATTTAGAGCTTCCTGCTGCAAGCTATCACTGAGACAGTTTGGGAGCCATTTAATATGTGCAACACCGATTTTGTATAGTGATAATTGTTTTTAATCAGAATGTTGTGCAGTACTAAGTCAAACACATTACAGAAGTTTAAATATATTATATCAACACGGCTACTTTAAATTAAGCAGAGCTAGACCCAGCCCAGGAGCTCCATGGAAAAACATGATTCATTAGGAAGAAACGTTGATTTAGTGGTAACAATCTTGCCCCAGAAAAAACATTATCCTAATAAAGTTTCCTGGTACAGACCTACTGGGAAGGAAAGAGAAGAGGTTAACGGACTGGGGTCCCTCTATTCACTGTGTGATGAGAGGTACAGTCTTTCTGCCTGCAGAGGACATAGCAGTATCTTATCTGCATTGTAGCTACGTTCAGTCCTGATGATGCTGTCACTGTTATCTTTTCAATAGCAAAGATGACGAGCATCATCCCAGTTGTCTGCAGCAATTAAACATAGAGGTACCTTTTCAAGGCGTAACTGTGTTACTGGGGAGAGGGACAATCCTAAAAGCTGTCCAATTTTGTAGATATAGTGTTTTTCAAAAAAATGGTTCATAGAAACATTTTGTATCGACAATAATGGACTCATTTGTCAAAGGTGCTGATCAATGGAGGCAGCATCAGCACAGCAGAGACAGCACAAGCTTTAGAGAGAGGGTCACCAAGGTACTGCCTCTACTGTTCCCCTGCCATGAAACAGAATTTACTGTCACATATTTTGAATAACTTAAATTGAGTAGGTAAGAGTTGTAGATTCTCTACTGCATGCAGAAAACAGGCATGGGACAATGAAAAGGGGACATGGCATGAGTAAACAGGCTCCTGCCTCCAGCCATACCCTCTTCTCAATGCCCTTTGTGGTCTCATCAGGTAAAATAGGAAGAAAATTATTTACTTCAGCTGGCAGGGACAAATTGTCCTTAAGCACCACTCTATGCGAATTAACGCAACTAACAAGCCTTAATGATTGCTTTGGAAGAGACAGAGCCCTTCCTTATTTTACTGCTCCTTTAATTCTAAATGGAGGAGCAAGCAACACCTTCTTTCCCTCAGTTTCATCCTATTTGTTCTTGCAGTGATCTGTTTTAGCTCTCATCTCCATGCCTGCATGAGCCTAAAGCATGTATAGTCCATCAGACTGTTCATATTAAAGATAACATTTTGATTCCTAAGTGTTTTAAAAGCTTTATATTTCCCCCTTCACAAAACCAATCCAAATCCACCCCCAGAAAAATATATAGCATCTTTTTCAACAAAACAGAGCAAATAGGATCATTTTCAGACCATATAAATAATAGAAATGAACAAAAGAAATATGGAACAAATGGCAGCTTAAAAGCAATTTCCAGATATTACTGTTATGCACTCATAAAAAAACTCTTTTCTTAGGTTTTAGACCTGAGCCTAATGATATAGGTGTCTGAAATAGACCTCCTAGAATGGGAAATTGTGTAGCTTGGCTCTCAAGCAGAATTTTCATCTGCCATCATCATTAATCTAACAAAGCCAGCATCTCAAGCGGCAAGAACTCCCCATAGCCTTCCTCATCCTTCCTACAGAGAACCTGGTGATCCAAAAAGCCTAATGCAGCAATAAATCCCATGGCGTCCTTCACATAATTCTCTCTTTTTCCTATGCCACATGTCCACACTCTCATGGCAGCACCAGGCAGTGAAGGACACAAGTATGCAAAAACCTGCACACATTGAGAAACAATCAGTGACTGCTACGTAGAGCTAAGTGCATTAAAGAAAGAAACTTACTTTAAGAGCACTTGTCCTTGCATAGTCATTTGCAACAGAACCTTTCAACAGCATTGTGGTTATGGCACATTTTCATTCAACTAACTGTACGTTTTCAGGAAAAAAACAATAGAGACTCCAAGCAGCACAGAAGAAGCTGACTCTTAGTCACCTTTACTGTGAGCAGAGAGGATCTGCATAAATAGGAGGTGGGAAAGGATGCTCATCCAGCAGAGCTGTTCTCCCAAAATGCTTCTGGATAGTGTTCGGTTCATCTTTAACAAGCCAGCAGGCCCCTAACCACTGTAACACCATTAACCTTTTGCAGAGAGGACGGTGGTTCATCAGGCAGGGAGTGCTGTGTGCCCAGCATCCTTCTGTGGTCTCCTGCACAGAGCTGTGAAATCCTACACACAAACCACGTTTCCCTCCTTGTCAGGCCTTCCAGAACAGTAAGAAAAAGAGGAGACTAGAGTTGCCTGTTGTGTGACAAGTGCTCAACATGTAAGGGGCAGGCTTCAGCTGGAGCCATTAAAGGCAACTCACCATCAAGCTCTCCCCATCCTCTGTGATCTTTTACGGTCTCCCATATACTCACGTTTTTGGACACAACCCAAGGTGCACCATGTGTGGTGAGTCTTGTGCTGTTTTGAACAGCAAAGTAGAACCACCCACCACCATGGCTAAAATTCAGATTAATAGGACCCCTCCAGTCTCTGCTTTCTGATGATTAAAGGCTAGAGATAGCCTGTAGAGATGACACCTGTCATCATGAGTTTTTGAGATGCATTAACTACACATTTAGTGGGGGTTGTTTTGTTTTTTAACTAAAGGAATCGTTCTGTTTAACTCGAGCAGTTTTCAGTACCACCACCATACTTCTTCAGTGTAAGAAGTTATTACAAAGCTATAACGCATTTTGAAAAGCGAAGACAGCAAGACCAAATTAAACTGGCAGATTTGGAAATTTAAATTCAGTGGCAGTTCAGTTTATACACTACATTTAGATTAAAAAAAAAAAAAAACCTAATTCTATTTTAAAGACTCATTTTCCACAAATGGCTGAGCTGTTTAAGTTAAAGTGAATATATACCTAATAAGCCATTAAAGTCTCTTAGACTGTACGACCTGCAGGCATTGGTACCTGGATTCAGCCAATTATGGTTCCATAAGATAAGATAAAGACTTCAGTTTGTTATTGGAATATATAAAGGTTGAAGACACTGTTAATAAGTTACTACAGGATGTCATAAAATTGTTAAAACTGCTTAATAACTCTCAATGTGTTTTGCTAGACACTTTTTTAGTGCTAGTTTTTCTCCCCGTCTCATCTTTTCTTTGCACAGCTTTGAGAACCATGCTTCGCAGTATAGCATAAATACCACAAGGCAATTTGTTTCTACATTTCCATGTTTTTAGCACATACTCTGGACGCTGTGAAATATTAATGGTGTCAATTCCTCAACCATGGCATAAAGAAGATGGGAAGGAAAAGAAAGAAATTAAGGAAATACCAACTAAAAGCAAACAAACAAACCAACAAACCAAAGCAGCCATCCAAGAGAAGAGTCATAAATAGTGAAGGTTATATTTACCTTTCAGCAATACCAGCCTTAGGGAAATTATTCATACACAATATATATCTATTCTTGCATATTTTCCAAGCTGAAGAAGTCAGCCTATTTATAATTAGAATTTTCTGGTGATAAATCTGTTTATTAATCGTTAATTATTTCCCTCCCTGCCAAGCTAAGTGTAAGATTTGACTACAATCCAAATACGCAATGAAAATGTGAAAAATCACACTGAACACACCAGTCCTGCAAATATTTGTGGATATGCATGATTGTCATCCCTCTGGCTTTATGTTTTCCAGGGAGAACTGTCATTTGTCCTCTCACTAAGGCAATTACTATTCAAGCAACTCTGAAACAACTTATTTATCTTCTTTTAAATCCTTCCGTAACACCAAATCTGCCAAAAGTCATGCTTGGCCGGACCTTTGATTCTCAGACAGACTATAACATCTTGGCACTTTCCATACTCTCTCTGAACCTGCTTCTCTATATCCATCTGTTTTCTTTTGGCTTTACCTGAAAGACTTTTGGGTCACTGACTGCCTTTTTTATTGTGTGTCTTTACAGCACTTCAGACATCCTGATCTCTCTCCAGGCTTCCTTGCTGTTACCCAGCTTAAATAACTGATATTAAAGGAGGGCATCAGGGGGGCTGTTAATGGGACAATTGAAAGAGTCCAAGGTTAAGCGTATGAATAAATATGTACAGAATAAGAGGCTGCCTGATGAAGGCTGAAGCATTTCATTTGTTAGAGTCACAAAGCCCGTTAACATGAGAAAAATATCTCAGTACAATTTTCTTTACGGCTTGCTCTTCTATGACTTAAGTACCAGTTATTTAAAAAATTGTGATTCCATCCTAAGAACTACCATATAAAAGTCATAGACCATAGTATATTTTTACAAGCATATTACCAAGCTCCTAGAATGATCAAGGTTTCTGACAGGCATGTTTACGCATTTTCATTCCCCCTGGTTTCTCACAAATGTACTTCTGGTTAAAAGCACACAAGCAAAGCTTTATTTCCCAGCAGTGTAACTTGCATAAAGACTTATGTTCATGCCATGAACTAGGGAGCATCTCACCTAATCCCCGCTTGTGCCCTTAGTAGAGCTTCGGGCCAGTGCTCCTGAGTTATCACCTATGACTAATTCAGTTTCCCACTGTCACATTTCTATTCTGTTTTGGCTCCAAGTCACCAAAGGGGAATAACCTTCCCTGTAACTTACAGGACCGGATCCTCAGCTTGAGTAAGCTGCCATAATTCAAGTGACATTAACAGAAATAAGGCATATTATGTCAGCTTAGGGGCCAGCCTACGGATACTCAGGACAAACTAGCAGTTGTACCAAATCATATAACTGCCTCAGTGTTGCAGCATGAGCTCTTATTCTTTATTTCCCATCCATGCTCTTCTTATCAGTTCAGCAAGAGGTGCCTACCTCCAAATTTACTCAAGCTTGTAAAATCTGGAATATCACAGCACAATCGAAATTCCAGGTCCCTGTGAGAATGTTTTACTGTTCAGAGCTGTCTCTTGCCAATGAATATATGTATATTGATGCCACAGGTGAGAATTTAATGAAGCACTTCAGCAAGCATGCAGCTCTTCATGGCTGTGCAAATGAAGGGCTTGAAGAGGCAGCCTTGGAAAATACAGTACCAATATTCTTCCTCTAAGATGGCTTCATTGATTTGGATCTCCTGATTTTATATCTACCCCTCTCATTAATATCATGTGACAGAATCCCCAGATTCACAGGGGTTTTCTTTATGACACTGCAGTCTTTCCTTTAATGGCAACTCACCAGCCCTGAATTTGTCATAGATACAAAAGGAGGGGGAAAGAAGACACAGTCAGTGTTACATAACAAAGTAAATAATGAATCTGACAGTGTGAAAAATACATTCTGAAGTACAGCAATTGTATCCCAGACAGTAAAAAGAGGCTGAAAATTGGGGCATTTGACTACTTCCAAATTACTTTTGCATGAGCCCTGCCTTTTTTGTGTGATAAAGATTTCTCATAGCTGCAAATTAAATATTTCAGGATTATAGATAATGGAGACTCCTAACGGCACTTGGAGCCATGACTATGCAATGCATTCTCTTTTTTATTAAGAGGAATTATTTTCTTCTTGATTATATTTTCTGGTTATTTCTTTGTCTTTTATTTACTGCTACTATTGTATATTATAAGCACACAGGCCAACAACATAATTTAAAACCTGCTTTTAACAGCTTTATGCTGCTTGGCTTAAGACATGCTGCTTTATAAGTCCCAAAGAATATTAAATATATATAGGTGACAAGAAAAAAAAGTGTACCTTGTGTTTCAAAGAGAACACTGGTGCAATGTGTAAATTTTTTAAAGATTATTACAAATATTCTTTGCAATGTAAAGGATAGATTAGCCATAGGTTGGATACAAGAGTAAATTAGGTTTTATCATTAGTGGTCTTAAAAGGGTCCATTCTTCGTTTTCTACAAGTGGAGTAATGTAAATAGCATTTAATAACAATACAGCAAAACGCCTGATCAGTTTTCCCCAATAAGAGAAAAACAGTCTATCTTCAGTTTTCAGCTATGAGAAGAAATTTAAAAATTTAAAGATTGTGAAGTATGAAAATAATCTCAGGTAGCATAAACTACAATTGCACTACAATTTACTGCCATTGAAATAATGTAATGCGAGAACTACCTGGAAAGGAGAATTGAGCAGGTTAGGCAAAATTTCCCATCTGGAATGGAAGCCAAAGAAAAACAAGTGAATTACTACCTATACTAAACACTATGCTGCAGATGAAGACCTCAAATTCTCTTGTTTGAACCATTGTTTACAGCTTTAATTGGGACCTGATTGGATGAAGCACTGGAATATTGTCCGTTTGGGAACAATATACTAGGGCCCTAACAAGTCATCTAGACGTAGAATACCAGAGCAAAACTCCTTTGTAATTTTTCAGTCTTCAGCTTTAGTAGCTGAATCCATGCTTCACGATGCTGCTTCACTTTCAGCTTAACAACAGTGTTTTGAAGTTAGATAGCAGCTTTCATGTCAGAATCTCAGTGTTCCATCAAACAGCGTTTATGTGAGTAAGAACAGAATGCTACCCATTTTGCAAAGGAGCCAAAAGAGATTAAGTGATGTCTGAAAAATCACTCAGCAAATATTAGCCAGAAAGAATTGAGGAAACAAACGCCCCCATGCCAACCTGCGCCTGCAAGCCAGAGAACTCAGCACTCATTATTCCCAGGCTTATGTTCCTAAGACTACCTTTCCCTGCTTAATACATTTACAAAATGGGAGCTCCTGTTCGCTGGGTGAATGCCCAAGCAGTGATTCTGCATTTATAGTGATTCTGTAAAACTGAACCTTTAAGAATGCTATGGAAAGAAAGATCTCTAATTATTATAAAGCAGCATAACCAAGGACTCCTGTCCTCAAAACCATTACCTCTGTTGAGCAAGAAGCTGTATGTTTTCAAAACCCAAAGGAGTAGGAAAGAAAACGACAACATATATATTCTCTTCAGATCTAAAGAGATACTGAAAAGATTTTTAAACAAACATTTTAATGTGTTATTTACCTTTTCCCCTTTCTTTTTAGAGCTCTAAGATAGGTCTCAAAGGATAATTTATATTCCTGCTAACCCTGTTTTCTTTAACACACGTAAAAAAATCTCTGTGTTTCGATATTTACCACACTGGGCAATAGGTAAGCCTAGATCTCAGCAGCAAGATAGAATGGTTTGATGTCTAGAAGGAGGCAAAGGTCATTGGCACTGACACAAAAGATCCATCTTCCACCTGAGTGCCACTTCAGTTGTCTTTGAGGGAGAATTACCTTCTGTGACTGCATTGTCACTCTGTCCCTTTTTTTGTCCAGATAGACACAAACTATCTGCACAGAGCAGGTCCTAGCAAGTCTGACCCATATCGTGAAGACTTCAGATTCCCTGATTTCCATTTCCCACCCTTAATTAATGAGAATTCTCACTTGTCAAAATAAATTAGACCTACAGACCAAAAAGTGAACACTGTTATTTGTACTATATACACTTACACATGTCACTCCTTCTACCTAATGAACTAATGAAGAAAATAGGATTGAAAAGACGTAACTGACAAAAATTTTTGTCCTCAGATTTCCTGAATTTGACCAGATATGACTAAAAATCGACCCATTCGCCATTTTTTCCATATGTGTTTGAATCAGAACCATCTCACAATGACAGCAGGGACAGTGAGAATGAAGACCCTGGGCCCACTCTAGGAGACGATCTGGTTCGAGACCATCTTAAGAACCTGAATGTATACAAGTCCATGGGACCTGATGAAATCCATCCGCAGGTCCTGAAGGAGCTGGCAAATGAAGTTGCTAAGCCCCTGCCCATCATACTTGAAAAGTCATGGCAGTCAGGTGAGGTTCCCGATGAATGGAAAAAGGGAAATATAACCCCCATTTTCAAGAGGGGGAAAATGGATGGCCCGGATAACTATAGACCAGTCAGTCTCACCTCTGTGCCTGGCAAAATCTTGGAGCAGATTCTCCTGGAAGGCATGCTGAGGCACATGACAAACAACAAGGTGGTTGGTGACAGCCAGCATGGCTTCACTAAGGGGAAATCCTGCCTGACCAATCTGGTGGCCTTCTATGATGGGGCTACGGAACTGATGGACAGGGGTAGAGCAGTTGATATCATCTTCCTCGACTTGTGCAAAGCATTTGACACTGTCTCACATGACATCCTTGTCTCTAAGTTGGAGAGACATCAATTTGATAGATGGACCACTCGGTGGATAAAGAACTGGCTGGATGGCCACACGCAAAGAGTTGTGGTCAATGGCTCAATGTCCAGCTGGAGACCAGTAACGAGTGGTGTCTCTCAGGGATCGGTGTTGGGACCGGTCTTGTTCAACATCTTTGTCGGTGACATGGATTGAGTGCGCCCTCAGCAAGTTTGCCGATGACACCAAGCTGTGTGGTTCGGTTGATACGTTGGAGGGAAGGAATGGGATCCAGAGGGACCTTGAGACGCTTGTGAGGTGGGCTGATACCAGCCTGATGAAGTTGAACCATGCCAAGTGCAAGGTCCTGCACCTGGGTCGGAGCAATCCCAAGCACAGCTCCAGGTTGGGCAGAGAAGAGATTCAGAGCAGTCCTGAGGAGAAGAACTTGGGGGTGTTGGTCAATGAGAAAATGAACATGAGCCAGCAGTACGTGCTTGCAGACAGAAAGCCAACTACATCCCGGGCCGCATCAAAAGGAGCATGACCAGCAGGTGCAGGGAGGTGATCCTGCCCCTCTACTCTGCTCTCGTGAGACCTCACTTGGAGTATTGTGCGCAGTTCTGGTGTCCTCAACATAAAAAGGACATGGAATGGTTGGAACAAATGCAGAGGAGGGCCACGAGGGTGATCAGGGGACTGGAGCACCTCCCATATGAAGACAGGCTGAGAAAGTTGGGGCTGTTCAGCCTGGAGAAGAGAAGGCTGTGTGGAGACCTCATAGCGTCCTTCCAGTATCTGAAGGGGGCCTATAGGGATGCTGGGGAGGGACTCTTCATGAGGAACTGTAGTGAGAGGACAAGGGGTAATGGGTTCAAACTTAAACAGGGGAAGTTTAGATTGGATATGAGGAAGAAATTCTTTACTGTAAGGGTGGTGAGGCAATGGAATGGGTTGCCCTGGGAAGTTGTGAATGCTCCATCGCTGGCGGTGTTCAAGGCAGGATTGGACAGAGCCTTGGGTGGCATGGTTTAGTGGGAGGTGTCCCTGCCCCTGGCAGGGGGGTTAGAACTAGATGATCTTAAGGTCCTTTCCAACCTTGACTATTCTATGATTCTATGATTCTTAGTTACCGCACATCAAATGCAGCCTACTTAGAGCTGTACAATGTTTCACAAGCTTTAAATAGACTGAGCATTCCTTTTTTTTTTAAATATATATATATATATATGAGCCATTTTAGAAAAAGGTACTTTGAGACATCCAGACATTAAGACTAACAAAACACTGCAGTTCAGCTGGTTTGTTTTTTGGGAACCCCAAGAAACCACCCCTCTTCTTATGCCAGTTTAAGTTGTAGCCACTGAGTGATTTTGCTTTACGCTCTGTTTACTAAGCTGGATGCCTACAACTGGTTATTGGTGATTGTTTAAAATAAAATGAGAACAGCTCAAGTTAATCCAGGAAGGAACTGGGAGGCTTAAAACCCAAATCTTAGTTTCCACATCTAACAACAAAACTGACCTGGCTCCTAAAACAATACTACAAAAATCAAGATTGTTTGGAAGGCCCTCTGAGCTTAATAAAGTTGATAATCTAAGGAGAAAAATTAATAGATTTAAGTATTGGAACAACAAATAAAGCGACAAACACAATTCGTTACATTCTGTGGATTTTGAAGGAAAGCATTACACCCATTATATCGTATTGATACTTCAGGAAAGAAAATCACAGTGAAAGTACAAAAATGAAGTTAGCAATGATTTTTTCTCTCATGAACCTTTCTCCAGGGATGAGTTTCAAACGAAAATGGTGTTGTCTGAAAGAAAAGAGAAAGCAAGGATTATCTATGTTTATGTATTTAGTGAGACACTTGCGCCTTCACTTCCACCACTTTTCCCACTTTATAACAGTAGGAAAACTCTTATACAGCGCTTTTACACCTTTAAAAAATTTTGTGCAGGTATATGAAAGAGTCTTTAGTCAGTAGCATAAATTAATGTGATTATTATGGCTAGAACTGCAGCAGGCTACAAGTGAGTATTCAGGATGAGTTAAATTCTTTCCAGAGCTAGCCTACACTTCTGTCATGTGTGAGTCATATACTCCTATCTGGGTCAATTACTGGAGTGGTAGCATGTGTCCTGTGTGGGACTATCTCATCCCAGGAGTTTACTGTTCCTATTCACAGTTGAAGTAAAATATCCTGATTCTATGTTGCTTATATCTTATATGGGGAAAGCTGAACACCAAGGCTCTCTAAATATCTGCTGGTTCACAAACAACCAAGAACACTAACACAGATTGTTTGCGTAAAAATGTGTATAGAATAGGCTGAAGCCTCAAGGAAGTGAGCAGATGGGAAGACAGACAGCAAAGATGAGGTGTGCCATAATAAGAACATGAATATATTTTCAATCACAGAGTGGTAGGGATAGGGAACACCATTAGAAAAGGTTGTGAATTTTTGATTTTAAAAGTAGTTCAGAAATATCATAGAGTGGGAAGTTAAAAATGATGACAGCATTTGAGGTGATAGTAGGCATCAGAGCAAAGGCAGTACTACATAAAGCATCAAACATCGTGAAAATCAGTAGGTACTGAAATGCAAATAATAAGTAAATAGAAGAAAGGGTAGAGGAAATATAAAAAAGAACGATGAATGTGTGGAGTGATCACACTATGCAGAGAGTGGAACAGCTAAAAACCCAACAGCAGCCAGGGCAAAATGAGGTTGCCATTTAATAAGTTTACACCAGCTGCTCTGTGGAGCATGGAGGGATTATGTCTGTTGTTTTATAAGTTCAGTTGCCAAATCAAACCTTAGAATCTTTGGGTATGTTTGTCTACTGCAAACACAGATAATAAATCTTTTGCAGACACATTGAAATGAAGCAAAAATATATTTTCTGCTTCTGAAGGTGGTTTGGAAAGGCATGGATCAGAAGCCTTAGTCCCTACCAGTCTAGAACCCTCCCAATTTGCCAGCAGGCTGATGCTGTACTAGGGTACCAGCATACATCCAGGTTTTGCAAGGGATGTGACACCCAGACTCGAGCTCACAGTGGTGCTGGTTGAGAAGAAGACCTAGCATAGCCCTGGGTAAGGCATTCATCCACACACACAGTGACTCTGGCTTCATTGCTTATCCCATCTTATCATCCCCCCTTTACAGGGGTAACAGAATGGCAAACATGAGTTGTCCATGTTATAGCTGGTAGGTTGTGAGCTGGCTCTGATCTGAAACTGTTCAAACACACGGGTTCAGACTGGTACCCAAGTTAGCTCATCAACAAAATTCATGAGACTCATCCAATCATTTCATTAACATACCTGTACTGATTCCAAAATAGCTAGCTCACATCAGCCCAGCACAGAATATAGACAACAGAGGCTGGATTTGTCGAGTAGAATTTGAGACAACCCACAGTCCTACTTCATCAGGGTGCATCTATAACTAAGTCAAAGGAATGGGACCACTCATAGACTTAAGACTCTGCACACATTTACGTTGCTTGCTGTACTGGGACGAATAAAATGAAGACTCTGAAAGATCCCTGGGCAGTGTGTTTAGTCTCACTTGGACCTCTTTCAAGGGCTCGTTTAGGAAATATCTCATGTTGAATTATTGATCTTGAAAATAAACAGAGATAGAGAGAGCTAACATACTTCCAAATTGAAAACAAAGAATGGAAAGAAAGGAAATGGTATAGAAAAGCTGAGGCATGCAGCAAAGACATTACCTATATATATTAAAGGATATCCATATTATTCTATGACAGAATAACAACATTATGCCTTCTGGCTCATGCTAATACTGTGGTTAAATCCCTTAAGAAGATTAGGAAGAATTACAGATGCTACTGGATGAGAAAAACCTACAAACAGGTAGTGTGCATGTTTTAGTATATACAGCTACCAACAAAGTACTGACATCGTAGGGAAATAAGTGGAGAAGGAGATTTACTTGGGCTCATGAGGGGGAAGTCAGTAAGAAAAATGAAGTTTGGAATTTTAAGCTTTATGAGTTCCCTTCTGATGATTTCCATGCTCAGCAGCTCCCTGTCTCTTTGGACAAATTTCAAGATAAATTCCTTCTCTTATAAGTCAGTAACCCCAAGCCACTTAAGGAAGGATTTCAAAAGCAATCTTCATGCTGCTTTATTTCATATCTTTGTGTGTCTTACTGTGTTTTTTACACTTACTGAGTTACATCCTAGCCAGAGAAGCTGGAAAAGTCCTACTTAATCAAAATGGTGGTGCTAATTCCTCTAAAGATTCCTCTGATTTTCACTCTACAGCTGGTGCTCTTGCAAACTAAATACATTACATTCTTCCCTACTTCTCTATTCATAAGAAAGGCTTAGAAATATAACCCAGATCACTCCTACAGCAATTTGCAGTAAACATACAGAACCTGAACAGGTACTCATGTCCTCTCCAGAATCTCAGAGATGCGGAGGAGTTTACTATAAAGCATTAAATAGTTTGGGGTGGGTTTTTTTGCTAGCATTCAAAAGCTCTGTTTTGTTGGTGCCTCTGGATATTTTCCATTTTTCCATTTCCAGCAGTGTTTATCAGACCTCTTCATGCTTCTCTAATTGGATTGTTTGCCCATTCAAAATGCACGGCAACATTCTACTCAGAGAACAATACACCCAGACAAAACACACCTTGTTTAAAAATACATAAGTACATCTTCTTTGAGCACAGAAAAAACAACATTTCAAATTCCTCAAGAAGAACATCAAGGACATCAGAAAACGCAAAGCAGACTGATACTGATCCAGCAGAAGGGAGAGCCGGGATAAGTTTCACTTTAATCCAGCTTGTCCTTCAATCACATTTCGCTTACTTTTCTTCATCAACAACTTTGTTTTTATTTTGAAATCTTCCTTAAGACCTCTTTGCTGTACCCTGAAGCTTCAGATGTATCCAAGAAGCAGAGAAAAACCTAAAGCCCAGAGCACCAAATGCAGCTGAGAACACACAAACCACACTCTCGTTATTTGGGGGGGGGGGGGGAGGGGTACATACATTCCATAATACTGATTAAATATATAGAAATGTATAGAAATATTTTTCCAGAAGATGACACTGCCTTACTATTACACAGAAAAGATTTGCTGTCTCCAGTATTGTATAAAACAATTGCTAAAGCTTGGGGTAGGAGGAGCAACGCAGGGCTCTACAGTGCACAGCAAAAACCCTGCAGGTATGAGAGTACTATGAAAACTGCCATGGAGACTGCCGGCTCTGTAACAATCCATAGACTACTGTTGAGGATTTCAAATGGATGCCCCATCCCTGGCAGTGTTCAACGCTGGGTTGGATGGGGCTTTAGCAGAAGTTGTCCCTGCCAGTGGCAGGGGTTGGGACTGGGTGGGTTTTAAGGCTCCTTCCAACACAAACCACTCTGCTATTCCATGATTCTATAAAAACAGCTTCTTTGAGATTTGGGGTAGAACCACAGATAATTGCAAGGGAAAGGTGAATATTGATGTGAATGGAGAACAAATGGGAGCACCTGCATGTGGGGGCACATGGCAGGTCTCAGAACAGCCTGTGCTCATGGCACTCCGGTTAGCAGCCCATCAGGGCTCCAGAAGGATTAAGAAAAGGTATGTTCAAACCTTGCACATAGTTATCAGTCTAAGAAGACCTCAGGAGGCATGAGGGGGACTTGACAGCTCCAGATACATTTAAAATAATAATTAAAATAATAATAATAATAATTGAAAAACTCAATAAAATGCTGCTGTTGTTAATCATTCACCTACTCCTGTATTCTGGCAGTGGTATTTGCTACACTGCTGATAAAATGTTTCAGCAGTATTTCCTACAGACATTATGAAAGAAGGTCTGGACCAGGACTTTAATCCAATTCTGATTATGACTATTTTCTGATTTACTTGTATTAGTCATTCTGCAGATTTCCACCTCAAAATGTCTTGGTGACTTTTATTGCTAGAACACGTGTGACCACTCCCGGACAATCTGTCATTCACAGAACAAGCTTATGAAATTCGCTTGCTGCATACAGATGTACCCCAGTGAGAGAAGGTAAATATCATTTTTCCTTTCTTTTTTCTCTTTAAAAAGGGCAATTCCCTGGAAGTTTGCAGCAATATGCCATAGTTTCACGTGAAGAGCTCAGCTGAGACTGTAGTATAAGTGTCAGTCACTTGATCGGCAGCTTGTGTGGGCTTTTTTATGTCCTCACCTTAATGAAATTCTGATAATAGTAAATTTGTGCTTACGATGCTGGACATTGGTAGTTAGTCCTCAATACCAAAACATTTTGAAGACAAATGTTGACTCCCCCTATAAAGAAAACTAGCAGGAACTAAACTGGATATACATCCATAACTGTCATAACTTTACAGACCATTTCTATCATGCACTGAGCTGCCATTAAGTGCATTACTCATCAGTTAACAGAAGTACCAAACCCCTGTCATAGATTGTCTGAGAAAGACCTTTCTTTAAAAATAAACTGTTTAGGGTTTTTGTGGAGGAGTTAAGATTATTTGTTGTAATTCTGAACTTTTGAGAACTGGGATTCACCAAAAGCATTTGAGAAGTAGACACTTTGGCCAAAAGCATGGCTCTGGCACTGAAGCATAGCTGTGAAAAATGCCCCTTTGGTAGTGGCTCCTGAGGACTTTTGGGTCACGTTTACTCAGTGTACCAGCTGCCCAGTCTGTGAGATGATGCTGAGGTCCAGAAATCAAGCCTGACTTTCTCTGCATCTTTGTTCAGATGCTCCTAAAGTCATCAGACCTGTATGTGTGTTAGTATCTAAGCTGTGTATTGGTATGTGAGGAGTTGGGTGAATATAGACCTCAGAAATGCATGTAGTCCACTAGCTGGAGGGGAACAGCAAGGACTTTGGGCCCAAGAGCAATATATCTACACCAGGAGAAATCAGTCAGGCAAGGCATACTTGAATTTGACTCCACATTGATAACAGCTTTGCTTCAAAAGGGTGGTGGCAGACACACTGCTCTGTGTGAAGTCCGGATTTGATCCTTGGGCCAGGACATTCAGAGGACAATAGATAAGGGCTTGTTCACACCACCTTTTCCTCTTCCAGCTGTGCTGGATAAGAAGGTTATTACCCAAATCCCTGTGCTGCATGCCGGTATCCTGTTGCTGGAGTAGGTACCCCATCTGACATGCCATCTGAGGTGTTTTTCTCTCAAGGAACAGGCTTGGCTCAAATAGTTTGAATGCCAGCAAAGTCTTCAGAGCCCTGAAATAAGTTCATGAATACTCTTGGCAGCCACTGAGCTGGAGGGCCTTAGGGAGAAGTAACTGCCTGAAGTGATGAGGAGTGAGGTGGGTGGACAGCACCTCGAAGACAGACAGTAAGCATGGAAGTTGTTAGGGAATGTGGCATCCAGCTCCCACAACATTTACCTTAGCAGGTAACGTTTTTAGGCCCAGTTGAAACTGTCATTCTAACTTGACATTCTGCTGTTTTTGTTTACGTTTTACTGCTCAGCTATAGGATCCCAAGGCTATGTGAGAAGCGGCGTACAGATATAAGTGGCATTAATCACTGTTAAAACAAGTGCATAAAACCCAGGCCTCATTGAAATTAATATCAAAGCACTTTCACCAAGGGCAGGACTTCACTTACCGGATGTACTCTGGCATAAATCCAGTGGCAGTAGATCAGTGTCAGGGTAGCTACAAACGACTGCTCTGGCAGTGATGGAGCACAAGCACTTCCCATTTTTTAGTTTCCTTAGTCCCATTAACACATGCAAATGATGTACATTTCTGTGTCTTTTCCGCTTTAGCAACCTCAATTAAACCCCTGTTAACAGAGGTTTTTTTCAGTCATCCCCAGCAGACATTTATTTCATCTTTTTTCTCTTTTGAGGTAGAGGGAAGACAGAGCAACAAGCAGTGATGGGGACAGATTAAGAATGGCAGAGTAACAAAGCACAGGAATGAATACTGAAGCTGCATTATTCTTGCATTAAGAACC
This sequence comes from Ara ararauna, assembly GCA_028858755.1. Taxonomy (NCBI): domain Eukaryota; kingdom Metazoa; phylum Chordata; class Aves; order Psittaciformes; family Psittacidae; genus Ara; species Ara ararauna. The sequence continues at coordinate 5,947,268 of CM054410.1, read as the reverse complement.
TGATCAGAAGTAATGGACTGAAATGTGCTGTAAGGAAACCTTCAAACATCAGAGGTGTTTGCAAACTCTTGAATACTCTTGTCAGGTAATTCTCTATCGTGTTGCAATTGTAGATGCATCCCCATAACTGTTCCAGAACAATGGCCTTTGCATATGCCATGACTATGTTTTGAACATATTTTTCAGACATATGCTATTCAGTGGTGGTTGTTAAATGCTCCATCCATAAACCATTATGTTCTTCTATACTGAGGTTTCACTGCAACAGGCAGCTGTTTGACAGAGAATAAACTCCTGGGGACAGCAGCAAATCAAATTAAATATATCTCCACAGAGCTATCATAGGGGGTTGCATGGCTTGATAGGCTGCATCAGGAGCAATAAGCACACAAAGGGAGAGGAAACCTGAGATAAATCAAGATAGCCCAAATGAGCAAGCTGACAGACAAATCACTGTTGGCTCCATGTAAGTCATTAGGAGTTTCAATGTTGATTTCAATAGAACCAGTTTTAGCTGTTTATCTGTGGGCAGGAATTTTTTAATCTTATAAAAGTCGGAAAGATTACCTAATTACTGTTATTTTCTCACTCACTTTCATAAGCATGGATATGGGAAATGACATTCACTAATATGCCAATAAATAAGCTCACTGAGGAAAACAAAAAGTGGAACATGCTGATAGTTGAGATTTTGTTCACTTTCTTTTCTTTCTTTCCCTCATACAAAAACCTGTAACTACCCTGGAGTTAAGTAGGGGCTAAAGAAAGAAAACAGCTTGATTACTTCAAGGAACAGACCCAAACATGTATTCATCTCAAACATTGGTTTATTCTCATTAAGAAATTTTCTACAAGCAAGATAATATGAGTGTTTTCTTTCTTCCCCCTTTTCTATTATGCATGCATCAGAGCCTAGCAAATACATACTGGTAGTATAAACATACTCTGTATTAGGGAGAGAGAAGAAACAGCAAGAGAAGTGCCAACATAGGAAATAAATTCCTTTTAATAAATCCTGTTACATTAACAGTGCCCTTAGCATAAAAGTGTGCACTTCAGGGAACTGCAAAGTGCTCATGTGATATCTTATTTCAATATATTTTATATCAAAAACCTGCCCCTTCAATACTCATTTTCCCAGCCACTTGTTTCAGCCTGAATATACCCAAATACTCAGACTCATTTTCTTCTGGAAAAGAAATTATAAATCTCTGTAGAAGCAAGAAAAACCTTGTTTTGTTTTAAAAGCATTTGCTCCTCCATCATTCATTCAGTTAATGCCTTTTCCCACATAACATTTCGCAGGCTCCCAATCAAACTGTAACTGGAGTCTACCACAACGGCCTTTTCTTTGCGAGTCATCTTATCTTAATCAGGTGCATAACAGAAAACGGAAATATACCTGGGCTGCTCCAACTCGCAGAATGATTTCTGCTAATCAAATGCAACCTTTGTTTTTCCACCATGGATCTGACAAGCATCCCTCCACAGGCTGACTGGGAAAAGGTGGGATGGAAATAGTGGACAGAAGTCTCTAATGAGGATAGCCCAGTACTACATTGAGAATACTGTATGTTCATTTCCATGTGTCCAAGCCAAATCAGTTCATTCAGCTGGAAAGTTCCTGTGCAACTCTTAGACCACTGCAACTGTTTGTTGGTAAATATTTTCATCAAGGAGAAAAGCCCTAGATGCTTCTTTCAGAACAAAGTTATAAAGAATAGGTATCACTTTGCTCAAATCTCTATTTCCCAGTAGCTCACAGAGGGGCTTTAGCACCTCTCCACCGCCCATTCCCCAGTAGTTTGGTGATGAAACTGAGCAATCAATCACCTCATTCCTGTGAAAGATGGATTTTAGGACTCTGAAAATCTTTCTTTGTGCTCAGCAGAAAGCCCGCCAGAAAGCTGAATTCTCTGAAGCATTGAGCTATATGTAGCAAGCTCAATTGCTTAGGATCGCAGAGCAAGAGTTTCCCCTACAGCTGTGTCCCTCGCACCCATAGGAGGGTGCAGCACTGGGCCCTTCAACTGGGTGCAAGTGAACTGGCTCTCATGACACCAGCTCTGCTGCTGGTCCCCAAAAGATAAAGGGAGGGAGCCTAACCAAAGCAAAACATGAAGGAGAGTGGGGCTGTAAGGGGAAGCTGAGAAACAGAGATCTCATGTCCACCCACAGAGCAGAATTCTCCTGGGGCTTCTTCCTATATTTTCTCTAAGATCCTGAAGAACCAGCCCCAGTCCAGGCTTTCACAGGCACAGTTGGGCTTTTTTTTCCCCATTGTTTTTGAGTGTCAAGGAGAGAGCTGAGTCTCCATTCAGAAAGCTGTCAAGCAGTGCAGACTACAGTCAACAGACAGAAACTCCACTTTACACCAACAATGTGTTACAAAAGTACTAGCTTGAATCCGGTTGCTGTCACCTCATGTTGGGCTCTCAGAATTAGCAGGATAGTTCCATCAGGCATGACTCTGTGGTCATTACCCTGCTCCCACTGACAACCCTGCCAACCACCGCAGGGACAAGCATCTCATGGCAAAACCAGCAACTGTCATGCAAAAGAAAGGCTTCAGTAATGTGCCAAAAATAAAGCATAGAGCATCAGATTTTGCAGACGAGATCAAAAATCGATGGTGTAATACATATTTCGAACACAGAACTAGATGGAGTTTGGTTAGAACTCAAAAGATGATTATTCAAAAATACAATTAAATCTTTATCCTTTCCCTAAAGCCATCCTCTTAACTTTAACTCATCATGAGAGCTTTACTTGCAGTAACTATATGAACTTTCAAGGCCAGCTTGTCAGGAGAATATTCTTTGGGGGGAAAAAAAAAAAAGACCAGAACGACATTTATATAAAAAATTTAAGCAAACATAACTTAAATATTTAAACTGCATTTTAAACACTGTTCTGGAACATAAAATCTATCTAAGTATATTCTTGGAAACAGACTGCAATAATTCAGTGATTTTTTCACTATTCAAAGTCCTTGCATCATTTCCTTTTTTTGCTATTAAGCAGAAACAACCTAGGTCATTTTAATTCACATTCTTTCCCTTTCTCCAACACTTTTCCTAACTATCTCAAATTCTAGCTCTGGTTAAGATTCAGTAAATGATTCCAGCCTAATCCCCAGTAATTGGGTTCATGAGTTGTCTGGTTTAAAATCACATTCAGGGGAGAACTCCATATATCTGTTTCAGCAAATGAGTTACCTTAATTTTCCTTTGTATTTCCTATTCTTTCAAACAAAAAGAGACTATCAGTTTAAACTATTGTAGCAAAAATTGCTTTCCTGATTGCTATTTCTTAAAAATGGAAGTAGAATGTCTCATTTCCTCACAATCCTACTCAACACGTTCCTGCCTACTTTATCTCTTTCAGCTACTAGTTGTTGATTCTACCCACAACTAAGAGATATGAAGAGGAAGACATGGATGTTGATAAGTATTATACATAGTACAAAAATGTGATACAACCTTCTTCTGTTTTTCAACAGGTGAGCTATTGCAGTGAGCTAATGCATCCTGCAGGGAGGTACTGCACCTCCAGTAATAACCCCATGAAAAATGAATGAAACTCCTTTTAAAAAATCATTAAAATCTGTATTTGCACATTCATTACAGCCTTGGCAGCACACAGATCTTGGGTTTGCATTTGTCACTCTGACAAAACAATCAATACAGCCCAAATCCCACACTTCTTAAGAAAACAAATCTCCCCTGGACTTCAACAGTGGCACTTGAACAAGATGAGCAGATTCAAACCAAAAGGGCTTGAACGCAGCTTCACCTTAAGCAGTCTGCATAGACAGCAAGCATCTGGAGTTGATATCAGATTTCAATACTTGTTGATAACACAAGAAAAACTAGCTAAAACACCAGAAGCTGTTCTTTCTGCACCACTGAAGGGATTAGAGAACATCAGGAAAATGGCCCAAGCTCTTTCCTCTATTAGCTTTACTCAAGTAGTAGCTAATGAGTAGACTGGTTATCGAAGACAATGAACCATGACAACTTGAGCAGGGTTTGACATAATATTTTGTGAACTCCCCTCTTCTGCAAGGCTTCCTAGATGGGTAATGGCTTCCAGACATTGCCACAACAAACCACTGTTCAAAACAGAGACTGGAAGATGGAACCTCATGTTAAGCTGTCCTCAGGCTTTCAGCTACAATCTGAGTATAAGGTTTAATAACTTATAAAGCACGTCAGATTTCATATTGCTCTATTTGAGCATTCTCCAAGTACTTATCAGTCCTGGCACAGATTTATTTTAAGACGAATGAGTACGTGTTCATTTATTAGATATAATGTGGCAACAAATTCTTTTTTTCTGAGCAGTTTCAGGTATCTTCAATAAGAAAAAAAACAAACAAACAAACAAAAAAAACCCACCAAATTTAAGTCTGACTTCAAAATGCCTTGACTCTAACCCACTAGGCCACGCTTACTTCCATAATTGTAAGCATCCAGTTCGCAAGTGCCACATCAAGGCAACCCAGCTTCCTTTCCTACCCTGTACACCATGGAGTTGATACCTTAATGGAAGATTTAGGGCAGCTGCACATGGAAAAATATCAGTCAACACACAGTAACTTGAATAAGTGAAGGAACACATCTGAACAGGTCATGACACAGGACTTCCCCTGAGGTCCATTTATCAGTCCTCTTTTGAAGATGTGTATTAAATGGTGGCAAACGTCTATACAATATCCTAGTGGTGAGCACACTTGCTTAAGAAATATTTGGGGCTTTCACCTCTGAGTGATACTAACGTAGTTTTTATCTTCCACCTGATCTTTGTTGGTTTTGGAAATTATTATCTTTGAGATATAGCTGTTCTATCAGATTTGTTGAAAAATTCAATTGCTTTCAGAAGCTGTAAAAAAAAAAAAAAAAAGACAATAAATGTGATTGTTTATTCTTTATTTTCAAAAGAAAACAATGCTAATCCTGTGTCAACTGGTCCAGGCATGCTGACCATACCCTTGATCTCCCTTCCTAGTGAATTTCCTTATCAAGAGGCTGAAGAATCAGATACCATTACCTTATTCTATCTGATTTAATAAACTTTTGTACTTATTTCCACAAGGAGACCACAGGAAGCATGTTTGTAGGTTATGACAGTCAATAACTAAAATAAACAACGGTGATAAACAAGGCAAGCTTGTCTGATTCAAGAGGCACTTACTCCTTTATTTTAGTAGGACTTTGTGATGGCTCAGCATGTGCAAATAAACTGAATATAGTCAATTCAAGCAACATTTTGGCCTCTCATTACCCATGCAGGACACGTTAGAACACAGGTCCTGCTCAGCTTTATACAACTTGCACAAAGAGAGGCCCTACTCCTGTGATAAGAATAATGGCATAAGTTGATCATAAAAGAAGCGTGACAAAGTAACATAATTTCTATTGATTCACATTCAAAAGCAGGATGCAGCTGTGAAACTGTGATGCTTTTACATGCTGCACTTAACAACAGCACAGCACTGCTTACCGAGGAAGCGTGCCACTGCAATGAGCCAGCACGTTACCTTTTGCGGACACACGGTATAGAAGGGGTCCTGAAAAAGCCAGGGATGCAGCTTGGAAGGCCAGGGTCGATGGCAAAACCTACTGACAAAACCTGGGCTTTTAACCAGATCACATCACTCCACTGTGGAGGAGTGTGTAGCAGGAGCTGCTGTCAGTTGTGCTCCCCTGAGGAATGAATGGCACTGTAAATCATGAATACCTTGTTTGCTACCAACTGCACCGAGTAGGGCAGCAGAAAAAATGACAGGAGAAACCAAAGCAGCCCCTGACGTGAATACTGTATGTGTCCTTCCAACGCTTTATGGCCTGAAATAAACTCTGACTTAAGTGTCAAGTTCTACAGGCTACAGTCCTATCTAATGGTCTAGGTACGCCACATACTGTGCTGCTGTTTATGGCCTCAGTGTTACATCATGACCTAGAGGGTCATGGTCAGTTCAGTACGGGTTAAAAACCTGCACTCAAAACCACTGCCTGCACTCAGAAATCTGTGTGTCACCCTACTCGAATACTAGAATACAACTAGAACTGTGAACATGATGTAAGACACTATAAGAAAACTTTGCCAAACAATTCTCAGTCTTTACTATGCCTCATTTTAGAACCTATCAATAGAAGAAGTGGTAGATTTTAAGATATTGTCCCTTTATTAACACCAGCTTTCCATCCATAAGACATACTTTTGGGTATTACTGTACAGCTATTAATACCATTGCTTCTAACAGCTTACGCCTTGGTAACTACAGGGATCTTTTGCTAATGTAGCAGTTACAAAACAGTTGACTCCCAAGAGGCATATTTAAGAAGCCTCTAATCTTCAGGATGGCAAGGGGAAGGGCTGCACCATGGATTCGATGCACAGCAACTGTGCCAGCTCCTGGTGTAACGTACCATGGCAGCTTCAACAACGCAACAGTGCAGCCATCTGCACAACATGACCCACACATGGCTGCAAGACTTGTCAATCACTGCCAATAAACCAGTATTTGCTGAAATGAAATCAGCTGGTAAGACAGTCAGAAAAACAGGAATGCATCTATGGCTTGTCATCCAAAGAACAATCCACAAAAGGGAAAATTTACTCATCATTTCAGCCTTTGCACAGTGAAACACAGTGCAGCATTACACACCCTAAATTAATCTCAAAATACATTGTTGAAACACATTAATACAGTAACAGGAAGCAGTAACTTCAGGAACTTTCAGTATTTCAGCTTCTCTAAAGGACAAGCAGTTATCACCTCTGTAACATTACATGCATGCCCCTCAGAAATAGGGGAACAGTTTTTACACAGAAGAAAAGAAACTGGACTGCTCTCTTCTGAGTTGTGAAGACCCATTTTGATAAAGTAAGATCCCTCTCTAGTGAGACAGTTATTGTCCTAGTGAGTAGTACAGATGGTATTTACTCTGCTCTCTTCAGCATTGTTCATACTTAAATCACTCTTCAGTAGCAACCTGGAAAATGCAAGCACTGCTAGACAGTTAAGAGTCAATGACCAATGAAAAGAATACCAATAGCACTTAACAGCTGATGGCTTTCACAAGCAGACTGTCCCACCTTCATCTTCAAATGGCCCTTTTGCACTTGAATTTGTACTGTGATTCTGGTACTGAACACACTGTGGCCTCACATTGCTAACTTATCAATGTAACAGATGAAGTGACCTCAGAAAGCAAAACACAACCAATAACTAAAACTGTAACAACTGTTTGAAAGGAAATAACTCTGCAGGCGCTAGGCTTATGATGGAGAACAGATGTCATATAACAAACGTACCCATCCATAATAGTTCCAGTAAGATGCTGCCACCTCCTTGTCTGTAATCTGCTTCTCAGCCCCACACCTCAAACACCTTAGAACAGCTCCTGTGGATACCAGTAAATTAAACTGGCTGTTAATGCAGGAGAATGTGGCATATGCCTGAGGCGAGGTAGAAGAGGTGGACCTATTCATGATGTGGAAATGAACTACACTGGCTCAATGCTGAGCAATTAGTCCAGGAACCACAGGGTATGGGTCTGACATTGTGAGAAACTCCTAATTTGACATGCCTGAATGCCAGTACCTATCTGGTGCCAGTATCTGCTAGACTTTAAGATTGGTAGGATGACTGCTTCCCTTAAGCAGAATCATGTATCTGTAGTGTCCATATTAGATACAAGAAGCCAGTGGTCTAGAGAAATAATTGAAGTGTTAATGAAGTGTTAGCAGCTTTGCTTTTTCTTCCTCATAAGCTACCCTCACTCATGTCACTGAACCAATTCTCATACATTTGTCTGGGGCTCCAAGTGGAAAAATCTCATTATCCTTTGAATCCAGCTGTTAAGAATATAGGATGATGCTGTACTTCCATCTGCAGTAAAGCAGGAGTGTTAGCTCTTTTTGAACTATGGCCAGGTGGATGCACATTTAATTGCCCTCAAAGTTTCTGTTTCAAGATGAAAAAAATCTTTCAAAATCACTCTATTTTCAGAACTCTTTCATTTAAAGTAAGTGACCTTGTTTCCTCAAACTTGAAGAGCTTAACATAACAAGGAAAGAGGGTTCTCTTTATCTATTCCTCCCAGCCAAGAATGGCTTGTACATATTTATATAAGCAGCTAAATTTCACCTTGAAACCTGAATTCCAAAGAAGTTCATAAAGCTTAGAAAACTCAATAGCAGAATGAAGCCATCTTCTGACATATTAAAACAGAAGCAGTGCGTCTCGTAGCAATCTGCATGGTGAAAATTTTAATACCAATACAGTTATGTGCCTATGTTCACCATAAGGCTCTGTACAAAAAAACTGACTAGCAAAATGCACATGCTACATAGAAAAGAAAAAGCACCGTGTGAGTAGTTTGTTCAGTTTGATATTCTGATACGGGTCTGATATTCTAAACTGTAGATAGCTACATTTTAATTGTAAATAAAAAAGAAACTGAAAACCAGCATGAAATTGTGTTAAGATTGCCACTATTGTGGCAAATACCATTTTTGAAGGAGGGCTCTTAAGTGAAGGAAGGTACACACCAAAATACACAAGACAGGATTTAGTTAGAAATACTGTTTTATTGGTTTGCAGGTCACAGCTACCTCTTTATTAAAAAAGCTCTTTATCAACTTAAAACATTTCCAAAGTATAATATACATATTTGGACACTTCTGAACTGATCCCAAAGTATCAGTCTCTCCTATTTCTATTTGAACATTTCTTTCGTGCTCATTTTACTTTAGCAGAAAAAAAATGCAAATACAACACTACATACCTGCTGCACTGAGAGACCCAGATTTCCCAGCAAAGCAAGGATCCAATGAGATTTTTAGTGGATTTGAAAAACACCAAGAGGTTTTGCATGAGAGTGTTTGAGGGTGAAAAAGACACATATTATTGAAATAAAATTGTAGATTAGTGTTTTCTTAATATATTTGAGAAAAAAATTACCTTCATTTTGTACTTCTTTCCAGCTACTTTGGCATTGAATGATCTGTACTACTATTACGACAAAAACGTGCAGCTCCTTTCAAAGACACTATTTATATAGGTTTATTATCAAGACTAACGGTACAGCTCAAGTATTTTCTATCCAAGTTACCACTGGGCTGTAACTGACTGAGAGAATTTTACTCACCCTTTAATACATACCTCATACATACATATTTGCACATAATAGGTATCTAGAACTTGCAGTGGCTCAATCACAATCAGGTTTTGAATATATGGCAAAGTAAGCAAGACGACTGGGAATCTAGGTAACTTTTCATTGCACTGTGCTGAGTAAATTTTTACAGGTCTTTATAGGTGAGGAACACTTGTTTCCATAATATTTAATTAAAGCTTGCTGTTTTGCTGGAATTGAGACACCAAGGAAAGAACCTGCTCTGAGGCTTTGATTTGTTTACTGCCTAGGTATGCTGCACTATTGCTGGCTGTATCCTCTAAGAAGTACCTGTAGTTTACCATCATGCCACAAGAAGCAGCAATGCCCCGCGGGCTTGTGTCCGCCATCCAGTTTATCCGCCACATCACAGAACCATTCTGAAGATGAAAATTTGCTACTGGATTAAGGGCATAGCCACGATGCTTCTCTCCATACAAGTACCAGGCACAGAGTCTCATAAATGGTGAATGGAGCACTTGAACTAATTTCTCTGATCTCACCCACTCATTGTTATTTAAGATCTTCTTCAGTGTTTCAGTAGTAGTGTCTCCTGTGATCTCAGAGATTTCTTGCCATTCTGATTCTGTAAACAGTTCGTTTCTTCCCAGTTCTTTTGCTTGTGAGGAGAGGAGACCAACAAGCCATTTTGTGAATCCTGGTATAGGTGAAAGAGTAGAAAAAGCTTTTATCTGAGGAAGTTCTTTCTGCAGACAACAGGAGAGAGAAAAAAAACAAACCACCAGTTTTGTCATGATTGACAATGAAGTTTTGAGTGAAAGAACAGCTGATACCCTTTTACTTGATGTCAAGTGACGACTGGGGATTCTGAGAATTAAACGATACACAAAATAAAAGATCACCTGCCCATAACAGGTTAGTGCCTAGAAAGCACTTGGAGAACAACGGAGATTTTAACCCTGACTGAACTATATTCCACACACACAATCTATTCAAAAGTACTTCTGCAGTACTTACCAATGCTACACTCTGGGGTAGGATTTCACTGGCAGAAATCAACAAATGCAATCATATGCTATAAAGAAGTTATTTGGAGGCATCAGAAATCTTAATAACAAACACAAGTTTTCGAAACCTTTCAAATATCAGATGTAAAAACCTTATGAAATATCATTTTTATATGTAACTATCTTTTTCTAATGAAAAGCACTTTATTATTTCAGTCTATTGTAAAATCAGGAAAGAAATGATTTCTAGATTTTAATGGAAAGAAGAAAGTCCTGAGGATTTGAAAGGGGGGCTTTTTATACACAGGCCAGCTACTTTTTATGCTATTCCCAGACTACAAACTACGCTGATAAAATAGCAAGGTTAGAAATACATACTTGCAGTAAAAAAAACCCCAAAATTCACAGTTTAATACTTGTTTAACAAAATAAAACATCACTACTCCTACTAGCTTATGAGTAAAAAAGTTAAACATGTGATCGCGTAAAGCAAAACACATAATGTGTTAGTTTTGGAACACACCAATGGGAAGAATAAGGGAAGGCTGCTAAAGTCACTGTCACTTGGAATTAACAAAAAGCACCTCAGTCAACCTTGCTGAAGGAATATGCAGGCAAGAAACAGAAAGAAGATGGAGCTGAACTGAAACAATCAGTGTTGTTTTAATCACTGTTTATATAGGTAGAAGTGGTAAGAACCAAGACATTTATCAACATTACAGAAGTGTCTTAATGTCAACAGAAAATTGTCTTTAAACGACTACAAAACGCATTTTTTCTACTTTGAGTGTTACAGAGATAACCATTAAAAAGTCATCATCTCTCAGATGCTACCTCACACTAGCAAATGTTAATGGAACACACACTGCTGGGCTGCTGGAATTGCACCTGCGCTGCTGCATCCTTAGGTACCGCTGTGCCCCACACTACGCTGCCATTTGCATGCTGTGCCATGAGGATGCAGAAGCCAGGAGCACAGGCTGGTGCCATGCACCATTTCTAAATGCCTTTGATAACTGAAATAACATTCAGCCAGTTATTTACAACACCTTTTTCCTTCCCACACAGAGCTTCCCCAGTAGCTTAATGCTGTCCTGCTGGCTTCCAGCATTACAAAATATCAGCCATCTCAAATCTACCAACTCTGCAATTTTGTGACTTATAATTGTATAAACTGGCTAACCTCACTTGCTCCCTTTAGCTGAAGTTCTTTAACTACCACACAGATATGCAACCCAAAGAGCTCTTCTTCTTCTTTTTGAGATGACACAGGAACAAGAAAGACAGAACAAGTTACAAAGAAACACACTCTCTGTCATCTCCTTGGGGAACTGGATAAAGGAAAAAACAAATAATTTTATAAAACCAGCAATTTCTGTGCTATTGAGCAACACAACCATTTCTGTAACCAAAGCACCCAGGACATCCTGGCTGTGTCATATTCTCAACTGCTATTGCTACCATGGTTAGAGTACAATACTACCAAAGCTCACCTCTGGTGACCTTTTCACTGAAGGACATGATGATATTTTATTTTTAAGAGTAATTCTAAAGCTTAAGTCTGAAGCAAGACTGCATATGCACTCCATAAAAGTATCATTTGTAAATCTACAGAAAGTGATGTTTGTGGAAGGCAGGTTCTGCTGGTATCTTAGCACCTCTCTGTTCAATTTTAGAGAATACAGCATCCATAAAACAAAAGTTTATTAGGGTTGTGCCCTTACTGCAGGGCATGGCTACAAAAGCCACGGATATAGAAAATATGCTTTAATTAAAAGAATGTTTCTTGGATTAGACAGTTCAGACTCTTTTAGAGATGTTTCCCCTCTGCTTTTGAAAAGAGAGCAATGGCAACAGTAATTAAAAATATATATTTGGTGGCAGCAAAATGGCACAAATGAGAACAAAAATGAGAACAGAAGAAAGCAACGCTATAGACTTAAAAATCTTTCCCTTCCCAACCACACACTAAATACTTCCCATGGATATAAAGATCATTTATCCACAAATTAATTCAAAATAACTTTATACAATTTGAATACAGAATCAAATGCACCCACTAAATCTTCCTTTCGTCACCTTTCATCCCCTTCCTGTAGTGTTTCTCAATCAAGAAGTCTATCTAATCATCACATCTGGAATATACTTTTCTTTAAAGCAGCAGGATCTTAATTAGTATAGCAGAGGAGAGTCATGCTCAGATGCCCCCTTGTCAGCTACACTTTTCCTTGATTCAACACTATCTCCTATTACAGAACAACACTTTGAGCCCAAAACAACAGACCTCCTGGAGAAAAGGAGGAAAAAAGATGTCACAGAAATGAATTTTTATAGGAAACTGGAAAAATACTTCAAGATTCTTGTTCCTGGAGAAAAAGCTGAATGTTCCTAGAGAAGAAGCTGATAGTTTTCAGTTTTGTTAAGATGGTAACAAGCAGCATCACTTGCTACCTTTGTTTCTCCATCAGCGCACTAAAAGCTGACCAGTGGGGACCCTGATGCACACAGACGTAGCTTCGCTGCGGAGACAGTCTGCTGTTAAGTAATCTGACCTTTGGTATGTCTGCTCTCACTGCAGTTAGACAAATTTCATAGAATCATAGAATCATAAAATAGTTAGGGTTGGAAAGGACCTTAAGATCATCAAGTTCCAACCCCCCTGCCATTCGCAAGGACACCTCCCACTAAACCATGACACCCAAGGCTCCGTCCAATCCAGCCTTGAACACCGCCAGTGATGGAGCATTCACAACTTCCCTGGGCAACATATTCCACTGCCTCACCACCCTCACAGTAAAGAATTTCTTCCTCACATTCAATCTAAACTTCCCCTGTGCAAGTCTGGACCTGTTACCCCTTGTCCTATCACTACAGTTCCTCATGAAGAGTCCCTCCCCAGCATCCCTATAGATCCCTTCAGATACTGGACGGCTGAGGTCTCCAGGCAGCCTTCTCTTCACCAGGCTGAACAGCCCCAACTTTCTCAGCCTATCTTCATATGGGAGGTGCTCCAGTCCCCTGATCATCCTCGTGGCCCTCCTCTGGACTTGGTTCCAACAGTTCTATGTCCTTTTTATGTTGAGGACACCAGAACTGCACACAATACTCCAAGTGAGGTCTCACAAGAGCAGAGCAGAGGGGCAGGATCACCTCCCTGCACCTGCTGGTCCCACTGCTTTTGATGCAGCCCAGGACGTAGTTGGCTTTCTGGGCTGTGAGTGCACACTGCCAGCTCATGTTCATTTTCTCATCAACCAACACCCCCAAGTTCTTCTCCTCAGGACTGCTCTGAATCTCTTCTCTGCCCAACCTGGAGCTGTGCTTGGGATTGCTCCGACCCAGGTGCAGGACCTTGCACTTGGCATGGTTAAACTTCATCAGGCTGGTATCAGCCCACCTCACAAGCGTCTCAAGGTCCCTCTGGATCCCATCCCTTCCCTCCAGTGTATCAACCAAACCACACAGCTTGGTGTCATCGGCACACTTGCTGAGGGTGCACTCAATCCCACTGTCCATGTCACTGACAAAGATGCTGAACAAGACCGGTCCCATCACCAATCTCTGAGGGACTCCACTCGTTACTGGTCTCCAGGACATTGATCCATTGACCACAACTCTTTGCGTGTGGCCATCCAGCCTGTTCTTTATCCACCAAGTGGTCCACCCATCAGATTGATGTCTCTCCAACTTAGAGACAAGGATGTCATGTGAGACAGTGTCAAACGCTTTGCACAAGGCCAGGAAGATGATATCAACTGCTCTACCCCTGTCCATCAGTTCCGTAGCCCCATCATAGAAGGCCACCAAATTGGTCTGGCAGGATTTCCCCTTAGTGAAGCCATGCTGGCTGTCACCAAGCACCTTGCTGTTTTTCATGTGGCTTAGCATGCCTTCCAGAAGAATCCACTCCAAGATTTTGCCAGGCACAGAGGTGAGACTGACTGATCTGTAGTTCCCCGTGTCATCCATTTTCCCCCTCTTGAAAATGGGGGTTATATTTCCCTTTTTCCAGTAAAAAAATAAAGTATAAAGAGGCAAAAAAACCCCACTCATAACCAAATATAACCAATATCAAGCCTGTAAAAGCTCATTTCTCATCATCAGTGGTATAACAGTAAATCTCAGCACATTTCTAGGGCAAATATACAGGAAGAGAAGGAATGGAAACCAGAAGGGAGGACCACAATGCTCTCCTGAAGATTCAGTGACGAAGCACCTTCCTGCTTCTCTACACAATAATGATGGATGACAAACTCAGCAACTGTCTAGGATGTGACAGACCTATAAGTGAACCTTAAAGTACAGAAACACAAACCCATAATCTGTAATGAGAAGTACCCTTTTCACATTATCTTTCTTAAGAAGCAACAAGCTCTCCCCAAAAGAGACTGGATTTCAGAATGGGTTTCACTGTGTCTCCATTCCTGTTGTGCTTTAAAGTTCCTCTTTAGTCCGTAACACAGAGAACACAAGAGATAGGAATACATTGGTAAAAGCTTTCAAATTAATCATCTTTCAATGAGAAATCCTAGATGCGCTTCAAAGGGAGTACAGACATTACTATTGTGCAGCTGAGGTGAAAAAGAAGAAAAGAAAAAAAGAAGAAAAAAAGGTTTTTTGTGACTATTTTCCTCTGGGTAGGGATTCAAGGAATTCAGGATGTGTTTCTTTTTGACCTGAAGATGGGATTATATTTCCTTCAAGTTTTCCTTTTTTCCCAACTATATTACTTGTCCTAGAAAAGATACTGCCTTTAAAAACATATTGCTTGGGTCTCTTTCAAGAATTCTTCACAGATGTTTGTGGTTAAAACCTGAGAGGAAAGAAGGAGGTAATCCTGAAATTTGAGAAGCAAAAACTCTTCTTTCAGGTAAAAGGAAAAACTGACTGGACCAAAAGAAAAGGCGGCTTACCAGAGTCAAGTCCTGAAGTCTCCTGCAACATCACTGCTAACAAAGCACGGGGTCTGAAAATACCGTTTTGCCACTGAGCATTTCACACAGGAGCTACGCTTTCACAGAGTAACAATGTCAACTTCATCTCCTCGCTGCAAAACCCACAGGGTACCTATGCACCGTCCCCAAGGATAAAAGCGAGAATGAAGGATTTTTTCCTGTATTTGTTGATTAATAACAACTACTGCTAAATTCCTACTTAAGGAACCGACATTTTGCTTCCTTGTGATGTTGACTGCTCTTTGTGTATCATTCACTTTCAAGAGTGACCTGTCCACCAAGACCAACACAAAATATTTCACAGGAAGTTAGCTGCTCCTACTCTATCAATATACACAATGTAAAATTGTGCATAATTTTTACTTCTTAGGAGAGATAAGACATGGGAAAGTGATCCCATTTTGAAGCTACAGTACAGATTACTACACATCTGATAAATGCTCAAGTGTACGAGCTTATCTGAGCAGCCATTTCTTGTAGAAAAATAAATAGATTCAGGGGAGTGTGCACATTTATGTTGCTGGTAAATTGATGTGCTAGTTTCTAAGACTATTGGTGGAGATCCATTAATGTTTATTTTCCTGTCAGAAACCCACACACCATTAAGAAACAGCTGCTCATTTTGTTTTGGGCTGGATTTCTGGGTTTGGTTGTCTTTTATTTATTTGGCTTTTTTTCATTACAGGAGAGTGCAGATTTCTCCTATTATCCATATCTTATCTGAAGCTGTCTTGCACTCTGAAAGCTGTAGTCCAAGGTCACATTTTTCATCAATGAAAGCAAAGTGTGTTTTGGAAATTATGATCTCCCCAGGTAACCTAGATTAAATTAAGGTAGCAATTATCAACAGCCCAACCAGAAAGCTAAAATCTGCCACCGATTGTTAAGCATTTCTATTGAGTCACATAGTAGCTATCAATCAGTTTTCTCCCCCAAATGCCACAGGCTATAAAATTCTAAGCAGTTTTCTCAAAGGCTTCACCACTGTTATCTGTGTCTGTCATCTGCAGACTGAATTGCTATGATGTACCTTCTGCAGAGCTAGAGACCATTTAGAGTGGCTATAAACACGTTCTGAATTAAATGTCTGTCTAGTGAGAAATCTGTCTACGCATTCACTAGCACCTATCAGCTCGCTAAAAAAGCATCTGCCTGCTTGTTTCCCAGTGTCCAATTTGGGGTTTGTTTGTTTTCTTGCTAGTTGTCTGAAATAAGTTTCAAAATCCAATTCCTTTCTGGGAATAATACAAGCTTAAATTAAGGACTACAAGAGATGATTTCAGTTGTCTGCTCCCTGCTTTATATACATTAATATAACCACAAGACTACACAATGGACTCACAAATTCATCCTACTGCTTACCCAAACTAATGTAAACAGGGTACGCTCAAAAAATAATGGAAGCTTGTTTAAAAAAAACTTCTGTACTATTCGTGTAGCAAACTTTTGTTAAGCAACTCCCAAAAAAAGAAAAATCTCCTAGTTAGAACAGATCACTTTCTCCAGGATGCCCTTTGTATGCGACACAAGGTCCTATTCTGATATCTGTTATACTCCTCTCCTTCGCCCAATTATATTACAGTACTTGCTAAAAATGTCTAGGCGGAGATTAAGGATTCAAACTGCTAAGAGTGCACATATGAAGTTCATACGTCCTCCATCTGCTGAGATTAGTGAAAGACTCAAAAGCAGGGGCCATTAAGATCTATGTGGTGCCTCAAACTAACAGCGCTCAATGCTGAGGGTTGTAATATTTGCCAGAGTCTCTACCACTGCAGTTTTCCTAACAGTCCTAATAAAAACCCATTTGCAAGAAATATTTTCATGAGGGAATTTGTACTTGACATACTCTTGAAGGTGAGAAGCGCCACCCTACACACATTCATGTTCAGCAGTGTACGTGATCAGCTCAGGCAAATTAGCAAGAAGGTCGTGCCCCATCCCTGTTCAAGGCCAGGTTGGATGGGGCTCGCAGCAACCTGGTATACTGGAAGGTGTCCCTGCCTGTGGCAGGGGATTGGAACTGAATGAGCTTTAAGGTCCCTTCCAACCCAAACCAGTCTGGGATTCTATGATTTCTAAAAAATAAAGCTCTATCTTAATTGTCCATGAATGAGATCTTAAGGAATCTGGTACTAACTGAATTTACAGACATTACTTCACAGTGTAGATACCTACTAGATCAATATTTCCATATAGTTTTTAAAAACCTTGCCAAGTAAAGGCTTCAATGGTGGGAAAAAAGAGTGGCTACTAGCATATGTGTAACAGTGCATGTCTCCTTCTGATCTAATAACACATTCATGACAGGTCCAATTTGGAGGTTTTCGTATGAAGAATGACAGCAGAGAATTCAGTTTTGAGGTTACAAGTTGAAGTGTCCCAGCATGTTAAGTTAAGGCAAAGTCAGATAAAGGATTTTTAGTGGAGGATAAAAAAAGTCTAAACAGCTCGCAGTGCCTTGGGAAAACAAAAATGAAATAACATTCTGCAGATCAAGCAGATATCCACAAAAGTTAATTCAGATGACAAGTTATAAAAGTGTATTAATCATCAATGATTCAGATAAAATGAAAAGCAAAATTCTTGATGCTTTCAAAACAGTCTCCTCTTCCCAAAGCATTTTATTATCAGTTAAATTAAAAGAGTCTCAACTTATGTAACCTGGATTACTTGGTGATTTAGCAGCACTTTTAAAAAAGATTTGTTTATTGCAAAGCCATGCAAAGGTTAGGTAAAATATCCTCTTCCTATCAGAGACCTCAACTATCTATTTCTACAGAGTCTGCTAGAAGCTTGTTTAATGAGATGTGATTTCTGACCCAAGAATTTTTTGCTGAGGCTATATTGTTTCAGCTGCTGCCACCAAGTCAACTCAGCACTACTGCTATACCATTTGTCCCTTTTAAAGTAAGTGACTATAATGCTGCTCTGAAGAATTATGTCCAACCTGAGCACAGACAACCTTGGAAAGTCCTTTACTTACAGCACACCAGAAAGAAAAATACATGTGTGAAATTAATGCACTGAAGTAGGGCTTCCAGAATTTTGGGAGAAAGATAACATAGGCTGACAATATTATTACTCATCATATGCCCTGCCTCTGGCCTGAACAATCTAACTCTGTGGAAATTTCAGAGTAAGTATTTTGAAGCTGAAATACACAGGGCTTCCTTCCACTGAAAGGCAAAGTCTGCTTAGATGGAAGTGACAATGTTTACGACAAAAACTGAATGATGAGGCATTACAGAAGTGCACAGGTCATTCTGGTAACAGTGTGATGGTCCAGGGTCACTTCACAGATATAAAATACGTATTGGGAGATGGCTTTTGCAGAATTCAAGACAATGAATTCAAGAACAGTATTTTGGAATGATGAGAAAGAAAACATCAAGGAGTGGGAAGAAAGTGGTAAGAAGAGAAAAAGCATTAACACCATCAAAGAGTGGAAGAAAAACTTAGAGAACCACATCCATCATAAACACTACTGGATTATCATTCATGCATTTTTTTCAACCCCCGAGTGGTACAACAACAAGGTTTATCACCAAGAAAAGCAAAGGTGTAGAGGTTGTTGTACCTTTAATAGATATAGAATTAACATTAAAAGGCAGTTCAAGTTTTAATACCAATTCATAGTCAACTAAGTACACATCCAATTTGCCACATAAAACCTTACTAATAACAGCAAATTTTTCATAACATCTTAAAGCACTGTATGACATTTCAGTAACGAGGAAGACCTCCATCTTTGGCATTGCATGGAAAGCACTTAGCTTTCAGTACCAAATACATTACTTAAGCTTGAGGCAATAATTTTAGTATTAGAATGCATTTAAAGGCATCTCAGCCAAAATGTTTCCTATTGACCATGTATTTGACAAACACAGAAAAAGGGCAGAACTTGACAACACTGACATGTAGAAACTTTGTCCTAAGTGTAAATAAGAAACACACACTTCTGTTGGCCACGTAAAATTTTAGAACTCTATTTTCCTTTCAAACTCATAACTTTTCCAGTGTTTTAAGTAATTAGTGATGGACAAATCTGCTGTCAATAGAGTTATTTTATGACAGCAACCCAATTATCCAGGAATTACTTTCCAGATATGAAAGCAGAGAACAGCATGAATTTTTTCCATTTTCTCTTCAGACAAGATCAGACAGATGACCTGGCCTAATTATACCTGGATGACTGCACTTAAGACAGTTAATCTTAGAGCCATTTTGAAAGAAAAAAGCAACAAAATTTACCCAAAATATCTATATAAAATAAACCAAACCAAAATAAAATAAAATAAAATAAAATAGTAAGAAAATACTATACTTCAGGGCAGCCAGCTATGATTCAGTAGTTGCCTGAGCAATCATTTTGTAGCTGCAGCAATTTGGTGCATCCAATTTTAAGTTATTTTTGTAAGTAGAACTGAAGTTCTAAATCACAGACAATTTTCCAAACACCATTACTATTCCAGATGTTGGAAGAATGAACTTAAACACAAGTAGTGATCATTATTTTTAAGTGGTAGCTTTGTCAATAATTTAAGTAGTAAAGACCATTAAACAAAGTACTCAACACAGAAATGTGAATGTCTCTTTCACACCTCTCCATATGTAAATTAATTTTTATTCTTTTCTCCAGTTCCTTGCAAGAAACTTCTGCAAGAAATCCTAAATCTATTAACAATAATCCCATAGCACGCAATGATACTACATAAATTCCCAGAACTGACTTGCATAAAGTAACTGATTCCTGTGACTTTCAAACATTAAAGACATCTTCTCTATTGCATGAAATGCCCAAGCAAAGAAACCTCTGTCTTTTTTTTCGGTTTTTTTTTTTTTTGTTTTTTTGTTAGGTTGGTTGTTTTGTTTTTAAATAGACATATTCAAGGCAAGCATGAAAACTGTATATATAACCAGGGGCAACTCAATATAACAAACAAGAAAACCAATTAATTAATGTACAGGAAGTACTTTCTTACTGAAGCAGTTGTAACATTTTGAAAAAGGAACAGTCAGGTAAATTGAAAACAGATGATATTGATCAGGGCCTGGAAGGAAGCCTGGCTGCAGGCTCCACTCACTCAACTGAGAGACAGTAGAGAAGCCTGGCTGCAGGCTCCACTCACTCAACTGAGAGACAGTAGAGAACCTTCTAATACACTACATTGCAAAATACAGCTATATGAAAGCTACCTTCAATAGAAATGTACTGAATTTGACTTTTCATCAACCTATGCATATGACTGGGCAAGCACAAGTAATTCACACAGTACATACCACCTATGCAACAGTATGTACATGCGGTGGACATTCACCAATAGCAGATGTTCTTCCAAGCACTCTTTACAAATCTTCAAATGCTGACCTGGTAAGAAGCTGCAAGTGTTGGGGAAGACCTAGCAGTTCCTTGCCTTGAGCAATGACACAAAATAGAAACTAAACCAGCAATGCGAATGGAGCAGGTTGGCCAAACAGTACATCAAGCACACCCTACCACACGTACCTGCAGCTCTTTTACAACCCGCTTGATGAGGTAAGTCCCAAGTTCCACACCTTGCAGTCCCTGCTGAGTCAAACTGATTGAATAGAAAATTGCTGTTGTAATTTTGTCTGCATCTTCTGTTTCTAAAGGCGGCACCTCTTTCACTATGGCCTGGGTAAATGAGAATGAAAAAAAAAAACCTTAGTTATTACCATCATTATGGAGAAGAAGGCCTTTCTTTTTAACTTACAAACCTGTTAACACTTTTCCCCACTGTTTACTCATTACTCTCTGTGAAAAACAACAAAAATCTAATAAAAAAGTATAAAGAAGGGCTGCTTATCCATTAGCAAGTGCAGGAAATAATTGTAACGTGGTTTAAAACTTTGAGAAGTAATCACTACTGCTTTGAAGTTTTAATCTCATTTGCTCTCTTTTCTTACATATATCTTATTATTCTTGCCCTTGAGCAAACCCCCAAAATGTCAACTTACATAATACGGGAGATAGACAGAATAATCCTGTAATTTTTAAATGTCAACTCTTTCATCTTTTCAAAAAAAATCAATCAAACACAAATATTCCTAAATTATAAGGAATTATGGAGTTTAAAAGAAGTACACTGCAATTAGAGCACTTTCCTGTCTACTAAATGCATCAGCGACTGTACCTGGATGCTGCTGGAGATATCACTGGTTAGTGCAACATGCAAGACTATCAGTGGTTCTCCTGGGATTGCACAGTGAGAAAAAAAGTAGCATCTTCTATATGCCCCAACTCGACGCTTCATATCAACCCAGTTTCTAACAGGATGCACAGCTTCAGAACTCAATGAGAAAATAAAAACAAAGTAAAATTATGTATTTTTTTTCATTTAGAAATAGGGATCAGCTGCCAGCCCTACAAGCTCAGTACTTTTCCTACTGATGTCAGCGGCAAAACTCTCCAATCAAAAAAAGGAGAATCGGGGCATAAGTAAAAAAAGTTAAATTCATCAGCAAACTGTGACAAAGCAGATGGTAAAGGCGCATTGCACACCCACTCTCTCTAGTTTTCTTTGGGATATGCTTATCACATATCTGAGATTTTACTTCCACTTTCTATTCACTATAGAATATTCGACTGAGATGACTAAATCCTTGTATGAATCTGAACACAATTCCAAGGGGAAGTGGGAAAAGTGGCTGAAAAGGTTGGAAGAAAAGACAGCAGACAACAAGGGCAGTATGTGAGTCGAAGGATCAAATTAGGGGACAAATGATCCCCTTCCCTGTTTCCTTAATTTGTTTTTAAACAGTGTGCTCTGTAGCATGTAAAATGCAGCTATTTCTCAATTATATTTTGCCTTTCAGTATCCTGAAAATAGTGAATCTGTGCAGTTACAAGCATTTAATAACCTTTTCATTGAGCATCTGCAACTTTTAGCACTTACTCACTAATTTTCTGTAGTACTTCACAAGGTGATTGCCAAGTAACCCTTTCCAAGTTCAGAAATCCTGTTGAGAACCACTCTGAAAGCATGTTCTTTAGAACTCCATTCATTTCCTGCAAACAGAAGAAAGATGGACTTATCTCCTAAAGAAGCTTTGTAGAACATAGGAACGTGAGTAAAGGTAACCTTTTATTTCAAACTACAACACTGGGAAGTTCAGGGAAACTAATACATCTGTTTGAGAATATTAACATCTGTTTGAGAATATTAACCACCTAATAGTTCAGCTTTCCTCAAACTGGACTGAAATGACAATGAAAACGTTAAAGGCACTGTCTATAGTAAACTACAGACAGCGAAATAGAAGATAATGCCAAACAATGTGGATGAAAAGCAGACAATAAGTATTTGAGCAGTCTCGACAGTAAGACTGCACAGGTGCTCAGATTTAGATACTGTGAAAAAGATGAGAAATTCGATGAATATAAGGTCTTGAATTTCACTATAATTTTCTACATCAGAATCTCTTCTGAGTATCCAGCAGTTCACGCCTTAGAAAGATTATCAGTACTGGCTTATTAATTTAATATTAATATCTCTACTTTAGTAAGTATTTTTTTCCATTGCTTTTTAGGAGAAAGGTATTCTCTTTAGAAGAATAGCTATTTACTCAGTCTGCACATGATTAACACATGGCACTTTCTCCTTTTGACAGCTCTCCAACGCGCGCAACAGATCTGGAGTGATTCCAGATATCGCTCACTTTGAGGTGACTGGAACGCTTACAGACACATTTACGCAACAGTAAACTACAAAAATGTTTCAGTCTGGACCGCAGCACGGATTGTAGAACTCATCACAGGAGTTGTACATGCCACTCAGGATATAAATTTAAAAATTAGCGTCTTTCAGCAGGATGAAGATAAACCCATAGGCATTAAAGAGTTCTTCTCTGGAAGCATGAAAATTTTTGAGCAAGAAAAGCAAAACCAGCAGCAGACTACAGAACTCAAAAATCACAATTATATGGAAGAGTATGATACAGAATTAAAGCCTAAGGTAATATGAAGCACTTTCAGGAACATTAATAGCAATAATGAATTTTATATTCCCTACTCCTTCCCCGCTGCCTACATTATTAAGGATTTTTCTGTGTAAAATTCTTTGAGTTTAGAAAGTATTCTTGAACTCAGCATTAACATGAATATCCCCTAAAGAGATTCTAGAGCTTATTTTTCTGTCTTACATTTGCTTTGTAGACAGGGCACAGTGTGGTGCCAGCACCAGTTTGCCAACAGCCTGATTAAAAACACAGGCTTGCTTACCTGAAACTAACTTAATAACCATTTATTTAAGAACAAAACCTCCTCACTTTCTATTCAGACCTTTATTAAGCCACTGCTGTATATAGACAAAAATTATCCTACAATGTACTTTAGCTTGCTACATTTAAGCAAACAACAGAAAAAATAAATAAATCTATCCAGAAAACACTTGCTACTTAAAACACCTTTCCAAAGCTCAGATGTAGTCTCAGGACTTCCATAGAACAGCAAAAATATTTCTCACTTTTCAACAAAAATAATTTTTTAACTTTGTAACCTAACAAAGATGAAAGCTGGAGAAGCAGGTGTCAAGAGACAAGCATCAAAGCAGGTTCCCCTTGGCCAAAGTAACTGCCACAGTATTCCAAGGACAGTTTTATTCTTTAATTCAACATACTATAAAAACTAAGTTTCAAACCCTGACTATACTTGGAGCCAACTGTGATCAGACACTTCAACCTATACCAACCCACCCAAACCCTGAATTACATTAACTCCCCCCACAAAAACTCCTAAAGTTGACAGTAATGACCACAGCCATGGAGGCTGCAAGGTAAATTCCTAACAAATCCTGGGTCTTTTCAGTGCCTGAAGTGGAGAGTTAAGTTTTCCTCCAGTTTCCCTTTTTTCCTGCACTAAGTTCTGTTAGTGAATTATACCATTTCAGGCTTTTGTCTGCATCTATCTATGTGAAGAAACAGCTCCTACATGAATGACCTAGAAGAAAACAGCCATTCATCTGCACAGAGCAGTTGTCATAAATGAAAATCTTTTAATCTTTCTGTATACTTTTTCAGCAGTATCCTTCAATACAGAAGAGCTTATTTATTGAAACATAAACGGACATATGCTTCAAATAGTGAAAATGTCAACTACTTTCTTCCAAATACAGGGAGCATCTATGAGGTCACCTCTCCCACGATTTGTAAATTAGTTTTTTGATGGGTCTTTCTTGGTAAAGCCCTCAGTTATATAAAAAAACTGTGCTCAAAGTCTTTGGTGAAACAGTACTACAAGGCTGAACAAAGCCTGCACGTGCTAGTAGAAAAAAAAAAAAAAAGGTTAAATGAATACAAAACTGAAATACTACAGAAAATGCAATCACCTTAAGTAGATTTATAGGGTAAATGGAGAACAATGGAAGCCACATCATGCGTGGCACTGCATAAAGAGAAACCTCCGTAAAAAATACACATATGTGACTCTCTGCAAAAAGTGCTGCTCTCTCAGGGGAAACAAGTGATCACACTAATCAAAATTCACCCCAGGAATGGACAGGCTTCACAATATTTCACTAATGCCTTGATTAAAATGTTCCTGCTCTGTCATCTCAAGGTTAATTCCATCCTATGCAACAGTAGGCGGTGCAGGGAAGAAAGTAACATAATAGATGACATTAAGAAGGAGTAGCTACATCAGAACTTGCAACTAGGACAGTTAAGAGAGACATATGCATTATACCTTCCTTACCTAATAAGTAGATCTACTGCACATTTATAGCGAGTCGGATGACTAGAGTGACTTACGGGAAACATATGTTAAACCTGTGCTGTCTTACTACCTCAAAAAAGCACACAACTACTGTAATATGACATTACTGGGAAAAATGCAGAACTACTGTTGGCTCAGGGCACCCTGACACTTGATGCACTCTGATAATACATCACTCAACTGCATTTAGAGTGGCTATAACCTATGCTAGCAAAACTGCTTTTGCTGATGCTTCTGGGTCTAATGGATTAAAAAGAAAGCAGCAGGCAGAACAAGCTGTACAGTGAAGAGCCCTTAATTGTCTGTGTAACAGCATCTATAAAAGAGGGCTCTTTCTGGCACAGCTAAATCACACAGGGCTTGCAGCTCCTGGGCAGGACCCCTCAGTGAGTACTGGCTTGCAACCCCAACGAGGCTTTCATCAGCAACAGTTTATGTGGAATAGCTGACTTTCAGTTCAAGTACTCTCATACGCAGATTGGTTTTAATAGTCTGCCGTCCAAAAATAGCATATTCTGATTTTTTTGTTCATTCTGGCTTTAAGATGCTTCCATTGTAAATCCCTGTTTTTGCATGGCTATGAACTTTTGACAAAATAACCATAAATCACAGAATCATAGAATCATAGAATAGTTAGGGTTGGAAAGGACCTTAAGATCATCCAGTTCCAACCCCCCTGCCAGGGGCAGGGACACCTCCCACTAAACCATGCCACCCCAGGCTATGTCCAATGCAGCCTTGAACACCGACAGCGATGGAGCATTCACAGCTTCCCTGGGCAATCCTTTTAGTCGAATATCCCTCAGTGTAGTGAAAGCATCCAGGTATTCCAGGACTGCTTGTCTGCTTTTCTTTCATAAGAGCACACTGTATGCCAAAAAATATAAGCTACAGTTGTCAGATCTAGGGTTAAACTTACACGTTCCTATTGCTCTCTTGTCATACTTCTGCTTTTTGGAACACCATTTCAAGCTGCAGTCTAGCAGCTAGGAGGAAAAACTGCTGATGGCTGCACTCCTGCTAGTCATTACTTCGAACACAAGGCTCTGCGTCTATTGGCAGTAACAGGGCTCAGATGGCAACGAGCGACTTGGGGGAAAGCCAGTTATACTACACAGAGACTGGCAGAAGCGGAAAACATAGGAATCATTCATTTTGCTTCTTTGAAGCACCTACAGGTTTAATAAGCATGCTCCATACAACAGGATGTAATGATGCCCAAGTGCACCAAAGGCTTCTTTTCAAGATGCAGAACACATTACAGAGACACTTCAGGTCCAAGATACAGCTGTATAAAAGCAACACAATTATAACCAAAGAAGAAAGTGGAGCAGATGTGCTTTCAGTAATGCTCATGAAAGAAAGGAATGTTTTTGATGGGGAATTACATCTCAATTCTGTCAGCTGTAAACAATAATGCTTTATAAAATAACAGGACAGCAGGCAGGCTGAAGAATTAGAATAGCTGCAGCTGGAACTACAATGATCTTCTCACCCAACTGCAACTGTGCATGTTGACACCACTTCTTAATGCAGAAAGACATAAAACACTTCATACTATCAAAAATGTGTTTAATTCAAGTAATCTGAGCAAAACTCGAGTTGTGCTTAATATCTTAAAATCTGCTAAGTTTCTGAAAGGCTTGACTCCAACAATGATGATCTTGGCTTAGGTTCTCTTTATTTTGTATACTTAGTTCTGAGTAAATTTTTATTTTCATTTCAGAGGCCTTTCTAGTCACAAATTACATATTCAACATTTCATTAAAAAGAAAGCACACATTTATTATTAAGCATCCCAATTTTAAATCTGAGCAACAATACATACTAAAAGTAGTATTTAAAATTACCAGCTATATTTCGGTTTCTATTAGCTAAGCATAATAAACTATGATTATTTTTCTTTTCATTCTGTGTTCTTGCTACAAGACAGCAAGTTAGAAGCTTTTTAATTTTCACATCAGGTCCCTATTTATTGAGCAACAAATAAAACTGTTGTGAAAAAACTTGAATTATTTTTATTAACAAAAACCGCCTCTCTGATGAAGAAACTACCAATTTTCATTTAAAACTACTAAAAAATAAAACACCCCTACAATGAAAATTCATATAAAGATATTTAACACAAACATAATAAGAACCAGCAGTAACTAACACTCCATGCATATTAAACAGATAGCTCACTGTTAGCTGCTGGTTAGACATCCAACAGAGTTACAAGAGAAGTATCCTACTAGCCTCACAAGAGCTGTTTTTATCATAGCTTTGAAATGTCTGAAGTTTTTAACTTCAAAATATATACAGAGAATATCCCTGGTGACATACTGAAAAAATACACCCACCAGCAAAGCAGGAATCAATAGTGTAACACAAATAAAAGGGACTTTTTCTGCTTTTTTTACTGCTAATAGTAATTACCGCAGTGGTAACAATAGTGCTGAAAACTTCCCTGGCTCTGTGTTTTATATTGTTTGATGTCTTATAACTAAAAAAACATTAAAATATATAATTAGTCCCCCCTCATTTCAGCTCATTTAGACAACGAGTAAAGTGCACACGAGCATTTTCAAGTGACTTAATCACATGCATATGTTATTTCACTGGAACCTGTTGAACAAACACAAAATAGAAATGCTCCATCAACCAATACTTAACAGTCCAAGTTGCTTCTCCGTTGATAAGTTTTGAGGAAATAGAAAAATATTTCATATTTAGAACACAGCAATGGGTAATCCTTGTTTTAACAGGTCTTTCAAAATGCAAAGCAAAAGCTAAGGACTGCATAAGAAATATTTTAGTCAGCTTGGGCAAAACCAAAATCCCAGTAGGCCATATAATGCATTCTGCAATTTTCCTCCAGCATCAAGAAGATCCATTTTTTATTTCCATATTTCATTGTCAGTGTGGATGCAAACACACAGACGCTATAGAATTCTGGTTATGCTTTAGTCTTTATGCATGTTAGAATTTAAATCAAATTTAAAATAATGAAACAGCTATACAGGATTTTTGATAGGTAAACACCAAACTTTTTTTCATAGAAAAATTTCTAACTTCAGTTTATTTCTCTAGTTAAGGGCTTCTTAGATTTTTAAAGCAAACTGTGTCAATATTCAGATTCTCCACATAGATACTGTTTCACCTGAAAGAACAGATGCTCTAATTCAATGATGAACACTCATTGATGAGACTACGTTTCTTTCAAGGACAAATACCTGAAATAAATACATCCTTCTGTGGATGGATGTAAGCAAGACAAATACTTCCCCTCCCAAAAAGCCATGTACAGCCTACACACAAAATATTCTCCCTTAAAGCGTGCCATACCATTGCCAGTTTCTCTATTAAAATTTGAAAACATGTCCTGGGCTCAGCAGTAGCAGTCATTTTTCTCCTTCTTAGTAGCTGCTGCAGTGCTGTGTTTTTGACTTTCAGCCTGGGAACTGCGCTGATAACACTGATGTTTTTAGCTGTTCCTCCGTAATGTTTACTCTGACCAATGACGTTCTGAGTCTCATGCTGTGACAGGGAGGAGGGGAAGCTGGGAGGAAGCAGAGAAAGGACACCTGACCCAAACTGACCAAAGAGGTACTCCTTACCACGGCACGTTATGCACAGCATAGAAACTGGGGGCAGTTACCCGGAAGGGTTAGATCACTGCTTGGGTCGGGCTGGGTATTGGACAGTTGGTGGTGAGCAGCTGTATTCTCTCCCCTTGTTATTTCCCGTATCATTATTATTACTGGTGGTAGCAGCAGTGGTTTGTGTTATACCTTAGTTACTGAACTGTTCTTATCCCAACCTGTGGGAGCTATATTCTTTCAATTCTCCTCCTCGTCCCTCTGGGAGCAGGGGGCGAAAGGGGGGGCAGAGTGAGCGAGCAGCTGGCTGGTTCTGGGTTGCCGGCTGACCTTAAAACCATGACAAAACATCTTCATTGACTATACCCAGGTCAGTGTGCAAATCTGTGAGAAAGCTTTAAGAAAAGAAAATAATTCAAGGAAAAGTTCAACTTTGGGGCCCTGCTGTGTTTAGCAGCAGCTGCTATGAAAGTAAAAGTACCCAAAACAATTATGGTGTTTCTTTTTTTCTATTAGACCAATACAAGAACAAGATTACAGATACACACCAACCACTGCTTAATCATGGAAGGTTTACTTATAAATCAATATGACAAAAGTACTATCTTTTTCACTATCTTTTGCCAGCAACTTGAACCTTCCTCCAACTTTTTCTAAAATATATGGAAAGATGAAGTATATTTGAAAAGCAATAGTTGAACTATTTGCTACCTGAAATAATACTGTGATTTTTTCAACATGGTCCGTATTTCAAATGCTGAAACTGAGTAAGCTAGCAAAATATAAAAAATCTCAAGAGGAAAATGCTGGCACAGAAGAAGAACTGAAGGAGAGAGGGTTCTGATCAGTAAGAGGAAGAACTACACTCAGGAAACAGATTTTCAGCAAATTTCCCTTTGTAGACTGCAAGGGCTCATCAGAAAAACAGTTCATTTATAAAGGCAGTGCAAAACAGTTCATTTATAAAGGCAGTGCAAAACCTGTGTGTCCTTTGGTGGAAGGAGGGAACAGAACACATGGGAAGAACATCAGAGAGAAAGGAAAAAAATTCAAACAGCATCATGAAAGAAGAATTAGGCTCAGTTTTAGTGCAATTTAACTTTTCAAATGTGCCAGTACTGTGGGTTTTTTGAAGTCAGCATTATCCATGAGGCTTATGATAGCAATAATTGATTCATGTATTTAACAGAAAAGAAAACCCCCCTCTGGGACAGATTATGAGGAAAAAATTCTCTTCACCATATGTCCTGTTGGCATTTTTGGTGGATTCTTTGGGGGATAAAAGGCTGAACAGCTTCAAAAGTACCCTTTACCCCTAATTTTTTGCCATCTGATTATCAAGAATCTTGTGTCAACAGTATTCATCTTTCACACATCCACAATAAAACATTTACTATGTCATAACAACTTACCACTGAGAACACCTATATTTTTTCCGTCTTGCTCTTGCGATGATTCTGCCTTGTAGTAACTAACTAATATATAAACTAAACCTTACCCACAGCATGTTTCTTCTCTTTGCAAAATCCACCATATTATTTCCAGTGCAATCTTCAGGGTTTATGTTCAAGATCTATGGAATTAATCTAGTAAGGTAGCCACTATTCTTCTCAATTTCTTGTAAGTCAGCTTTTTCAACCCAATTTGCCTTACTCTGGGTCCTGACAGTCAGTGCACTAGGACTTCAGACTTAATGGACATTGCTAAAACAATTCAGTGACTTCAGCGCTCAGAACCTTTCACAAGTCTAATAGCAAGAGTCTTATTTTTGGAGTGTACTACAGCTAGGCACAGGTCACACAGCACACAGAATCAGTCTGTATTTCTACATTTACTTCAATTCAATTTGAGAGGTAATTTATGACAGACAACTGAAGACGTGTATAATTGAAGGCAATATTGCACCAGTTTGCAGTACATCATCTATTTTGTTAATGATTCAGGAACAGTGACACCAAGAGAAACAATGATGAGGTAATCTGCATCTTCCTTTTTTAAAATAGTACCTTAAGAAATTCAGAGAGACAAGAATTCATCACATGTAATAGTAAATCCTGACGCAATAACATCCATCCCAAGTTCCAGGGTTTTTCTATACCTTTTTCCACCACTTTCTTAGAGTTAGAGAAACCAGCAAAGAACCATTCTGAAATTGTTCACTACAGAATCCCAAAATACATTTTGTATCACGAGAATAGTTCCCTACTCAAATTCCTTCTTCCTTAATACACACACACACACTCCACCCTCAAATCTATAGCCTGAATATTCTGTCATATAGATTTTTCTGTTCTTGATATTTAGCCTCAGGTAAATAAGTAACCTCTCACACCTACAGCTTGAGGTATCAAATGCAAATGTTCTCATAGCACTTCTTTGCAAATAATTTGCACCAACTAGTAATCAGCTCCATTGCAGAGACTGCAGGATGGGTGCTCCCTTGTGTGCTTATGGTTATTCTGTGCTTACTTGCAATGGCAGCAAACATATTCTTAAGGCTGAACAAGATGCTTCTTTCAGAAGCAAGACATTAGACCTTTCCCAGTCCTGCTAGAAAAGAACACTGTTATAGCACATAGCTGTTGGCTGCTGTGGAAAACAGATGAGAATGACCTAAATGAAACTCCAAATTGAAAAGAAACGGTATCCAGAGCAGATTCTTAGAGCAAATATGGTCCAAACAAAAACCAATACAAACTAGTTCTAGCTTAATCTTTCCTGGCTTATGCCCTACTTATCACCAACTCTCATCCTTTGAATATATCATGTTTGAAAAATGAAACTGATGAAGTGCAAAAAAGACTGTAAGAACAGCTATACAGACCTAAGCCTAATCGTATGATGGACTCAGATATTTTAAACAAGTATTCTGAGAAAACGATGTAACAGAATGCTTATGACAGCACTTTCATTGAAGCTTTAGTTCTGCAGACAGTTATTTTTCTACTTTCAAACAGCTTTAGTGTGTTTCTGAACATACGGCATTATTTGATGCATGTACACTCAGCTGTTTTACACATTTCTATATTGCTAATTTTGCAGCTTCAGTCTGGTTGTACTTAAGATGATCCAGCTGGATGTGGAATCTTACCAGCACTGTTGCTCCTTCAGTTATATGATGATCATGGATGTTAAGAAACATCCTTTCTTGTCAAACTTAATTTGGATTTGAATTTCAACAAACAAGTTGCTCAATGCATCTGACCAACTTCCTGTCTTTCTTCATGTCTTCTGGGAAGTCCTGCCACTATCATCTCCAATATCATTCCTTCCTCCATACCCATGTCACTTCACTCTAGCTTGTAACAACTGGGGATCACGAAATCATAGAATTCCAAGTTGGAAGGCACCTCAAGGATCATCCGGTCCAACCTTTCTTGGTAAAGCATGACACAGACTAATTGTCCCAGCATCTTGTCCAACCAAATCAGTGGTGGGAAATCTATCACTTTCCTGGAGAGATTATTCTAATGGCTGGTTGTTTCATGGGGAAAAAATTTCCTCTAGTGTCCAACCAGGATCTCACCAGAAGCAACTCGTACTAATATACTACAGCTACCCTATAAATACTGGAACATGGTGAATACTGAGCCTTCTTTTCTCCAGGCTGAGCAAGCCCAGCTCTCTCAGTCCTTGAACATGTGGCAGACCCCCCAGTCCTTTGTGGCTCCTCTCTGGATCCTCTCCAGCCTGCCCACATCTTTTTTTTTGGTATAGTGGGCACCAAAACTGAACTGATGCTCCACCTCACCTATTTTCTACATACCACTAAGCCAAGTCATGACAACTTTGTTCTCTAGTTGGTATTATTCATCATTAGCATTACATGGCCACTGTGTGACTTGTGGTCCTCTATTAGACTTTGGAGTGGCACCACTGCGTATCACTCCTGCAGTAAGCACCTGACATTGCTTGGCAGCCCCATCAGCTGCATTATGTCATGCTGCATCGTTGTGGCACTTCCTCCACTGCTCTAAGGCAGCCCAGCCTCCCACCACCACTTGACTTTGGAAATCCCATTGCTTCACACGATGGGCTTCTCCCCTCCTGAGCTATCAACATCTCCCACTGGTCCATGGACTACAGAAAAGGCTTCTCTCCTGTCACACCAGGGAGACCCCAACACTGAATGAGGGTCATGGGAGACTTTCCAGCCAAATGTGGATAGTCCCAGAGTAGTTCCGTGAGTAAGAAGCCCCAAACCACATCCCCTCCAGCCTTCTTGGGGCTCCATTTCAGACCCCCCCCCCCCCCCACCTCAGCCCAGCCCTCACCTTGACATGCGGCCCATCCACCGCCTTGCTCGCCAGCCCCTCCACCAGGTCGCCCCTCAGCTCCACCAGGAAGCGCAGCCCACCCTCGAGGCGGCCCAAGTGCTGGAAGAGACCCCGGTACTGGGGGTTGAGGTAGTAGCGCAGCCGGTCCTCGGCCTGCAGCAGGGCGCCCAGCTCCCTCTGCTGCTCACGGGCCTGCAGCACCTTGGCGCTGAACTCCGCCACCCGCCCATGATCCACGCCGAAGTCACGGGCCAAGCGAGTGAGGAGCTCGGCGCGGGGCGGCCCGGCCTCCAGGCCGCGGTAGTAGCGCACGAACTCCGCGCTGCGCAGCTCCGCGGGGGGCGGTGCCTTCTCCTTGGTCTCGTAGGGCGGCAGCGGCGGTACGGAGCGGCTCAGCAGCTCCTCCATACCCGCGACGGAGGCAGCGCTGGTGCCGGGCGAGCACCGGCACAGACCCGCCGCCACCGAGACGCAGCGCAGCCCGCGCAGGAGGGACCGCGAACACAGTGCCCAGCGCAGGGGGCTCATCCCGCACCGCGGCAGCGACGGAGC
Organism: Ara ararauna; assembly: GCA_028858755.1. Taxonomy (NCBI): domain Eukaryota; kingdom Metazoa; phylum Chordata; class Aves; order Psittaciformes; family Psittacidae; genus Ara; species Ara ararauna. The sequence continues at coordinate 5,914,011 of CM054410.1, read as the reverse complement.
CCCGTCCAGCCGGGCCAGGCCGCAGCACCGCCTTCGGGGCGCGCTGATTGGCTGGCGCCACTGACTGACAGCGCTCTTCGCCAATCGAAAGCGGCGAGAGTGTGGCGGGGCTGGGGTGGTGTTGCCGCCATGTTGAGTGTGGCGCACCGTGAGCCGGTTCCCTGGGGTGCTCTCGGCGGGGTTGTCTCGTCGCTCTGGGCTCCTCTCCCCCAGGCTCTTCACAATGCAACCCACTGCTCCCTGTGCTTTTCTCACTCGTCGCTCCCATTTTTCCTCTACCCATGGCTGTTTATGTCACAGCCCGCACCAGCGGGAGAGGCCTGAGGTGAGTGTGCGCTAGGACAGGCTCCATGATGAGCCCATGGCCGTGACATGGTTCAGGTGGCATCAAAGGATAGCGGTGGCATCAGAAAAGTTTTGGCCCCGTGGCCATAGGAGGACAGCAGGTTTGGGGTCCTGGAAGCCTGCTGGCTCTTAGTTCACGTGGCTGGGCGCTGAGGGTATTGGGGTTGCCTCACAGTTCCAGGAAGCCGAAGCCCGGGCTGCTGGCGTCTGTCTGCTCTGAAGTAAGTGCAGGTACCAGCATGCGTTTGATTGTGTAATCTGAGGACACAGACTTTGAAGCAGTGTGCGCTTTGGGCTCCAGCCAAGAGTGCAAAGTCCTCTGAACCAGGACTGTTCATGAGCAAAGGTAAAACATACACATGCTGCTCTCAGTTCAGCCTCAGAAAGACGTATTTGCCTCTTTTTGACATCCCATTACTCTGTCATTACTATTGTTACGTGCCCATCAAACCAAGGAGAACACATAGGTTGGATTGATGTTGGTGAGATCACAGTTGAGCACCAGCTGTCCTGACCTTCAGAAGTGCAGGGAATTCTTGACTTTCAACATTTGAAGTAAGAATCAAGGAAGAGATCAAGCCTTCTCTACCAGTAAAGAGACAAAAAAGGGGAAAAAATTGTTAAAACAAAACAAAATAAAACCCCAGAGCACTACCTACTTACAAATATCCAGAACAATATATTAGAGCTTCCTAAGCAAGTAAAAAGAAAATAATAACAGCTATGTGAACAGTATAGCCATGGGGAACAGGGGGTCGTAAGATAAGCAAAGATACACTTAACAGCGGGAAAGTGTGACTCAGAAGCATTATAATATATGAAAAATATGGGGGGGGGGTGTAAACTTTGTGGAAAAAAAGTTCATAAAGTGTATCCCACAGCCAATTAATTCATTTTCAGAAATTGCCTTGATGACTGTACAACTGCATTTTCAGCAAAACTGAAAGCCCTCAGAAATTGCCTGGTTAGTCCTGCTTCCCCTCTGCAAGAAACAGGCTGTCAAAGAAAGCTTCCGTCTGTCAGATTCTCAAGCTTATGTTTTCAGAGACAAAGGAATGGGTAGGTAAGAACTTTCACCAAATAACATGACAATACTTGTATGTGCACGGTTTATAGACAGCAATGCTGCAATTTTAAATAGGTATCCATTAGCCAAGTTAACTTTTTCCATTTGAAAACCAAACTAAAACTTTTTTTTTTTTAACAGCGCTTCATAACAAGAAGTGGACAGATGTGCTTTTTAATAAAGGGTAATGAGAAATTGGACTTCTCTATCTATATGTATTATAGTAATCCTTAATGTGCTGTATCTGTTTTGTCATAAATACGATTATATAATAAACTTCTTGATGCAGATTTGCTTAACATAATCCTAAAAATTGTGTTAAAAGTCTCCATCAGCCTAGTTAGTCTTTGAGGTAGTTTTGGTTAGTGCACAGCAGCTTCTGAAACCGTTAGGGCAAAACAGCTGCTTTCTACTCATGGGCCAGAAAACCTAGATACCCTTACGCATATACATGTCCACATCCGCAAGAAACCAGGTCAATGTCTCTTTAATATCATAAGACTAAGACTTAAGATTCCTGCAGCTCTATGTAAATTAATTAAAGCATTAAGGCATTTACAAAAATATTAGTAGAAAGCCTTATGCACCAGTTCAGTTTCTGTATGATTCAGAGATTCCTGGAAATTACCAGGCCAAGATTGAGATGTTAGTACAGGGAAATGGTGATGGAAGTGGAAGTCCTATGACCTCCCAGGAAATGGTTAGCATTGCTCAGGATCAAATCCCTTTTAAAATCCTAAATAGAATCACTGCTTTTCATTTTGACAACCCTCTCAGCTTGGCCTTGGTTATGATTCTTACAGTAAGTATTCTCTTGCATAACCCACAGGCCATGAAAACTAGCTACCTATATTGCTCATCAACAAGAAACCACTGTGGTGTGTAAGCTGTAAGGCTTTGTAAAGTAAGACATTTCTTTTGAAATCTTCTACTGCTTCTCTTTTCCCCCTAGGGAAAACTTATCTGCTTCAGCTGCTGCTTGAAAGATGAAAACACATCTCTTTCTGTCAGGACCTGAGGGCACTAACAGACTGAAAGCACCAACCAGCCTCACCTGGAGCCTTCTTACACTCCCTCCCTTGGGTCCAGGAGACCCATTTCAGCTGATCCTAGAGGGTTTTGGTCCCTAGCTTGGCTATGTTGTAGGAGTATGGGTCTCCAGTTGAGTCAGAGTCGTGCCTGTGCCTGGCTGTGGGCATGTGATCCTAGACTCACCTCCTGGGCTGACTTTAGATCTGCCTTGTACCTAGGGATATGCCTAGCAATTACTGGTTTGTGTCTGGTTCTGAGTTCTGTCATTGGACCTGATCCTAATTCATATTCCTGTCTTGACCTTACACTGTGGACATGCTTGTTGATCTGGATTCTTGCCTGGACCTGGCTGCTACCTGGGCCTGTCCTGCTCACCTTGCTGAGGTATGGGAGCTCTGTTATCATTCTTAGCTTCCTCTATCAGCTCTTGCTGCTCCCTGATGCTTCTTACACACATGAGACCAATGATCCAAAGGTAGATAAGCAAGTCCTTCAAGTCCAAGATCTTGTTTTCCTTGAAATGAAAAAGACCTTGCTAAACTTCAGAAATTAATTTATTATATTCTTATAAAGTTGGGGGGTTTTTTTGGCTTTGTTGAAAACTGAATGTTATTATTAGAAACTTAGAGATTGGAAGAGACTAATTGCTCTTTAGTAATTGTAACTTTTGTCTGCAAGCAAAAAGAGAAGCATATAAAAGATAGAAATTAAATCTGATCTTTCTTTTTTGCTCTTTAATCTTTTCAAATGTTAAGTAAAAGTAAAATACATGTCCTGAATTCTCTGCTCAATAATTCTGCTGTAATGAAGATGAACTGATATATGCTGTATGTGAATATATTCCTGTGTCTTGGGTTTGGGATTTTTGTTGTTTGAGTGGTTTTTGTTTTGTTTTCTTTAGTGTTTGCACTTATTGTAGAGTGCTGTTTAAGTGTAGAGTCTTAAATAAGGAACAGATTGGGCTACTATTAAAAAGAATGGCGGAGCTTCAAAGGAAACTGAATGGAGTCATGCATTTCCAATAAAGTCTGTGATTTTTCCCTCATGGTATTCGTCCTAGGGGGATTTATAAGGAAACTTTACTCCCCATCTATCATAAAGATATCAGGACTAAGATTTTACTTTTGGGTGCAATAATTGGGTGTATATACAAATTCTGTTTTTCTGAGCATAGTACTCAAACTAAAGATTTTTATTTTTTTAATACCTGCTAGAAGATATTAAAAAGGCCTCTCCATTTAATTGAACAACACCTTGTTTCAGGTTGATATTGGGAAAAAGTCTGAGAGGTAATAAAAGGCCTCTTCACCTGTTTCTTCTTTCAAGGCTGGTGAATTAGCAGTGTCATAGCACAGTGGTAAGCTGTGTCACAAGCTTTAAATGCATTTTGCAATAGCTTGGAAAAGGGTTTGTAAAATTACTTGAGATGAGAGAGCATTCCTTTTTGAAGATTTCATAAATTTCGTAAGGAAAAAGAAAACCTGCTGTAGTTACTTAGTAAAAGACAATCTTTTCAGCTTTCACACTAGCTCTTCAATTATTTAGACCCTCCAGATAGACAATTCTGTAGGGCATTCTGAAGCTTGTTTTGTTACATCTCGCAAAGCTGCCAGTTCAAAATTAGATAGTAATGTTCAATTGTCAGAGCTGTAGCCAGTGTTTAGCTTTAATCTTAATTTTACGTAAATATGATATTGTTTTATGGAATTATCTGGCTTTAAGCACATGAAGCTTGTACACAGAAGCTATAGAATTCTGCGCTCAACAATTTTGTTAAGGGTTCTTTTGTGACACTAGCTGGGTTCAGTGTTTTGTTCCTCATTCTTCAGATCGTCAAGTGCTTGTTTAATTTTCCTTCGGTGGGTTGCTTGCTAGGTAATGAAATGAAGTAGTGAATAGACAGGATAGGCGTCTTTGAAATCAGACCACGGTAATATTAGTTTTGAGTGATTAATCTTTCTATATTAAGTAGTTCTCTGAAATAATAGGTATGAAGCTAAGGATTTTTACTAGAATCAGAACTTTTGTGATAAAACTCTGGTTTATATGTCTTTTTCTGTCAATGTTAAGGATATTTATAATAGACATTGGACTGAGTCTATTTCTCAGATTCAAATGATCTATCCTTTTTTTCTTTAAAAGTAGGAAAATAAATGATTTTGGTGACTTTATAAAAGGTCTTTAAAATTTCAGTGTATAGTTAAAATGAATGTGACACTTTTTTGTTCTCCCTCATGGGTCCTAAGTACAGTGTTGGAAGTTGCTTATTTTATGAACATTGCCTTGATTTGCTTTATTGTCTGATGCTTGATTTTTCTGTTACAGGGTTTGTTAGTAAATAAAAGTGGAACATAATATGTGGGTTTATATGTAAAAATAATTGAGTACTTCACCCTTATTACCACAGAATCCTTATAATTAGCAAGGAGATTGGCAGCATACAAGCTTCAAGCTGCTCTTTTTTTAACCCACTATTTGTTGGACTCATGAGAAGCAGCAACAAAACTCTAACTTCTGTTTTAGTATGAAAAATAAAAGCTGAATATTAGTGTTAGCCAAAGTTGTTCCCCTCCACCATTTTAGAAATAACTCCTTCCCCTTATGTGTCTTTTCTCCACTTTGAGAAGTCCCAGTTTGTGATTCAGTTGCTAGATAATACTTCTGCTAGTATTTACCCAGTTCATTCAGTTCCTTGATACTAATACTTGTGATGACTTAGATGGCACATTAGAGGAAAACGAGGCCAAAGATTTATGAAGATACTCTCAATTATGGCTGGCTCTAATGTAAGGCGGACAGAATCCTACAGGACAGCATATGAAGCTAATCTTGTCTTGTGAAATTTTTATGCTTACAGCATAAATCATACAGTATAGTAACAAATTCTTCCTTATAATAATTATTTCTTAACTGATGTTGTAATTTTTCTCCTTGGTTGCTGAGACAGATTTTTGCACTTGCATGAATTTGGATGTCAAAGCAGTAAGTTCTTAACGAAATTACCTCTAGGCTGCAGAAATAAGGCTAAATGTAAGAGTAAGAAGCTATCTCACCTTTTTCCTGCTTGCAATAAAAATTCTTCAATTTATAAACATAATGGAAAAGAGCAAGGAGGAAGAGGAACAGAGACTGTCAGGAACGGGAAGTTGCATGATTCAAATATGGAGGCATTAAGAAAAGTAATTTACATTTTATGTGTTTAGTTGCAGGAGTTGCATGATAAATTTAATTAAATGTTTTTGGTTGTTCAGGGGAGGACATAGAACTTTTCACCTGACAGGATTCTAGGTGTTGGGCTGAACTCCCATCCAGAAGGACCTTGACACGCTTGTGAGGTGGGCTGATGCCAACCTGATGAAGTTTAACATTGACAAGTCCTACACCTGGGTCAGAGCAATCCCAGGCACAGCTCCAGGTTGGGCAGAGAAGAGATTCAGAGCAGCCCTGAGGAGAACGACTTGGGGGTGTTGGTCAATATAAAAATGAACATGAGCCGGAAGTGTGCGCTCACAGCCCAGAAAGCCAACTGCATCCTGGGCTGCATCAAAAGGAGCATGACCAGCAGGTCGAGGGAGGTGATCCTGCCCCTCTACTCTGCTCTTGTGAGACCTCACTTGGAGTACTGTGTGCAGTTCTGGTGTCCTCAACATAAAAAGGACATGGAACTGTTGGAACAAGTCCAGAGGAGGGCCACGAGGATGATCAGGGGACTGGAGCACCTCCCATATGAAGATAGGCTGAGAAAGTTGGGGCTGTTCAGCCTGGAGAAGACAAGGCTGCGTGGAGACCTCATAGCGTCCTTCCAGTATCTGAAGGGGGCTTATAGGGATGCTGGGGAGGGACTGTTCATGAGGGACTGTAGTGATAGGACAAGGGGTAACAGGTTCAAACTTGCACAGGGGAAGTTTAGATTGAATGTGAGGAAGAAATTCTTTACTGTAAGGGTGGTGAGGCACTGGAATGGGTTGCCCTGGGAAGTTGCGAATGCTCCATCGCTGGCGGTGTTCAAGGCTGGATTGGACAGAGCCTTGGGTGTCATGGTTTAGTGGGAGGTGTCCTTGCCAATGGCAGGTGGGTTGGAACTAGATGATCTTAAGGTCCTTTCCAACCCTAACTATTCTATGATTCTATGTTTCTATGATTCTATGCTCTGACATAGTGTTCTCTACTGTTCACAACCCAGGTGAACTTTCTACTTTTCATTGCTTTCTCTTTTTTTCTTCTCTATCATAAAAGATTAGATGACTAGCTCATTACAGCCCAATGAGTCTGAGCTTAGGGGAATAAATGACCTGAAGCAATGACAATCCAAGTTTTTTACTGAAGCATTCGCCTGGTTCCTTGTAACTGGATTACGTGTAAAGTGTTAGTTGGCCACGAATGACCTTGGCATTGTCCTGGATGGCAACTGTCTTGCTGTATGGCTAGAGTGTTTTATTCCAGCCGCCTCAAATTCAACTTCAGGTGTTTGCTAAGTTGAAGGATTTATCACATGAGGAGGAGTTCAGGAAGCAACATAGTTGTTTACTGCGTAAATATTGTTTCTTTTACAATTAGTACTTGAGTCTACACGGATGAGTGTAGGCTGGCTGTTAAAATCCTATGCAAATTTATTTAGTCTCTCTTATGCTATAAGCATTCATTAGTTTGAATAAAATAATGCAAGAATTGGGAAATTGAGAGATGTGATAATTGCTTTACACAGCATGGAACTTAATATTCAGGAAACAAAATACTTTAAAATCTTTGATGCTAGTGGCAATGAAAATAATGCTTTTACATTGTTGTCTTCAACAGGCCTGATTTTTAATATTGCATGAGTGTCCTTGAGGAAGCTACTTTTGAAAATCAACTTTTGGAAAAGTTTGGTGCTTGGAGTCAGTTCCCTTATTGTGCACTTAATTGCTCTGTGACATGAAAATCTGCATGTGGTCTTATGTCATGAAGTTTGCAGTGGTCTAATCACATGTGTAATGCTACAGCTGGTACACTGAAGTGTTACAGTGTTTAGTTTGTATTTAAAACCAAGATACCAAAATTGCAAGGATATCTAAAAGTAGAATACCAGCCTATTAATCTGTCACCAACTCTAACAGCCTCTAAAAGCTCAATTCAGCCTGGAGAAGAGAAGCTGTGTGGTGACCTCAGAGCAGCTTCCAGTGTCTCAAGAGGGCCTACAAAGTTACTGGAGATGGACTCTTCATCAGGGACTCTAGCGATGGACAAGGGGGAATGGGTTCAAACTGAAACAGGCGAAGTTCAGGTTAGATATAAGGAAGAAGTTCTTTACTGTAAGGGTGGTGAGGCACTGGCACAGGTTGCCCAAAGAAGTGGTAAACGCTCCATCCCTGTCAGTGTTCAAGGCCAGATTGGGCAGAGCCTTGAGCGACATGGTCTAGGGTGAGGCATCCCTGCCCATGACAGGCTGTTGGAACTGGATGATCTTAAGGTCCCTTCCAACCCTAACCCTTCTATGATTCTAGGATAATTGCCATAGGGGTGTCTCCATATAATTCCACACTTATGTGTGTGTGTGTATGAATTGCCAGTGAGGGAAAGGTGATACTTATTTTGGTCATTTCTATTGGGTTTGTGAATTTACCACATGCTATTTAGTTTCTGAAAGTTGCTATGACTGTGAAATTTAAAAAAATAAATCGATGCTTTTTTTAGCCAGTTAATCTGGCCTTTTTAAATGATGTTTGCAAAGGAGCTATTACTGGTGAGTGGGAAATACAGATGGATTAGCTTGTGTTCTGCTCATCTCACTAGGTTTACTCCCATAGCTGACGGGAAGATAGGGATTCTTCCTAGAGGCAATTAAATGTGTTTGTGTCTCTCCATCGACTGTAGAGAGATCCTGATGTTTGTAGCAAATGTTACCAAGCAAACTAGCATTTATTCACCTTATGCCTTCAGATCACAGGGAGAGACTTCGTATAACATGCATAATTATGACAAATAGGCCACAGTCATGCTTCATGGAGAGTGAGAAGAGCTTTCCCTAAGCTCCAGAGCAGGCTGTGCCAAGAAGGCAAAGTTGCTGAACTTGAGCAGCACTGGAGGTATGGACCCATCAGACAGGGCCCAGTGGGCAATGGAGTACTTGTTACCAAACCTTTAAATTTTTCTGGCTAACTAGATTTGGTTTCCCTGTCAAAAAATTAATCTTGTTCTAGTTTATGTACTAATAAAATGCATCTCAGAGATAAAAAAGTCTTTACTGTGCTTACTTCCAAGTGTTGTAAATAACAGTACTATCAGGCTTGCTTGCTTTTTTTCCCTTCCTCACAGAAGCTCATTACAGCAGTTCAGAATGGCAGATGTCAGTGGTTTGTCCCTAGAAACCTTTTTGCTGCGTAGTTGCCAGAACAGTTTTTACCTTGAAGCTTGTGCTCTCTGTTTTAAAGTGAATGATATTTAGAACCAGTCTTGCATTTGTGACAGTGTGATGCAAGGAGCTTGTTTTGAAACCTCTGAGGAAACCTTCATGGAAGCGAACATGCTTAAACCATGACAATGAAGTAATAGCACATCCATAAGCCTGAGCAAGTGTCTTACACCAGCAAACACTTGATTTTCAAATGAGACTGCTTATTGTGTTCCCTTTAAAATAGTGGTGAAAACCAGATGCTTCTGTCGCAATCACTCCAAAGGCTGAGACTCAATGTAACATATATTCCATTCAGGGTGCTCCTTCAGAAATTTTGGTCTTGATGAAGTCCTTGTTCCTAGGCCTGGATTTTTAAGCCTGGCTGCTCACAGCTGATGGCAGTTTCTGTATACTCCTGAGGCTTGTGAGCAGAAATGGAAGTGTAAATGTCTCTGCCCAGTTTTGGAAGGGGAGGGGAATAATTTCTGAATTTTATACTGATATGTATGAAAGTGCTGTTATGTCATTACTTAGAGATCTAAATGCATCTGGAGAATAGTTCATAGTTTTCATTTAAACTTTTATTGATTACTGACCCCAAAGAAATTGCCCACAAACTGGAACATAAAAACCTCTACTGTGCAGAGGTGTATTTCATTAAATGTGATAGTAAATACAGCTGTACAAGAGGGAGAAGAATCTTAGGGAGACTTGCCTGGTGCTGCAGATGGTTTTGTGCAAATGCTGTACTGGTGGCTGGTGAAATCTCCAAAGGATAGAAAAAAATAAGTCAAGGCCACAACCTCAATTTAAAGCATAACAAAATTAGAAGTTGAAAGGATTTTAGGGGAATGCACAACTTGGGAGAAAACTGTGATTTTATGTCTCTTGGTGTGCTGCTATGTCCCTGCCCTTATAATTGAGCTTGGTGCTGAGGATGTTCAGTGTTTCTGGCCTTTCTGTTTGCAATAGTTAAGAGACTGGCACTGATGACTCTTCTGAGTTTTACATTGCAGTTACGGTGCAGGATTTTAAATGTCGATGGGCACAGTGACATGCTTATAACTGATCATATGGTAATGCTGAATGTTTATTTGATGAATTCCTGGTACCCTGGTGCATTCAAAGGACTTGAGTGTGTACAGGGTTATCTCTTTTCCTGTGTATGTATTACTTGCATCCACCTGGAATCGCCTGGCTTTGAGCATGGATCAGTGTGCTCATATGCTCTGATAATGAGTGATGGATAATACAGGAACTAAATGCTGGACCAATGAAATAATCTAATTTTACATACTAACTGCTTTACTACTTGATGTTTTCTTTAAAGTAGAAGCTTTTATCACCAGTTTAAGTTGAATTTGTATGGATTAACAAAGATTAGTATTGGTTTAAAAAAACATGAACTGTAATACTTTGTATAATATTATTCCAGGACAAGAAAACACTTAGATTAAGTTGCAGAATAATTTTCCTTGACATTAATTATATTTTTAAAAAATTAATAGAATTATAATTTTAATCTTCAATACTTAATAAGTAAATGTCTGTGCTCTAAGTGGGTTATAGGAAGAACAGCTGAATCTGTTACCTCCATGATCTTCTGTTTGGGATCAGCACATGGAAGTTTAGGATGCTTGTTGGGAAGCAGTGTATCTTTGGAATTGCTAAAATTCTTCAGAAGTGGCCTTCAAAGTGTGTAATTATTTATGTGAAACAAAAGAAGAAAGAAGGCTCAGTTTTACATTTTTTCATGGATGTGTTGTTACTGCTTATTGGAAGTCTTTGTTGTTTGTGGTGTTCTTCTATTTTCCTTTCTTTGTGAATTCACGACCTGCAACTTATTCCAGGGTTACTGTACTTTCTTGGATGCTAAGGACGAGAGATATAGAAGCAAACAAATTCATTTAATGTTGTCAGGTTGGGTCATCTGTGCAACCAAAGACAATGTAGGTAGTAATAATGTGTTTTATTCTACGTGTAGAACTTGCTTCCTACCTTGTCTGTGCTTTCCTTAGTGAAGTATTTATTTGAAACCCCTTTCCCATTTGATTTTTTTACTTTCATCCTAACAAGATGTGACGGGGTAGCAGACTGGTAGAGCACAAAGACCTGTAAATAAAGGAGCTGTTCCGTCTTATTAAATTTGTGTGAGAAAATAAAAAATAAAAAGGGAACTGTTTCATATGTGATTAGATTTTTCCTTGCAATTGCAGGTATCTTAATCACAGTGTTTCAGATTTAGTGTATTTTTTCAGTATCAAATATCATTCTTTTTGTATAGCTTTGTCAATTGCTCTTTTTTAAATGAACTTAAGTTTTTCCCCTTGCTTTTTAATTATTTCACAGATTAATATATTGTAAATGGGCTCATTTCTATGCCTCAAATTAGGCTAGTTCTGTTTTGGCTTTTCCTCAATTATTCCTGTAATTAAGACCCATAAACCTATAACAGAGAAGAAAATAAGAAAGTTTAAAAAAATATTCAAAGGGGGAAGCATCTGTTTGTCTTCCTTAATCATAAATTGCTTAAAACTCTGAAACAGCCACTATGGGAAACGATTAAGGAACTTGACAGTCTATATGTAGTTTTGAAACGAACATGAAGTTTTCATACAGTAGTCTCATCAGGGATCCCGGTTGTAAACAGTCTGGAGTGTACCCACTTAATTACATGAAAACCTGGCATGGTGCTCTGGGGAAGAATTAAAAAATGCTAAACCTGCATCCTACACTGAAGTGGAATATTTAATCAAGACAAAAGCTTCATTGCACCCTATAGAAGCCAAGTTAAATCTAAGCTGTTCAATATTTTATTAGTGTTGATGTTCATTCTAGCCATATATCAGATCATGGTAACAACAACAGAAGGGTTTCTTTCACTTACGGAGTGTAGGACGATGATATGTAATTTTCCTTGACATTTAAGATGGTTACTATGGAAAGTGGCCTCAAGGAGAGCTGTGCTTGGGAGATGAAGTGGCCGAGGCTAAAATGTGTTAAAATGGTCTAGGTGACGTACAGGAAAAAAAACGATCTATAAGTGTGTACCATTCTTTACTCTTTTTATACTGCTGGGTGCCATTAAATACATCAATATAAAAAAATTTGGAAATTGTAGTAATTCAGTGACACAAACTATTTTTACTCAAGCCCAAGGACACATCTAAAGAACTGAAAAAATAAAAGGAAAACATGTTTTCTTCAAAGCGAGCTCATATAACCAGAACTGTGAAGCAAGTTGGGGGCTTTTTAGCTACTTTTATCACTTTTTCAGTGCTTCGCAAGAGAGCTTGGGACAGAAAATAAGTTTGTGCTCTAGTTTGGGTCAATGCATACCTTTACTGTCTCTAAATTATTTGTTCGGTGTTTTTTGTACCTTTGAGATCTTCTAGGACGTTGCTTAGGGATTAATGCATGGGTATAAGTGCCATAAAGTTAAACAATAGCTGTCATGTTCCTAAAATGCTTATTTTAAAATGCACTAAGCTCAGGTCAAAATATTTCTAGACTCTAATGATCATTCCAAACATGTCATTGTCTTTAGCAGCTTATTACAGATAAGCTTTAAATGGAAAATTGACAGCTCCTCTGTAAAAAGTAAAACTTGGTTTATGCAGCTTGCAAGAGGCCTGTGTACTGATAGTTTTCCAGGGACTTTCACAGTTTTCATGCCACTGAACCCAAGTAAAAACTGCTCTAGAAATGCCACTTAACTGAAAGTACAAGTAAGCTATAGATAAGTGAAAACAGTGCGAACCTCAGTCCCAGCTGGCATTTTACTCTATTTCCTGATTCCTGTTCCCACATGAGCACAGCACTGGGTTGGGGCCAAGAATTAAGACAGGATTTATTCTTCTGTCCACAGTCATTTAATTTACTACAGCAGAGTTCAGCTTGCCTTCTGAAGAAGCATGTCAATAATGTTTTACTGTCATCCTGTCACTTGATGCCTGTTGAAACCACCTCCTCCTTCCAAAGCTCTGCAGTAATGAAGATTCCAATGTTGCTACTTTGTAGCTATGTGTAGCCTTCTTGAACTTAAAATGACCTCTTGTTTATTATGCTGTGCAGATTAAGGGCAAATACACAGCGGGCAAAAAGACTAATTGCCTCATTTTGGTAATTATGAATACCATACTAAATAGCCCCCTGACTTTTCTCTTTTCAGGGATGAATTGTTCCAGTTAGTGCTACCCCTGATGCATGTCCACATGAAAAGTGGGACTGAGTTCCCTGACTCCAATATTTTTGGAATTTTCAGTCCAAATGATATATAAGTATAGAGTTGGTATATCTCCCATTTCTAAAACTTTAAAGTTCAGAGCCTTAACTGTGTAACTTTTGGCTCTTCTGTAATTTTATATTTGTTAATTCAATAATTTGAAAATTCCATTGCTAAGTTGCTTTTTGTTGCCTTTAATATTTGATTTCTTCATTGTTTTGTTGTTGGTTTTTTTCTTCTGTACAGTTTAAATGACTGCATAAAACAAAACTGTTGCAGAGATGTAGTGACATCCCCAGCATTTGTATCAGTGCAGGCTGACTTTACCAGGTATTACACGAGTTACTATAATTGTATTTAAGTGATACACTTTTTACATTTATTTGCTCCTTCATAGTCTGAAAAATTAGTTCTCTTTGTAGGCAGGTTATATTGTTAGGGTATTGTGTTTAAGCCATCTAAAGTACTTGTGTGTGATTCTGAATAGGACTCTATAATACATGTTTATAAATAAAAGTAATGTATTTCTGAAAGCTTAGATAAACAGTTAAGCTCTTAGATGAACAACTAAAACTTGCTTTCTGCATGCTGTGTGTTTTTTCTCCCATTGTATATCTTCACTGAAAAGCAAACACCTTTTCACCCGAATCATTTATTTCACAGTTAAGTCTGTAGGTGTGACCTGCTGAAGAACATAAATTGACAAAAAAAACACCTTTTTCCGATTATGCTATGAAATACATAGGACTTTGTAATATGTAGGTCATAATAAGTAATTAAGTTGTTTTTTAACAATAGTATGTTGTGATAGGACAGCAATAAACTTAGCAGCTCTGAAAGTATGTCTGTTTCTGACTATAAGTGTGTACTTCATGTAGGTATCTTCTGAGTCTGTGATCTGATCTCCTATATTTGTTTAATTTTATCCATTTTGTTTGTGACTGAATTTGCATTTTTCCCATGTTCTGTAGTTCATGTACGCATTAGATAATTGTCAGGTTGATACAGTCCTTTGAAGAGATTTTCCTCTCCCCATGAAAACAATTGACGCTTGACACTGCTGTAGGTCATTGTGAGTCGTGTGTGCTCATTTATGCAGAGAAAAGAAGTTCCTGATAAGCAGGTTTGTATCTTTTATGAGCAAACATGGTGTTGGCTGAAATGGGAGTTTCCTGCGAAGTGTCATTTTGATCTACGATTCCTCAATGTAATGAGAGCAGAGAATAAAGCCACAGGAAACAAACTAATGAAAACAAAACCCAGCTGTAATAAGAGACCAGTAAGAACAGGATTTAGATAACTCCAGCTTCAAAAAGCTGACAGTTTAATTAAAATTCTTATTGGGAACACTAGGTAATATAGCTTTGTGTTTAATAGGAATATTCTGCAAAACAAGTGTGTGACTGTATTTCAATATAAAAATTAATTGCTTCCTGGCTATCAGAATGACTGAGATGAGGCATTTGTGCCACCATCCTGCAGTATTTGGTGTCTTGCCATGCTAGAGGTGCAATAAGATGGTGGTCTAATTTTGCATGACCAGTCTTACAAAATTGAGCTATTTCAGTGTTTTGTTAAGATTTTTGGGTGCTACTGAAACAAGGCTGAAGCAATGCATACTTCTAGTCAAGTCTAGAGCTGTATGTCGTGACAGGAAGAAAAAAAATTAAGACAATATAATTAGTGGTTTTAGTCTTACTGACACAAATCAATGATGTGCATATTTGTCTTAAATGCTTTTAATAAAAATGGGCTGAATGTCATGTAGAATTCATTTGGAATGTATAATGAGAACCTTTTTTAATAAGAATATTGATAGTTTCCCTTCAAACCTCATAGACAGTTGTTTCTAAGCTTATCTTTGCAAAGGTCATGCAAAGCCTAGTGTATGTCTTGCTTATCTCTTGCATGTTGTAGTGCTTCAGAATACTGCATGACAATCATCTATTTTACAGCACTATGAATTAATCCAGCTTTACAGCTAGCTGAAAGAACAGAGGCAAAGCGATTTGCTCAAGGTCATCCAGAAGATTATTGGCAGAGCTAGGATTAAAACTTACTTTTTAAATCCTAAAAGATAAGAATTTGTAACAGGGCCTGAGAGGCGGGTGAAATGCAATGGTGGTGGTGTCTCTCATGGATTTGAGCAAATTCAGACACTTTCTTGTAAGCTTGCTTCTGTCCACAGAGTACCTTGTACACACGCAAGAAAAGAAACATAATTTTTCTTCTCTTTTGGCTTTCCTCTTTAATTTGTGGTACTGAAGATTAAGTGTTAGGGCCAAATTCTTCAAATCTTCCTTTCTTATGCCCCTGATAGGTAGGTCCCCTTGGAATTTGGATTGGATATAAGGAAGAAATTCTTTACTGTAAGGGTGGTGAGGCAGTGGAATGGGTTGCCCAGGGAAGCTGTGAATGCTCCATCTCTGGCGGTGTTCAAGGCCAGGTTGGACATAGCCTTGGGTGGCATGGTTTAGTGGGAGGTGTCCCTGCCCATGGCAGGTGGGTTGGAACTGGATGATCTTAAGGTCCTTTCCAATCCTAACTATGCTATGTTTCTATGATTCTATGAATTTATGTTTGCATAAATGGGGAGTGCAAAAACTTTAGTCTGACTGAAAAGACATATTGATGTATGCTTTATTTTTAACCTTAACATAAATTGCTAGTGTCAGAAGATTAGAGAATACAGAAATTTGAGGGTTTTAATAAGTGTCTGTCTATATTTCTGTTTTGATAACTTTAGCTGGTTTTCTGTCAAATATAGTTTTGTTCTGCCAGTGAACTGCTTCTAAACAAAATCTGAGTAGTCCTAAGGAGATCCAAAGCCTGGAAAGGGATATATACCACTAGTAAGATGATTGTTCTTGTTGTGCTTCAAGGGTTAAATACCAGTGATTCTTCACATGGTTACTATAGTGTGTTGGTTTCTATTTATACTGTAAAACATATTGAAGGGATCAGGAAGCTAAATGAGGAGAGAGACTTAATTAGCACTTGTTACCCCAGTTTCTTCTGAGCTGACCTAAAGCAGTCTATTGGCTGCTTCAGAGTTCAAGCAGAACTCCTGATAAATAGAAACATAAAAGCTAAAAGAGTGAGATTGTTGCACAGTTAATTGTGCCAAGTATCAGATAGTCTATAGAATACATATGTCTATGGAAACACTGGCAAAACAACAGTACTTGGCCTATTTTCTTTTAAAATTTTACAGTGCTTATCTCATGCTAAAGACACGTTTAAGGTTCCAGCTTCAAAACTTTTAGTAATTAATACTTCTTGAGCAAGCCTTGATATTCCCATTTAAAAGCTTTTTAAAACAGACTCCTTTTCAACCTCTAGTGTTTATTCTAGTTAACTGCTACATAATGCATCTTTGCTTTTTCTTGCCAAAAGAGCCCTCAAGCACAGACACTTCATCATGATTCTGAAAGCAGACTTCCAGTTTTGGTATGTTGTGTTACTAAAGGAACTCCTTGGGTGTATTCCTGCTGTGCCACGCTACAGTATTTCCCCTCTTAGGTAAACCAGGGGCAACGTAAATAATTCAAATATCAGCCAGAAATCAAAGGGCCAGTTGATATCTCTTGCTGTTCAGAAAAAACAGCTTTGTGAACTTTTTGACATTATGCATGTTTCTAGTAGTAGCCTTATGAAGTAGCTTGCGATTATTACTGCACACTGGAGCCAAAGTTCAACCAGATATTAAGATGTCTATTTATTAATGAAATTTGTAAATCTCAGTTGCCTTAAGGTTATGCAATAATTCATGAACCTGAAAGAATAAATATTTTTGTGCAAGTAAAAAAGGGGCTGCATGGAATGTCTGTCAATTGCTTGAATTTACTGTGATCAAATACTTAAGACTTTTCACAACATGAACTCCAAGAGAAGCTATTCATCTTCAAACTCGTCTTTTGGTTATAATTTTGTGTGTATTAGTTCACAAATATAATGGGATCGGCAAAGCTTGATGATGCCAATAACTTCCCAGGGATTCCACAGTAACAATCTAATTAAAGGGGAAGTGATTTGAGGATTTGGCATGCAGATACTGGAATGCAGATTGAGCTGAATCTATAAGTTTTTCAGCAATGTGCTAATGCAAGTTGCTGGACTTGAGCAAAGTGCTTATTACAGCACATCTGGCGCTGCATGCCCACTTGTTATTCTTCCTACAACTCACTAAAATGGCAGCTTGAGACATAGCTGTGCTGTCCAGTGGGCTGAGGATGATGACAGAACAGTGTGACTGTAATTTGGGAGGGACATTCTGGCTGTGTTCTGAAAGTACTTGATGAGCCACAACAAATTGGGAAGTGTAATACAAATCACCAAGTCTCTTAAATATTTATTGCATTTGTGACATTTAACCATGGGTGATAATGGGTATGTAATTGTTGAACTTCAAAAGTTCAAGCCCCAGTAAAAATCAATCTGGAACACACCTCATCATTGCTGGAGCTAATGCATCCTCTTGAACCTTGCTTGCAGTTAACAAGGCAGAACTTTGCAGGTACCAAGCTTGAATGAACCAGGATGTAGCTTTTCAGCTGCCTGTGATCTGTAGAAATGGTTTTGTAGCAGAGGGCTTTTTTTCCTAAGGCCTAGAAATAAATTCAAACTGAGGAGCCAACAATAAAGCCTAAATCTCAAATTCTTTAAACATATCTGTTGTCACATACCTAGTTGGAACAGAAAACTTGTTAGGCTTAGAAAAATTTTGTTCAAAAAGTAAGAAAATAAATCTACAAAAACATTCAACTGCCTCAAGAGCAGCATTTATTGTATAGTTTGCTTATATAATATTTACTTAATTAATGTACTCATTTACAAGTCTTCACCACCTGTTTAAGACAAACATAGCCTCTGTCCTTCTAAGTCTGTGCATACTTTTACAACTTTTACTGTGTTCTTCCAAAATGTGATGGAGATCTTGACAAAGAGGAAAGAAGAAAAGGTTGAAAACTACTAAAAAAAAATAGGGTTCTTAAATCAGGGGCCTGTCAACAGCATCATGCAAACTAAATTCAACAGCTAATTTACTGGTGACAGAAATATAATCCATATAACATGCATCTAGAATAATCTGTCATTGGTGCTTAAGGGGGAGAGCAATGCATCTAATAAAATGTAGAAGAAAAACAAGTTTGTAAGGTGAGTGACAGAATGCTCATTACCTCGATTGTTTCCTGTGCTCTTCCTCCCTTTGCAGGCGGGAATCTGAAGAGTTTCGTTCTTATGAAGTACAGAATTATTACTTTAAATGACTTTTTTTTTCCTCCTTTTTCTTGTCAAAACTCAAAATTGTCCTAGTCCAGAATCAATCAGAGAAGAAACAGAAGATTTTTGACTTCATCCCTGCCCAAAGAGAGCAAAGTGAAAAGTGGCCAATAGGTGTTTTGGAGATGAAAGATATGTATGAGTTAATTTAAAATCACCATGAACCTTTCCTGATCACATCCAGACTATGTATTAGATACTTAGAGGTGTATCAAAGAGGTTAGTGCCTTCTGCAATCTGTGCCAGATGAGAAGAAATCCAAATGCTATGAAAGACAACTGTAAATTGTAGTACTATGATATTATTATAAAATTATTTTTGAGTTGTGCCTTGAAACGCAAAACAGGAGTAACAAAAGTGTGGGACATAGAAAAAGAACTTGAATCAAAATGTAAGAGAGATTATTGACTTAAGTTCCTAGTGTATTTTTCTTTTGCTTTTGTAAATGTCATATGATGATAGTGATGTCAAAGTTCTAAAGAAGCTGTGGTACAGAGCAACATTCCTATCTGTCGTATAGCACAAGCTGTCATACACTTATCACACTAATCCTAGCGTCGGCCAGAGGTCTTGAAAATCAAGGTTTTGACTTCAGGGCATTGACTGTAGCCAAGAATAAGATTGATGTAAAAGTATCTGCTGTAACTCTCTTTTTGACTAACACACTTCCTGTTGCTCAGCGATTTGGGGTTTTTGCTCTCTCTAGGATTTTGGATGAGTGGGAGAAGGCAGCATGCATCAGCCTTACAATGCTACTTTCTGTAGTTAGGAAAGAATTTGAGACTGTTAATATCATGTCTGAGGGAAGACAGGAGTCCTCCAGATAAGTGCGTCTTAACAGCGCAAAAGAAGCTTCTTTACACAATTGCATAAAAAGAATATTCTAAGAAATATAAATCTGGTGTAAAATCCTTCTTGCTGTGACAGGCATTATTTTCTGTAAAAAAGTTTCTATTTATTACATGTTGGCATTTGGGAGTTCAGAAATACCGTAGTACATTACAGGCAATGTGATATTTATGTGATGTGATAAATGCATTTATCCACAGGCAGTTTTCTATTAGATTAAGAGATACTGTTGATTTTAAAATGGAAAAATGTTGTGTTTGCAGAATAGGTAATGGAGCAAAACACTTATCACCTCTGGCTTTTCGTTTATTTATATTGTAATCTTGTGATAATATTCTTTCAAAGCAAAAGGCTAGCTCCCTTGCTAATTGAGTCTGTGGCATTTACCAACAACATATAATGAAGACAGCATATTGTCTTTAAGCAGTTCTTAAAGACATGGAAACTCAGAACTTGCTTAGCAGTTTTTAAAGCTAATACTTCTAGTTAAGTACTCTTTTAAATTTTAACTACTTCAAACACTAAAATATTTAAGCTTGAGTAAGCAGTTCCAACTTCAATCACTTTTACTTGAAATACAAGAATGAAACTGGAGGTACTGTGTTTCAGGAAAGTTATGGATGTATGTATTCCCTCATGCAGTTTTATTTCGGATGAACTTACTGCTCTAGATTTTCAGTGTCTGTTTTTCTAACACCATAGTCTGCTTTTCTGGAGGCTCTTTTAATGCACAATCCTGTAAAAGCATCACTTTTGAACTCATTTCATACCCAGCTCATTAGCCGTTATTAAATGGTCACGTATTTATCGGCATGGAATTTAAATTCCTCAGTGAGTTTTGGGGCTGTCCTATTACAAAAGAAGGCAGTAGCCACTTCAGAGCTAGAAATCCAAATAGTAGCTTGAGGAGCAGAGGAAAAAAGTAGCATGTACAGTGCAGCTGTCACTGCTTGAAACCTTTCCAATGGAACATTTTCTCACAAGAAAAGAGTTTTGCCAAAACAGTGACTTTCCACAAGTTTATACCAACTTCAGTACAATGTAGCTGTGAAAGAGAAATCAGAATGAGTCATTTCAATAAATGTCAAAACATTTCTGAAAGAGAACTTCTAGGGGGTTTCTAAGTGTGCTAATTATTATTCTGTGTATTTTAAAATATAATACTGAAATCAAATGTTTCTCAAAATGCCTGACATGTACCTGTTAGATTTATAGGAAACACTAAGCAGCAAATTTAGAGGAAAATTGCAATGAAGATAGGTTTCACAGTGGAAGTTTTTGGTGGCTCTTATCAGGGCTAAAAACCACAACAACTCACACTCATACAGGCTCCTTGCATGTTCATGCTATTTTTGGGTGAAATTCGCATCTTGGATGTATACGAGGGCAAAGGTATCAGAAAATAAAAAGTCAAAAAGAAAGAGATAAGTGACATATTGCTAAACAGAATAAAGTTGAAAGGAAAAAGCTAGAATAAGGCTAGAGTGAAGAAATGCAAGGGTGGCTGGATCAACCAGTGATGGGAGATAAAGAACACTCAGCAAATCCATCTGACACCAGTGTCAGAAAGCCATTGCTTTTCCTGTCTTTAGTCTTATCTTCATTTGGAAGGCTTTCTCGCTTCTAAACCTGAAGTCTGATCATCTTATCATGGTGTTTAATACGATGTACTTAAGTACTTACTATTTTAAAATCATTGAACCCAGAACTAATACTAAGCCATATATTTTGTTTTTTTTTAAAGTCTCTGCAGAACATCTTGTTCTTGACCTAATAAAAAGGATGAGCTCATATCTTGCTGTGTCATCAGGTTAAGCCTTTAAACATAAATTGCCAGGTTTGTCACAGTCATTACTAGTGAACGTTTAGTGTGTCTGGAGTGAATTAAGTGCGTGCAATAATAAGATACTAAGCACTGTGACGGAAGACCAGGCTAGGTGAAGTCAGAACTCCCCTGTGCTCTTTTCAGGTACGACTGCCAAAGTTCTCTGTCGGTACTTGCTGTAATCCTTGCCATTACTGCAGTGCTAATCACACCAGCAAGGGAATAGCTCTCAGGTGGCCAAGAATGCTATGCACCAAAATGGCTCTAATGCTTTCAGGTTTACTTTAAATCTGAGTTTGGTTATAGATTGTAGAGGAGAATATGCATTGATTCTGATTCATCAAGATGAGTTCTTCAGATTAGGCTTCCTCAGATTTGAGGAATCTAACTGTAGCATAGAAAAATACTAGTAAAAATCTTTTTTATTTCAGCTATTTTATTATCTGTGAAGCTCTATGTTTATTATATATAAAATAAATTGAAAAACAAAGACAGGGAGCGTTACTTGAAAATGCTGCCAATTTGCTTCTGTTAGTATTTGCTGTATGCATCAGTTGAATTTCCAGTTCTTTGTGTTCCTAAGGTGTACTTTGGATAAAAAATAATATATATGTATTTCCCTCATGTTCAGCTGAAATGAGATCAGACTGAAGCAGAATTGCTTCTGACTGGAAAAGCACACTCTACTAATGGAAGTGATGTATCTAATTTTATCATTGGCAGTTGATTCAGCTTAACTATGGCTGCCCAAAAAGAACAATCTCCAGTTCAAGACTTTCAGGAGAAAAGCACACCTGAGTGAACCTTTTTAGACAAAATCATCACCAAGGAAAAAAAAAAGTTTTCTTTTGGGTTTTTGTTTTGTTTTTTTTGGTTTTTTTGTTTTTTTGTTTTTTTTTTCAAATAGCCCATATTGAAGTTAACTGGTGATTTGGTTTTGAGTTGATGGATGGTCACATATCCAGAACTGTCATTTGAGTCTATTTAAACTGTGGGGAACTGTTTATTTTTCAATTCTTAGGTTTAATTCCTTATACATTATCAGGGAATGATGAAGTGGTGGTCAATGATGGCTGGTCTGCTGGGATTCAGGTCAGCAGCTGCTTCTGATTGGGGTCAGGGGAAGAATAATGTGGATAGTCCATGTGAGCAAATCACAAGATCTTCCAGGTGAAGCTTAGCTAACCTTTCCTGGGAAAAGTGAAATTTTCTCAAGACAGATCTGATTCATTCATGAAATCATGTTTCCACTCCCATCTTAAATCCCATTAAGCTTTAAAATTCAAAAGGAGCCGGTATGGGAAATGCAGATAGTTAAGTTTCTTATGGAGGTTTGGAATTGGAAGGAATAAACTATCCCTTGATTTAGCATCATTTGCAATGTTCACAAGACCTTTCCCCGAAAGGGCTGGTTACTGAGAGTTTTGGAAAGCAGTTGCCTCAATGTTCATAATGTTCAGGAGATTAAAAACCAAATAGAAATAATATTCCTGAGAGAGCTAAGGAAGCAAAGCCAAGTGAGTTGTAAAAGGCTTGCCTCATGATTGTTCTAATTTTGTAGAAAGTGCTAAACCTAATACAAAAGCTGTTTTGTATTCCAATTTACATAAAGTGTTTTAGTACCAGACAGAGTTGTAATTTCTCCCCCTAGAGGATAGTAATCTTGCAACAAAAAAAGATATAATGGATTGAAATAGTGGTACTAAGCTAGGAAAAAAAAAAAAAAAAACAAAAACTCACAACTAAATAATCCACTTTTGTCATAAACATAAAAAGAGGAGAAATAAATGTTGTGGTAATTGTACTCATATGAAAAATACAGCCACTAGTCTTATAGATTTCCTTGCTTTCCAACCAGTGAGAAGTCTAAGAGACATATTATATTGGCTACAGTTTGTTTCCTCTTAAGAAATAGTTAGAGCTCTTAAAAAAGGAAGTTACTACTCTTACTGAAAAGTTAAAAGAGATGGTCTTTGTAATGTATACATAAAGGTCCACTCTTATTCTTTGCAGTCAGTCTATGTCAATCTTACAAAAGTGATGATATCCTTGCTTTTTTATGATTATCTCTAAAAAGTAAGTTGTGACTGTGCACTTCTGGCTTTTGCAAACACATCTCAACAGTCTGACCTACTAGAATGGGTCTTCCAAGCTAAGATCATGTGTTTGTTGTCTATAACATCCACACTGTATGTCAGTGCCAGCTCAGGAAATGCCTCTGACTACCCCAGGTGATGCTTGGAGAATTTGCAATTTCTCAATTTTTTCTATACCTCCTTAGGAAAGTATGCTGTCACAAAAGCTACCTAGAAATCTTACAGTATCCCTTTAGAACATAAATATCCCTTGTATTAGTGTGATGTCCATGGACAGAAGTCTATGCGGAAATAAGCAATTTTTGTCTGATTATGCTGCTTAGAACCAATTGCATCTATTTTTAATCATCAGAAAAGCAGTTATTCATTAGCTCGTAAAACCCTGCCAGTTTATCACTATTGTTTAAGTTTCTCTTGAGATGCTGTGTAGCAAAACTACACAGTGATAGGTGAATTCTCAAGAATTTATATGGTTTAGTGCATTAAAACTGGCTTCTCTGAATTCTAAACTAATGAGGTAAACATTAAGGCCAAATTATAATACAAGTCCTGGTTTTTAGTCTGACTTAGTTTGGTAAATGCATGCAGGTTATTCTTTCTTTGTGCTTTCTGACGTACCATGTGATGGAGTTGTGACTATGGTGTTACACTATCTATCAGTCAACTGAGACATTCTCTGCTCATTCTTTATTATACTTCCAGTTAACTGTGATTTCATTTGATTTTAGTCCATACTATAGATTTGAGAAAGGTTACTTAACTGACTTGGTAACTTACACTTTCTGAGTAAGACAATTCCTAACAATTCTCAGACAGGTAGGAATACTTCTACTTCTTAAGAAAACACATGTGCATTGAAGTCAGTGACTGACATGGAATGGAAACCTGTCATAACTGAGGCAGAAGCAGGCAAGCCTTTCTTCCTAGCATAATAGCCAGAAGGAGGAGAAAAGCAGTTTTCAGCTTCTCTTTGGCTTGATGAAGAATTTGTACATTTTCCTTAATCTCTCAAAAAATCAGCCTATTCCTTATGTACTTCTTAAGGAGATTTATGAGCAGTTCCTAAGGGCAGGCATTCTGCACTTGCATTGGCTGAGTAGGTTGCTGCATCCAAACCTCCCTCCTCCCTGGAGCAGCCGCTCTTCTAAGATTAGTGGTAAAATGTGCTCCTGATCTGTCAGTAAGCCATTTTATGGCTCTTGGGTAGCGATAAGAGCCCAGGGGATTGTTGTTGGGCTTAAGAACCTCAGTGCAATTTCAGATTCTGAGTCTGCAACCTGAGATTCTAGCGTCTCAGTTGGGGAAGTCAGATTTTCAGTGCAGCACCATGTGTGGGCATTTTAACTTCTACAATAGGAGAGGCCCAGGTTTGCTTGTTTAGAAAGATTTTTGTGCCTCAGTGCAGGAAAAAGGTGGTCATTCTTGGGTTTGATTTGTTCTTCTACTTTTCAGAATGTTAAGGCCCTTTCTCTGTTCTACACAGCAAGCATTTCATGTTTCAGAATTCAGTAATAAAGCAGTATCTTTAAATTTGTCTTAATGTTCAAGGCTACAAAGAGAGCAAGGTAGCAAAGATCCCACTCTTTTATGGCTCCTGTTTTTTCTCCACTGTTGCATTGTAAAGCAAAGCTACATTTATTCTGGTTTAGAGCAATACATTTTATGGTGGTTATGTGATAGATGACTTCAGGCAGCACAATACATTTTCCTTTCCTGAGGTTTTCTTATGAGTGTATGTATGCCTGTACTTAAAGGGAAAGCGGAATTATCTAAGACATTAAAAAAAGAAGCTAAAGGATGGGTGAAGAACAGTTCTGTGT
The DNA here is from genome assembly GCA_028858755.1 of Ara ararauna. Lineage (NCBI taxonomy): Eukaryota > Metazoa > Chordata > Aves > Psittaciformes > Psittacidae > Ara > Ara ararauna. The sequence continues at coordinate 5,889,097 of CM054410.1, read as the reverse complement.
TGAAATTAAAGTGAGAGAACACAACAAAAGAAATGGTAAGTACATACTAGAATTTACATTCTGGTTTAACAGTAAAGCACCCAAATGAGGAAAATCTAGCCTCAGAGTCTTCAGCTCTCTAGGTAAACATATGCAAACTGCCATTTAAAAGATTCAGTTGTCTTCTGTGACAGTATAATCTCTTCTTTAATTGACAACCACAGTTACACTTAAAAAACCCATTTGAATACTTACCTCTCTTCAAATTTATCACTGGCATAAAAGCTATCAAAACAATAGAAAAAGTTATATTTAGTACTCCAAGCCTAATTATTTCTACAGATTTAAATTGCTTTGTCTAACTGGAAGAAGCAGTGTTTTCTGGTTTGGTCAGCTGGGTTTTTTTTTTATCCCTGAGCAGTCCTCAATATCCCTATAACAGTAGCTTTTTATCGCTTTACTTTGTAAGCAATATCAAAACATGGCAACACAGAATCCTGAAAGTTTTGTAACAAGCTGATATGCCTTTTCTTCTGAAGCTTTCTCGTTTTGCATATTTATAATTTCTTGCAAGGAGGATATTCTAATGCATTTTTATTATACTCTATGGATTAATGTTTTCTATCTAGGAAAACATAAGCAGAAGGATCAGGATGCTAGACCAGACTAATCTTAGGCCTGAAGAGTCCTGGAATTATGAGAGATGAGAAGTTGTAATGCTGTATGGGTTTGGTGTAGATACCGCTTTTCAGCTCTGCTTGTAACTAGACAACTAAAGCTAAAGGCTCACATATATAGTAGAGAACACTGAATTTTTTTTTATTGAGGAAGGGTCAAAAGTAATCTTGACTCAAAATTAAAGTTGGTGTCCTTCATATGTTAAAGGACAGGCAAATGGAACTGTTGCACTCTGATTTGAGTATTGATCCAAATGCATAATGAAATCTAAATGATCACTCATTAAAAAAGTATCTATATATGGCTTTATTTCTAAGTCAGTTGTTACTTCGGTTTTACATTCTTGGAAAAAAGTCCTATCTATGGCAGATGAGGTTTGACAATACTGAAGAACCTATTAACTGATCACCATAATGACTATTTTGCTGCTTTAATACTGATTTTGCAGTTTGGATTAGTGTTTGCTTGTTTCCACTGTCCTGATTGTTAGTTTACAGATAAATGGTCACTTCCTATACCTGCTTTCAATAGGCTAGTTAAGGCTGAATAGGTATAACAATTAAAAAATTGAAAGTGGCTTCAGTGGCTAATGTGTAGGAACAAATTTTTTGTGATTCTCATAAAAATCAAAAGATTGAGCTAAATTATTTCTTTTACTTCTAAATTTGCAGTTGCAAGTTCACTGCTTATTGCGTAGGGGAAGATGATAGTCTTTTACATGTAATGGTGTTTCATTAACTTCCCTATTTATTCAAATTATGCTTTTACTGTTATAGAACGGTTGTGTTTGTATTTACATTTTATAGTCTTATGTTTACTTAAGAGAATAACTTGAAAATATTCCACAGATGTAGCAACACTGCAACCTACCACTTTCTTAGGTGCTTAGTTAGTAAGTGCCATTTAATCAAAGCCATTCAAACTGTTAGGGGGGAAAGCCACACTTTGACGATAATTGCACTGGAATAAAGGATATGCTACTGTTTCTTGCCTGGTATGTAATTGGAGAGTCAGTGTTCATGGTTTTAGTAGCCTTAATGGGTGGGTCAATGTCTGCAAGTGGCTAAGGCTTCTGAAAGAATATTTTAGTTAATGTAACTATAAAACCTCTTCCATCAGCTGTGACAGCAGAAAACTGACTTGGTGAAGTATTCCACCTATTGTCTGGAGAAGGGCTTTTCTGGTAGCATCATCTGTAGGCATCAGGATGGAGGAAAAATGTTAATCAGTAATGTGCAATCTTTACTACTTCTTATCCAGTTCTCAATTTCCTATTCTTATCTAGCATTCCAAGACTTGCATGGGCTGTTCTTGTCATTTTAAGAAGAAACACTTAATCATGGAACAGTTTGGGTTGGAAAGGACCTTTAAAGGTCAACTAGTGCAACCCCAAGACACCACATGGATTCATCTGTCTTTAGCATGCAGAGTTTGAACTGACTCCTCAGGCTAATGAAAGTGTTAGAGGATGCTGAGATTGTTAAATCAAGATTAGCTGAGTTAAAATGTGCTAGTTTTAAACCATAGAGCATAGCTTTAATACGTAGGCACAATGTCAATTATTACATTTTTTAACTAACATGAGGAAGTCTGAACACTGCTGATGGATTTCAGGCCAGTGACTGGGATATAAAGCAGAAGCTTAAACACAGTACACTCGGGCTGTCTGCACTTGAGTTACTGGGTCAAGGTTTCCAAACTTTTTCCCTCCAGGAGGCCCAAATCTCCAGTTTTCTTCATAGCAGAGCTTCTGAGGTCTGACAGGCTGAATCCCTCTGCATGAGGGGTATGTCAGACATTTTAATGCCAATTTGTGCAGGAGGGAAATGAACTTGGGAACCTTACTACCTGGCTTTAGAATTATGTTTCTAATTCGTGGGAGCAATGTGTCCATGATAATTTCAGGTCAAACTGCTGTAATTCCATAAATTGTCTTCTCATCTCTGTTCCTGCTGCTCAAGGGTGTCTTTTCTTCAATCAGTGAGAGGGTTAAAGCAATGTATCCTCTATAAGGACTTTAAGGATTTTACCTCTGCTAGAGCAAGACAAGCAAAGATCATGTTTCATAATAAAATAATTATAAATTTAGTAATATATCTTGCAAGTCTTCCATCTCATTCATAAGAAGGGGGAAATTTGGATGTATTAATTGTTATTTCTAATTAATTGACAACACTTAGAAATAAATTCCAAGCTATGAATTTTGGCTGAATTACCCATTTGGAGTATCAGGTTTTTCCCTTGATTTGTTGCTGAGTTCAAAAGGTCTTTGTCTTAAATTTTGGCTTGCTGAGTCTCTTTAAAGAGGAGTTTAAAAGTGCATTTTTTAACATATTTCAAAAGAAATACCACCCTTGCAGGTTCAAGGTTCATAAATGTTTTCAGACAAGCATCTATTAGAAAATACATGTAAGTAGAGAAATAACTAATTTTCAATAATTTATCATGTAGGCATTTGCAAATCGCTTCTTTCATTACTCCATTATTTGTTCTTTTTCCACTGGAGCAGACTAAAATTTTCCTTTCCAGCTACTTGCTGCTCTTATGTCTTGAAATGAGCTGTTCCCCATACAGAACCCACAATCAATGCAAATATACTTTGATTTTTTTCACAAAGCAATTACCCATAAATACCAGAGTTCATTGCCAGGTTAGTACATGTTGTACTGCTGATTTAAAATTGGAGGACTCACTTGTAAACACTTCTTTTTGCATTATCGTTTAGTAGGTGAATGATGTGATGCTCCACTATCAGTTTCTTTCCAAATGCAGTTAAATGCTTGACTCCATTACCTGAACACAAGAATCCCTTTTCCAGTTTTTCATGTGCACAGAAACTTCTTTTGAAGTGTTTGGGGTTGTGAGATCTCTCAAAAAGAATGGAATTTTTTCATACTTTTTGATGAACTTGACTTAAATATAGAAATCCTGGTAAGGATGCTATAAAAACCAAATAGCACTGGGGCCTGTTTTGGGCTGGGCCCTGAAGTCACTACCGAAGGTGGATTTGAGAAGAGCTAACTGTGATCCAGCTGTACTATGCCTAATCTGCATTGGAGAGCTACTCTTTGTCCTTTTGGATACACAGATTCAAACTAAAGCAAAATAAGGAAGTGTGCATAGTGAAAGCAAGGTCTTCCTTGTCAACCTACTGGTCTTCCACCAAGGATACAAATAAATGTGTATTTCAAAGTATAAGGGTCTCCTATTTTCCTTTTTTTTTTTTTTTTTTTTTTTTTATTTTTTTCTCCCCCAAAGAAACTCTTAGGAGAGTTTTTAAAAGAAATTTGGACAGTGTCAGTGTTTGGGGAGATAAACTGCAGCTCACTGAACTCCAAGCACTACACTTTAGAGACATCATTGACTGCATAGGAAAGGGAATAAGAAAACCATTTTCTTGTCTCAGTGGAGGATTGTGTTTTTTTTAAAATGTAAAGTCGCCTTGTTTCTGCCAGCCTTCAGCTTCACTGAGACGTAATAATAAGCTAATTCCAAGGCTGCTCTTCATCACAGATTTGCTATTCACAGATTTGCATCTATTTCATGATGGATTTTCTCCTGTGATATTTGCAATTTATGAGTTGCTTCATGAATTATTTTAAATTGCTATGCTGTAGGTAACATTCCACCTGTATTTTTTTGGGGGGGAATATCTTCTCCAGAGCAAGCTCATATTCAGTACTTATTAAATTCCAAGTTTTTTTCACAGACAAGAAACAAAAAGAGGTTTTCCTCTTTGAAATCCCTTTTTTATTGTTTCAGAGTTGTAAATGAACTGATTCTGTCACTTTATGAATGAAATACAGGTTAGTCTACTAAATCAATATCAAACCTGATAAACATGGGATAAATGAGTTCCGAAAACTCAATATAAAGTTTTTATCTAGCAATTTTTTTATTTTTTACCCCAGAATTATGAAGAAATCAAACGGATGTTTTTATTCCTGCATCAGCTTCAATTTAATAATTTTTTAAGCTGCTTACTTACAGCAAATTTCCTGATTCCTGGGACAACACTTAAAAAGTAGTTATTAATGCTTTATTCTGGATTCCAGCACAGTCAGCACATGGTGCTTAACCATTTTGTATCTATTTGGCTAGACTTTGAAATGTGACATAGTAGATCATTCCTACAGACTTGGTGAGGCTAGCAAGTGGCCATTTACTCACTTTTATTTACCCCTAAACTTGTCTGTTTGGTATTGCAGGCCTGGCAGTGAACATAGCTAAAAGCTATATTGCCCAGATAAGAAGCAAACTTGGTTTAATATTTACCCTTGACTCCTCTGCTGCAAGTAACTCCTTCAATTTTAAGGAAAAGTTTCTCTCCTTGATCTCACTCCGGTTACACTTTGGAGGCCTTTTCTAAGGAATATATCTCCCAGGATGTAGATATCGCTTAGATTCTGATGAAAGCTTTTCCTGTGGTTCAGATTTATATGAAACCTTGTAATTGAGGTTTGGTCCCAAAGGCGCTAGCATTCCTAATGCTTGACACTGGGAGGAGTCTGGCTTTCTTCTCCCTTTTAGAAATGCTATTTCCATCATATATAGACTTTTTTCCCCTCTTACTTTCCAAGTTTTGGGGCCTTCTTGAGAGGGGGTTTGATTATAAAGAACCAGAGAGCCAAATACTGTGTCACTTCTTGAATGATGGAAGAAACAACAGGAGACAGAACTGACTCAACAAATCTAAGCCCCCTAGTTCTCTGACGGTGTCCCCACACATCTATAGTAGAAAGGCAGCTTTTTTCTCTGACTAGCTGTTAAACTTCCTCAGTTTTAAGATGGAGCAATTTTCTTTGTTTTGTCCCACCTCCCCTCAAGCATGATGAAATTTTGCATCTGCCCTCACCTCAATGTGTCATTGCCTTATTTATTCCAACAATGATTTTTGAACTGTACTGAAGCACCACTTTACATTTATTACCTCAAAGAATGGGAAAACCATTCAAGTTGCTTGGCGCCTGTGGATTATCAAGCCTTAGTGAATCCATGTTCCTACTGTCTGGTACTAAAGACCATCATATTGTACTGTACAGATGTTTAGAGCCTCACATTGCAGTAATAATGAGATTTCTTCTTTGACTGCATAGTGCTATTCTGACAGTTTAAATCTGCTTTTTTGTGCACATTTTGCTTCTGTGTATTGAACTCTTTTCTGCATAAAGAAGAAAATGAGGAAATTAAACCTCACTCTGTATCTGTAAAATTCTTCCATGATTCTGTTTTCTCTTCTCATTCAGAGGTGCCAAATCATGCTTTAGTTTACCTGTTGCATGCAAGGAGATGCATGTAAGTAAATGTATGGTGAGTTTGTTGGCTTTTATCAAATGAGAAAAAAAAAGGCTGAACTTTCTGAAGTAGCTAATGGATGACAGTCATATAAATGAATTGTAACTTCCAAATTCAATTCTGTATTTTCTGAAATTAGTTTATCATTACTCGAAATGTTAGGTTGTTGTTAGAATTGGGCATGGTTAACACATAAGGCTGAATTTTATAGCTGCTTATAAATCAATATCAGCATTCAACATCCGTAATAATTCAGGAAAAATGGCCAGTCCAGCCTAAGGATCTTATAGGATGACTGGGGTATTTTATCCTGAATGAGTTCTGCATGAAAACACTGCCTCCTCAGTAGTGACGCTGCCTCTTACTACTTTGAAGAGTCAGGGCAAGGGATTATTTAAAGGCAGATCACTTTCCCAGTGGGTCTCCAAGTCACTGGCAAAGTCAAAACTAAACATAATGCTGAAAGTGGACAGATCTTTTCTGAAGAAACTATTTAATGCTAATATGACCTGTGTCTAGAGTATTTTTCTTCCCTGTTTGTGTGATTATGAGGAGTTCAAAGGTAATTTCATAAACCTGCATCCAAATGACTGAACGTCGTTACATGTTCAACCACCCGCTGTGATTCAACATGGGAATCAGTTTAAGAACATTCTATATTGAAAAATGTTTAAACATTTCCTTTATTCAGCCCCTCAGGATTTTCCAAGTCTTTTACACTTATGCAAGAATAAGGCTTTAATAAAAAAAACTTTAGTGTTTTATTAAAAACAAGTGCAAATTTGTGCTATTGTCCTAATAAATGCTTTATATTAGGCTAATACTATAGCTAACCTTTAGCTAAACTTCTACTATGCACATTAAAATAAATTTCAGGGGAAAACTTCTTTAGCACTGGTGGTATCATAGTGCTCTGCAAATTAAATTGCTTCATTACCTAAAGGAGCAATACTTATTTAGAGGGCATGTTTCTCATAGAACATTTTTCTAAGTAATATTGCATCATTTGCCATGTAAAAACAATAGCTGCAAAAGCATCACATCAGTGCCAAATCACAGGCAAGTTGTCATTCATGGCATGATGCTGAATTAGATTACATTAATTCCAGGGTTTTTTTGCTTTTCATGAGCAGATATTGTTTGGTGGTCTAAGCATAAACCTGAAAGTGGTTATTTTCTGCTATAACCCACATTACTGTCAACAGCATAATGGACAGCTGATTCTCTTCATTATTGTGGTGACTAATAGTAAAGACTAATAAATGTTTTCTCTTTTGTAAAATGAAAATACTTTCTCAATACTCCCTTAACTGAGAACTAGTGTTTGGGCTTTTAGAAGTGAAAAACTGATCAAGTTTTTGACCTTATGTTGCAAGACTGTGATAGGGGTGATTGTGTATAGGAAAGAGAGCAGGGCAAGAACGTGGAATCCTGATCTTTTCATTGGAGTAAGCCCCATTTATAATGATGTGGCACACACCTTATACAGATGGAAAAATAAATGAATACATGAGGTTTAATCTAAAATATCCGAGCTTTGTCAAAGTAAGTTCCAAACACATACTAGTTAGTTGGCTCTTGATAGGTAAAATATCAAAATTTTTGATATTTTACCTATCAAAAGGTATTGCTTATACAGGTGTTATACAGAATAATTTCCAATTTGCTGACTTCCCACACACACTCACATATATAATAAGCTTCGAGCATTTTTCAGATCAGGTCGCGTAATTGCCTATCCATTGACATTTGCATGAACTTAGCAATTGATTCAAAGTTAAACAAAAGGTAATGCATGAAGAGAGAAGAAATTAAACTTTTATTAGGTTCAGCAGCATCAATCCTGATATATTTTCTACTTTATCTTTCTTTCAGCCTGAATCAAAAAATGCTGGTTTTCTTGACTAATTTTATTCTTTTATAACTTGCTTCAATAATTTATATAAACTTCAGATATTCAGGATTTTTTGCAAATGTTGACCCACTACTGGTCAATTTAAAATGCAAAAAGGTCAGATCTACCACCTATAATTCATATAATAAAATGCCTCATAAAATCTGAAAAAATAATACCCTGAAAAGTACAGAGGGAACAGGACCTTATTCAGCTGCTGAAAAAGCAATAAAATGTTACAGTATTTTTCTGCATAACAGCTGTAACAAACACCTTTCCACTCAATAAATTGACTTCATTTTAAAGAACATTCAACTTGTTTCATTTTCTGAATGTATTATATGCATAAACACTGAACTGGGTGCCAACCTGGATAAATAATGTGGTGCCTGTTCTGATTTTTTCTGTAAAATAATCTCTGCTAGGCTTGTATTTCCACATCTGAGTGCCAATGACAGTAAATAGTGACTGGGACTAAAGTCAAAAATATGTTGTGGGAAAACAAAGGCTCCCAAAACTGCCTTGTGGTTTTTCCAGAATAACAGTAACATTTGTTTTATTAATGTCATTACACTTGAGTGGCTTTTTAGAACATGTCAGACTCATCTTAAACTGTTGATTTTCTAGCTTGCACTAAAACTGTATTTTAATATGTTTAAAAAATGTTTTTAAAAATAAGGGTGTGGTTTTTTTTTTTTTGACAAAAATTTTCTGGAATTTTACTAAATTATAACTTGAGAGAATGTTGCAGGTTTTTATAATGCATTATGTGTATCAAATGCCATCTCCACTTACAGCCAGGATTCACTGGGACTCTTCTGAATTGATGCCGGTTTAATTGAGATCAGTTGGGGTTTCTGTTGCTCCCCTGGGATAACTGCAGTTAGCTGTAAGCACATTTGTTGTGATGTGATGGCCTGCAGTTGCTACAACCTAATCCAAACCCACACCAATCCGCACAATATTGGATCATGGGATGATTTCGTATATGTGTATATATGTTCTAAGGTTGTTTGTGGATTAGAATTACAGATGGGGTTTTTTAGTGTGAAACACAGGGAGGTACCAACAACCTTTTTCTGTATGCATAGATCTTGATCTGACAAAGCACGTAAGTCCCATATTGATCAGCAGGATTTAAATGTGTGTTATGCATTCTGCTGAGCTGCAGCCAGAATTTTGAGAGTTCAGTGGCAGTGGGACAAAACTTGTCTTTTGTAAGCTATTAAATAGGAAATTTGTGTGAGGAAATGTCTTTCACATTTCTTCAATACTTAGAATTATTTACATTTCAAAGTAAAATGGGTTGCTCCTCCGTAAGTGAAATGGGATTGTTTTGCTTTGCTTTAGGATTGAACCAGATTATCATGTAGCTCTGGAGTCTTGGACAAAGACTGAAGCTCAAGTGGCAAGAGTATAAATGACATGTTAAAGTGGTGTGTCATAAAATCTATGATAGGTTTAAAAATGGATCCGTGTTAAGAAAAAAAATGAAAGGGCAATTAACAAAATGGCATTACTGTAATAGCAGCCACCATAGAGCTGATAGGGATAGTTAGCAGAATGATTGCATAGTTTCAGCAGAAAATGCTCCCTAACTTAACATACTGATTAAAATATACTTTTTACAGCTTCAAAGTTATAGGATTAAGAAAAATCAAATACTGCTAATATTGTTTAGAACCCAACTTCCAAACAGAACATCTGATATCACCATGAAAGTCCTTTTGTAAATACCAGTGTTGCAGTAATTCTTTCTGTCTGTGAAGTGTGTGGTATAGTGTTAAATGAGCAGCCTCACATGTTACTCTTGCACCTTCCAACACCATTTTTTTATATGACTTGTACCAGTGACATGTAGTTGTGCTTTGGCTGTGTGAACCCTTCCCAGAGCTAGAATCAATGCAGATATAGCTGGCATCCTTGATCCTTGGAATCAGTAATTTATAGTTGCAGACAAACATATTGCAACAGCTGTGAAGTTGCCATTAACCTCTGATTAGACCATCTGAAATGAGTTTGTTGGTCTTGATTCAGTTGCCTGAGGCTTATGTCCACCAATTACCACACATACTAGCTCACATGGTCTGCACCCAACATAGTCATGAACAGGCAAGCTAGCTGTAAATGTTTGCATGAACAGTAACCTCTGGCAGTTGATTTTCTTCCTGGGCAGGAAGTGGCTTTCTTTTGCAAATAAAAATTAAGGTTGTTTGGTTTGGGTTTGGCTTTTAATGACTGTTCTGATGAAAATGAGGTGTATTCTCTCTTTTTTTTTTTTTTTTTTTTTGAGAAAGACAGAAATCTGGGTGCTCTGTAGCTCAATAGTCTGGATCTTCTATTCATATACAGAAAATAGAAGGTATAGGTTCAATGTGGTCCAATGTGGAGTCAAATTTGTCTTCTTAAATGTGACATTATTAGCTGGTTTGGCCAGATACTCCGTTGTGATGTTGAAGTATTTGAGAAATATACATTTTTGAAAAGTTGTTCATCTTCATGAATTCAGGGTCTAATGGAAGAAAAGAATGGAAAGTTCTAGCAGCCTTGTTGTTAAACCTCTGTTTAATGTGGACTGAGAAGAGACAGGTAACACATAATAAATGAGTTGCTTTCAGTACTGTATTTGTTAGCATAAACAGAGAAATGGTTTCTGCAGCTGCAAGAGCTGTATCTTTCCATGCGTTGAGTGCACGAGTTGAAAAAGGTCATTTCATTTATAGTGATGTATACACAATATCACATTAAACGCTGGAGCTGGAAAACACAAATTACAAACAATGAATCTGCTAGAGCCAGTGTGTTTAATGGTTATGGTAGTATATGAATTGGCTTTGAGAAGTTGAACCTGGTTTGAATTCACTGTTGTTTTCCTATAAATAATCTCTCCGGACTAAGAAGGTAGTTGTTTATTGTTGGAAACTTTATTTAGATATCACATAGGTTCTTGTAATTAGAAGAACAAAACACAGCAAACTTGAATCCTATCCAGCTGCTTCTCAGTAGTGGCTTCTGCATCTGTGGTCATCAAACTCTTTACTGGATAATTTGAAGACACAAAATAAACCACTTGCTCAGCTAGCCTTTTATATATATCAGCTTCCTAAAGTTTTGTTCTGAAATAGTCCTTTAAAGCAGCACAGATGTTAGTGCTGTTTGCCAAGTTAGTAAATTCTGCCCATGTGTGAAATAAGTACCGGGGACAATGCATGCTTCGTGTATAAATGGATGAGTGTGTGAGAAAGAAGGCACAGCAAAGCATTAGTATCTCAAAAGTCTGAGGAGGATATCAGTAATTAAGCCTTTGACATAAAGAGCTTCTTCTAATTCTGTCACTTTGACTTCTAGACCAATTGGAAAGATAAAGTCCATTGTAAAGATGGTGGATAGATAATGTTAGTTTGATCATCATAGAAGTATGTAATTAATAAGGGAAACAGTAAAGACAATGTTGTCTTTCTACTGACGAAAAAAAAAACAAAACCAAAAAGGTAGCCTCATAAACTGGTACAAATAAACTTTCTTGTTTATGCATTTTTATATTGCATCATCCTTCACCAACAAAGTTATTTACAATGAGACTGGTAATCCAGCTGATGCCAGAATGCCTCTACCTAAAGCAGGCAAAGAACAGACTGTGGAATGTTTATGCAATTTAGAAATCCTGAAGACAGGCATGGCAGAGCTCTTATTTGAGGTAGCTTTAGTCAGTGCTGACTGTCTGAACTGATTATTTGGAAGGGATGAGGTGCTAGAAACACTAGAAAAGGGGATATTACTCAGAGGGCTTGGGGAAATAAAGGGTAACTCAGCCTAGCTTCAGTTGTGAAAGTAGAAAAGAAAACAGGCGTAAGAACCAACATAGATTTGACAGAAACAAATTTCAAAACAACCTAGTTTGTTTCCTTGATGAAGGAAAAACTTGTGGCTATCGGATTAACAGTAGATATCCTGTCCTGACTTCAGCAAGGTTCTTTAAGCTCTCCTAAGTGACACTTTCAAACAAAGTCAAGAAGTATTTCATCTTTGATTCAAGGAATTTGATGCTCTCTTGCAGCCTTTTTTCCCTTCCCCAGTAGTCTTGCAGGTGGGAATCAGTGTTCTAATCCACATCAGCACTGGAACACTTTTTTTCTTAGTGGTGAACAGGAACACTATTTCTCTGCAGGTGTCACAAGGTCTCTGTCTTTGCAGCCCAATCATGGGAATATTCAGACAGAAATCTGGCCACAACAGGGATATTCATCATGGAAAAATACAAAATTGAGCAATAAAACAGCCAATGGAAGAGGCAGAAACATGTCTGACGGGCTGTGACTGCACTGAAAATTGAAGAACCTAATTCAGGCTTTCTCTACAAGAGCACTTTGAAGGTACCTTTCACTGTACTAATAATTTGAAAAGGGTTTGAGTTGTTAAGCTTTAAAACTCCCTGAAAGAATAAAGTGAGAAGTAAATTTTTTCATAGTTGAATACATGGACTTGCTCACTGATTTTTATTTTTATTTTCATTAACTGTGTACCCAGCAGCTCCTGAGAGCTATTGAAGACAATGATGTGTGTTGTGACAGATTTCTGAAAGGCAGATGTTGAACTGTGACTTTAGAGCTGGCTAGTACAAGTGCAGTTAATACACAGTATTCATACGTATACAGCTGTAGCAGCCTTCCAGTACCTAAATGGGCCAACAAGAAACCTGGAGAGGGGCTTTTTACAAGGACATGTAGTGACAAGACAAGGAATAATGGCTTTATACTCAGAGAAGGCAGATTTAGATGGGATATAAGAAAGAAATTCCTTACTGCGTGAGTAGTGAGACATTGGAACAGGTTGCCTGGTTGGAGCTGTGGCTGCCCCATCCCTGGCAGTTTTCAAGGCCAGGTTGGACAGGGCTTGGAGCAACCTGCTGTAGTGGAAGGTGTCCCTGCCTGTGGCTGTAGGGTTTGAACTAAGTGAGTTTTTAGCTCCTGTCCAACCCAAACCATTCTGTGATTCTATTTGAGGAATCTTATCCATGTAAAACTTGTCATCTTGTAGTGCTGGTGTTATCCTGCGGGAATGGAAGGACTGCAGGACAACACAGCTATAAATGAACTGCCTCACAATGTTAGTGGGGCCTGGACAGAGGTGGTGTTTCTGCACACAGAAGTACATGAAGTTGGCTGTCTCAGTGCTTAACTGAAATGGCAGGCAGGTTTTGCAGTCTCTCAACTCCAAATTTTGTCATGTCAGTGCTCTTGTCAATCCCTGCAACCTGTTTGCAGCTAAATATACATTTAAGGGTTATGAGCTGAGTAATACAATGCTCAGTCAACTCCCTGTCAAATTTCTTTCCTTTTTGTTAGATGTCTCCATCCACTTTGTCTTCCATCTAGGCCTCTCTTCCCATGTACATACAGCAGCAGTGAGTACTGATAGCAGGACTAGGCTAAAGGTGAGTGCTTCTTCAAAGCCATATTGATCTCAGTAGCTTTATTATTGCAGCCAATCTGTCCATTCCACTCAGGCTGAAATGCCACCCCAATTCTCAGCTTTTCTTCCAACCATCATGTAGTATTCCAGCAACCAAACATTTGGTGCAGTTCATAGGAGAGGGCATCACTGATGAGAGACGCTAAGATTTTGTTACTGATAGAGCTTTAAAACTTTAAAGCGGATGGCAAGAATTGTTAAGATATATTCAATTCCCTTATTATCTGTATTTAAAAATAAATCTAACCACCTGATTGTGGGAAACAGGGATGGCTTCCCGGGCTTTTTATGTAGACTCGAGTGTGAAATAATTGTTTTTTGATGGGCATGATTTTCATCAATAAACCATTGAATTTCTTTGACCCAGTTCTGATGCATTTTTAAAGGCATTACAATTTCGCAGCAAATATTTACCTCAAGCTTTTGATATCTACAATTTTGATATATTGTAATGAAGTATTTATATGAGGTTAAAAGCATATGGGGATTTTTTTCTGATACAGTTTTCAACTAGATCCACATATGAGGCACAATTTTTTAGGAAAGATATAAGCATTGGTGATTCTTCCCAAACTTACTTCTTTGTTAGTAATAATCACTGGTCGTATGTTTCCAACATTTAATGTAACTTACTGCCTTTAGACTTCTGTTACTTGCCGGAAAGTTGGTCTCCCATGTTTCGTCCAAGCACTGCCTGAATAGTTTGATCTTTGGCTTATCATTTTACTGCTTTGTGCCTTAATGCATCTCTCTCAGAAAAAAGTATTACGAAAGTTACTGTCTATATCTCCTACTGAGAGTAGGAGAGGAACTGCCTTCTGTTGGACAATTATGAAGCTTTTTGAGGACGTTTAGATGAAAACAATCAAGTGTTCTAATGCCTGCTGGTTAAAATGTGTGGTTTTTTTGTTGGTTATTTTCATTTTAAGCTAAAAAGGTTTTAGTAAAATTGGAGAAGTAGTGTGCTGAATTTAAAAATGCAGATAATTTGTATGTGTTCTTCCTGTTCCCATCCAAGCAATATTATTCACAATGAGATTTCAATTCGTGATGATATTTTGGGGCTCTTAAGTGACCAACTGCTGATATCATCCATCCTGAGGCCACAATGGAGAACAAAGGATGCCTCACGGAAAAGGCCTTCTAAAATAGTATTGCCTTCAGCATAAGTATCACTGCTGGGCTTGGACCAAGCCTTTAAAAGCACCTGAGGGGTGTGAGTGAGGAGCAGCAGGGACAAGGAATCTGGACAACAATCGCATTCCCATATAATGGCCTGCTCTGACCTGCACAATCATCAAACTTGAAGCCACTCTGTTACTCATCCTCACTCCCTTCCACTGTCTGTCTGCTTCCCGCATTCACAAAGAGTTTCTTGGCAACATCCTCTTCTACCTATGTCACCAAGCTAGGAAGCAGTTCAGCTGCTTGGTTGCCTTTCACACTAGATTGTCATGGCCCTTTGCTGAAGTGACAGCCTCAGATTTCATGCACCAAATTCTGCACACTTATGGGTGGTATCAGTCAGCCCCCAAGCCCTGCAATTAGCTATCCTCCACTGATTTGCCCTATCTGCTATTTATAGCCCAGTCCTTGTGCTCTCTGTTTTCGAGTAACTGTAAGAGCTGTCATCTCTTCTAGAAAGCTGCTACTACAAGACTTTGGCATCACCATACAAAGTGATTGCTACTTTCTGAGCTGCTTCCTTGTGAGCCCATTCACTCTGCAGATGGCAATAGATCAAAGTCTGCCAGGCATTCACAGCTTTAAGGCTAATCCTTGTGACAGCACAGTTCTCCTCAACCAGCAATACTTTTGCAGATCTCAAGGTTGCTGCCTTCCAGCCATGTGAAGTTCTTTTACAGAAGTGTAATGGTTTGCTGCAACACGCACACAACCGTCCCAACATAGGCAACTCTGTCCTCCCCCCAGCCATAGGTGAAAATCTAAAATTACCTTTTTTGTGACATTTCATAAAGAGATAAAAATAACAGCATTACTTACTGATAGCAGTGGTCTCTGTGCTGCCCGTGTCAGTGGCCTCAGTGAGGATGTGGAAAGCCCTGTGTGTGACAGTTACCTAGAAACAGAATTTTAAGGGAAATGTGGCCTTTCAAGAGCTTGAGCTGCAGTGTAACATCTGATAGACCCTGTTTCAGGCTCTTGTTTGGGGTGTGCTGCTGTTATTAGCCTGAGATGCAGATTCCTTCTGTGTGTTCACGTATATTGCTGTTTGCTCAGCTACCTACACTTTTTTATTATCTTTAAGGATGCAGAAACTTCCAATATAGATTTTTCCATTACATACCACTGGAGAACTACAGTGAAGGTGAAAGAAAAGCCTATGGGTTTTTGTAATTAACAGAGGAGTGTCTAGTTCTGTTAGTTTGTTAGGACCTGAATTCAAGGATTTTTGCCATTTTTCTTAAATGCTAATTCTACTTTAGAAAGATTTGAGCTCCTTCATATACTGTGATAAGGTAACGCCACGGGAAAATGCGTTTTTTTTTCAAACCCTAGTTGTATCAGTGCAAATTAAACTAGGGTTATAT
Source organism: Ara ararauna (assembly GCA_028858755.1). Lineage (NCBI taxonomy): Eukaryota > Metazoa > Chordata > Aves > Psittaciformes > Psittacidae > Ara > Ara ararauna. The sequence continues at coordinate 5,873,227 of CM054410.1, read as the reverse complement.
GCACAGGTATTTTTTTAGACTGAAGTCTGTGTTTCTTCTTGGTGAGTGCATGCACTTTCCTTTTAATTTTCTCCCCCCTGAGAGCTGTGTTTTCTTTCTAGGCCATTAAAGGGTACCAGAGAGAGCAACAGTACTTATTCTGTCAAACGTGTCAGACAGACTGACACCTGCTTCTTGGTCAAATAACGTGTTGTTTTGAAGAGAAGAAAAAAATAAAGAGGGGAGGAGGACATCAGCTCCTATGTGAAAATCAATCTTCCTATCTGTTGTAGAACAGAGTTTGCTTTGTAAAGAGGAAGAAAAAAGCTTTCATAACAAATACATGCTTCATTTGTGTGTTCACGCATTGGAATCGGTGTCCTTTGCACTCCTCTTTTAACGCTGCATCAGATAATCAACAGACTACACCATATTAGATGTAATTAGGACCTGTAGCTACCAAGGTACTAATGGAGTTATTGTTAAGTTAGTCATTCCCATTTTGAGGAGTGATTCCAACTTGATACTTTCCTAATTACCTGCAGGGACCATTTCCCGATGGTTGCAGGCTCATACCCATTTTGAGAGAATAATACTTGAGATGTGGCAGGTGTGTTTCTAGCTTGCTGGAGCACAAGAAATCCTCTACTGGGTGTCCATGTCCATTTATTACCCTTATTAAGCTCTGTTGAAGAATATGGTATCTCCTACATCAATAATATAAGGAATCTCATGTAACAAAGTCAGTGTTCAGCATTTCTGAGCTAGGTTCTTAATATGAATACATTGAAGCCATACCAGGTTAGCTGGAGCTTCAGAAGTCTGCCTCTGTCCTGAAGTGTAGTCTCATGAATACAGCTGCTTAAAATAATTAGGCATCTCTTTTCCTGTCAGTTATGCTAGGGAACTTTTCACTAGAAGAAGACCCTCTTTCTTGTTTGTAATCCATGAGGCTTAAGTAATATGAGAATTTAGCAGGGAAAAGTTGGGAGAATGGGGAAAGGCAGAGAGATTAGTACTGCCTAATTTTAGTAAAATATATTAGAAGCTTAGAGAAGCTAATCTCTTAATATGATAAATAGAGAGCAGGACTCTGAAGTTAAGCTCATGCTCTGAAATGCCTAATATAGGAACCTACCTCTCTTCCAGGGAAGTGGAATCCAGACTTGGGTACTTGGGGTCTGGATCTCTCCCTTTTGTCTCCTTTAAGATTGACTTACTGATTTGCTCAGGAGTTTGAAGAAACTAGTAGTAGTGCTGAACTGGCTGTTGAACGCAGGAAAACTCATTATGTAGGTTTAACTGTCAGGGGATGGATGCTCGTAGAATCATAGAATCATAGAATAGTTAGGGTTGGAAAGGACCTGAAGATCATCCAGTTCCAACCCCCCTGCCAGGGGCACCTCCCACTAAACTATGCCACCCAAGGCTCTGTCCAACCCAGCCTTGAACACCGCCAGCGATGGAGCATTCACAATTTCCCTGGGCAGCCCATTCCACTGCCTCACCACCCTTACAGTAAAGAATTTCTTCCTCATATCCAATCTAATCTTCCCCTATTTAAGTTTGAACCCGTTACCCCTTGTCTTATCCTTACAGTCCCTCATGAAGAGTCCCTCCCCAGCATCCCTATAAGCCCCCTTCATATACTGGAAGGCTGCTATGAGGTCTCCACACAGCCTTCTCTTCTCCAGGCTGAACAGCCCCAACTTTCTCAGCCTATCTTCATATGGGAGGTGCTCCAGTCCCCTGATCTATTTCTCTCCTGTAGCACTACGCAACTGCTGCATCTGCCAACTGCTGTGGCTGATCCTCACCTCCCAAAGGGCACTGCTGCAGGGTTTAGGATTGCTTGGCTGAATAAGAAATAAGGGAGCTTAGCTGTTGAAAATCAACCAAAAAGAAAAAAAGAAAAAATTCAAAAATCTGTCCAAACACACAATGCCATGCACAGTTTTGATGGTCAGAATGCGCCTAAGAAATTCCCACCTGCTATGTTTCACTTGGTGCTTTTGGCATCTCTGAATCAAATTGTCTTTAGTTTGGATATCAGCTTTTTTGGAATGCGGGTCACACAGGTAGGTGGGAAAACTGATGTTAGCAGTATGAGTTTCCTTGTAGCTGTTATATATGTAGTAAAACATAGCATATCAAACACTGTGGCATCTAGAATTGCATTTTCAGGCTTGATATTTACAAGAACAAGGTAGCTAGATCACCTATGATACCATGGGTGGTATGTGTTTATAATTTTACTTAGCTTTCTTCCTGCCATTTTTTTATTAATCTATTCTTTTGATTAAATTAATAAGGTTTATTTTTGACTGTTCATTTCTGAAAATAAGAAATTCTATATGGTTTGAAATAGCATGTCTATGCCGGACAGTTCTTTTAAAGGAGATCAAAACGAAAGCGCAAACACCTCATCCCTCTCCCACTTTTGCCCAGCCGGCTTTAAAGTTTTCCTCTAAACGTAGTATCCTTCTTGTAACATTTAGTCTACATTTTTCAAGCTGTTGTAAAATTCCAGCCTTTCAATAATCTTTGTATTAATTTCCTAACTCTGAAAATATAGTGATTACTCACATTTTTCAAAATGTGCTCCAAATTAAGAGGCTAGACTGCATCTTCTTTTACTAATTATTTCAGGAGAGCTAATCTACAACATGTGTGACCTTTTCTGAATTTGGACCCATCTGGCATTTTCAAATGGAATTGAGTATTGATCTCCACACTGTTAATTTATTGTTTAATTAAAAAATCATAGTGCACTGATGTGATTTGATTGCACATCCTTTTCCACATCAGCCAATTAATGTGGAGAGCCATCACAAAGCTATCACTTTTTATTCTTTTTTTCTAATGGAGCTTCCCAGAAATGTAGGTCTCCTCTCATATGCTATACTAGTGGTTTGAAACACATTTTAGCATAAGTGACCTGCAGGAACTGCTGTAGAAAATAAATCCTCAGTTTATATTGTTTTGGTATGACCAAGGTGCTACGCTTCTTGGACTTGATTGATTGTTTCTGGAATTCAACTGCACATCTTAGGTCCCCAGTACCTAGTACACAATGTAGAGCAGTGGTTATTAAAGACCAGTCATCTTAGGCAATGGTGGGTTTGCTGTGCTGCCCTTGCTTATTAAGGAGAAAAAACTGTATTTTTGACTGAGACACTATGATACAACTTTGTACAGTCAAGTTCCCTCCCTATGGGTGAAAAATGTTAAAAGCAAGCTTGCATTGTTGTCAAGCTATCTATACTTTGTGTATCTGAAAATATGCCTAGGCAAGACTGAAGTGTGTATGCTGCAGAAAACTTATTTCCCAACTGTATTAAAAGACCCTTCTTAGAAATGAAGTCCTTATTGTTCCTGCCTTGTATTTTTATGACTGAATAGCTTAAACTGAGGTCTTATTCAAGAGTTAGGTCATCTGCCTCTTCATCCCTTACTTAATGCCTCATCTAGAATCTTCTGTGAATTAATATTTAATTCTAGGAATCCTGGGAGAGATTCTTTAGCCAAGGAATTCTTTTAAATTCAGATTTTTTTGAATATATTACAGTTCTAAAATATTCTGGTTTGACCCTGAGCACACCCGAGCATAATATATCAAAACCAGGTACCTATTAAGTGTGTTCAAGTAGCAAATCTGATAGTGGGAACTTAAATTACACACTAACAACTTTAAAGCAGGCATTTAATTCCAAAAGGCTGGAGAAGCAATGCAGGACTGGAGTAACCTGGCATGCAGCAAAGCTTCGTTTTGTCTGGGTTGCTTTTAACTTGCCTGATGTGAGGATTCCGGAAAAGATCAAAGGGTATTGTGAGGATTGAAAGACTGAAAATCTTGCTGTGCACACCGGTTAGCCAGGCAGTATTTCTGTGGAGATCTTAAAAGATGATTACATCGTGGTTCACAAAATATTGTCAGGAGTCATGATACATGGACCAAAATCTTAACCTCAGTTGAGATTTTTAGCCTTTGAGCAGTTTAACAGGAAGGTAGGTAAAATGTGTAGAACCAGACAGGACTGGGGAAAAGGTGGGATGGATTTTTTTCCTCCTCTGCCTCCTTTTTAAAGTTTTGCATAAAAGAATTTATGCTTTTCCAATGTAACATTTTTATTCTTACATTTATGAAAGTAGTAACACTTCTGTAGTCTCCATTTCTTATTCAATAGGTTTTTTTTGAGGCAAAAATTAAGAATATTTCGTATACATATGAAGTCATGTCTGACCAGAATTCAAAGTTGGCAATGATGGTGTGATTTATTCAAAGTAGATATATTTTTAATCACCAAATATTTTTTTGCAAGAAATAATATGATTACGTCTAACCCAAAGGCATCCAGAAATAAATTACAGTGGTGTTAAAATTAATTTGGCCTAAATCTTCAAACAAAAATCATTACCAGATAATAACTCTAGCTTCGTTATTCAAGTCTTCTTTGCTTTTCAAAATCTATTGCAAAATAAGCAGCATGTCAAAACAACACATTGCTGACAGATCATCCTTCAAGATATTACAGGACTAGGGGCTCCCATTTTATGGCAGTTTTCAAATGAGGAATAAACTACATAATTTCAAGGAACATTACTGGAAAATCATGTATCACTCTGGAGTAGAAATGAAACCTCAGTGTTCTTTCCAGATGAAGGTATGTGTAAACATTATCACAGTTTATATATTCAACCAACAAGAATCCAGTGATTTATCTTTGATCTTCTGAGAAGAAGCTGCAGTTCTGAGTTATTTAATATCAGGACTGTAATTGGAAATAAAAAAGAAAGTGAATCTGAAGTAATCCCTTTCCATTGTATTACCCTGGGAGATTCAACTCTTAAAAAAAAGAAAAAGTCAGCAAATTTCCTCTTCTGACTTTGATAATGTTCTTTCTTCGCAATTCAAGTGTCTCGGTTATGCCAAACTGTGAGAAAAGTACACATGGAAAAGATTAAAAACCTGCTGGTAAACCAAAGTTGTCATCTAAAGCTCACTGAAATGGATAAATGGAAGTCTTTCTTTGACATTTCTGGACCTTAGATCGAGCCTTTGGTTTATTATTGCTGAAAGTTTCTTAAGAGTCATTTTCAGATGCAGTATAAAAGGAGGTTTTCTTTTAGTAGTCCATAAAGGATGGAATGTTAGAAAGCTGCAGAATGACCAGGTAAAGTAGAAAACCAAATGCTTTCTTAGCAGGTCAAAGGAAGGTCACTTGTTTTACAGTTAGAAATAAGCCCTCAACTGAGAGTGACAGTAAGACTTTTACCACTCCAGTTCAAGGGAAGTAATGGGTATCAATGTAAACTGTGTTCTAAGGTGCTTTCACTACTCTTACAGCTATGACATAAATTAAAGGAAGTGGGGAAATCAGACAGGTGAGAAACAGTGGGAAGAGCCAGTTTAAAGAAAGATAGACTGCCAGAAGCAGCAGTTATGGAGGTGCCTGTAAATGCCCAGGCTGTGTGCACAGCTGGCCAGCCAGGATTGCCAGCACATGCCAGAATGAGATTGCAAATTCCCTGATCCCTTGTGATTTCTCACATGGAGAAAATAATAGGCAAGAGACTTGTGGGGGAGAGTTCCTGGTTTTCTTTAGCAAATGTTGTTCATACAAGTCACCTGCTCCTCTAGACACAGTTAGATCTGTTGTGAACAGGGCCAGTTGAAATAACTGATTTTAGGAGTTGCCCAGTGCACTAGCCTAATGAAGGCTCTGTGTCCCCAGGTCCAGCCTGATGCTGAGCCTGTTTTCCCACTAGACACACTCTCAAACAATGTGCGTGCATTGCTGGCCACCCTGATCAACACAAGCAGTGCCACTGGTGAAGATAAAAGCCTGTTAGTGGAAAATATATACTTACGTATGATATAGATCCCTTCAGTAGTTGGTCTTAGTGTCTCCAGTAGCTAGCCGCTGGGTTCTCTGGTAGCTCCATTGCCCCATACAGACACAGAAGCACACACAGATAGGGTCACTAGTTACTCTTAGATGAACTGTTTTCTCCAGTGTCCAGCTCAGATTTAAGGCCAACCCAATACTTGGCCTTTAGGCCTCTTATGTCACTTGCTGGCTTACCTAGCTTGATGCTTACTGAAAACCACAAATATAACGTGCACGCTTACACAATGTACATATACTCTAGTCTCTTCAGTTGCTGGTATCTAAAGCACATGGATCTGTATGACCTATGGTCCCATCTTCAATGGCTAACACTTAAACTTCCATATGTGCATAGCTCTGAGAGCCTCTCACCCAGGAAAATAAGTGGATATGGAGCTGCATGAAAGCTGGGAGAGTTTGCTGTGATGAAGTACATGGCATGGCCATGCATGTGTACTGACCTGACACCTGCTTACCTGTAAGAAGCTCTGGTGCTCATTCACATGGTGAGTAACATACATGGGTCACAGCCTAACTATCCTCCTCTTATAGCTCAGGGAAGAGTGTTCCCTTTGCTCTGATGAGATACTGCGGTCCTCCTGTTGTTGTTGCTCTGCTCATTTTTGTACATGGGCAAACTCAGCAGCTCAATACAAATGTCATTCAATTACTCTACTCCTTGGTCCTTCAGAGTTTTCATTCTGTTTCCTGTGATCTTTCTCTGCCAGGAGATGTTTTACACACAACTTCCCGTTACAGAGAATGATATCATTACGGTGAGCATCTAGATTAGGCTATTCCAAAAGGGGGTTGGCATATAGTTCAACGTGAAGAGTTGTTATACCAGATACTTGGATATTATTGTACATTGCTTGATTTACTGTGTGTGGACTTGAATGATGTAGATGTTTCACGATGTGCATTTAGAAAGCATTCAGATCATAAAAACCCACTTTTCATAACCATCTGACTATGATTAATTGTAACAATACAAGTTATTAATTAAAATGGGGAAGCAGCATAATTAGAACTAGCATTCTCAATTCACTTGAATGAATTTCAGCATTTATTCTGCAGCTATTTTAATGAAATGCTGAAATCATCTGCGTATCAACCTAATCATTACCAAATGAGATGAATGCAACAGTCCTAAGTATTCATGGAAATATCTTCATTAGAAAAATCATGTAATTAACCTGGAGTGTTCTCTAAATAAAGCACCTAGAATGTTGCATGCTTTCTTTCATAATTGCAATTTGAGAACCTTAGTTCCTCATTCTCCCTGATTATATATAAAGTAAAAATAGCATTCAGCATTATTTAAGCACTTGATAAAGAAGCATAAACTTTAGGAATATGCTAGCAAAGTGGGCATTAACCTTTCCTATTGTGCTTGTTTTATTTGCTCCTAATAGTCAGTAGCAAAGATTGCACTTTGGGAAGAATTGTTCTGGTTGTGGGTCTCACCTTTGTGCTGAAGTCTGTCTGCAGCCTCTGCTCATGCTATTGTTAGTTGAAAGATTTATCAGCATTAAGGACATTTCATTGGCTCCCTCATCTCCAGATACTTCAGCTAAAAGGTAAAAATTATCTCTATTCTGAAACTTGCCAAGAAATGTCACACTGAACCAAAGTGTTTGTCAGCTGTCTGTTCTTAAATGCCTTATTTTTAAGGAAACATATTTCCTTCTATTTGAAAAATATAAATAGTTCATGCTAAAATTGAATTCCTGCTTTATCTGAAGTAATGTGTTTTGCATACCATGTACTTGCCTTTCTTCATTTTCAGTCTGTAGGGACGCGACAAAGTCCCTGCAGGGGTAATGGTGTGAAGCATTTCTGATGCTTTAAGGCTAAAATAGTTCTTACAAGGTGGAATATGGATGCAAACTGCTCATGGATTATCTAGCAAAAAAGAATTTCCCAGAAATACTTGTCGGGACCCTAAAGCCCTTGCATTGTGTTGTTTTCTCCTCCTTCAAGCATGTTATATCTTTATGTTATCAATTTCCCCCTCATCTTCATGTTTTTTGTCTGATATGGCGGGCTCCTTGAGGCTGAGGATTCTTTCATGAGGCTTTGTTGACATGATGTGACTCAATTCTAACTGAGCCTACAGTCAAACACATAGAACAGCCAGCTATGTACTGGCTTTGGTTGTGTTATATATGCCTCTTTTTTTTCTTTATGGAGATGAAAGAAGCAAGAGAAAAGTCATGTGCAGGAATTTCTCTCTGATCATTGTCAAGAAAATGTTGGTAACTTCAATACAGAATGATCCTGTCTTATTTTGAAGACAAGGAGAAAACCTTAAATAAATGATGCTAACAAAGGACAAACAAAAAAAAGCCCACAACAAAGTTAACAAAAACTAAACAAAAAAACCTAGACCCAACACACAGCCTGAAGATGTTTTCATTACCTACTGTGAGTACATGCTAACATTTCAAGGACACCTGGTCTAACAGAGAAGAAAAGGTTATGTGAGAGGTATATGATTTCTGTTTATTTTTATCTTGAGATGTGAGGATAAAAGAGAATGGTATTACTTTAACATAGAGGAACATGACAAGTACACTACAGAATCTGACAACTTTTGGGTAGTCTGACAGTAAAGCAACACTATCAATGTTACTGTGAGTTTCATTCATCAAAGGTTAGGTATGTATGTGGCTAGCAAAATCTGTAGCAACACAGTACCACTTAGATCTCATTTTAAGATCTCTGAACACATTGGAAATGGTAACTCTCTGGCTTTCCCCTCCCCTCTTAATAGAGCATTATTTAATTGACTCTGCAACTAAGTATTAGGGTATGAGTTAAGAGTATGCTTGTCTCTAGAAGTCTTCAGAGTTTTTATTACAAGAATACAGGTTAAAACATTAATCTCTGCTTGTTTATAAGGGTGCAGCACACAACGAGTAAATAGGGGGAGCAATGCAACATGACTTCAAACAAATCTGTGCCTAGCTGTAACGAGTACCTAAATGTTTCTACTGTATCTGCTAAATGATTGTGATCTCTGTTTAAACAAAAGATTTCTTCTTTTTGATCCACCTATTTATCCTCACTTCAAGGAAAGATTCTTAGCTCATTGAATCAGAAGCTGCTCTCTAAAAGATTATCTGGACACTCCAGCTTAACATTATAACTTTAAGCAATGAGAATCCATTGCCTCAAGGAAATTGACTGAAAAGCACTTTTAAAACTACATGTCATCATTAACAGGTAAAATATTAAATTTCTAGAACAGGAATTTTTATTTAATGCAGCATGTTATCTCCTTTGGTTTTTTAAAGAAACAACATTTATGAATTCACTGTCTTTTCTCTGTTCTTCTAATAACTTTTGATCCTATTAGCTATTTTCAGTGAGGCTTGATAGAGATGTGGTGGCAACAGTGATATTTTATGTTAACACTTCAGCAAAAATAGGCAGTTGGGCAGGGAGAAGAAAGCCAAGTGGATGTTCTTACAGTGGAAAAGATTGCAATTTCGGTTCAGCTACATTATCAGACATCAGTGAATATACACAAGGCAGTATAGGTTTATGAAGTCTCATGAAGAAACAATTACTGTTGATAAAGAGTATGTTTATGCAGCTACAACCAACATGTCTACTACTCCTATTACTTCTATAGATTTTCTACATTATCTTGCCAAAATGGGTTTTTGCTATTGAGCTACATTTTGAACTTATACCTGAACTATTTTGGTTTCCTCGGTTTGGGCATTTTTTGCTTTTCTTTGAATTTGAAGCTGTCCTTTGTATTACTCCTATATGAAGTCAGAGGAATTTTGCTTCTGATTTTGGTGGGAAAAGAGACAGGATGGCAGTAAGAATTTATACAAGCCCAACTTTGTCATGTGTTAGGCCTGTGTGGAGCCTTAACCCACCAAGGGGAATTTAGGAAGACAAAGAAAGAGGTGATCAAAGAGTGGGTCGTGTTTGGGTACTGCAGCTGGACAGAGAAATGGAGGTGATCTGAAGCCAGGATTTAAGTTTGAATTTTCTACCAGGCAATTCAATGGAAGGCTTGTGAAATCAAGAGATACTCACAGAAAGTTACTGATCATGTTGATACAGACTTTGTGGAAACTGCAAAAGGTGAAGACATCTTGGGAAAACTCCTGTTTAAAGATCTCAAATCCTTGAGGATCCTTGCATCTCAAAACCCAAAGTTCTTGAGCTTTACAGGGTGTAAGCTTTTCAAGCTGAGAAACACAGAAGCAGTTCAGAAGTTTGTTTTAACCTCAGGAGATGAGGAAAAATTCAGGTTTTAAAGCTGCCAATAGCTTTTTTGGAGTAGATAATTTCCCAGAAATGCAGTTGTCTCTTTCCTCTTCATGTCCACAGCCAGAAAGTCTGTTACAGAGACCACACTGCCCACCTCCTCCTGATAGAGAAAACAGTGTTTTGTCACTTGGTGTCTCTACAGGGATTTCTCAGTTGGCCACAGAGAACTGACCATCCAAACAGTGAGTTTATCTCCATCCCACTGCCTGTAATTTTCTTTGGCTCCAGGACTTCTCCTACATTGATTCTGCAAGGTTTTTCTGCCCTTCTCATACCATGTTCTAATGGCTTGGACAGTTTCCCCACTACAAATACTGAGCCTGTGGAAAATGCTGCAAGCTACTGATTTGATATTGTGAAATTTGTTGTGTTTAATGGGTTTTCTGCAAGGGGGATTGTTGAAGATTTTTGTCTCTTGCTTTTCCTACAATGATGCTGAATTAAAATGCTGCCAGAGCAGCATTTTCAAGCCATGAGAAGCTTTTTATTTTCAGGGCTATAGATGGATCATTCTGAGTAGCCTTAATCACACATATAAAGGTTTTAGTATCTCTTTTGTATGGTTCTTTGTTGTCAACTGCTGCAGTCAGTACCATTTTTGAGATTCAGGATCTATGACATCAATGGGTTGAGATGAGTAACTTACATCTTTATGGAAGATGTAAAGAGACCTGAAATATAAAAAATTGGGGCATTTTATTAAATGATGCATTAATGAGACACTACATTTTCAGTGTAGCACCTGTCTATACTGACAAAACTAGAGTTCATGGATGTAGCTTTCCATATTGAATATATGGTTTATTCTTGTTAGAGCCTTATTATTCCAGTGTAAATGCATCACTGCAGGTAGATTCCTTTTATTGTAGAACAACCATCTGTGTTTTTAAAAACTTGATGAGGCTTTGAAAAGCCAAGCAGCATCAACTACTTACAATAGCCAATTCTGATAACTCTAGAATCGGAGCATTCAGAAATAATCCTCAGCAATAAGTGAAACTAGATTGTGTAGTGTGAAAGGAGGTTTATGTTCTGGTTGACTACATGTGTTCTCCTTAAGCACCTTTTCCCTCCACTTGCCAAATTTAGATGTTAGATGAAAGATTTTAAAACGATGCCTTAGGCTCCAGTTTGGTGGTCTGAATTATTTACTGCCTCCTTGCATGCAGTCTTCCCTACATAAGTAATTGCATTAACAAATTACAGTATTAAAATGTCTGTCTAAACAATTTGTAGGCACAGTCTGATATTTAGATGCTTAAAGTGCTTCTCTGAAATCGCAGTTTATTGTGCATGCAAAATTACACTTGAAAAAGAGGAGTGTTTCTGAAAAATCAGGGTCATTTATGTGAATATATCCAGCGGTTGTACCCAAAGTAATTTACATAATTACAGAAAAGAACTGTGCTTGAATCCACAGTAACTTCATCTGAATCTGTAATACCTGTCAAATGGAATAAGACGCATTATATAGCCTTTGCCTCTTTAAAAATATCCATGTAAGGGATGCCTCGTCTTGACCTTGCCTCTTTCATGGAGGATTGAGTGTTCTCTGTAAACATTAATTTTACACCAGGCACTGCTATTGTGAGGCCCTCTTATTACTTTCACTTATAGAAAATACTCTAGAAACTAACACAGCTAAGAGAAATAAAGTGACCTGCCCAGGGTGATATATACAATCAGTGACAAAAGGCAGGCAAAGAAAATGGATTTTTATTTTACCTCAATTACTCCCTTGGAAAAACAGATCTTTATGTTGCATCAGTGTAGGGTATCATGTGTTCAGTACTGCAGAAAAGTGTGGGCTCTATATAACCCACACCTTTCCTATTTATGAAAGTGAAGTTAAGGATGGAGTCATTCAGCTAACTTTACTTGTCCTCACTAAGTTGTTATCTTTAAGCTCTCTCTCTATAGGGAAATGGAAGATGGACATACCCAGAAAGTGATTATTCCATGCTAAGAGAGTGTACAACTTGCTCCGTGGAGGCCCCTTTATTTCTTGCTGTGAGGCAGTGCAGATTACTAGGCACCCAACTCAGATGAGGAGAGTGAATGAGTTGAATCTCACCCTAAATAGACATTAAAGGTCTTCTACTCTTTGCAAAGTCAGTGGTGAAAAGTTGCTCCCAGTAAGTTAAATCAAGCCAGCTTTTAAGGTAAAACTCAGTTCCACTGAGCTTTCAAGCAGTTCAGTTTCAAGCCCTGTTCTGGCATCCCCTCTGAGAAAGCTGCAAAGCCTCCTTCGCAGATGTATGCTGCAGCAAAGCGGCTTAGTACCTCTCTCTTTTTATAAGCAAGTAAGACTGTATGAATGCAGGCTCATAAACATGTAGTGACTAAAAGACAGTGCTGGAAGATGACGCCTTAGATGAGAGTAGGAGGGTGGATGTATATGAGCTTTTCTTGTGAGCATAAACAGAGGAAAGTGCTTTGACAAGTCTGAGCCCCATCTGACAGAAAAATCTCAGCTTGCAGCTCCACCTCTCTGCAAACCTGATCCCTAACGTGACTGTCTAAGAAGCATCCATCGTTGCCTGCAAGCGCAGGGGTCAGAAGGTTTGCTTACTGAGGGCCATGGGTTTGGATTCAAACATAGAAGATGGTACACTTGAAGTTAATGATCTGGAGCTAGATGGCGTGAGTAATTCAGCAAGCTCATAATGCTCAGCAGAAAAAAATAAGCCCTGTGTTCCTGTTGAAAAGATGCGGTCCTCCCGTGAAAGAGGCCTTAGAGTTTCTGCCTTGTCATGGTTTATGCCCCGCCAGCAGCTTAACCTGCTCAGCTGCTCACTCTCTCCACCTGATGAGATGGGAGAGAAAATTGGAAGAATAAAAATGAGAAAAGTTGTGAGTTGAGACAAAAGCAGTTTAACAGGTGAAGCAGAAGCTGCACACAAACAGAGCAAAACAAGGAATTAATTCACCACTTCCCATGGGCAGGCTGGTGTTCAGCCGCCTCCAGGAGAGCTGGGCTCCGTAGCACATCACAGTGACTTGGGAAGAAAAACACCATCACACCGAAAACCCTCACTTCCTTCTTCCCCCAGCTTTCAATGTTGATCCTGATGCTATATGGTATGGGTCAATTGGGGTCAGCTGTCCCAGCGATGTCCCCCCCAACTCCCTGTGCACCCCCATCCTCCTTCCTGCTGGGGTGAGGGGCAGAAAATACCTTGTCTCTGTGTAAGCGCTGCTCAGCAGTAACTAAAACATCCCTGTGTTCTCAGCATTGTTTCCAGCACGAGCCCAAGACACAATCCCATGCCAGCCACTAGGAAGGAAATTAATTCCATCCCGGACAAAACCAGCACAAATTGTATAGCGACTGGAGATGTGATGTAAGGCTGAAATGTAACCATCTTTTTGCTCCTACCAAATCTAGGCATGTTTGAAAGACCTCAGTAGCAGATATTTCCAGCACCATTAAAATGAGCAGCAATTACAGCTTGAAGAAACAGGAACTCACATTTTTTGGGAAGGGGGAGGATAATTCTAGCTGTGGAGGACAGTATAGAAAAGGGGTGGTAAAAATCTAGCAAAACATGTTTTTTCTTCTGATTTAGTATACTGAACATTGACAGCTGCTGTTTGCAAGCATTTGTATTGAGCCTGTCACTAATGTCCATGATGTTACACGAGGTAATATATGCAGAAAAGACTGAGTAAAGTGCATCCCATTCTGAATGCAGCAAAATACTCCAGAAAAACACTGAGGCAGTTCAGGCAGATGCAAGAAAATTCACATTGCCTGTGTGGCGGCTCACAGGAGTGAGATGAAAGAGGTGAAAATTAGAACCACAGTTTTCAGCTTTCTGGTCAGACACTTGCTATCTTTCCACTTAGTTCAATACAAGAGGGGTAGGATTTGTCCATCCCTTGCGGGCGAGAGATGCCCATATAGAAATCAGGGAAAGCAAGTGAGGACATGTTGCTGCATTTAGAGTAGAATGTCACCAGTAAGGACGGTGTGTGTTTATAGACCTTTAGGGAAGAGGAAATGACGGACTGGTGATAGTGGTCTTTGATTCCTGTTTCCAGCAAGCTGCTTTTGTACTTTACACAATTTCTCTAAGGATTTCTATCTGTAGAAATGGAGAAAAGATCAGTTCACTTCCAAGTTCGTATACTAATAGTCCAGACTATATTGGTATATTTGTAAGCAGGATTTTTTTAATATATTGAATTTGTAAATTTTTTTAATATTTAAATTTTTTTAAATTCTTTTAGGTATTTCTTATATGATCTCTCTTTCAGCAGAAATACCAGGTTACCTGATACAGTTCATAGCTGTAGCAATTTGGGGTTTCGGCATCATGAGTTCGACAACAACAGATTTAATCTCTTTCACTACATATTCTGGTGTGAAACGGATTCACAACTGTGAACAAAAGAGGAAAATGCAAAGAGTAGTGGGTTCACCTCTGTGGGTTAAAATTACTGACATCATTTGGGAAGAAACTAAAACTTATTACTGAAGCAAGTATTCCCATTAAAAAGCAAAACCTTGCTTTGTCTGTGAAAGTGACTCATGCTTTCTGAGCTTGTCATTGCTGTAGGAGCTGCAAGGCTGAATGAAAGAAGATGACACCACCCAAGTCACTTAAGTGTTGTCTTTGCAGGCTATTGAAGCTGAGAAAGATAAGAGTGATCTCAAGAAGAAAGGACTGAATGAAGAGCCAAGGGGCATCACTTCATTTTTCCAGCCCTGATACAGTTTTCTTCAACTGTCTCAGGCAAATCACTTCATGTCTATGTCCATTTCTCTCTCTGTAGATTTGCAATAGTACTTTTCCATCTTATTTTGGTGGTGGTTTGATTTCTGAAGATCTTAAAAATAGCAGGCTAAGGCATAAAATAGTAGAAAAATATTCTAATAAATGACACTTTACCGCTAAGGGTCATGATGAAGCATTATGGCCTTTAAGGGACTGTCTGGGGGAAGAAGAGCGCTTTATTCTTCCAAACTTAAAGGGTACGTTGATAAGTTTGAAACTGAAAGATGGAACTCGACTGAAATACCAAGAATTTATTTATTCAAATTGCTTGAAAAATGAGACGCTTGCGGAGTAGTGACTGAAAGATTAGGAAATACTGTGAAATTTAGATCCAAAGCACGTATCTCAGGAATCCTGAAATAATATGTGAGCTTGCTGAAAGTGGGTGGTGAGATCTTCATGTAATTACCTCATAGGTGGAAGACTAAATTAATTGGTTGATAATGATGTGAATTCGTGTTGAAAGGAGATATGCCTTGTAGGCGGTGTAGGATTGTCCTGTGATGAAAAATAGCCTGTTTCAGCCTTCATGTGCTTTTAGATGTCTGCAAGTCTGCGGAGTTAGTGTGAACTGCTGAAGGAGAAAACACTGTGGTATTTGCTTTGTTTTTCTACCTTTTGCTTCTGTTTGAAGATTCCCAAATTCAAGGCTTTTAAGAATGCCCCTTGAGGGGAGGGGGGCAGGAGAAACAATTTATGTTTCCAAATATGCCACTTCTGTTTCTAATATAATGCGCGTGCACTGAATAGTGCGCATGTTAAGCTGCAGCCAAAATACCTTTTCGATGAACTTGTGTCCAGCAAAGTTCACAGCCAGTTTTAACAAGGCTGTGAAGTTAGCCACTGTGACAGCAATTTATAAGCTGTGACTAGAACACTGTGCTGATTATATTGATTTTGAAACCTACCACCAAGGCTGCTATTCATTGATGTTCTTGTTGGCAGTGTGTCATGGAAGCTCCATCTATGTTAAAAGTGAGATGTATTAATACTAGCCTTGTCAGATTAGTCTGGACTCAAATTCAGACAGTGCAGGCTTTGAAGTTATCATTAATAAGATGCTCTGTTTCCTGGGCAGTTTGGACTATTGTGAGAACTTTTTGGTTTGGGTTTTTTTTTACTGTAATCTGCATGCTTCATGTAAAATATTTTCTGCTTGGGTGTTACATGGACTCTGCTAAATGCAGCCATTAGAGCAGGCGTAGAGTCTACTTAGTCATTTTGTTGGCTGTGAGCATCCATTTCCTCAGATTGACAGTTGTGTAGACTCTAGGATTGTTCTTTGCTCACAGAGGGCATGCTTAGAATGTAATGGGGACAAAACATTTGGGTTGAAGTCAGCTGTGAGCATCTGGACTGTGTTAGCACAAGTGATGGCAGCTACACTTCGGTTTGCGAAGTAGGGCACTCAGCAAGGCTCTGGGCCCCATGTACTTCCCACAGCCCACCAGAAACTGTCAGCAAAGAGACAAAAATGAAATGAATTGAAAAGCCTTGATGAAACCCTTGGGCCCTGGCACACTCCCTTGCCTCCATACAATAAGGAAAGTCTTTAACTTTTTTAATTGCTTCCATTTTTTTTCTCCTTGATGGTGACATTTTTCCCCCCAAGTGGCTATAATGGTAGTTCATTTATCATATTTTCCTTTCCCAAGCCCATGTGACTTTGTTTTCCTTAATTTTATTTAATTGATTATAACTAATTGACTCTCATCTTAGGGAATAGAGGTTTGTGAGCTTGCTGGTCTGGTCTTAATTTATTTTTTGTGAAGCCTTTTTCTTTCAGCTTAGAACTGAAGCACAAGGTTATTTCTTAAAAATAAAAGAAAAAAAAAAGCAACCTCCCCCCCCAAAAAAAAACCCCACAAACTCCAACACCACAAAAAATAATAATTAAAGAACACCACATTTATCAACTTCTTTTTAGATCCATAAGGAAAGAAACTGCTTTCAGCACCTCCCTGGGTGGCCCAATTCTAGCAAAAAGGCAGTCTGGGCTTTCCTGCATTCCCATGCTAAGGCTGGCTGAAGAGGCTGATTGAAGTTTCGAAACAAAGATTTTAACAATGGTGAGAGTGAGGGATCAGCTGAATGCAGGAGATTCCCTACCCTTGTCACTGCCACACGTTCAATCTCCGGCCTTGGAAGTCTCTTGAAGCTTACCTTAATATCCAGTGAGTCTTCTGTCTGTGTTTGATTTCACTACCCAGATGCAAGCACAGTCAGATCTCCAGCAAATCAAGCTGGTGGATATCTAACTAAATAAGCATATATTTTCTTTCTTTCTGGACTGTGTGTATATTGAAATATAGGAACAAAGCACAGTAGATTATTCCACTGCATCATCTCCAGGGCACAACAGTTGTTTTGCTCTTTTCAAAAGGAAGGAAAACAGATTTCCTTGGCTGTGAAAATAATTCCATTTAATCTCTGATATGTGTATAACTGTATTTATTTATGTAAAATACTTGGAGTTCCTTGAGAGAAAATGTTGTTTACTTGATAGATGCAGTTAAAAATTAAGCACTGGCTAAATAATACTGATTCATGAGGCTTCATAATGCAGCTGCTTCCTTTCCTGATTCCTTGGGATTAACCGATCCTTATCTATGGGGAATAGTCAGAGGTGGTGCTCTCCGCACACCAGAGCCCCTTACAAGTATCCCTGGAAGGATTATGTCATGACTGAGGGAATTGCTGGACATGGTCTTCATGTTTGATCTGTTCCCCTTCCTTGCATGATTTCTGCTGTATTTTCCACCCTGTTTTTTAGAGGAGGACTCTGAATAGTCCCTTGATCCTGGATAGATCTTGATCAAGCTGCTGGCAAAATTGTTTGCTTCTGCTATTTTATAGTGTGTATCTACTCACTGAGACAAGGGACATTTCTCAATGGGACAGCCTCATTTCCATTAATCTGCCTGCCTCCTTCTGCCTTCCTTTCTGCTCTTTTGTGATCATCACACAGGCTTCCTGGGTGAATTAAAAACAAAAGGTGCAGGAATCTTTGCTATACCTTGAAAACCAAAGGAATCTCCAAGAAACCTTTTGCGCCCAGAAGCTGTGCTTTACCCAAGAGCACCATCTCCTGGATGTCGTGCCTCCGTTTCCGTGAGTCCTGTGGTTGAATTCCTTGAAGGGGAAGATCTCTGTGGAGAAGTGAGAGCTTGTAAGCCTGTGCCTGGTGGGGGAGTCGCTGTCATTTTCCATTTAGCAAAGCAAAAGCTCTCTCTGGACTGTTTTTACTTGCTTATGCAAGTAAACTTGCTTACTTATTGCAGGTATGGCCTTCTGACCTGTTCAACAGTGGCAGAGCTAGAGAGAG
Organism: Ara ararauna; assembly: GCA_028858755.1. Lineage (NCBI taxonomy): Eukaryota > Metazoa > Chordata > Aves > Psittaciformes > Psittacidae > Ara > Ara ararauna. The sequence goes on along the minus strand of CM054410.1, from coordinate 5,854,955 downwards.
TCTTCAGAATTCCTTGATTTTCCGTCTGGCTTTGAGTACTTCTTTGCATGGTTCTGCTACTCATCGTGTTCTTGCAGTGAGTTTACTCTTCCTAACTCTTATTCAGTTTCTCTGCTCTTAATTTCATTCTTCTGGGCTGCTTTCTGTGCACTTGACCAAATGGCAAGTCCTTCTGAAACACTGAACATCAGAAGAAATTACCTTAAGGACCTCATTTTCGTCCAGTGTGAGATTATATTGACTTAATATTTGGGGGAGATTTATGGATGGAATTGATGCTGGTTCATAAGGAAGCCTTATGAATCCCTTTTGAATCAATGCTGTCTTCTGCCTGTGTCACAGCAAAACTGGGCAGAAACAGTCGAGTCTTTAAACATGAAAAAGGCCCAATTAACAATCACATTAAGATAAAATTTTAGTTCATTTCAGTTCATACACGCACTGTTCTTACAGGCATTACTTAAACTTGTTTCTATTGTTCCATTCCAATCTGGAAGATAAAGTCACAACTGGGAAGAATTTCATCCTGACAATCCTATCACTTGGCTGACATCTTAGACACACAAGATACAGGGATCTATCAAATACATGTGCTGTGGCTTAAAAAATGAATCATTGCAATGAAATGTTCAAGATGGAGACAAGAAGGTCTCTGTGACCCCATTTTGCAGTGTTTTGCTATTTCATGAGTCACTTAAACCAGGGGAGATTTTACCTACTAGGAGAAACTTTGGAATTGCAAGGGTGATTAAGCATGGAAGAGATTTCCTTGGGGGTGGTGAAGTCCTTATCCTTAGAGGCTTTCAAGAACAGATTAGAGAAACATCTGTCAGGAATAGTTTGTGTAGCTGAGCGTGCCTTAGGCAGGAAGATAGACTGAACGACCTTTGAGGTTCTCTTCCAGCCCTATTTTGATGATTAATCCTCAGAGGGAATGCATATATTCTGTGCTACATTTGATCTGAGCTAGGATGCAAGCACATTGGTTGTTAGTGTGAAGCAAATACTCTGGCTGAACATTACTCATAAATTTTGCTTTGTGTGTCTGTATTGCAGAATAGGAAGCTGGCCTTATTTGTCTAAATGGAAGACACGTAAAGATGAGGTGGCTGAACTCTCCAGGATGCACTCTTGTAATTGGATGGTGTTAACCTCTACTGGCGGCAGCAGAATGCCTGCTCTTCATATTGTGATTAATCATGGTAGGTTCTGCTAAACTCTCTCAGCTACAAGTAACCTTGCTGTTTTGCTCAAAAAGTTGGTCAGCTTGTAGTCATGCCATTAAAATCTCTATTCATCCTGCATTACCATTCGCATTGCAGATACTGCACATGGTAGTAGCAAGGCTAGATAAGACCGAGTTTTAAAAGCATGTGTCTTCCTAGGTAATCTAAAGAATTTAGCCTGGCAGGCCCTCAAGAAAGGTTTTTTGAAGCTTTTGGGCACTGTTACAAACGCATAATATCACACAGGAAGCAATAAAATGGAGAGTTCCTTTTGGAAACACTTGGAGACCTCCATTGCTGCAGTTATCACCCCCTATTTCTTCTAACTGACACAGCTGCAGAGACAGAGTTATGAGTGATCTTATCACATGAATCTCATTAGAAAATGCCTGCTGAAGTATTTTCAAAGAGCCTTTTCAAAGCATGCTGCCTTCTACCCCACTTCCATCTCACTCTTACTAAAAATGTATCCACCAAAGTATCTGAATAAAGTCATCAGTTTTTCATTTGCAGTTTCCTTTGGCAAACCAATATATCGCTAGAATGAGTCCAGAAGAAGGGTGCTCAAGTTTAACATGGAAAACATTGTTCGGCTGGACTGTCTTTAAGTCTTGCACACTATAAATGAGATTATATAGTCAAAAGGGATATAAATTTTCAGACTTACCAGATAGGATTCATATTATACTTTTGACAGACAGCCTTCCAGTACCTAACAGAAGCTTACAAGAAATCTGGAGAGAGACTTTTCACAAGGGCATGTAGTGATAGGACAAGGGGGAACGGCTTTACCCTGCCAGAGGGGAGATTGAGATGAGCTCTCAGGCAGAAGTTCTTCCCCGTGAGGGTGCTGAGGTGCTGGCACAGGGTGCCCAGAGAAGCTGTGACTGCCCCATCCCTGGCAGTGCTCAAGGCCAGGTTGGATGGGGCTTGGAGCAACCTGATCTAGTGGAAGGTGTCCCTGCCCATAGAACTACATGAGCTTTAACAACCCTTCCAACACAAACCAGTCTGTGATCCTATGATTTATGCCTCATTATAAGATTTTCTTGCAGATTAAAGTTACAGTAACTGGTACAACCAATTTCTGGGTCTATTTTTAAGCTGCATAATGTACTGCTCAGTATCCTTTGATGATAGCACAGATTCAGATTTTATTTGAAGAATGTGTCTGTGTGAATGTGCTGCAAGAGTTGCAAATCTATTATTTGCATGAGATACAAGCGTTTTTTTCCTTGCTTTTTAAGCCAATTTGCTCTGGTCCCTCAACTGCAACTCAGTAGCTGCGTATGGCACCATCTGGGAGCATCTCAGTTCTGATCCTAGACCTGTGTGAAAGCCATGAGCAGAGGTTTAAAATTCTGATGTTTTGGTATATTTTAGCAAGCACCCTTTTGAGACACTGAAATTTCAGAGTAAAGTTTTCTGAGAAACCTCCTAATATACCTCTTTAAAGTGCTTAACAGCAGCTCTGAGATCCATCCCCTATTCCACATTATATGTAAGTGTGAAAAAAATGAAGATCATTCAGATTTGCAACATTTGGGTCTAAATGTTGGGTACCCACCAGTAGGAGTGTCTGGGCTTAGATCATTGGAATAGTAGCATCTCAGTTTCATAATAGTTGAAATGTATTCCAGTTTGAAGAGATGGAGTGATTGGTATTTAAATTCATATCTGGAACTAAGCCTTCCAAAAGCCCCAGAGACATTTTAAGATAGATTTAGCGTACACCAGACCCCTGAAGTGTTTGAAAATTGAGGTTATTTTAACCTCTTTTATTCCCTTATTTTGAAATATGTTTCCCTGTCCCTATTTGTGTTAATTCAGGGTGGAAAAGATCTGGAAAAATATAGAGTTACTAGTAAAAAAGAGACCTAGCAAGGATATATGCGTGAATGTCATGTAGCCTGGAGGTCAAAGGCGATGGACTTGTGACAGGAGGTATTTTTCTGTCTTTCATTGACAAGCTATCTCTTCAGGCAGAATTACTAAGGACCATCAATGAATGTGTATCCTTCCAGATCTGCTCACTGTGGAGGTACAATGAAAGGCTGAAAATCTGTGGGGTAACTACAGGAACAGCAAGTGTAAATAAGTGGCTATTTGCAGTGATTTTGTTCCATTATGAGCAGAACTGGAGGGAGACCAACCTGCCGTGCTGCCACTTCACCTTAGTGAGTCAGCACAGCAGCTTCTTTCCGTACACTGTCCAGACAGGACCTTTCTAAATTCACATCTCTTTACAAAATGTTCTCTTCTGTGTTATCTTTGAATACGCAATTACATGGCAAGCGTACTTGTATTCCTCTTGATGAGAATGTTTACAAGACTAGCATTTGTGATGCTTTTAAATCTGAGATTCTTTAGTCTTCTAATTTTAGAGCTGGCTTTTTCTCTCTGCTGTGCAAACCTGGCCTTACCAAGTGTAAATTGGCCTCAGCTTCAACTTATGGAATTACAAACAAATTATGAGATTGATTTTTAAAACATAAAAAATATTCTATTCTCCTACATTGTATTTCATGCACACATATTCTTCACTGTGGACTCCCACTAATAGTAAGCACATTATACATTAAAGCTCCTCACAATGTCCCAGTTTCCATGTGAAGGATGTTATACAGGGAAATACAAAGGGGGTCCCCTCAATTAAGGAAGGATTCCAATCAGCAGCTAATAAAATGGGTAAGGTTTTGTGTGACTGATGCCCTGTGAGAGACTCATGGCTGCAATGAGTAACAAGGTTCAGTGGTCTGCAGACCTCAGGCTTTGCTGCTGCCCTTCAACAGAAATGGTTGTCAGCACTGAAGGACAGGGAACTCTCGGGTCATCCATAGGAAATAACAAGCCCTTGTTGCGTCTGTGTCCAGGCATGGTGTGGTGAGGTGAACTCACATGTGCAAGCTGCTGTCAGGATTCACCTGTTCTGTATCTGTACTACCTGACATGCAGAACATGGGGACATAAGGGCAGAGGTTTAAGACTTGATGGTGAATGTCAGACCTCTTCTTTGTGTTTGTCCTTTTGCCAGAACAAATTACGTGCTGGAGAAAGCTGTCAGCTTCGAGTGCTGGAGAAATGCATCTTCTCCAGCTACAGCTGTTATGGGAGGATCCTCTTGCTTTTGTTCTTTCAGCAGATCAGTCTCTCTCAAATCTTGTTTTTAATGTGATTTCTTGTTCCAGACAGATACCATGAAATGTTATTGTGCTGAGCCTCTTCACACCAGATTACACATGCATAATTCAAGGCCGTTAGCATTCACCTACATCCCCACTAAGGTTGTTGCCCAACTGAATTTATTCCTAATTACCTTTTCCCCCTCTTCTTCTCTTCTCTACCTTACTCCCTCCTTGAAAAGGCACCCATCTATACCAGCTGCCTCTTCCATTTAGTGCCACAGGGAACACTGACTGCTGCTGTGGGTATCTTGTGTAACTGAACCACTAACAATAGGTTGTAGCTGAACACACTAGCTTTGAATTCTGCTTTAACAGCAGAAGTGATTTCAGCAAGGTGGACTTCTTAGCAGTATATTTCATATCCCTTGACCATAAACATCCCAGCAGGGACCAGCTCTGGGACCTCCCATGCAGAAAACACTGGTGTCTATTAACTACCATAGAAATCTTCCTGGGAAAGGCCTACTGCTTGGGTTAGCTCTCCTCTACTCTGGAACAAGAACATATAATATTGTAATCTTGAGCAGGGGAGCTCTGAACTTGAGAGGCTGATAATAGGAGACACATCTTTGTTAATGGCCGATTTCTGTACAGTTAATTGGCAGATTATTGCTTTGCTCTGCCACCATTCATTTCTTAGCAGTTTGCAGTGATGAAAGGATGCTGAAGCTATTCTGGAGTTTTCTGTAGGACATTTTCATTTCTGACCTGTGCCACCTTCAGTGGAAGAGAAACTTTGGCTCTGTTTCTTGTCTTTACTATCCACAACGCACCTCACTCCATGGAAAACCCATCAGCCCACATGTCTCTTTTTCTCATCTTTAGATTACTGTCTCAGTAGGGTGCATTCTTTTGAAACAAGCTTTGTGTGATTGTAAAGATATAGTACGTATAGGAACATTAAAAATTCTGGGGTTTCTGTATAAAAATTCCTGTATAGGAACATTAAAAACCTGTTTGGGTCAGTTTATCACAAGAAAGCAAAGTCTTCCCAGCCCTCAGGCGCAGGACTAGCAGCAAAGTTAGCTCTTTTGACTGTCAGTGACCTACTCCGTGACTTTACCCAGCAAGGACACCAACTGGCAGTACTTTAGTCCAATGGGATTAGCTAGAGACTGCTAAATTCATGTCATGTATGCCTCTGAAAGGCCAGCACCAGCCTGTCCTTCCTGGATTGGGTACGAATGGGCATATGAAAGGTGAACTATTCTATATTCTATTACTTATCCCCTTGGGCCGTGCAGTCTTCCCCTGTGAAGCTGAACTTTAAATATGATAGTTATTAAGGCTTGTCTGGGCTTGAGATCTAGCTCATATAAATTCTGACAGGAACAAATGACTCTAAATTGTGACCAAATCTTTCTTTCTCTCCATTCCCTTGCCCATCCAGGTCTGCTGTTCCAAGAGAAAGCTGCATCAGAATAGCTCAGGAAGATAAGCAGCTGCTTTAAAGTAGAGTTTTCCAGTTCTCCTCCTAATGTAAAAATTTACTGCAACACGCTGTGCTGCAGCTGAAAGCAACGCGGGTGTGACAGATACTTTTCTATTTTAAAACCGGCTCTTAGAGCAGGTAACAAGTGAAGGGGAGTGGAGCATGTCAAGCTGCATGCAGAGCTCAGGGGAGGAGAAGACATGATGGAATCAGTTTTGAATCAGTTTTCTGGAAAAAGGTCTGTCAGATAATACAGGAAAGTGTTGATGGAAAAGCAGATAGACCAAGACAAAGCCCGCCTTCGGAACCAGCTACATGTGGGAGTTAGGACAATAGGCACGGGGCACTCTGGGAGGTTATTCTGACTATGCTATTGAAGAGCATATAATTTCCCCACTTTGTCCCTGTTCCGCTCTGCCTTTTTTCCCTCCCTATTCACATGGCAAGCACCAAAGAGCAGTGACGGTTGGATTAACGTAAGGTCTGACTTCAAATCAATTGATTGACTCAAACTCATGTCAGAGGGCTGCAATCTGCTCTTTCAGCTTGAGTGAAAGAGCATATTCAGAATGCTGAGTGAAGGGCAGGAGCAGGAACCTGCTGGTTTGGGGGTAGGAGGAGTCACTAACTAACAGCACAGTCCATCCCAACTCTTCTTCTGTCAGGAAGCAGCAATTGGAAGTCAGACTTCTCATGGATCTGGCGCAGGCAAAGCTGGCAGGAAGTCCATGGCCATTTTGTTACTCACAGCAGTGTGCTACTCAAGGCAACTGCCTGCCTTGCCTCTACCTAGAGCTGGCCATGAAAACACACTGCTATTAAAGGCAGCCTGCACAGTGCATTTGTCAGTTCAATTAAATTAGCTTAAAAACATCTCTTACGTTAAATAGATGCAGGTTTCTTATGTATTCAAGGACTGTTTTTCAAGGACTGTGTGTACAGTACCTAGCCTGCCAGGGCTCTGGTCTCACTGGGGATCTTGCAGCAGTACCGGGAGCTAACTAAACACAATTTTCCCGAGGTTGAAGCAAGATGCCCTTTGACTTAAGATAATGGTGCTCTGCAAAGCTGCGTGAGTCTGCTATTAGTCAATGGTGCCTGTAAAAACACTCAGGGATGTTGCAGTGGGAAAGAGGATAACACCAAACTGCCTTGTGCCAAGTGATAAAACCTTCTGCATATGGCTATACTACCATCCTTTGCCCTTATAATGCCTTTCACAGAAGGATCTTGAGACATTTTCCAGACGTTAGTTAATTAATCTCCATAACATCCCTGTGAATTAGGTGACTTATCTACTACTTTACAGACGGGTGAACTGAGGCGCATAGAGGTTAAGTGTCCTTCCCGAAGTTAAACAGTGAATTAGAAGGAAATGCTGGGAGTAAAATGAAGGGCCACAATTCTGTTTAGCAGCCATGTGCTCTCACCAGTACTGTGAATACCCAAAAAAGCTACCTCCCTCTCTACACCATGTCCTGTTTAAAAGGAAAGCGGTCAGGTTCAAATATTTCTGTGGGTGTTTGCAAAACCTTAGCTCATTAGTAAGTATTTTACTTTTAATTTAAATACATGACATGGATTCTTGGGCATTAAGTGAAAGATTGTGCTATGTAGAACAGTGATCTCTTATTTGAAGCCAATTAAATCCTTCTCACAGGGGAATAAAACTGAGTTTAAAGACACCAACTGCATGTGTACGTTTTGCCGTAAAAGCACTGACGCCTCAAACTGAAATGTATATTTTTGAATGGCTTCCAAGCTTGGCAATGTATAGGCTCTCTTGGACCTTAGAGAAACTGATTTGCTGCAAACATTCAGCAGATTTTTTTGATCATGGTGCCCCAAACCCACATCAGAAAAAGGAACGACTGAATTGTTTCATATTTAAGCAGACATTCGGAAGCCTGAGAATACGTTTTCTATTTGCAAGTTTGGACAACCTGGGAAAAGGAGGCAGGTATTCAATACATGTCCTGCATAGTATAGCCTGTCCAAATCAATGAATATAATAGGAAGGGCAGCAGTCTTGTAGAGTTTCACAGTTCTAGTTGCCACCTGGTTTTTGGCAAGTACTATATTTGCTGGCATAAAGCCCATTCATCTTTGAAATGCTCCAGCTGCTGATGATCTATTCTATTTTAATAAGGTGTTTAAAAATCTCCAGCTGTTTGTGAAGAACCAGCTCAAAGGAGATGATCTATTTGACAGGCAGAACATGAGTATGGGCCTCACAAATACTCCATTGTGACTCTGGTGATTAATATCGACATGTTGAATTTGGCAGCTCTCACTGAAGCAATCTTGTGCCAGATGGTGGAAGAATGAAGGGAGGCTGGCAGGAGAGGCAGAGAGACTTTCCACCTGCTGCTACCCAGTCGGTGGTCACAGTGGCTGGCACAGCTAGGGATGACGAGGAGGATGGAGGGTAGTACTGCTACCTGATGGGCTGGGTGGGATGCACATTCTGGTCCTGCATCCCATGTTTTTTCTATGACAAACCTAGGGTAGGTCATCAGTTCTTCTCCCACAAGGGATACAAGCATCTGTGGCCTCATTCCAACCCGCAACAAATTACCTTTGTTCTTCCAATTAATTTAGCCTTCTGCTTAGTGTGCAGCAAATGTATAATTAGCTCTAGAAAGACAGAAATGTTATTTCAAAAAACGGTTTGAAATATCCCAAAGAGGCATTCCAGCAGGCTTTACCCACTGTTCCTTTATCTCCATTCCCACTTTAATTACCAATGAGCCTCCTTGTTTAATACTGTTTTATGGAGTTCTTCTTTCCTTCTCTGCTGCTATTAGAAAGTTGCTGATGTGGAAAAAAAAGATGGAAAGTGTCATGAGAAGAATCATGGCAGAATGAGTTCACTTTGAAAAATCACTCATCAAATGTAAAGCAAGGGCTTGGTTTTTTTGGTCTGAAACACCAATAAAACTCAGGAACAGGGATGAATTCTCAGCAGAAGGTGGCTGATTCTGGCATTCTTTCCTCTTTTTGCTTAGAAGCTGTGGGAATTGTATGATGGGTGGCACACCATCTCTCTTGACCAAGTATTTTCTTATGAGAGTGGAACAGAAGGTATATAAGTACAATATGAATTTGACTTCACTGACATCAGAAATTGTGTTTATCCTGTGTTTGCCAAGATGCAGTTTGAAATTCAAGTGAAGATAAGAAGGAGGAAGGTTGACACTTTCATATAAAAGTGAGATAACAGTGTGATTTGTGGTTTTCATCTGTGGATTCCCTGCTTCACCATCCCTAAAGTCATGGGTCTTTAATATTCTAAGGGGAGGAGAACATCAGTAATGTACCTATCCATCCCACCTCACTCATGGTGCCAGCCCTCAGGGACAAAAAGATTTATTTCCTCACACCATTCTGATTCTGCTTCATTGAATTGAGCTGTTTCTGATTCATGCTGGGGTAATAAAAGAAAATAGGATTTTTGCAGAGGAACACGGATATGCTGCAGGTTCTTGCATTTCTTGGAAAGAAGTTTGAAATCTTCTATATCTATTTTTGTATGACAAAGCGGGCCAGAATGCTGCTTACTATTTGGTCACGAAATCAATCTCATTGCTAAGTTTTTGATCAATCTCATTTCTCAGTCACCAAATTCAGAGTAAGTAAAATATCTTCTGCTTGTTGTACTGTTTTTATTCAGTTCTGCAGTACCTTGCACCCCTGTTATATCCCTAAAATGCTGGACAAACATGCCCATGTAGTTTTATCTGTAGTTGATACGCAGCCTATGTACTGGGTTGGAATATTGCTGTCAGCAACGATTTAAGACATGGAGTAAAGGATGCTGTTCTGCCCAATTTTAACAACATGGGAATTTGGTTGCAGTCTAATGTGATATTTCAACAAGATGTCATGTTCAAAGGTGCTACTATTGAAATGTGTCTGTCTATCTCTCTGAGACTGAGGTGAGAGAATTACTTCCGTTAGCAAAAATAGAGCAAAAGAAAGGGAAGCACGCCATGAAGGAGGCTGGCTGTGAAAAACTGAGGGATTATGTCTTCATTTGCTTACTTATGTAACTTGTAAAGTGCCTCCCCTAAGCCTAAGCAAAACATCTTACTGTCTGAGACAACTTTTCCGAAATCATCCAGCACAGCCTGGAAAGCAATTCACTGCTGCTTTGGGAAGTCACACTGAAATGACCAAGGAGTTTAGGACAGGAAATGAATGATGCCATTATGCCCAATTTCCACTTCACAGGAATTTCGGGAGGCCGATTGTTAATACCCCATCTACAACTGGGTCATTGGGCTATCAAGCCTGGAGTTGAAAAGCACCCTGGATCCTGCCATCTGTTAAGGCCTATCAGTGGCACTTACCGCCACAGTATCTGACCATCTAATGACTATAAGGAGTAAGGAGCTCTGCTGTACTTCTCATCCAGAGCCTGATTCTTCCCTGAGCACTGTGCTGAAGCACGGCTTCATAAGAGAGGGTAGAGTGCCATCTACTGCATCAGGCTGACAATGTACTTCTGCATCCTCAAAAATGTGAAATGGTCTTGTACATTTATTGATTTATCTCTTCTGACTTCATTTAAGATAGCACTTTCTGCTCCTTCAGTTCAACCTGAGTCCTCATCTGTGTTCTGCAAGAGCTGAATATACTAAGGATAAATAATGGACAATAGCTTAGCATCAATAGTACACAATAGTCACACAAGCAATTTTGAAATCACATTAATCCAAGCACTTTCCTGTATGGCTTTGTGTCATTTTGAAGATCGTTTGACAGGTTTCATAGAAAATACCTAATCTTTATCTAAATCACATATATATCCATCAGCTTTTAGGCTTTTTGCTGTTGTATAGCTCTTGAACTCTTAGCTGTTTGTGAACAATTATTGTATCTGCCACTTACATAAAAGCTTCCCAGTTCTATTGACAAACACATGCAGAACACAGCTGTTCTGAGAAAGGAAAAGAATATGGAATCTACTTGGTGAGCCAGAAACCTACAGTAAATGGAGATTGATTCTTAAACAAACATTGAGGTTTTCTGTAGCTAATGAATTAAACAATACTGTCCTGACTGGTTTTAAAGGCTATACACAGCTGTCATCTAAAGGGGAAAATGGATGAGATTTGCTCTTTTCATGTAATGTGGGAGGTTTGCTGTTCCACAGGCTCTAGGTTTGACAGTTATAAATGCTATAGTGCTGCTTCACTCCTTCCCTTCAGGCAACAAATCTGTTCCTGCTCTTTGGAATAGGAAAAATCAAGGGATTGTGCTGTCATGAGTCCCTGACTCCAGTGTTACAACTGCAGATTTCTAGGTGGTTGAACTTTCTTAGTTTGACTTTGAACCTTACCTGGCTATGTTGGGTCTCGCCTATACGTCTGCTCACTGATGTGGTCTTTTCAGAAATTAATAAGTTCCAGGTATATCTGAAAATTGTTAAAATCAAAGCAATGGCAAAAGTAGATTTATATATTTTCTATGCAAGCCAGCTTACCAGGATCCCAAAAACCTGAACTAATTTCACAGTGAAGCAAAACTCCAGCTGTAATAAGCTCCTGTAATAGAATTGTAGCACCAGTCTAAAGACATCTGCTCAGAAGGAAAACATTTATACTACAGAACCTATAGAAGTATTTCTCTGTTAGCAGAATTTTCTTGCCACAGTTGACAATTCAGTCCTATGCCCTGAAGAACAGTGGGAATCTAATTGGTTAACATTACTGTAAGACTAAGATTTAACAAACGCTCATTGTAACAAGTAAGAATGGGCTGATGTTTAAATAGCAATAGATATTTGGGTGAAGATGAGAGGGGTTTTAGTCATAGACCCAAATTCCTTAGTTAAATAAAAAATCTAGTGGTATTTGTGCAATAATTCTGAGGAATTATTCTGTGTCTGCTTAGTCTGTGATAAAGCTTATCCTGTAGGATATCTTACCAAAGTACAAGAGCCTTGTTTATCATTAAGAATTTGACCTGCTTGACCTGTGCTCAGTGTTTTTGGTCTTCCACCTCACCATGCATCATCCAAAGCCCAAAGGATTACAGGTTGAGCATCATCCTTGGGGCTGGTCCAAGAGGATGGTTGGAAGGGAGTGCTCCAGAATCACAAAACCTCACTGGCAGTTCTATCACTGAGCATCTGTAAAACAGTTAAGCTAAATCTATCAGCCTTTGTAGCATAGTTATGCTTTGAAGCAGACTGAGAGATAAATGACTTCTTAAAGTAATTCCTATTTTTTTCCCTATGTTTCTAATGACAGAATCAAAGAAAACAGAGCTAGAAAAGCCTTGATACGGCATAACTGCGGTTAGCAGTTCCAGTTTCGCATTTGACAGAAGCAGACATTTCCAAGCAGACTCGCATTGCATGGCAATTCCCAACTTTAAACAAAATTTCCAATAATTGTGTATTTATGCTATGCTATGAGTGTGTGTTCACCCATCACCTTGGAGTTGGAGATAGTTCCCAGTACCCTGAGGTGAAGCATGTATCATCTGCATCCTTGCACTGAGGGTGTGTGCCCTCGACCCTTTCCCTCTCTGAGAGCTGAAACTTCCTGTTTATCTCCAAATAGCAGTTTTTCCACTCAGACCCAGTTAATAAACACTAACTTTAGTGTAAACATTTTCTCATAGTTAAATTCCCTCGGGAAAATTTCTGCTTGATTTTTGTGGAGTTACTTAGCTGTAAACATTCCAAATTCTCTGCATTTCAAGCCGTGTGCCTCCTGCAGAGGTGTTCTGCCTGCTAATGATAGGCACTCAAGCTGTTCATTTTGTTTAGGCAAGGGCGCTTGAAGGACAGCTCTCTACTTTTGTCATCCCTCACTGTCTTGTACAAGAGACACTGCAGAACTTTTGCAAAGTGTCACAGTCCCTTTGCTTACTAAACCTTCCTTGGAAAACATATAGGCATTGCTATCAGGAAGGAGCCACTTGTTTCTTTGGTTTTTAAGATATTGCTATAGGGGGAGATTTCCATCCTCTTCTGAGGCAAGCTGTAAAACAGTAAGAAAAACACCAACTGATGCCAAAACTTAAAGCTTTCTGTCCTCAGACTGAAAATTCATTACAGAAACAACAGGCAGATCTTTAAGAGTGAATTTGGAGTAGGCAGTGAAAAGAACTAGAACTTAGTACTAGGCAAAGTTGTCCCCTTCGAGTTACTTGTTGCTTTTCGTAGGAGTCAGGCTTATTTAGCAGGGGTTTTGAGACAGCCCTGTTGCAGATATAGAAAAGGTTGCCACGGTCTTTGCTGTGCCACTGTGAAGATTGACAGCACAAATCTGCTTTCTCCAAAGCGGGCACCAGCCTTATAAATCTGAGTTCCAGTGCAAGTCCCTCTGCCACCTGAAATGGCAACTGTCCTGTAGGTAACTGCACTGAACCATATCCACATGTTCAATTGTGGGGGTAAAGACTTGCATCTGTCCCAGCTAGGTTTTGAGACATGGATACACGTGCTTTACACTGCCCCTATCCCTCTGTGCCTTTTAAGGAACCAGCTGCAATATCCCTCCTTTGCTGGAGGAACCTGGGGAGGATGAGGGTAGTTCCCCCCATGCCTCCTGCAAAGAGTGCAAGTGCATGTTAACTGCTTGTCTAGCAGGATATATATGAGATGCTTGGGAATAGTAGACTATATTTATATGCAATACATCTTGAACAAGGTAATGAATCACTTTACTAGCTGTATGCATGCAATTAATAAAGCATTAATAGTACAGGGAATGGTAGCCCTTGTGTTAATGTTGCCTGCCGGCTAAATTCCTATAAATAATCTTCTCAAATTTCACTCATTTCTTTGCCGATGCTTGGAATACAAAATCATTTATCCTGCAACAACGATTCTGTCTCCTTGTTTTATCCATCTAGCATGTTGTTTCCTTTAGTAGTGATTGAACAGAACTCGGTACAATGTTAAAGTCTTCAAAACATTTGGAGTGCTTTGGTGATCCAAATCCCTCAATATCTTCTCATTGCAGTGCTGTACACAGTGGAACAGGGTCAGCACAAAGGATAGAGAAAAGTTTGCAGAAAATGTAGTAATGTCCAAGAGGAATGTGAGCAAATAGTCTTTGCACCTTTAGACTTGGGTATCTGGATCCTAAGAGTCATGGCAAATGCTTGCTCTCCCTGTCTAGGGAGACAGACTCTTTGTGTGACAGTTCAATTTGGAGAGATTTAGTTGATGCCTGATAATTTCACCATTCATAGCATTATCTGCACCTATATACTCCCTGTAGAGCTCTACATTCATGAGTTACTGATGTTCAATAACCATTCTTTCCTGGTATAAATCATGGGGTTTCAGTGGGAAAATCTGCAGGAGAAACCAGCAAGGTGAGTACATTTGGGTATTAAATATGCCTGAGAGAGATTTCAAATTCTAATCGTATCTTTTCCTGAAATATTTGTTCTGCCCTATCAGCTAATACAGCAATGGTGCGCACATTAACATCCTGAAATTGAAGTAGAGATCAAGGGTAGAGGGTATAAATTGGTTTTAGGGCATAACGCTAAATAATCAAACCGTGCCAGAGCAGCCTCTGTGACAAAGCGACTTACATTTTTGGTGCTGCTTTTTAAATGTGATTATGCTTTTTAAATGTGATTATGCCTTTTAATTGTTTAACTTCAGTCTGTGGAATAATTTCAAAGATGTTTTAAAACAACTTAAGGCATGGAAAGCCTCCTGATCTTTAAATATGCCTCAGGTCCTATGAATTTGGTTTTAATTTTGTGTGATGTGTGGAACAGTGATTTAGTTCAGTGCTTTCAGGAGGGTGGAGCAGGATTTCCTAAGCTGCTCTGGATCAATGAGGCTACAAACAAGTAAAGACAGTAGAAATTTCCATTCGGTTTCTTTTCTTGTATCACAGCAAGAACACAGAGCTCCTATAAATTTCCCAGTATTTGAAAGAATAGGACACTCCTGCAAATCCAGGCTTTAGAACGAAAGCAGTGGGACATGTAGGGCCTCCAAATAAAGATGCAGAGTGACTGTTTTGTCTTGCTCCACATCATCAGCCATTCATCTTGCCGTTATCTCTATGAAGCAGAACCCCATCCCCACTTCCAGGTGGCCCAGCCAAAGCAGAACCAATTACAAGCAGCACTAAATGCTCTTCAGTAGTTTCTGTATCCCCTCCCATGAACATGAGGCGAGAGCTGATTGGTCTGAAAACACTTCTCATAAGCTCAATAATATGTGAAAACTGAGATTTAAATCTGCACTTTATTTAGTTTTGCTCCTCACTACTCAGACTGCAGAAAATCAGAATTTATAGTGCCAGTTGTCAGCATTTGCAACCAAATCTTTGCTTAAAACACTGGAAAGATGATACAAAAACTAAATAAATGGCAGATGGTGTAATTCTGCTAAATATTGTTTACGGTTGCCTGTTGTTTTAGAAGTGCTCAAATTGGAATTTTACAAGAACCTTATTGTGCAAGCAAAAGACCTTACAAGGGCTTCAATTTACTACATTTCTTATTAATGAGTGGCACTAATAATCTAACTTGTCAATCACCTTGAATCCCAATGAGCGTCTTCAGTGGAGATGTAGGGAGGAAGGCCTTGATCATGTCTGGAATCCCTGAGAAGCAATTAAAACATCACAGTCATTCACTTCCACAGTTGCTCAATAAAGTCTTAAACTGCTGCATTGATTTTTATTTAAAAGTCGTTCTGACCTAAAAGAAAAACAACGTTAATGTGGAGGCTTTGTATAAAAATAACATTAAGAGCATTTTAAATGATCTTAAGGACCTTTCCAACCCTAATTATTCTATGATTCTATGCTTTAAAACCAGATTATCAAGGGTACCCCGATCATCTCCACTGCCACCTGCAACACTCAAAGAATCAAAAAGCTCCTGTTTATAGATTCTGCACTGGTTCTGAATATATTCTTTGTTCAAAAAGTGAGAATTTGGGCTACTCACGAAGAGCACAGTTCTGTACCTTCTCATATAACAGAGTAACGCTGTTAACTTGGACAAAGTACTCGCAAATAATTTCCAGGGCAGTGAATCCTGTTCAACATCTATGGTTAATTGTCTTCTAAGATGCACCCAGTTCTCAGCTGCATGGTACACTTGTCAAAGTTATTAAAACGACACATCTATTTGTAACCCTCTCGGAAGAACCTGATTAAATTTTTTGCCTGACTTGTTGGAGATCCCAGTGATGTCCTTTCTAATAAATGTCCATTGCATTTGTCATTAGTTTTACCATTTGCAGTCCCATTAATTTTATTAAGAAGTTGTGCTCTGATTTATGATGTTTTGAATGTCAATTTCGGGAGGCTAAGGTTTTGGTTTGGTTTTTATCCACCTATATCACAATAACTTTCAGTAACAATCACTCTCAGTGGCTGGAACTAGGTATTTTTTTTTAAGATAATAACATGAGTGAGGCCCTGTATTGTGCTTCTCAGCATGAGTTTAGGCAAACAAGCACTCAGGTGGTTTTATCTTCGGTGACAAGCCATTTCCATCAAAAGTATTTACTGCTCTGTAAAGCCAGGAAGAAATACTCAGGCTTTTTTCCTAAAAGACCTGGTGATGAGCCTTGAAGGGTCATCTTCCTGGTACTTCACAAGTAAACAAAATCCTTGAAGAAACACTCTGTTTGCAAAGATCAATACTATTTGCACTTTTGGGCCTTAGATATTTTACTATTGCAATGCTCTTTGATTTTTTCTTACTGCTTTCTATCTCTAAATAATACTTTTTAGAATGAGCATGTTTTGAAGCGAGGATGTCTTAAGGTTTTCAAGTAGCCCTTTTCCTGTTTTCTCCATTTTGCCCAGAAGAAGATGAATTATTTTGCTGTATTTTCCATATTTGTATGGGGGCTTGCCCAAAATGGGTCATGGGTCTTCAGTCCGGACTTGCCATATGAACCTATGAATGTGAGACTTGAGGAGCACTTAACCCTGTCACTTCTCCAGGTGCTATTTTGAACAGGATTTGATCTCTTGAGCAAGGATTGTATGTTCTGCAGCTTTGTAAACCAAAGATAATTTTACATATGGATCTAACTATGAGAGCTTCATAAATAAAAATGTCAAGTCTGTAGCAAAACGACATGAAAGAACACTTTCTATGAATACACGTGCATTTTTCAGGCAGACAATTCGAGCTTAATCTTTCCTACCTCAGAGTGCTCATAAGATGGAAAGTTTCTATTCCCACACTTTATTTTCCTAATGACCTAATTTCATTAACTCTACATTTCAGTCAGAAATAAATCCAGCAAGCATCAGGGGTTTTCAAAGCACAGTAAGTCTCAAAGCTCAGGAAGTGGCTTGTGTATCCTGTTAACTTTCTTCTTTGTTGTAAACAAAGCCTTAGTGTCTTGTGTAATAACCACATTTCAAACCAGCATGTGGCTCATTAAAGTCCTAACATCTGAACTTGTACGTGAAAGGTAACCAAATAATTAATCTGAGTAATGTTCTTTCTATTAGTGAGAGTGTGCCCACTAGAAGGCACTATCTGCTAGAAAGTTATCATCCTGAAGAAAAGTGAAGAGCTTTATTAAGTGATTCCATGAGAATACCTGCAGCAGAACTGCAGTCTCAGGTATAACATTAGACAGAGGATGGACAGTGTCTCTGGCCTTGGTTACAGGTATTTCACAGCAAAAATGGTTTTCCTTTTAAAAAGTGTCAAATATATTTACAATATGAAGGAATTGGTTTCATGTGCTTTCAAACTTGCAGGAGGAACTGCTGAGTGACTTCAGTCTTCCCCCAGGGATTGAAAGACTGGTGAGTTCAGTCCTTCACAGGTTTCAATGGTAATCTCAAGCAAACTAATCCCCTGTGCTTCATTCATCTAAGGAAAGGAACCAATGGCACCAATGGTACTTCACTGAGAGTGTTGAGAAGGTAAGGCTTGAGGAGGCCATATAACATGAATGTGCGCAAATGTTGCCCGTCTCCTTTGCCAACAGCAGACTGTGAGATGAAGTCCAAGTAATTTTTGGTGAGCACCATCCCAAACCAGCAGCAGAACTTGCCAGACATCTGCGAGACCTGGCTTCAGCTCAGGGGAAGGAGGGCATCGAATCTAGCTCATGCAGATAGCAAGTGTCATCATTTAGTGTGTCTCTCTGGCCTATAACCAGCTACATTTAGTGCATGGACCAGATGGTGTTAGTTGAAGAGCTATGTGTGTGCAGTCTTATTTACCGTACATTGTCTTTTGGGCAGAGATTAAATGAAAAATCCTCTTAAGGATACCATAATTCTGGATCACTTACCAGCAGGCCTAAGTGGTTCAAAATGGACCAATAAATGGAGTTATTATAATGCTTTTCCTCTGTACTGCAACAGTATCACTCCTGCCATAAACATAAGAATTAAAACAGCGGAAGAGCTGAGATGCGAGTTTCAAATTTATTTCTATTACCCAGCGTAAAATACATGGGCCACATGGCTCCTAAAGGCTTCAGCTTGCTCTGGTTCTCAGGTCTTAAGCGGAGCATTCAGAAACAGCACTGCTGTTAATGATGGTCTGTGAAAACTGTGGCTGAAGACATGTGTGGTATCACTCATACTTCCTGTCATAGAAAAAACTGATTCTATTTGCTGTTCCTAGTGTAGATCTTCTGTGAACGAGCATTCATATGTAGTTGTTTCCTGAAGACAGTTTGGAAACTGAAAAACGCTTCAGCAACAGCTGACATGGGGCTCTGAGGAGTCAGCATGGAAGAGAAGCAGGGGTTGGGGAAGATGGTGGTAACAGAAATATGGAGGAGGAGCGGTGTGAAGAGAGAGCAAAGACAAAGGAGAGCTTGAGGGACTTAAAACAGGAGCAAGGGGTCCGTCTCCTCCATCCTCAGCTATTCTTCCTTTCGAAGGACCTGTAGACACTCAACTTGTTCTTTGCAGTTCCATACCTCACGCTCTCTTGCTAAAAGCTTTGCTATCCCCTTCCTTGAGCTTGGGCTGGGATGGGGAAGAACAAAGGATGTGGTACACCCTACAGCGCATTTTCCACCTCTCTCACCTAACACGTATAACCTAAATAACATAAAACTAAATACATTAGCGATAAAATCCAAGTGTCTGTTACCATGAGGACAGGGAGCAGCTTAAAGTGTTCATACAGAGTTTAGCATAAACCACCAAAAAATGCAAATGGAAGTCTCCAAGGGCAGCCCTGAATAGAACACAGCACTCTGATTTCAATGAAAATACAGAACAGCTTTCTTCATATTCTAATGAGGAAGAAAGTCCTTATCCAAGAGCTTGATCCTTTTCTTCACAAGTGAGGCAGCCCAGTGGAAAGGACAAATATGACAGGTAAGATGTGAACCAGCATATTTAGTAGAAAAATCAAAACTACTACTATTGTGTGAAGTGTTACCAAATCCATATAAAGTAACACTTAAGAACAGTCAACACCTGCTTTATCTATTAAACTAAACTTCAAGTGTGGCCAAAAGGGACTGCACACTGGCTTACACGCACTGTTTGTATGTAGCAGCTCTGTCACAGGTTCTGAGTCATAATAAAACTTGTTTCTGCAAAGTATGTTGTATTGAAAGAGCTAAAGCAATACCTCCCCATCTGAAGGGCCTGTTTGGAACTTGTTATTTTTCAGAATCAGTCAAGTGTTAAATTTATGAGGGACAACTACCCCTACTAGAAAGTGATTAGAATCTTTCCACTGATGTGAAGAATCTACCTACTCCTTACAGCTGAAATAGTTTCCAGAAAGTTATTCTGACACAATAAACTGCAGAAAAGCAGGGTGACTGCTGCTGTGTGCAGGACAGAGGAAGCAAATTCATTTCTCCCATAGGAGGAAGGCCAGGTGAAGATTTATGTTTGAATAAACATCATACAAAATGATCCTCTAGCTTAGTATACTTTCCTATGAATTTGGTCTATATTGTAATTTCTTAGTAAACCCCAGATTTGGCAGGGCATGAATTGCCCACCCAGGCTGGGTATCGGCTGACAAGTGGTGAGTGGTTGTATTCTCTCCCCTTGCTATTTCCCTTATCATTATTATTACTGGTAGTAGCAGTAGTGGTTTGTGTTATACCTTAGTTATACCTTAGTTACTAGACTGTTCTCATCTCAACCCCTGGGAGTTACAGTCTTTCGATTCTCCTCCCCATCCCGGAGCTGGAGGAAGAAGGGGGGGGCTGAGCGAGCACCTGCATGGTTCTCAGTTACCAGCAGGGCTTAAACCACAACACATGCACATAATGATATGCTAGATTTTGCTTCAACATATATGAGCTGACTATTTGTTACGACGATAGTTTTATTAGATTTTTAAGTGACGTTACAAAGAGCCCCAGACTAGTATTACAATGTATAGTTATACATTTCCAATATTCACAAAATTCCCATTATGATGACCCTTTATTAGTGTCCCCAGCTTTGAAAAATGACCTGTCATATTGCTTTCAGAATACATAGGTGCCAATTTGGTGGCATTCAAAGAGCAGTTTTAAGTGTGGCCCACATGTAACTGCTGACTGGCACCAGTGCCTTCTTAAATTTGTGTGTCATGCTGGAAGAGCATTGCAGTGATTGTCAGTCATGTCCAATAACGGTCATTTTTCTCCATAAGTGACATAATACAGACTCTTCTAAATATTCAATTGCCAAAACACCCTAATATAACCCATTAAACTCCAGATGCATATATGTGGATGTGATTAGTAAAGTGAACATCTTTCTTCAAAGTACTTGATTTGGAATTCCAACTAGCTGTTATTCAAAGAGAAGCAAGGATTTGCAGTTCTAACTCCTTTTTTTTGTTACTCAGTATGTCATCGTTAAGCAAACCATTTTGTGCAATGAGCCAGGGATTTAAACTGTAAGCCCACATACAGATATTCTCAATCCCATCCCTATTCTGCCTACTGTTCTAATGACAACTATTGTTCACAGGTGATACTAAATGACACAGTTTCAAAGTAGAATTTTACAGTATTAAAAAACTTAAAATTCCACAGTGAGATTTCTTCATAGTCAATAGTTCCTTATCTGTCTAACAAACAGACTTGAATGGCAGTGGTTGCGCAACTGCATACACACATCTCTAGTATTAAATCTAAATTTCTGGTTCTAAAACACACAGGTAAGGTAATACCAGGAGTAGGAGATATGATTTGCATGTCAGTCTCACGTTTACCAGAAATCACCTTATTACATGTATGAGAAAACAACACACAGGCCTCATCTAGTTGAGTGACTGAGGCTTAAGAGCTAAGATTAATGTTAAGTTTTAGTCTTGTGCCTCACTTCACGAAGTTACACAGGACAAGATTTCCATTATGACGGGAGTCACTATATCTTTAGCTATCAAAAATTAAACATCTAGAAAAAGTATAAGAAAGAGAAAAAAGTGACTTCACAAAAAAATACACCCAGTAGTTGAGATCCGTAAGATCTGTGTTTTAATAACACAACTAATTGATCCTCGTAACAAGAATTCAAAAAGTTAAATTACAGTACACAAATCAAAATATAAATTACCTATCCCTAGCTATACAATATACATTGGGAATGCAAGCTCTGTAACAATATAAAAATGCTTTTACACACAGTAGATGCAAAAAAGCTGTTCCGTAATTCCAAGGATTTCTAGGAAAAAAAAAAAGAAAAAAAGTTGTCTTTCAGGATTCATCTTCAGTTATTGGCAACCTGTTGGGGAAACAATAATAAAAAAATACATTATTGAGAATTAAGAGAAGCATGCTCATCAGAGATTTTTGTTTGTGAGTGCAGGGTAAGGGAACTGGCACTGAGGGCAATAAAGCCCATAATAACTTGCATTTCTGTCAAAGCATTACAAAAAACAAGTACCTTAACAAGCAAGATGTGTACCTGTTGCAAACACACATGCCCATTACATAGGCTGCATAGTACTCTAGACGTGACCTCAGAATCTCAAGTCTAAGCGAAGCTGAGACATGTCAGTTCCACTTTAAAAATAAAAAAGAAACCCTTAATCTAACATGATATATCTAGTACTTTAATTTACCTTTCATGGATGACAAAATTCAACCTCTATACAAACTGAAGTGAAACCCGGCTTCTTGTGCCCCTCCTCACTGGCAGAGCAAGACAGACTGAAAAGTCGTTTGTTGGGGTAAGCATTACTTAGCAACAACTAAAAAACTGGTGTGTTAACAGCACTGTTCTCAGACTAAAGCACTGCACCAGCTACTAAGAAGAAAAACAGCTGTTACAGCTGAACCCAGGACAATGCTGTAAACATTGTCACACACTTGCACTGCCTCCATCTTCTGAAACACCTTTAGTGATTGCTGTAAGTGCTGTGTGTGGTGCTACCCAATCACTTGAATTTATTTACATGTTTTTGTTGTA
Source organism: Ara ararauna (assembly GCA_028858755.1). Taxonomy (NCBI): domain Eukaryota; kingdom Metazoa; phylum Chordata; class Aves; order Psittaciformes; family Psittacidae; genus Ara; species Ara ararauna. The sequence goes on along the minus strand of CM054410.1, from coordinate 5,832,745 downwards.
CTCCTAGCAACCTCCTAACTTACACAAACAGGATTTTACAGCTGATGGACAGTAACTCGCTCTTCAGCCCCTGTGCACAGCAGCAAGTCTACAGGCTCTTGCAGCTAAAAGGGAGCTGAACAACACAGGGTGCAGAAGATGGAGGAGTAGCACCACACTCCTACCAGCTTTCCAGCTATGGAAACTGGAGCTGATGTTGGTAATGTACATGAGATTATGGTCCTTTTCAGATCGCTCAAACACAGCAAGAGGAAAAAACAAGAGAACAGTTTGGTTTGTCACCAACACTTTTTCCCACCTCTCCTCCTTTCCATGCTGCAAAAGTGGTCATTGTTTCAGATTTAACTCAGAGAATGAATTCAGCTTCCTCAAAACTAACTAGACATGAAGAAAATAACTCTCTTCTCAATACTGATAAGTAAAACACCTTCAGTGAAGTGGCTAGTAGAAGCCTGCTGAGGAGAGCTTCTTAAGGCTTCTTGTACTTAATTCTATATAGTACAATTCTATATATATAAATGTGCTCTGCATGAGTTTCAGACTCCTTCACAAGTCAAAGGAAAAAGTCCATCTACTTTAAAGTCAGTAATTTCACGTAACACAAGGATTTTTTTTTTAATGCTAGCAACTGTCTCACTTTAACTCTTGTTAGCAGCAGGGGTCTTGTTCTCGCCTTCCAACTCTTCCACTCCTGCCTGCGTCATAAGGTCTGCAATGTTCTTCTCCAGGTCATCTATGCGACAGCTCATGTCATCAAGTTCACTGGAGTTAAGGAATATGATTGCAATCCAGTACTGGTTGCATTCGTTTGTTCGGTTACAGTTTTGCTCAAACTCTTATGGACACTTTAAATTTATCTTACAAATCCCACTGTAAATATACTTTAAAATACTTACGATTCTGTAGTGTTTACCAACTGACTTTAAAAAAGGATATTTCTTCCAATTATTTGGTCAGACATGGTTTGAAATTTGTCCTGCATTTGCTGAAGCAATGTCTGCACCTAAAGGGAAGGAAAAAAAGAATTCTGTTTTGTTTTCTCTAAAGAGGTTGTTATAGTATTTAATCCCATGTAATGGGGTTAGTACAATGTTTTCTTTCATTGCTGAGCTCACCTGTGCACAAAAGCTGCAGTATAATGCCATATTTAGGTATTGTGTGTGTATATATGTGTACACACAGGAGAACTGAGCTCACAGTAAACAATTTTAGGGCCCCAAAATGCCTGCGCTCCACAACCTGGACTAAACCCACCACAGCTGCTTCCAGCATCCTAATCCTAGCACCTCTGGCGTTAATCACAATGATACTTGTTTCGATATCAGAATCATAGAACAGAACAGAACCATACCATTTGGGTAGGAAGGGACCTTCAAAGCTCATCTACTCCTACCCCTGCAATGAGCAGGGACATCTTCTGCTGCACCAAGTTGCCCAGAACCACCTCCAGCCTGGCTTTGAATGCCTCCAGTAATGGGGCATCCACCACCTCTCTGGGCAACCTGGGCCAGCGCTTTACCACCCTTAGTATAAAGATTTTTTTCCTCAGCCTTAATTCCCCCCTTTCAGTTTTAAACCATCACCCCTCATCCTCTCACAACAAGTCTCTCCTCATCGCTCTTGTAGGCCGCTTCTAAAGCTGAAAGGCCACAACAACGTCTCCCAGAGCCTCCTCTCCTCCGGGCTGCACAACCCCAACTCTCTCCGCCTTTCCTCATAGCAGAGGTGCTCCATCTCCCTCACCACCTTCGTGGCCTTTCTCCGGACCCTGTCCAGCAGGTTCACGTCTTTCCCGTGCTGAGGACTCCAGAATAACAGCCCATTTCCGCTCTCTCCCAGACCGTCGCTCTTAACCACAGCCCTCCGGTAGCTCCTCCTTACAGGAGGCCCCCAGCACCTCCGGGAAGCGCACGGCTTCGCCCGCCATGGAACGCGCCCGCACAGCTCCGCACTGGCGGAGGTTTATAACAACAAAGGCTGAGGTAACCTCCCCCCCACTTCCCCCCCCCCACCCTCAGCCGAGCATGCGGACGCGGGTCCCGGCAGCAGGAGGTAACGATCGGGGCGAGGCCGGAGGCTCCCCGCTCCCGGACAGGCGCCTCCTCAGGGGGCCCGCGCTCCGCTAGGCGCTCCCCGCGCCCCCCGGCCCCACTGCCCTCACCACGGCGGTGAGGTCCTGCACGGTCTTCGGGTCGGTCTCGGCCATAGCGGGCTCTGCAGGCGCGGGTCCCGGCTCCAGCGTAGCGACTGCGCTTCCGGCCGCGCCTCGCCGCTGCCGACGCTTCCTCGCGCGAGAAGCAGGGCGCCCGGAGCGCTCTGGGAGGTGTAGTCCGCGCCGGGTGGGTGCGGGCGCGGGCTCCGGCTCCCCGCCTGCCGGTCGCGGCTGGCTGCCGCTGGCGGCGGGATGTGGAAGGAAGGAGGTGCGGGCGCCCCGGCGTGTGCTAAAGCGCTAGCGCGGCTGTACGGGGAAGGAAGGCGTTGAAGCAGGTCCGGGGGAGGGGGGGTCCACGAGGATGATCAGGGGACTGGAACACCTCCCGTATGAAGACAGGGTGAGAAAGTTGGGGCTGTTCAGCCTGGAGAAGAGAAGGCTGCGTGGAGGCCTCATAGCAGCTTTCCAGTACCTGAAGGGGGCCTATAGGGATGCTGGGGAGAGACTCTTCATGAGGAACTGTAGTGACGGGACAACGGGTAATGGGTTCAAACTTAAACAGGGGAAGTTTAGATTGGATATGAGGAAGAAGTTCTTTACTGTGAGGGTGGTGAGGCGCTGGCACAGGGTGCCCGGAGAAGTAGAGACTGCTCCATCCCTGGCAGTGTTCAAGACCAGGCTGGACAGAGCCTTGGGCGACATGGTATAGGGTGAGGTGTTTGCCCATGTCATGGGGTTGGAACTGGATGATCTTAAGGTCCTTTCCAACCCCAGCCATTCTAGGAAAACAGATTTTCCCCCCAGAACATTAACCTTACATGTAATCTGAAGCTGAGAATAACAGCTTTCCTCACACAGTGATTTAATAGTTCACTCAAGTGTTTAGGAAATAACTTTGCAGGTTGGGGGGATTACAGATGTATTTTCCTAGGCTGTGTAGCGGTGCTGTGTGAAGAGCCCATCTCCCCTTTTATCGTTTAATTTTAAAGGGAATGAGCAGTTAAGCCTAGCCGGCAAACGTGTGCAGGTAATCTGGCTTCAGAGAGGGGCTGGCTGTGGGACGAACGGCGTTGGGGATTAGCACTGGGAGTTGGGAATGTTATGTAAGTGGATTGATGATTAAAGGGAGTATATTATTGTGGCATGTTGTCTTCATGAAATAAAGTACAAATAAAGTTCATGCATTAGATTAAATTCATGTCTCCTGCAGATTAGTGACATGGTCCTTAAAATACTGTAAAGCTTTGTAGACTGGATTTTCTCAGTGGGGATGGAAGCAGGGTAAACTCTTTCTGAGTGTATGTTTATATGCTTTTCAGGTGAAAACTACTCATTTGTAGTTTTCATTTGTGAAGTGAGTGGCCATGTGCACGGCTTGGTTGCTCTGTATGGATGTAAAAGATAGCAAAAGCATGGAATATGAATTTGTAAATTGTCATGGGTTCAGCAGCAGCAGTCATTTTTCTCCTTCTTGGTAGCTGGTGTAGCGCTGTGTTTTTGATTTTGGGCCTGGGAACAGTGCTGATAACACCAGTGTTTCGGTTACTGCTTAGTGATGTTTTGGTCCGGCCAAGGACTTTCTGAGTTTCATGCTCTGCCAGGGAGGAGGGGGAGCCGGAGGGAAGCAGAGACAGGACACCTGACCCAAACTGACCAAAGAGGTATTCCATACCACAGCACGTCATGTCCAGGATGGAGAGCAGAGAGCAGAGACCCAGAAGGGTGGGGGTGCACTGCATGGTCGGGCTTGGTTTTAGGTGGTGAGAAATTGTACTCTTTCCTTGTATTTGCCTTGTCATTATTATTATCGGTGGTAGCAGTAGTGATTTGTGTTATACTTTAGTTACTAAACTGTTCTTATCTCAACCTGCGGGAGTTGCATTCTTTTTGATTCTCCTTCCCATCCCTCCGGGAGCGGGGGTAAGAAAAAGTGGGAAGTGAGGGAGAGAACGATCTGCGTGGTTAGAGAGGCTTAAACCACAACATAAATGAAGAACATTTCCCAGTTGCAGCAGATGACTCAAATGTCTCGTTTCACGTAGGAGCCAATGCAATGCACCCACACACTCTGCCTTGTCCCCTAACTAGCAACAGATCTGAGATGCAGGGCATTTGAATTAATAATGTGCCTTTTGGAGCACTGCAGGAGTAACAAAGAAGCCTGTTAGTGCCATTTTGGGGAAATGTTGTCTGTTTAAAAGCAAATGTGGCTTTTGATTTGGAAAAATGCTGAGAAATAACTCCCGTTTATACATACAATATATAATAGTTTATATAACTCCTGTTTATGAAAGTTAGTGGGGTTTGTAACTGCTTTTTTCAATCAGATAAACTGTTGTTTTGAACAGGTCATATTTGGTCTCTGAGTGCTCATCTGAGCTCAGATGGGATCGTAGAATCAACTGGGTTGGAAAAGACCTTTAAAATTATTTAGTCCAACCGCTACCACAGCACTGCCAAGGCTACCACTGAACCGTGTCACTAAGGGTCTCTTCATGTTCTTTGAATGCTTCCAAGTACGGTGACTCCACCAGTGTCGTGGACGGCCTGTTCCAATGCCTGACCACCCTCTCTGTGAAGAAATGGTTCCTAATATCCGGTCTAAACTTTCCTGGAGCAGCTTGAGGCCCTTACCTCTTATCTTATCCACTTGTTACTTGGGAGAACAGGCCGACCCCATTGCACTACAACCTCATTTCAGGCAGTTGTAGAGAGCTATAAGGTCCCCCCTCAGCCTTCTCTTCTCCAGACTAGCCCTCTTCTACCCCAGGTCCCTCAGCCTTTAACACTTGTGCTCCAGGCCATTCACCAGCTCCGTTGCCCTTCTCTGGACCCAGCACCTCAATGTCTCTCTTATAGTGAGAGGCCCAGAGCTGAACACAGGATTCGAGGTTCACCTCACCAGTGCCTAGTACAGGGGTATGATCACTGCACTGGTCCTGCTGGCCTCACTATTGTTGATACAGGTTAGGATGCTGTTGGCTTCTTGCCTTCCCGGACAAAAGCTGCTCATGTTCAGCTCCGTCAGTCAGCATCCCCAGGTCCTTTTCCATAAGCAGCTTTCCAGCCGCTCTGCCCCAAGCCTGGAGGTTTGCATGGTGTTGTTGTGGCCCAAGGCATGACCCATCACTTTGCCTTTTTGAACTTTATACCATTGGCCACAGCCCATCTATCCAGGCTGTGCAGATCCCTCTGCAGACCCTCTTTATCCTTCAGCAGATCAACACTCCCAGCCAACTTGGTGTTGTCTGCAGATTTACTGAGGGAGATCTTACATCTTCCCCAAGATCTGGTGTGTCCCATGGCAGACAGAGGTGCTCATGGGGCCAGGCATTGGCTGCTATCTGACTGCTCGAGACTCCACAGGCTGTGGCATATCAGTGCCTGTCAGGGGACTGCATCTTCCCTGGCATTCTTCTGAGCACGCGACTCTACAGGAAGACAACACGGTGATCTGTGTGCACAGTGTATGGCTCACTTAGAGAAGTGTGGCTTTCTGTATGAGCCCAGGAGGTGCAAAACAGCGGGGACAGATGTGCAGAGTAGGAGAGGTCTGATGTGTGTGCTTGTGCCTTATGGCTCCAAGTGGAGGGTGGTCTTTATTTTATCACATGTTTTATCACATGTTTTCCTGGTAAGCTAAATTCTGGTCTCAATTATCCTCTTACTGTCCTTAGGTAGTGCAGAAAAGGGGGAGCTTCCAGGAAACTGCTTGACCTGTCAAACTGTTGCAGCTGTTTCTGTCTCTTGCAGCGTCATGAGCAGGGTGTCAAGGCTTTAGCCCATAGGCCAGGTGCCTAGCAGGAGAAGACATATGGTCCAAAGTCCCTGTAGCAGTCCCTGAAGATTCAGCAGGTAATTATGTCTTTATTGGTTCTCTGTCAGGTCCAAGGAGGTGATCCTGCCCCTCTACTCTGCTCTCCTGAGACCTCACTTGGAGTATTGTGTACAGTTCTGGTGTCCTCACCATAAAAAGGGCATGGAACAGTTGGAACAAGTCCAGAGGAGGGCCATGAGGATCATCAGAGGACTGGAGTACCTCCTGTATGAAGACAGGCTGAGAAAGTTGGGGCTGTTCAGCCTGGAGAGGAGAAGGCTGCATGGAGACCTGTCATGGGTTCAACAGCAGCAGTCATTTTTCTCCTTCTTGGTAGCTGGTGCAGCGCAGTGTTTTTGATTTTGGGCCTGGGAACAGCGCTGATAACACCAGTGTTTCGTTTACTGCTTAGTGATATTTTGGTCTGGCCAAGGACTTTCTGAGTTTCATGCTCTGCCAGGGAGGAGGGGAATCCGGGAGGAAGCAGAGACAGGGCACCTGATCCAAACTGACCAAAGAGGTCATTCCATACCACAGCACATCATGCCCAGGATGTAAAGCAGAGAGCAGAAGCCAGGAAGGGTGAGGGGGTGCACTGCGTGGTCGGGCTTGGTATTAGGTGGTGAGAATTGTATTCTTTCTTTGTATTTCTCTTGTCATTATTATTATTGGTGGTAGCAGTAGTGATTTGTGTTATACTTTAGTTACTAAACTGTTCTTCTCTCAACCTGCGGGAGTTGCATTCTTTTCGATTCTCCTTCCCATCCCTCCGGGAGCAGGGGGAAGAAAGAGGGGGAAGTGAGTGAGAGAAAGAGACTGCGTGAGTTAGTCTTAAACCACAACAAGACCTCAGAGCAGCCTTCCAGTATCTGAAGGGGGGCTATAAGGATGCTGAGGAGGGATTCTTCATTAGGGATTGTAGTGAGAGGACAAGGGGTAACGGGTTCAAGCTTTAACAGGGGAAGTTTAGATTGGATATAAGGAGGAAATTCTTTATTGTGAGGGTGGTGAGGCACTGGAAGGGGTTGCCCAGGGAAGTTGTGAATGCTCCATCACTGGAATGTTCAAGGCCAGGTTGGACATAGCCTTGGGTGGCATGGTTTAGTGGGAGGTGCCCCTGCCCATGGCAGGGTGGTTGGAGCTGGATGATCTTAAGGTCCTTTCCAACCCTAACTATTCTATGATTCTATGATTGTATGATTCTATGATTGAACAAGGAAAAGATATGGTTGGCCTGATTCTCCATTTAGTTTCTTGTAGATGGTTTTGTTGTAGCTTGACCCTGAGAATGAGACATTGCTGATGGCCATACTGTTACCAGCAGTGTCAAGTTTAGATAAAGTGCTTTATAGGTTCAGCTGGTGGTCCTTCTAGCTCAAACATTCTAGCCATGTTCCATTTTAGGGAAGGGACAAGCCCTAGATGATTTTGACATACCACTTAAAACATGTGTCCCCTAAACTGCTGTAATGCAGAGACTCAGATCTGACTAACAAGTGGATTCTTCAGGCCATTAGATTTTTTACTAAGTGTCAAATGGCTGCGCTTTTGTTCTCATAACTTCAGGAACTGTTTTCATGTCAGGATCAAACTTTTTCATTATTCATTTGATCCCTAGCATGGAAGTGTCTGAAAATTTTCAGGGTTTTGTCTCCTTTCTGAGACTGGACTGAAAGAAAACGCTGTGCAAGGAGGACTGCTAGGATTAATGATCCTTCCACAATACTTCCAGATACTAAAATGAATGGAACTCAGGAAGGCTGAATTCTCTTGCTAGCTTTTTACTGACAAGGTCTTAATTGAAAGTATACAAAGAATAAGGAGAGAATAAGCCTGTTGTTTTCCTTAAAATCAAGGGAAATTTACAAAGATAAATTTAAAACCACCTGGTGAAACATCTTTAAAATGTAGGGATATGCTGTTCCATTGCAGAATGATTTGATCTCATGTAGCAGTAAGTCATGGTCAGGATGTGTACAAAACCAAGCACATTTTCAGTTTTCCAGAGAACTCAAAATTAACTTTGCCCTTGTGGAAACATGATAGAGATTCCTGGTACTGGTATCTTTAGGTGTTGTTAAGTTCCTGTTTCCTTCCGCTGTGTAGAATTAGAGCTCAGCAACATGAAAAAAAGGCTATTAATTTAACAGCTTATTTATTTGTGACCCTTAATGCCAAAATCACATTAAGTAGTTAATGCTGCAGTACTGTGTATTTGTTGATATACAATTAATGTTGTATATGTTAATGTTGATGTATCTTTATGTTGATATGTTTCCAGTAATCACAACAGAGGGATTGGGAGGCAGCTAATGAAATGTAAATTTTAAAAGGCAGAATAAAATTTCCCAAAGGCAACTTTTGCAAAGACCCTGCTTTTACCAAATCCACTGCTGTGAATTGTGTAATGACCTGAAAGAGGTGGAACAGTCTTATATTTACCTCTGTTTTACATAGCAGCTCTTCCAGTGGACTTTGTTCCTGGTAGAATTCCAGCATATTAGCTCAGTGGTAACAGTTTAGAAAATATTATATTGTTAATGTCTGTGTATTTTGTGAGGCAATAAATAGCAACCATGTTTCAGTTGCTTTGGCTGTCTGATCTTATTTGGGCTCCCTGATGACTTTCAGATAGTTGTGGTAGTTCTGAGTATTATTCATAGAGTGGTTGTGTGTTGTGTTAAATGGCAAGGGGGAGGGAAAACAAACCCCTTGTTTTACTTTCAGATACGTTGCTATCGGTCCGACCGCGTCCGCTTATATCGAACCTCTAATGGTCTGGGAGCCAATCTGACCGCGTTCGCTTATATCGGACCTCTAATGGTCTGGGTTTTACCCGACCGCGTCCGCTTATATCGAACCTCTAATGGTCCGGAGGCTAATCCGACCGCATTCGCTTATATCGGACCTCTAATGGTCTGGATTTACCGATAGTAACAATTAGATATCAAAACAGTACGACTTATTGACTAAATTTATTGGTGCAACAGTTACAGGTTCTTATGGATTGCCGGTGATAAATACTGTCTGCAAAAGCACGTGCATACAATGGTTACATGAATACAAGCGCTTAATAAAGTTGACACAACTTAGTTCTAAAAGATAGAGGTGACAATAAAAATAACTCTAGAGAGATTCTAAGTTTTTCCTAGGAAAGCACTGGATACAGTGCGAGTCTTACCCACAGGCGTCCCTATGGGGGGGGAAGAGAGGTCCAGCCCGTCGACCGGTCCCAGGAGTCGGTTGATGTTATCTTCCGTGACTCGTCCACGATGGTATCTTCCCCAATATCCCACTTTCTCTTGGGCTATTTTATATTATTTTTACCTTTAAGGTGGAGCTTGAGTGACTCTAGTCATACATACCTTTATTACCATTGGTGAAAATTTCTCTCGCCTCGATTTAAAGGTATATGAGACTAAAAATTCAGAGGGCATGCTCAGAGAGAGGTGGTCTTATTTTGGAGGGGGGTCGCACTGGAGAGGGGTGTGTATTTTAGCATTATAATGAAGCAAAGTTCACACTAGGACGGTATTTTGTCAAAAAGATGACAGGCCGCTGGCTCAGGGTAGCAAGTATGCAGCTTATCAGTTTCTTGTACCACCTAGTTCCCGTTTTATCTGCTGAAGTTAGGACAGAGCATAACCGCAAGATCTCCACCTCGCTCTATCCTCCGCCTGTTACGGGAACCGCTGTGGAGTGCACATTCCTGGCATACCAGGTACGGCTGCATCTCGCCCTGAGAGGCCCTGAAAGTCCGTTTCTCTCTTATGTGTGGACAATGCTGCATTTTGAATATAGATTTAATTTCCAATTTTCCCAAATTTCTTAATTATTCCACATTGTGCACTTCAACTGTTGCAGCTGCTCTTGCCTGCTCCTTCATTTGAGTGCGAGTTGTGGATTTTAAGATACTGTCATGGGTTCAGCAGCAGCACATGGCCCCGAGCCCAGCGGTCTCAGTGTGTAAAATCACAGATTTTTTTTTTTTTATTCAAGTGAAAAACTTATGATGAAATCTGGAGAAATCTTTAATATCTCAATTGCAACCCGAGTTGCTTGTGGCAGAAATTCTTGAGAAAAGATAAAAATATAACAAATAGAACTCATTTATTACTTCCAGAGGAATGAAACCCCTAACAGGCTGTCAAATACACAGGAGGTAAGAACATATTGAACAAAGAATTCTGCTTAGAAAACAGCTGTCATTGGAGAAGTAAATGTTCAGTATCATGACTCTTGAATATTTAACTGGATAAAGCAAACCCAGGTCTGGAATAAACATGAAAGTGATTTGAATCAAAACAGAAACAATTGACTGCTTTTTCAGCAACTAAACCAAATAACTTTGGTGTGAGTAGTTCTCACACAAAGTTAACTGCTGTTATGAAATGAATTTTTTTTTGCGGCAGTTATTCCCCTCCAGCAATTTATCCCATATTTTGCATTTGCAGTCTTTGATTAGCTTGCTGTTGCCTGCCATCTGAGCTGATCAAGGAGTACTCCCCTGGGTGCCTTTGGACCATGTGAGAGAAGAGAAAGACAGGCATGGATTCATTAAGAGTAGATCGATTTAATTTTAGAAGGTTGGACCAGAAGAAAGTGAGCAAGGTAAGAGGGATATTTATCATATTTCATGCATTAGCCTTTCACTGTCTCATTCCTCCTCACTCTCCCACTTTGTTCTTGTACACAGACACTTCAGAATGTTAACTGAATACCTTCCTTATCATTGCTACTAAACTTTCTGTGACTGGGAGAACAAAAACTTTTGTAATCTATACTTTCATGAAGAGAAAAGCTTGCTGATGGTCAATGACCGCAAAGCCAAAAACACTTTCCAAAACTGTTGAGGTGCTGGAAGGAGAAGGATGTTGCACTGTTTTTCCTTTAGATTTACTAAGCTGACAGCTGCATAAAGCAATCAGAAATAACTCTAGAGTGTGATGCATGGCAATATCAGCAACCTAATAATGCCTGCTTTGTCATTCATATGGTAATGTATGGCAGTGCTTACTGGGATTTCTAGGGCCAGGACAAGAGGAACTCTGCTCAAGAGCAGCCTGTAAGAGGAGAATCATTGAATCATAGAATCAACTAGACTGGGAAAACCTTTAAGATCATTCAGTCCAACCATAATGAAGACAATAATAATAGTGAAGAGATTATAAGATTATTGTTATCTTTGTTATTTTCAGTGGAACCAGTAGTTCTGTGAGGAAAAGGATTAACACTGGCCATTTCACTAGTAGAAAAGTCAACTAACTATAGATACTCTCGTTGTTAACAGGTGAGCCTTAAAAGAAACTACTAAGATATGTTTTACTTCACACGGCCATCTGTCCTCTGGTCAATTCAGCTTTTGGAGATGTTGGTCAAAGTATGTATGACAGCACATATTTAAAAACATGTACATGATCTATGTGATCACATGTTCATTTGGTAACAGTACATTAAATGCAATAATTAAATTCACCAAGAGAGCTCTATGACTGTACAAGAGGAGAAAAAAAAGTGTGCTAGCTTTATAAAGCTATTTGAATTTTTGTATTTTGTATGTAGAGACATTTTAAATTCAGCATGAGAAAAGACGGAAAGATGGGAGAGGTAAGGAGGTGTGAACCTTAAAAAGAGACTTGACTTTAAAACTGCACCTTCCAATTCTAGCTCTACCTTGATAAAATTTTCACGAGGACCACTGAATCCAGAATCCCATTATTTCTGACAGGCATCTGCACAGGAGAGAAAAGTCAGGCTGTGGAACTGTTTGAGTGCCAAGGGACTGGAGGAATTCCTGTCAAAAAGTCTTCATTAGCCTAAAGTTGAGTTGCTCCTTGCCTCAATGCTGCTGCAGCTAAGGCAGAAGAAAAGAAAGGGCCATACTTGGCTAGCACAAAGTATTGCTGTCTCAGTCTCTTTTGGACAGTTCTAGAGATAACAGTCTTCCTGATACCCCTCTCTTTCACTGCCAGTTTCAGGTCCACCCCTGATTTGTTGCCCTGTAGCACCAAATACCTGCTGATTTTTCTTTGAAGAGACATGGAGTCCAACTGCATTGCAAGGGAATGAGCTGTGTGGATGCCCAGTACCTTACAGGTAGGATATTAATGTAGAGATACGAATCTTCCATTGCAGCTGTTTGTAGTATGGTCCATGCACCAAAATAAAATATTTTCTTCTCACATACATTGACATTTATGACATATAGTGCCTGAAGACCTTAATTTTTAGAAACTTGAAGTTCATTTTCTCCTTTAATTATAAGCATTCCAGAGGGCATTTCATTGAGGTTCCCAAAAAGAGCAAGCATGCCACAGATACAAGGAATAATTTTGCAATGCTAATTAAATATAACTGATGCTCTGTGGGAAAACAAGATTTGCAATGCAGGAAGAGAGAACTTTCTTAATAGATATTCAGTTTCTTCTCTGGGTAGGGATGCCGGTGAAATCTTCTGTACCTTGCTGGGTCTGGCTGTGGTTCAGTGGTTTTAGTACAGATCACTACCTCTGTTAAAGTCACTGATGTTCTGCTTTCAGAGGTTCCTGCATGACCATTCTCATCCTAACTTAGGATTTGCAAGGCCTCGGTCAGATACGAAACTTGTGCCAAGGATCACTGGAAGTAATCTATCTTTGTCTTGAATTATGGAATTTCCTGGTCATGCACCTTCAGAGCAGAGACAGATGAGGCTGTTTTATAGGTGGTACTGCAGGGAGAAAAACTGGCTTTTAACCTCAAAGAGATATACCAGTGCAGCAAGAGACATTTCAGTGCTTTATTTGCAAATATTGGAGTGTCCTCAACCTAAGAAGGACGTGGAGCTGTTCAGCCTGGAGAAGAGAAAGCTGAGTGGAGACATCAGAGCAGCTTCCAGTATCTGAAGGGGACCTACAAGGATGCTGGAGAAAGACTCTTCATCAGGAGCTCTATCAATGAACAAGTGGGCATGGGTTCAAACTTAAACAGGGGAAGTTCAGGTTAGATTTAAGGAAGTTCTTTACTGTGAGGGTGGTGAGGCACTGGAATGGGTTGCCCAAGGAAGTTGTGACTGCTCCATCCCTCGCAGTGTTCAAGGGTAGGTTGGAAGGGGGCCTATAGGGATGCTGGGGAGAGACTCTTCATTAGGGACTATAGTGATAGGACAAGGGGTAACGGGTTCAAACTTGCACAGGGGAAGTTTAGATTGGATATGAGGAAGAAGTTCTTTCCTGTAAGGGTGTTGAGGCAGTGGAATGGGTTGCCCAGGGAAGTTGTGAATGCTCCATCGCTGGTGGTGTTCAAGGCCAGGCTGGACATAGCCTTGGGTGACATGGTTTAGTGGGAGGTGTCCCTGCCCCTGGCAGGGGGGTTGAAACTGGGTGATCTTAAGGTCCTTTCCAACCCTAACTATTCTATGATTCTATGGTTCTATGACAGAGCCTTGGGTGACATGGTCTAGGGTGAGGCGTCCCTGCCAATGGCAGGGTGTTGGAACTGGATGATCTTAAGGTCCTTTCTAACCCAAACCTTTCTGTGATACTATGATTCTATGATATTACAGCATTGCTGCTGGGCGCTCAAAGGTGGAAGTCAAACTAACACCTGACTCACTTCACTTATTGTTGTGTTTAAGGACCAAACCATTTTGAACTTGGCTTTGAGCATGCAGCGTTACTGTTCATGCTCCCAAATTAAGCACAGGATAGGCAGTAAGTCATAAATAATGTATTCAGATTTGCAGTAGTTTTTCTGAGTTACAGAGTGTGCCAGACACTAATTAAATGTTGGCTAGTTTCTGGTTTAAATACTGAAAGTGCTCTCAGAGATGTTTGGGCTACAAATGAGGTGATAATATTTGATCTCAGCTGGAAAGTTTGAAGAGCAAAAATTAAATTGAATACAAGGTTAGAACAGCAGCCTTTAGTAAAGGACACAGATTATGTTGGTTTGGAGGGAACAGACTCCAGTGGGCTGAGGGGGAAATTTCCATCCAGTAATGGTTGAGGTTTGAGTGCTATAAACTGTATCCAAATTATGACTTATAATTACATGGTACGATTTATTTCACCATTTTTTCCAGTAAAATTATTATCACTGTTGTTATTTTTTTCTGAGAGACATCAATGCTGTTGTTCTTGTGTCTTCTAACTCCATTTATGATAGTTGTCATTCTGTTAAAAGAGCTTCTCTGCTCTAAGAATTATACATTTTTGTTTGAATTTCAGCTGTTGTCTCTTTTTAATGTATCTCCATGCACAACTTGTTTGCTGAAGTCTTCATTTCTTTCCACAAAGATAATTTAATGATTTATTTCCCAGTTTTATTTTTTTATGCACTATACTGAAATATTCCTTTATTTCGATTCTTGCCTTCTTCTGGATGAGCAGTTAAGTATAGGTATGTCTTATCTTTTGAATGTTAGCAATCTATCCAGAATTTGCTGAAAAATTAAAGGATGACGTTTTCTTGAATATTTCTTAAAGAATTCTTTGGCGTTCCTGCCACTTCACATAGACTAAGCTGGATGTATTTAACTATAAATACTTCCTATGTGGAAGAGAACAGGTGATAATTCTCAGTGTCTGCTCCACTAAGATGCTTTTTCACTTTGTTATTAAACTGAAAGTTTGGCAATTGATCACAAATTTACAACTACATATCCTAGACTAAGTACAGTCAAAATATTTTCTCATTGAATTTTAAATTAATTCCTTCTAGTTCCAACACTATAAAGCGCTGGGAAAGATGTCATTTGTAGATGGACAGAGGTGCCACCTGGAAAACAAATGGATAACCATGGAAGCCAGCAGGGAAGCCAGGCCAGAAAAGGGAGCAATTACATGGATGTGTGGCCACTCTGAATGACAGGGTAATTATGAAGGCTTTGCAGAATGTGTGAACGTGTAACACTGGACCCTTTGGGCAGTGATAGCCAATTCCTACTCTGGATGAATCTGGTCTTAAATTCCTATTGATTCCAACATGATCACAATGCGGTCAATGCTGAGCTCTTTTGTAAAATCCACCCACTGAGGAGTGAATAAAACCAGTGTTCATTTGTTCAATGTCATGATAGGAAAGGAAAGGCTTTCTAACTGCACCATCCAGGCAAACATGGCTCTACATTTATCTTCCCAAATTACTCATTAGAATGACTTCTTCATTTTCTGCCCAAATTGCATGCCAGTGCTCTCATTACATGAAAATTGGCAGTTGTCTCATCTGTTGTACGTAGACGGTGATATTCCCCCCGTAGATTTGCTTTAGTATACACTTCTTTAAATGTTAGCAACCTTAAAAGCAATGCCTGCAGTTCCCTGTAGTTGTCCATGTGTAAAAAGATATTTTGAGGAAGGACAACAAAAAAATAATTCTTCTGTGTTCATCATCCTTTTCCTAATTTTTGGGCTATGTTGTTAGCAATTCAGGATGATGCATAAGCAGTAAATACTGTTCTGTGCCTCAGATCTAGACAGCTGGTTCCCCAGATTTTGTGCAGAACTGGTTTACAACCTGTTTGCTTGGCATAGAGCAGTTCCCTACTAAATTATTCATTTTGTTCTGTGGCCAACAGACTGGATGCTTGTGACATGTCAAGTGAAATTCAATCACTACATCTGATGTAAACAAACTCTCACGACCTGTCTCTTTGAAGGGATAGAGCTTTGATAATGTGATCATCTTCTCCCAGTCTGTCTTTCGCACTCCCATTAATAAAGTGAAGGCAAGATACTCCTCATTTAAAAGTAGTGCAATCCCTACCCTTAGGCCATCTTAGATTAGATTGGGGTGAGAATGAGCAGGAATCAGAAAAGAAGGCAGTTTTCTCACAAGAATCCACACCAGAAACCACTGAAGTCAAAGGGGTCTCTGAACCCCAGTGGGCTGGGACTCACATGGATCCTTTTCAATAGATAGTGGGGCAGAAAATTCGTATGTGGACATGAGCATCATTTGGGTTTTTTTAGTAAAACCTGTTTTGTTTGGGGACAATCACATGGATTCTGGAGTGTGACTTTGAATTTTTGAGTTTTCAAGCTGCTGGCACTCAACACAAACCAAATCTCTTGCCTCTGTGTGGTGGACTGATTTATTTTTTAGTTCTTCAGCCACGGGCTAGAGGACAGGGTGGAATGTAAGAGGCAGACGTATTCCTGTTGTCCCTGCTGCAGGAAGGGAAGATTAGTTTTTAAAAAATGGCAGAATAATAGTGTTAGATGTAAGCCCTGAGATTTAGATTTCCTCAAGTTTTAAATGTGGTGTGGAAGACACATATATCATTTGTTCTACAATGCAGCAAAACCTTGTAGCACAAAACAGATTGTATTCTTTTGTTGTTCTTCTAAAACTGAGGAAAAATCATCGTTTGATCTAATCGCTTCTCTTCCTCAGGAAAGACTTGAAGTGTCTTTAGTAGAAAAAATACAGAAAATTGTCATCACAGACAAACTAGAAATGCCACTAGTGAAAAATAAATACTTCTTTAAGCACATCATATCTGGCAATATGAAGTGCTTCAAATGAAAATAAAAAACAAATCTGCTTTAATTATAGGCAATATATCAGCATAACATTCCTGGAGTGTGTTCTGGGTGGGCTCTTCTTCCCTTTATCTGCAGGAGGAATGAAAACTTGTCACCGTTTTCCTGAGCCTGACTGTGACAACCCATATACTGGTTCAGACGATGGAAAAGGGTTTGTAGGAAACACTGCAGCTCACAGATCTGTTCCCTTTACAGGCACTCCTTGGAGATCAAGAGCTGGCCCAGAAGTGTGCACCCCTTGTTGCCATGCAACAGCCAGACAGAACCTCGGGTACCAGACACAGCTCATCCATCATTTCATGGTTTTTCAATATCCTTTCAAACGTGGCTACCAGAGCTGCACACAGACTTCCAGTCTGCCTCAGCCATGCTGTAAAATAACTTTCTTACTCCTACTTATTAGTCCCACTCACATACACTGAAAACATGCTGTTAGCTTTCTATCCTACTGCACCTCATCAGTTCATGTCTTAGTTTCAGATTATGTCAGTGCTGTTCTGTGTCTATTCATCATAATGCAACAAGGTCTCCTTATGTGAACTTAACAGCATATTGGTCCTAACACTGGATTTATGTCTCTGCTAGGATAAAGAAGACTCTCAGGGCAGGGAAAGTGTCATGACCGTGAAAAAATATCCACTGATCCAAATATCTTCTTCTCTATTTCTAAGTAAACATTTCCTATGGGAAGCTGTGGCTTCAGCTCCTCATGGATTCAGTGTGTTGTTACATCTGTGAAGCAGTGCTGGGAATATGTTTTAGGGCTCTTTCCTAACAGATATGATAAAGACCAGCTTTTAACATCTTGATCTAATTTCCCCTTGTATCAGTGATAGGAGTGGCTAGTATTGAAAAGAACTAGTTCTTTCTTTATGTTGTTACAAACTATGTAAAGATGTTCAGAGCATGTGGTAAATGAGAGTTACACTTGTCTGTGTGTGAGAGAACATATCTGTTCTTGGGTCTCAAAACGCTGCCTATTTTTAGACTGCATTGATAGTACATGAGTATTTTCAGTTCTCCGATACAAAACATTTCCTTTGTTATTCTATAACGAGTGATTATTTATGCAGTAAAATGCATAACAATATACAATATCAAGCTGTAAAAGTGTATGCAGGGCTACTGCTATAATCTCCAGTTGCATGAATGCATTTTGTCCAGCTCTGTGCAAAATTGTGAGGCCTGTGCCAAGCAGAAGGTTTTTGAAAGGGTCACATAGTCGTAGCCCATTGGATGAGAAAACCTGAAAGTTTAAGAAGAAATCAAACCACAAGAGCACTCTAATTGCATGGCAGTAAAATTCAACTCTTCTAGTTCTGGTTGCATTATTTTATAACATTTTTACTTTATCTCAAGCTATAGAAGAAACCCTTTAAAAGCATAACCTGAGAGGGACGTGAAGAGGTCATCTTTCATTTCCTTGCCTTAAGGCTACATGGGCTGAAAAACTTCACACAGTGTATTGTTTCAGAAGTTGACTGAACATACATGACTGCCAGGGGAAGAGTTAAGATTATGTACTATAAGTTTCCCACTTTCAGATGTCAAAATACATAACTTGAGTGGGGCCACGTAGTCATGTAAGTAAGAGAAAGAAACTGAGAGGAGGCACATTTTGGAAATAAATTGGAACTGGAAAACAATGTGATAAATGCTTGTGAGTCAATACTTGTCAACATGTTATTTGTGCATGTTGTTACTTCATGATTCATCTGGCCATGAATAAAACTCCATCTAAAACTAGTGGTTATTCTCCTGCACTTTCCATAATCAAAGACTGCTGCAGTTAAGCTAGTGCAGAGTTAGTAACGTATGCTGGCTGTTTTAGTTATCACTTCTGTTCAGATCTGCACCAGTAGCATCTAGGGAGCACAAACAGTAGTTGAGTCAGAGTACCTGTAATTATCACTGCAAGTTACTGAACTGACCTTGCCAGATAAAAAATGAAGCAAGAGTTCTCTTGTTAATTAATATTCTCAAATGCTTTTGTAACTTGTGTGTATAGTATGGAGATAGACCAGATTAAGTAAAGGCAGGACCCAAGAGATGCACTAAGGGTAGTAAATGATGGATGGAGTACTCTCAGCAGTTTGGGCATTGCATTTTTGCATGTGCTAATCTGTGGAATGCCAGTGTCTTAAGAAAAATTGTTAAAATGTTCTAAAAAGCTTAATTAATGACGGCAATTAAAAAGGAATTGTTTCTTCATTAAGGTTTGGAAGTGAAGGTTCTGCTCTTGTGGCAAGGAACTTGTGAAGTATTCTTGTTTGAGATGGTTGATATTGGAATAGAGCAGATTCCCTTATTTCCCACTGGCTTGCAAATTACAGCACAGATATGAAAGCAGTATCTGCAGGTAGTACGTGTCCTTCTGTGCAAACTTCCATCGCTGTGGCCTTAGCTAACACAGCTAAATGTAGAGAGACAAAAGCTTCATAAAACAAGAGAAGAAAGGGTCACCAGATTTTGCTTCTGACCTGCTGTTCAGTTTCTCTTCTGCTTGCAGAGCTGCTTAGCTATGCATGGCTGTTATGCAGGACAGTTTGCAAGTTACTGTGTTGATAAACTGTGAAATTGAGTTGCTGATAATCCTGGGGATGTTTGGAAATGCCAAAGGTTCAAAGGATCTTCAAGTATCAGAAAAAATAGATTGATGCAACTTATTTATATTTTCATTGGCATTTCTTATAATCGCAGTATATTCAGTAATTTAATTTCAGGGGCCTTAGGACGATAGGTTGGGCTGTGGATAAGGCAAGTGCTGGTGGTTTGGCTGGATCCAGAAGGAAGGAAGAGGAAAAGCATTTATTTCATGCTTTAAACCAAAGCCAATGGCAACCACTGATTTCATCAGGAAATTACTGGTACTGTCAGGAGGAACTCTGGGGATCTTTCTTCCCAAAATCACCTTTGCTTTAGAAGCAAATACTGTGCATGATGGGGATATCCTTTCATCAATGTTTAATTTCATTTCACAAAGTTTCTTGTTTCCTGCTCCTCATTTATTCATTCCGAGTGGAGAACACTGAATGATTATCCCTGTTTCTCCGTACTGCAGTCATGCTGACTCCTTTGTTTGACTAGAAGCGGGGTAAGATCACTTGAGCCCTGCCTGTTGCTGACAGAACTGAGGGCAGAACTGAGGGAAGGAGCTGCCCAGATGGATGCTGAAGCTGGTTGATGCTTGCAGCAGTCTCCCTCTTGGCAGAGTTTTCTAGTGCTTTGTCAAACTGTCTGGCTGCATCAGTTAATTGCTTGTTACAAAGTCCTATCAGAGCACTTAAAGTTTGCCATGCACCTGTTAATTTGATTCTTTGAATAGTTTAGGAGTCCTCTGTTGTGCTGGGGTAACACAAAAGCAATGTCACAATGTACCTGCAGCATGCCTGCCAAAGACGAGGGTAATTTGTGTTGCCCCCACTATTGATTCTGTCTGCGACAGTTAGACTTGAAAGATAAGGAGGAAATTGAGCATAACAGAGTGATAATAGAATGATCAATGCTGCTTGCTACAGACTTCGCATGTGCATTGAAAAGGAAGATGTTTTGCCAATGCTAGCCACAGACGTGTAAATGAGGTGATAAGTCTCATCTGAAATACAAAGCTAAATAGAAGTGGCTAGTATGATAGAATTAACATTGGTGCTTTAGTAACAAAGTGAGAAAAACAAGAAAGATGAGATGGTGTCCTAGACTTTCAGGAAAGCACAGATGGTTCTGGTAGCTCTCACACAATTTCTTTTTCTCACTATTTGAATCATGGTTCTGTTTTCTTTCATAAACATTGAGTGTGAAGAAGGAATTAGCGGAGAAGTCATTTTTCTCTGGTACTTGAGTAACCTGGCCTGTGAACCAGAAACCTGTTGTCATAAAAGCTCTTTCTTGTTATTAAAAGACTGCTTTCAGTGGCAATAAAGCCATCAGTTTGGGAGAAAATTGTTCTTTTCTGCGGGATATTCTGTAGAAGTAGCCTTCATTCAGTACCGACATTTGTGCTGAGTATCATGGGCCTCAGATTCATCTACTGTCAAGTCTTTTGGTCACCAGAATGTTCATGAAATACTGCTCTGGTAAGGAATACTTTTGTGCCTTGCCTTGGGAATCCTCTGCAGTCAATTGGACTGTTTTCTATATCGGACATGTTTGCAAAACTCTATCTCCCATTCTTCCATGTATATAAGAGTTTTAGTGTCACTCCAGCTAAGCTATTTTCAGCGATCTGACTTGCTGCAAAGACTAAGGGATGGATTTCCACACCCTGGCCTTCTTCTTTTTTCACAGCCATTGATGTCCTTATTCACAGCATCTAATCCACTCTCTGAAATGTTCATAGCTATTTCCATTAATAACATCAGATGATGAACTCGATAATGGGATTGCCTTATCCCAATCACAGCTTTAAAATAACTTGTAGTGTGAAAATTTCATTATTTTAATCTTCTATTTTCCACTATATGAACTCTCTCAATTCACTGTGGCTTTTCTACAAAATTATATTACCTACCAGTGGCTTGTGTTAAATATTTTTTTAATATCCTCCAATATTCAGTATCTCTTAATATACAATTTTGTTCTAAAATTCTTTTTCCACATAGTAAACTTTTATTTCTTATCATTACTTTTCATTCAAATGCAGTTCCATTTACCTTTGTTTTTCATTTAATGTTAACCTCAGGTTAAAGCCATTCACACATCAATCACCACTTAGCTTTAAATTTGTGTAGATACATTTTATAGAACTTTTAATTAATTGAGTAGAAAGCCATCTAAGGTTAGCAGTCTTCTAACCCAGAATGACTGTAGGAGCCTGACCACTGCCTGAGCAATTCTGTTAGTGGTTTAGATGATGACAATTACATCATCATTGTTGGTGCTCTGAAGTTGGCAGTCTTTATCAAAACAGGACCTTTTGAAGCAAACAGGAAAGAATTGATGTTTGGGGAACCATTTGAATATGGAGGCCAGTCGCCAGAACCCAACAGGTTTCAGAGATCATTGGAGTTTCAAAAGCCTTGGATTAGTAGGAATTTTTCAGAGCACACTACAGTGAATTGGGCATTCGGAGAGCATCAGTGGTAGGTAGTAAGAATCTCACCCAAAAATATGGTCTAACAATCCCATATCTTCGAAATGAGCAAAAAATTAAGTAGAGCAGGAATCACAGTAGGTAGATGTCATAATTTAACTGGGCCAAGTCCTTGAAGAATTAGTCTGGTGATTATGGGAAGACTACAGCTGATGTCTTTTTAAATCAGGTAATTTGAAATTAAGTCTCTTTTCCTTACCTGGTTAATAAAGTCTATTGTTCTGAATTTATGGCTCAGGTTGCTATCTGATGTTTAAAACAGCGTTTCCCAGTGTCTCCTGACAAGTTTAATGTAATTTTAGACCCTTTCATTCTTGAATGCTGAAATTACAATGAGATTAGGAAGCAGACTGATTAAAATGAGTTTCCGTTGCTAAAAAATAAGGTATTAGTAGATAATTCAGCCTCAAAAAAGAAAAAAATTAGATGACTAGAAGGCTGAAAGTAATCCATATTGAGAGACTATTTGCTGTGCAGAGCAAGCATGGAGCGTGGACTCCAGCTTCTTCAAGCTGCAGTTTCCTTTGCTTTCTGATAATATGCCGGATGTAACATGAATGTCTCCCAGGTCAAGTGTTGCTTGATTAAAACGAGTTAGAGAAAAGAAATGTGGTGAGGGCTTTCTACGTGCTGCTCTGTGCACCTCGCCCTGCCTGCCAGGCAAACAGGGAGCAGAGCTATTATTCAAATAGCAAGGACGTGTGATTTAGGCTTTTCAGGTCTCTGCCTTTTATACTCTCATAATAGAAATCATTAAGGACCCAATGAAATATTCCATTTATCACAGTAAATTTAGGTGACTAATTTAGGTGACTGGTGACATTAAGTGCTGTTATGGGTCTGGGTCATGATTCCTGCCAAGCAGAGTCCTGTTCTTGCTGAATGATTATGCATTAACTCAAATAGCTAGCTTAATATCTGTCATAGCTGTTGAATAAGGCCCAGTTTTTCTAGCAACGGGGTGGGATGGAAAATGACTGAAAGAAGTATTGGCCTCTTGCATCTGAGAATGAATTCAGGATCAAGTCTTCATGCTTTTGCTTGGGTAAATCAAAAGTGATTAAGCTAATTCAGCTTTTCCAAATTGCACTTTTCTGCTTCTACACACGGACTGAGGCCAACTCCTATTTATTCACATTACCTATTTGCCTAAGAAAAAGAAAAGATGAGGAAGGCATCTCTGGAGCTGCACAGTGATGAGATTACAAGGGAATTACTCTTCTGACTACAAACATACAGAATTATCACATACCATTAAGTGATTTTCTCTTCTGTTGCACAGTTTATGTCCAATCTGTCATGGCAGTCTTGCTCTGGAATTCTAATGAATCTCAGCCTTTGACTTCTCTCCAGACAGGTTTTTAGCTTGACAGCCTAAAATCAGGTAGCTTACAGCATAAATTCACTATCTTAATTTCCAGACATTGGCTTTACAGGGGAATTTTACAAATTCTTTCATAATTTAAAATAAAGTAATTCATATTTATTGACAGTAGATACAATGCTTCAGTGCACACTGTTTGGCTTGATGTATCTGATAGCTTGAAACTAGCTGCCTTCCAAACTTACAAGTGCTTATCCAGCTGCATGACCCTTGTGTCTATAAACAGTAGCCTGCTTATGTTCCACAATGAGGCAGGTCAGTTTTAAATTCTGAGTTTAGTCCTTTTAATCTGGACTCAAATGCATGGATAGAAGTTAATTTGTTTGTCTTTCTGGTAAACATCAGGCTTCTGTTATTATAAGACTGCTGTTCAGAAATAATAAATTCATGCAGTTTTTTCCACTGAAACACTGACAAGGTATAATTATATAATGATTTATTTTACCACCTTAAGACCGGAACCTGAGATGTTTGCTGACACAAAATTAGAAACCAAGGAGAGTAATCAATCATTCACAGCTATGGAACTAATTCTTTCTTTGTCCATTTAGTAGCCAGAGTACAGAATAACTCTGTTGTTATGACCTCTGACAGATGCAGAGAATGTATGTCAGGTTTCTTGATTTCTGGTGCCCTTTCACTCTAAGCTTTTTAATGCACCTGAGCCTGAGTAACAGTCATAAACAGTAGTTCAGCCTTTCTAAAACAAAGGATATGAGTTATGAGGGGAAATTATGATAATTTGGGACCCCAATTACCAACCTAATTGGAGCACTGGACAAAGCGTCCTCCAACTCTACCATTTCCTGCCATGTGGATATGGCACATTGGTCAGATCTTCTCCAAAAGCTACCGGTTGTGTAAGATTCTGTTTGGTTTTGGGGGGAGGTATGTGTTACTGGTTTTTGCCCATGATATTTTCCTCTTCTCCAGGCCATGCTAGGAATTCCTGGTGAATAGCTGTCTTACTGTGTGTTTTAAGATCCCAACCAGTCATTACAACTTGAGATGTAAACTTCTTATGGCATTTAACCATATGTAGATGCAGCAATGTTTTCAGGATAAAAACCTGCCCACCCAGGAACTGTTAATGTATAGGGAAACAGACTGATTTGAGAAGGAACAATTGTGTCTCTGAAAATATTATCCCTATTTTCAAGCCTTAATTTTCAGGTACCTGTAAATCAGTATGTAGAAAATGATTTTTCATGACTAATTTATGTTTAGTGAGAAGATCGTAAAATTCTCCTGATTCTTCATTCTTTTAATTTCCATCTGTCTCAGGGCATAACTCTGCCTTGTGTGCTTAGTTAACAAAACACTTTGCTACATACCTTCATAATTCTTGACATTAAGAGTCAATTCTTCAGCTTCTTTATTCAAGTGAATGGTGAGCCTAGAATATAAGATACAATGGAATCAGTGTCAACCAAAAATGATTATTTAGTGAAAATTTAAGTAACTGAGCAGGCAGGAAGCCAAACCTGAATCACAGAATGCCAGCCCCTGAGATGTAATGGATATTTCCTTAGATTTTCCACAAGTCACTGCAAATACAGTATTTTGGGAATACATAGCTGTGAATGTGAATAAAAATTTCTCACAGTATGTTTTTTGATATACGTGTGGAAGCGTCTAGGCCCTACCTATCAAATATTGGCATTTTGCATTTTGTGTGCATTTTGGCCAAAACACCCTGGAAATGATGCTGTGTCTACCTTTGATTTCAAAGTGGAATTCACTGAAATTGGAAGGATGCATGTAAGATTGAACAGATCTTCCACCTTCTGATTTTGGGTTTGTTAGCAAAGTTATTTTCCAGTGGGAGAAAAAGCCCTACCAACTCTGCCATTTTATTCAGGCTACAGGAGCTGTTAATCCTCCAAAATGGCTGCTTGCAAACAGTAACATTGATAAGTTCTTCCTCATGGCTTTTTTCATCTGGCCTGCACAGAACATGGGTATAGATGTGCTCATCCCTTATTCTTTTACAGATGCTGCTTTGGCAAGTGTCGCTGTGGCAACGTCCATCAAAAACGTCTACTCAAGAGAAACATTTGCCAGGTCTGCCGGCCAGCATGAGCTGAATTATCTCACTGAGGATAGAATATAGTTTGTCCTTGCGTCTCCCTTTCAAAGATAATCATTAGGGAGCCATAGAAGAGCTGATAACTAGCCAGGAGTGACTTACAGCAGATGCTAAATATTGTAACACTGATAACAGTTAATTTTTAACTGTGAGATCTGAAACTGTAGAAACTTTATTCATTCCTGAGAAATAGTTGCTCTAATTTTAAGGGACTGGATAGAGGAACTTGTGGGAACAGAACAAGCCAGTAAGTGAATATATGATCTGATTGATAAACATTCCATACTAACTGCTAGCCTGGAGTCTTCTGAGTTTAAAGCTAGCTCACACTCTCACATTTAGCAATACTTAACACCAGACCTGGCTGAAACTGTGGATCAGTAAGAGGCCTCCTATGGGTTTACTGAGCACTGATTTTGTTTATATTTCTTGAGAAGAGGTACAAGGCAACATTAAATCAGATTCCGTAAGTGGGATACATAGGAGATGGGGAGCAAAGAAAAACCAAGGAAAGGAAGAAGTGCTTTTAATCTTCTTGTAATTTGCCTAATTGAGGTGAATGTTTCATGGACTTTATTTCTGGCAAGTAGTCTTAACATTTTTCTCCTTCAAGTTACCACTATGTCATGTCAATCTGTGCTGAGTTTCAGTCTCAAAGGATAGCCAACCGTGTGCTGCAAGGCTGACGAGAAATATTAATTCAGGAAGTCTAAGTTGGTTCTTTTATTTTCCAGCATAGTTTAACTGAAGGGGATGCACGGAGCAGACCTCACACCCCAGCCCTGCTGCTTCCAATTTCTTAGCAGATCGTTGCATCCGCATCAGAGCATCCTTGAAGGCAAAAAGTGCCCAATACCAACTGCTGGGTCCAGACCTTGCCACAGGAAAGGTCTGACCCCGGAGCAGATGAGCAGGAGCTTACTTTCCAGCTGCCAGAGAGCTGCTCCCTCTGAGGTGCCTTTGATCCCAAGCAGGGGCACGAAGTGATGCATTACTGTTACAAGAACTAATTTCGGCAGCTGCATCTGTTTAATTGGGTCTCTCAGCAGAACATGACTGTAAGAGGGAGCCTGGAGGGAAGTAAGAGATCACTCAGGTATGAATTGCAAATGTTTAAAAGCTTCACTCACCCCTGGATAAATCCTCCCAGGAGCTGCAGTATTTGTGCAACCGCTATTCCTGGGCAATTTACACTTCGATGGGAAGTTTCTTCTAGTTCAGGAGATCATTTAATAGAAGTGTACAAGAGATCTGCTTAATATGTGACATTTCTCTGTCATACAGCATGATACTAGATATTTTCCAGAGCTACTGAAGATATTTGGACATTTCAAAGGCTATTTTAGACCATTTTCATAATTTCCTGCATAAGTTGAGCACTAAATTCCTGGATATTTTTATTGATAGCTGTCAAAGGTCCCTTAAATACTAAAAACTCTCTTTAAAATGACTTTAAAATGTAAAAAAACTTAAGCCACCTTTGAAAATCTCAAGTATTGTGTAGGAGGCGTATCTGTTGCTCTCTGTTTATGTCTTATATTACCAAGAACTGTATCATTGTTATCTTTTACCTGTTTATCAGAATCCTGATTGATTGTCACTGATATTTCCAATAGAGAACTTGGTGAGAGGTGCTGCTAAAAGTGTAATAGTTAAATATAAAAGACAAACCTAATGCAGAGCAGTATTAGGAGGCTGACTCTAAATTCACCATTTTTCTCATATGAACAGTTAACATTACTTAAATGTAATGCTGAATGAAAACTCATCTGTCTTTTGAAGAATGTGACATATTGCTGCCTAGTCAAGGATAACCTGGGTATAAATTTTTCCATCAGTATGACAATAGTACATTGTTTTGACATTTAGAAACAGAGTTCTAAAAGCTGCGACTTGGACACACAGGTGCTTTGAATTAAATTTACCGACCGTCATGGAAACACAAGAAGAGAAAAAAAGAGGCACTGCTTATAACCCCTAATAATTTGATTTCACATTTTGCATCCAAAACTCCAGTTGTTATTCTTTTCTGAGAATAAATGAAGGTTGGCAGCACTCGCAGTTCTGTGAAAGCAGCAGTCCCTTGTAGTAAGGGACTTCTGGTAGAACACGATGTGTCAAACTAATCTCCTTATTCTCTTAGAATGTGTCCTACAGCTGACAAGTCTACGATGTGAACTTAAATATGCTTTATACCGTGAATTCATGTTAAAGTAAATGTTGATTCTGCCAATAGTTTCATTTAAAAAGTTTTTCACAGCATTTTTTTCTCAGTGGTTTGCTGAATACCTCTTCAAACTTAGCAGCAACCTGACATGTCAACCTTTTTGTCAACTCTGATGAGTAGTGCAACAAGAGAGTTGCCTGATTCATAGAAAAATTCATTATTACTAGTGCTAAGCTGTCAAAAACATAAACAACACTTTTTCCTTCCCGATCCGTCAGGTTTTGTAGCGCACAGTTATTGGAAGCTGCATTCCTCTGGGACAGGTAAATAGGGAAGTATTGTGGTTGAGAAAAACTTTGTCTTACCAATTCAGAGAGGGAGAAGCCAGCTTTTGGGAACCTGCATGCTGTGAATTCTTTTTCCTGAAAAAAAGAAACAAAGCATTTTGTCCTACTTTTCCAGAGATTAGCTTTTGTTTAATCTTCCAGTCTTCTGGCATTCTGAATCACTGACTACTCTAATAACATGCTAGTTAATCCTCATGAAACATGTAGTGATAGTTCAGCCTAAGAAATAATTCATGTTTTACTGCTACCAGCTAAAAGCTTATGTTAAAATTTGTGCTGTTACAGGGAAAAGAAAAAGAAATGTGTGGAGGGGGTTTGTCTCCTCAATTTTGTTTTGTGATTTATTTTTCATTGAACTTTCTAATCACTGCATTCTCAGTTTTTTCAGGCATCCTCAGCGTTAGGTAGCCAGTTCTTACTGGGTTTCATTTTATATTCTCTTATAGCATACCAAAGTTCCAGCCTTCCACTTCATCAGTAAACAAGTAAGAAAAGGAAACCTGTTAATTACAGGTGGTGTTTATGTCGAAAGATCTGATCTAGCTTCACATAAATCAACAATTTTAATTATCTTGGAAAAAAAAAAAAAAAAAACAGCTCTATGGTAAAAACCAACCAACCAACCAAAAATCTATAAAGAGAAGAAATCTGCAAAATATCACTAGTACTTTTTGTTGATTTGAGGAGGATGTTTTTTAAAGACAGTTTGTGACAAAAATGTCTTATCAACAATTTCTCTTGAAGGCATTTCAGCAGTATTATGCTTGTTCAAGAAACATGTATTCTTAATCTGCCAATT
This sequence comes from Ara ararauna, assembly GCA_028858755.1. Taxonomy (NCBI): domain Eukaryota; kingdom Metazoa; phylum Chordata; class Aves; order Psittaciformes; family Psittacidae; genus Ara; species Ara ararauna. The sequence goes on along the minus strand of CM054410.1, from coordinate 5,804,375 downwards.
TCTACTTATTTTCTGCATTTAAAAAAATGATTCTGAGACTCCAGGTTCCATAACAGTGATCATACAAGCTTTCCAAAAGGTAATTTTAAGTAAATTTAAAAACGACCAGGCCAGCAGCAAATGTCTCATCAGACAGAAGTGCTTACTGTGAGCTGCTGTTTGTGGACATGCTGTGCTGCTTCATGATTGGTATGTGCTACCGAAACAGCTGAGGGGCTTTTCCAATACATTAATTTGTAAAGAGCAGAGATTTAGAGAGTTGGGTCAGGACTGAGCTTTATAATCTTAAATCAGCTGTCAGTTTTGGCCTTTAGCTGGAATTTGTGGAAGTCTTGTATGATGCTCTTCCACGGTTTGACTTTTCACGTGTTGTCAATGATGTGATTAATCATTTTGCAATGTTCTTGAAGTGGGGAAAATCTACTTGTTAAATAGTAGTAATGAACACAACGCTTCTACTGCTAGCCTTACTGCATATTCACTGCTGTCAGGAGAGGGGGGAAATGGTCACATTGTTTTGTTGGGTGCTTGCCACACCAAATGCAGCCTTGACAATGCTTCACAGGCAAGTCAGGGCAATAGCAAAAACCAGTGAGACCTGGTGATGACAAACATCAGGGCTACAATTGAAGCTATATTTCAGAAGTGTTTTTTTGGCAATGAGACAGCTTTCCTACACTGTACGTGTTCCAGCCCAGCTCCGTGTGCATGTTAAGACTTGCCTTCTTAACCTTGTCCACTGGGCTTCATTTTTCTCTTTTTAATTTTCCTCCTTCAGCTCTTCCCACTGGCTCACTTACAAGCACATCCTGCTGAGATGTTTAAAAATAGATGGCTGAAAATAAGAACATTACATAAAAATGTGAAGCTATGAAAACACACGGAAAATATTCATAATAAATCATTCTTCTTCCTTTACCTTTTGCATCAACTGTGAACTATTTGAGCAGACAACTTAATTCTTTCTACAAATAATACACCCAGTATACAATGTCGCTGGACCTCTTGATAATCAGTGATAAGTAGTCATTTTTGTGGCTTAATGTGAAGAAAAAGTCTGTAGGCCAGACCAGGTGATCAAAATCACATTTTTGGGGGCTCCAAGTTCAATGGAACCATATCTGTATGTGCCTGTCAATGTAACATGGTACAGTAATAACAACTGTGTTCAAGAATAATTGTTTTAAGAGTTTTATGCTGTACTTAAAATAGCATTGGATATCACACTAGTCAGTGTGAAAACAAGCCATTTTCAAAAATAAATTTCATGTAACACAATGAACTGAAGTCTTTTAAGCATGGCATTTAATCTTTTGCCAATGTAAAGATATGAGCTCATTTTCAATATTCCCTATTTTCCTATTGCTTTTACGTTGCTAACTTGAATTATCTTTTGGTTTTGTGGTTAGGCTTTTTAATCTTGTTTACTTGTGTTCAGTTTCAGCAGAGATTTATCTGCAGAGACAAGGCTGAGGTCTAAAGACCAATTCATTTTGTTATGTTTCCTTCTCACCTACCTTTTCAAGTTTCAAAGGGGTTGGGAATAATTTGTTTGCTTTTCTGTATGCTTGCACACACTGTATTTGCAATTGTAAATGACAAAATATTAGCCTGATTTTTAATACTTCTGTAATTTGGTTCACTTGCTCTGATACTTGAAAACAAAGGAAGTAATTTATTTCACCAGCAGCTCCCAGGTAGTTTTTGAGCTATTAGTTAGAGCTTTCATTCTGGAAAGGCACACATCAGTAATCAAGTCTATTTACTTATTTCAGTGTGAATTCTTTGTGAAGGAGGGTCTGTCCTGAGAGCTTTCTGTGATTGATGCATCTGAACTGTGAAAGGAGCTGGTATAAAGTCCATGACAAAACCTCCTGCCTTTTTTAATGGGAGCAAAAAAGCCAAATTTCTTAGAGAGTGCATAACACAGCATTCTTCTGTTGTGCTATGTCATGGGAAAATTAATGTCTCATTTTTCCTCCCTAAGGATATTATCTTCCACATCAAGATGTATGTTTGTATGTGTGCCAGCTTGAGTTTTTCCTTTTCTGTTCTTTCTTTGGTTGCTTGCAGAACTCCACAAAGAGACATAGAACTGCTAAGCAAAGAATTAGTTGTTAATTAATCAGGCTTGCTGCTCAAGGCAAGCTGGGATCATTATAAATGATGAGGAACAGCAGCAGCTTGGGCCTCATGTAAGGTTCAGATGGCTGGGGCTGAGTGGTCAGTATGCTGGCAGACAGGAGGAAGACTATCTGCTGTAGGAAATGGAGGCTCAAGGATGTAAGGGGGGTTTCTCTGTCAACTCATAAAGGTAGAACTAGTTTCTCTTGTATTATTTATTGCTTGTAGGGTTTCTTGTATCCCTTCTGAGTGCTGGAGGAAAACATTACATACAAGTTCTCTACAAGGCATTTCTGCTGAGGTAAGCTGAGGGGTTTAATTAAGTTAGGGCTTGAACATATTAAAAGTAGAGGAAAAGAAGGTGTGAAAGTCAGTATGCTGGGATCTGCCATTGCCACCGTCTTTGTAGCTCACCAGAACTTGCATTCCTTCAAACCCTGTTTACAGCATTTCTTTCCAGTAGGAACGCTGGGCTGAGCAATCTGGCTTATGCCGCTTGGGTGGTTGGTTGTGTTCTGGGGTCAAATCATGCTTTTGGCAATGACATGTTCCCCTGAACTGTGTTAATCTATCTACTATGAATTAACCCCTACGTGTACAGCCAAAGGCACACACCAGAAGCAATTGGTTTTGTTTGGATTGCTTGTAATACATGGAATAACCATACCTGAATCAGAGTACTCATGCTGACTCCTTGAATCTTCTTTTGCCTTTTTTCTTCCCTTAACACTAGAATACGTTCCTGCCTTCTGGGTAAATCTAAATAAAACTTAATGTTAATTGTCAGTCTTCTTGCCTTCATGCTAAGCTGCACAAGATATTTTACTTTTAATTTCACAGTTCTCAGAACCTCAGGGCAATGCAGCAAAGTCTCAAGCCTTTATGTCTATGTTATGTCTAGTAGTGAATTATGTCTATAGTTAGGAATGAGTGCCATGGTCTGCTGAGCTTAGAAATGTGCTCAGTGTTATGTGGGTTTCGGTAACTTTGTCATGCAAAGTATCTCACAGATGTGGTTTTGCTTTGGTTACTTCTGGTGGGAACAAGGCTGAGATAAAAGGAGGTTAGAGAAGGGGATATGTGAAGACAAAAACATTACGAAGACCTCTACCTGACTGTGGGCAGGCAGGGTACATCTGACCATTTAGAATACAAAAGGATGGTAACCACGGAAGGAACTAGGAAAGCTCAGGTTGTATTTGTTACAGAAGTCCCTTCTAGTCAGCTGGAAATTAGTATAACAAGGAGCTTAGTCTGCAGAAGGAATCTGACAATTGTCATTAAGTTGTACAAGATGGCATGCTTGAAAGCAGGGGTGGGATAAGAGGGGCACTGAGGAGGAGTATGCAGCAGCTAAAGGCAGCTGTAAAAATCACTGCCATACTGTGTTGCCTGAGGCTAGAATAGTATCTTCCATGTCTGCATCCATGGCTGAATCACTTGTATACCTTGTATATGTCGTGGAGCAACCAGCCATTGGGCAGCAGTGCAGGAAGACAGCAGGAACACCCCATGCTTCGTTTCCCCCTAGAGAGGAAGAGAGGCCTGGCTGCAGGAAGGATTGGGGTCCTGCAGCAACATGGATCTGAAGGAAGCAGCAGTGTTAGCCCTGTTATCTCACCTCAGGGGGCAGGATGCATTGGAGGTGGCAACCATAAAAAGCCATGAACAGCATTCTGGTGATGTATTTAATTAGGAATACATAGTAATTTTTTTATAGGATAATGGTAAATAAATAAAGGATGTAAGTACATTCTCCCAGAACAACTTCCAGCTCAGCAAGAAGAGGACTCATCCATCTAAGCGCTGAGTTAGCTGTTCCTTTACCTTGCAGGGCAGCGCAGGTACCACTAGATGGCTGTCAGACTGAAGGTGCGAGTGCGAACCAGGTGCGAGTAGCACCCAGGGAAGACCAGAGTTCAATGCAGGGCCTTTACAAAGTGCTTTTGAGGTGAGGTCTTAACTACCAGAAAGTTTGGGGAAAGGGGGAGACTTAGTCATGCTGAATTGGCATTGTATGATGTTAATCATCACTGATAATTATAAATGGACTGATGTTTTAGCTTGGGAAGCAACAGGAAACGATAGGACAAGGGGGCTTTAAACTGAAATTAGGTAGATTTAGGTCAAATATAACGAAGAAGTTCTTCCCTGTGAGGGTGCTGAGGCACTGGCACAGGGTGCCCAGAGACACTGTGGCTGCTCTATCCCTGGTGGTGTTCAAGGCCAGGTTGGATGGGGCTTGGAGCAAGCTGCTCTAGTGGAAGGTGTCTGTCCCTGCCTGTGGCAGGGGGGTGGAACTGGGTGAGCTTTAGAGTCCCTTCCAACCCGAACCATTCTGTGGTTCTGAGGCAGAATGCTCCTGGTCTGCTGTGGGATTTAGGCTGGCGGTATCTCTAGGAGCTACCAGTGTTAGGTTAATTAAACCCTGGTTTGATAGTTCATACGTTGAAGAGACAGAGATCCCAGAATCAAAAGAGCTGAATCACTGTAGCATTTTCCTTTTTTCAGCTTGTATATCAGCGTTAGAAGTGTATCTTAAAGCTGCCCTGTGTTAATACAAAATGTTTCTCAGAAGGCACTAACAAAGCGGAGATGTTAAATAAGAAGGGGCTTGCACAGTGGCTTGACTTTGGGAATCCTGTTTGGCACCTAGTATTAGGCTCAGATCTGGCAGGAACAGGGCTGGAACACAGCCCCTGAAGAGTTAGCACATCCTCCATCCGTGTGTGCTTAACTTTGTTGATGGACTGGAAGAGTGGGATGAAATCCCAAACACTGATGCCTTAATATTGGCTCAAAACTGAGGTGGTGTTCCTGCAGATTCAGTTAAACTCATCTGGATATTTGGCACATATAGGGTCATAGAATGGTTTGGGTTAGAAAGAGCCTTAGGATCACCTAGTTCCAACCCCCTGCCATGGGGGAGTTGATGAGATGCTTCTTCAATGATTTTCTACAGTCAGTAGAAGTACACTGAGTGATTGTGTTGGGAAGGGAGGCCAATGCAGTGTTAGAGATGCACTTCACTACTCACATATGTAACTGCAGGGGAGATGTTAACTTGAAACCTGTCTGCCATGGCACAGTGAATTTACTGATCATCTCAGAGCCTGTGAATAAAAAATGGATTGGCCCATGCACCACAAAAGGCATGAATGAAGAGAAAGAAAGACGAAACTGTATCTGTAGCAGTCAGTGAGCTGTGGTAATTGGAGTAATTTCTCACAGGTGAACCCACAGATTTCCTGAGGGAAAAGCTCCATTAGTACTTGTTCCCGTAGACCTGCTTCCCTGCTATCTCATGAGACCCACTCATGCAAATGCGGTTCCCTGGGACAATTTCCATGCGTAAATTTTAGCAGAGTTAAAACTCTGTGCAGAGTCCTCAACTTTGAAGCCGCTTGACTGGGTGAGCTATAGTGGCTTAAATCACGACACTTACCCACCACATCTTGGAAGAGAAAAACTTCCAGAATTCATACCAGCTTGATTATTCAGCAGAAAGCAGTTAGGGGCAATGAGTGTTATTGCTGACTTGTTACGTGCAGGCTGCTCCAAGGCTTTTTGGCTGGTTGACCTTGATGTCCGACTAAAATGAGAGAATTGCATAAATATTGGCAGTCCTCAGTGTTGCCTTTTAGCCAGGGTTGAGTAAAGAGCTGTGGCAACATCAGCTTCTCTCAAATGGGCATGACCTTAAGGAGCAGGTTCAGCGCCTCACTGTAGTTTGTATTGGAGTGTGTTCACCCACAACACAACATTTGTCTAATAATGCTTTACAGGTTAGGATTGTCCTTGCCATTAGAGAGCCTTTGGTGGCCCTACTGGAAATTGGATTAATCAAGAGCCACATTCCTTCTCTTCCAGTTTCCCACCCAGAATCAGCCACACTGGATGTCTTTGAGGGTCTTATGTAACTCCTTCCATTTTGGGAATGTGGGTGTTTGGGAGTGTTTGGTGTAGCTGTTTTGGAGAGTGCTTGGAATGGTTATGGCAGCATCATAAGTGTTTTTAGGAAGATCAATGTACATATAAAACTACAGCATACAGTGGCTGGAGTGTGGATAAGCATGGAAATACCAAGGCTTGTGTTTGTATCTGGGTTTGCAGTTCTTGCCAGCAGGTCACAGTGATCACAGTCCAGCAAACCTGGGGAGCCTGAAGTGTTTGTTACCATTGGTGATAAAAGGAAGGTTGATCTTTGTCTTCAGCTTTCTGATTGACTTTTTTACATTTCAGAATCACTTGATGAAGGAAGTGAATGACAGTGAATGCATTGCAGCAATTTATAAGTGCTTACAACCTTATTCTTAACTGTGGTAAATTGGATTAAGTGTATGGATTTGAAGAGCGATACTGATTTACATCACATCTATGCTGCTTTTTGTTTTCTTTTTCCTTTAGTATCTGAAGCTGAGATACAGAAGCAGGCAGTGTGCAAAATAGAGGTCTTTTCTAATACCAGTCAATCTGTGTTACTTCAATGAAATTAAAATATAGTCAAGTATAAAATTTAACTACCTTATTGTAATATTTAGTTGCACTTCTTAGAGTTTTCAGTGTACTGGGTGATTCAATCTCTCTAGACTGTCATATAGCCAGAGATACTTAGCAACTCACAGCAACCTGCAAAAATAGGCCTTTAATTTGCTGTTACTTCAATAAACAGTGATTAAAGACCTGCAAACCCGTGCTGCTGACATATGTTGCTGTTTGGGGAGATAATCTGAAACTGATTTATCTTTTGTTCTGTGTAGTCTTCTTTACAATATTCTTGCTCTTGAAATGCATTTCTGTGGTTTTTGTTGTTTGTTGGTTTTGGGGGGTGTTTTTTTGCCATTTGTGTAATAACTCTGAGTAACATACCCTTGGTTACAGTTTTATTCAGAAATGCAAAATTGTGTAGACCAAATGCAGTTTTAAATTCTGGTAGAACACTTCACAGTCTCTGATTTACTTATGCCATAAATCTATTTGACCTTTAGTTTCCCTTAGGTATCTTTGTATCAGTTTGGAAATAGTTTAATTTGTTTAAGTGTGCATGCTTACATTATAATGAGCCGATAGCATTAATTTTATCATCCCTGGAAATGACTGTTCTGAGTCCTGCAAGCACTATTCAAGGCATGAACATATGTATCAGACTTGGAATTACAGATAGGAAAATCTTTATGGTTTTACCCTCTTTTTTATAAAAATATACTGCAAAAACATAGTAATTGTGCTCTACAAGTCTATTCAAGTATCTTTGCTGAACTGTGTAATATTTTATGCCTTTAATCATGAGTAGCTCATAGCTCTTTCTTCTCTCTGAAGCTTTGAAATTTCCTGGAGTGTGTTGTCTTGTCTTTGAGCTGATTTTTGTGAAATTCTCAACTAAGTCTCTCAGAGTTAGAGAGGATCTAACTAATTTGGTGTGGAACTAGGCAGTTTGGACTGCTTCAGGCCAGCTGGGTAAAAGTAAAACATCAGACCAATGAAATATATATAATTTTGAGAGGTAGAACCTCAGGGCATAAAGTTTTATGTTACCTGCTTTGTTGTTCTGAAGAAGATATTTCAAAACCAGTAACTTGCAAGTGAATTTTTAATTAGAAATTTTTAATGAGGTTTTCTTAAAATACCATGTAAGACACTAAAAAGACAGTAGAAGACCTGTGGATGGAAGGACATGAAAGCACTCCCTTTGTTTTATGAGTACTCTCTATTCATGAATGTGGTCCAATTATCTTCAGTATTTGTCATACAGTACCTTTAAGTTTATGAATTTTAATAAGAAAACTCTTTAATGAGATGAATCTTTGTGTAGCAAAGTAACAGATCCTGATGTGGGGTTCAAAGGGGGTAGGCAGAAACAAAAGCTGTAATGGAACTAGGGTGTACTTGGTCTGTGTCCTGTCTGTGTAGGAAGTATGCATCTGAATGTTGAGTTAAGGGCAAATTATTATGCTGTTTGTCTGAAATGAAGTGAAACATCATTGTATTCTAACAGAGGCATTGTGAGAGCTTCATTGCCCTGCAAGGTCCATATAAAGTGTACCACATCATCTGCTTTAAGTTTAAGCAGAAGAAAAATTCTGTATCACTTCATTTGTTCTTGCTGAGAATAGTCACAGTCCCCTGGAAGCTGATGAAAAGAAATTATTTTGAAGTAGCTGAGATAAAACCTGTTGTCTTGTAGTTAGTGTCTAGCTGCCTAATGTCTGAATGCTAGAACTGGCAAGCAGGAAATGTCATATGATATTATGACTTTATTATATGCGTGCATGGAGTTCTATACTAATAATTTAAGTCCTAAGGTACTTTATTAAGCACAATTGTCAGTCATGAAGCAATAGACCTTTTCATTGGAGATTTAAAATTCTAAGTGTTTGTTCAGAATTATTATGTTTTATTACTTAGTTATGGTACTTATGACTGATGATATAACAGACTATAACTTTCAGAAGTGAAATACCCTAAGGGTCTTCTACAGCCCTTTCCTTGTAGACATGTGTTAGATTTTTGCAACTGGTGTAGATATGGCAGGGATTGAATATGGAAATAATGAAATCTGAGTTAGATTTTTATCCCTTTTGCTGAATCTACTGTCATATTCTGCTAAAGTGCCCCTTAAGCAGCTCTACTTGGTGCTGACAATCCAGGCCCAGTTGTTTACATGAGCTGCTCTGGTACTATTCTGAATGCAGATATCTCTTAGAGTGAAGTAGCTTTGGGTTGGGCTTTTTTCCCTTCTGTGTGAGCTTTTCGTGGAGCCCAGACCCTACCATAAAGGAACTACAGGAACACTAAACTTCAGAGAGAATGAGTTTTCTAGAGAACTAGCTTCTATTGGAAGTACAACAGTAAAGACAGGAACACATGGGTAAGGAAAATGCCTTAGTTGTTTCTCTTCATCTTTTCCCTGTGAGTACAATTTTAGTCATCCAGAAAAAAATAAATAAAGTAACCTAGAGTATGAGCTTGCATCCTAATATTGAAACTAATAACTAAAGCTTCTCAACAAGATCTGCAGGCTGTATGCAATAATTGGATTGCCCAAAGTAGTTGGGGAGTTCTGTAGACCTTGATGGAGCTGAATGCTGGTGTCCTGCAAGGAAACAAGAGCATTCAGCTCAGTCTCTGTGCTGTGCCTGCTTGGAAAATCCAGTTTAATGTCCTGTGCCAGAGGTCAGCAGAGAACGCAGTGTGCATATTGAGTACATCATATATTCACAACCTTGTCTTCTTTCATAGGGCTTTGCCAGGTATTGTGCCATGGCTAAGACTTGGGGAATTGGTCAAAGCCTCCTTTAGCTTAGGTAAGACATTGCTGCAGAAACAAAGTAGTTCAGAAGGAATTCAATACTTTCAGTAAAATGTGCTTGAATATCTATATTTTACCATGCAGAAACCAGATTCCATTTAGGAAACATGAGTATTATATCAGCCTTTTATCAGTTTAACATGTGGCTAATAATTTATTACTTGTCAAAGTAAAAACTTTCTAATGCTCCTTCAGGGAGTGCATCTCCTAAAGGGTATGTGCTGTACTTTTCATTTTCTTGACCTTTGAGATTTTCATCATCATTTATAGATTACTGCAATGTATTAAAATAATTTTCTGAACAAAAAGAGTGGGGGAAAAAAATCTTTCATTGCAAGTAAAATCAGAGGGTAATTTCTATCAGTACATGTGCTTAATTGTTCAAGATAACTGCAGAATGCTGTTTGGGTATGTTTGAAATAAAAATATAGACCAATGCAAGTTTTAAATACTTCTGCTATAATTTATGCAGAGGATATGTAGTCTACTTGGTGAATTCTTTTGCAGTTTACCCCTAGAATAGTGTACTGTTGCCTCCAATGAGTTTATATGGCTTAAAGAATAAACCTGGTAATTTTGGCAGTCTGGAGTTTGCATCCAGTCACTACTATTTGTAAGAAAGTTGGATGAAAAGCAAATTTTAGGTGATCTAACAGTAGGTGGAAATTATAAAATACTGAACCTGTGAAATTAATGGTAGTTTATTACTGAAATAATAATATATCCATCTTACGTAATGCTTCCCTGCCAGAGAAACTAGTGAAAGTCAAAGAGGAGAAACAGCTGGAGAACAGCCGGGAGGTACAAGGGCTGCAGTGAGAATATGAAACAATCTGCAGAATCCCTAAAGAAGTGAGTTAGGTCAAAGCAAACGTCTTACCCCCTCAGTGCAATTCCAGCATCATAGGAAATTTACATTTAGTCCTTGATCAAAACCCATTCACTGTGTTTTGGTTCAAAGTCAGACCAGTAATTGGAAGGGTCCTGTACTGTGTTTTCATGTGACTCTGCCACACTCTGGTGTCAGACCAGATATCTGTCAACTTCCCAAATAAAGCCGCATGGTGGGGAGTTTTGTGCGTTCCTTCACTATACCATAGGAGTTGTTGCTGCATCAGAGTAGCAATTAGAAGCTTAAAAAGAGGTGCGATGCATTGATGAGGGATGAGCAACATGGTTTCCCCTTGGATAATGAGCGCTGTTCCTCTGCTGCTTCTAGAATTCAGATTCAGGGAAAAGGCTTTGAACTAAATGAAGCTGGATGCCAGGCACCTACACTGCTCTTTTAATTATGTCTGGTTATGAAATGTTAAGATCTTGGCAATAACAATATCTGCTAATTGTAACTGCTTGTTCTGAATTTGTTTCTCAGTTGAATTATACAGCACTAAATGTTCCTCTCAACATATTTTTCCCTCCCTAGTAACACAATGAATCATGAAGGACATTTTCTACGAGAGCTGGTGCAGCTCAGACCCAGCTATAGGAGGAGACTGAGTTGAAAATAGAAATATGTTGAAAGTAAAAGCACTCGCTTCACTGTTAAACAGTGGTGATTTGTTTGTTTTACATCCTTGTAAAGAACTTACTCTATGGAAGAACTTACACAAGCTTAAATGGTGAGTCAAGGTTTGGGTTGCTGTGAATTTGGATGCATGTTATGTCCACAATCCCACCTACATCACAGGACCTGTTGGATATTGAACTGGTCTAAGTACTTGGGCAGTAAAAGCCCCGGTATTTTTTCCAGCCATCTGCATGTTTAGAACAGTAGCTGGGCTAATTTTCTGTGGGACCATGTTAAACTAGCTCCTGCACGAGTAAGAAAACTGTTATTCTGGAAAAGCAGATCGGTTGCACTACCTGATTGTATTTCCAAAGTGTGTGTCAGAGGGGACAAATAGCTTTTAAAAGATATCTGTTCTACACCAGGATACCTGTTGTAACAGGCACAGTCAGCACTGACTTTGGCTCTACCAGACCGGAAGGGCAGCAGTGGGCTGTGCTGACTGTTGTGGCAGTGTGCAATTGTTTTTCCTAAGGAACTGGAATAACTATGAATAAATACAGACTTTCCCAGAGAAATGCAAGTGGCAGCGCCATGCACAGGATCCTGGAGTGGTCTGGGTCATGGTCCAGATTGGATTGGAATCTTATCTATTTTACCACCTAAGTAATCTTACTAAGTAGTCCCACCAAAGTAGTCCTCCTGTAGAGAGTTGTTGACAAAAAATAAATGCTAATTAAGCAATAGAAGAAATAAAATCATAAAATACAGCTGGACCTATGCATAAAGCAGCAGAAATGCCACCCTTTTGTGGCAAATATAAATGCCTGTCATCTAATGTTTACTTGTTTCAGTTGTGTTGGAGCATCCCATCTATAATCCGTCACAGTTTCTGTGGCTTAAATCATGAATTTATCTTACTATTGACCCTAAGAGATTAATTTGAGTCACGTGCTCCAAATTGTGTGAACAACTGTGCTTATCTGTTCTTAAGCTATGTAGTGCAGTGAGGATAGTATCTAAAACCTGAAACTCTCAAATGCCTCCATGAAATTGCATAACTCTGCAAGTGACTGAGTTTGTACATCCATGTGGGAGACAGGTCACAACACTGGGAAGTATCCCCTGTGCTCCAAATGGCACTGTACCGTGCAAGAGCAGTGCAGATGGTAAAGGCACATTGCACATCCACTCTCTCTAGTTTTCTTTGGGATATGCTTTATTACATATCTGAGATTTTACTTCCACATTCTGTTCACTATAGGATATCCGACTGAGAAGACTAAATCCTTGTATGGATCTGAACACAATGGGAAGGGGAAGTGGGAAGAGCGGCTGAGAAGGCTGGAAGAAAAGACAGCAGAGTACAAGGGCAGTATGTGAGCCGAAGGATCAGATTATGGGACAAATGATCCCCTTTACTGTTTCCTTAATTTGGTTTTAAACAGTGTGCTCTGTAGTATGTAAAATGCAGCTATTTCTCATTTATACTCCCACTGCCTCTATTCACCTAATTCTTTACACTTTTAATACTTCTGAGCTATCATCTCATTCTCAGTAGTTCTTTTATCTTTCTTCCAGAGAAGCCATTCACCATTCAGTAAAAAAGATAACACCAACTCTTTTCAATATGGTCAATAAGCTTTTTTTTTTTTCTTTTATTCCTTGTTATTTTTATTCCTTATTATTATTTTAAATAAGTATATGAAAAAAGTTTTGAAACTTTTGCTTTCTAGCATGAAACATTCACAGTTTGCACACTGCAACTGCCCTTCAAGCAAATTCTCTTGCAGACACTATGTATTTCATACAGTAGCAGTGCAATTTGTTACTAATAGGTTGATCATCTGGCTACAGGCAAACTTTGAAAGCTTTCACATACGGTGCTTTTACTTTAAGCTTATTAGTGGCTCTAGAAACAGAATTCATTTTTGTATAGAGGCTTCTTCTGCATGCCTGGTGGATAAGCATTGTACAGACAGCGCTGGTGTGTAGCCCTGAAAGAATGCTTTCTAGTGCTTAGTGCAAGATGTTAATTGCATGAACATTAGAAGCTCAAAGACAAATAAAACGGTAAGTGTATTTCTGCTGACAGAAGCTGTTTTGTTTGTTACGCATTCAATATTACATATTCACCAAGATATGACTGGCAGAGTTTATTCTTATTACTTATAGAGAAGAATGAACGCTTATTACTGAATAAACTTTGACTTTTGACATTCTCAAAACCTCCAGCTCCATAATGAAGTGTTGGAGCTAGATATGTTGGCTTGAGTACTTCTTATACCTATGCTGGCAGAAAGCAGTGTCGTAACTGATGTTGTTGCTTTGCTATTTTGTTATATACAGATGTGTATATTTCTGTTCTTATTCTTGGGAATGCTTTACAACCAGGCCTAGTTCCCTGTGTAAATGTATTTAATCGGTGATACCGGATCCTCCAGGATTAAGCTATCTGTCTCATTGAAGGTGTCACTTTCACCAGACTGATTGGCGTTTTTTAATCTGTTTAGCCGAGACTGCATTCGTTCATGTTCCTTTCTCAACTCCGAGTAGGAATGGGAGAAAGTGTGGAATATTGATGTTGCAGGAAAAGACATGATGAGAATTCCACTGAGGATGCTGCTGAGAGCCACCATCTGGCCTGGGACACTTCGTGGTACCATATCCCCATACCCCACAGTGGTCATTGAAATGATGGCCCACCAGTAGGAAGCAGGTATGCTCGTAAATTCGAGCACCTTCCCAGATTCATTCTCGGCGAGATAGACCAAGGGAGAAAACAGAGTGACAGCAACACATAAGAAGAGTAAAAGCAAGCCAAATTCCCGTGTGCACCTCCGAACTGTGAGGCCCAAAGTCTGCAAGCCCAAGGAGTGTCGGGCAAGGTGCATTACATATAAGATCCTCAGGGCTCGTAAAACCCTTAGCACCAAACTAACCTTCTCCAAATATGTGTTGCTGCTTGGCCTATTGTCCTCCTCATTTGAGTCATCCTCTGAGAAGATGAGGGAAATGTAATATGGTGAAATAGCCAAGAAGTCAATTATATTTAGGGGTCCTTTGAAGAACTGACATTTGCTTCTTGCCTGAATGAATCGGAGGCAGAACTCGAGGGAAAACCAAGCCACACAGATGGTCTCTATGACGAAGATGTAATAGCACTTCTGGGAACACTCACCCTGACACAAAAACAAAAAGAGAATTAAATAAAAGAACAGTCTGTGAACCAGCATCCAAAAATACTAAGGAAGAAGCAATATGTACTTGTTTGAGTCACTGGTATCAGAAACAGACAAATCCCTAGCAGGTAGTTGTATGACGGTCATCTTTCAGTGGTGTGTAGACAATAATAAGCACATGAAATATCCGAAGGAACGAATGTATCTACTTCCTTATTTTTCATAGAACCATAGGATTGGAATGGACCTTAAAGCTCACCCAGTTCCAACCCTGTGCCACCGGCAGGGACACCTTCCATTAGACCAGGTTGCTCTAAGCTGTGTCCAGCCTGGCCTTGAGCACTGCCAGGGATGGTAAAGAATTTCCTTCTAGTATCTGGCAGGTTAAAGCCATTCCCCTTGTCCTGTCCCTACAGACCCTTGTCAAAAGCCCCTCTCCAGGTTTCTTGTTGGCCCCTTTAGGCACTGGAGCTGCTCTAAGTTCTCCCCTTAAGGAGCCTTCTCCTCTCCAGGCTGACCCAGCCCAGCTCTCTCAGCTTGTCTCCATAGCAGAGCTGCTCCAGCCCTTGCAGCATCTGTGGCCTCCTCTGGACTCACTCCAACAGCTCCACATCCTTCTTATGTTGTTGCCCCACAGCTGGATGCAGGATTGCAGGGGGTATGTCCCCAGAGTACACTAGAGGGGGAGTATCCCATCCCTCAACCTGCTGCTCATGCTCCTTTTGATGCTGCCCAGGACACAGTTGGCTTTCTGGACTGTCAGCACACACTGCTGGGGTATGTTGAGCTTCTATTCTTATTATGTTGCTTCTTCCAATCTAAATGAATGAAACTTATCTCTGTATAAAGTCTTGGCATGCAGCCTGTAAGTCCCAAATAAGTCTCACTTTCTGCTCTCAAAGGGAAATTAATTTAAACTTGACTGGTTTATAAGCCTGTACAAAAATCAGCTTCTCTTCGAAAGATTAATGTTTGAATGTCTCTGTAGACTTCTGGTGCTGTTTGATGCATGGTGCTTTCACAAATGCTGTGTGCAGTGGTGCAGTTAAATGTTGTTCAGAGATACTCATTGAGTCATTTGGATCTCTGGCTCAGTACTGCTGTATATAAATTTTGTTTCTATATGTACATGCAAATTTTTTATTCTAAAGGAAAATAAATATCCACCGAGTAGCTGAAACTTGCACTGAAATCTCCTCTTCTAGTTTTGAGGCCACATGCTACAAGAATCGTTTCCTTGGTTCTATTACTGAAGGAATTGCTTTAATTGAACTGCCTTGAACTCATGTTCATTATTTTCCTGAGCTATGCTTAAAAAAAAAAAAAAACAAACTTCTACTGGCCTATTCCAGGGAAATGAGGAGGCAAATGTAAATGAACTTGTAATTACTTGGGCAAACTTTGTCCTTTAGTGATGAGCAGCCACTAGATTGCATCCATCCAAAGAGCAAGTTAACAGGTACACATATCGATTACAGGGACTGAGGTTTCTGCTTACTGTATTCCAACTGGCAAAGAGCAAACCAGATCCTGCCACCATTTTTCATCTTAAAAGAGATAAGAAATAGTAATGAGATCAGCATCTACAGCTTAGCAGCTGGACACCTCCCCCTTAAAGAAATGCATTGTTTTGAATACTGGTGTCACAGTGTTCTTATGCACTCTATTTATCCTATTGATAAATACATTCCTATAACTGTTCAGAGATGTACTTAATATGTTCTTAAGAAACCTGGTGTTGTGATTGGACTAATGCTGTTCGGGTTTTTTTTCTGTTTTTGTGCATTGTGAATAAATTTATTGAAGAATTGTGCCAAGCAGGTTCTTGTAAGATGTTTTCAGTGGTATGCAGCTGTTTACATGAAGTTCCTGCATCAGTGCAAATATTTGGATTACAGTTGAAGTGAACTAGAGTCTTTCATGGACTTTGGCTGACTTTGAAGCATCTTTGTGTACACATTATCGAAACACTGGCATATGAAGTGTATGGGCTCTGAGGTTTTGGTCAAGATGAGAAATCTCAGCTACAGCTGAGAACCAGAGAAAGGGCTTGACCAGTATTGCAACCCTTCGAAATTCCAGGCCAGACTCAGAATATGGGCTGTCGCAGCATGTTCCAGAAAAAAAAAATATAGGAGGTGGTAATTTCATTTTAGATTTTTAAGTTGCTTGAAAATTAACATTTAGCAAATAGCTCTTTCTAGGTACAACTGAGGTACAGGAGGGCTTAGCAAGGTTAAAGAGTCTTCTCATATTCTTGCTGAACAGTGACTTGCATCTGTAAGGTGTTCACAGCTGCAGAAGGTCAAGCAGAATTAGTGATTCACACAAAAAGGACATGGAACTGGTGGAGCAAGTCTAGAGGAGGCCAAGAGGATGACCAGGAGCTGGACAACCTCCCATGTGGAGACAGGCTGAGAACTGTGGGGCTGTTCAACCTGGAGAGGAGTCTGAAGGGGGCTACAAGGATGCTGGGGAGGGACTCTTCATGAGGGACTGTAGGGATATAGGACAAGGGGTGATGGGTTCAAACTTAAACAGGGGAATTTTAGATTGGATATGAGGAAGAAATTCTTTACTGTAAGGGTGGTGAGGCACTGGAATGGGTTGC
This sequence comes from Ara ararauna, assembly GCA_028858755.1. NCBI lineage: Eukaryota > Metazoa > Chordata > Aves > Psittaciformes > Psittacidae > Ara > Ara ararauna. Next base: position 5,787,642 of record CM054410.1, on the reverse strand, counting down.
CCAAGGAAACTGTAAATGTTCCATCTCTGGCAGTGTTTAAGGCCAGGTTGAACAGAGCCATTGGTGACATGGTCTAGGGTGAGTTGCCCCTGCCCACGGCAGGGGTGTTGCAACTGGATGATCTTAAGGTCCTTCCCAACCCAAACTACTCTATGACTCTATGATTCTGTGTTGAAGGACCATCTGTGCAGAGAAAGGAATTCCTTTTGAGGGGGCACAGTGGCCATGTCTTATTCAGGAATCACTGCAGACTCTTGGTTTATGAAAGGCTTTTTTATCCTCTGTCGAATAAAGTTAGGTCCTCTGTATGTGCTTTTTGTGACTGCCTGTCTCTGGAATTAAGCAATTTAGAAGAGCAGTGCCTCATATAGTCTTATCCATTCTCATAGGAAATGTTGATTAAAAACACCCCAGGAAATACATATCCCTACTACTAATTAAACTTGTTACCAATGCTGTTACGCTCTGCATTGCAGAATGTCTGTTGTGATAGAATTACTGCTGGTCTCAAGAGTAACAAGTCTTTTTGTTCAGGCAGTGTTTATGTCGTTGGTTATCTGAGGTCCCCCAGGTAAAATGATACCATATTCCTGACATATATGTTTTCCCCATCTAGCTCTCAGAATACTTTAGTTCTGTAGCACCATTTGGGGATTTTTCCATTTGCTACACAGTAGACCATCGAGATAATAATTTATCTCTTAGTAAGCATTGCCAAAGGTAGTGAAGACTTGGCCCTGCTAGAGGATCAGGTTATAGTTCCATTAGAACTCACTGCCATGGCCATGCCTAGAATGCATTGACATTTGCAGACTGCTGACTTGACTTGATGGTATTGCTTGCAATCAGCAGTTGTGTTATGCAGTGTTCACTTTGTTTGATTTGTAAATTATTTGTACAGTGCCGACTGGGCTCTGCACAGACCTGCCTGGGGTCACTCTAGTGATGTGGTGTGGGAATTAGTCATTGTTGCCATCAAGGTAGCTTTTATTTTGTTAATGGATTGATTCTACAGTACATCTGTTTTTTATTTACTTCCACACATTTTCAGGTGACATCGCTTTCAGATCATGATGTAGCCTTTGCTATTCCTTCCTTGGAAAATGCAAGAAATGAACTGTTGTCTGCTGTGAGTTGTAACCATTAACCTTTCAGGTGTCTTTAGAAATGAGCATGAAATGTCAAGGTATAGCATTGTAAGGACTGCTTGAGAGATTGTGTTTTCAACTCTTGCCATCCTCAGTTGCCTCAGGATTCCCCGTGGAAAGTTACATACACTTCAAGTAAGCAATTTCATGCAGTCAGCTTCCTAAATGCATATCTCAGTTTTCAGAAGAGTGTCCTTCACATCAAACTTTTCAGGGGTGTTACTGTGGATTTTATTTTTCCTTGATGCATAGTTGTGGATGTAAAGGACAGTCAGCTCTCCCCTGTGAGCATATTGTCTGTTTTGCCCTGTTTCTCTCAGAGGGAATTGATTTATCCATGCAGCATGATAGTTTTGTATGGAGGTGACTGCCTCAAGCCCTAGAAATAACGCAGTTGAGCTACACTCATAGAAAGACCATTCACTCCATTACGTAGTGTAGATGTACCATGACTTATTCAGTCCATATACAACATCTGCCAGAAATTTCCAAGCCTCTTTCTCTGCCTGTCTTTATTTCTTTGTCATTAGTGTCTAAATAAAGAGTGGAAGATCCTCACTCTGTGGTATTAAGTGAGAATGTGCTCATTGATTTCACAGTGGGAAATAGATTTCATCCAGTGAGCTTGTATGTGAATGTTTTATATATTAGGGAAGTTTGTATATATTATGGAATATATGTGATGTGGTTTATGTATAATGCCCCTCTCTAATGTCAGTCCCTTTGAAGATTCTTGATCCTTTGAACATCCCATTCAAAAGCAACTCATATTGGAATAAGAGGGGAAAAAGAAGAAATATTAACTACCAAAGCCAATTTCTGTTTCTCTCAGTATTTCTGATGATTTTTAGACCTCAGAGTGCTTTATGTTCCTCTTACAACTGTTGTCCATAGAGCAGGCAGAATAGTATACTGACTTTAAAATACCATGTTCTTACCAAAATATGAATGCCTGTATACCAGCGGTAGATTTCAAATTTGCTGTTGTCGCAATTGCCATTAGGTGTTACTTTCAGCAACTTCTCAAATTATAGCCGAAATGCTCTGATCCATGAAAGTTTGGGTTTGTTTTTTTTTTTTTTCATAAATGGTCAATAAACCAATTTTTTTGCATAACTTCTAAACATTTCCTCTCTTTGAACAAAACAAACACATTTGGGAAATTCTAGCGATCAGTGCCTGCCAACACAAACCACAGTAAACTACTCCCTCCAATAACCTCACCATTAACTAGAGCAGAATTCTGAGCTTCTATTTTCAGATCTCTGAGACAAATTTGTCACTGACCAATTTTTCCTCCTGTCTGCATTTTTGCACCCAGAATATCCTGGTGGAGTGGAAGGAAAGCTCCAAGCTGTGTGGTGTTGACTGTGAACACGAGGGGAAGATGAGGTTTAATTTATCACTGACTACAACATATTTCAGATGGGCTTTTCAACATAACCCCTTGACATGTTTTACTCCACTACAGCATTAATCAGTAGTCAAACTGTCATTGACTCTGATGGGAGAATAGATATCACAAAGGCAGTGGTGAGTGAGCATCTAAGTCTTTATACTCTCTTCACCATGCAGATTTACTTTTGAACAATGCAAGAATTTATCAGGATTTATAGAATTTTTCTCTTGGTGAAATTCTACAAAGTGTGATGTAAATGTAATAAACCACATGCCTGGTATTGACCATGTGTATGAAAATAACATTTGGCCCAGCAACAAAGGAAGCATTTTGTATGCAAAAAGTTACATACTGAGCCTCATGCCTGAAATATTGAGTGATTTCTTAAATTTATAAACAGTCCCAAAGAAACAAAGAGGCTGTTTCAAACTTGTGTACCACCAGAGATAATGAGCAATTCATGCTTCCTTTTCATTATTGCCTTCCGCTGTATAAGTCAATGGCTTATTTTCTCTGTCCTCTTATGCGTTGGAATGTTTATAGTGTTACAGTAAAATCGCTCATTTTAGGATGCTTCTATTAACTTCTCTTTAGATACGAAAAAACAGGCTCACAATAAAATGTAAGAACAGCAGTACTGAGTCTGCTTAGCCCAATGCCTTCAGTCGCACAGGTAAGTTTACAGAAAGGAGATTTATTCAGTAACTCTGAATTCAAGCTAGATGAACCTGAGATTCATGCCATTCACAAGATAAATAAGATGAATTTCATGTCCAAGTGCCCTTTTAGTTTACCAGGAAACATTACTTAAGGTGCAATGACATCTAGGATAATAGCAAAATCAGATCTCACTTATGCTGCACTAACCTATCTTACAAGAGGTATAAATCTCATCTAGTGAAAATAATATCTTTACATGCATCAGTAATTGTAGCAATGCTTAGGGAGAATGAATCAGAATTTCCCCTCTGGAATTTATATCTTGTCTATCCACCTTGGTTTTCAGATGCAACTCACTTTGTTACATTTTCTAGACAAGGAAAAGCTTATTATTTTATACATAGCTGGATGAGAACACCAATGAACTATTCTTGTGCCTTCAGGGTCTGCTCTCTGCTGACCATTTGTGTCCCACTTGATTGCACTCTAAGACATTTTATAATTAAAATATGCTCTGTAAAATTTGTTCTAAATCATTACCTGATTTGCCAATTAATTTCCTACTGCAAAGATTTAGCCCAATACCTTTTGCAGTGGGTTTTTAGTCCATTGTAAGTTGTTTTTCTGTAGATGCTGAAGCAAACGCAAACCAGTGATGATCTGTATTTTATAAATCACACTCTTCAGTGTGCTCCTCTTGTAAAACCGTTTGAGGATTCTGAGCATTTGAACCTGAGTCTGCTTGGCCTGTTAGCAGCTGAAAGCTGTGTTGCACACTGATAGAAAAGGTGTCATATTTTATCTCTGGTATCCTGGCCATTATCAACTAGAACTATCAAAAGGAAGCGTGCAAAGTTTCTCTTAAACTGAGAAAAATAGGGAAAAAACCCATGCTAGTCCCATTACAGTGGAAGCTCCTATATTCTGCACCTGTGTCAGGACAGGAATTGTATGAGTACCACCTTTATGCCTTGTCGTGACTGACTTAAGTGGAAGTTCATTGGCAGCAATCTGAACCTGGTTTCCATGGTGTGTAATTTAAGATTTCACGCAATCATAAAATCATTGAATGGTTTGGGTTGGAAGGGACCTTAAAACTTATACAGTTCCCACCCCTGCCCCAGGGAGGGACACTTTCCACTAGAGCAGGTTGCTCCAAGCCCCGTCCAATCTGGCCTTGAACGCTGCCAGGGATGGGGCAGCCACAGCTTCTCTGGGCACCCTGTGCCAGCGCCTCAGCACCCTCACAGGGAAGAATTTTTCCCAAATCTAAACCTCTATCCTCTTCTAGTTTAAAGCCATTCCGCCTTGTCCTTTCACTGTGTGCACTTGTATGGTGCAATCTTCTGATAGGGTGGGTCTGAGTTATAAGGCAATTTCTTGTGATCTCATTTCTATGCTTGCCAGTTAGTACTGTTTATAATGTTAGTGATTTCAAGTGTTGTGGCAAGTAGTCTATTTCCTAGTTAAATAGTGAAAGTTGCACCAATGCTTATAGAGCAGTTTGCTAATAGATCAGTATATGGATCCTTTCAGTCATGATACACTTAATGATTAATATTTTCAAAGCTTTAGAGTGGAAAGCAAACTGTACATTAGAGATATGAATATATGTTGCTTATACAGCATATTTAGGGGAGAGGCAACCAGTATTATTTATGAAGCCAATATAAGTCCTTGAACCTAGCTAGAAGTCATGATCGAACCACAGTATGCTAACACTGTTATTCCCAGAGTACATTTATGGAAACCAGCTGGCTCTTCATCATAAGATGAGTGTGTGATAGACAGAAAGGATTTGAAACCTCTTCCCAGCTAGATCCACCCTAGATGCAGCAGTGGTTGCTTCTGAGTAAAGGCTGTGTTGGCGTTCAGTCACCCATAGAAAGAGTCTCAAAACAAAGCAGGGACGGAATTAATAAAGAAGTATGCTTGGCTCTCCTTGATTCAGACTCCTTTTGGAGTCTTAGCAGAGAGTTTCCTTAAACGTAGGACCTGGATCTGCTCAGTACTCTGTATTCAAAAGGTAAGCTGCCAGAACTTCATTGTTCACACCAGAAATGTGTTTGTCTCTTTGGCTGGTGCAAGGTCACAATTCACATCTGCTAAACCTACCCTGGCAGGTCCAGATTTTGTTTGGCACATTCAAGTACAGCCAGTTCCTGCTCCCTCTGATCCTCACACTGGTTTATGGACAGAGGCCAGTGTCCTCTGAAACAGTAGCAGATGGGACAAGCCTGTGTTATGGGGATCGACCTGCCTTCTGCCTGCTTGTGCTACCCAACGCTAAGTAGGGAGGCTTATCTCAGGAAGACTGCTCTTCTTGCAGTCTGGCCTTTTGGCCCACTCTGAGATAAAGCATTCAGCCCTCTATGTGGAGGATTTAGGAGCAAAACTGGCAGGAACTTTCTAAGCCTAAGGTTGGCATTTCTTTGGCAAGGTACTGTTTTCCAGCCTTTTGCGCTTCTCAAGGTTATACGTGTACAGTATATACATGTACATCCTGGGTTATAGCTTCTCCCTGGTCAGTTCCCTCTGTGGAAAAAAAACATGGGCTAAAGTGACAGTGAAAAAACAATCTTTGGTTCTTGCTTTTGCCTGCCCACAAATCCAAGGTGGTGGGTCTACAGGGTGAGGCTACAAGTCTAGCAAGTGGGTAGACAGGAGCAGAGGCAACAACATACACTTAATTAACTGTGGGCTGTTCTTATCCTAGTCCACAGCATGAAATGAACTGATGCAGGAGAGAAATCCCTTTTGGACTGTAAAATGATGACTCGGTGGGGAAGTGTTGTGCCAGCCTGTGTACCTGGGGATGTGGGATCCAGCAGCAGTGCTGCAGGTAGTGCTGAATCACTGCGACTGCATTGCTGCTGCTGTTTGAAAAATTAAGCCATGCTCTGCTGAATCAAGTGGTGTTTAGGGAGAACTTGAAACCCCCGTGTTGTGGATCACTTCAGTGCTTGGATTTATGGTTACAGACTGATGCAATAAAATCAAAAGCTTTACAGCCTGCTGAGAAAGAGACTGTAACCTGATTTACAGAATGATGAGCTTGTTAAAAGGGTGCTGCGTATTCTGATCACAGAACGATCTCCCACTCACTTTGCTTTATGGAAAAGAAGCGTAGACTTATGAATGCTATTACCGTAACTAGTACAAATGAGGAAACTAAACTAATATTGGGGTTATATTAGTGTGGACATTACAAAGAACGTAGAAGGAAATTATTATCTGTGTGTCCAACACATAATTATCTCCTCTGAGGCAGAAGTGTAACTGAAATAGAGTATTTCAATTAACTTTTAAGCTTGGGTCCCTATTCTTCAAACACCGCGAGAATCAGTCTAAGGAATCTGAGTTTGATTTAAACCAATTGGTGACCCCAGAGTGTCTGTGCTAGGAGAAGGATGTGAAAGAATTATCTTCTTGTTTTTCTAGTAAGAAATTGAGCAGAGTTCATTTTGTTACTGAAGAACAATGTAGTCAAAATAACAAGATATTTATCTGGGGCTTAGGAGGATGACCTTCAATTTCCAGTTTTGCTGCGGTTCAGATCGTTTGCTCTGCTACTGTTTATTCTCTACTTCTTCCCTCATTGCTTTGTAAGTTCTTTGGAGCAGAAACTACTTGTTGTTGTACCTGTGTAGTGCATGGTGTACTGTGGGTCCCAAATATGGTTGAATCTGGTATGAGGGAAAATGCTTGTGCTAATAGGAGGAGCTGATGCTGTAGGAATAAACACAGCTTATGTAGCGCATAGCCCTGATGCTGCAAAGAAATTTGCAATTAGGTTTGCCCAGAATTAGAATACTTCACTGTGAATTTGACTGCAGCAGAAGAGTGAAGAGTCCTCAAAGATTCCCATCGCATTCAAGGAGGAATTTCTAAAGCACAGATTTGGGTGGTTAGTTATTTTTAATACTTGTTGCATTACTGCGACGAACTTGGAGGGTGCATTGACTTCAAATAGCGTTTTCCAAACATAAAGTGCCTCCCTCAGAGGAAATACCCATCTTAAGTAGGGCATTTATTAAGTAATCATCTGTGCTGAGCCCCTTGAGATGAGTCAAGTGAGGAAAGTGAACAGAGTATTTTTCTATTATAAGCATTACAAACCTGAAAGTGGCAAAAGGGTAAGAAAAGCCTGACTCCCAGCAAGGAACACATGTGCTGCCACACTGAATAACTGTGGATTGACCTCCAGCTGCAGAACAGCTGGAACAGCTGGATGTCCCCCCAGGATAGCGTGCAAAGCCAGGAGGCTTAGTGCTGTTGGGATACAGCCAAAACTGGATGAACATAAGGCAAACTAATAACGTCTAATTGTGCTTTCTGGACATTGGACCGCGCACTAGAGCCAGCCTTGAAAGCTATTCAGCATCCATGTGCTCATGGGAATGCCCAGACTTCCTCAAGAAAATTGTTTTCTGTGGCAGAGAGGATAAACTGAGATGCAGATGTTCAGCAGTGCCCACCCCCCATTTGAGGGTCATTACTTAAGTCATATTACAGACTTAAGTAATAAGAACTTCATCAATGTTGTACATGTTAGATTTAATGCTGAAATATGTAATTCTGTTGGCAGAGGCTTGAAAAACAGTCACAATGTGGAACTATGAAATCAGAGTCTTAATGGTGCAATTTCAAGGTGGAAGCTTTTGATGTTACTGAGCAGATATGCAAACCTCCAAAGACAGGTCCCATAAGGCAAAAATTTCTGTATATATCCAAGTCCCAGGCCTGAATATTGTGATTTCTCTTGTTTCATGACTTGTTATGTCGTATCTTCCTTCAACTGTTATCAATATAACTAATTCAATCCACAGAGCAAGTGAGCTACCTGGACTCTACTGTGTCTGCTGCTAGTAGAGTGGAAGTTTTTATGTGCTTTGGTGAAGCATAATTTCCTACTTTAAAGTGCTACAATACTTTCATGGTTAGAAGAAATCAGAATGGTACTAGGTGACTAGATAACTTAGGAGAGTCAAGTGTCTGCAGTAAGTATCCTCATAGGAACTCAGAAAAATATACTGAGCAGATGCAGTAAAACCAAAGCACATCCAGCTCTATTTTGTTCCAAGTGATATGCCTATACCAGTGTATTTATAGATATGCCTGTACACATACGCCTTTATAGTCTTACACTTTTTAATGAGCATTAGATTTTCTTTCTCTCCACAGTACGACCAACAAATTGTTTTTTCCCCATAAGGTAAAATTACTTCACTTTTAAAGAAGATGAGTTTTTCAGCAGTTTCCTCTAGTGTGCAAGCCGAATATTCTGGTTCAGTACCAAACAGTGAAAAACATAAGCCAGTGCCTCCAGAATAATGGTGTAAAATGAAAAAAATTGAAATGCTTCCATGTATTAGGTATTGGGTTCTTTTTGCTGTGATCATGTTTTCTGGATTCCCACTGCAATTAGAGGCTAAAACCTTGCTCTTTTAAAAGGAATTAGATTTTCATATAATCAGAAGACCCCAGAAATAGGAACTTTAACAAGATGAATGGTCTAGGTTTCAAGATAAGATCATTAGATGTGGCAATACGGGTTGCAGCTTATGTCCCTGTATGTTCATTAAGTTACATACAGTACATGAAGCAGTTACAGGCTTCTCAAGGTCTGTTAAGAGCAAATACAAAAAAGAGTAGTAACGATCTGATCACACACTGATCACCAAAAAAGAGAGGGAGAACAGAGAATAGACATTTCCTTCTCTTAAACCACACTTAAACAGTGTGATCTGTTGGGAGACATCTACACTGGGAGAACATTTGGTGGTTACTGGTGCTGAGGGGCAGGGAATGGAAATGTCTAGGGCTTTTTTTTCTCTTTTTATCCGCTGACCTTAATTCGTTCCCTGCCTGAAAAAAAGGCCTTGCTGTATTCTTTCTGCTGGGTCGTTTCTCCAGAGGATGCCAATTTTAGGGACTTACTAAAAGAAATACCTAACGAAAATCCCAGGAGTACTTCAAACCAGTCTCCCTGTCTGAGCTCTTCTGCAGTAGTTTTATTCCATAGTTCTCTGGTTTAATGATGTTTTTTCCACTGGGTTAGGTATGCTGAGCGGTGACTATTTCAATTACTCCTCTTGGATCCTGATTGTAACTCGTATGTGGGACTGGGACTTTTGGGGGGGTCTTTGATGGGGCTTTTGCCTTGTCTCTAGTGGGATGATCTTAATTCCTTTGAGGAAAATGCTAGCAGATTTTATTACTTCAGCATTCTTATCCTATATGCATGGCTTCTGATTCAGATTTCTAGTTCTCTCAGGCTACCCATTCAGATCAATAATAAAATTTCTCACCTCCAAATATGCCTTTATTTCTATACCTATTTACACACATGCCTCGATTGCTGTATCTTGGTGATACTACATTTACTTCCTTACTGAAGACAGTTTTGTCTCCATAAAGAAGGGATGCAAATATCCTGGATAAGGATGAATTGCCATTGGAGGAGGTGATATTTCAGTTGCTTTGTGCCCAAATAACATAATTTAACTAATGAGTCCTCTTTCCTTAACATCATGTATGACAAATCCTTTTTTATATCTGTTACATGGTCAGACTTAAACTCACACTGGTGATCACTAGAGATACACATTTGCTGCTCTAAAATTTTCCTGAACTTTTGTCTGCCTTTGCCCCAGGTCTGTTCATTCTGGGTTAGGATTCACAGCAGGTGCTGATGTGGCATATAATTACAGGACTGTTTGCCCATCTGTCAGTGTTTTTCTTTCATATCTCTAATGAGGAGGTTCCTAAATGTCATTTGACATGTTCTGGAGCATGTGCATGGTACCAATTACAGTAACTCAGTCTTTATTTTACTTTCAGCTGTATCCCTTTCTTTTAGCTATCCCTCCCCTCCCTTGTCTGCTGCCCATGGAGGTGGCTCCATCCCTCCCCTCTGGTTGCTAGGGTGACTGGGCTTCCCTGATGCGGATGCTCTTGCCTTGGCTTCTTGCCATCCCTCGCTCTCCCAGAGACTGGAGTTTTTGCTTTCCCTCAGATGGTGACTCCTGTTTGCTCTTCTGCCTGCCCAGGCAGCTATTTTCCCTTCTAAGCAGAACTAGTTTAGCAACTGCTAAAAGAACAAGTGATTTCATGTGCCTGGAGGGTGGGATCAACCAAGCCTCTGACTGAAGTGGAAGTCACCTTGTATTATTTTTCCTTTATTTTTCTGACTCTGATCCAACTCCTTGAGCTGAATTCCAGACACTTCTCACTCTTAATGTGGCTGTGGTGATGAGAAAAAGGACCCTAGAGTGGTGCATTTGCAGCAGAGGTAAAGCCTTCTTTTGTTTGTATTTTGGAATGGATAAATTCAATTTTCAGTGTTAGTGATGTTGGAAAATGGACCCTTGCAGTACTTGTAAGTACATTTACCACAGAGGTTTTGCCAAGGTTTAACTCAGAAACTGCTAAACCGCAGGATAAGAGCATCTTTCACACATGTCTGAATTCAGGTTGTTCAGAAGCTTTATTGAAGGAATTTTGCTGTTTTCTCTTGCTGGGCAAGAAGATACTGTGTGATCTTTATGTTCAGCCCCAACAGCCAGAATTTCAGATTCTGCATGCCTGTCCCAGGCTGCTGGCAAATGTGGCCCCATCTTGGAATTACTTTCAGAGTTGTCCAGTGACCAATTCTGAGTTACAAATCAATGTAGAGCTGCAGTTTACCTGGGTATGACTCAGCCACAAGTGAGCAGTAGTGGGTTTAGTCAATTAAGTTGCCTGAGTTTTTTGCCCAGTTCTAGCTAAAATGCTCTTTTGTGACACCAATAAGAAAATCTTAGGTGTTGCTAAGAATTTAGGGATGGAAATTCAGGAATTTTTTCATCTGTAGGGATGGAAAAACTACTATTTAGCAGTTCATATTTCCTGCTTTTCCACAAGGCATGAGTATTTTGTCTTGTATATTCCCCGTATGTTTTCTCTGGCATAATTTGAAATTATTCAAATACTAGGACTTTTGCTACTTTGTTCTATGCTTCTGGGGCATGATGACAAAGTGCATTAGGCTGGTGTTGCAAGTGTAAATGAGGTAATGCTTCCAAGTATTCGGATAAATGTGGTTCTTTGCTCAAGTTCATCATTCATCCTCTCCTTTGCACTATAAACAGTCTATCTTTTGAGCTTATTTTTTAAAGTGGTAAGATCTATATGCAATACTAGAAGTGTTAATGTCAACTGTGTGTTATAGGAAGTCGAGGAACAGCAGCTAAACTGCAGCTACCAGATGTACTTATAACCCTCAACATGCTTCCCTTTCTAACATACTGCTATTTTTAAAACACACAACATATTACATCTAGCTAAGAGCTGAAACATTATGTGCTTGTTCTCTTACATGAGAAGTATTTATAAAAGCTTTTTCTGCAGTGGCTGGGAAATTAAGATAAAATGCATCAGACTACTTCCATTAACAAAGTTAGTCGGAAGCACTTGATAGAGCAGAGTTTGTAATGTTTTTACATCTAGCTGTAAGAAGGATATTCTATATTTAAAGCACTTCCTTGGAAGAAGCACTTGAACAGCGTTACAGTTTTTCCTGTCAAAAGTAATAGCTGTGGAAGACTGCAACAGCAACAGACTTATTACTGAAAGGTAATAGTCTTCCCATGCAAATGTAAGTTGATATTCAAGGGTTTAAATGAGACAGGGAATGATCTTAAATTTCAGCCTTCTGTTCAGTCCTTAGTTTTATTCAGAGGCACCAAATATTATAACTTATCTTCACCATGACCGTTCTGCTTTGATTTACTGCTGGAACAATAAAATATGCACAAGCTTTTGCATTGTGCATGCCATGCTGTGCTATAAATATAAAAATGACTTTATTCATCGATATATGATACTCTGAGGAGTATCTTATCTTACAGCAGTGGTTGGGACAGGGAGTTTATTTGACCTGGATTTTCTCAGCACTTTTGGAAGGGCAGTTTGCAAATGAAGTTCAGGATTCATTAAAGAGATTAGCCAAGGTTATTTGATGAATTTGAAAATAACTACATCCAAAATAACTTTGGATTGTTACTTCCTCTGTTTTATTATTAAAATAACAATTACTTAAGATGCTGAAAAATTCACAGCAATGTTACAGAGAATTCTTCATGTATGATATAAGCTTGATTGACTTGCCCTGAATTAGTGTGGAAGACTTACTTGAAAATATTTTAAATGCAGTTAGCAGTTCAGGTAGTATCTATCATTACTCTTACAATATGTACCTATATATGTGAGCAAATACAGAATTCTATTAGCATAGAATTATGATTTTTGGGGGCAGAGTTTTGAGTACTAGTATCTGCAAAAATGCTTAATCTGTCTCTCATCCTTTAATTTTTATGCAACTATTAAAATGTAGCATTATAACATTATAAAAGTCCATGAATATTTATTCTCCTTTAAAGATTTGACTTCAATATCGTAAGGGAAAATACCCAGCTATTTTGAAAGTTGTCAGAGGAAAATATTTCTTTAGCTGATGTGCCCAAAGAGAGATTGCTTGTAACTAGAAAGTAAAGTATGTTGAAGAGAAGACTCCACAATGTCAGTTTGAGAGTCTCAGTGCTAACAAGTTAATACAAGTTACCCTTACAACAACTTCTTAAGGAGGAAAATCAATGCTGTACCAGACAGCTGCAATAACTAGTCTGTCCAAAAGTTAGTGACATACTTTGTTTACATTATTCTTAACTGAGTATCACTTTAAAGATGATAAAACTCATTTAAACCGTTGTTGCATTTTCCGTTATAGACCATGCCATTACCAGCAACAGTTTTGAAACTCATTGCCATCGATTTTCTGTATCACATCTTTTTTAATGATGTATACCTAGCACGGCAGACAAATTTCTTTTAATTCTGTAGTTAGACCAGTTAAAAAGGATTTACTTACCCTGTCTTCTTCAGCTCTTAAGTCTGGCATTGTGCTAACACAAAGGCTTACAGCTGTGGTGGCCACAAAGAGAATGGAGAGGCAAGCAAAGACTTTCCCTGGGAGTCCTGACTGGGGATTTTCTACCATATCTCTAAGTCTGTTCATAAACTGTCCAAATTTGGTTTTTTCATCCAAGACACATGTAGCTTCTTTGCTTTTCCGAAGTTCCTCTTCTTTGCGTACTTCAGCCAACTCCTGCAGTTTTTGAAATAGTTTTCGAAAGCAGCAGTTCTCCAGGTTGGATTCCTCAATCCCCCAGTATCTCAGCTCCTCCTGGAAAGACAAGGCACACATGTCTCTTAAAAGCATCAGCTTCCCTGCTGCTAGAAAGCTGACAATCATCCCAAAAGCATTGGGGTTCCTGTCAAAGAAGAACTCATGGGTGTCTTCATCGTAATCGTCACACAGCTGAATTATTTCTTCATAGCTGCTGCAAAACTTCAGTTTACTCAGTCTGGTCAGGGGAAATTCATCTAAAGTGCTCCAAGGTAGCAGGTATTTGATGCCTCCAACATTTATCATAATCTCTGTCTTCAGATCGACTGCTGAGACATGTTCAGGATGGTAAATTCTCCTGGCTCTTTGGTAATGGACCCCTTTGACAGAAGGGGTTTCAACGGAGACAGGAAAGAAGTGGCTCAAGGAATTACAAGAAGTGTAGCTAATGTTACTATAGTCTTGGTCACTGCCTTTGGAGAGAATAGGCATCTCTATGAGTTCTCACTGGGACATCCAAAACGGCATCAGAGCAGGGTTATCTGTCAGCCAAAAGACATAGGGAAGGAGGAGAAAACATAGAAACAGTTATTGCAAGAGAAAATTGTTCCAGGCTAAATCACAAAATTAACGAGTGCCTGTTTAGTAAGTAAAAGTCACCTCTGTGCTTCTTCCTGAAATTTGCAGCCTGTGAATGAGATGTGCTTTGCAGCCTCATTGGTTGTCTGGCAACACACAGACACAGAGGAGAGCTAAAGCCTCATTCAGAATTATCTCAAAGGATTGGATTCCTGTGCGTCTAGATGTGATCAGGTCGGTTTCCTTTCCGAGCAGATCTCTGTCAGTGTTAGATCAATATGTTTTCCAGGGGTTGTTTCTTTGCTTTCTTATTTCTATAAACCCTTAAATATGCTAACTCAACTAAGCTGCTTAATAGTTATTAGAGAGGTCAATTATCTGTTATCAGCTGGATACAATGCTCCTAATTGCTTTGACTTGAATGCTCAGATTGCAATTCCTCTTCCTTTCGCTGCACGCGTGTTTTGCCTGCCTCTCGGGGGTATTGCGAGGATTAGCTACTAGACGTTTTTAAAATGCCTTAAGAGGTAAAGTGCTGTATAAGTGATGACTATTCTTTTCAACCTGGTCTTGTGTTGCCACAAATGGCCAAGAAGATATAAGGAACGTTTGCCCACCCTGGAGAAAACTTTATTACACAGACAGAAAGCGATCTACTTCATCAGTCAAAAGGAAAAAGCAATTGAAAGATGCCTCCCCTTTCATTTCCCCCTTTCAGGAGCAAATCCCTGGTTTTGTTCATAATCCCTGAAGATTCAAAGACATTTATTACCCCAAATCACTGAACTGCAAAAATTGCAGGGAAACTTCCCAAAGTTACTCACCACTGCGCCCCGGGCTGCTGCCTGGTACCTGGCTTCCCTGCAGGTGAAGTCCGCATGCCGCAAACTGACCAGCAGAAAGACCTGGGGATGCTTTACAATATGGATTGCATGAAAAATCACTATAGCACTGTGTAGATCGCAGCCTCTTTTCTCTTTCTCTTCTTCCTGCAAGGGAAAAATATTTGTATGAGTTCATGTACCATATGTTGTACTGATAAATCCTTTGCAGAGGAGACCGTGTCTGAAGTGGCAGCTCCTCTTCTGGAGTCCTGGAGCGTCCTGGTGAAATATGTTCAGTGAGAGCTGGTGGATCCTGCCGTCTCCCTGTCTATCCTCTGTTTCCCTTGGGACTGTCAATGTGGTCCTGAAAGAGGAGGGGAGAGGGAAGGGGGACGGGCTTAGAAATAATCTCTCCAGCATCCCTCCATCTATTCAGCAGGCAGCAGGCAGCAGCTGGGTAAGTACATGGAGTACAAGGACAGTCTCCGACTAATGAGTTTTAATGACAAGTAAATTCTGGCAAATGCACTTAATAAAAAATATTCATTATCTTTTAACTCCTTCCACTGTAGTCATACCAGGGTTGCTTGCTTTGGAGACACCAGTCAGATTCCTCAGGAGCAGTTTCCATGTCCTGCGTCCTTGAAACTGGGATTTGCTCTTAAATATCCCTAGACAGAGTGGGCAGTTGGTTGGGTCCAGGGATGCTGGTCCTCCACATCACTCTGGCTATTAGCGAAGTGCTTTCCTCCCATAAAAGAAAGGGTGTCTGTCTTGCAAAGAAGAGATGCTAAGCACTCTTTTTCCAGATTTGCAGTGCTTTTCCAATAGCCAAGAACTTTGACCCTTCTTTATAGATGATGGAAAATCAAACATAATCCTTTTCTCACTTTTCTCATACATGGCTGTAGTGGAGTGAGCCTGCTGTGATGCTTTTAGATTCTGTACTGCCAGTAGGTGCTTCAGTCTCAAGTTGGGGTAATGTGGATTTGGCCTGTATTCTACCTGCTTGGCCTCATTCAGAGGGTTCAAGAAACTACAGTTAAATCACATTGACAAGTACCTTCTGCAGTACTTCCAAATGCAGTAAGAAATGCTGAATGATATAACTTATGTCTATACCCAGTGTGGCTGAAAACACTGAAGCTGCTATAACTAGAGAGGTGTGTGAATCTGTAGAGTTTACGTATCCCACACTGAGTATGAAGGTCGCATGGATGAGTGAGCTTGGATCACAGATCTGCTTTTCTACCACTTGGAGAGTGGGTAGAATGCAGAGATGCCATTTGCTTTCACTGGGCTACTTACCCTAGTAATGTGTGTGGCACTTGGGCGCTGCTGAACTGATGCTCCTAAGAAGTGGATGCTATGGGTGTTTATCAGAGCTGAGCAATGCTGTGGCGCAGCCTAAGACAGGGAGTCTTTGCTAATTGGACTTTTAAGCACATCTCTCTTGGTCCATGTGGTGCCCTGAAGATTAACGTCTTCTCAGGCTTCACCACTGGGGGTTTCACTCTAGTCCTAATTATTGCATCCACAGAGAAAGACCAGATAGATGCCTGAAGGCAACTGAGTTCTGGGAGCATAGCTCAAAATCACTTAAATCCTACCACCTTTGTACAAGATGTGTTTGCTCTGTCTATCAGTCTTTCTTATGGATTATTTTTGCAAAGCAAAAGCAAACCTATTCTAATTAACTTTGGGTGGATTGTTACACAAAGGGATAAAACTAATTAACATTTCCTTCTTAACTTGCAAAGCCCTTATGTGGTGGTGTTAAATGTTATATTTCTGAAAGCAGCTGACAAGATGAATAAATCCAAAACCATGAGTAAATATTGTACATAAGTAACTTGAGTGTTATTAATTAATTCATATTCGGGAAATACATCCATTTTAATTTTTAGGACTTCACTTGCAGTATTGCATACTACAGTATTTATTTTATTGGGATCTGCAGCTGTATCTGTAGCTAGATCAGGACTTCATTGCCAGCTAGAACCACACAAGTAACTGTCAGTCAGTCCTTAAGAGTCATCTGTCTTCATAAATGAGACAGAGAAAGGATAGAAATATTTTTATCTGAATTTTATTCAGGGGGGAGGAAGGCACCAAAAAGAAAAATGCTTTATTTGGTGTCTGAGCAAACCAGGCCCTGAACCCAGATCTGAAGGGCTTAAACATTCACACCTAAAGCTATCTTTCCACCCTGGCTAGTAACTGCCTTCTGCTCTCCTGGACCCTACTCCCTTGTCTGTATGAGACCCTCCTTAGTAGTGGATTATCTTAAACTCTTAATGTTGACACCATAAAACTGAAATCTCTGCGTGGGAAAGAAGGGCATATTTCCGGTTCAATTCTGACCTCTGCCAACTTGTTTGTTCACCTTTTTTATTATTTTCTTTTTCATAACTACTGCTGTAGTTTTCCTGTTAAATTCTCTTCGGGTTTTCCCTATTTAGTATGAAGTTTATAATCTTTATTCTCTTTTTCTGTTCTCTGTTTCCCTTACAGTTTCTGGAATTGCTCTCCCCTTGCTCCTTAGCCATCTGGTCATATCAAATTCTCGTACATGCCCTTTATGCCTTAAGTGCAGTTTCCATATGCTTCATTTCTTTGTTGACATGAATGACATCCCTGTCTCCTCCCTTTTGTTCACTTGCTTTTGTTGTTTGGCCATTCTACTGTAATTGATTTTTTGTGCTGCCTCTCTCATCCCCTTTGTACAGCAAGGGCACCATGCTACTTCTGGGAGTAAAGCTGAGCAGAAGAAGTAGTTCTTACCCAGATGGCTCCAGGGACGAGGCACTTGCAAGCTGTTGTACAGCTCTCTCATCTGGACTAACCCTCACCCTGTGTAAATCAAGGTTAAAGCCTCAATCTGAACTGTGTGATAGTTGATAGTGTAACTTGCTGCATTCAAATTCAAGCACACACAGCAGACGTCTACTAGGCTGGTTTGAAACCTTGTGGGTTTGAAGGTACAGTTAACATCGTGTCCCTGTGATGTGCACAGGAGAATCTGGTGAGAAGCACCCATTATAATGAGCAGATTTTTGTTACATAGTTCAAGAATTAAATCATTCAGAACTGATATTTGGGTATTTATGATAGTGAAATGCTGTAGAAGATAAGAAAGCCAGTGACATTCACTGTCACTTGCTTACCTGTGATTTCATCTCCTGTATTTTGTTCTCTGCAGTTATGCCAGAATCCTGTATCAAGCAGCATATACATACAGGATACAGATATGCATAAACAAGCACTTTTCTTCATAAACCATATAATAAAACTGTGGAATTTATTGCAACATGATGTTGTGGTGGCCAAAAGTGCAATATATTCAGAAAAGGACTGAGCAAATTTATGCAAGGATGTCCACCAGGTTGATCCATCGTCTGGCATGGGAAGTCAGTAACCCATGGGTTGCTGGGCAGCAGGGAGGTATTTTACCACATCGAATATGTTTGCCCTGTTCAGGTTTTTTTCCCCTAGATTTTGGATAGATGATGAACACAGGGCTGCATGGACCTGGTGTGACTCCCTCACTTGGGGAGTATTGTGTGCAGTTCTGGTGTCCTCAACATAAAAAGGACATGGAACTGTTGGAACAAGTCCAGAGGAGGGCCATGAGGATGATCAGGGAACTGGAGCACCTCCCATATGAAGATAGGCTGAGAAAGTTGGGGCTGCTCAGCCTGGAGAAGAGAAGGCTGCGTGGAGACCACAGAGCAGCTTCAAGTATCTGAAGGAGGCTTATAAGGATGCTGGGGAGGGACTATTTATTAGGGACTGTAGTGAGAGGACAAGGGGTAACGGGTTCAAACTTGCACAGGGGAAGTTTCGATTGGATACGAGGAAGAAATTCATTCCTGTAAGGGTGGTGAGGCAGTGGAATTGGTTGCCCAGGGAAGTTGTGAATGCTCCATTGCTGGCAGTGTTCAAGGCCAGTTTGGACAGAGCCTTGGGTGACATGGTTTAGTGGGAGGTGTTCCTGCCCCTGGCAGGGGGGTTGGAAGTTTCTTGATCTTAAGATCCTTTCTAACCCTAACTATTCTATGATTCTATGCATTTCTGGGTTGAATGTGCACTACTTAACAGTATTTCCGTGTTAGAATAGAAAAAAAGAGCTAAAGACAAAACTGATTATATATGTATGTGCACATATATATATTCAAGACCAGTGATGTCTGTATACAATGGGAAATCTCACAAAGGGGTCAACTGCTCACTGAAATTGTATGTGCTTGCAGGTCTTCCAATCATTCTGCAGGGAGCAGTCATGTAATTTAATAAAGGCACTGCTGTCAATCTTCATTCCTTCCTAACTGGGCTTTTTGTGATGCTTAAATATAACACGAAGATAACTACCTTGCCTGGCATCTAAAATGGAAGACTCATTTCAGGCTTTTAAAATCAGAAAGAAAACAAAAGTGTAAATCAAAATAATTATATAAGGGAATATGAATGCATTGAAAAAGAAGATCAAAATAAAAAGAAGGAAATTAATTTTAAACACCTGTACTGTCTTCATTCCTTGTCTTAGAAATTAGCCCAGTGATGAATCTTCAGTTGGTGCAATTTCATTACAAAATCATTTGGTTTTTTTCTTTTATTAATTGAGTATAAGGCCTTTTGAAGGCTAATTCTTTGTTATACCTCAGCGTACAGACCTGGCCTTTCCCGCGTTCTTTGTGTTTGTGCCATGTGAACTCTTATGGTAAATAAGATAATTTTTCATTTATTTGCAGAACACTTGACATGGAATTGAAAAGAGCATTTTAAAACACAAAAATTAGTTTAAATGCTTCTATTTTCTTCAGAGGTTGTTAACACTTCCGGAAATAATTGGATTTAGATAGCCCTGTTACATGGAATTTCAATATCTTTTCAGATCCTTGTGTTACTCACTGGGCATAAAGAACAGCTTAACCTTCTTTTCTTAGTTTGATTATGACATTACACATAGGAAGGTAAACTTTCAGGATTTATGCTAACATTTTATTCAGTCCAGAAGTATTAGCTTCATGTTCCTGTTTATTTCCTCATAATTTGTCTTTACAGAGCAATAGAAATACCCTGTCTTGCCAAATGCCTAGTTTGTGTGGATAATTAAATTGACAGTAAGGAGTTAGATTTACCTCTTCATTATTCAAGTCTTACCAAGTTGCAGCATTATTGATTCCAGTAGAATAATGCAGCAATCACCTAGCAATATGTAACAAATCAGGTGATGGGTGCCCTTGATTTAGTAAGCACTCTTATAATATATTGCTAGGTCATCCTAACCCTTAGAAGCCCCAGTATGATCCAGGCTCCTGTTGTGCCACAAACTGTCTTGAAAAACTGAGTCACATCTTGTTGACAGTGTTTTATTCCTTATTTCCATTCTTGTCTTTGAAAAAGTTGTTTCTTTTTTTTCTGTTGAGTTGGATGAAAATCTAAAGGGCCACTTCTCATTAGGTGAAATGGCACTGAAGCAAATGAGCTATTCAGAGCTTTTCTTTGCTATGTAAATGTAAAATAAGGTTCATGACAGATAATGAACAAATTTCTGGGTCCTTTCAGTCTTCTTTAGCATGAAGACTGAACCTCGGAGAAGTTTCCCAAAGTTTTCTGTGCTCATTTGCTCTGGAATATTGAACCTATAAATGGACAGTACCCGAAGAAACTGATTTCAAATGGATAATCATACCTGTGTCGATCCCAATGAATTTTGCATTAGAGTTGAATCACTTAGGTTTAAAAGAGGATTAAAATGTTGTGTGGCATAGCCAAAGGAAACAGAAATTTGAATGCAGTGGCGTAGAGCTGAGTGCTATTCTCTCTCTCCTCTTAGCAAGAGATCAAGTAAGATATGCTCAGGTAATGTAAGATTCGTGCCTTAGAGGAAAACAATCTCAAGTCTTCCGTAAGCTGATCTGGAGAATAATTCCCTCCTGATTGCAGTTCCGATGATCAGTGTCACCAGGAGCACCACCACAAGTGGAGCATTTGAGGAAGAAGTTTTCCTACCATCTCTGAGCATTGGTCCATTAAGAGGTGCCAAAACTTTCTAGGGGAAATGGATGCAACCTTCCCTGCCTGTAGTCCAAACCAAAGGGCACATCTGTCTAACTGCATGCCCATCAGTAACAAAAACCTGGTCTGCATTTTTGGCCCCACTGAGAGCCTAGCAACCGAGGGAATTCAAGCAGTCCCTGGTGATATCAGCATGAGCCTCTGCAGGCAGATTTGGGCTGTGCATTTTGACATTTCTGTTGAAGATGAAAACATCTTAACAATGTAAAACCTTGGGTGAGATAAAAATTGGAAAGGAGATAAATATTTTTCTCATCAAGTGCTTTTGATTTCAAAATTCCAAAGCAGTTATGAATCACACCATTTTCATGATGGATATTAAAAGAGTGATTTCAGTGATCCACCTCAGGATTATTGAAATACCACAAGTACCTAATATATGGTGCAGGTTACAGGAATACAGGTACAACTTCTACTATTTCTGAAGACTACATAAAATCTGATATTTTACTACTATCTGAGTGCTGAGGTTGGGGGTTTATTATCATTTTTATACGTTTCTACAGTCAGTAACAATAGATGATTAAGAAAAAGAACTCTTTGCTTCAAAGAGAAGTTATCTGAAGCTACCGGCACAGGGATAGGTAAAAGGGAAATTGTATCTGTGCCACCATGTGTTAGGGAAAATAATATGCTTTTTAGAATTTGAAGAGGGAAATGGGCAGAAGAAGGTGTCACATATTTTTTTAAGAAAGAAGACTGAAGAAGCACTTCACCAAATGTTCCAAGTAGCATGAACACATTTATGAGATGCTGAGGAGAATACTCACTTGGGGAATATGTATGTCTATAAGCATCCTTGATCCTGGAGTGCACATGGTTGTGGGTATCTGTATACATAGACACGCACCTTATTTATTGTGCACACTACAACGTCTGCAGTTGGACAGTGCAGTGTTGAAAGTGAAAAGGTAATATTGTAGTTACAATCCAGAGGTTCATTGTTAATCTCCTACCGGTGTAAAACTCTTTCTTTGTCATCCCAGGCATATCACTTAATACCTCTGTGCCTCAGTTCCCTAGTCATAAATCAAATAAATATAACTACTGTGGTTTTATAAGGAGAAACCCTATTTATAACACTGAGACACGAGAGCAAGCTCCCAGTCAGAGAGGAGGACAAGAGGTATTAAAATTTGATCTTCAACTATGCTGGAGAAGACTGGCTTTTGATAGGTGGGTAAGTTACCAGAAAGACTGATTATCTAAAGTTACATAGCTCAATAATAAAATAAAGTAATGCTTTCAGTCTGCTGAAACAGTGTTAAAATTGCATTAGCTACTGTGACAAACAGCCAGATTAAAATGTGAATTGCTAAGCAGGTGAGGTGGGTTTGAATACCGAATGTTGTTGATTTTTCTCCCTTTTCTGTTATAACTTATTTCTTAAATAATTTAAAACTAGTGAGAGAAGGTCCGAGGTTGTTTTGCTGGTGAGATTGATTACTTGATCTTGTTTTTTCTAATACCATACTGTTCAAATGAATTACCATACAAGTCCAGTTCTTCATTTATGATGCAAAGAGAGCTAGAGCTAGAGAGATTAGAGAAAAGGGTTGGCATTATTAAAACTAAGCCAATCCTGAGGGAAAATAGACTAATATGTCTACTATGGGGGTCTAACCTAAAGCAAAGCAGCCAATAAATTAGGAAGAGAGACAAATGCAATGAAAAGCAAGTGTCTGGATAGCAGAAATGCTGTTTGGCTTTATAATATGATGGGGCAGCATAAAGCAAGACATAAAATTACTCCATTCATGTAGGCCATCCACCAAAGTAAATCTGAAGATGCTTGTAGAGATATTTAAAAATATGAGGCTGTGGAGCATGGATGAAATGGAAATAGTGTTCAGCGTTAAGTTCCTGGGGCTTTGGATTTTATTGCTTAAAAAAGATTTGAGGAATTTGAAAGGAGTGGGGTTAGCAAAGTCATCTGAAGACATAGAAGTTTTGTCTTATGAAAAAAGGTGAAGAAAAGAAAAAAGGAAATAAGAATTTAAGTGTTTATCAGTGACTTGACAACCATCAATAGTTTTTCAATGGGTATTAACATGAAAGGAGATGAAATGCTGCTTTGAGTGGTTCAGGTGAAGACAAACAGTTTCAGTCTGAAAGCCTGGGCTAGACAATAGAAGAAGTTTTAAATGGAAAGGGGAATTTCTCCAGTGGAACTAGTCTGGATGAGTGCAAGCCCTCAATGTAAGCAGGAAGGAATGTTTGAATTGACTTTTACCATCGGGTCAAGGGCAATGAGGCACTGCTGTAAACTGTCACAGTAATGGTCCTGAAAGGCTGGTGAGACAGATTGGAGGCATTGAAAGATGCCACTATCCCCCAGTCCTTCGCTGAGTTGCCTCCTGAAGTTGAGATGGCAGAATTAGCCTTGTAGAAGCTGGCTGCACGTGATGGGTGCTACTGGATACTCCCCCAGTATTGGTCTTCCCCATATTGCAGAGAGGCAGGTCGTGTGGGAACTCCAACACCCACTACTCTCTATTAGGAGTGTAAACACCAGTCAGCACATTTTCACATTCACAGCTCTCTTTTGTGCTGTAGAGCCTCTTACACAGAGCTTAAATGACGGATACTCCTGTTTCTGCAGTGCTTTCTTCTTAGTCCCTTTAAATAATTCATATTCATCTACACCTCACTCCTGTGCTCCTTTTCATTGCTCCTTTGATAATTAAACAGGACATGAAAGGTATGTGAGATGCTGAGATATTACCATGGCTCAAAATAAACCTGACGTTTGAGTGAGGTAACTTAATTACCACTTGGTCTCTTATTGCTTGCTTGGGAAATAACCAGGCACTTGTGTAACATATAAATGTATGGCACATAAACGAGAGAGAAAAGAGAGTTTGGAGGCTCGTTGTGACTGTAATATTTCTTCAGGTATGGAAGTCAGAATTTCTGTAGCTCATTTTAACCATTTCACGTGGAAAAACAGAATTAACATGTTACCATGCACCCCTTTTCTTAAGGTCAGAAGAAATTATCATCATATTTAGGTAGTCTTTACCCTTAGTAAAAACTTATTGGGTTAAACATGGGCTCTAGAAACTGTAAGTCCCCGGTACTTTCAGTAGTATACAAATTTGCATTTTATATTGATGCATGCCTGTCTGTGGCTGGGGATTGGAACTAGATGATCTTTAAGGTCCCTTCCAACCCAAACCATTCTGTGCTTCTATGATTTTGTTCACAAACTGTGCCCAGGACAAATCTTGTCTCCAAGATATAACTATTTAGAACTTTCCTATTTAACAGTGATATAGAAGGACCTAAGTAAATGGCAGCACTTGTTGAAGATCCACCTCACTTAACAAAGGAGACTAATTTCAAACGTGTTCATTCAGGCTATTGATTTGCATAGCAGAAAACAAGAAGCTACTTAAAGGGTGATGGAGAGCTCAGAAAGGCTGACTCTTATGTTGCTTGTCCTTCTCTACTGGGGATATAGCTGTCCAAAAGGGACTGTCTTTCAACCGTAATGAACTCAAATTGATAACTAAACTAAATGGATAAGTCCAGGCTTTGTGCACAGCCATCAATTTTCCTTCTAGCAATATTTAATCTGCTGAGGGGATTAGAAATAGGAAAATATTTTGATTAGGATGAAATAACCCAATTTTTCATAAGATCGTAAAGTGATATAGGCAGCAGAAGTATCAGAAAGCTTTTCCTGACATCATTCCTGATGGGCTCCTTCAACTCCCTAGTTCCTAATCATACACCTAATGAGTTTTCATAACCCTCTACACTCCGATTGCTGCTACGGTTTGTTGGTGCTGCCATTTTGTATTGCTACTGCAATAATTGTCCTTTTCAGAGGAACGTCGACCAGCCTGTTTCCTCTGAGGAGTAATCTCCGTGTATCAGTCCATGTTATGGAATCAGGCAATATGGTGCATCATTTTATTCATTAGGTGAGACTATAGTGTATTGTTGCTTGTATTCTCCTCCAAGCCGTCCTGATCACATGCTACTGCAAAAGCTTGTAAAATAAACACAGATGCTTATTACTTTCTTCTGTAAATGCACCAGCAGATAAAAACAGGGAGAGTACATGAGGTCTGTCATCTGAACACAAGGTTAACAGAGGATATCTATTGAAAGTGCAGTCTACTCTGAACAATGACTAAGGGAAAAATTGTACTGCTTTACTCAGCAGCTCTGATTCCTTGCTTGATCACAGAGGCAGAACTACTGCTTATACTACTGATGGTGTTGCCTTCCTCCAGCTGGGGGGAAGCAATCCTGCTATCTGAAAAGCAACCAAATCATCTTCTTTTGTGTGCATTGTCAACAGAACTAGTCATTTGCTTCAAGCAGTGCTTGCTGATGAAGGGGACCCAAGGGTACAGACAGCATAGCTTGGGCTATACATTCTTCATTACCAATTAAGTGACAAGGAAAGAACTAAAACTGACTGGAAAAAACAGAATTGGTATCCTGGGTTTAGGATGAGATCTTAATTTTAAGAAATAGCTCTGTGAAGATTTGTGTTACATATTTTGGCAAGCTTCAGGGCTTTGGAAGGACTTGTAGATTCCAGGTTCACATTTTGGTAGTGCCCATAATTACTTTACTATTACAGAAGTGTTGTTATTTTTGTGTGAACTGATACTATAATTTATATTCCGATTCCCAGGAAGAAGTGTTTCAGGGTATTGGAATGCAACAGTCTCTTTAACACGTCTATCTTGCTGTGTACTTTCTTTGATGGCTTTGCTGTATTATGGCTCTATGATTTCTCAAAGTTTTGTTACATTAATATTATCTAGAAATCAATGCTGCCTGTCTGGTATCTGAGGCAAGATTGGTTTTGCTATTACATGTCGTTAGTGGTGTTGTAGCAGAGCTGAAGAATCCAAGGAATAGACTTGAACACCATCTTGTTTGGTAAAAACACAGGACAAACAGATGGTTGTTGTCTCAGGGAGCTCACCCTTGAAATGGATACAACAGACTAAGCCAGGCACTGTGGGGTTTTTTGGACTTCAGTATTGTATGAAAATATTTACTGGAAAGGCAAAATTGGTTCTCTAGTTTTACTGAGAGATTCTTGAGTGAATTCCCGTTATTGTTAATAACTGACCAAGTGCCTGATACATATAATTTCAGGGCCAAATCTTGTTTGCCTCTATCCCAGGATTATTGTTAATTTCAGTCATAATGGATCCTGTGCTGTTAACTGTGAGTAAAAAATATTCATATGGACATGATAAGCAGAATCTGCGAGCACTTGTTCAAGAAAGAAGAACTGTATGTTTTAAGGCCAGGGCCAAAGCTGAATGTTTTAGACACCAGTAAATTAATGCTGAGCTGTAGATCATATGCAGAAAAGTCTGTGGAGAAGCAGTGTTAGTATCGTTCAGATCGCCAACTTTAAATTCACTTCAGGCATTAAGAGTCTTTGGCCGACATTAGCAGATCTTAAGCTAATGAGTCCTTTGAATTGTAGTCTCTTCCAGAATCTATTTACCATGGACTTCACTGCCTAATGGTTATGTGTTTGAATTTCATCATTTAATAATAAATTCCAGTGATAATTCTTTGCTTTTCTGATGCTTTGTCTTGTTAGAATCACACCATGTATCTCTCCTAGGGTGTATACAGCAAAAGCAGATTGCAGTCAAGTAGTCAGAAGCTGCACATCTTAATAAAAGATTCAATAGTCTTCAAGATACCTTGCTTTACAAAGAGCTTAATGTCATTACATTTGCAATTCTAATAAAATGTTCTGTGCAAAACTTAGTGTTTGTTCAATAAGTGGTTTGATTTTATATGCCAGTATATGGAAGCTGGAGTGAATTTGTTATAAGGGGCAAACTCTTCTGGTTGGAGATGAGATATGGAGATGCAAGCATTCCAATATCCTTGAATTGCCAATAAATTCAAGTTTTTAAATATCAATTTTTAATTACTGATCCAACCATGCCCAGAATATGGAATGCTGATTTACTAATGGTACATTTAATGTTGTTGGCATGCAAAGTGCTTGTGACCCTCGCTCCCAGCCCCACTGCCCTGCATATTCCTGGATTCAGGAATATTATATATTATGTCCCTCACAGGACAAGGCTGTGGAGGGCATGCCAACATCAGCAACTGTTTTAATTCCTTGCTTCTGATATACTTGGCTACAGTTAATTTTGTTTAAGCTGACCTAAAGACAAAAATAGAATCTATCCATCATTTTGCTTTTACTACGAGTTATATCATCTTAAGTATGAATGGGGACTCTTAAAAAAAACAATCATCTCATGACTAACTACTTTAAGATTATATATTCATGAGAACCCCCCTGAAAGTTGTCTTATTATTAGCATTTTCATGACATTATGCTTAAAAAAACCGAGTTTATTTGTGTTATTATGTTTGTTCTTTTTTATGAAGAATCCATAACCTCCCTTTTTAGATGCCTCACAGTTCAATACATAATTGACAGGAAACTGATTTTTTTGCTATTCCTTGTAGCATGTGTTTTAAATAATGTTTATATGTTTCAAATAAAGAAGAGAGGAATAAAAATTTGAATTAATTTGTAGGTAGATTAGCTGTGAGAATACATGTGAATATTCCTATAGTTTCTTCATCTTAAAGCAGTTACCTGCTATGATGTTTATTTTTTCTGTTGGGTGGGTTCACAGAAACCTAATTTTAATCCTTCAGTGCTTAAACTATGCCACAGTTTTCCTGTGTTACCTGAGGATATCAGCTAACATGTTTGGGCTTTACAAACAGGCAGGAGGCTCCTGCTCTTCAGGAAGGACTTAGATGAAGATCCAATCCTTTGTGCTTTGGTTCCCCATCTGTAGACTGATGATGTTTCTTCTCTCTGAGTATTTAAAGGCCCTGGGAGATGATTGATCTCTCAGTGTGTGTCTGCGCAAGACCTGGAACACAAAGGGCTAGTTCTACTGGGAAACTCTAGGGGCTCCTCAGCAAAGAAATAAGAAGAAAATTAGTTTTGATGGAAATTCCAGCCTCGTTTAATTGTCTAAGATGCTCTTTACTTCTCCCAACTCAAACTCTCTCCATAGTGAAGCAGGGAATACTGGGTTTACAGTAGCGCCACCAGTATTTGTTTTTCACACTGGTGCTCACTGCTGAACCTTTCTCTTCTGGGAAGTGTGCTCATTTGAAGGAGTCTGACGAGGGACTGAGCTCCCATCCAAACTAACTACAGAATGACAATTAATATTCTTCATTTTAGAAAGCCAATTTCATGATCTGGTAAAGCTGATTTTTCAAGGGTCCTGGTATTTCTTCCTTGAACTTACATTCCATATTGTTCTTCCAGATCAATATTTGTGCTGTAAGAATGCTGAATACGGAAATGATAGGGACTACAAGTGCCTTTGATATCCTGGCTTTTAGCATTTATTTTTTTTAAGGGACACTAATGCTTTAATACCTGTATGAGTAAGGAATAAGTCCACTCATTTATTTGAAGTTGCAGTCTGGAATGCATGGCCCACACTAGAGATACAATGAAGGCGCGTATTGAAGAATAATAAACCATGACTTTTTGAATATTTCTGGATTTTAGATATAAATATCATGGCCACTTTTATCTGGGAATATTTCAGATGATGTTGTCTAGTGCTGACTACCATAACCTTTAGGTTTTGCCCATTTATTTGTTGCCTCATCTAGTCAGGAATATAGACACATGATTTCTGCCAGTGTCTGACTTTGTCTGACACCTTGCACAGGGGAGCAAGTTATGTTGTGAATTTATGGAATTGTTTCCAGTTGTAACTTCATTCCAGCATCTGATTTTATCCCCTCCAGAACAAAGTTATCTTATTCCATGGGATTACCCTTAACATTTGTGAATGAACCTCTATCATCTGTATGTCTGCCATTAATGCCATCATTGATAGCATCTAAAGAAAATGCCATTATCAATCTAATATTTTTAATTGCTTCTTGCTTTTGCGGTTTGGTTTCACTGATGCTAATTTTACTATTTTAAAGGAAAATTTGTTTCTTACTTATCTGTTATTAAAGCTCATTCTGGGTCATTCTGACTTATGACAGGCACCCAGAGTGGGAAAGCTGGGCTCCTGAAGTGATCAAATCCAGTGAGTTATCCAGGAGGAACAGAGTGGGAATGTTTCCAAAGCACTTGGGAAGCAATCAGCCACTGAGCTGCACCAGCTATCCGCATGGGTGTTGCTAGCAGCAGAATGGTCCCCCCTCTGAGGAGTGATGGGCCTTGTCTCTTGGGCAAGTACCTAAGGGAGATATCAGAAATGTGAGATGCCTGTTAAAATGCCCACAGATGCCTGTTAAAACATGCTGTGCAGTGAATTTGTTTGGAATCAGTGGAGCTACTGTGGCAGGAATAGTTTTCTTCACTGGTGAGTCTTAGTTTTGCTCAGGTTTTGGAACTGTTCTTCTATGACATTTAATAAAGGAAAATAACTCTCTTCCCAAAGGCTGTTTATCTTCCTTTCAATATACAGTTCTGGTGCTGTCAAATACCTTATTAATGGTTTAAGAAACAGCAGTAGTTTGATTAAAGTCTTCTCTTGGGTCATGAGTAGAGGGAGATCATCATAAAAACCACTGACTCAGTCATGGACAGAATCATTCCAGGAGAGGAAGTTTAGAACCTGTCATCAAAGAGCCCATGTCTTCAGTGGTATCATGTTTGTCTTGGGATCGGCCTGTTTGCTGTTGTTTGCCTAGCAGATGATCTTGTTGTTCTGCCTTGGCCTTGTATCCATCCTGCCTGCCTTTGTGCCCCTGAAACCGGAGACTGTGGCTTCCTTCACAACCTGTCAGCGCAACAGCATCGCACGGTGTCTGGTCACAGCCACTGGCTTTGCAGGAGAGTAGCCCTGGGCTTTGGTAGCAGTTACAAAATACAGCCAAAGAAAACAAGTACTGAAGCATTTTGATAAGAATGGAAGTGCATTATTTCCTGCATTGGCAAGGATCAGTTATTTACTGAGAGAGGAACATGACAAATGCTCATATCTGCGTCATTTCAGAAGTTTCTCTTTTCATGCAGTGTATATGCAGAAGATGATATACAAAGAACATTACCTCACAGCCGTTTTTTTATGAATCACTGTCATGCATGTTTTATAGGAACTGTTGTTTACTTCTACTATGTAACACTGCATAACTTTATTAATTCTTATTACATGTGTTGAACATATTTGTGTGTGTAAATAAATATATGTTTGCACACACAAGGTAGGATATAGACATGTCACAAATGATGAATGGCATGTCATACCTAATCTTGAGAAATTCAGGAGACAAAATCACTGCTCTGGCTCCTCTAAGAAATCTTTGGGCTCTCACTAGACAGGAATGGGGAGTTTTCTCTTTAATATTTCTGCTGGACTGATATGCAATAATTTTCTGCATATAATTCAGAGTTATAATTTCCCTTAAAGAAATTTAACATGTTCCACAACATTTGCTGTTTCAATACAGTTATTTTGAGAGGGCTAATGCTCTTTTATTAGCTAGAGAAATGAAAGGCAAGTTATTTAAATGGCTGATGAATTATTCACACTGGTTTCTCTGATGCAAACAATCACAGGGGTTGTACTGACTGTGGGCTAGGAGCTCACAAGCAGCAGACTTCAGGCTCAGTGCTTGTTTTGTCCTTTCACCTTTCACGTTCAACGAAGTGTTCAAAGTTTCTTGCAAAATTATGTCTGGACTTGAGTAGTTTGGACATGCCTGCAAAACCCCAGCCACTGCAGTCGATGAGGTTCTGGCTTATAGCTAATATTAATGTCTCATTCAGTAATTATCTTATGAAACAGGCAGATTAAGCAATCATATGGCCACACAGATGCTGAGCACTGTCATGTGGGTGACATTGGCAGATTGTATTCGTATTAAGCATTTTGTCTAAGGAAAGGTGAGGAAAGAGAATTGTGTAACGTGGCTCCTTGCCCCTTTTGCTTTCCTGTGTGAAGTCTCTCTGGGGTAAAGTGTGGGAAGTGTTTGAAAATTGTGTAGAAGGTACTAGAGAACAACCTGGCTGTGTGAAGCTAAAGCTTGTCTTTGATAGAAAAGGAAGAAAGAGAAAGAGCTCTCTAGGAATTACATTCTTTTGTTCTAACTTGCTTGCATGGGTGCATTATAGAATCATAGAATAGTTAGGGTTAGAAAGGACCTTAAAATCATGAAGTTCCAACCCACCTGCCAGGTGCAGGGGCACCTCCCACTAAACCATGTCACCCAAGGCTCTGTCCAACCTGGCCTTGAACACCGCCAGCGATGGAGCATTCACAACTTCCCTGGGCAACCCATTCCAGTGCCTCACCACCCTTACAGGAAAGAATTTCTTCCTCATATCCAATCTAAACTTCTCCTGTTTAAGTTTGAACCTGTTACCCCACATGCAGGTTTCCTTCCTCAAGAGCCATGGCACAAGGAGGAGTCTCAGTGTTGCTATATCTTGCTGCAGTGTAGAATCAGTCAGAGGGAATTCCTTGTATCAAGGAGTGTGGAAGTTCTCCTGCAGTCTGTACAGTAGGCAGAGGCAGAGTAGAAAAGGATGCTACTGGTACTGAAAATGAGACTGAGATGGGGGAAATGAATGGTGGATGGCAGGATTACAACCCTAAAACCCCACAATCTGTTTCTATCCTACTTTGGAGGGAGCTGCCTTCTGTAGCTACTTGAGTTCTTGAGTCTCTTTAGGAGCAGAGTGCTTTGCTTCTGCTTCTTCACCCCATGCCCAAGTCCCATGGGGACCCAGAAATGAGATGCACCTTCCACATACCTCTCTGCAGAGCACTCCTGTGTTCAAAACATGCATAAACCCATCAAAGAGCAATGGTGGGAATCACTTCTCCCCTTCCTCCCTTTTTTATATGTTTCTGTTTATGCTAACTAACTGTGTTGACAGCCAAAGCTCTACCCAATGGTTCAGGTTCCTGCCATCGTGTTCCAGTGGGGTCAGAGCTGAATGTGTGGCTGCTTGCCACAATCGTAGCTACTTTTCAGGATGCTACTTATCCTATTAGTTTTTCGAAAGATCAGTCTGTTGTTTGGCAAAAGCTTATTTCCTGCCTATGCCAGACTGGTCAGAGGAAAAGCAATTCCAGCAGACAAAATTGGGCAAAAGAACAAAAACCCTCATGTAGGTACTAGTAGCATTCACACTGATGCAGAGGTCAGTCATCCCTCCTTGCCCCAGCTTTTTGCTCACACAGAGTACATGGGTACATTGCTGCAACATGGGTGCAAATGGGAAGCAATTGGCACCTGGGGGTGGTGCAGAGGAAAAAAGAATCATCATATTCAAAGTAACTGTGTCTGCATGCAAATTACTTAGTACATTTTACAATGTTGTATAATTTTGGCACTCTAAATATTTCCTAAAATACATTTGATTTAAAATTGCTGAATATTTAGATTTAAAGTCTTGTTATGAAAATTCCAGGAACCATGTGTCAGGTTCAAATGAAACGGTCTCTGAAATTTCATAACTTGGGGCAATTTGCTTCTAGTGAATTCAAATTCAGAGAACTCTATTTCTCAACCATTCTGGAAAATGGTTTGCTCCTGATTAATTCTTGCCTACGAGCTCTGAATTCTTGTTGCTGGTCACAGTGTAATGAGTAATAGTACCAATTCTTGGTATTTCAGTAAAGTGGCCTGGTGCTATGGTTTCAGCTGTGCCAAGGCAAATAAAACCTTGAAAATCTAAAGGATTAAAGTACCTCATATGCTCCAGCATTATAGAGAAGAGAATGGGAGAAAGAAATAAGAAACAAAAAATTGTATTCAAAGGCCTAACATTAGAGCAAAGCCTTTCAAATGCAACCTATGTATTAATTCAGCGTCATTCATTTCCAGCTATCATGTCTTGAAATGAAAGCAATGCTCCAGTTGTTTTGAATGCTTTGGGCTTGCATTTGAAAGTAAAAATGTCAAGGTTAGAAGAGCCTTTTATTTGCTTGGCTTTTTTGTGTCTTTATGTTTTCAGAGTCGGATAAGCTTTATTACTTCAGTTTTCAGCACGTATCTGGAAGATGTTTGCTCATCTGTTTTCTATATTCAGCATACCAACACCAGCATTTTTCATGGATTTGTGGATAATTCTGGCTCACATGTTTCTGGAAAACAAAGGCGGAGCAGTAAAAATCAAGTGGGAGATGTGATCTGGATGTCTCAGTTAATAAGTATCTAAAGAGAAGAGGTGATTTTGAACTCAGCCTGGCGGTTCTAAAAATGTATTTCATCAAGTGTTCCCTGTTAAAGGTCAGTCCATCAAGTCTTGATAATAGCCTTTGTTGAGAGAAGGGAAGTTTTCTTCATAAGCATGAACTCCCTCGTCTGAAACCTGCAAGTTCTATGAAGTCTGGTTTAATTCCTGCTCCTGGGATGTGGCCATCACCAGTGCCTGGCTTTGAAATTCCCATCAAGGAGGGCTTTCCATACCTGGGCTCTCCATTAGTATCTGTTTTTAATGCCTGGTTTCACAACTGTCTCTCTCCTTCTATTTTCTCTAAGTTATTAAAAGCAAACGGAAAACTATCTCACCTGAGGATCTGTATCTTTATACTTCCAGTAGGTCTGCCCTGTAGTCAAACACAAATGTGACTGGCCTGCTGCCTGCTTCTGAGCTTAACTAATGCCTTCCAGCCCCAGGCTTGCATATTCCAAGAAAGAAAAGTATGTGTTGTTGATAAAATGCAGCAGGCTTCTGGCATGTGACTGCATGACTCTGTAGTTTAAAGACTCCTAGAATAAAATCTGGGTCTAAGCTTTAAATATAACCCTTTAAACCTGTAAAATTCGTTGACCCTGACCCTTAGTTCTCTGTGTGCCACTGTATAGTGAGGAAAGTAATTGCTTATTGTCATGCCGTTGTAATATATTCACCAGTATTTCATACAGAATGCTTTATCACCATTCCACTAAAGCTTTTATTTCCCAACTACTCACCTGTGTTTGCTGAACAAACATTTTTTTTTCTGTTTAGCTTTTTATATATGTTTTTTTACATATGTTAGAACTCTCTTTTTTTCTCACTTTTTTAGTGAATGCAGGAGTATCCAGACCAGCAGGGTTGAAGAATTTAAATATTTAGTATCATGAATTTTTTAATATCTCCAGGATTATATCTGTGCCTGAAAAGAATGAAAAGGAACATGTACTTCTGCCCATCTCTCACACTGTCATGAGCCTGGGTCTGACTGCTACAGACTTAAGCAGAATAGTCACAACATTTTAAAGACTGCACTAATACATGATGTTTGTTTAGCTGTAAGGAGTGTTAGTCATGCAGGCCTTAGTGTCTAAGGTGATGTGACTGTGTATGTCACATGCAAACGTGTTTTGCATATATGCATTTTTTTAACACATGAGCCCAGGAAAGCCAATGAGAAACTTCTGTTGACTTCGGGACCACTGAGAAACTGGAGGTGACTTTGTGGTGCTCCTTGGATGGGTTTTCCTGACGAAGGCACAGTCTCACTTTGTCATTGTGTTCTTGCCATTTTTCACCCCATTGCCCAAAATGTGTAGAAGATGATATTTCACTTGTCAGATCTCTCTCCCACCTAGCTTTGTTAGGTTGATGATATGCTTTTTGGTGTGCCCCTCTTGCTTTATCCCTATCAGAGGTCCCTGTGGAGATGCCTTGAGCACGCTGTGGTCAATGCAGGTATGAGCCAGCACCTCCAGGACCCTGCACTGCACCCAACCAGAAACCATTTTGAAGGACTTTTAGATATTTCAAGTGTTTTTTATTATGTAGCTTTTGTGGCTGTTTAAGACTCAGAACAAATTGGCCATAAGTTTTAAATTTTGAAACAGATTTCATAACTTTATTAAAAATGTGTCATCTGGTATATTATCATTTTGAGGGTTAGAACCAAGTTAATTGCTTTTGTAGTTCACTAGAAAATCTCTGCTTATCTAAAGCTGTTGGTCAGCTCAAGAAGGACTGTAATAATGACACACTTCAGAGACAGGTTGTTCCAAGCATGGATATTAGTTAAGCTGCCACCCTGTTCAGGGGGGATTTTAAATGTTCATAGGGGAAGTAAACTTTATTGGTGCTTTTATTCTGATTTATAGTGCTTGGAGATTTGTAATGATGCTCTAGCAGTTTCAGGAACAGCAGAATAGTGAGCAAGGGAAAAGTTAATTAAATTGCTCTGTTTGACAAAGTTCAGCAAACTGTTACAACGTATTTCTCATATTCCTCTTACAATAAGTGGCATAATGAAACCCAGTTTCTGGTCTGAATTCAGAGTTCTGAACAGTATTGCAGTCTGTTTATGTGGTAGCTATAATATTCAGCCTCTGCAATAACCTAAGAATATGTTTTTTAGTGCTAATTTTTGTTTGAAATTGGGGAGGTTATCTTTTTCACTGTTATTGTCTGCTTAAGAAAAGATCTGTACAGGAAAAAAGAAAAGCAGATGTAGGGGCAAACTCCAGCTGTATAAGCAGGGAACGAGACAACCAATGCCAGCACTGTAAAGTACTAAAGCTGCTGTGCTATAGCCTGTCTTTATAGGGCAGTGAGCTGTCTTAGGTTGCTGGTAACTTCTGGTGACCATATTGTATGTGGATTGGTTTTCTGTATACCTGACGCTGGCAACAGCACTCATTAAACAAAAGGAAACTAATCCTTACCTTCTGTCTGACACATTCTTCTGACAGTTCTCTGCCATAATTAAGAAAAAAAGCATGTGTCTCAATGACAAGACATAATAAGGGTGCCCAGGCACCTGCAGTTCAGTATATCCACAGCAGCACTGGATTGTTTTGAATGAAGGAATTGTGTGAATACAGCTTCCTCCAAGAAGTCTAATTACATCTGATACCTGATATAGAATCATAGAACCGTAGAATAGTTAGGGTTGGAAAGGACCTTAAGATCATGAAGTTCCAACCCACCTGCCAAGGGCAGGGACACCTCCCATTAAACCATGCCACCCAAGGCTCTGTCCAACCTGGCCTTGAACACCGCCAGCAATGGAGCATTCACAGCTTCCCTGGGCAACCCATTCCAGTGCCTCACCACCCTTACAGGAAAGAATTTCTTCCTCATATCCAATCTAAACTTCCCCTGTTTAAGTTTGAACCCATTACCCATTGTCCTATCCCTACAGTCCCTCATGAAGAGTCCCTCCCCAGCATCCCTATAGCCCCCCTTCAGATACTGAAATGTTGCTCTGAGGTCTCCACACAGCCTTCTCTTCTCCAGGCTGAACAGCACCAACTTTCTCAGCCTGTCTCCATACGGAATGTGCTCCAGTCCCTGATCATCCTCTTGGCCCTCCTCTGGACTTTTTCCAACAGGTCTATGTCCTTTTTATGTTGAGGACACCAAAACTGCACACAGTACTCCAAGTGAGGTCTCACAAGAGCAGAGTAGAGGGACAGGATCACCTCCTTCAACCTGCTGGTCACGTGCCTTTTGATGCAGCCCAGGATCCGGTTGGCTTTCTGGGCTGCGAGTGCACACTGAAGCCGGCTCATGTTCATTTTCCCATCGACCAACACCCCCAAGTCCTTCTCCACAGGGCTGCTCTGAATCTCTTCCCTGCCTCTCTTATCTGTCATCAGGCTTCAGCAGAGCATAGTTCAGCCAACAATTTTCCTCTCAAATACAGGGCATACTTGCAACATATTACAATTTAAGCACTTACAATACAGAGTTTATGACTATCTCCCAGCATTAGTACTATTTCAAGCATCCATACTGCTCTGTCCTTAATAACTCTTTAATCTGAAGCACCAACTGAGAAGCTTCAGCTTGCTGCAATAAGAGAACTGTGAAATACCTGTCTCTCTACCTCTCTGTGTGCATGAATACCAGGAAGAGTTCTAGAACCAAAGCAATCTGTAGCACTTATTCCGATCTGTGAAACAGGGTCACAAAACTCATTCCACTGGTCTTGTGTCAATCCCACTAGCTTGTGGCCACCCAGAGCCTCTCACTGGTTAATTTTCTCACTGCTATACATCTCCAGCTGGATTTTGTTGTGTCTACTAATGTATTATATCATTATAGTGTTATATTATGTAGTATCATATCAGGAGTAAATAATGAAATTGTAAACCAGGTGGGGAGAAGCAGGTAGATCAAGAAAGAGCACACTGTCTGCTCCGGTGAGGTGCTCCAAATAAAACCAGTAATTTTCTCTTTCATTTCCCCCCCTTCTTTGGATGTCTCTCTAAAACAAGTGATGGTGCAAACCAAGATACCTAGATCATAATTCCATCCTAATGTGAGTACCTCAGAGAGACAGAACAAGCGGAATGTGATAAATATTGGAATGTCAGCACTCTGGCAAGTACCCAGATCGTAATCTGCACGCGGCAAAAAATACACATGCTGTGAGAACTGTGCATGTGCTGTAGTTGTTTTCATTGGGATGGAGAGAGTGTGGTTATGGAGGCTTATAAACAACAGGGGAGACTGAAAATTATTGTGGATTGGAATAAGGAGGAGGTAAATCTGCCAAGCATTTTAATTGCAGACTGTCCCACAGACCTCTGAGTACCTAACAGTTTGCTTTTACCACAACCATTTTTACTAAGAAACTGAGGGAGGATGTACTTGGTGCTGCATTTTAATTACTTTTTTGAAGACTATAGGAATAGTTAACACAGCCCATATATCCCCTGAAGATGGGTGAGGCACTCCCTGGGAGAAATGCTGTTGCCTTTGAGCAGTCACAAAATCATCTATGCCTAGAGGAACTGCAGAAATTTTCCAGCTACACTTAAATGGGTAAGGAAAGAGTTTCTAGATGCTGCATAAGCCTGATCTCTAAGCAGGCCTGAACTATCCAATTTCTAACAGATACTTGCCCAAGTTAATCGCCTTGTTGTCCATTCCCCATGTCTTGCAATAATGGCAAACTGAAAACACCCCATGTTGATCCAGTCCTGTGCTGCCAGTGCTGAGCTCCCTCCAACAGCAGCCAGGTGTTGTTTTTTAACTAGTGTTCAAACTCCTCTCTGCAATCCAAGCCTGCTCTTTTCTGCCCATCACCAGTGGATATGGAGAACTACAAAGAGAAGGGCAGTCAACAAAGTCATCTTGTGTAGCTTAAGGCTGTTATAACTGTCTGGACTAAACATTCCCAGTCCACTCTTTCCTTGTAAGCAATGTTTTCCAACAATTCTGTCAGCTTTATTGCTCTCCTTTTATTTCAAGAGATATGCTCTAGTATTCTTTACACCCTTGGGCTACAGATACCAAAATAGATTGTAATGATGGAAACTTGTGGCGTCGTGCGCAACGCCTCTCATAATCTGAATAGGGGCTCACAAACACAAAATTAGGGCTTTATCCTGCACTTTCAGAAATAATGGAAGTTTTTGTACCAGCTTAGGAAAGGATCAAACCCTTAAGGATGTTTGCACGGTGTTTGCAGCAATTCAGGCAACCCAATAACATGCTAAGTCTGCAAAGCAGGAGTTGGCTTGCATAATGGATTATTGTGGTTAGGAATAGATGTAATAATTTTTGAATGCAGAATAGCTGGCAGGAAAACGCCTGGGTTATACATGATCTTTATGAAATTAACTGACCCCGGTCCTATCGGGATTGTGTGTTGTGACTGTATCTGGAAGCACTCCCAAGGGCACTCTTATTTCTCACTTTCCTAGCCTTAAAGACATTAACCTGCCATACTGTTGCCAAGTACCATGTGTGGAAGACAATATAAACTATCATTCATTCATTTCATGTGTCCACACAACTTTAATGTGAGCATTGGAGGAAGATTTATTCGTTCTTTCTAAAAATATAGCAGATCAGCTTAACTCCTAAAGCTTTTCATTTAAAGTGTACAATTTTTACAGTGGAAACGTGTTAAAACAAGCAGAAGACTTTAGAAATTAGAAATCAGAGTTTCATGCAAATAACTTGTGTAGATGGCACTATGTGTCAAGGTGACTTAACACACATTTTAGTTTATTAAAGGAAATTGGACATGATATGCCAGACAGGAATGTTAATATGGAGTTACTGTTACCATGTCACCCTTCTGCAGTACTTTATATTATCAATGCAACATATTTTTGAGGAATAAGGTAGATATCACAACACCTTTGTTATTCACAGAAAAAAGTATTGTTTCCACATATAAGCGTTGTTCAGCCCCCAGCAGTAAGTGGTATGGCCAGTTCACATGCCGAATATGAAGTGATTTCCCAGAGAAAGCAAATACTTCAGTGAACTCAAACTGTAGGTTAAATGCAAGGTGAAATGAAGCAATAAGGAGCATCAACAACAAATGCAGTCCTGCTTTGCGAAGTTGAGTCACCTCATGAGATGGTGATTACACTTACGTAGCTCAGCATCTTTGCAAAGATCCCAACCGACCCCTGCTACATGGACAGAAAGATACAAATACCACAGCAGCAACTTTTTATCTGATTCTTGTTAAGTTTAGGATACAAAAATTATCCAAATGTGTGGGGTTCAAGTAATATGTCAGAGAATAGGTGATTCGTGCAATATAACTACATTGGAAATAGAGACTTTTTAATTAATCACGAAATAAACAGTGCAGCCACAATTTTTGGTTGTCTTTCTGCAGAGATGTTGACAGATTTTGTGAGAAGCCTGTTACTGATCAGAGATACACAAAGCTAAGGCAGGACTCTCTGTTTATTTTTCCATCACTTTTGTTGCAATAATACAAAAGTTGGGAGAAGATTTGACTTTAGCCCTATATTTAATGAGAGGTACCAAGGCACTAAAATCTTGACAGCTGATTGCCTGCCTACATATTATTTCTTTGTATGTATATCTATCTACAGCTTGTCATCTAGACATTCGAATGTAAGAAACCCATAATAACTCTTTATATATCATTCATTGCTACTTGTGTAATACCACTTCTTTGTATAGAACCAGTTTGTTATTTTGTCATAGAGCAGAACGTGTCCACTCATCACCAGTGCTGATAGAAATGTCCTTCAATAGTCAACTAAAAATAAGTGACTCCATCGTAATCTGTCTCAAACAGTGACTTTCACCCTTCTGTCATCTGCTGCATCATGACAGTTTTCACATCTTTCCGCAGTTTCATCTCCAGTGTAGGTATAAGCAGCAGCACACATAGCAACCAGAAATACCTTGACTGTCTTCTAGCAAATTGCCAGTCACTTAATATAGCTAATAAAAGCCCAATACCTCACTTTTCTTATGCTGCAGCTTCCATCTCATGCCGTCAGGAAAATGTACGTCCAAAGTCATAGGACTGGCCATCTGTTCTGCTTACACAGTGCTAGTTCTCGGGAGTACTGACTTACTCAGATGCTCTAATTTTCATCAACATCTGGAACTGGTGGACATCTATTAAAATAAAAATGCAATAGCATAGGAAAAACGAAATCATGCTGAGTGCCCTCCCCATGGGATCATGAGGAATTGCAGGACCTGCATCTCCTGGTACCACCTACCTATCTGCCTAGTGATATGATAAACATGCAGCATAGCCACTGTGATGGTTTTTTTCTAACAAAGAATACTTTTGTCCCATAGTCTCCCTCAGGACATCTTCTCAAAACTTCAAAGAAATTAGATATTGTATTTTATTCTAGGGAAATTGAAAATAAAGACAGAGGGAATGACATCCAAGTTAGTAGGTCTTACTAGTTTACTTTCTTGTTGTCATCGTAAAACATATGACAAAGTCGCTGAATACAGTCAAGAGATTGATGTGTGCAGAAAGTTAGTAAAATCAAACTGGGTGATTTAAATTCTATACAGAATACTGGGGTCAGGTTGTCAAAGCCTTTATATGAAAATGCTATAAGCGTATTTTAACATTATAGAATCTATTGGTACAGAGGAATCCCAAGGATGTTCTTACACGTAAGACAGTTCTGTATTTCATGTATTTCACATAACTTGTTTCAGTTTGACTGTGTAAGCAAATAAAGCAGGGAATTTTGTTGGAGAATTTTGGAGATAAGTTGCTTTAAAATTCAGTCTTGCTGGGAAATTTCCTGCCAGCAGCTCTTGTTTAGGAACATGGTTGCTCATGTACTTAAACTTCAGTGAGCCAGTCAACTGAGCCAACAGGGTTTCATATGGATGGAGCAGGTGTTTAATAATAGCATTACCAAGACCTGCCATTAAATCACAAATTAAGCTTCCTAAATCATTGCTGGTTTATATAAAAATGAAGACATTCTCTTACTTCTACCATCTGTTTGGTTCCAAAAGGCATATTTAGACTACATTTTCAATCTTTTCATTGCAACCATGAAGTCTTAGTATTGCATTTCCTCTTTTCATTTTCTCTGATATGTGCTAAAACTGTCAGAACCACCAACTTGCTGGACCTGGAACCTAAAGAAAGAAGGGAAAACACC
This sequence comes from Ara ararauna, assembly GCA_028858755.1. Classification (NCBI taxonomy): domain Eukaryota; kingdom Metazoa; phylum Chordata; class Aves; order Psittaciformes; family Psittacidae; genus Ara; species Ara ararauna. The sequence continues at coordinate 5,746,428 of CM054410.1, read as the reverse complement.
AAACAGCAGAAAACAAAATTCAAAATACTGGCTACATGACTTAATCTTGCGTATTGCTGCTGTGAAACCGTAAAGCATATGTACCATACAATGATGCTGCAATGAAAATGCTACTTGCCGGGCAGGCAAGTGGTTTAGATATTGAAATGGCAATTTTTGGCTTTTTCCTTTATTAGCAGCAATGGCTTTTTAGCTGAAAAATTTTCACACAAAGCTACCTCCTAGGAAGAGAATTCGGACACCTGAGTAGTAACCTGGGAGATTTGAAGAAGTGAGATTTTATGCTTCAGAACTGACATTTCTTCAATGACATTGCTGTGCAGAGCAAATGCATACACAGGAGCTTGTGAACCTCAGAAACATGCAGTCATCCTTTAAGAGAAACAGTGCTTGTGGGGTCTGCTAAAGTAATCATATTAGAAATTCGCATCCAATCTTTTCTCTGAATTCCCATGATTTTATTGATTCAGGTTTAAGTATTAACTGTTGTAAAGTAATAGCCAGGCTACCTGTATCTACTGCAGGTTATTATTTCTAATAGCACAAAGTAGAAAGGATTCATCACTTGCTTTAATTAAGGAGATGCTTGTTCACACAAATACTAAATGTTGAGATATATCTATATATTAAATCATCAGCTGAATTTTCTGCCTTTATTCTAACAAAGTAGTTAAATACAGGGTTCATGTTCTTTGGATGAGCTGTTTCTTGGGCTTTGCTGCTACTATGTGTGCTTAAAACTAACCACACACCTGCTTTGCTGGATCCAGGCTAAGATGCTCAGTGTCTTCGAAGAATGAACCTCAGTGAGCAAGACACAAATGGCAATTTGTAACAGAATACATGGGTTCATTGTTTAAAATCTCAGACGGCTATTTAATTTGTTACCACTTTTGGCTAGAAAACTAGCTGTTCATGTAACCAAGCTCCTGCTTTTTGTCAGGCCTGAGGCATTTATTTTCATTACAGTGATTGCCTCAAAGAAACTAGACAACGGATGTTGGAATTGCCATCTTCAGAGATCTGTACGTCCATCTGGTGTGTCAGTTTGGAGTAAGTTGTTTCTTCATTGTGGAAACAGGGCCTGGTGCATCCTTCAGGAGGTGTGCAAGCAGGATACTTTTAGTCAGTGGGTAAGTTGCTTGTCTGAGGACACCAAGATCTAACTCAGATTGGGGGGATCTGATGGGAGTGAAGAGTCGAGGGGGCAATGAAATGCATTTCACTGAAATGAAGACTTTCACTCTCGGCCATCTCAGTTTCTCTGGTTATAACTGGGCTGTGTTTTCAAATTCCATTCACAGTGTGTTAGTTTCTTAAGGCTGTTTTCCCTCACACTCCTCGGTCCAGTTGCCCACCTCTGGCTCTTGGCTTCCCTCTTGTTTCCCATCACACGACTGCAGGATTCTCATCCTTCCTGCTTCTTTTCCTGTCTGCAGCTGCAGGGATTTGATAAACAAAAGCAGCTAGAGGACTGGTTGTATTGCAGGGTACCTACAGCTCAAGACAAAGGGGAAAGACAAAGAAGACAGAAAATCAAAGGAAAAAGTATAAAATGAAAAGAGGAGAAAAAAAAAAAAACCCTCACATGGGATACAGAAAGATGAGGACAATAAAAAAAAAAAAAAAAATGAGGAGCACTGGAAGTGTCTGAGGGATGCAATAACCTTTCTGAAGCATCTTTTCCAGAAGCCACAGAGCAAGGTACAGCTGATCAGTGAACAAAAAACAAGACAAGAGAGACTCAATCTCTTAAAACGTTTGTTATTTCTTCACTGAAAAGGTAGATCAGTGACTAGATCAGTCTCTTGGAGGACAGCAGGAGCTCTTAATGTGTCACAAGATACTAAGGCTCACACCTTTTCAGTACAACCCAAGCACTTGCACAGATGCTTAGGGTTTTTTTCCCTTCCCTTCCATCCAAACTGGCTGGAGACCTTGGACAGATGAAGGTGCTTTTCTCACTCAGAGCAGTAACCTTAAGACATGGATAGACAATGTGATTAATGCCAGTTTGTCAATGTGAACAGCAGAAGTATCTGCTTATCTGTCATTTCACATATTTGTCTGGAAAAGAAGGGAAGTTACCTAGGTAAGTCCAGTCTGATGGCTCTAATGAATTAATGTTTTACCTGTGGGAAAGTCTTCTTTACAAGGATCATGGACAAATGTAATAGTCTTAGACATGGAAAACAGTGACTAGGATGAGATTTGGCTTCATTAATATATTGAGAGCTTTTTTTACCTATTTCAGCAAGGTCAAGACTTCAGTCTTGGGTTGAAATAGATTGGTCTGCCAAGATCGGCTTCACTCCTTGTATGTGATCAGGCAGAGGCGGCTTGTCAGGATGAGGAAACCCTGACTTTGCAGACAAGGAGGTTGAATTGCACAACGTTTCCGTTCCTGTATTAAATCACTTACATGAGACAGATATCTTCCACAGGGTTTGAGGAGCTTTGCTAAGTAACACGGGCAATTCCGTAAGGTAGCATCTGAAACAGATAAATGGGGTGGTCTGGGTTTCACTGTAATTAAGAGAAAACATATATCCTGTCTCTACAACCTCCATAGTGGGTATCAAGATACTGCAACAGCCTTGCGGATCCCATGGATATGCTAACTGTGTGCCACAGCCCAGAAAGCTGTTACATTTGTAAACAGGCTGTATAATAAAAAGAAACAGCCTCTGGAAACCTAGAAGGAAAAATGGCTCCCTTCCACAACTGATCCCACTTAACCACATATATGATGAGAGATGAAATAGAGGTGAAAAACATCCTTGTTGCCCCAAATCTTTCTGAAAGACTTGTGCCAATTTTGCATTTACTTTTTTTCTGACCTCAGGGATGAAAGGTTTGACCTGGGCTGGATAAGCTACACTGTGTTAGAACAGGGACTGAACCTTGTCGTGCCCCAGTTCACAACATTACTGCTATTTGTTCTGTGTAATCTAAGGAGCCAACTGGTTTCTCTGTCAGTAAAGTCATATGGGTGTCTGGCATTTTCTGTCCTGTACTTGATTATTTCTTCTGTCTGCGCAGCAAGAGCCCAGTCTGTCACTGGGCTGTGTACATTTACTTACCAAAGAGATTTTAAGTCTGAAACAACAGTGTGGGAACTGCCTGCTGAAATGCTAAGGCCCTTAGATCATGAAAGTGGAATATTATTGGGGGGTTAAATAATGTCTTCTGCACAACACAGCCAATACACAAGAAGCCAAACAGCAAAGACTCATTCTCCCCTCTTTTTCTATCATGCGTGTGTGTTATTTTTAATTCAGTGTACAGATAATAGGGGTTTTTAGAAGAAAATTTGATGAGGAGTTTTTCTGGGTTGTTTTTCTCTTTGCAATGCAATGTCCCTGATTACTTTTTGTGGTCTACCACTGGCAAAAGTCACTGGAAAATGAGAACACTGGGATCCAGAGCGAATGTTTGAAGCTGAACTGAAATGCTGGGAAAATTCTTTGGCTAGTCAGGGCAAAGGGTCATCCATAACCCCAAAAGGTGTGTGTGCTGCTATGTGCTGCTCTCACTCGTAAGTTTCAGTAGGGTTGGAAACTGACAGGGAAGGTCAGGGAATATTATGCATTCTCCAAATCCATGATATTTATAACAGCATAGCTGGAAGCAGCCAGCAAAAGCTGCTGATGGATCTCTTAGAGTTTATTTTCTGTGACAGTAGAAAAATAAGCAAGAAACTGACATGAATATGCTGATACATACAGCAACTGAAGTTGCTTTTATTCCTGTTTCGTGGGCCAGATTCACAGTCAGCCTTCTCTTATACTCCTCTTAGCTTAAGAAAGTCAATTAGCTTCCAAATATGAGCCATGTCACCATGATCCTTTGAAGGAGGAAGTGTAGCAAATAGCACAGATGTTTGTGGGGTGACTCCACAGCCAGAGCTCCTCCAAGTGCACTCATGTGTTTATGTGGGAGTACATGGGTAGTTGTGAGTGACTGTAGGGATGTTTTGACCTACCATGCAGTGTGACATCTTCCACTGAGCTCTAGTCTCAGTCCTGTTCCAACTCAAGGTCATCCTATGGATTTTCTTGTTCTTGGAGGTTATTATTAGAGGCACAGAAGACAGAAAGGGCAAGACCTCAGTAACAGATGGTGGATTCTTCATTGCGATAGACCCAGGAGTTTAGTAAAGCCAAACTGGACAGTGATGCAGCAGATGTTTATGGCTATTTCTCATTTTAAATCAGATTAGAGTGATGTAGTGATTCAGTCCATTAGGGATTGTCCTGAAGTAACAAAGGGTATTGTATGTGATAGCTCATTCAGACAGCACAACAGGAGTCATGGAGTCTGCTTCTAGCTCTTCCCAGGCCAGGCATGTGAAGCAGGCACTGATAATCTCTTGCTGCATCTCGTAATGTTTTGTTCCAGCCTTTGTTCAAATGACATTAAATGCAAAGTATGGGGATTTTTTTTTCATGACCTTACAAAATTAATCAAATGCATTAAAAAATGCGTGACTTAAAATATATCTCCAACTCTGTAAAGCAGACACAATCAACGACAAAGCACAACAGCAAACTTGCTGAATTTGTCGTAGCTGGTATATATTCATGCCATAGGTTTGAAATCCCTTACAGTCATTGAAATGGGAAAATAACAAAGCCTGAGCCTCCAAATAGAACTACAGAGTTTATGAAGAAGACCCAATCTCTATCTTTAAATCTTTACCGAAACCTTCATCAAAAGAAAGGTTGAAGCTCAGGTCTAGAAGGTCAAGAACTCAAAGGTCAGTCTCTAATCCTGCCGGCAGCCTCGGTTGTGCCTTTGCCCAAATCCTATGAACTATTTGTGATATCATTTCAAAGATGTGGCTAAAAGTAAAGTGAGGGGTTTTTTTCTACTTAAAGAACCAAAATAGAATAGAAAACCTAAACTTGTCATTGAGACCAAATTAAATCGAGAGGAAGTAGTTAAATCACTGATTGAGCTATTTCCATCAAGCAAAACTGCATTTCCAGGATTTTATGGTTTCCTAGGATACACTTTTTTGCCATCCCCCAGCCTGCCTATGCCCCCAGTTGGGTTATGAAGCTTTCACAGCATCTCGGGATGGCCAGGCACGTGTCGACTTCTGCAGGCACTTCTGTACAGCTGGCATCAGGAGTGTGCAGATCACTGCAGAAATACTTGATAGGAGAGAAGGGGAAAGACTTAGGAGTAGACAAGAAATAACAGAAATGCCTTCTGTTTTCAATTAAAAAAGTCAAAGCCAGACACATACATTTCATTACTCTTTTGTTGTTGAAATCCCTTGGTTCCTATGCTTCTATCTATTGAGTGGGTGTTTTAAAAGCAATATTGTTTTAGAAAGATTGTAAAGAAAAGATCCTACTTTTTTTTAGACTGAGGTTTTAGAGAGTAACAGGAAAAGCCGAAAACATTACAGTCCAAATGAGGACAGATTTTGTCTCTGTAAACTTCCAATTTCCATAAAATAAAAAATGCAGCAGTATTTTCCTTAATTAAACCATGAGGAATATATAGTATTTTCAGTATTCCTGGGTAGAAACATATGTCTACTTTATTAAACAGATAACACAGACAGCTGCCCTCCCCTGTTCCCCGTTTCCCTAGATATTGCACTGGTAATGCAATGCCAATATGTAATAGCTCTCTCTGGCTCTTATTAAAGTTGATTGCTTTAATCCGGACACTATAATACAGGTAACTGAGCCCACAGACCTATTGATTCCTAAAGAAATAGCCACACTGAAAAGTTCCTACATGAAAATAATAGAATTTTTCCTCTGGTAAATGACAAACTTTTAAAGGAATTCCTTGGCTTAATTTTGAATGTTTTTAAAAGTAATTCTCAAAATAAGAACATTGGTGTTCTGTTAGAAGGCATTAATTTTTAATTTTAATATTTTAGGTGATACCTTCAGCTCAAAGAATGTAAATGCTTCAAATAGAAACAAAATGTTTTCAGATTGCAGGAATGAAACTTTTTGGCTGCACAGATGATGACGTGAAATCTGATTTCTGTTCCTTGAAGATTTTTGAAGTGTTGATAGATTGTCCTGATGCACAACATGAAACACTTCCAAAATCTTACAGTTCTTCAGGGAACAGGAAAAATCTTCCCACTCAGTTCTTGTCACAACGGAGGTATTTCATATTGAACTTTAAAAACATTGACAGATTTCTTCCTTCAGTCAAAGGAAGGCAGAGTGAGTTTATATGTTTCAAAGAAAATTGGTATTCTGGCAGACAACATCAATGCCTGTGTGTGTATCTTTCAAAATGCAGTTGCCATCCGATGCAGTTGTGCTATGAATCATATCCTGAAGAGTTATATTTTGGGCAATGATTAAAATTTGGGATTTTTTTTCTACGGAAAATTGGAATCTAGTGAGAAGTTAAATACATTCTTATTTGAGATTTAATTGCAACCATTACTGAAAATCTGAAAGACCTAAAATTAGGAGCCTAGTTATCTGAGTTTGGTATACTGTATTTATAAATGGATAAATATCAGTGTTACAGTGGGTGAGTTTAGAGAACAGCTTTTCTTGCCTGAATTTGGAAAACACTCAATTTAGATGATAAATAAGAAAGGTCTCCTTGGTTATGTAAAAAGAGGGAAGCATCTCACTGAATAATCCCAACAGATTATACAGTCCCAGTGAAAGTCCAGTATTAGCCACCAGCCAATAGCTTCACATCTGGAATCGGCAGCCGAAAGTCACTATCTGTGGGTGGCACTCATTAAAAATAGATCTGCTGGTCAGTTAAGACGATTATTGGTCCTGATTTGCAGGATTAGACACAGGGAGCAGTCTGTCAGGCTATTTCTTCACTTGACTACACAAAAATCTTCTCCAGGGCTTGGACAAACATCGATTGTACGGCCAGGGATTGGAGAGGGCAGAGTTTGGGAGGAGAAGAGGAAAGACACATTCTCTCTGCTTGTATGACTTTATGCTGCCTAGCATAGCAAGGTCTGAAGCCAGAGCTGAGTACATCATAGTCCTGCAGAGACTGATACGTCTTAAACACTGCAGATGTGAATTATTAACATGATCTCCCTGCCTGATGCTATGAATTCTTAGCATCTTCATTTATACTGAGTTGATTGAAATTGCAGGGCAACAGGGAATTTGTGGGTTCATTTCTTTGACTGAGGGGAAGAACAATGGGGGTGCATGAGACTAAGAGTAGTAGGTGCAATTCATGGTTTGAAATTGAACATATCAGCTGGACTACCCAGGGTGGTGGCTACCTGAGCAGAAATAAAGTATGTGATAATCTGCTGGAAAACCCATGTTTTGCTTATTACTGTTTCTGCTTTATTCTTATTTGCAACAGTGTTCTATTTTTCAAGGAACTCTTATCAAATATTATAGAAAAAAAGAGTAAATAACTTCTCAGGAACAGAAAATTATGCTCTCTTTGTGACTAAACTTACAGGTTGAATAACCACAGGTATTTATTTCCTACCAATTTATTTCCTTTCATTTGCTGAGACAATGATTAACAAAAAGAATAGAATGTGTACTCTCTGCCAAGGAGGAAAATCTTCATTCATCAAAGAAATTATTACAGGTAGTTTGTTCAGATCCTGCTGATTTCAATAGGTTCAAAGAATTTCTCAAGTAACTCATGTTGTATGTAGTTACTGATGGCAAATGAATATTCTCTTGAATAATTTGTCCACTGAGCTTTCAAATAGCCATTAGTTGAACTGCTGGACAGCCAGACCTGTACCTCAGAAATGCAGATTCAGGCAGTTTATTTGGTAATTATTATTTCATCAGCAGCTCCTGCTGAATTACTGAATTAACTTTGTTTTACCAGGGGTTGTGTCATACATCCTCACAGTTCAGACTAATCTTTCGGATCAAGTGGGAATAAAATATGTACTTTTCCAATTGGGTTTTTAATGCTCCTATCTGTGGCTTGGAAAAATTTAACGATCCTTTTCCACCTCCATTCAGGTACTCTCTCCTGATGTGTGAGTGTTGCTCAAAAGCCCCTGGACATCAGCAACAGGCAGTTCCCTCATCACAGAAGCAGGTAGATTTGAAGAGGATGCACATCTCACAGGCAATGGTAACAAAAAAGAAGCCCATAAACCCAGTTATTGAAGCCATTAGAGGCAACAGCACTTCCTAAGCCTAATGGCTGCACACAGTGTGTGATTTGGAGACAATCTCACTCAGTGCTCTCCCTGTAAATAATAATAAGATACAATGGATCTGTGGGAATTAAGTTCTTAGGAGGCTGTGATGTCATCTACACAGATTCAGGGAATCTGGTTTTGGGAAACATTTTATGGTTACATAATTTTCCTCAATCCATGTTCTGGATCAGTTTTGTTCCATCAGGCTTTTCCCATTACTCTAATAACTTCTGGCTCCACCTTCACAAGTTTATTTCAAGCATGCTAATGGATAGAAAACATTTTAAAATAGGGAAGCTAGTATCTTCTAAATCATGATCATTGCCCACATGGCTATAAATAATAAGGGCTGTTTAACTGAGGGCAGCTTATTTCTTATCTGCAGAAATATTAATGCCCTCCCTGTTATCTAATTCAGCATAATGTAAGAGGATTTAGTGGAGATTAAGAGAGAAAGTGGGAGAAGGATTTATATTCTTTAGGGCCATGCTTGTGCTCCCAGGAGTTTTGGCGTCACTTCCATTAGAAGAGGTGATTGCTCTCTGAGGAGTTAAAAGAAATGGAGAGAGGCATGCTCTTACTCTGAGTGGAAAAGTCCTGCGGAAAAAAGAAGCAATTGTTCAAGTTTCAGACTCCCTACCGTGCTGCTGGAGGGAAACATCTTTGTTCTCAGACCTGGCTTCTGAGAAAAAGCTGGTACACCGACAGCACTTAATTTTTAACAGCTCTATTCATCTGCTTGGAGCAGAAATCTGTTCTGCAGAGATTCACTCCCTCTGGATCGTACAGCCTGGCCAGACAGTGACAGAGTACAATTCTATCATATAATATGATCGAATCAGTAGAATTATATACACGGCTCCTTGGGGTGCTCCTGGTTCTGGGAAGGAGGCTATATACATATAGCTATATATTCAACTTGTCCCGACTGAATGGATTAAGGTTTATGAATATGTATCTGGTTTATACAGGGAGAAGCTTTATATATATCTGGGGGAGCTTCCTCAGAAGTATGTTTCTGTCTGTTTGTAAGAGTTCAATGTGATTTGTTGTATGTCTAAGCATCAAGTCCCCAAATATACCATTGCAGTCAAGAACTGAAGGTCTGTGTACCAGAGTGCCTTTTCCTAGTAACAACATGAAATACCAGAATAACATTTGCTTAGCTGCTCATCAGTCTCAAAGCATAATGAATCTCCTCATTTTCTGAAGGTTACATGTTTCCAGAAACATTTTGGAGAATTGAGATACATTTTTTTGGCTGCAAACCTGCTCTTAATAAGTACTTTCTAATCAGAAAAAGTCCTATGCAACGTCAGCCACTATACTGTGGTTTCGCCGAGATTTCAGCTGATGCCAATAACTGACTCATGCTAACTGTGTTAAATAGCTTCCACAGTGATAGAAGCTCTCTTTAGCATCATTGACAGCATCTCAGATTGTGTGTAAAATGCCAAGTTGACTCTTCTCCCTGTGGACGTGACATTGGTAGATACGCACAATTATACCTTGATGTGAATGAAAATATGATACCTTCAGGGCAGAATTAAGGCACCACGTTATTTATGACATTTGATCTTACATTTATGCTGAATGTCATTGCTCATTTTGGTTTTAACTGAGCAAAAGCAGGTTAGAAACTCAATACTTCTTGTTCTAAGCTATATAATGAAACTGATACCACTTTTCCACACCCCCACAGTTACAGCAAAGGATGCTTCAAGGGCAGAAGTCTTAAAATGTGAATTTTTACTGAGCAAGACTACCTGTACAGTCATCCTTCTGCATTCTGTGAGTGTGGAAGTCTGTGAGTGTCTGTTAGTCCTAGGACTGGCCATGGTCAGTTATCACTGTCATTCATTACTGGGGATCATGATCATTAGCCTTTTTTGAAACAGGTTGGGGGAAAATCCATCCAGATCACTTGGTTTTGCAGCCTACTCATTTTTACCGCTTGTTATTCTAAGCAAAGCAGTAATCGTCTGGGAAGTGAAAGAAAAAATAGTCCTGGATAAAATAATATAGCTGTAACTATACTGTTCACTCATTTGCATCCACAAATGGAAGCTATTGTTCTGTGAAAGTGAAGGCTGTGGCCATTCTCTGGTCGGCTTAATCTAGAAAATGATCCCATAATCCATGTTGCATTTACTGGCTTCGCTTTCTAATCAGTTTGGAGTCGACATGAATTCTTCCAAATGTTAATGAAAACCAGGGAGCACTTAGGAAAGGAAATGGAAATAAAACCAACATTTCCAGCCATTATTACAGTTAATGTCTGACTTTGGGTTTATGTTGAGCTCAGCTTCCAGTCTTTGTTCTTTTCTGACCTGGAATGGTAGGCGTTTGACATGACCAAGAAAATACTTGCTTAGAAAATCAATCAAACAGCTGCCTGTGGAATCCTCAAATGTAAATAAACTTGGTGTGTTAGTATTTTCTTTCCAAGAAATATGAAAATCATGTGCCAGATTTCTGAGCTTCATCTGTTTATCACCCATTTTCCCTTCTCTTTGAATCTGTGCAAACTTCTTTTGGTCTTATGGCATAAATTATCTTTCATACCAGCCATGCTACCCCACTTTATCGCTACTTATTTCTTCCTCAGTGCATGGACATCTCTGCAAAGACCTGCAACATCTACTTCTGGGTTTGTATTCATACATTATTATCACAAATCAGTGTCAGAAAATAACTGAGGTGCTGTCCTCTATTCAGTTTCTAATACTAAGAGCTCTGGCAGACTCAGTAAATCAAATGCAATTCAATGTGATAAATGTAAGCTTATCACAATCCTGTCAATGAGAACTTCTATCACTATGGAGTCTATTTAACACCACTTAATTAAGGCTCAACCAGCCTCCCTGTTAGGGCCAAGATAGTCCATGACTTGGACTAAGCAGGCAGTGGTGTGGCATGGCATTCCAGAGTGTGTGTCACCACCTTGGCTTCTGTGGGTCCTGTCTTAAGGCCGGAGGTGCATTTCTAGTGTACTCACAGCTGAGATTTTCTGAGAGGAGCACAAACTTTTTCCCATGAGCACAAACTCATTAGATTCAGCTAAGGATGCTGTTGGCAAGAACAGTGGTCTGTGTTCATTAACCTGATGGAAGAAGCGAGGTGTTTACTTTTTGACTAATTTCCTCTGGGTTTATTTTCCATTGGAAAACATGTTCTTGGATGACTTGTGGTTAATTTGTAGTCTTCTGTAAAGTACCATAGTGAAGTAACCTGGCATTCCTTGACTGTGAAATGGGGCCTCCATTTCAGTGGTCGGCAGCAGGTTTCTCCACCACCTCACTTCAGTTATTCATGACTAAATTATGTGTGGAGACATTGAGTTTAATTGTGTTATTCCTGGCAAATAAAAGGAGGGAAAAAAGCAGAGCAAAACTGGTTCTAACAATCCAATTTGTGAATTATATCTGTACACTCTAATCATGCTTTTTTTCCCCAGATGTGGAGAATTTTAAGAGTGCCTCATTACCCACCACTAATTAAATCTAACATGAAAGAAATGCTGGATGAAATCCTGCCAGCGCCAAGTTTCTGGCAAAGCTCCCACTGACTTCAGTGGAACTTGGTTTTGTGTTTTGGGCTTACCAAAAGATGGTAAGAATTTTTTATCAGGTAGCACCTGGGACCTTCAGTTAAAGCTCTAGCCTCATGGCATTGGGCAAGTAAGGAGGCTATTTGGGTTTAGAGTGTTACACTCATTGTGACAAGCAGAAAAAACCATTGAATGAAAAAGCTAGGTGAGGTAGGAAAAGGTGGGGAGAGGGAGCTGGCTTTGAGACTAATAAATCTTGTCATAGCAGTGAGTAGTCTGTTGGAAAGCACAACATTGACTTTCCTTTCACCATGGGTAAAATGTTCATGAATTCCTGCCTATAAGCAAATAGCTTATTCCAGGGGTTGGACAGCTTTTCTGAAGATAGAGTCTTTTAAGAACGTGTGTTTGGGTCTAGAGAAATTACCAGCGCAAAATGAGGTCTCAGTGGTTCAAATAAAACCCAGGCACCCCAGGGAATCCTGGCTGGAGTTGCATGTGGAGGAGTTATCCACACATCTGGATGCTGCAACAGGAGTAGGGACTCATGCAAAAAAGGATCCGTAGTAGCATCCATAGCACACAGGAGAAAGGAGTAAAGTGTGTGGGGCCTGATGTGGAAGGGATGATCTGCATGAGCACCTGTAAGAGCTGTTGCAAGAGCGATATGTGAAAATCCATTATACTCTTGTACTCAGATCTGTGCTATTTACAACTCTGCCCTGGCTTGATTGTAACTCTCCTAATTCCTTCCTAAAACTCATTTAAATTCCTCACTGGTTTGTTTTTCTCTTCCCTGTGGCACTCCTTGATCTATGTAGTTCAATTAAAAGGCAGCATGAGGGCAGTATCTACAAGAAGTTGTTTATTTCTGCACTTTGTGCACACAGAAGTTCTCTAAATGCTTCACTTTATTTCTCTTTCCCCTAAGCTGCTAAAACTTTGCTTTAGAACTGCAGTGTGGATTAACAAATGTGCACCCAAATTCCTGCCTGTTGTAAACTGAATTCTCCATTAGTGACAGCTCACATGATGTGTTAGGCTAAAAGAGCAGATACAAGGCGTGTCTTCGTTTTCCACTTTGCTAATGGTAGCACTGCAATGATGGAGAAATTTATAGCTGTGTTTTATCATTCTCTATCATTAGCACTTTTGGACTAGATACTTTCTTGTTTCATCTGTAAGGCTGTGGATGAAAAAATATACCATTGGGTAGCTTTCATGACATCACAGTGTTTTTGCTGCCTTTGGTGGATTTTTGTATGCAGGTTTCAATGTGTCTCATGTTGTACTCTTGGGATGAAGGCCTTAGGCACAGCCTCCTTGCTGGCTGTGTAGGATGATGAGGGAACTTGGGAGAAGCTGAGGAGCATTAGTTTGAAGAGCAGATGTGTTGAGCTTGGACTAACTTTAAGAATATTCTTAGAAAGCCCCCACCAGCTCCAGAAAGCTTGTAAGAGGGTAATTCATTGGAGATGTTGAAGTCAGACATCTCTCACCAATAGGTTTCTCTGGGTCTCAGCGAATATTTCAGTTTGTATGAGCGTTTTCTGAAGTGCTTTTCTTGTATTTTGTGCAGATTGTGATTTGTTTCCATTTATGCTTTAAATATAATTGTGTGCTTGTTTAAGTCATCAATTGAAGGGGCATGTGTGCCCTTAACCTGCAGTGCTTGGTCTGACTAATTACAAAACTGTTCAGTAATTTCTTTTCATTTGTACTGATGTCATATCTCTGAGGAAAGGTTTCTTAACATGGTGATATTTGAAACGCTCAACTGTGTAACAGTGCTGCTGATCAACAGAACAGTCCTTTCATTTCAACTGTAGTGTGACTGCTTCATGAGGAAGGGTAGCGGCTACTGCAAAAATTTATCCTAAGTAGTTTTTAATGATATTGTGTTAATTCAGGAGCTGTAACTGTTACAGGGGTACTGCTTCAGGTTGTTATTTGGATAGGGAGGTCATATGAGTTTCTGTGAGAAATTCCTTTGTCTTAAACAGTTCATATATCCAGCTGGTGTTAAGAGGTCTCCTAATGTCTGTTCAGTGTCTCTGTTTTCAGATGGATATGCAGTGGTAAAAATTGCAGTACATCAATATCAGGTTAAGAATTTAGAAGGACCAGTACATGATAAAGAAAAAAAAAGTAATCCCATTGCCCTTCATCTGTCCCATTTTCTTTTGTAGATCATCTGGTTTATGTCTGTGGAGACAAATCTGAATCAAAGGTTGTCAATGGAATGTGGAAGTCAGTGCAAAGCTCTTAGCTGACATTAATCGATGCTGTAAAAGGCAGAAAAATCAATGGTGTCCCAAGTTCCTCATAGTATCTACACTAGCAAGTAATGCAGCAAAACAGGAACTGCAGCAAAGACGTCTCGCAGTCTAATTCTAAAGTGGGCCTGAACCCCCAGTCAGTTCCAGTCTGCACTGCTGTACCTTGCATTCAGAAGGCAGAGGATGCTTGTATTCTGGAGCAAGACTGTTTCTGTTGTGATGTTTTCTGCACAATAAAAACACTCATCTTTTCAAGTTAAATCAACAGTTGTAGCAAAATGGCTAGCAGAATTGCAGTCAGATCCTCAATTGCATTTAATAGAAGAGATAATGCTATGACATTTGAGTATGACACTAACAGCATCACTGAAATAAATTAAATTAACATTTTCTCTTTTTCTGAGTGGCTTTTAGAGTCTTTAGAATGCTTTCAGGATTGCTACTGCTAAGCAGTATTAACGAAGTTACCAAACATATATTTTCATGCAATTCATCTTTTGCAATATTTGACAATCCTGAAGTAAAAGGTAGAGTCAATTGCAACAGGAAATGGAAGAAATGACTGTCAGAAAAGATAAGATGCTATCAAATAAGAAAGAAAATAAGCTTCTGAAATTGGAAAATGTGAGTTTGCAGCTTCCATTACCTTACTCGAACAGGTGTGATAATGCTCTAGGGTTACAACAGATTTAACCACAGCTGTGAAGCTGCAAAGAGCTTTCGTAAATAGGTTTAATTTCGAACAAAATCAGACCTCACTCAAAATGAACTCTTCCCTCTATATTTGTGCTCAAATGGCAAACTTCTCAAGAGAGTTTGAGCCCTTCAGTGCCGCAGTTTATGGTTTATAGTTGCACAAAACAAGCCGGGTTTGAGCTTAAAGCTGCAATCTCAGAGCAGGTGGATTTCAGGGAGTTTAAGGATTTATTCTGCACTTTGTCTGATCTCTGGTACTCTGACAAAAAAAAAGACAAAAATGTGTTTTGGCTTACAAAAAGGACTAAAAGATAGAGATTACATAAATCATGGGTAACTGTTTTGAGTGGAGTTCGATCCTCCAGATGTGTTGTTCTCAATCTGCTGTGGCAGAGCATTAAAGAATTTCAGTGATCACGTTTGACTGAGGAGGATACACAAGCCCTTGCCTTCGTTTGTCACAGCATGACACCATGGAGGTGCTACAGCAACCATCGTCCCTTGGACGCTCTGGTCGCATCTGTATATGTCTGGATGTGCCTTTCATGTGTTCAACAACCACACGATCAGGAACTAAAGCAGACTCTGATGCTAGGATCCTGCCTCAGCTAACTGATCTAAACTGCAGGGCTCATTCTTGCCCAGTTTTATATATGATAGTATGATGCAACACTTTTCAGCTTTTGGTGAGGTCTCCAAAGTCCCCAAATGAAGTCCCAGTGAAGTACCAGTTCCACCCCTTATGGTCAAGGCACAAGAGTCCCCCAAAAGAGCCAGTCTGTGGAGTCACTGCATTGCAACTAGCTCACTGCGATCCTTCCATGAGGATTTACAGGACCTTATTTGTAGCATCTGTTGAAATAATTGCACCTCTCTGATTTTTATCCCTCTATTCCTTGTTTTAAGTATATTCATTAATTAAATGGCTCAGTTTATTTCAGCGTGACCCTGAACTGAGCAGTACATCATACTCATTATCTTCTGTGCATATTGCTTTGAGCTCACACAAATTAAAAGCCTTTCCATCTGCTCATACTCCTTCTTGGTGCCTTTTCTATTTCTTTGCTTATTCTTGTGATGGAGATGATACTGTAAGCTGAAAGGCTGAATGTTACGTATTGAATTGTAGGTGACAGGAAAGCACTAGCACATGAGAAAGCCAGAACTACAGGAGGGCGAGCACAGAGTTTGTCCAGAAGATCAGGGGATTTGAATATAGATGTAGTTTTCCTTCTGGAGACAGAGGAATGATACAGATCAGGGTGATTACGGAGTGTAAGTGTGCCGGTTTTGGCTGGGATGGAGTTAATTGTCTTGATAGAAGCTGGCATGGCGCTGTGTTTTGGGTTTGTGGTGGGAACAGTGCTGATAACACAAGGATGTTTTAGTTATTGCTGAGCAATGCTTACAGAGAGTCAAGGTCTTTTCTGCTCCACAACTCACCAGCAAGGAGGCTGGGGGTGCACGATGGGTTGGGGGGAGACATCTGGGATAGCTGACCCCAACTGACCCAAGGGATACCCCCTACCCTGTGGCATCAAAGCTGGGGGAAGAAGAAGGAAGGGGGGATTTCCAGAGTAATCTTCTCAAGTCACCATGACGTGGGATGGAGCCGTGCTGTCCTGGAGATGGCTGAACACCAGCCTGCCCGTGGGATGAATGAATTCCTTGTTTGCTTTGTTTGCCTGTGCAGCTTTTAATGTGTCTATTAAACTGCCTTAGTTCAACCCACCCAGTCTCATCTCACCTTTACTCTTCTGATTCTCTCCCCTATCCCACTGGGGGAGTGATGCAGCTCCATGGGGCTGAGTTGCTAACTGGGTCTAAACCACAACAGTAGGACTTAGCCACTGAGCTACTAAATGGACATGTCAGGCAGGTAGGCAAGAAGGAATGGAGGAAGCATGGAGGGACAGTCCCTGTTGGAAGGGACAGTGTGGGGAGGGCCAGGATGGGGTGAGTGCTGTTGACCCATGGGATGTGGGCACACATGGCAGGACAGTGGGACCTGCAGACAGCATTTCTCTGATGCGGATGTTCATCCTGCGCTGCTCTTCAAGCACCTCTGCTGAAACTACTCAGCAGGAAAAGGCAGATGAACAAAATTGAAATCATCTCCAAAGAAGCAGTAATTGAGGGTTATTTTAGTGCAGCAGTTTTAATGGCTTCCAATTTCCTGCTAGGGAAATGTGTAACTAATTAAGTCCATGACACTAATTTAACTCGAAGAATAAAAAGCGCTTCATGTCATCAGAGGTATTTACTAAACATACAATTTCCTGACAGGGGTTTGGGGGATTTTTTAACTGAAACATGGAAATATGTTTATCACTTTTCTTAATTTCAGATAAAGCTTTCGTTGGCACTAATTAGGGCTAGCGGCATTGATTAGTATTAGTGTTTGCAGTAGCAAGACTTCCTTGAGACTAGGAAATAATGCTAATGTTAAGGTAAGGACGCTTGTTTAAAGCTAGTCTGAGAAATAAGTCTTGTATGCTCAATACCAGACATTAGATAAGTCTGTGCTTACTTGCTCTGTTACATATTTGTGCCATGAAGAGAGATTTCAACATACTGCAGTACTAGGTGGGGGGACAGCTGGGATTGCCCAGTGCTCTAAGGCAAGTAACATTAGTGGTTCCTATAGTCACATTTTACATGAGGGTTAAATACAAAAGTACAGCAAAAAAATCCCACCCTCTAGTATGAAGCCCTGGAAGTCTCATAATAAACAATCTCAACTGGTAATCTGAAAATTGCAGCAGAGTCCAGGATTAAGTGGGGATTGTTCCATTAAACGCTCAAAACAAAAAGGCCCTGCACATCTCTGTAAACCAGTCTGAATTACGGATGCATCATCCATCCCTGTGCACTGTGAGCTCTTCTCCGAAGCCCGTTTCCAGCTGGAATAACTCACAATATCGTTTCTGTGCAGAGGAACTGCTGATTCTCAGCTCTTGTTTTGCTTTGAACAGGCAGAGGCTTATCTGCTACTTGTTGCTATCAAGCACTGACATTGCCAGTGTCTCACTAGTGCAAGGAAATTGTGACTTGGAAAGAAGTGGATGTTTTCCAGGGGTCCAGTGGAAATCCAGGCACTGCCCTTGAGACAGTCCCTGCCTTTGTACAAAGCCAAGGAATTTGCTTGGTGTCTCCTCATATTGCAAGGCAAGTGTGCCAAGAGCCCAACACCTACACTTCACTCTGGCCCACATCATATACCTCCCAGCAAATTCCATCATGTCTAGTCGTGCAGAGTGACAGGGGAGCATAAGTTTTGCTTAGTCTGCCTATTTAGCTTCCTGCTCGGCACTACTTGATTTATGTCTTCTTTCCCAACAGAATCTGTTGTGTCTAATTGGAGATTATTCCAAGTGTCACAACTGAGACCAAATCTGACAGTTCAGCTGAGCACTGAAGTAATGAGTTAGATAATGCACCTTGGAAAAGTTAATCCTTAAAACTCTGTTAGGCATATCTTGTTTTCCAGGTCAAAGCAGAAACACTTTTAACCTTTTAGAGGAATTCAAGAACTTGGGGATGGGGGACAAACAGAGGACAGAGCAGTTGTTTTGTGGAGTGTTCAGTCATATCTCATGGAGCAGAAAAAGACTTGTTCCAACTGTGGAAAGAGCAACAAGAGCTGGACTTTGTTTTACTTCTCCCAAATTTTGTCCCAACAGATGACAGCCAGACAGAGAAATAAAACAGAGTACCATACTGAAGAGATATTAAATCCTGCTGCTAATAATTGGCTTCATTTTTCTAGCTATTGATTGCTGTCAAGGACCTGTCTGGGGAAGGATACAGAGTCCTGCTTTATGGAAACACTGAACCTTCACTTTCTTGCTCGGAGCACATTTCTATTTTGCCATTTAAATTCTGCCACAAGCACTGTTACCTTATCCTCTAGATCAAGTGGTATAAAGTTATACTCTGTCTCCTCTGGGACAGAAGAGACAACATCCCGCTGGTCAGACTGTGTCCTCTGAAGTTACGCTGCTAAGAGCATATGTCTGCGGCTCGTTTATGGCAGTAGCCCTGCAGCATGTCACATGCCTACAGCAGTGACACTTCAAACAGATCAGAAGCCTTTTTCTTTACTCTTTGATTTCAACAGCAATCTCAGAGAGCCACACAACTTGTCACCTAATTCCCTAAACCCTTTGGATTGTCCTATGCTGTACAGATGCTGTGAATGCAAAAACCATCCCATCCTCTCCCATCTGGAATCGCTTCTGCCTAACCATTTATCCTAGGAGGCTAAAAGAACCCATTTTCTCCAAGGAGTTGAAAGAAATTGGAAGCAACGTAGTCAGGCCAGCAGTTGTAGCAGTTTGAAGAGATTTGTCCGAAGTAGTCATAAGACAGCAGCAAAATCCCTACATTCCCCAGTCCTTGCTACTAGTCAGCAGGCAGAGTCTCCTTACCATATGTAGGGAATCTTCCAGAGATTGAAACCCCATTCATTGTTCTTTTATATTAGTTCCATTTTCCTCATCTATATGGAGACACACACTAGCCCAGCATACAGTTTTAGCTTTGATCTGTGCAGCAGAAAATCTGTAGCAAGTCAGCTGCACATTTCTAAGGAGATTAAATTTGCCCTTGTGGTTCATCAGAAGCCCAGCAGATCTCTTTTATGTGCTTTGTGGTCCAAGATCCTAAACCAGCAAAATCCTACATCCTATCTGTAAGTTTAAGCATATGAGGCCCATTCTATGGGAGTTACTTATTTAAGGTTAAACGCATGCACACAGCCTTACGTGAACAAAATGCTCTGCTTGCATACACTTGTGAGTGACCTTCACCTGAAGATTAGTGAAATGCTCTGGGCTTCTAATTCATTGGGGTTTTTTTAGGGGGCATACTGCTTTGGAAAAGTGAAAAAGCCTACTCTCTGCATGTGAACTTCAGTGTTTAGTGTGCGGTGGAGACAGAGTGATGGAGACATAGTGTGTGATGGAGACATAGGACATTAGTTCAAAAGGCAAGACAAGGGCATGGCTGAGAGTTATTGACAGAGTTGTAAGAAATTGTGGTGGCAGAGAATTTCCTCAGGCGCTGTGAGGTTACAGGTTCATTTTCGCTTAGGGTCAGCCCAAGTTCAAGGGAAGATATGTAGCCAAGAGACGGAGCTGAGGTGCAGGAAAGTGAGAGGACTTGAGGTGGGATGATACCAAAGGTTGAAGTGATGTGGGACTTGTGGTTGCAAGTAAAGCAGAGTGCTTTTCCCAACAGTAACTGGGGAAGATCCATTTTGACAATCTAACATTTACCTTTCAAGTTTCAGGAAGCTGCTGTACCACAAAAGCAACTTTTGACAGAGGTAAAAGCTCTGAGCCAACTCTATATCTACCAGGCTCAGCTCCCTCCTTAATTAGCAACAGAAATGCAATGCCCTCTTCTGGACCTGAGCTGTTTGTCCACATGGCAAAGAAAAGAACTAGAGAGACCATGTAACATTACCATCCAGTGGCTAACGTCATAAGAATGTGCTTGTCAGTTAATTTGTCCAAATGTTTTCTTGATTGAAAACAAAAGTTGAAAGGCTGTCCTGCCTGATGAAATTAGTGTCTTGGTGCATACTTTTTTTCCTATGGGTTGCTATGTTTAGTTAGTCAAGCATATACTACAAGCTATACCAGAGTGTCATTCGCAGTGAAATATAGTCCTCTGAGGTCAGTAGCCAAACACAGAAAGGAACCACTCTTGAAAGAATTCTTCTGTACTGTGGACGATCTCTCTGATCAATAGAAATATTTCAATTTTGGTGCAAACCATTTATCTGGTAAACTGGAAATGTCAAGGTAAAATATTGTGAGAGGGAGAAAGAGGAAACTGTACCTTGTTTCCCTCTCCTTTTGGGCTTTTCTGTAGCCTTTTTGTAATCTGAAAGTTTTTCCAAACTGTGTTTCTTCTGAATAAACTGCATGTTTATTTATGGTTACTGATGAGAATCTAAGCCACTGATAGCTTTGATTTACATATTTAGTCCTTTCTTTCCCATGAAAAATAAAGCGGTGTTGCTTGTGTGCATCTGAAATCTATTACAGGCATCCCAGTTCTTGACAAAGGGTCAAGTGAAATAATTTATCAGAAAAATAAATTGTTCCTTTTAATCTTTTCAACCTGACAAGAAACATAAAAGAAGATGTCGTAGTTTAAGCCCAGCCGGTAACTCAGAACCACGCAAAGGTTCCCTCACTCACCCCACTTCATCCCCCCTGATCCTGGAGGGATGGGGAGGAGCATCAAAAGAATGTAACTCCCATGCGATGAGATAAGAGCAGCCCAGTAACTAAGGTATAACACAAATCACTGCTGCTGCCACCAATAATAATAATAACAAGGGAAATAATGAGGGAAGAGAATACAACCGCTCACCACCTGCTGACCGATACCCAGCCCGACCCAGCAGTGATCTAACCCTTCCGGGTAACTGCCACCAGTTTATATAGTGGATATGACATGCTGTGGTATGGAATACCTCTTTGGTCAGTTTGGATCAGGTGTCCTGTCTTTGCTTCCTCCCGGCTTCCCCTCCTCCCCGCAGACCATGAGGCTGAGAAAGTCCTTGGTCAGAGTAAACATTACTGAGCAGCGACTAAAAACGTTGGTGTTATCAGCACTGTTACCAGGCAGAAATTCAAGAACACAGCACTGCACCAGCTACTAAGAAGGAGAAAAATGACTGCTACTGCTGAACCCAGGACAGTATCCACCCCTTATTCTATACCATTCACGTCACGCTCAGATCCACATTTTCAATATACCATCACTTTTATCTTATATATATACATATATATACATACACACACACACATAGAAAGAGAGAGATCATTCCTCAGTGCATGGACCAATCCCCATAAAGCTGCTGAATCCATCCGGCCCATGACGTCAGGCTCCATCTCTTGTAACAGTCTTTCAGGGCAGAAGAGAGAGTGTGATACAGTCAGTCTGCCAGGCCTCTCCATATTTGTACTTCAGCTATTGTCCTCCATACCAAAGAGGCTTTAGTCGTTTCGCTTCCTTAATTGCAGCACGTTTCACACTCATGAATAACCTGGGCAATAATGTCCATTGCTAAGTCCACTCCTCGACCATGAGTCCATCTGTATGCTGCATCCCTGCCCTGATGGCCTGAGGTGTCATGGGTCTACCAGGCTCAAAACAATTCACCCTCTCCTTCAGCAGTTTCTGCAACTTGTCACTGGGGACTCCATACAGCTGCCTTCCATCTCTGATGCTTCCAAAGACCTGGAGGGGCCCAGTGGACTAGATACTCACCCATACTTCCCACACACCCTGCCACTCATGACTGTCCAACCTTGGGGAAAATCTCTTGGTCCTCCTATATCACCGTCTAACCCTAGACAAGACCCAAACATGGCTCTGCTTAACTTTCGAGAGAAGATGAAATGGTCGTGGGTAAAACACACTCTGTATGTGTGCCACCATGCTGATCCCCATCACAATCAGCAGGCAGGTCTCAAGGGTACCCAAAGGCCATTCAAAACCTTCAGAACTCTCAAATGATGTTGCTGTACTCGTCACTGGGGCTGGTGTAACTACTGTGGTTGGAGCTGGAGTAGCTGCGCTGTCTGCTGCAGTCGGAGTTCGAGTAGCTGCTGTACTTGTCACTAGGGTGTGTGGGAATGTCTCCCTCATAGGCTGACCACCTGAGGAGGGGAAAAAAGATGTGTAATTGCTAAACAATTCTATTATATACCTCCCAAAGTATAGATCTGGTGACCACACTGGGAAAGCAAGCCAGATCAGTTTCATGATCAATGAATCTATTGTATTACAAGTCATTACCGTAAAGTACAATGAAACAAGAACCTTAGCCCATGTCCCCCGGCCAATAAACACTAACACAGCAAATACTGGCTGTAAGTAAGGTACAACATGCTAAAACTGTGAGATCAAGAGCAACAACTTCGAAAGCCAATAAATCAGCATTGTGACGAGTAACTATTAATCTGAAACAAGGAATGCTTATCACAAATACGATTAGACACAATCTGGTCAGATCTCTCAACCCTTCGTGCTCCACGTTGGGTGCTAAAAAGAACTGTCGTAGTTTAAACCCAGTCGGTAACTCAGAACCACGCAAAGGTTCCCTCACTCCCCCGCCTTCATCCTGCCGTTCCCTGAGGGATGAGGAGAATCAAAAGACTGTAACTCCTATGGGTTGAGACAAGAACAGCCCAGTAACTAAGGTATAACACAGACCACTGCAGCTACCACCAATAATAATGATAAGGGAAGTAACAAGGGAAGAGAATACAACTGCTCACCACCTGCTGACCGATACCCAGCCCGACCCAGCAGTGATCTAACCCTTCCGGGTAACTGCCACCAGTTTATATAGTGGATATGACATGCTGTGGTATGGAATACCTCTTTGGTCAGTTTGGATCAGGTGTCCTGTCTCTGCTTCCTCCCGGCTTCCCCTCCTCCCCACAGACCATGAGGCTGAGAAAGTCCTTGGTCAGAGTAAACATTACTGAGCAGCGACTAAAAACGTTGGTGTTATCAGCACTGTTACCAGGCAGAAATTCAAGAACACAGCGCTGCACCAGCTACTAAGAAGGAGAAAAATGACTGCTACTGCTGAACCCAGGACAGAAGAAAAAAATGAAATTAAAGGAAAAACAACAAATTACTTTTTGATTCAGATGGGACTAAGGGAAATCTAAACTGATGGGGAAAAAATCCTAACTGGTGTTATTTGTGGGATCTACAACCTGGGAAATCTGAGGAAGATAACCTCAAAGAGACACTTTTAATTTCAGTCTTAAGGCTGAGGGGATAAAGAGATCTTGTCCTAAAATAGAGTTAGAAAAGAACAGGGATTTTATATCATTTTGATGACACTGATAAAGCCATTTTGATTTCTTGTGCCAGTGACGTTAATTGCTGGAGTAAGATAGCCCAGAGGGCTATGCTAACACAGCATCTTCAACCCTGATGCTTCAAACCCCAGGTCTAACCTCTGCCATTTTTATTCACTGCACAGAAATAAATGGCATTGTGGCTCCGAGGAATCAGGAGATTTGTGCTTGCTGCCATGTAGACTACATTTGGTATTTAATATTCAGACCATAAAAGTTGTAGCCTGCACTTCTGAAATACACTCACAGAAGCTGAGCTGATTGATTCATCACTGCTGCACGTAGCTAGAAAGGAACAAAGGCAAGTTGCCATGGTTTTTCAGTCCTGCGTCATAAACAGCCTTCGATTTGATGTTTCAGATGGTCTTAACATCGATCAACAGTTACAGCCCTCTGTAGCTTATTCAGTAAGTTGATGTTTGTAAATAAAGACAGGATTTTAATCCACTGTAGTAAAAGGTCAGTTTGAAAGAAGGAATGATTTGTACATGGATCCCATCTCCATTCTCACACAACTGGGCAGAACCTCAGGCTGTAAAAGTCACAAACTTGTTTTTTTCCACAAAAATAGAGAAAATTGAATTTAATTGGATTGTGACACATCACCATGATTTCAAGGAAGCGATGGTGGGGAGGAATTCCTGGCTATTTGGGTTCTCTTTTTAGTGAAACATCTTTTGTAAAGCACTCCCACAGTTTGTATTCACAAACCTTTAACACTCTGGGAGTCTTCCTCATCCTCAGGCCATTGCTCGCAGTGACCTCCACCTGGGAGCTAGCTCATGCCCTGGAATACCGCTCTTCCTCAATGATTCCTTGCCGGAGGTGGAGGTCAAGGCAGGGGTCCTGCAGGGCGAGGTGCTCTGAGCAGCTGCCTTTTCTTTCCCTGAGCCACGTGCTCTTTGCTGACAGTTTTTTAGCTTGTGCGAACTCTGGAATTCATCACTTTCAGATGATGAATTCAAATGATTCCTGCAAGCATCTGTGCAGGAAACATGTCCTTGGTAACTCAGCATCAAAAGGCTGCAGACTGATAAACCACGGATAACCCCGTAAGCAATCCAGAGCTTTACTCCATGTCTTCCTCTGATGATGGGGAAGGAAAATCTCCCATAAATTATAGTTACATTTTTAAAAGTTTGTAAGCAAACAGCCATGAATCTTCTTTTTTATTCCTAAGGTCTGTTTGAGCAGAGTGTTGGATAGCTGCTGTGTGCAAGGG
The DNA here is from genome assembly GCA_028858755.1 of Ara ararauna. NCBI lineage: Eukaryota > Metazoa > Chordata > Aves > Psittaciformes > Psittacidae > Ara > Ara ararauna. The sequence continues at coordinate 5,721,626 of CM054410.1, read as the reverse complement.
CAGCGTCCAAGGTCTTCCATGAGTGCCTCAGCAATGGGGCAAATGGGCATCTCCCCAAAAATGAGCACTGTGTGGAAAAGGGAAGTGGAAAGTTTTCTTAAACCAGTTTAAGAAAGAAGCCTGGAGTTTGCAAGAAGCTGGTTTGTGAGGAGGAGCGGTGAACCTGGTGTTTTGCTGACAGATTCGGAGAGGTCTACATTGGTTTGCTAGGCAGCAGAGCTCAGCTTGGTCTCCCTGCACATCAGTGTTGGTATATCTGGCATCGCTATCAAAAGCTTTATGCTGGTTATATCTCCTCCAGCTCTGGCCATAATGTCCTCAAAGCCCATGCGACTGCTTGTGCAAGGGGTACCCTGCACTACCCCATTGTTTCTTTCTTGCATGTCTGCCAGCAACCGTTTCACTGCCGGTTGTGAATGACAAGGAGTATCATGGAGCTGTTCCCACAGACTTCTAGGATTGTAGAATGGTTTGGGTTGAAAAGGACCTTAAGATCATCCGGTTCCATCCCCTCTGCCATGGGCAGGGACACCTCACACTAGACCATGTCAACTAAGGTTCTGTTCAACCTTCCCTTAAACACTGCCTGGGATGGAGCGTTCACAATTTCATTGATCAACCCATTCCAGTGCCTCACCACCCGCACAGTAAAGACCTTCTTCCTTATATTTAACCTGAGACTCCCACAAACATGGTTTAGCCATTTCCAAAGCATGGGAACTGCAGAGACAGATCCCCGCCACACTGCCCACGTGAATGTTACAACTCATCCCTGTGGCTCTCCTCACAATCAAAGGGAAAAATTCTCTAGCACTGGTTGCAAAGCCAATTTAAAGAAAAGAAAACATTATTTTAAGCAATGGTTGTTTCATTACGATGGCAAAAGAGATTGTGGCCATTTAAAGGACCATGATAGGGTCTGTAATATAATTAGATGATTCTGAAAAAGCAAGGCTGGAATTCAATCACTCTGAGCAAACCACATGTGCTTCCTGAAGGTAATCAATCCTTGTGTCAAAGGAAGCCTATTGTTCTCCATCCCCCAGGGCCTCCTCCTCCTACAATGTACAAAGATTTTTTTGTCAACACCAACAAATCTACTTCCCCAGCTTAGCTCAAGATAAGAAAACAATGTCTGGACTATCCAGACAATTTGTCTTACTTGAGGCACTTTGCTTTTCTCTTTCTAGTTTTCACTGTTTCCGTGGTTTGGCAATTGCTGATGTGTAGGGTATTGAAGGGTATTGTATTCACATCCCTAAGCTCCACAGCTTACATAGAAGCAGCAAAAAGTTATTAAAAAATAAGCCAGCTTCCAAGCTCACCCTTTGGTGACCCTAATTTAGAATTAGGCTTTTTATTGTCCCTTCCCACCTGTGTACTGTGAGATCTGATTTGTAAACACTGGGCCAGGGCTCAACATTCATTCATTAATTCTACCAAGAATGTTCTGTTTTGTAACCAGAATATTGAATTAACTCCTCTACTTAATTTTAGTGCTTTCCACATTTTGGTTAGGAAATTGAATTATCCTAATGGGTTTTATTTTTTCCACTGTATAATAATACACAGCTCTTCTCTGTTGAAGTATATATGATTCGCCTCCTTCCAGCAGGTAAAATTCCACCTAATTCATACCTATTCCAGCTTGTTGAGGTTAATAGGAGTTATATGAGCAAACTAAAGCCAGGATTGAGTCAGAGTCTATCTTCCGTGGAAGGCCTCCTCGTCTCAGACAACCTGGGAGAAGTAAACTGAAGTGTCTGACTCAGTGAAGCAACCGTTAGCTAATGGTTCTCAATTGCAATCGATGCAGCTCCTCTAAAAGGAAAACTTTCCTTCAGGATCACACCTCGCCTGCAGCAGTGAGAACCCCAGTAGCACCCTCCATAGCCACGCACTGCCGCAGCAGTCAGAAGAGATTAACAGCATTTCCCCAAGGCTTCCCAGTAGAATCAATGCTTGCTAATCTTTAGAAAATTACACTAACAAGCTCCAGGCATGAGCTGCAGGAGTTCGGCGCACCAGTCTCTGAAATCACGCACAGGCCATTAATGCATCAAGGCTTTAATGAACCAGAAAATCTCTAAGCAGAGGCCAAAAGGATGCTCTAAGGTTCCCACCTCTCATAAGCTGGTCTTACAACAGTAGCTCTAAAAGCAGAATTGCTGCTGTTGGGACTGATCCAGTCTGGGGTATAGCCCAAATACCTACCACCTAAGTACCACAGGTACTTAGGCTTTAAGTCCATACAAGTGATGATCAGCAGCTCTTGAACAATCCTGAACTCAATAATCCTCAAATAGCAAGTTCAGAGAAGACTGCTGTTCTTTGTGTTATAGGCGCTGCCTGTAGTTTCAGAAATAAACCTTTTTTTCCCCTTTTTCAAACCACCAGGCAGAACTGGAAGGTGTAGCTGACCAAAATACAATTGCTAGAGTGGCTGGCAACTTGAAAATGAACGAAATCTTTCTACAGCCTGCATTAAAGAAAAAATACAATGGTTTGTTCTTTCCTATCAGTCATAAAATCTACTTATCTCCTGAGCAATGTTCTAATTTGCTTGATACTTATGAGATATATCGCCTGTTTCCTACCCTGTTTCCTATTGGGCAGTCTGCAAGGTTGTCTAATCTCTAAAAGAAATAAGCATCTGTTTCCTTCATGTTCCATGTCTGATTGGCAGGGGGGTTGGAACTAGATGATCTTAAGGTCCTTTCCAACCCTAACTGTTCTATGATTCTACGATTCTATACTCCTATGCAGCACATCCTGGAGAAAATAACTGGTGGGGTTTTAGGTCACATTAGATATTTTAACTTACAGTCAAGAGAAATGCACATTGGATCACTCTTTAAAGGAAATAGCCAGCAAAATTTTGTCCCCTAAGTAGGTGAGAGTTTGGTGTGCCAGGTCCATATCATTGCTGCGAAGCAAGTGCCGATATCTTTGCAGAATCAGCACTCAAAGGGCTCCTGCCTTTGAAGTTCTCATGACTGACATATCCTTGTCCATCCTGATGAGCCAGCAGTTCAAGAAGCCCAAGCCTGTGAAAGCAGAAATAAGAAAGCTGGTTTTATTTCAAGGGGGAAGTGGAAGTGTGGTGAAAAAGCATGAGGAAAAAGCAAAATGTTAGGAAACGGATAGAATGCAGGAAAAAAAGTCTTGGAGCTGGTCATGTTACCCTGTTGGAGGCAGTCAAAGGGTTTTCTCTCACTTTTCCATATTTTGAAACACTTTTGGCTACAGCTCCCTCCATGTGTTGGTACTGACAATTAATGGCCCATCAGCCCATCAGCAGGCGGACAATCGTGTCTCCTCATCAAGAAAGCCACATGAATCTGCATCTTTATGTGTGGTCCTTATATTTGTAGCAAGCAAGAGAAACAAAACCATAACATATTTATGTTTGTTCATTGGGGTCAAGCATTTGACTTTTGAAGCCCTAGGGGGTTTGGGTTTGGGTGCCTCCAAAACAAAAGGCACTCACATCTCTGCAGTCCTGAGGTGGAGTCTCAGTTCCATTTTTGTTCTCAGATGTGGGGCTTTTCTTCATCTCTATCAGCAGGCATTGTTTCCATTCTGCAAACCCTGTCACTTAAAAGGCTTAAACAAAGCAACTTTTGCATTCAGACAAAACCAACCAGACATGCATCTTAAGGATTTCTGTTTCCAAAGCTCCTTGACCCTTGTGACCTCACTTGTCAGATTTTAAGAAGAAATCTTTTGTCATTTTTCTCCATATTGCTGATTCTGACATGGGGAAAGAGTAAGTCTTAGCTTAAATTTGGCTCTGGTGCAGAGCCAATGTTGCAAAAAAATGCTGCAGAAAGAGCATTTTTTTAATGCAGCTTTGAACAATTGGGACGTTTCACTTGCATAAAATCCTCAATGAAAACTGCATCTGAAGCCAGTTTTTGCTCCCCTGCGGAGTGTGAAACTCACAGATTTCAGCACAGATGCTGCAATCTCTGTTCTGTGAGAATCAATAGCAGTTTCACTTGCAATGGAAGCAGGATTTCATCCTAAAATACAGTGGTCCCAGAGCAGTTTACCCCATCTGAGGATCTGCTTCTAAGTGGGAAAGTTAAAGCAGGGAGGACATACATAACCTGAAATCTTCCCACTTGACAAAATGAATTAGAAATAGTTTCTGGTTCTTCCCCTATGGTCGGTTTTCTGACTTTACACTCCTCACATTCCTACTTTATAGGGTTGGGTTTTTCTTTTCTCTGTTGCTTTCTACTACATACACCCAAACATCAGAGTCAATCAGTCATAAATGAGAATGAATCCTTAAATATCCCCCATGCTCAAAGGGCTGAGCACAGATGGATGAATGTAGAGCACTCTGACAAAGTTCAGCTTGTATAAACTAGAATTTCACTCCTCCTTGGCTGTAAACACTTACTCACTATCCTGGTATGGGTTGGGATTGTATTACATTTCGGAATGTCCTGACCCAGAGAAGCCCTCAGAGCCCATGAACACAACCCCTGTTCATCCCTGCCTCTTGGAAGCACTCATCTGCTGTCAACACCACACTGCCATCAACCACTGCTGCTCTTGTAGCCTTTCACTGTCCCTTTCTACCAGCCCATGACCCCACTGAGGGTCAAAACTTCCAGACTGGTGAACGCAGGATAATTGCACATCCAAGTGTTAATTGTGCTTTGGGCTGGGGACCATCACTGTGTTCATTCTGTACAGTAGCGGCAACAAGAAAGTCTTGCTCTTCCGTGAGACCTCCCCAGCAGCACACCCATGTTTACAATGTCATCACATAAAACATTTTCACAGGGACACATTTTGGGGTGTGCTGTGGCAGCGCCATCACTTAATTCCCAAGGTTCAGGCTGACTGAAACATAAAAACCATCTGCTTTGATTTGTTCACATTAACGTTTTTCCTTGTCTCATTCCAGGCCTAGTTGTAAAACCCTCTCTCAGTTTTCTCTTTCCTTAAATAGGAGTTTCATCCCCGCTGAGGAATAGTTGCGGATTCCAGGATTTGCCCTCATCTCCCGACCTTGGTCTCCTTCTGCCTTCCGGTATAGCAGCATGGAAGCAGCGTGCGCCGTACAAGGACAAACAGCAGTAGCAATGGGACTGATCCAACCCCAATTCGTTCTGTGGAAAGGCTCCAGCTGGCTGCAGTGGGAGCAAGATTGGTCCCATATTGGGAGGGGTAATGATCTAGCCATCAAGCCTGGCATTTGTTAGACCAGAGCAGCAGGAGAAGTGCAGACGTTACCCATGTCCCAAGATATGCAGGGCTAGGGCCAAGATTTCTTATGGAACTGCAGTCTCTGCGGGGCTCCTTGGGGCCCTTTCCATGTCTCAGTGGTTTTGCTAGTAACCCCTCGTATTCTGGGCAGCACATTAGGGCACTTGCTCATCTTTGATCAGCAAGTCCCTCTTTCCATGGTGACCCCAAAGCTCTGATAAGGAAGAAACTAGTTTACAAAGCCCTCAGTCAAAAATATGCTGCCCATGTTTCAGAGAAACCAGAAATTATTCTCTACATCTGTTCTCTGCTTGGTAAATGTTAACCACTTTGAGGGAGTATATAAGGAGGAGAAGGTGGAATAAGCTGAAATGTCTCTAGATGAAGAGGTCGGCACACTCAGACTTTTCCATTTGAAATTCCCATTCCAGGTAGAGTTGAAGTCCACAGGATTTTTGGTACTTTTTTCCTTAAAATCTGAAAAATGATGAAAGTTATTGGCGCTTGAGTTTGTGAAATACCTGTCAAAAAGGTTTTTATTTAGAGTGAGTATTACTACCAAAAGTATACATTTTTAGGCGGTTGCTTTATAAATAGTGACAACTTAAAATAATTACTCCCCATTTTGGGGGAAAGTCATTAATTACTCCTGGGCTGGGCATGCTTCTTCCATATTTCCAGACGCTTCTTTGTTTAATGAATCACTGCTCCAGTAGATACATTATGTCTAATGCATTTGCTTATGCATTCCTGAGACTTCACATTTGTCCCAGCAGCCACTAGGAAATTGCTGTCTGCAGTTCTCATGAATGGGCTGATCCTGCAGTAATTCACTTGAAGGACATTGCTAATATTCTCAGTTATCATCTGTTCTAATTTCTTAGCAAACAATTACTTGCAAAGCAATCAGGATAATACCGTGTCACGTGTAATTATAAATCTACATTGTTGGGAGGGGGGAACGCAGCATGTTTTCTTCCTCAAAGAGAGGAAGACTATAGGAGCTTGGCTGCTGTGCCAGGTCATGTGTGACCTGTGTGTACATTATGAAATTTCTGACCTAAATTCTAACATTTTCTTGTGGATAGGATGGTGCTTTCTTATAGCATAGGCTGCAGGAATGGTTTGTCAGTCTTCATTCCCCTTTGATCTGAGTAATTTCCTTCTGTTAATTAAAGCAACGTTTAAATCTGTTTTCCTCTATGGTTCTTTGAGAATGAGATGCTGCTTTGTAGCAATTCACAATTATTGTTTATAAGCTGATTATTGAGATGTTTAAATATGCAGTTTAAGTTAAAGACAGCAGTGTGAAAAACTGCCTGTATGCAAATTCAGGACCACAACTCCATACAAGTCCTATCCTTGAAGCAGCTCAGCAGCAAATCATAAGCTGTTAGTTGAGAAGAGCCTACTTCAACCAAGCTTTGCAGCTCGCTTTGTCAACATTGATACAGAGTTGACTGTGAAGAAAAAAGGGTTTTCAAGCATCCACCCCTCAGACATCATCTTGGAGGATGTTTGAAGAAGCTAGAGAGCCACCTTGAAGTTGCTAGAAGAAGGCCTATGCAGTGATCCAATACATAGCTATGCAGAGGGTGCTAATTGTTACCCTGTAGAACTTTATGTTCAAATTTGATGATACTTGTTTTGCAAAGGCTGCCTCAGACTTATGGCCAGCCACAAGCTCTCAAACGAAAGAGCTAGAGGAATGGGAACCTAGATGGGGCTATATGGGTTTTCTGCGTAGCTAATTTGGGAGAAGTGTGATTTCAGTCCTTGAGACAAAGACATGAGGGCACACATCTGAGGGACATGCATCTAGAAGATGCATGAAGATGCATGAAGAGACACAACCAGCACTTTGGCTATTGCATTTCAGTTAAAAGTCTGGAAAAGCTCAACTGTAAATGCCATAATTTTTCAGTTAGTCTGAAACAGCTGTTTAAGCCTACACAGAAAACAAAGTCTGCCCTGCTGCAAACAGCATGTCCTGGGTTTTTTTGGTAGAAGTGTTGAGTTAATTGAGACAGAAAGCTTGTAGCAACTGAGGGTTCTGCTGAAATGAAGCCCCAGATGAGAGAGGCTCTACAGCATTAGTAGAATTCCCATTACTTTGTCATGAGAAGGATTTTCCATGTACATACGCATACTTCTCAGCAAAATACGATGTAGGACTTGCAAACCTCAGTGCCCAAAAAAACCTCTATCAGACTCATTGCTCCAACACCGACTTCTGACTGCAATGCACCCTCATTACAAAGACCCTTCCCATGCCTACAGCTGCTTCAGGGAGACATGGGAGGTGTCCTGCAGCCAGCAGCTCAATTTGACTTTCTGTTTTGTCTCTGCAGGACTTGATGAAATAACAAGTGCTTTGAATCCTCTACCCCAGCGACAGAGTCTCCACTTACTCCCAACACATGGATTTTGTGTCTGCACCACTCCTTTGATGTAAAGTCTGAAGGGAGAAAATTTACAGAGAAAGATGCTTTCACTCCGGATGGAAAAGATGGAGTTCAAAGTACCCAAATCTATCCTAACAATAAATGGTTTGGTATTTAACCACACAAGAAGCTATGATTAAAATAATCCACCATTCTCCTTTTTTGCAGCTCTTTGGGAGAATGAGATCAAGAAAGTAGCAAAGGAATGCCATTGTCTGCCAATAATGTAATTAAGGAGTCAAGCCTCATCTGAGCTTTTTCTTGCCAAAGAGCTTGCTGGTTGTAAGTTGGAAGAAAAAAAACATCAAACTCAAGACATTAAAGAGAAGATGGAGAGATATTGTGAAAATGTATCTGAACATTCAGCTATTCACTTCCTTCAATTCCGTTAACACCCTCAGAATGAAGAAAAAATGAACAATGAAATAATGCAGCTTTTGGGAACTTTGGGAAGACTGGCAGAAAAAAGTGATTTGTTAGGACTGGTTACACTCAAGAACAGGTAATGGTTTTAAAAGACAGGTAGACTTGGAACTTGCAAAATCAACTGCAAACATTTATCCCATAGTGTAAAAACACACTAAGAGAATGGCCCAAACAAACCAGATGTTCTAACTTTGGCCTGTACAACCCTGGGGTGACCTGACAATAATTTGAAGGGTGTTTGGTTTTTCCCTTTCTTTTGCCTAGGATATAGCATTTTCCCTTGCTCCCCATTTTGAGGCAAAAGAGTGGGGACTTCAGCAAACAAAGAGGAAGCAGAGACCTTGGCTTCTTTGGCACCCGAATGGGCAATGGGGCTTGAGTGTCACTTGTCGTATCATTCTGTGTGTAGACATGTCTCATAGCCTAATGCAAGGGGCAGGCCCCTTGCCTTGGTATGCCCGTGTCAGACCATTCAATGTAGACTGGCAAAACATTTATGATTCCACTGGCAAAATCAGCACGAAGTCCATCAAAACCAAATTGTCTCATGGGACCGGTGTATTCAGAGATCTGAGCATGCTTTAAGAATGTTCTCCCACTCCTCCTAATCAGATACTTAGTCACAGACGACTGAGGTTGCCATGTTTCAGGCTGGACAAAATATACAACTGCTTGCTCTGTAGAAACAATTTGAATTGGAACATGTCCAGAATTGCTGGTCACTGGAAATGTCACATAAAGGAACCCTGAAGTAAAAAAGTTGACAAGTGGGGCAAAACTTGGGTGTAAATGTGAACTCAAACTCAAAAATGTGAATGTTGCAAAATGTACCCACTCTGCAGGTATTAAGTAACATGGAAGAGCTGTAATGCATAAAGAAGAGAGATTTGATGATGTTGCTCCATTACTTTTTGAAGGGGCAGGCTAAGGCGACATGAATAAACCAGAAAGATGCTGGAGATTAAAGCTGATGTATATGTAAACAGATATGGTTATATAGACTTATATGTAATTAGAAAGAAATCTCTATGATTTATTTTTATGTAATAGATATAGTTAAATAATATATAAAAAACTAGAACATTAAACCAAAAATGAAACAAACATTTTGCAGCATATAAAATTCACAGGGTGAATGACAAAAAGCTGTGCCGTGCCCAGCTGGGAGTGTGCTCTCATGAGAGTTAGAGATGTGACCATCTTTTGTCGCCACATGCAGCATTAAGTAATGACAGAACTTGGGTCTGTGATACAGTCTGGGCTTTAGCACTGCTTTTAATCTCTGCCTGGTGCTAATAGGTTGTTTAGAGAGCTTTGTGCTTTGCTAGCAATGTGCAGATTATTTTGCTGCAGAAGTAGGGATGCCCATTGCAGAAGTGTCTGTGCAATATTCGAAACCTTAACTTTGTAATAGAGTTGTCACCATTCCTCATGCTGTTCTTCTCCCAGAATACAAGCATCGTTTTCTGCTCTCCTTTTTCTGCCCAAAGGGTTTACTGCAGCTGCACAAGAGCAGTGTGGAGGCGAACTGAACGTGGCAGTGAATGCAAAGCATCAATTGACTGCGGCTCAGGCACAGCGCTTCCCAAGTACCTTTGTGTTTCCTCTTTATGTCAGGAATGGGAAACATCATAATAAGCAACATCTGTGGCAAAATGCAAGTTACTGTCATCTTAAAAATGTGTGGCTCACTGGAGGACAATAACTTTCCCATTAAAACGACTCTATTCAGTTGGAAAGTTTTGTGCTGAGATAAAAGGTGGAAACTCTCCATGTGTCTCTCCCAGCCTGCTGAATGATTCGGAAGGAATTCAGCTGGAATACCAAACCTTGCTGTTCAGGACCTCACACAGAGACACAAGGGGAGGAAAAACCCCTTCTGTTATACCTCTTCTAGCACCTTCAAGAAATTAACTTATGTCTGATTGCTAAAAGGAGTCTGTTGCTGAGCTGAGGAATGAAATTGGCCAAGATATAAGATGCATTCGCTTAATTAGGGGTACATACATCAAAAAAGGACACTACCTGAGGTCTCTCCTTTCCTGCTACACCAAAGCTTGCAAAAGCTGTCTGTCTGCCCTGAGGTCTTTTGGGGAGGGCATAATCTTGGCTCTTCAAGGACACATGTGGATGTCAGCAAGCAGCTTTCACAACTTCCTTGCAGGAAGTTTTTGCTTTGGAATGCAAGTTTTGCATCTTTTGATTCCTGACTTTGAAATTACATCTAATTATATTTAATGCCCAAGCCAAGAGATGATTCAAAACAATGCCTAGGGAGAGACCTAGGATGAAAACTGTAGCCTGAGCTCCATTTGGGCACCAGGAGTTGGTGATAAATGAGATCCAGCCCTCTAAGCAGAGCTGTTGGATAAGAGAGAGCCTGCATGTTCCTTCCAGACCAGGTAGATGGTTGAAACACATTTACTGGCTTCCAAACACTCTGCTGAAGAACATAAAAGGGAACACTCCCAGATAAGCCCAGTCTGCAACAGCTCAAAATACTGCTATCTTGAGCCAGCTTTAGATGAGACTTTTATCAAGAGGTCAAAGGCAAGTGAGATTTTTTATCGCTTGTTTAACCCTGCTATTTGGATAAGTAAAGACAAGAAAAGCTATCTACCTTCTCATTGCAAGCTCCTTAAGAGAAATGGGATGATACAGCAAATGTGACCCTCAAGCTCCAAAATCCTTGGATCTCTTCTAAGACATTCTGAAGCAACATTATCTGCTGCAAGACCCAACGTCCTGGTATGGCTGCTGAGGTGCAGCGATGCTCCTTGCCCTGCCAGGACCCTGCCAGGTCTCTCCCAGAGCAGAGTGCTGAGGCTGTGCTGTGGTAGAAGCACAGCTCAAGGTGCACATCGACAGCTATTCTGGACATCCTCAGAGCTGACGTAAGAAGCTGCAGATTTTAAGAGCTCTTTAGGCATCTGCTTTGTAGTCGGACTGGGGAAATCACTTAGTGTCCTTGCCAAGGTACTCATTGCCTCATAGCAGCCATGGCAAAACGAGGGTGTTCACTTCTAATAGTACGTGGGACGTGGAGGTTAAAGGTTTCCTAAAGGAAATCATATGCAAGCACAATGCTGATATAGATCTGGCCCTTCATCGGCCTTGTTCAATGTTTGCCGGTGCCACTGACAGGCACTTTTATCTTTTAAGTTGCTATTTCTGGATGTAGGCAGGACGCTTTTGTTATGAGAAACCATCTCTGCTCAGAGCAGGCAGATTTCAGACTCATAGAGATGCAGACCCAAAACCAAACTGCCTGGCCCTGGCCAAGTCTTTGTGGGTCAGTGCAGGGAATCAGCCACCAAATAACCCCTGTGTCAGTGCCATGTGTGAAATTCTGAATTTGTTAGTGGCACGTGCATTTTGGATGGGTTTATTAGTGTCCATGCTGACACAACTGCATGGTTCCTGGCTCTGACTTGTGCTTTACCCTATCCCAAGCAAAATACTATGTGCCACATGCTTCTTCAGAGCCCCCAGAGCACAACTCTGCTTTTCAGGGGGGTCCCCATGTGCAGCCTTTCTCCCCTCAGGGAATTCAATCAGGCTGCTGTGCAGAGCATGGTAAAGAGCTGCAGATTTGCTGTAAAATCCATGTGAATCCACAGGCTAACACCTCATGCCTTTCGTTTTAGGGTGAAATCTGTTCTCCAGGAGACTTCTTGGAGGTTTCCAGCCCATGACTCGGCTTCCCTCAGCACTTGCACTGTGAGAGCTTCATGGTATGTCCCTCCCATCCAAAACATGCATCAATCGCCATTGTCATTAGAGGGAAAGAGTTCCTATTTCCTCCCCAGCCCCTCTGACCTCCTCCTCTGCCTCCCTGTGGGGACTCTAACTGCTCACAGAGGCCTCTTTTGGAGACAAAAGGCTCTGGGACAACAATGCCCCAGTGGGAACTGGCACAAGGAGAGTGTGGGCAAGAACCGCAGCTCGGGTCCCACCCTGAGGAATGTTTGAGATTCACAGTGGCGTCCCCAGGGCACGCAGCATCACAGCAGAGGCACGGCGGAATCACAGCAGAGGCATGGCCGCATGCTGCACCCTGACATGGGCCTCTCCCAGACTAATTACTTTTCTGCCCCATAATTAATATGATGTTTTGATCATGTATTTGAACACTTCCCACTAATTTTGTTAGTAGGATGCAGCACGCATGAGGGTGCTTCTCTAATAACATTCATCTGCTGAATTTATATCTCGTATGCAGTGAAGTTAGTTACAAGTAAAGACACTTTATGTTCTCCTTTATATGGTTTTCCAAATAGTCAGGGGCCACTTAACGCTGACCTCTGCCAGGCTTTGTGAGGGCTTGAGGTCAGATGCTTAAAGAGAATCACCTGTCTGTGTTTTGAATGGCTTTTGATCTTTTATTTCATCCCATAAATTCCCAGTGGAGTTCACTGGTAGCAAACATCTGGCACAGACACAATACCCAGCTTTTCCTCTTCAGAGAAAGAATGAATTCATACTGAAAACCTAGATTTGGTGTCTTCCTGTAGAACTGGCCATAAAATAACCCCCTGTTTGAGGAAGTGTATCGTCGGCATTCAGTGATACCCCTCCAGAGATGCTGCAGTTTTACCTATTTGTTGATTATCACATTCACTCACCTGGGCGGGCACACGTAAGGGACTCCTTTTCCTGCTAGCCCATGCAGTGAGCAAACTCAGTCACTGGCTGGGCTGTTAGGCAAGAAAAATAACATAATAATTATAATGTTGCTGCTTTAGGACGTCTTGCAAAAAGCACAGGCTGGAGGGATGACCGGAGAGATGAAAGTGATGCCATCTATCATTGCCGGGGAACCCATCACTTCCTATGGGTTTCTTTGAATTTCACACATCAGGGTCAGCTGAATCAGGGAAGCTGAATCACGGCTATGGCTTTTCTGTGCTTATATTCACAACAAAGCAGCTCTGGATTTACTTGGTTTTGCTGATTTCCTAAAACCAAGTGAAAGTCTGACTAGTAAACCACGAGCGTGAGCCTTCACAAGGCAGTAGAAATAGCAGGAAGGCTTGTTTCTTTGTGGTCAGTGGAGTTCTGATGTGTCTGACCCATAAGAAGCCGGTGGAAGGGCTCTATCACCCTTTGCTGATCCCAGCACACACCTGCAGGTCTCCCCCAGCCGCATAAACCCTGTTCCAAGTGGTACATTGTCGTGGTTTAAGACTAACTCACGCAGACTCTCTCTCTCACTCACTTCCCCCTCTTACTTCCCCCCGCTCCCAGAGGGATGGGAAGGAGAATAGAAAAGAATGCAGCTCCCACAGGTTGAGATAAGAACAGTTTAGTAACTAAAGTATAACACAAATCACTACTGCTACCACCAATAATAATAATGACAAGGCAAATACAAGGAAAGAATACAATTTCTCACCACCTAAAACCAAGCCCGACCACGCAGTGCACCCCCCACCCTTCCAGGTGCTTTCCATCCTGGGCATGATGTGCTGTGGTATGGAATAACCTCTTTGGTCAGTTTGGGTCAGGTGTCCTGTCTCTGCTTCCTCCCGGCTCCCCTCCTCCCTGGCAGAGCATGAAACTCAGAAAGTCCTTGGTCAGACCAAAACATCACTAAGCAGTAACCGAAACACTGGTGTTATCAGTGCTGTTCCCAGGCCCAAAATCAAAAACACAGTGCTGCACCAGCTACCAAGGAGGAGAAAAATGACTGCTGCTGCTGAACCCATGACATACATCCATCAGGATGAGCACCCAGCTGTGCAGGAGATGGGAGAGGCAGAGCAGATGTAACCCCACCTCCCCATCAGATCAGGTTATAGCAACAACCTCTAACCTGCCTAAACCCGTGTAAATCAGCGCCCTTTGCTTTTGGCAACAGAGCCTATCCAGTGCTGGTTAGGAAACAGCAGGCCTGTAAGTGCCATGGATAAGGAATTGCAGCCACCCCTGGCATGAAGCTACAGTGATTATATCAAGCAAAAATGAGTCACGTCTTGCTGCTGGAGTTGTGTGCTCTTAGGAAACTTTCTCTTTGACATAATCTTTCCTTAAAAGTCAGATCTTTCCTCTGGGAAAAGGGAAGTCTTGGCTTAGGCTGACGTACCTCACTTGTTTTCTTGGCTGGGGAAAGACATTTTTCCTTGGCTGCACAAACACCCTGTGAGTTTCACTCATAACCTGCCTGAGAACGTTTTTACAAGCCATTATTTAAGTCATTCTAATCAGGCAGCACAAACCCTGGTTCCTGAAGTGATTTTATTCTCCCAGACTGATAAAATGCCTGTCATTTTGTACAGGTACATCTTCCTCACTGTAACAAATGATGCTGAATGTTTTAAAGGTCCTGGGGAGATGCTCAAGTCTTGGCCAAGTCCTCCCACCATCGTCTGAACAACAATTTATGTTACTGCAGAATTTGCCTTATTGAAACCATTTGTGGAATGGGAATTCATGTAGATTCTTGCACAGGAGATGACTCTTTGTTTAGTGAAGATGTATGAACGATCTCATTTAACACCCTTGAAGGCAGTGGGAATTTGTTGCAAGGAACCTCACCACAAATCTTGAAGCAGAGAAATCTTGACTCAGTGATGTTCTATTATTCCCTGGACAAGCATATAGAAAAAAACAATTTATTACAAGTGACACAACCAAGACCACTGTAAACTTTCAGTAGTAGAAAATTTGCTCACTGGCTCACACACATTTCCATGTGGCCAGATGTGCTCTTTTCACCTTAATGCTTTCCCTGAGCTCATTGCTCACGTGAATATGGTTATATACATTATTAATTTTATCTCTTTTCTCCAGCTGTCAGTCTAACTGCCTGCCTGCTGGATGGCCAAGATTTCAGACAGGCAGGAGCCAAATCTAACCAAGACATTTTAATTGTACAAGGATGTCTTATGCCAGCATTATTTACTCCACTTTGCATAGCGTAGCCATACAGCAACTTTATATGGATGTATAATAAACTCACCAGAGGGAGTTGCTCCACCAAGAGTAAATGACTGCAGCCCAACTGTTGTGTGTAGATAAAATGGATCCAAAAAGAAAATGACAGTTTATTTTCTCTTTTCCTTTTTGTAGTAATAGTTTTTAAAACATCATACATTACCAAACACTAGCACTTAGAGTAACACAACTCAGAAATCTGTTTAGCAGTAAACTTCAAATTTCTATTTATTGCCTAATTATTAAATTTCTAATTATTGTTTACTAAGGATTAGTGCCTGATTCCTATAATTACTTCACAAGCTACTAAGAATGTTTTATACTAACAGTTGCAGCCATTAACCTGCTGAGAAATGCTTTGTTAAACACGGAATTCCTCAGAAAGTCAAAGCTGCTTCTCTTTCATTCTCCCCTTTTTTTTTTCTGAATGGGCCATTCAGAAGTGAACTTGGTAAGACATGAACTGCTCTGTGGCGGGAGCAAGGAGCCTCTTGTACCTGACTGGAGTAAAGTCTCTCAGACTATGCAACTGCTGATTTCAGATGACATTTGGTGGGGATGACGGTGACCTGTAGGTACTGTCTTCAGCTCAAGGTGACACTTGAGTCATTAGGGAGTCACTTTGCGTAGCAGTAGACTGACCTGTGGATAGGAGTTGTTCGCAGTTGTCCTTGCTGAATGCAGAAGAGAAGACAGGCAGAGGGAAATGACCTGTTTAAAGGAAAAAGGGGATAAATACTGTTTTAAATGGGTGACTACAGCTCTGGGAGAGAGGAGAACCAGGAGGATGGTGCAATGCAAGTGACAAGGACCTGGAGCCATGCTTTCTGATGAGAGGGCCTTCTCAGAAGGCTGGTGTAGGGTGATGAAACCTCTGTGCCATGAAAGGCTCTCCATCACTGTCCATGCCTGAAACAACTGTGCCATGGGGTCTCCCCAGATCCTGTCAGCCTCCAAAACACTGCTCATGCCTGTCATGCTATTGCAGGAGGAACCTATGGACCAAGCAGTGACGAAGTTTATACAAACTCAGAGCAACATACAGTCATTGCATCTCCACAGAGATCCTGTCAGCACTTGCCCTCAGAGCTCCTTTGGGAGACCATGAACTCCACGCAAGCAAGGCAGCTCACTCTACTTATCTCAGGAGGACCTCCTATCACTGCAGCTGTGAGGGAGGTGACCTTCCCCAGTTTAACTCTTCATTCTCTTTCCTCATCCTTCTTTCTCTGCCTTCATCCCATAACAATAGTCCCTGCTTGGCTTTTCTTACCAACTAAATTCGCTGGCATTAACTGAACAGGTTTTGTTGCTAGGAAGCTTTCTACAGCAGAAAAGATATGGACAAAACTGTCCCAAAGCATTTGCTGCTAAAAACTCTGTAACTCCTTTATGGCTAAAAAAATCAAATATATTCCATTAAATACAGAGCTTTTATAACCCAGACCTCACTTTTCTTTGGATTCTCACCACCGTAATCTGGCAAGCGTGGAGATGAAAGCTTTTGGCTACCACCTACGTGCAGCTATTGATACTTAGATGTGGATCCAAGTGCCACAGCTTTCAGGTAAAAGGAAGAATTGGAAGTTTTTTTGCATTTGCTCACATTTTATAGCAGATATAAAAGAAATTCAGTGCATCCAGCCTTCTCTCTGCTCTGCCTAAGCTATGGAGTGGGGTTGAAGTCAGGGTAAACTGAAGACAAGCAGATCTTAGTGCTCTAATCTCAACTGGCTTTGTGATTCCATTTTTCTTCATTCCATGTGGAGGCTGGAGCTGCTGGAGGAGAAATTCATGGAGGATTATGAAATAAATGGCTCCCATATTTGGCTAAGCAAGCCCTGAGCACTACTGAAGGCTGTGAAAGCATATGCATGCATATATATACATACATATATACACATGTATACATATATGCACATATATATACAGATATATGTATCTGTACTCATGTGTACGTAACAGTTGCCCTATTCTCATACTTTGTCTCTGCCTCCGCCTCTGTCCCAGGCAGGATGCTGGGATGCTTTCAGCCTGATTTCAAAAGTTCATTCTTACCCTTCAGCCACTTGGGTGCCTCAACGTCCATGCAGGTGTCTAATATCTCATAACCAGTCTCTGTGTCTCTCCCATTGTCACGCACAGCCTGACTCATGTCCCCTTCCTTCCATTTGGTCATGTCATTTCTAAACCACCTTCCTTCCCTATTCCCCACCCATGCGTATGGATTTCTTCTCCCTAATGGCCATGTCTTCCCCTTCTTCAAAATCATTTGCAGAAAGCTGATATCAATTTGGTTTAATTAAAGCCCCTGCGCTTTTATCATGTCTTTAAATCACTTCCTTAGAGCAATATTTATATGAAATTATCACTTTGTCAAACACGATCCCAAAGCACAGCTCGGGGCACAGTGGGAAGCACACAAAGGGAAAGCCAGGAGGCTCGGTAAGTTTGGGTGAGCTGTTTGCTCAAAGCTGCTGAACCCACCCCTCCAAGACCTTTATTTCCCCCTGCGGCAGCTGTCATCTGATCCCACGCCCTGGCTCTTAATGGGGCTCTCTGAGGATGCCAGATGTTGGGAACAAAGGTCTAAAAATAATCTTCACAAATAATCTTCCCATCTATCACTGTCGGAGAGCTCATGCTTTGTGCGTACATGGAAGCCGAGGACCTGAGCTAACTTGGAGTAAAGAAGTTCAACTGCAGCTCCTGGCTTGTGGGCTTGGGTGGTTTTTTTTTCCCTTCCCCTTTCCCTTCCCAGAAGCTGCGCAGGGAAAAGCGGCTCTCAGCAGCGGTCAGCCCTCACTCTCCCTCCCTCCCTATATCCCTCCCTATCCTCACGAAGGCTCTGATCGCCTGGATCCCAAAAACCAGGCTGCTTACTTGATCTCTCCTGGGGAAAATGGATTCCAGGCTGCTGTCAGAGATGCGTTTTTGTAAAAGGATCCTCACGGCAGCCTTATGTGTCTTAGTTCTGCTGCCAGACTCGGGCTGTGCAAGGAATCTCTGGAAGCGTGCTCTACATCTGAAAATGACAGAGAAATACGATGTGAGTACGCTGTGGTGGGGTGATTTTGGGGGAGCTGGGTGTGCTCACTGTGAAAAGGGAGTTTTCTTTCCATGTATTATTTCAGAATAAGAAGTATTTGAATCCGCAGGCTGTGTCTTCATAAAAGGATTACCGTAAGTTTCCCAGGCTCTGCTAAACTTTTGCCACCTAGCTGCTGCAGTGGGAAATGTGTAAAGCATGCTTGGAACAGCGAGAAGTTGGTACGGCAGCCGTCACTGCTGTTCTTATGGACATCATGGGACAGCAAAGGAAGTGTGAATAGGGAGAAGGGGAATGAAAAACCCGCATGGCTGGGGATAGATTTAATGATAGAAGATACTGGGATTTATTGCTTAGAGCAGGGAGGAGGGCTCCCTGCCCCATTCCTCCTCTGCCTTCTGGGGTGATTTTGTGTAAATGTCACCAACTTCTAGTGTTAATGGGTCCTAAAGGGATGGTGGCATTGCCTAGGGTTTTGTAAATCACTGCAACAGAGAGACCTCCAGATGTACAGTGTCAGAGTAACGTGCTGGTCACCTTAATGGGTGTAAGGATTTGATCAGAGAAACCCAGTCTCCTGAAATGGTCTCTGGGAACAGAACTCCCCTCTGCTCCACACATCCCTGCCCTCTTTTGGCAGACTGCTGGTGCTGCCCACAGCCACTGCTTCCAGAGCTGCGTCGGTTCTTAGAACAGGAATGAGTTACTGTGAGAGGAGAAAATGATGGTGCTGTGTCTTGCTCTGCCGTGTTTGAGCCAAAAGACATAGAAATGGCCATGGAAGAAATTGGAAAACAACAAAAAAGGAAAATAATTCGGCAACCTAACTTTCACACTTGCTGTTTAGGAAGAAAAATGTTAATTTAAAACTTCGACTTACTTCATTTAAGTCCCTTTAGAAACCAGCACTGAACCAAGGCTTCTGCCCCTGGAGTCACTTAGGTGGTAACCCCAGCCAGTCTGTCTTCTCATGCTCAGGTTTGATAGCATCTTCCATCTACTGCATGTGCTGGAAGTCCTTGGCGTCACATGGGATTCTTCCACCTGCTTTCTGCAGCCACTTAGAAAAGTTTTAATCTAAAAAAGATGCTTTTTTTGCCCCTGCCATCTAGAGTGATGTTTGAGGACAGCTACATTGGGCTGGGTGTGATTGCTGACTTAGAAGCTTGGCACAGGTCTTTTGCCTGTGCTGAATGAACTGCTCTGCTTGTCTCCTTGAATCTTTGCAGAACACATTGTGCTAATATTGAAAGGCACCCCAATATTTGACAACAAGGCATTTTCTTCATTGTATCGCACCTTGGGACAAGGTATTCTCTGGCTTGCATTTTAACTGGAGAATGGTGACATGAAAAGCTGTGTTTCCAGCAAAATCACTCACTGGAAAGTATATTTATTACTATGCTGCTCTGTCACACTTCAATGCAAAGCTCAAATTCAATAGTAGGTATGAAGTAAATGACCCAGAGAGATAGAGCAGGGGCAGAACAGGAATTTACATGTTGATCTTCAGATAACGTCCTCTGCAGAGGCACAGAGCCTCCTCCCCTGAGGATATATCCTCCTCTTTCAATTTGCAGTTCTTCGAAAGCCTGTTTTTTCTGGCAGCCATAAATCCAGGTGTTACTGATATGGCAAGATCAGCTAGAATTGCTCATATTGATAGAAACATCTTATCTTGGGAAAATAGAACATACTTTGCTTTTCCCTTCTCCTCAAAGCCTTGCAAGGGGAAAGACGTCTGCACTCCATCCTTTTACCCACCAAAGTCTGCTCTAGCAGCCCCTCCTGTTTCTCAGAAAGGTGCTTTCTTTTCTACCAAATGCTGTATGTTCCCTCCAGTTTGAAAATCGGAGGCTGTGGGTGGAACAGCTGATTTGTGAGTTACTTGAATAGAAGGATAACAGATGGAAATGCTTACGGTAATATGCAGCCACACAGAAGATAGACCATAGACATCCGTGTGGGACCCCCAGAAGGACATGGGTGAGGTCCACAGAGAGAGGAGCTGGTGATGGGTAAGGAACTGACTGAGACTTATGTTGTATGAGTCCAAAACATCTGAGTCTACAGCAGGATCAATGCATCCACCAAACTGCTGGCCACAGAATGATGAGCAGGTATTGATGAGCAGCTGGCTTGAGGTCTGGCCAGGAGTTGTTCGTTCAGGTGTATGAGGAAGGGTGTTGGTTGGCAAGGAGGGGTCAAGTGGGAACAACGAAGAGGGAGACAAGAGAGGGAATGCAATGAGAATCAAAATTGGGCAGTCACAATAGGATGGAGGAGCTGGGTTTCTAGCTATTAGCAAATCCACGTATTTTGCAGCCAGGGGGACACTTGTCTAGTGTAGTGATCGGCAGCTGGTGTTCTGCAGCCCCTGCATATCCTATGGACAGTTCCCAAAAGGCAAAAGAAGGGAATTACCTGAGCGAGGGCTTCAATTCATTTTCAAGACACCTACATATCTGTTGGGAAAACCTGGGGCAGTCTTGGTTCTATTTCAGTGACAACTGCATCAGGCGTCTGAGGAAAAAGAAGAAAAAGCTACTTTTAAAGATTTCCAGAAATGAAGAATCCCTCACAGCTGCTGTAATGTTCTTCCAGCAACTTATTTACCATCCATCTAGCTGTCATTAATCAACACCGAGATACCCTCTTCATCTACCAGATTTTCACACCTCCCATGAGATTTCTGTCCCGCATATGCCTCAGAGTAACATATGATCAGGGCAGCCCTCAGCGTCCTCTTTGAAACCTGCATGTGCACATAAAATTCTTCCACTGCATTCCCTGCTTTCCGGCCCTTTAATTGCCATTATGCGTCTTCTATGAGCCCACCCTGATTTTTGGACTATCTTCCGGTACTGCCAACAGAACCAGAACTACTAATCCAGAGTCAATAGCGGAATATTATTCCTATTGTTTTGGTCTTGTCCTATTTAACCCTACTTCAGTCTGATATTTGCAGCTTTGATCACGGATGATCTGTGTTTTTCCAGGTCCTTGACAGAAATACTGGAGGGCTCTACATTACTCCTGACTGTGTGTTGTTTCGGAGAAAAGGTGGTTTATGGCCAGTGTTTGGAAACACCTGCTGGGGCAGCACTGGTGACTGGAGGCTGGGAATATACCTCACATGCGATATTCAGGCCATGCAGCGTATGGCTTGGCAGAGATTTGTGCTTTGACAGTAGCTCAAGGTTCAGTTTCAGGCACAAATAATAGAACAGATTTGGGATTTTTTTGAGGGCTGACTGCAGCCCACAGTTGTTATAGAACATATGGGTTGAGAGTGAGTGATTGCATTCAGGTTTTTCCTCTTATTCTTTCCTGATCTCCAGGGTTCCTGAGCTGAACTCTGAACTTTCTGCCTTACTTTGTTTCCGGGTTTCTCTAAGACAGATACAGTCATTAAAATTATTTAATAAGTCTCATTGGGAACCACCAATTTGCCTCCTGCATTTAATTACATTCTTAAAGGAAGAAATCTGGACTGCTGTCACAACCTATAAAGACAATAATGCTGAGCTATGCTCAGAGCCAAACTATAAATCCTGGGAGAGCTTTTAAAAAGACCTTGTAACCCATACCTGGAGACATGCATACCCAGGTTATTTTGGGAATGAGGAAATTCTTCTTCCCACTGGGATAGTTTATGCATCGATAAACCAGTGGCAATGGTTTTATTAGATTAAATGTGCATGGTCATGGGTTTTTTGACAGTGACCTTTTGAAAGAAAGAGGTTGAGAGCAATAGGTGAACAGATAAAATGGGCAGGGAAGTCACAGGGTACAAAGATATTCGGCTAAAAACGTTAGATTGTTCCCAACAGAAATCTCATTACTGAGCCAACTGTTCCTTGCAGTTTTGGCTTCTTGGCTTCTGAATCATCTGTGAAGCAACTGCAGTGATTGTTTGGGGTTTGGGGTTTTTTTTTTTCCATGTATCCACTATTTGCCAGTATTATTTTGGTCATATTTCAGCCTGCAGCTGACATTTCACATAACAGAAAATAAACAGCGACCTTCCAAGACGAACACTTCCTCTAGCAAGTAGACTTGTTAAATGTTTGAAACTGCTTAGATTTACTGTTAAATACTCTCTTATATTCCAAATTATATTTGGCCCAAGCATTTTATCTATTTAAAATCCAACAGAAAAAAAAAAGTTGAACATGCAGTATCTTCAATTCAAAAGCATGTTATTTCAAAGCTGGAGTGTTGTCAGCTTTTAAGGAGTGGGATGATGTGATCGCTTACACCTTGTTTTACACTTCAACATTGAAAATATCACAATTGGGAAATTGTTTTCTTTCAAACTTATTTTGTGGTTCAAAAAGCCCATCAATTCATGGAAAAACAACCTCACAGAAGGGTTTTTGAGCATTTTTTTGGTTGATGAATGGAAACAACTAAGGAAAAAGTGAATAAAATTGTTTATTGATACCTGGAACAGGGCAGGCAGCTGTCACTTGTAGAAATATTAGGAATTCTCTGCCTCAGACACCGACACACACACTTTCTTTAACCAGTTACAGCTATAATCAGGATGTGGATTTTCTTTAACACACACACACACACACACACACACACACACACACCCCTTGTAACAGAAGTTAAAACTTCTAATCATCCTGACTTTTCTCTGTACTTCTCCACTGGCTGACAAGCACTGCGGAACCAGGCAGTGGACAAACTTTCTGCTTTTCATTTCACCCTCACTACAGGTCAAAGAACAGATGTCAACTTCGTGTTAAACCCACCACGTTATCAATAAAATTCAATGCTATGTACAGTATGGAAGTAAAATGTCTCACATCAGTACTACAACCAAAGAACATCATTGCTTCTTTTGGTGTCCGTTGGTATTGCCTTCATTCTCTACATTACAAATTATCCCAAGGGAGTGAAGATGATGCTGTTTTCTCCATTAAGGATGATTGATTGCTGCTTGCTCATGTGTATCAGCAACTACCAGCAGTCAGTACCTAGGGCAAAGGACCTCTTGGGGCCTCTCCTAGGACATTTTTTGGACAGTTCATGTATGGACACGCTGTTTTGCAAAGGCAGATATGTTCCACAGCCGCGGGGAGGTTTCAACACCAAGGATGTAGCAGCATGTAAATAAAGAGGGGTACTTAGTAGCACCTCAAATGTCTCCATAGCATGATGGTGAAATTTCATAGAGACCCCCTCAGGGCCAGTTGCACCATGTATTTTCTTGGAATAACAACCGCAGTTGTTTGGCACTGATTTCTCAACACGACACTGATGGCGCCAAGTATATGTAGGACTGTTAAACTCAACAGCCTTCTAGCAAGTGCATGACACCGCTCACCTCATGCCTTTGGCCAGATACTGTGTTAAAAGTACAAATCCAGAATCTGTGCTTTTATTTGGTTAATGTTTATTTGTGTTTAGTAATAAATCTGAAAACTCATTCCCCTATCTGAGTACTTAATGCTGCTCTCGGGAGCTGAGCCCAAGCTCAGAGATGAGTAGTTAGCCATAGGTGAGAAAGGAATGGGCTTGGGTGATTCACCTCTCTGTTGGAGGGAGTTGGCTTCTTGCTAAATGTGTGAATAATATCTGAATGCTGCCTCTTATAAATATTTCTGGCAAAATCCTCTGCCTGTTAATCCACTTTAAATCTCCCTTGTCCTTTTGGTGTGCAATGAGCAGCTGGTCTCCTTTCTGCTGTAGTCAAACACAGCTTCATTTTCTTGGGGATTAAACTGACATCACCCACACATATTTCACCAGATCATCGGATGTTTTAACAATGGTCTCTAATTCAACAACCCAGGACTCTCACTGGGCAAGATTGAATGGCTCCCCTGTAAATTCTGGTCCAAAAGAAGGTGTTAAGGGCAGAAGACTACCTGGAACATTAGTTCCACATCCCACTTGGGATGCAACATCAGACCAATACAGTGTCATCACTTCCACTGCGTTACTAGATAAGTATAACGTCATGCTCATCATGAGGATACAGGGAATATTTCCCTCTATTTGCCAAGCAAACATAAAAGACTCTACAGGATTTTTTTTTACCTCCTTATTGCCATTACAATTACCTTAATTATAAAATGAGTTCCACACATTAATTTGCTTTTTGGGGTTTCCAAAACAGAGTGCCTAAGTTGATCATAAAGTTCTTCAATGTGCCGTATTCAGGGAGCTGAACAGTTCGTTCTTCCTCATGAATACTTGAAAACCGCTTTGAAAATCCTTTGTGTGTTTCAGCTGATGGGATATTTGGTACCCACCTCATGCCAAACCTTTGTTTCCTTTTCTTCTCTTTGCAAGGATTATGAGTACCCTCTTCATTCTCACAGTTCCCACTACCAGAAGAATGACCGGTGCCCCCCTCCGCCCCAGACCTTGCCTGAGCGAGCCTGTGAGGTGCCAAGCTGCCGCTCGGACTCTGAGTGTGAGAGGCACAAGCGCTGCTGCTACAATGGGTGCATCTACGCCTGCCTGGAGTCTGTACAGCCACCACCGGGTAAGTGAGAGAGAAGCATGCAGAATAGTGGCAGCCATCACCATGTGCGTTGGGTCTTGGGTGGCAGGCAGAGTTTGAGTTGAGGATAAAGCTTCAATTCCACACTTCTATTCCCTGGGATGATTGCTGAGTCAAAGCAATTACGCAAAAATTTCCACCAGTGCAAATTGCAGATGGCAGTTCTTTTCCTGGGATTATATAATCAGGAAGAGAAGTATAATCCCAGTCAGAACTAGAAGAAAAGCAGTCATCTCATCTGATCTGTGCCATGGGAATGGAGGATGGGAAACAATAGCTGCTGTGGCCTTTATGACACCAGGTTCCTGTGGCCCTGAATGCTTCTCCTCTTCCGTGGTCCTGTTGCCATTGGGACGACAAGAGAATTAATATAAGTATCTTGCTGAAAACTCAAACCCATCCTTCAGGAGCCTGTCAACATCGTCATTGACTGTTAGAGGAAATCTATAACTTGTCCATTGCTGTGTGGTTTGTGGCTACTCCACCTCAGCTCTGTGGTTTCTGTCTTTTACAGTTTTAGACTGGTTGGTTCAGCCCAAACCTCGCTGGCTGGGTGGAAATGGGTGGCTTTTGGATGGCCCAGAGGAAGTCTTACAAGGTACAGTATGTTCCACTGTCTTCTCTGAGATATTGGTATTTATCCAAAGTCACTAAATAATACGTTCATCATACATAGGATTTGCAGGGATGTTGGGCTGCTGGCATTTGTTTGGAGTTTCCATAGGAATAACACTGTGTGGTGCTGGGGGCTGGTTCCTGGCAGAGTAAATCAGTTGGATCCATTCTTGAAATAAGTGGAAATACATCTTTTTCTAAGAAAAAGGCTTTGTCAGCATGCACATATTTTCTGCCGGCCCCCCGATAAACTGCGGGTGGACTTGGACTGGGATATCGTTTAATTCAGAGTGGTGCCTCACACAGATGCCTTGGGCTGGGGCTAGGGCTCTCAGGTCTGAAGGCTGGTTTGAACAAGAGCCCTGGCAAAAGGCTGCAGAGTTGTGTCAAAGCTGCCATGTTGCTGGGAGCATCAGAGCTTGAGGACTGATAATGAGATTGGGGTAATTCCATAGGGAAAGGTCTTTTAATTCTTTTTTCCCATACCTCAAATTGAAACAAGTAGGGAATAGGGAGATGGGAAGAGGAGTTGTCTTCTCAAAGACATTCCCAGATATATGTGTGCATTCCTAAGGTTCTTAATTTCTTCATGAAAAGGCTGTTCCAGTTTTTGATCGGCTTTAGTCAGACACAAGTAATGCCAATAAATTACCCTCTTTGGTCATATACAGATGGTATCAGACTTGCTGAACCTTGACTCTCATCTATTATGGAAACTCCTAGGTCTTTAAGAGAAAATTCTGCCTCCAGCTCACTGGAATTGCACTGCTAGAAATAAGATCAAATAGGTTCCTCCTCATCCATCTTGTCATGCTTATATTATTTGTTCTTATCTTGAACACCTTCATCTCATCTTGGGGGAGTAATTATCACAATAAGAACCATCAGTCATGGCATAAGAATTACAGCAGAAGTCCTTGGAATTAAAATCCTGGCAAATGAAAGGGTGTAGTGTCCCTTCATAGTCTGTTCATTTAATGGACACAAACACTGCCTGTGAGTCCTGCTTTGCTTTCTTATTCTGCTCTGCACTTGCTGGGTATCCAGGGTCAATGCAATTAAAGCCTCTGTTTGTAATAGGGAGGGTGTCGTGGTTTAATCCTAGCCGCAACTCAGCCCCACAGAGCTGCTCTCTCACTCCCCCAAGTGGGATAGGGGAGAGAATTGGAAGAGTAAGTGTGAGATGATGTTGGCTAGGTTGAGATAAAAAGAGCTTAACGGGTAAAGTAAGAGATGCACACACAGGCAAAGTAAGGCAAGGAATTAATTCACCTCTTCTAATCATCAGGCTGGTGCTCAGCAATGCCCAGGAAAGCAGGGGTCCATCACACCTCATGGTGACTCGGGAAGACAAACAGCATCACTCAGAACATCCCCCCCTTCCTTCATTATCCCCTAGCTTTCTATGCTGAGCATGATGCCATAGGTCATGGGATATCCCCTGCGTCAGCTGGGGTCAGCTATCCTAGCTGTGTCCTCTCCACCTCCTTGCGCACCCACAGCCTGCTTGCTGGTGGTGTAAGGAGCAGAAAAGGTTCTGTGTAAGCACTGCTCAGCAGTAACTAAAACATCCTTGTGTTACCAGCACTGTTTCCAGCACAAATCTGAAACACAGCCCCATGCCAGCTACTATGTAGAAAATTAACTCCATCACAGCCAAAATCAGTGCAGGGTGGCACTGCCTTACTCCATAGTGAGTCACACCTGAGGTTTAAATTCAACAAGTTAATGGGTGTGGAGTGAAGAACAAAGCAGCCAACCATCAGCTTCCTGGTCATGTTTCCCCGGTTTCTCACCCAGCCTGAAATACTGGAGGAACAGATTTATGGCTGTTGAAAGGAATAGCAGCATGGAGGGACCATCAGCGGGAACATGGTGGGCATAGAGCATCTTCACCACTCTCCAGTCTTCACACACACCATGCACAGCAGGCTATGGGGAAGGTGTCCTTGTATGTAATCAGATTGACCTGCACTCCCCATGTCAACGTAGACACCTCAGGTTTTATGTAAGGTGCGAACTGCTTCGCCAGCCATGCCAGGCTTCTTTGGAGGTATTAGCTCCTTGGTACCCTTACATGGGAAGTAGTCAGAGATCCTGTCTGGAGGGAGATACAGATGAAGGTGGACATGCTGTCAGATTTTGGGTTACCTGTGGGTGTTAAAGGCATGATTTATGACCTGCAGGCTTCTTTTGCAGCTGAGGCCTGCAGTACCACTGAGGATGGAGATGAGCCTCTGCATTGCCCCACTGGTTATGAATGCCATATCATCAACCCTGGTAACATGGCTGAAGGAATCCCTAATAGGGGCCAGTGCATCAAGCTCCGAGGAAATTCAGGTCAGTTCTGGAAATGTCCTTTCCTTTCTGTTTCTGTTATGCAAACACCAGTAAGGGACAATGGGCTCTCGTTGCTCAGAAAACCCAGGAAGCCCATGAGAGCAGATGTACCACCAGATCTCCTTCAGACCTAGCGAGTGCATTGAATAGTAAGACATGTATGTCTGTACTGGCCTACCAATGATCTTGGTGTAGAGACATCAGTCACTGTAAAAGCCAGAGGAATCAAAACAGATTTCTGAACTGCATCCATAAGCAATTTAGATTTTTTGCAGGGCTTTTAGATCATCTATTTCATTCTTTTTTTACTTATTTTTAATAATATCCATATATTAATGCAAGACATAATTATGTGACTCTTAGACATAAGGTGTTTCTGAGAGCTTAAATGATTGTTTAAATGGTAAACAGAAAAACCTAGCTGGGTCTTGAATTATGCAAAACACTAATAGATGGTCTGAAATTTTACCCAAATTTGCTTTTATTTGAGAAAAGCTGTGATTCCTTGATTCATAGCTGCTGAAAAGAACATAACATGCTCATGGCCAGCAGTTAACCACTCTCAAGGAAAGTGAATTGCATCCACATAGTTCAATAACCTGTTTTATAAGAGGCTTATAACAGCTTACACTACTTCAGCTACAGAAATTTTTTATTTTCCTGTTTGTGAGGTTATTATTTCTATATCTATAATTTCTCTGTGCTGCACACAGAAAGCTGGAATTTAAGACAAAGACTGAAGGCTCACTGTATATGTTCTCATTACATATCTTCTTTTTCAGATGGACGAAACCTGAGGCATAAGTATTACAAAGAATACTTTGGTAAGCTGCTGGCATGAAGTGCTTGCTGTTATTAAGCTTTATAGTTATTGTACTGCTTGCTACTAATTCGCTGCGTATGAAATGAAGGTTTGTACATAGGAAAAAGAGATTCTGTAGTGTGAAACTCTCTACACCTGAGTCAAAAGATCTCATTTTAAGATTCGCAGTTCCCTGCCTGTGGACTCTTGAGAAGCAATATCTCCATGTGTTAAATGGTGCATGGTTTTGCCAGGGGTTCCCACCCAAGGGGTGAGAAACACCCAACCCAATACCCTTTTGTTATTTTAAGTATATTCTTGGAGCTTTGCTGCTGGCCCATGAGTCCTTGTAGATGAACTTAGAACTCTGTCAAAGCAGGGTCTGTTGCCAAGAACTGGTACTGTGCTATGTGATAAGAGATGACCAGATCCCAGCAAATCAGCCCCTTGTTGTTATCTATAACCACAATGGTATGTGTGCGCTTGCACAAATTGATCAGCATGTGTCTCAAATAAAGCAGGAGGACCTTCCAGATCATCTCTTTCCTCATGGCTTCAAAGCTCCTGGTTTCTGCTAACTCTTGGATGTAGAGGGAGACAGTCAGATCAGATTGCAAGTAATACTCAGATATAACCAGACAATATCTTTGATATGATAAGATTTACAAACAGCCAAACTTGTCCAGTTTAGCTGATAAAGCTATGAAAGGATTTCCTTTCCTCTGTCCAGTTGGCTACCGCAGCTCTCCCAGAGAACTGCTATACGGTGAGACCAGTAAAACTGTACTGCTCAGTTAATCTTGAGAAAACATTTGCCACAGAACAGCATGAAATCTAACTCTGCTGCCATTTGGTTTACAGGGAGCAGTTCCAACAACGTGGTCAGCTATGTGAAAAACCAGCAGAAACATTTAGGCTAATCAAAGGTGTGCCAGGGTAAGTGTCCTGTGAATAAAGGGAAAGCTGGGTGAAAATAGTTGGTGGTTAGCACATAATTATTTAAAGAATTGGTTGTTTGAGGGTGAAATTACATCTCTTCAAAATGCCAGTATAAGGACAGCACCTTAAAACTACATACGGATGAATCCGTTGAGCTCCATGAAACACCTATGCTGACAAACAGACCGTGCTGTAAAAGTATCTTGAGAACCTGTAGCATTGGAGATTGAGCTCTCCAAAACATTCCATGGAGAAGTTAGTGTCTTTCCCAAATCCTACTTTCCCTCCTGCTTTTTATTCTAACTTCACAAGATGCACCTGATTCCTTTGAGGAACCTTGAGGGTGTTTAAAGGATGAAGTGATTTTCAGGATGCTGCAAAACTTTGTCTACCTGAAGATTTTAACCTTTCTGTTTAGGGGGCTTCTTCTAATGTAGGTCTAACTGCTCCTGCAAGACAAATTAGAGAGCTCTTTATTTTGAACTGATTGTAATAAGGGTCAGCCTTAAAATACTTATGCAGGTGGGTGGTTTTGTGGGATAACTTTACGTGTGTGAACAGTTGCTCCGGGCAGTGTGACTCACTCATGTGAGTAAGTGCACATGTATCTGGCCAGAGCGAAGCCAACTGAAAAAGCTCCAGTCATTTCATCGGGCTTTGAATTAGGTAAGAATGAGATGTTTATTATACCAAAGGTTCTGTCTCACGGTAGTTTTCTCAGCACTTTAAAACTTGGGCTTAACTGACAGCTATGGAAACAATGCAGCTCAGTGTGTCTTTTACGTACCTACGTCAGGCTGTTAGGATTGCACAGCTACGCAAGGACAAGTTCTGTGCAAACATCTCAGGAAGGATAAATATTTTAATTCCTCTCTTTGTTTTGTTTGTTTTTTATCCAGCTGGACCGCTCTTTTGAGCAGCTGTCAAGGAATGCTTTGCCCAACAGTTTTCTAGCTTTTGGAAGAACTCTTGGTCCCAAATCTCCACAATCACATCTCCAGCATTACCCTGATCCCCGCTTATCCATGATAAAAAGACTTCACTATCCAAGGAGCACAATGAATCTAGATTTTAAGCCTACCAGAAGGGGGAGAAATGTGATCCTCTGAAAGAAACCACGGTGTTTGTGAGCTGCCCTTCTACCAATGAAACGCAATTACCTCGAAGTGGATCCTTATAAACCACAGTGCCATTTTCAGGCTGCTGGAAGAGAGCCTGCCATTTATATACATGTTATGTGACTGATTCAGATTTCACAACCACAAACGTAACTCAGGAGTATAAAATGAAGTGATGCCAGAATTGTACCTAAATATCATATCTCAATTGCTTTATAATAGGCAAGACTATAAGACTAAAGGGGATCTCTGGATCCAATCCAGTGCCTACCTATCTTGAACAACTGCTTTAAATAAGCTTAAAGTTTCCACCCAGGGTTCACCAGGTTTGACACTCAATCCACAAGCCTAAACCTGAAGTCTTAAGAATTTGAGGAAATCTGGGTTAGAAGCAAAACCGGTTTTATAAATGTTTTTTTTAAGTTACTTTACTTTAGCTTCTCAGTCTGGTGAGCTGCAGATTGAGAGCTAATGATGGAATAGATTTCTCTCTACAATGTCTATGCAGACACACATATGTGCCAGTCTTCTCAAGTTTTCAGTCAGCACAGTTAATACTCACAAAGTGCACATCTGCTCTTTTGTACCCACATAACCTCAGCAAAAGGGCAGAAGTCTGGACTATTTGATGCATATATTGAAAAGGCAAATTGAGGATAAGTTTGTGTAATTAAAAGGACTGTCTGGCAGATGGGCAGCTGCTCTTTAGAAGTCCTGTACCTTTATGTTAAATTCCATAAATCCTTAAGGTCAAGTTATTTCTATTAGGCCTCACAGCTTCTTTTAGCATTATAAAATGGAAAACACATCTTCTATGGATGTTTTCCTTTCCAGTGGCAGTCCCAAAGGGACACTTGCATTTAATTTCAACAAATCTGTCAGACTTGCTAGGCAAAAGAAGCAGTGTTTACTCCCTTAGTTAGTACATGTCCCTGTCTGCATGCATAAAATTAGCATTTTAATATGCGGAGTAGTAGTGGTAGATATAAATACCCAGTTCACAAATACAAGTGCCTGCTGCCCCCCACAAACTAGGGGATCTTTTTTTTTCCACTCACCAAATGGTTTAAGCCAAAGCTAAAACACCTATAAAACACTTGATGCTTCTTATATGACATTTGCAGCTGGAGAGATGAAAGATGCCAAACTGCTCTTCTATTTTCTATCAGTCATAAGCAAGCATGCACACTCCCTGATGCTTTACAGAGCAAAGGAACAAATGAAGAGGTCCGGATTTTCCTAAATATCTTGATTTGTTGAACTCCGTTCACTTTGTGCTTTTGCTCCAAGTTCTAGCTGTTAAATGCGACACCATATATGTGGAAAGATATATCTCTATGATTTTATCATATGCAGCTTCATGCAATGATATTTCCTGCTAAGACACAGGAGTCCATCCATATGTTATAGTTCCAGTTTTGTTTGGGCCAAAAGCTTGCTGCTTTGCCACTGACATTACTTGACAACTTAAAGCAACACAGCTCATAACAAAAGTCCTAATGCAGCCTCACTCCTATGTGCAGCTCAGTGAAATAGAGTTTTTTCAGCATTACTTTTTGCAGAGAAATCAAATTCTGATTAAGTGAGCAAAGCTTTTCAGTGGTTACTGCTAAGACCCAAAGAGCAAATACCAAATGGTTCTACTTAAAAATTCAGTGCCTAAAAGGTTATGAGGATCTAGGTGAAAAACTTAAGCATTAGTAAGTTTAAACATTAATAAGTTTGCAAGATCAAAGTTTCAGATCTCAACCTAATCTTGCAAAGCATCCACAAATATGCTTTATTTGAGTGTACACACTCCAGTTGCGGCTTTTTTGTAGCTACAGAAGCACATACCTGACCACCTTGCTGGGTGTGATGGGGAGGATATATTTTCTACTTGCAAAAGGATATTTTAAAAATTAAAATTGACAAATTAATACTCTGTTGATTAATTTCAGTTTACTGGGTGTTATCAAAGACAACACCCTTCCTCATGGTGCTAGAATGGTTGTTTCAAGTTATTCATTGTCAAACTCAGAAACAAGAGCCACTGAAAAGACTTGTCCAAATTCTGTGTTTTCAACACTGGCATCCATTGGATTTTGAAAACACAGACCAAATGAGTTGCCCTCATCTTGTCTTCTCTTCAAAGACAAGTGGCTTAACAGCAGTCCTGCGGAGCACAGTAGGAAATCACTGGTTTAGGTTGTCCCTAATGTTTCCATGTACACTTTAAATCGTGTTGGGTGCTATAATAAACTTCACGTGTATCACTGTGTGCTAGCAATGCTCATGGCCTTCCAGATCCTTGACCACTGCCAGGGGAGCTGCTCTGCCTTGCAGCAGACCATTCTGGGTTTGTGTCCTGGTGCTTAGACATGTGCAGGTTCTGCCACTTCGGTGCTCAATAAAAAGTGACCAGTATATTTTTGAACTCTGCCTTGTTTCACTTGTCTGTTCTTGACATGGCTTTGAATTAGGGGAAAAGGGACAAATCTTTCAAATGTTAGTTGTGGGGAGAGCTCAGGAAGAATAGGCACAGGGAGAAAAAAGTCATTTTGTCAACTGGAAGGAGGTAACAGACCCTCAAAACACATCTACCACCAGTGTCCTCTCCCAGAGTGGCCACCTTTGTGGGTCAGACACTCAGTTCTTGGTGCCTTCATTTCTACTGCCCAAGCTGAAGCTGATGGACAGTAGTGCAAGGAGGATAGTGATGGCGACCTAAGTACAGGGTGACTGGCATTTTCCTTGTTGATCCAGAGCTGTTGTTCGCTGCTGGATGGCTTTCAGCAGCCATCTCAGGCAGTTTTATGGTAGGTCAAGGCTTGCTCCAATGATGGATAAGTAAACCAAGTGGAGGTCATCAAGCTGCCTACTGCATTAAACCAGAGCTGAAAGAGGAGGCTTGTAATGAGTGGTCCGGCTGCTGAGCACTGTTTTATGAGGAGCAAGCAAGATTTCATCATCCCACCAGCTCCACCTACACTGGTCTTGCTCTACCTGCTCATCAGGAGCGGGCACAAGTCTGTCCCCGTGGCTTCTCTTTTGCCCTGCACTGACAACAGAGAGTGAAACTGCCTGTGATGGAGCCAAGGAGGGAGCAGCAGTGGGTTTCATCGTTCTGGAAAGGTTTTCTACGGGTTGTGAGAAGGCACCGGCTAGCACTAGGTGTCAGGGCAGCTCTTCAGTCTGTCAGTGAAGTTAGCCTTGGGATCACTTGAACACCACCTGGCAACTGTCATATGGACTGTTTGTATGTGGAGATCACGGATGTGTGTGCTAACTCATGCCTCCTGCTGTAAAGAATAAGTAAGATTAGGTACCTTGGTTTGCAAATGAAGAATATATTTGGTGAACACAAAATTATGCTTGGATCTCAACTTGTTTCCATGTTAATGCATGCCAGTATAGCTGCTGTTGATGTAATCGGTTTATGGTCTCCATGGAAAGAACGCTGTGTAACCTAAGACATCATCTGCAGATGGCACTGAAGTGCTGTTGGTGCACCCCTGAAACCAACAGCTGGAATCATCAGGAGGACAAACATTATAAGAGACCTTCAAGGAGCCAGAGGTCTCTATTAAAACCCCAGTATGTCAGCAATCTGCCCAAGTTGTAAATATGAGAATAATAATAATAAATTACTCTAATTTTGACCTGTTTAGTTCAGAGCTCCCTTGAGTTTTATGGTCCAGAAGCATTTTGATTGCCTTCAGGAATATGTTCCATTGTTTTGTAAACACTGAAGAAGCCTACAAGGTTGAGACAATCCATAGGAGTCTTTGGAGACTGACAGTTTCTCTTTACCCATTGCACGGCAGGGATTTGTTCATACAGGGGTTGTATACCACCTTACTTTGTCTAACCAGGCTAGATCTTTTGCTGGTGGTGGTGTGAGGTGAGCAACAATTATCTCTCTATGGCAAAAGGATTTACAGCATCATTTGCCATCCTTTAAAGATAAATAAAAAGGACACTTTTGCTGGTGAGCCTACAAAGGTAAGTGTTATTTCTTCCCCTTACTTTCTCCTTCTCTTTACTTTTCTATGTGGACACAGTAGCAAGAACCACAGCAGAAGCTGTGCAAAACGAAAAAGACCTTTTCCGAGATTCCAAAAGGTCAGTTTCCAAGACAGAGATGTGGATGCTGGGGCTCATTTTGCCCAGCCTGAGCTGCACCACCAGGTGAGTCTCTTAGAAAACCAGAAACCAAGAGATTGAATTAAATTCCACCTTTCTTCCTGGTGACACACCGAGGGATAGACTTAAGGCTTTTATTGACCCTGTGTCAGTAGCATTGACAAGACAGAAAGGAGCCATGGTCCAAATCTTTGTTTTCATAACCAGAGGCCATGGATGTTCTTCCCAGAGGACTGGGAAAAAAGCCCACCTGAAAGCAGAATATTGGGAA
Source organism: Ara ararauna (assembly GCA_028858755.1). Classification (NCBI taxonomy): domain Eukaryota; kingdom Metazoa; phylum Chordata; class Aves; order Psittaciformes; family Psittacidae; genus Ara; species Ara ararauna. Next base: position 5,686,812 of record CM054410.1, on the reverse strand, counting down.
TTTTGGGTAGCAGCAAACATCAAACTCACTCCATGCACCAGAGGTTTTTTCCCTCAAGGTGGCACAAGAGGAGCGAAAGTGTGGCCAGCCGTGGTTATGGTGAGGGAAGCAGTTAAAGGAGCTGTGAATTTTGAGCTGAAAGCAGCCGTTTCGGGCTCACATAATCTCAGATTACAGCTGCTTTAACATATGTGCCTTCCTGACAGATATTTGCTGTTTAAAAGAAAAACAAAACGTTTCCCAAATAACCCATTTAGAACTAGAGTCTTATGCTGCAACTTTTTTATCCAATTAAATAGAAAATACCATGAAAGTGCTGTAATTGGGCTGTGCGTTATGTTTTTATAGTGTGAAACTTATGTCTTATACCAGAATGAAGAAGTAAAACTTCTATTAGCTTTATTTTCTTTACAATATAATCTTGATTCAGTTTATTCCCATCATTTTCTGAGCCACAATACAGCAAAATACACGAATTTTCCATTGGATTGCCTAACAGGCTTTTCCCCAAAGCACCAAGAAAATGAAGCTTCAGTCTGTTCAGCAGTTCTTCGCAATGCATGGCAAATAGTCACAACAACTACATTTCCTTTCTGTCTTTGTTCAGTTTCGTTGGTGCTAAAATGTAATCTCATGTTAAGGGACTGAATGGACAGAAAGAGGACAGGTCCTGAGCCCAAACTACAGTTTCTCTGGAGCTGCAGGTCTGCTGGGTAATAAACCACGATGCATTGATTGTTATGGTGTGTTATATGCTCCTCAGCCCCTGTTTCTCCTATTTAAGGTCCCGTTTGTCTCAGTGTTTTTGCTGAGCCAGTCTTCACCCCTGTGCGAGGCCAGGAGGGAGCTGGGATGTGGATGAGCCCACACTGCAGACATTCTGGATCTTGTTCCCTGGTTGTGTACAGACACTGAGATACACGTGTTTCCACAGGCAGAGGCTTTTGGCCAAGAGAAGGAAGTTAAACAAGGAAAGAGTCAGCGAGAGCCTGTTCCTTGATCAACTGAATGGGAGAGCCATGCACTCCCATATAAGAGGGGCTGCACCACCTCACAAAGCACAGAGATCCAGGAGAACTCCCCTTTGCCATGTGCTGGCTTCCTGGATGATGGGAGAGGATTTGGGATGAAAAAAGCAGGAGTAAACCTAGGAAATTTCCTGGATTGGTGGGTGAGGTTTTGCGTATGAGAAAAGCAACAACAAGAACAAAAGAATACTTTTCCCCACCTCTCTACAGATGGGGAAGATGATTTTTTTACCTCTTTTCTATCAGAGCGTCGTGGTTTAAGCCTAACTCACGCAGACTCTCTCTCAATCACTCCCCCCTCTTTCTTGCCCCCCACTCCTGGAGGGATGGGAAGGAGAATAGAAAAGAATGCGACTCCCACAGGTTGAGATAAGAACAGTTTAGTAACTAAAGTATAACACAGATCACTACTGCTACCACCAATAATAATAATGACAAGGCAAATACAAGGAAAGAATACAATTTCTCACCACCTAAAACCAAGCCCGACCATGCAGTGCACCCCCCACCCTTCTGGGTCTCTCCTCTCCATCCTCCATCTTAGGCATGACATGTGCTGTGGTATGGAATAACCTCTTTGGTCAGTTTGGGTCAGGTGTCCTGTCTCTGCTTCCTCCCGGCTCCCCTCCTCCCTGGCAGAGCATGAAACTCAGAAAGTCCTTGGCCAGACCAAAACATCACTAAGCAGTAACTGAAACACTGGTGTTATCAGCGTTGTTCCCAGGCCCAAAATCAAAAACACTGTGCTACACCAGCTACCAAGGAGGAGAAAAATGACTGCTGCTGCTGAACCCATGACACAGAGACACAAGGAACTCTAATTCAGTGAGATCCCATGGCTATCAGTACTGCCAACACACAGAGGAACAGAAGAATGTATTTCCTTGCCAGGCAGTGCCTGCTTTGCCTTATCAAGACCAGGGCAGAGCCAGCTGGCTGTGCTCCAGATCCTTGCAATAGTTACAGAAGGAGGGGACCAGTTGGAGAAGCGTTTGTGAGCTCAGAGATGTGTTCCCACCGAATTCCCACACATTTTGTTAAGGTCTAAGTCTCTCCATACCCCTGGAGCCTGGGAAGCCTTTGAGCCCTGGCTGAGCACCTTCCCTGAGTCCGGAGCAGGGCCTGTATGGGAGCTGCTTGAAAATCAGTACCTAGCATTATCCCTGAATATTTTCCCATGGGAAGGAGGGGTGTTGCAGCAATGCAGGAACTTCCCTCATCTGCCTGACACATCCAGTTGGGGTCATTAGGAAAGCATTTCTCAACCAGGAGCTGAGGGAGTTAGGAGGCACCAGCTGTGCTTTATGAGAGCCCGGATATTTGCAGGGTGTTTCCCTATTGCTTCATTTTCTCCTCAGTGTGGAAAGAAGCTGCTGCAGTGTGTTACCTGCAGCTGCAAGCTCCATTGTGATGGTGGGGTGTCCCACGGGGCTCTTCAGCTTTTCCTAGAGCCTATGGGACCTGGGAGATGCAAACAGGTAACAGTGAAACCCTCCGCATTTGGTGGAAGCTGGCCATGTTCTGGGTATCATGGGCTGTCCCATAGGTGAGTGGTCCCATCGTGGTCCATATATCACTTTCACATCTCCAGAGCTGTGAAGCTGGCATGTGGGTGTCCTATGAGAAAATTGATCCCCTGCAGAAAATTGCTGTTTTCTGACCAGGAATTACATTTAATTCCCTTGATGCAACTTTTACAGTCAAAGGAGGATCTTAATCTCATAATTTACACCTTAGAGACAATTTAAGCCTCAGTGAATCAATAGTCATGTTGCCTGCGGGAGGATGTAGGTGTCCCGGTGTAAGCAGGAGCACAGTGCTCCCCAAGAGGCAGCTATACGTTTTCAGAAAGGATGTCACTGCAAACTTTAGTTGCATACTGAGATTCACCATGGAAGAGCTCCCCTCTGGTGAAAGAACTGTGTGGTTTATAAATGAGCACCACCAATTCACACATTATACCCTCTCCCTGATGTAAATACTTCTAAATACCAGCGTTATGCTGTCTGGGGAATTTCTCAAGGGGCATTTGCCCAGCCTGGAAGTTTACAAACAGGCTCTGCAGTGCGTGCAACCTGTCTTGCCTCTGCACGCAGCGGCCTTGGCAAAGCACCCTCCCTGTCTGTCTGCCCATGCTGGGGCACCTCCCGCATCACTTCTTCAGAGGGTGGGGAGGAAAACACAGAGCTGCAAGCCCTCAACCTGCTCTCCAGGTGCCGCGTAGGGACACATCACTCGTGTATCAGCCACGGCGTCAAACACAGCTCCTGGCAGCGTTGGATGGGCGAAGCACCCTGCATCGCTGCCGAAGGGTGCGCAGCCTCCCGCCGGCACCTGCGGCCGAAGGCGTGACTTGGCAGCAGGTAAACCTGCCTCGTCTCCCTGCCTGTGACCAGAGCCTTGTGCTTGCAGGGGAACCATAGCCAGTGCTGCCGGCAGCGGGTGGCACCGTCCCTCCGCTGCGCTGTGACGATGGTAGAAGGAGGTTTCACCAAACTCCTCCGGAAGAAGCTGTTCTTCCACCTTGCACAGAAATACCAGCCCCTTGGAAGCGGCGAGCCGGAGGAGGAGGAGGTGAGGATTGGCTGTGCCTCTTGCCTGGACCTGCTGAATAGCTTTGTGTGACTGGGGTTAATTTTGTCTACTTAGTCTGCTTTGTCCCACCGGTAACTTGAGAGCGCTGCTGCTGCACTCTGCACCATTCCCTGTACAATGAGGGATGTGATTGATGATGTTGACCAGGCAATGGGGTGAGATGGGGATTATTGCTCCTAAGGGATACTCCCAGGACAGACAGCTCAGGCCAGGGTTGTTCAGGAATGTTGTTCTGTGCACTGAGGAGTTTCAAAATGAACAGAATACGTAGGAGAGCAACTGCCATGAGGCTCCCGGGAGCTGTGGGAGGGTTTGGAGAGTGCTGGTGCAAAGCACAAACGCTGTCTCAGCAGAAGGGTAGATGGGGAGCAAGCCTGATCCCATGTCCAGGGGTACCGCAGCAGATGTGACCCCTCGGGTTGTCTTCTGTGTGGTCTGTGGAGTCGCTATGGTAATGAATGGCTGAGAAGACCTGCAGGTTTCACCTCAAAATAACACTTTCTTTCCTTGAGAAGTGCTGGTGTGTGAACATTCACTTCCCCCTCCATGCTTTCACTACCTCTCCTCAATGCCGATGGACCAAAGTGTGGACAGTGGTCTTTAGGTGGCACACTTGCTGTTCTCCTCTCTTTTTCACCCCAAAATCTTCAGTTATGGGATTTTGATTACCAGTTTTACTCAGCACAGAGATTTCTATTGCTTAAGCCCCAGGTTTTCTTTCACATCAGAGATTGGTTGAGTGCCCTCCCATGTAAACCCAATTCTTTCAACATGCTGGGTTAGCCCTTAGTCCCACCCCAACAAACACTATCCACACATTTCTAGATGTTCATGTCCTCTTCCATGACTGTCAGACTGAGGTTTTTTCTCAGATGGCATTTCGGCTAATCCTCTGCTCTCTTCTGAGTCTCATCTCTACAGTGTGGGGGCTGGACAGGGAGAAGAAAATAAGACATTGAAGTCTTACCTTGTGAGCCACACAGCATGTTGTGCAATGCTGCTCTGAGCTATTCAAACACAACTCAGAATACCAGGAAGGGAAGATCTTGATGAGGTTGCAGAAAGTATCTGTAATCTCGTTTTGATGGGAAGCTGACATTTTTGATAGGCAGGAGGCCACCAACAATTAGTCTGCCTTGTTCTTTGTCAATACCACTTCTGTTGAAGCACAATAAATAATGATACATATTTAATTCCAAATATAAACCCTTCTTGAATTGTTGTCTAGTCCATGCTGAGTGAGGGATGTGAGTCCAGGTAATCCAATGGGACTGAAGCCACAGAAAAGACACCAATTGTGGGTTGTGAAGGAAAAGCCCCAGTGCTGATATCTGCAAAGTGCTGGTGTTATCTGGAGGTGGCAGAATGGTTAACTTTCATACCAAAGCACAGGGACAGTCTGTGTCTAGACTTCTGTATTTAGTTTCAACTCTTTTTCTACAGCAGCCCATCCAAAATCACAGGGAATTTTTGTGGTGCCAGTTCACAGTTTGTGAGAATCATGTGTTTCCTGCCGAAACCTGAAGAACAGCCAAAGATTTTCCTTCTATATATCCAAGAATGTGTGTGTGTGCTCACATATGTGTGCACATATACATGTGTGTGCACGTGTGCTTGAAAGAGAGAAAAACCTATGCATCATAGAGGTCACACCAGCTCTTCTCTTTGACCGTGTACCAAGGTCACTCCTGAGCTCTCAATGGACCTAGTGGGTACCATCAAAGGCAGATTTCCTGAGGGCTGCAACTCTCCACTCCCAATAGCTTTTAACCTGATGAGCTGGTTGGGTTTTGTCACACCATCTGGGGCAGTTTGTCCATTTTCGTACTGTGGGGTGGTCTCCGTTTCCACTCATGGTGCCACTATGAGAAGAATTCATAATGGAGGTCTTTTGACAACCCAGAAGAGGCTTGCTGTGATGTAGGGGCTTTTTCTGTTGTTAGTTTTAGAAAGAGCACATCTAGGTAGTAGATTCTAGTGCATTACAGTTTTATTCAGAGTTTCTTCAGAGCTGTCAGGACTTTTCCTTTGCAATTGTTCCATTTCTCCTCACCAAAACCCTTTTGGATCCTTTCACCCACAACACATTCGAGATTCAGCAGCCACAGGATGGAGTTCAGGTCTTTCCCTGCGCTGTCCTAAATAATTACTATTCCAGTTCAGTTTGAGGCTTTTTTCCATTTCAGGTTTCATGCCAATGATCATTTATCTGCTGGTGACTTTCATAGGCTCCATATCCTCCTGAATATGTGGACTATCCTTATCAGAATAACTTTGTTATCCTGCAGGTACCTATTTTTTTAATATGACTTTAGATTAAACAGTGCAACTTGCCTTCCAGGTGAAAAAAATGAAGGCCATTGGATTGCCTCTGTGCAGCAATGACAGAAGTCCTTTCCTTTCCTTTCCTTTCCTTTCCTTTCCTTTCCTTTCCTTTCCTTTCCTTTCCTTTCCTTTCCTTTCCTTTCCTTTCCTTTTCTTTTCCTTTCTTACACTTTCCTTTCCTTTCCTTTTCTTTTCCTTTCTTACCCTTTCCTTTCTTTCCCTTTCCTTTCCTCCAGCTTCCACAGGGTTTTGGGCTGAAGGCTGTAGCACTCTCCTTCCAAGAGAACCCATATATGAAGTTGACTTAAACTGGGGCTTGGTTTTGGCCTGGGTGGAACTTGTTTGGGTGGGTGAGGAGGTTCCTCAGTTGGAATCACTGTTGGCTATGGGCTTTCCTGCAGCGATGTCAATGCCATCATTCAGCTCAAGGGGTTTTGCTTTAAGGTTAAAGGGAGCTGGAAGATTATTTTTCCTTTAAATAGGAGGGGGAGGAAAAAGGTCATGTTTGAGCCAGAGGAATAGAGCAGAGGTGGTGAAGGGAGTGGGATTTGCATATGGGGCCTTGCCCCCAAGGTCTGTGCACTGCCCACACAACCTGAATCAGCCCTCCAGGACCCTTGGCGTGACTTAAAACACAGGGAATAGTTTAAAAGCAGCTTTTCTGGAAAACCCTTAAGTTTTTTAGCAATTAAAAAGTCTGTTTTGAGGCTTTTACCTGCAAGCAGGGGACCAGAGACTCTATTTCAAGTAAAAAAGCCTCAATGCTGCAACAGACATGTGATGGGGATGAGGAAACTGTATGAGAGGGGCTGAAACCATGGTCATGGGTAGGAAATGGCTGGGAGATCATATGAGGAAGCCCAGTGAGGCAGCCCCTCATTTGCAGGGCTGTGGTTTGCTCTGGGTTGGATCCTGCATGCTGCCTGTACCCCTGAAATACAGTCTGTCACCTGCCCTGGGCACCAAGTAGAGCAAGGCAAATGGCTTTTGAGGGAATTGTTTATTATATTTAAGAGTTTTTTAACAAGGATGAGGAATAGACAAGAAACGCAATTCTGTTTAACGTTTCTAAGGGCTTCTTGTGGGGCTAAATAACCCAGACCACTTAATACCAGACTGCAATACATCAGCTGCTCCAAAGTAATCTAAGACAGGGGGGAAAGAATCTGCAAGACCTCAGTAAAGGCAGAGGTGGGGGGAAATCCCAAGCACTGATCTTTGGGCTGCTTGCCAGGGTATACAAAAAGGGCTATGTATTCTGCAGAAAGCCCCATGCTTTCTTCCTTCACACATGGGTTGCTTGGTGGGACAACTGACAGATTGTTTTGGGATGAAGGATGCAAATGCCGAGATGCAGGTACTGGCAGCACTGAGCCTGCTCCCAGCTACAGGCGGCTTCTCTCTGCATCCTTCCAATACCGCCTGCTTTTGCAAAGCAATAGGTAAACTAATAAGTCAGTTTATTTTACTTCTTCCTGCCCTGCTGTATGTAGTTGTGAGCTCTTATGCTTGAGCTATGCCGAATGGGTAAAGGTTAAAAATGTAAATCGAGAATGTTGACAGCCCACATATGTTTTACAGTGTAAATAGAAAGCCATGCACAAGGAGAGGTTAGGTGAAGGAGAGGTTAGGTTAAGAAGAGGTTTGCTCAGGGCACTTACTGGTGCCTAACAGACATGGGATGGGATGTGTTTAGGGGCAAAGGGGATCTGCACCAGCAGCACTTTGCGGAGCAGGAGGGAGATGGTGCCCTCCTGCTGCATTTCCAGCTTGTGCATCACGAAAGCTGCTCATCTGAACACATTCATCTGGGGGAAATCACAGGCGCAAGCTAATCAATGCAAATTAATGAGTCCCAGTAAAGCTGTTCATTTCACAGCAGCCCCTGGCTGTAAGGAGCACAGAGCTGTCAGCATTCTTCTCAATCCACAGCCAGCACTGGCTGCTTACGGCATAGCACATCCATATGCTTTTGTCATTCATTTCCTCCACACCTTTGGTAAGGTAAACATCGGTGATAGAGCTGCGCCCTGGCTTTCCCCACTGGCTCTGCGGCACTGCAGGCATGTGGCTCTTATGCCTGGGTCTTTTGCTATCCTCCAGCTCCTTTAATTACAATTTAAACTCCTTTAAGCAAGGCTGTACCTTGACACCTGCATGTGTCACCAGCAGCACAGAGGAGCTTGTAAAAGCTGTGCTAATCAAATCAACACAGTAATGAGTGCAAGGTGTGTGCCTGTATGTGACAGCCACGTTTTCCTTCCCAGCAAGTTCTTCCATCTCCTCAGGTTCTTGATTGGCTCTCAGACTTGCATCTGGGTGTCAACAGAGTTATGGGGAGCTAATGAATTCACACAAGAGGAGTAAATCATCAGTTTTAAGCATGTAAGGACTTTTTTTGTCCCTTCTAGGGATGTCTGTTAAGGAAACATTGAAGTAAGGGTGATGTCTGGAGGTAGTGTGCTTCAAAACAGGAGAAATACTGCAGCTTCTGCGGGCAAAACTTGGTCACCAGTGTGAGGGAAGCAGGAAAATCCTTGGAAATATGGCAGGGATTTTGGAAGGACAGGTTGATTCCTGGGGCAAAATGGCTCCTCAATGGGCACTGCACAGACCAAGGGAGCACAGGAAACTTCTGTCTTTCTGCTGAGATTGGGTTGGTGCTGGTATCCCATGCGTTAGCAGCATTAACAGCTGTGCTGTGGACTAGCAAACAGCAAAGAAAAGATGACTGCAACATATGGAAGCGTCAAAAGCCCATTTAAGAAGCAGGGCTTAGAGACATTCATATCTCATATACTACAAGCTCTCCAGAAAGCACCAGGCAAAAACCAATTCCACGTACCAGCATAAGCAAACAGCCAAAGAGGTTTTCTTCATTTATCTTCTGTTTTAGATTGCAAAACACTGGATGCTTCTAGAAACTTCCTGAATATTCAGACAGGCTAAGTTTCCCAATATCACTTCAGGCACTTTTGAAGTCCTCCAAACCCATGTTCAAGTCCTGATGAGCCATATCTGAATGGTTTCCTCAGCAAACACCGCAGGGTGCTGGTAGCTGGTGCCAAATTCCTCCCATGTGGCAGAGCTGAGCCCTGCTGGCAACTATGAACTAAGTGCTTTTGGGATCCTTTTCTTAATGAACACACTCTCTTGTGCTTTATGAATGAAGGTAAACGTGAATGGATTTTCCTGTCCCTTGGGAAGGGTGGGATTTGTCCTTCTTACTCTGCAATAGTGGTTGCCCAGCCCCTGTTCAAGCACCTGGCTGAGATTTCAGGGGATGCTGCTGGTCTGGGAAGAGTGGTTTGGAAAAGGAGACAAGGGAACTCAAAAGCTAAGAGAGGACAGGGTGCAGGGAGCTAGGCACAGACCTTGGGCTGCCTGGATGGGGCAGGAAGGGTTTGTCCTGTTCACAGGTGTTTGCAGCAGAGGAAAACAGCCATGGAGATGGCAGAGGAGACTTGCTTTTTCTGTCTCGGAGATCTTTCTACTCACTTTTTCTGTTCATTTACCATGTTTTCAACAAGTAAAAAGGTTTTTTTTGTGCTCTGAGTACTGGGCTACGAGACACTGGCGTGGAAAAATGCCCATTTTAAGCAGATGCCAGCAGAAATCAGCACACTTTTCTGACCTTTTCTGGTGTGTGGTTTTCTTTTTGGTAATCAGCTCCTTACAGCCTTTCTTCCACTACAGGATTGTGCACCTGGCTTTGAGGCTGTAATAAGGATTAATTAGTGAATGGTATAAAGCGCTGTGGTTTAGGAAGTGTTTTAGCTAACTGTGAAATCACACAGCTGGCAAGGTGAGGGAAGGGAATGGGATTAAGGGAAGAAGCAAAGAGATGCTAAAACATTTTCACTGACTGTGCTCTCACCTAATGATTGCTTTATCTCATTTATTCAGACCCATGAGGAGTGTGAGCTGAAAATAATTGAGCAGGAGAAGGAGGTGGCAGTTCTGCCCCCGAAAGACGCATGCAAGTGCCATAAAGAAGACTTGGCTAAAGCTTTAAATGTAAGGGGTTTATTGGTTCTTTGTGAATATAGCAGCTCAGTCTGTGTCATCTGACTGAGCAGCAGGATTGGTCTTCGGTTTCACTGCCAGAGTGCCCAGTTCCTCTGCCTTTACCTGGGATGAATCCTCATGTTGGCTGTGTTCAAAGCTCAGCTCTGGGTACAGTGCTTTGTCCCAGGGAAGGGTTTCATTGCAGTGAGTGGCCTTGTGAGCTGAAGGGAAAAGAGTTCAATTGTCCAGCCTGGAAAACAAAGCACTGCTAGGGGATCCCTGAGCACAGGCTGCAGAGCTCAGACACTCCAGTTACCTGCAGGTCCTAAAGGTGTTGGGCAAATGCAGCCTTTTTCCCCTTTATTTCATAGCAGGTTTTATTTCAGAGGTAAAACTCATTGTATTTATTGTCCTAGATGACTTCTTAGAGGTTTTTCATTGAAAGGCCTTTAACAGCTTGAATTTTTAGGGAAAGCTGTAAAGATTAGTGATATTTTGGTGCCTGACCTTGTTATTTTTTTAAAATCCAGGCAAAATAGATCTTATTCCTTCTCCATTTGTTCTCTTTGAATTTTGTCAGGGTATTTTTATTTTTGTTTTAAAGGTACAATGAAACAAAAAATCATTTGTTTACTATTTTAGATATTTCTCTTCTATTATATGGATTCTCACTTATGGAATTTTTTTTTCTTGAATTATTAACTTGTGCTTACTTTATGTTTTGGGTTTTTTTTAGTGATGGCTGATGGTAGATATTTATATTTTAACAAAAAGAAATACCTGAACTGAAAAGCTATGGATAGGTTTATTTTTTGGGGGGTGCCTGAACCATGAGCACCTTACTTACCTACCTTACTTACAGGTTCTAAACATAACTTTTCCTTAAGAAGCTTCCTATATCTATTCTGTAATATGTAATGTTTGGTTGTTTTGTTTTAACTTCCCTCCAGGTTGATTTACAAACTGGACTCTCTGAGTGTTCTGTGCTGCAGCGCAGGTTAAAGCATGGCTGGAATGAATTTTCAGTAGAGAATACAGAGCCAATATGGAAGAAGTACCTGGACCAGGTAAGGATTTTCTGCACAGGTTCTCATTTCCTGGCAAAGACCCCAGTCTGGATTAGCCTGAGTGTGTCTCTACATTGAAGTAGTCAGGGTTTCTGCTTCCCCAGATTTAGCTTTGGAACAGGCTGTGACCCTGGTACAGGAACTGTCCATTCCCCCAGGGAAAGCCATTGTGAGACTCAGATGCAGGGTCATTTAATGCAAAGATAACATCTTAAAATAAGAAGAAACCTTTTTATCTTCACACAGCCCACAAATCAAAAGCTGTAAAGCAATGACCCGATTTCTGGAGCATTCTTATTCACTGTAAGGTACATGATAAAACCATGAAGGGTGGGCAACATGGTCTGGGGTGAGGTGTCCCTGACCATGGCAGTGGGGTTGGAGCTGGGTGATCTTAAGGTCCTTTACAACCCAAACCATTCTATGAGTCTATGAAAGGGTTGAGGAAAATCAGTAGTAGCCGAAAGCCACTCTGATTTCTCTTACCCCAGTGAAGGAAAGCCCAAAACTCCCAGCAAAAACAGGGACAAGCACAGAGCTCAGGTGGGTGTTAGTGTCTCTAGGAGCAATGCATCAGTAACAGACACATTCATGCACAGTGAAGAGCCACAGTTACAACCCAGCTGTCCCAAAAGACCAAGCACAAGGTGGTATTTATTGTCTTGTTTTTCTGCAGCTTGAGTTATCCCTGAGTGTTGCTTTTGTTAACTGTTACTTGCCAATATTTAATGTAACTTTTATTTCTCTTTTAGAACTTTTACCGAAACAAAAAGGTCTTTTATTTTGTTTGCTTATTTTCAACCATCAACTTGACTGATTTTCTTCTTGCTTAGATGGATTGTGAAGATTTTAGTTGCTCTGCAATGCTTTATTTTTATTTCATGGGATATCCCTTTTTTTATATGCGATCAATATTTAAGCACTTTGCAATCATCACTAAATCTCTTCGAGCATAAAAAGTGAGATGGGGGTTTTTTTTTGCTCATCCTTAACAAGCTGTTTCTCCTATGGGAAAACAACATAAACTCTCTAGTATATCTCTAATCCTTTCACAGCCTGTTGATCTCTCTGGAAGAATTGTTTGAAGTCCCACTGCTTTTGAGCAGCCTTTGAGCATCATTCCTCAGCAGACACTTGACAGGACTTCTTTCGGCTGCTATTCCTGCAAAATATCCCCTTTTGTGCAGCGTTTCTAAAGAAAAATGAAATTACTTTCACCTTTGTCTTCATCGTGGAATAAACTTAAACCTTGGCTTTCCTTCCATGCATCACCACACATCTGTTAGCCAAAACAGATAGTCTTGTCATTGCCTGACTTAATTCCCTTATATCAATTCTCACATTAGCTAAATGAAGCTAAGGAACAGGTGGGAAAAAGATCCTTAAAATCTGTGTTTCGAAGTGAAAACTGAGGATCTGACTCCCACAGCTCTGGGACCAGCATGGAGTTTAGAGGATTAATTCAGGGGGAGGGAAAGGAGAGAAATAAAAGAAAGGATTTCTGGTTTCAAATTCTAGGAAGACAATAAAGATTTTGTTTGTCCTTATCATGCCTCCAAGCAGCTCTTAGAGTCAGCCCTGAACTGTATGGCTGCAGAGGTAAGCCTTGCCTGTGCAAGCAGCGGAAAAGAGAGAAAACTTATGTCTTTTGGTGTCTCTGATGTCATCCATCTCCTGTACAGGGGCATGATCAAGCACCAGCCTGTGTACAGGTGCTGTGCCCTCTCTGTCCAGGCAGAGGCTGCTGTCAAAAGCAAGCAGGGTCCATGCAACCAAACCACTTTAATCCTTTCTGATGAAATCTGAGGGCAGCTCAGATTCAACAGCTCCATATTTAATTTTATATTGCATTTTTTCCTTTTCTTTCAGTTTAAAAATCCCCTCATTCTCTTGTTGCTGGCTTCTGCTTTAGTAAGTGTCATCACAAAAGAATACGAGGACGCTGCGAGCATCACCATGGTACGTGGTACCTCTCCTGCACCCCAACCCTTGGCTTTTTGGAGCTGTTGTGCCCATCCTATAATGCCTCTTTGTCCACAGGCAGTACTCATTGTGGTCACTGTGGCCTTCATCCAGGTACGTTAGCCTCTTCTCCACAGCCAGGGCTGTCATGATTGAGCCCTCTCATGTAACTTGGCTTTCTCCTTTCTTATTCAAAAGGAATACCGCTCAGAAAAATCTCTGGAAGAACTTAACAAGTTGGTGCCCCCTGAGTGCAACTGGTGAGTCATGCCTGCTTCAGTGGGGGTTAACAGGGTTTGGGTTATGAGGGCAGAACTGACCAGAGAACAAAACTACGCCAGGTTGTCATTCACACAAGGAGAACCTGTTCTCTGGAGGTGGCACCATGTGTGGGTGCAGCTCTGAGTCACAGCAGAAGTGGATGTAAACTCTGGTTGTTAAAGTAAGCACCCAGAGGAGCTGCATAAATGCTGGGAGACAGGAGGGTCCCAGCAATGTCCCACACAAGGGTCCCTGCAGCCTCCTGTGTGTCACTGCCTCCCCTAGCTCAGGGAGCAGCTGTAGGGTCTATCAGACACCACTTTCCAGACTGCTTTGGTGTTTGGTATCAGTATTGTAGGTTACAGGAAACACTTTTCTTGATTATGTCTTGGCATAAAACATGTCATGGACAACATAAATAAGCAGTAAGGCTCAGACAAACTTTGCACTGCAAAAGAAGCATGGGGTTCTCTTCTGGTCCAAAGTTCACCCAGGTTTGGATTTTATAAACACCACTGTATGTTCCTTCTTTCTTTATGATATGACACCTAAGTACCAAACCACTTGAAAGTTTGTACTTTTAATGCAATATTGAAATGTCAGAGGTAATTCTAGCTTTAAAGAGCTTCTATTTAGGTTAAAGAATCTGCATTTCACCATTTAAAGCATGAGCCATGTCGTTCCTATCGTATAAGACCTGTTGAAGTCACTTATTGCTGAAATGCAAGTCTTCCATAACCTGCCCATCTGTTACTTATGAGCCCAAACAGAACATAGAATCACAGAATCATAGAATAATTAGGGTTGGAAAGGACCTTAAGATCATCTAGTTCCAACCCCCCTGCCGTGGGCAGGGACACCTCACACTAAACCATGTCACCCAAGGCTATGTCCAACCCGGCCTTGAACACCGCCAGCGATGGAGCATTCACAACTTCCCTGTGCAAGTTTGAACCTGTTACCCATTGTCCTATTCCTACAGTCCCTCATGAAGAGTCCCTCCCCAGCATCTCTATAGCCCCTCTTCAGATCCTGAAATGTTGCTATGAGGTCTCCACACAGCCTTCTCTTCTCCAGGCTGAACAGCCCCAACTTTCTCAGCCTATCTTCATACGGGAGGTGCTCCAGTCCCCTGATCATCCTCGTGGCCCTCCTTTGGACTTGCTCCAACATTTCCATGTCCTTTTTATGTTGAGGACACCAGAACTGCATGTCATACTCCAAGTGGGGTCTCACAAGAGCAGAGTAGAGGGGCAGGATCACCTCCTTCAACCTGCTGGTCACACTCCTTTTGACGCAGCCCAGGATATGGTTGGCTTTCTGGGCTGCGAGTGCACACTGAAGCCGGCTCATGTTCATTTTTTTCATTGATCAACACCTCCAAGTCCTTCTCTGCAGGGCTGCTCTGAATCTCTTCTCTGCCCAACCTGGAGCTGTGCCTGGGATTGCTCCAACCCAGGTGTCAGCTCTCATCTTTATGAAGGTTTTGTGTTCTTTCTACATTGGAAGCTCTCTGGGGCACGGTTCTTGCTTTCCTGCCAGTTGCATTCCCAAGCCTGAGAAGAAATAAAAACCTCACAGCCTGGTTTACATTCTTCTTTTTCCATTTGTCTCATGTAGCCTAAGGGAAGGGAAACTGCAGCACCTTCTAGCACGAGAGCTTGTGCCTGGAGATATCATTTATCTGTCTGTTGGCGACAGGGTTCCTGCGGACCTCAGGCTGATAGAGGTAAATAAGCTATGCATACAAGAGCCTGTTTTGGCAATTTCTTGCCTTAGCAGTGCCAGAAACATGTCTTTTTAGGTTACAGATCTGCTGGTAGATGAATCCAGTTTTACTGGAGAAGCTGAGCCTTGTAACAAGACTGACAGTGTATTAATGGAAGCTGGAGACATAACCACACTGAGCAATGTTGTTTTCATGGGGACGCTAGTGCGATACGGGAAGGGAAAAGTGAGTCCTGCCATCTTTGATCTTTGCCTCGATGTTAGTTACAGAATCTCTAGATTGTTATCTCCATCTGTCTTTCTTCCCCTTTTTTTTTTTTCTTTTTAGGGTGTAGTCATTGGGACTGGTGAAAATTCACAGTTTGGAGAGGTGTTCAAAATGATGCAAGCTGAAGAGGTAAAGAATGTGTGTGGAAATGGTGGATGTCCTGAATGAAAGTTTGTGAGCAGGAGAGGTCCCAAGAATTAATTCACTGTCTTAATTTCTATTTCTGCTACAAAATGCCTGTGTCACTGAGGGAAACCAAAGTGTTGTATCCAGAAAAAGTTACAGGCAGGATTTAGGCTTCTAAATCCAGATGTGTGATATTTAGCTGGAATCTAAGCTTGTAGTCACCAAAACGTCATGGTTTCTTCTTCTTTATTTCACACACACATACTTTCCATGAGGTATACATTTTTTTATTTTTCCAGATGTCAAACATGCATTACCTAGTGCTTGACTCAATCACTAAAGTCCTTTCCAGATTTAGCCCTTAGTTTGCCTCTGCCTTGGCTCCCCAGCTGTAAACAAATATAAGTTGTCTCTTCTCCCACTTTTTTGCCCATCTTGAGTGCTTTAAAGCAGAGACTCTCTCCTGTGATAAGGTCAATGCCCATCAGACTTTGTTGAGGGTTTGGGGTGGGTAAGCACCAAGGTATATTAGGCAGCTGTAAGGACCCACCATGTGGGTCAGTTGTTCTGGGCTGACCATCATCTCATCTTGCATAACCAGCAAAGAAAAGTAGTTATTCTCTAATGTTTCCAGACTCCCAAAACGCCTCTCCAGAAGAGCATGGACAGACTGGGGAAGCAACTCACTCTCTTCTCCTTTGGCATAATCGGTGAGTTGGACAGGATGCTCACACTTACATGGCTGTCTGTAAAGGATCTCTCTGCTCCAGCCATTCTTCCAAAAGTACTTGCTAAAGTGGTTTACTTGGACTTTTGGGGTTGAGGCAGAGGCAGCTTTGAAAGAGAGAACTGAGGAACGTATTGCATGCTCAGCTCTCCAACAATAGCTAAAGCAGGTTAGAGATTCATGAATTTCTTGAAGTTTTTTAATCACCTGGTTTTTCCCCATCAGGTTTAATAATGCTTATTGGCTGGTTACAAGGGAAGCATCTCCTTGGCATGTTCACAATTGGAGTTAGGTGAGGACTGGAGAACACCTTTCCCTTTGATTTCTAATGAAACGTGTCCCAGGGAATTTCCTGTTCAAAACAATTGTCATTTCACAAAAGAGAACTTGAGAAAGACCCTTCATAAATATATATTGGTCTTGCACTGGTGAAATTAATGTGAACTTTACAACAGAGTTTGGGAGGAAAAAAAAGAACAAGTTTAAGGTTTATTTAATTTTGAAAATCTTCACTGGCATTTTTACCTCATCCCGCTGTGAATGTCTTTTCCTATCTGTGCTAAGAATTTAGTGGGAGTGTAGCAACAGCAAATATTGCTCTTCTTTCTGGATTTACGTTTCAAGATAAGAATGAAGATTTTATGCAGCATAGAAAGCACAACCTCTTAATCAAACATAATAAATCATGTATTTTTAGTAGTACTCATAAAACCTGTTGATTGGTGGTGTCATGGCTCTAAAATCATTCCTTTAAAGTATTCTGTGGAAATAAAACCAAAACCACAAATGAGGAGACAACAGAGAAGCCAAACTGGCTCAGTGCTCTCCTTCCTGTATCCTTGTGGGATGTGGTGGCAAAGTGGTTATGCCTGAGTTTGGAGCCTGTGGTTTTGAAAGCCTTCCTTGATCACTTTTTGCACATACGTAGAAATGTTGAGAGTTACTCAAGGGATAACTAAGGGACAGATACAGGTAATCTGGATTCTTCTAGCATGTCAGATGTTGAAGGTTTTGATGTTGCTCTGATTCAGTGTATGCAGCGTGATTCTGTCCTGCCTTAGCAGTATTCACATGTAAGAGAGGAGAAGAGGTACTGTATGTGGCCAGGAGCCAACAGCTAACGTAGGAGCTGTGATGCCAAAGAGCATTCAACTTCCATCCTCAGAAAGTTAAATAAATGAAATTAAATCCAACCCCTAAATCCCTAATTGGCCAGAAATTAAAGCTCCTTGGCAATGTAAAAAAGAAAAGCTATTGCTTTGTCAAAAATATCCAAAAAAATGTTGAAGGGTTGTAAATGTCATAGCGTGGGGAGCCCCAGTTGTTAGCACTGCACCCTCCCATTCAGATACACACATACAAGCAGGAGAACTCACTCCATGGAATGTCCTTTTGGCACATTTTGGATGGTACTTGGTGCGACCCCTGTGTTGAAGCTGTTGTGTCTCTGCCATCCCCAGCCTGGCGGTGGCTGCCATCCCAGAGGGCCTCCCCATCGTGGTCACCGTCACACTGGTGCTCGGAGTTCTCCGGATGGCCAAGAAAAGGGTGATTGTGAAGAAGTTGCCCATAGTAGAAACCTTAGGTAAGGCTGTAAGAAAGGTCATGCAGCTTGGTCATCTGCCAGCCTTCAAAATCTGAGCTGGATAGCAATGGGCTGGCCAAGTGAGGTTTGATCTGATCATAAGATTATAAATTTGGAGACTTGAGACTCAGACTTGAATACACTTTCTGCTCTCTGTTTCACACCCTTTTCCCTTATTTCAGTGATATTAACACAGGCAGGTGCTAGGAATGGCACACCCCAAGAAATGGCATTAGCCTGCGGGGAGCAGAGCGCCTCTGAGGATATGCGTGCCCTGCTTGGGTTGAAAGGCTTTGTTTCTCCTTCCTCCCCATTCTGTGGTATCATCCTGCAGATCCATCCTGTCTGGATGAAAAACCTTGCCAGCCCCTCAAGTCAAGCCTGGTGGCATAAATAGAGACATTTATCCTTCTGCCTTTGTGGCTGTGATAGCTTGTGCGGCTATCTCCCTGATCACCAGTCACAGAAAACAGGGACCTTGAGCAGACGTTCAGCCTATCTTCACAATTGCAGGGCAGAATGAACTATAAGGAAATTTTTCTTCCACCTCACTTTATCTTCAAATTGGCCCTTATTCCCAGGCC
The DNA here is from genome assembly GCA_028858755.1 of Ara ararauna. Lineage (NCBI taxonomy): Eukaryota > Metazoa > Chordata > Aves > Psittaciformes > Psittacidae > Ara > Ara ararauna. Next base: position 5,668,548 of record CM054410.1, on the reverse strand, counting down.
GCTGCTTTCCAGGCTTTGATGCTCTGACCTTGGTCAGTATGGTAGTTTTATGTAGGAGAAGACACACTGTGTATTTAGTAGCACTCATTAAAAAGTACACTAAGTGCCAAGCCTGTCCCATGCAGTCTCAAATACCTGCTGCACAGCCGGATCCTTTAGCTAAAACCTGTCTTCCTTGGAAATGCTGCTATTGTTTGAACTGCCCTTGTTTGTTCTGCGGTTAAGGAATCTTATCACCCTGGCTTTATTGTATCTGCCCTCACCCAGGACATCTGAAACGGCTTCTTATCTCATGAAGAATTTCATTCTGGTAGGGCTGCGCCCAAGTAGGTGCAACTGCCAGATGCCTGGTGTTCTGCAGGACAGGCTAAGCATGGCAAAAACTGCACTCTCCCTGTTAAACCTCTGAAAAGGAGAAAAATAATCTTCTTGATCTGACTTTTTTTGTCGTCAATAACTGAAAATGAAATACTGGCGGTGACAGCTTTGCTCTGAGATAATCCTTTAAACTGCAATTAATTTAATTACGTCCCAATCTGGTTTATCCCTTCCAAGTTTTTAGCTGGTGGCCATCATGCACATGGGGTCTGTGCCTAAGCACTGTGGTCAGCTCCAGAGCCAGAGGAGGTATTCAGGCTTAGAAGGGAACTGGAATTTGATTCTTTTTTTTTGCATTAAAGTAATTTTTTTTCACTTGTTGTGAGTGGAAACGAGCCTTAATGTGGTGACTGTTGTATTGTGGTGTAAATGGGCCCTGAAGAAATGTGCTTTACTGAAGCAGGATTGTCACAAAGCGGAGAACAAGTGGGGCAGCTCCTGCTCTTAGCTGTGGACTTTCAAGTATTTTTAAGACAGTATTTAACATGTCTACCCTCACAATCCCTTGGTGAGAGAGTGAAAGGGGTGTTATTCCTGATATGGGGAAGCAACGGTTAAATGGCCCATCTGAGGAGGCACGTAGCTGATATTGCAGCTTGAAAACTTTGATAACTCTGTGGAGATGAGTGCCTTCTCTGATTGCCCACCATATGATGCTCAAGACAATGTGGCCCTCTTCAGGTGTCTCCTGCCACATCTCACATCCCAATTATATGCACAATACGACATGCACTCAGATACTTTCCTTAAAACACCTTACTGAGAAACGTCCATTTCTTGGTATTTTCTCCCTTTTCCCACTGGCACAGTTTAAGTATCTTTAGGGAAATACGTTCTCCCTCTGCTGAATCTCATTGTTCAGTTGCATTATTTATTAGTTCTGACTAAAACTTTCCTGTGTCAGGTTGCTGCAATGTCATCTGCTCAGATAAGACAGGCACTCTGACTGCCAATGAGATGACGGCGACTCGGCTTGTGACTTCGGATGGGTTCCAGGCAGAGGTATGGATAAGATGGTAAAACGGACTTTCCTGCTTTGCTTTTAGTTCAACTGGGCCCAAGTGAGGGATGCTAATCAGCCCCAAAACAAGCAGTTTCTTGCACGTCACCAGTTCCATTCTCATTTTGCAGTACTGGAGACAGGCAGAGGTGGGGCTGAGTGTACAAAAGCTGCTCAGTTAGCATAAACAAACATGTTCATTGACATAATCTGCTGCTCTCTGCAATTATTGTAAATATTGAAACCTGCCACTGACCTTTGTGGGTCCATCTTCTGTAGGAATATTTATTATACAAGTGGCTTGATACTTCTGCTTGGTCCATTTACCTGCATGCAAAGGGGGTGAGACTTCAGGCACACAGAATACGGAGATGCAGGGCAGTCATCAGTAGGGTTGAGCTTGAATAAAACTGATGAACCCACTGCTGCCAAAATGCTGGATCTCTCAACTAAGCTGCAAGAGACTTCTGAAATCATGGCAAACAAGTTCTGTATAAGACAAGCTGATTTTTTCTGTTCCTATACAGCTATTGTAATATTATGCTTTCACTGTCTGCAGCCTTTCCTCTAAGCATTACTTTGAGCTAGAAAAAAGAATCCCAGAAAGAATCCTTCAAAATCATAAATCTGCTCAAGTATATTTTTTTGTATGCACATTTTGTATACAATCTGTATACAGATTATTGTATACAGATGTAACACAGTCCTGCCTTGCACTGGGAAATCTCTCATTCTGTGTGTCCCTTCCTCAGGTCAGTGGGGTGGGCTACAATGGAGAAGGAAATGTTTATCTTCTGCCATCAAAAGAGATTCTTAAAGAATTTTCCAATGTCTCAGTTGGGAAACTAGTGGAGGTAAGTATAAATTATGAAACACTTTGTCCTATTTACGTTCAACTTCCATTTGCAATATATCACTTTGGTTAATGAGTGAGAGGGGAAAAAAACACATTTGTAACTGAAAAATAGTTGGAGCATGATTTTGGAAAGGCTCTGAGTAATTATGGTATATGAAGCTTATGGATGAGCAGTAGAAATCATAACACATGCAGAGAGAGACTGGAGTCATCAGCCTAAAATGTCAGTGACATTTTGGATAAAAAGACAATTCTGGCAAAGGAGATACAAATTCATTTTACCACGTTAAGGTTTTTAATATGGGCAGATTCTAGACTTTAGCTAGGTACATAGTTAATTTATAAATTAACAGTGGTGGTCTCTGGGTTTTGTGTTTGCATTAAGTAAAATCTTGCACATGCAACTGTAGGCTAAAGTGGAGTGTTTGGGTAGTGAAATGGTCTGAGCTGGAATCTTCAATGGAGATTAGGTTTATTTTATCCATTCTGCACATCAAAAGCAATAGTGGGAAAGACTAAGTTTTCATTTTCATGACTTACCAAGCTCATTAGACATATATCATGGTTTGCTTGATATTATTCTATCCAAAACTTAGCAGTTTACCAAATCTTGGTGCATCCTGTGGATTAAGTGGGTTTAGAAAGCACAAGAACTGACATAAAGAGATGCTGCTGTGAGGAATAACACATCTTTTGGGATATGGCTGCTTTCATTCTCCAATCTTTCATTATTTCATTTAAAGAGATGAAAAAGCTGTGAATTTGGTTATAAAAAAATAAAACACATAAATATGTACCTTTCTGTAGGCTGGCTGTGTAGTCAATAATGCCATTATCAGGAAAAACAGTGTGATGGGACAGCCCACTGAAGGAGCTCTCATTGCCCTTGCAATGAAGGTAAGGTTGAAAGGAGCTGGAATTGTTAGGTCTGACAGCAGTGATCAGACTTCTTTAAGGTCCTGAGGCTGGTTTTCATCTTTCCTTGTCTCCTCTCCCCAGGGTCATAGACTTGCACCTCTCCCATGTAAACCTCTTGTCACAGACAAACACTTTTCCTGGCCTTCTGTGCTAACAGCAAAAAATTGTTTTGCTTGGTTAATCTCTGCAATTAAGCTGCATGATGGATTTCTTTTGGACTCAGACTGGACTGCAGTTTCTATATTTTCTTCACTTGCAATTAAGAGCACAGGAGGAAGACGAGAGTGAAAAATGACTAAGAACTGGCTGTACTAGAAATAATGGCAGAGGGTCATCCTCGATTTGGGTCATCTGCTAGCTTTTACTTTTTTCTAGTTATGATTATGTAAAACAAGGGCATTTATGAATATTACACTCATGCTTATAGGCAGAGGCCTGCAAAATACCTCAGAGTATCATCTAATCAATGTTTCACAGCCTGTGGTCCATAGACCTCAGATGGGCTGTAAAGTACAGAAGGTCCCTGATGAAATGATGTGCCTGCAAACATCTGCTCTTACCTCCTGTTTTTAAAGCTTGTAACGGACAATGAAATTATGATTTTTACCTTTTTTTTAACAATGAAATTTTATTTCATTCTTATTTTATATGCTAAATTAAAATCTTCCTTTTGCATCACCATTCGGTAGCCAAGCAATAGCAGAACACAGGGGACATTGTCTCTTTTTCTTTATTCTTTTTTTAGTTTGGTGGGAGCTGGGAGAGAGAACAGCTATTTCTGATCTCTACCTCTTCACCTAGAGCACCCATGCATGCTGCTAAAGCAGGCGTGTATTGATTTGAACTGTTGTACTTTAGAGCTGAAGGCTCTTCTTGTAGTGAATTGCTTTTTGAGTTTAATCCATCAGGAAATAATTTGAAACTACATTCATGATTGACCATTCAGTTATTTGCACATTTCCTTTTTCCTTTCAAGTTAGGTGGCTTGGAAATAACTGAGGTGGGGGAGAATAAGCTTGGGCTGGAAGAAATCTGCTCTGCCCGTTGATTTGCCTTTGGTTTAGGGAAAGGACTTGAGCCTCCTTTGACCCAAAGTCCCACCAAGACAGCAGTGCAGCTCCACAGTACTTGCAAAAGTCAACAGGGATCAAGCTTCAAACTCCAGTTTAATTTATCCCACATCAGGCACCAAAAGGAAAAGATGGATATAAAATATAGAGTCTAACTCTCGCCATACTTCCTCTTGAGCTCTGTGGTGTACGACTGCTGTAAGCACATGGTCAATAGTCATGCTTGTAACGTGGAAAATTTATATAAGCTTTGGCATTGTTCAGCATTACAGTGCTCTTTTTGTTTTACCTTACTTTAGATGGAATTGGCTGACATAAAAGATATTTATGTAAGAAATAAGGAAATTCCATTTAGCTCTGAACAGAAGTGGATGGCTGTGAAATGCACACTGAAAAATCAGGTAAAGCAAACAGTGGTGTTGGTTAGTTTCATGTTTCTAATTGTGCCTCTACAATGGGCATGAAATGGTATCTCTTTGGCAAATAATGTTTTCAGAACTTAACTGTGTCAAGAGAAAACTGAACAAAACTCAAAATTCCCACCTTGGGTGCAATTTTAGCTTGGAAAAGCTGTATTTGAATGCGAGAAGATAATACTTTTCATATAGTTGTTTGAGCAGAAAACCAAAAGATTTTCAGACAGGGGAAGAAAGATATGATGTTTGGAGAAAAATGTTGATTGTTTTTCCTTTATGGGGTTAAGGAGCTTATTTTGACTGATATCATATTCAGGTTTAAAAACTCACCAATATTTTTATTACCACTCTGTCTATGATAGCTGAACATGAAAAATGGCTAGAGCAAAAATATTACATCTTATAGATAATACATGCACTGAGCATTTTACAAACAGGTAAAAGAGAAACAAAGACCTTTTTTACTGAGGATGTAAAGCCTTATACATTATCAGTGTTTTTAAAGTGTGCTCTTTTCTTTCTTTTTTCGATAAAGTATATTATCTCCTTACTTTAAAGGATCAGGATGATATTTACTTTATGAAAGGAGCATTTGAAGAAGTGATTCAATACTGCTCTCTGTATAACAGCGGTGGCATCTCATTATCACTTACACCCCAGCAGAAAGCCTTCTATCAGCAGGAAGAAAAACGAATGGGCTCCTCAGGTCTAAGGGGTCAGTCATTACTGCCTATGTCCCTTACACTTATAGGTTATCTGCCCTTATGCTTTCCTGCTCTGTTTCGGTCAGTATGGACAGAGGCTCAGTCCTTAGCATCAATTGCATGATCTCTTCATCATGCTTGTCAGAGTTTGCCAATGGCCGTGTCTTAAGTCTGCTGGTTGCTTGCTTTCCACTGATCCTTTTGTTTTCTGAGTTTAAATTAGTGAGATTGAAAGGAGCCAAATGTAAGCACTGGAAATGGTGAACATTTCTCTTCCACGAAGCATTGTGATTGCCTGAGATACAGTCTGAATGGTACATTGAAAATCTTTGTGCTGAACCCAATCTAAGCACTGCTCTGCCAAGTTTTGCTTTGGAGAAGCTGTTTCAAAAGCAACAAAAAGGCTACTTTGAAAAGGATTCAAAACATGGACTTGGGCTCAGAGATTTTTATTTGAAGTTCGGTTCAATTCTCTATTAGGACCAAATCTAATGATCTCTTTTTGATCTTGACTACATGTCAGTGCAGCCCACAGAAGTTTTTATATGTGTGTCGTTTCCTTCATTGCTAGAAACATCCCTTCAGAAACGTCTTAGTCTTTCACACAATTACAAAGACACCGTCTCCTGTGCACATTCCCAGTGTGTAATAGATGAGAACAAGTCTTGGCAGACAGTCTGAAAGATGGTAGAGTTAATGTACGTATTCTCTAGCCTTGTGTCTTGCGGTTAGTAAATCATGTACAGAGCTTGCTTTGCAATATCTGAATCATCTACCACTGTGAATGGCAAATTACCACTCTGAAGAAAAGTGATTAGCTCAGGCAGCGGCTGTGAGCTGATGATTCAATCATCAAAGCAACACTGACATGAACCCCTGGCACAGTATCCTTGAGTGATTCAAGAATGATTGAATGATACGGTTAGGCACCAAGAACAGAAACAAAATGTTCGGAGTCTCGGCATTAGCATGATGGAAGTTTCACTGGTTTAACTGAATTTACATTTTGTATTTTTAGATTAAAACAAAACAAAAAGTTTAAGCTTTTACAGGAATGCTATTGTTTAACATAGCAATTTAATAGTGTCTAATCTAACATTGCACCGTCCCAATTTAATCCATCTGCCTTTAAGGAAGACTTGATGGACAGCTTTAAATTGGAAAGAAATAAATCCTAAGACAAACATGTGGAACAGAAATGCTCCAATTCAGAGGCACTCTATTGAGTGGACCAGATTTTTATGTCTATGCAGGATCTGAATATAATGACTAAATACCTGGGTTTAATTACTTCCTCTACTGGAAAACTGGCAATTTAGTATCTCATCTAAATGTTCGTTTTAATGTATGGAAATGTATTATTAGTAATTTAGTCTTGTCTTCTTTTTTTTCCCCTCTATTTCTAGTACTTGCTTTGGCTTCAGGTCCAGAACTTGGCAAATTAACATTTTTAGGTCTGGTTGGAATAATTGATCCCCCAAGGGCTGGAGTGAGAGAAGCTGTTCAAGTCCTTCTGGATTCTGGTGTATCAGTAAAGATGATAACTGGAGATGCCGTGGAAACTGCTGTGGCTATAGGTAGCAAACTTAACTTCTTTCCTGTGTGTATGTCCATTAGATCAGTCAAATGTTATGTTCCTTAAGAATCAACTGGTTCGTTCTTTGTGTGTACAACTGAGGTCTTAAATGCCACTAAGTTCTTGCATTTCCATTTAAAAGAAATTATATGCAATGCAGTAATAGAGCAGCTGAACTATGGGACAAATTCCAGTAACTTAATTCCGCTATTTTAGCACCAGAAATTGAGAAATATCAGTGCAAGACCCTTTAATGAGACAGATGGCATTGCTGGGATTTTACACCCCACTAATGGTAGGAGCATGAGTATCTCTGTGTTTCCCACTTTTGCTTTTTGCGATTAGAAATACACAGAGCAAGCAGCAGAGAAGAGACTGATAGATTTAGTATCAGCTTCAGTTCTGGCTATTCGACTGCTTCCATAACTCCAGCTGAGTAAGGACAGGGTGACTAACCCAGCTCAGAACCCAGAGAATTATGTGCCCTGTCAGATGCCCCGGGATCAGATAGATTTCCCAGTAAATCCTTCAATTGCTGCCACTGTTCTTTGAGTCAGAAAATAGCTGGCTTTTCCCAGAGCTGATGGGCAGATCTCATTTTAGGCTTTTCTTTCCAGGGCAGAATATTGGTCTCTGCAACGGAAAGCTGAAAGTCATGTCTGGGGAAGAGCTGGACCAATTGGCAGAGGCAGAGCTATCATCCACTGTCAAAAATGTAATGGTTTTGATTACAAAAACAAGGCCTATTTCCAATAGCAACTGTCTAATACAAGATCATATTTTTTGCTTTTCAGGTTTCCATTTTCTTCAGAACAAGCCCAAAGCACAAACTGAAAATAATAAAGGTACTAAGTGCCTCTTAAGTCCATAGTATGTCTCACTAAAACAAGATGTAAGGGGAGGGAGGAGGGCGGGTCAGTTCTGGCATCAATTGTCACTGAACGCTTCAATGTTTTTCTTGCAGATCTGGCCTGAGTTATTTGAAAAACACTAGTGAGATATTAGCAAGCATAATAGCAGGAGAATTATTTTTGAGGACTTTATTCACCTCTTCTTACTCCTGCTGGAGTTTTATATTCCTGAATATCCAGTCTCTTAATTCTTGGTCTGAGTTCCATCCTCAGTAGGCTGCTGAGTCTGGTTTACCCTCAAAGTCACATAACACTTCTACTCTTTCAATTTTACATGCAAATCTTGTGATTGCCAACAGGACTTACCTCCTCCTGGTTTCAGAGCCTCTCATCTCTCCACTCTCACAGGCTTTGCAGAGGGCTGGTGCTATTGTGTCAATGACAGGAGATGGTGTTAATGATGCTGTGGCCCTTAAATCTGCTGATATCGGGATTGCAATGGGACAAGCTGGTACAGATGTCAGCAAAGAGGCTGCCAACATGATCCTTGTGGATGATGACTTCTCAACAGTAATGTAGGTCCAGTGACTTTCTTACTGTCAGACACTTTATTACTTCAGATACTTTCTGGCTATCCACTGCAACAAGTCTGCTGTGCAACTAGTCCTGGAAATAACACAAGACACAGGACATGCAAGTCAACAGGCAGTAAGTGGAGACACCTAGTGTGTGTCTGGCTCATTTTCAGTCGCCTACACCCAATGACTTTTATTTCAAGCGGTGGTGACAAAGCTCCCTTTCATCTGAAAGCGCTGGTTTCCCATCACGCTAACTAACTGGGGATTTGAAAGCGCCTGGAAGTCTGGGGAGATCATGACTTGTGCTCTCTGCCTCGTCCAGGAAGCTCAGAGTAAGGACATAATTTGCAATGCTCTGCTGGTTCACAACGACAGAGGGAGTAAACAGAGGGAGTGAGGCTATAAATAAGTCACAGGCCTGCTTAATGATCCAAGACCAGGCCATATGAACCAGGTTTTCAGATCTACTAGTTCTAATAAAGTAATTTTAACCAAGAACCTGCACTGATGCCCTCCTCCTGAGCCAGGGTCTGAATTTCAACTGAAATTAGTGCTGTAGAAGGCAACTTGCATTTTGAGTGTCACAGGAAGCTCAATGTAAAATAACATGAGTACTGGTAATTTAGTAAACTCTTCTCTCCCTTCCAGGAATGCAATAGAAGAGGGAAAGGGAATATTTTACAACATAAAGAATTTTGTCCGGTTCCAGCTAAGCACGTAAGTTCGTGTTTGCTTCAATTCCAGTGAAAACACCTTCTTGGTGAGGCCATGCAGAATAATGTCATCCTGTGTTTTGCAGGAGTATTTCAGCTTTGAGCCTAATTACTCTGTCAACTGTGCTCAACCTACCAAATCCACTCAATGCTATGCAGATCTTATGGATCAACATCATCATGGATGGGCCACCAGCCCAGAGGTATGGAAGAGTGAAATGAGCAAAATGTTCTTGGTTTTAATATGCCTGAATTTGGCTTAGAAACACAAGCTGTTATGACGTCTTATCAATGTGCGAATAATCCAGTGGTTAAACAAGACAAGCTGTACTTTTGCTCCCTCCTGGTCTCTCCAAAGGCATTTACTTCACATTTATTTGAGGTTTTATCTGTACATGTTCAGTGGTGGAATCAATTATTCCACTTTTTGATTAGAAATGGTCCGTTATCCCAAGTGCGTCACCTGCTTAGTAGTCCTGCAGGTCTGACTGGAAAGGGAATATTGGCTACATGCTGGGGTATATGCCCCAAAATCACAAGACATGGGAACCTCATCCAACTGCTAATTACAAGTAGAATCAAAGAATCATAGAATAGTTACTGCTAATTACAATTACTACTTCCACAACATGGAAGAGATTTTTGGCCTCAATCTCACAATTAGTTCTCCCTCTGGGATGGGATACTGATATGATGCCCTGCCTTGGTCTAATATAAAGGCTTTTGGCATAGGTGTTGCAGACAAATCTGGGACATTATATAACCCTCCCAGAATACTCCTGATGTATTCCGAAGTATCACAGCCTCCAGATCCGTCTTGTTTTATCAGCAGTACCATTTTGGGATGATCTGCCTTAACTAAACACATCCCTCTGCTTCACTTTGTGACAGCCTGGGAGTGGAACCAGTTGATAGGGATACTATCAAACAGCCACCCCGACGTATCACAGATACTATACTCAGCAAATCATTGATCCTGAAAATCTTCATGTCAGCTGTAATTATCATCAGCGGAACCCTCTTTGTCTTCTGGAAAGAGGTGAGGAAAATCTGCAAAAAGATCTTGTTTTCATCAGGGTGAAGGACAAAATAAAGGGCAATTTCTGAAGTACATGTGAAGGATTTTCTGAAATACATTCAGTGGGGAAGGATGGAATGGGCAGAGGGTTAAGAAACCAGGGTAAGCTCCTAGTTCTGCTTCTGCCTTCCTGCATTGTCTCTAATTTGGAGGTTCCTATCTAGAATGCAAAACTATTACTTGATACAATATCATTGCTCTAAGGTACTTTTCACACTAGCTTCCCATGTATGTAGCAAATGCCAAGTACATGATTACTATGGGTTGCTGTTAGTAAATACTGGCTGTCACTATAACAGTTCAAATAATAAAATTTAGAATATTCTTTACAGAAATTCCACATCAGTTTAAGAATTTCAAACATGGCTGATAAGATCGTAACCGCAACAATTAGCAGAGAGAAATTAGTGCTACCTATAATAGCTAGAACTATATTTATTCCTTTTTTTTTTACTACCCTTTGATTTAACTGGGACCATTAAAGGGAATATTTAATTCATCCATTGAATTGGCATATTTTATAAGGCTTAACTAACCTCTGAATTTATACATGTTCTTTCAGAATCCAAAAGGTGGCATAAATCCTCGAACTACAACAATGACTTTTACCTGTTTTGTATTTTTTGACCTCTTCAATGCCCTGACATGCCGTTCCCAGGTAAGATTGCTCTGTCAGCAATAATTCCTTGTTTCAAAACACTAACATAAACATTTGAACACTAGTATTTTGCCTAGAAAGGGGTTTTTTAATGTCATTTGAAGCAGCATGATTTTTATCATCTCTATAAATAAAGGTATCTATTATAGTTCAACTGCAACTACATTTTCAACTATGTAGCTCTGCCTAAGTTAGCATGTAACTTCAGAAGGTAATGGAGTTTACAGGCAAAGAAACAGGGTGACATTCAAGTACCAATCGGAGATTGGAAAATGTTACATTCCTCATTTTTTTCCCCCCTTCTGTAGACAAAGCTGATATTTGAAATAGGCTTTTTTCGAAACCGCATGTTCTTGTATTCTGTGCTGGGATCATTTTTGGGACAGCTGGCTGTTATATACATCCCCCCACTACAAAAGATCTTCCAGACAGAGAATTTAGGAGTGCTAGGTAAGTTGCAAAATAAATAATGTATTTTATCCATTAAAGCTATTTTTAAAAGCAGATGTGATTGATTGCCAAACTGTTACATGACAGCTCCCAAAAGACTGCTGGTAGGGGAGCCCAATCAACAGCTCCTGTGCCAATATACATGCACATAGCTAAACACAAATAGCAGCAGTATTTAGTGATATTATCCCTGCCCAGGTTTGAATTTTGATTTACTGCACATAAACGCATGTAAATAGAGGCCTGTGAAGATTTTTCATGAGCTCTCTATGATGATGTTTCCCTAGATAATTCTATCTAGGATCGTGATGCAGCCACTCCATTTTGAAAAAGCAGTGGGAATGCTTTCTAGCTGAAAAGCAATATGTATTTTACCTTTTGAATCAGTCTAAGCAAACTCCACAAACACTGTATTCCATCTGCTTTAGGTATGTAGTTAGAAGCAGGGTTCAATGATCCCAAATGATTAAAGCAGAGGCTTCACCCACCAAGTGGACTATACCAACTACAGCTATTTTTTGTCTACCACTGTCGCATAATTCTAAAGCTAGCAAAAGCATAGACAGGGTATCCATCTATGGAGTTACACCAGCACAAATATTTGCTGCAGGAAAGCTCTTACCTGAGGATCCCTGCCCAGCACTAAATCCAGCTGTGTTCATCTCTGCTCTGTTCCCTCTCGGCAGACCTGCTGTTTCTCACTGCACTGGCTTCCTCTGTTTTCATCGTGTCCGAGTTCATCAAACTCTGTGAGAAACACTGCTGCCAACCAAAGCACACAAAAGCGATGTCATAACTGATGCAAACTTCCTCCAAAGAGACGCCTGGGACCAACCTGTGATGCTGGATAATTGAAATGCAATGTTTTCTGACACCACACATCCTTTCTGAAGATACCCCAAGTGAATCTGTACCAACAGCCCTTTTACATCACAGTCTGTTCCTTCTACATGCTTTACCTAAACTGTTTGAGTTGCCTACAGGACCTCTAGAGCAGCTCATGTTTTAAATCAAGATCAGGTGTATTTTTATAACACTGATCTGTATCTCAAGAATGCTATGATAGTCCTAGACAAAATAACAGAATAGTACCTCTCCATGAGAAAAGGCTGAGAGAGTCAGGGTTGTTCAACCTGAAGAAGACTCTGGGGATACCTTAATGCAGCCTTTCAGTCTTGAAAAGGGGCCTATAAGAAAGATGGGGATAGATTTTTTAGCAGGGCCTGTTGCAATAGCATGAAGGGTGACAGTTTTAAACTAAAAAAGGGGAGATTGAGGCTGGATGTGAGGAAAAAATTCTTTACAAGGAGGGTGGTAAAACAGTGGCCCAGGTTTGCCCAGGGAGGTGGTGGATGCATCACCCCTGGAGACATTGGAGGCCAGGCTGGAGGTGCTTCTGAGCAACCTGATCTAGTTGAAGATGTGCCTGCTCATTGCAGGGGTGGCTGGACTAGATGAGCTTTGAAGGTCCCTTCCAACCCAAAACCTACGATTCTATGATTCACACCTGTACAGAAAAATCCATTGTCCATAAACTGCAATTTTATTTATTTAAATCAAAATGATTTTTATTAATAAAATCTACATTTCAAAATGTAACTGACAAGTATCTGAGACTCTTGATTTAGATCCATTCTTTTATATAAAACTAGAAGAATGGAAAAGTCCTGCTTTCACTAGCATTTCCTTTCCTCTAGCCAGTGTTTCTAGATTCCCAGATGCATGGTCTTGATTCAGAAAGATTCTCACGGAAACTGTGGGAAGATGTCAAAGAAAGAGTGGAGAGAGACAGTAGAGAGCTGAAGTAGATAGCTACGGTGCCAACCCTGGGACACGCTGCAGTGATGTGACTAATAGGAGGGTGGAAGCCTGATCTGATGCACAGTAGTGGATGGATTTAATGGGGAAGGGACTCACTTCAGAAGCACATTAGAATAAAGATGACTCATGTATGTAACAGGGATGTTAATCTTTGCAGTTAGATCAGCAGCGGCGTAAAAGTGATTGAGAGATGTTTAAATCATAGCTAAGCCTACTGCTGGCAAATGCTTTCTGGGTGTTTTTAGATGCATGAACATGAAACACATTGTAATGATTAAACATTCAGGAGGGAGCGGAGGAAGAAAAGAAAAAAAAAATTTTGGGTCTCTTCTGAGCCATTTTTTTTTAAAGAACAATTTTGAGTAATCCCATCTGCTAGTTCAATCAGTAGTGTCCTAGTAAATAATGCTTCACAGATATATTTGCTAAAAGTGCCATTAGTGTCAGTTTTCTTCTTGCCTTATATTAACACCTTCACTTCAAAGTCAAGTTGAAGAGACTTACATACAAACTTGTCTAAAATGCACATTTTCAGATGTCAAAATGCTACGCTGTTCATCACAAAATGTTTAAACAGGATGATTTTGGATTCACAGATTAGAAAGAACTAACTATACTAATACTCACCTTAAATGCAAATTAAAAATACTAAAATATTTTGGTGAAGAGTAGCTTTGTGCATTCAGACTCCTCAGATACAGTCTCCAAAGGGGTCTGCTCATTAATTTCTTTTAAATTCTTGCACATGGTTTCAGTCTCTGCCTTGCAATGGAAGGAAAAAGAAAGTCAAGTTGTTTACATTTCATGTGTTATTCAGAAATTCAATTTAATCTCATTCCTGTATGCCATCACTTCAAGTATTCAGTATGTTTAGTCAGTGCTTGAGTGAAGAATACCTCAGAGACTTACGGTGAGAGTTTGAAAATGTTAAAATAAAAGTTAGCATCACCCCCTTTAGAGAGATCATTGTGTACTTACTTGCTGTCTATGTAGCACTCACTACTTTGTTACCATTTGAAATTCTAATTAAAATATACAGACAAGAAAAAAATACACAAGTATCTTTACTAATTATTTTAATATTTACATTTTTTCTATGTGTTACAAACTTGGGAGACCATCTGGTTTATTTCAGCAAACACAAGATTAAAGAACATTAACTCAGGCCTTTCACAACATACTCTGTACTAGAACAAACAGCGTATATGCCCCAATCATTAGTTCAGGTAGCATACAAAATGCACAGTTGAGCTCTAGGATGTCTGGCTGGATTGATTTCTTCACGCTCTCCTTTTAAGCTTAAATTCATATTATTTAGTAGAAGTTTTAAAAATAGGATCTACAATAAGGCACAAGTGCAGATTATTCAGAACATCACAATTTGGCTCCCTGTGAAAAACATCAGGTGGAAAAAAAGGAATTGCAGTATTTTATAGACAGTTAAACCACACTTTTTTCCTCTAAGCTGCACAGAAAACTTATGCTAGGACAAAGGAGATTCTGTAAGGTCCTTTTCCTTAGGAGGACAAGGACTGACAGTTGTACAAACTAATAAACAAACACAATCTGCTGGGTTAGAAATGACAGTCCCTTGTAGAAATTAGGGTTATTTTTCACAAGTTAATTACACATAGAATTAGCAAGATGTGAAGAGATTCAAGCAGAAAAAGCTCTGAGGACAACAGACATGACAACACTGGTTGCTGACTGGTGAACAGTCAACAAAACAGCAAAAACCCCAACCAAGTACATTTTACATTATGTGCATTTTTTTCCATAATGAAGTAATGATTAATTATGTGGAAATAAAGTTTACAGCAGTTTTCTTTAAACATGTTACAAACATAATGGTGATTCAAAAAAATTCTTACAAGGTATCTGCAGCTACTCTATCCAACTACCTGTGGATGCTTCTCAATTAACCCTTTTTACAACATGATCTTTTATACCAGTCCCAAGTGAGGGTACTAAAGAATGTACTTTCTCAAGACAATTTCTGCTGGAGGTGTGGCCCATTCTTAGGATTAATATGGCTGAATTACTTCAATGGTTCTGTTCTACCAAGTTTAAAAAGCAATAGGAAAATCTCTGAAGTGCACTAATGGGTAGTGTAGTATTACAAAACTAGACACCGTATACATACAATTTTGGACATCTTGCAGCCCGCTGTTGAAAATCCGACTTGGAAAACATGAAATTTAATGCTTTAACTGAAGCAATGTGGATTAATAGCATCCTTCATACGGGAACATATGGCCTAACCTATGTCTACCAAAGTAAGATATCATTATAGTTTGCATGCAAATAAATAAGTGCAGTTGAGGTATAAGAGCCCTAATCAGCGTCTTGAACAGTCTTTATATATATATATATATATATATATATATATATATATATATGTGTGTGTGTATATATATATCCACATACACATACATAAATCTTAAAGTTAGTAATTGTATGGGATATTGTATGGGACCTAAATATTATATGAGACTTAAGCTTTGTCCCAGATAATTAGGCAAATGTAAGGAAAAAAAAAAGAGGAAAAAATATCCTGTCCAAGGAACAATAACAGTCAGGAGGAAAATAAAGGATTTTCATGTTACTGTGATTCTTTCAGTTATCATCCTCATCATCCTCTTCAATGGTTTCTCGTAGACCGTCGCTCTGACGACTTTTTCCAGTCATTTCTAATAAGGCCTGAGCCTCAGGATCTGCATCCAGGATACTCTTCTTACCCTTTTTCTTCAAAACAAAAAAACAAAGTCAGTTTAAAATGTCATTATGAATGAATCGATATCAGGCTACAAGAAATAGACATACTCAAAAGTCCGCAAGTAATCTGGTTTGCTAACTTGTCACAATGAAGCACAGATACTGTGTAAGTAAGGCATTTAAAGATTCACTGTATTACATCAAGTAATTTTTATTGCTGCAGTTATAGAAAACAGTCATAAACTTTTCTTAAGACAACAGTGAACTATTTCAAGGTTATTTAGGTTACATGCCAGCCAGAACATCCTGATTAACCTGACTTCAGTTTAAAGTGCAGATGTGAACTTTTTTTAAAGAAGAGATTGAAGTACAGTTCAACATTTTTTGTGAGGAATTTGTTCTGTTACTATTTAGAGTTAAGTGTTCAGCAAACAGACAGGGCACATTAATCTAGTTTCAAATGAAATAAAAATCAAATAAGAAAACAACCAAAAGCAACACCAAACTGTGAAGACTAGACAGTTCAATAACAAAATAAATTACACAGACAGCAGAGACTGGAAAGCGGTTGCCTACTCGTTCCCAGAAATAATTCAAGTGCAGAAAGACTAGCATAAATCTATTCACATGAATTTACTATAAACCAATAGTAAATTCAAAGTTAATGATAAACAAATCTTTTGGGCTCTCGTCCTGAACTATGGATTAGACTTTACTAGTTGTGAGCTTCCAGTGCTTGCTTTCTGGTTTACAAACAGTGGGTTTTATTGAACCCCTCCAAGGAGGTTCCTCCAGGACACCATTCCTCTATATCAGAAAGGTCTTTTGAAATTCAGAATAAAATACTGCTCTGCTGACTCTGTCACCTCTTGGCTCCTGATGCTCTTTCTTGCTGGCATCCTCAGTAATTTCACCAGTGTTCTACCATTTGCTTGCTACAAAATATATGGTATCGTAAGCGCCAGTTAAAGAAAGTATTATTTATTACAATGGACAGACAGTGGTTAATCAGAAAACTGTAACAGTAAGTTTTGCACTTCCTTTCCAATCAGGACACAATTTCATAGGTTCACCTACCCCTGCACTTTCAGGGAGGTCTCCCACTGCCCAAACTTCCATGGCGTCCAGTGTAAAATCCTCTTTTGCTGACAGCTGGGGACTGTTGTAGGTGGTACATCGAGGCTTTGCTTTACTGTGTCCCTTCCCATAGTCACTGTCTATCCAGAGTCCAAAGTACTCGTGCTGTCCACCCATACCCTGTGAACCAGAGCAGCACACTAAACACTTGGTACACATGTAAACCAGACTGGGCAAGTTATGAAACCTGCAGTATAAATTGGTTAATACTTACAAGTCCATTTGGCATTGTTTGTTGGCCATGGTTCAAATACATGTAGTGGTCATTATAGGCTGTGTATGTGTAAACAGCAAGAGAGGGAAAAACAGAGAACAGAAAGCACCTGTTGTCACCTGTAAACAGAAAAGCATCTGTAGTCAGACAACTGGCCAAGCAATGATGTGCCTACCAATAGGGTAGGAAAAAAATATTGAAGAAGTGCAGCTGAATAAATCAAAGACAGCAGCTGCAATTTTAGAAAGCCAATACCAATCTCCCATCAAGATCTAGACCTATTGTCTATTTTCAGTTAACTCTGTCCAGGGTCACAGAAATCAATGTGATTACATTGCAGTGACCAAGGGCAGAGTCAGAGGCATGACTAGTACGTTACATTACTGTGCAAGGGTACACCTATCACAGGCCTGCATTGTGTCATCTAAAACTGGCCAGCTGCTAGACCTGAATAAACTGGTATGAGTGCAGACTCCCTTAGTTGTGACCATACCAATTTATAGATCAGTTTAGGGTCAATGACTTAGAGTACAATTTTCATTATGCCCAGTTTGGTATTCAGAGGGACCTGTGGTATGATTGTCTAGTACACTACACATTAGTCTATCAGGAAAACACACAAAGCAAATGTGTAATCAATCAACATAACATAACATTGTATTAACTGACTGAAGTGGTAGTTATGAAATACTAATTAAGTACAGGAATTTAGTTTTTAATGCAGCAAAAGTAAGGATTCCCAACCGGACAATTACCCAGAGTCCATTTTTTTTTTTTTTTTTTTTTTTTTTTTTTTTTTTTTTTGGAAAGCCATCACAAAAGTTCTTTCCAAAGAATTACAAAATACCCCTCTCTTCTCCCCAGAGGTTTCAAGGGAACAAGAAGTTTAGCTTGTCCAAAGTATCCTCTTGCTGCTGGGAGAACAAAGACAAGCACACAAATGGCAACAGGAGGCTTAACGTGGCTCAGCTGTTCTGAGACGGAAGATTGCCATCTGCTGGGCATCTTATATAAACTCTAACTCATTGTCTATGCTGTGTTCCCCTCATTTTCACTTCATTTTCAACCTATGCAGCCGCAGGGGTTAGTAAGATTTTACTTAAAAGAAAACTTGGTTTATGATCAATTTCAAATAATAGACAAACATTAATCAATAATATGCCTGACTGGGTAAAAAGTAAGTATAACTTAACGTGTATTTTATGCTGTTCAAAATTAGTGTTATTTTTGCCAAAGGAAAATACACTTGGAAGTGTAAGAAATACTTCATGTCATTAAAGTAAAATTATGGTATCCATTAAGTGGACAGGATTCCTCTACCTGAACAGATTAGACAACATTTAACAGAGCCATAAGATAACAGAAAAAGAAAAGCGAGTTTTACCTTGAAACTGCGGCTTCACCTCCCAGGAGTGAGATGCAAACCCACCAAAGATATAACCATCTAAGTCCTTTAAGATTATTATGCAAGGACCCTTGTTCACTATGTGCGCACATAACTGTGAAAAGCTTTCTCCATGAAGCCTAGAAGAAAATAAAAGCTGCCACTTGTGCTGTAGCTCTGCAGGCAAGTAGGAGTTGATATATATGATGGATGGGATGTCAAAGAGACTGACAAGTCCTCTTCCCTTGATGCCTTTGCAGCCTGGAACCAGGTTGAGTATGTCTTTGGTTTGGTCTGTGAGAGAATGCAGAACATGGAGGCCTTGCCTGATAATAACACTGAGGAAAATTGAGATCTGGGGAACTCGGTACACCCAATCCTCAATGACACTTTGATCAAAATTTGTCTCCACCAGCTGAGGACCCACAGGTTTTGTCCCATCTAAACAATAAGACACACAGGAACAATAATAAATCTCCCATTCTGGAAAATAATCTGTTGATTTTCAAGTGTAAACACAATATTGCATTATTTTAAAGGACATGAAACCACATGTGAAAGGAGTCAGTGACAGTAAACTGTCACGTATGTTAAGCAGATGTAGCCACAGAGCTGAGAAAAAATTGCCTGTGACATCCACTGTTTGGGCTGTCATGACTAAGAAACGCAGATCCTAGTTACAACTTCTGAGATGTTCTTTGCAAGACAGCAAAATCAATTATGACAACAGTGCAAAGATAAACCTATACTTTGTAAAAGCACATACAGTCATAAATACATGCACATGCACATAAATGCCTGCCACCTGCAAGACACATATTTGCAAAATAGGCATGATCCATGACAAGTAGTTTTGTACATCCACTTAAACTGGGACTTCAAACCAAAGCACTCCTGAATTTCATGGAATCATAGAATAGTTAGGATTGGAAAGGACCTTAAGATCATTGCCATGGGTTCAGCAGCAGCAGTCATTTTTCTCCTTCTTAGTAGCTGGTGTAGTGCTGTGTTTTCGACTTTTGGCCTGGGAATAGCACTGATAACACCAATGTTTATAGTTACGGCTTAGAATGTTTTGGTCTGACCAAGGACTTTCTGAGTTTCATGCTCTGCCAGGGAGGAGGGGAAGCTGGGAGGAATCAGAAACAGGATACCTGACCCAAACTGACCAAAGAGGTATTCTATGCCACAGCACATCATGCCCAGGATGTAAAACTGGGGGCAGGAACCCGGAAGAGTTCAGTTCACAGCTCAGTCGTCGAGTGGTGAGCAGTTGTATCCTCTTCCCTTGTATTTGCCTTGTCATTATTATTTTTGGTGGTAGCAGCAGTGGTTTGTGTTATACCTTAGTTACTGGACTCTTCCTATCTCAACCTGTGGGAGTTACATTCTTTCAATTCTTCTCCCCATTTCCCCCCCCTCAGAGCGGGGGGGAAGAAAGAGGGAGGAGGGAGTAAACAGGCTGCGTGATTGACAGCTTAAACCACAACAATCATCTAGTTCCAACCCCCCTGCCATGGGCAGGGACACCTCCCACTAAACCATGCCACCCAAGGCTTTGTCCAACCTGGCCTTGAACACCACTAGCGATTGAGCATTCACAGCTTCCCTGGGCAACCCATTCCAGTGCCTCACCACCCTTACAGGAAAGAACTTCTTTCTTATATCCAATCTAAACTTCCCCTGTTTAAGTTTGAACCCGTTACCCATTGTCCTATAACTAGTCCCTAATGAAGAAGCCCTCCCCAATATCTTTATAGGCCCCCTTCAGATACTGGAAGGCTGCTATGAGGCCTCCACGCAGCCTTCTCTTCTCCAGGCTGAACAGCCCCAACTTTCTCAGCCTATCTTCATATGGGAGGTGCTCCACTCCCCTCATCCTCCTCGTGGCCCTCCTCTCTACTTGTTCCAGCAGTTCCATGTCCTTTTTATGTTGAGGACACCAGAACTGCACACAATACTTCAAGTGAGGTCTCACAAGAGCAGAGTAGAGGGGCAGGATCACCTCCCTCAACCTGCTGGTCACACTCCTTTTGATGCAGCCTAGGATGCAGTTGGCTTTCTGGGCTGCGAGAGCACACTGAAGCCAGCTCATGTTAAGTTTCTCATTGACCAACACCCCCAAGTCCTTCTCCACAGGGCTGCTCTGAATTTCTTCCCTCCCCAACCTGGAGCTGTGCCTGGGGTTGCTCCGACCCAGGTGCAGGACCTTGCACTTGGCATGGTTCAACTTCATCAGGTTGGCATCAGCCCACCTCACAAGCATCTCAAGGTCTCTCTGGATGGCATTCCTTCCCTCCAACATATCAACCAAACCACACAGTTTGGTGTCATCGGCAAACTTGATGAGGGCGCACTCAATCCCACTGTCCATGTCACTGATAAAGATGTTGAACAAGACCGGTCCCAGCATCGACCCCTGAGGGACACCACTCATTACTGGTCTCCAGATAGACATTGAGCCATTGAGCACAACGCTTTGCGTGCGGCCATCCAGCCAGTTCTTTACCCACCGAGTGGTCCACCTATCAAATTGATGTCTCTCCAATTTAGAGACAATGATGGCGTGCAGGCTAGTGTCACATGCTTTGCACAAGTCCATGTAGATGACGTCAACTGCTCTACCCCTGTCCATCAGTTCCATAGACCCATCATAGAAGGCCACCAGATTGGTCAGGCAGGAGTTCCCCTTAGTGAAGCCATGCTGGCTGTCACCAACCACCTTGTTGGTTTTCATGTGCCTCAGCATGCCTTCCAGGAGAATCCCCTCCAAGATTTTGCCAGGCACAGAGGTGAGGGCCACTGGTCTACAGTTCCCTGGCTCATCCTTTTTCCCCTTCTTGAAAATGGGGGTTATATTTCCCTTTTTCCAGTCGTCGGGAACTTCTCCTGACTGCCATGATTTTTCAAATATGATGGACAGTGGCTTAGCAACTTCATTTGCCAGCTCCTTCAGGACCCGCGGATGGATTTCATCAGGTCCCAGGGACTTGTATACGTTCAGGTTCTTAAGATGGTCTCGAACCAGATCATCTCCAACAGCGGGCCTAAGGTCTTCATTCTCACAGTCCCTGTATCTGCCTTCTAAGACTTGAGTGGTATTTGTTCAATTCATTAGGGACTGTACTGATAGGACAAGGGGTAACGGGTTAAAACTTAAACAGGGGAAATTTAGATTGGATATAAGGAGGAAGTTTTTTTATGGTGAAGGTGGTGAGGCAGTGGAAGGGGTTGCCCAAGGAAGTTGTGAATGCTCCATCCCTGGCAGTGCTCAGGACCAGGCTGGACAGAGCCTTGGGTGACATGGTTTAGTGTGAGGTGTCCCTGTCCATGGCAGGGGGGTTGGAACTAGATGATCTTAAGGTCCTTTCCAACCCTAACTATTCTATGATTCTATGAGTTTAGGGGAGAAAGATGGTAAGGTAAAACAAAATTCCCAAGTCATTCACAAAGCACTAGGTTTGAAATACTGGTCTCACCATTTCAGTTGAAAGATGTAACCTGAAGAGAAAAACTCTTGTAAGATCAATGACTAGCTGAGCTCTGTGCCATTCTGGGATATACTGCATCAGTGCCACTTACCTGCAAGCTTCAATTCTGATAGCAGCTGAGAAGCCAGAGCCTTTACTCCACTTGCAGAATCCCTAGTATTCTCCAAATTCCAACCTTTCAGTTCCTTCCTGTAGTTCAGTACATGGACTACAGACATGATCAGATCCTCTGTGAACTTAAAAAGTTAAAACATCACCATTTTCACATTTCTTAAACAAAATCACCAAGAGATTGAAAAGACTTTCTAAAAGTAAAGTTGAGTAGTACTGATGCTGTAACCCCAATGGCAAAAACATCTCAGAGTAAGTCAGAAATAACAGAAATGCTATTTCAGTTTCATAAGTCTTGAGAAGTATCCTTTTTCAAGACATTCTGTAAATGTTATTTCACAAATCATCTCATAAAATATGGCATGAAAGTGGGAGTGAAAGTCCAATTTTTGCTGCGGTAGGAGTGAGTCAGTTTTGCGTGATGCCACCCTTTCACCTTGCAAGCTATGTATTTGATTCACACATCTATCCTGCAACTAAAGCTCTGGAAAACACATTCTCAGTTCCCAGAAGCACCAGCCACACCATAACCCTTGCTGGTTCTTCAATATAGCCGGTCTCAGCACTCTTCAAAGACAGTTTGTGAAATATCACACAAAACAGTCAGCGTATGCCACAAAATCCAGATTCTGTTTCTCAAAGTAAACAATTCAGCATAGGAAAGCCCGCAGCTGAAACAGTCGCCCCATATAACATGGTTTGCCTACACTGTTTGTCACAGATCAGCAAGTTAGTAGTATACAGAGACTAAAAAAAAGTAGATACAAGTCAAGAACCCTTGTTTTGAATCTTGTGCTCTGAAGATTACCTTCAAATTACCTACCCATTTCTGTCCTCTTAATGTCCCCCCCCACAACACATTAAAATGCCTGTTTACCTCTTGAATTTGCTTGCCTTTCACAGGCCCTTCTGTCTTGGAGATCATTCTCATTATTATGGTAATCTTCTCATCTGCATTCCCTTTTAAGAGGTTTGACATAAAAATTACAAACTGCTCCTTAGCAATCTGTTCATTCAGCCCAGATGATTTCCCAGTCAGGTCAATACTTTTCATTCCATTGTATAACCGAACAGTCATTTGCTCTGGTAATGGCTCCCGTGTATACGCCTACAATGAGAAAAACAGCAAAGAATATATTTTACAAACAAAAAATAACTCATATTTCCCAGCTAATCTGTGCTGACATGTAGCACTGTGAATGAAGGATTTCAATACCAACTACCTACCAGCAGCAGCAAACTTTCATCAAAGGACCGGTTTTCCAAGAGAAAAAAAAAAAAAACAAACCAACATTGTTTTTATATAGTATCTCCTTTTCAATACTATTTAGCGATTTAAGTTGACAATGGTTTGCTACAAAGGCCATGGACTTCAAGAAAACCCCAACACTGTAAAGTGTTAGCAGGGTTTCTATATGATAACTATGTTTTAAAGGCTTAAAACTCTGCCAGACCAACATCTAAAATTTAAACTTTTGATAGTGGAGCTCAACAATACGTTAAAAAAAAAGAAAGTAAAGTTTTTTCCATATCTGAGTTTTGGCCTAAAGACAATGCAGGCAACATGTTTAGCCATCACACACACATAGAAACAATTCTGAGAAGTTTCCATTTGCATAGCAACATCTAATTCAAGCACAGAATAAAACTGAGATTGCCTGATTATTATAAGGCATCCCTAATGTTAAGACAGTCAAAATCAAAACTTATTAATCTAAACTGCATAACTGGTGCTTTGAATTGAATCTAACTGGTATACTTCATCATGAATCACAACACTGTGGGAAAGAAAGATCTGACTGGATTCAAGAAACTTTCACAGTGTTCAAGATAATTACATGGTTTAAAAATAAATCATGTAAAATACATCCCTACACTAGGACATGATTGCACAGTGTCTTCACTGCATGAAGCACTGTGCATAACGTACTAACCTGACTTGACTCTTACGTACTGCGTATAGCCCAGTGGGGACTATGCTGAAATCAATGGAACTCCAGCTGCATAAAAGCACTCCAGCTGCTATCACCAATCTATTGCTGGCTCAAAACCACTCCTATTGAAGCCACCGGGGCTGTAAATGGCTGGTAATGTGCATATAGGGCAATATTCAATATGCCAACCTCTACCCTGCTTGACGTCAGTGGTAAAACTCCCATTGATTTAAGCAGAGGCAGAATTAGCAGCCACAGTCCTGCACATTAGAGTGCTTCATATTGAGGGAGGGATGGTCACAAGGGGTACAGCTGTCTTTCAGAGGCTTTCTGAAAGTGCTATATGAGCCTGAAGTGGGACAAGCAGCAGGGAACATAAAAACCCTATACTGAAGGGCTTTTTACTTCACACTGGAATAGTACCCACCTACTCCCTACCCTTTCCTACCCACCACTTTGTTGTATTGTTTTGTTATGCTTACAGCTATTCCAATGGGTAGACAGAAGGTGCAAAAAAGGACTGTAAAAAGTTAATCTTCAGAAAGCATCTAAAAAAACACCTCTGACAGTTTAGAATCCTTGTCTGAAATGGCTTCAAGAAAGTATCTGGAGATACCTGCTCTACCTGCTTTCCAAGCTCTGCAGTACAGCCTGCTCTGGTCCAGAATCCATGTAGTTTCCTTCTAGTAAAGCACTGAGCCTAAGCAGAGTGGAACCTACATGAGGTAATGCTTGGGGTCTTGTCAATATGACCAGACTATTGCTAGATCAACCTAGCTGAGGCATGAGCACAAACACCTCAAACAACTGCCACAATCAACCTAGCTGACGCATGGGCACAGACACCTTTGAGGTAGGCATTCCACTGCAATAGGCTTGCAATGAGGAATTAGGCATCTACAGTCTTTCAAAAGATATCAAGTTGGCAAACAGAAAAGCAGGAAAAGAAAAACATTCACTGAACATCATATTGATCTAGGGGCAAAACCAGAACAGGAACTTCTTCCAGGTCCCAAATAACAGACACCAAGAACCAGACTGTTGGATGTACTAGGGCTGAAAAGCTATGCAGCAGCAACACTACTATTTCCAAACTGGTGGTGTCCATAAACAGTCAGGCTTGAAGAAGGCTAAAGCTGGGCTGCATGCAGACGCACCGCTAAATATCTTAAAATAACCCGATTCTTTCACCGAGTTTTAATTTGATTCCATTAACTGTGCAACGTATATGAAAATGCACTTATACTATTACATTCATTTGGCCACTTGATTCCTGTCTAACTGAAGTTATCAAGTATTGCAACAAATCATTTTCCTCTTCCTTCTTGATTAGAAAATGAATGCAAAGTTAATCAGAAAGCATAATGCATGTTAATCACCTAAACCAGAGAGACACAGCTTAATCAAGCAGAACTGAATTCTCTCCTTTTAATGCAAGTTAAAAGATTAGAGACAGTGATGCAACTGAGGAAAACATAACCAAATACAAACCAACTAAGTGACAGCCTCTCAAGAAGACTCCAGGGGGAAGAATATTCATTTTCATACATCCCAACTTACTTCAGAATCAGGAAAGCTGCAAACTGACCCAACAGTGCAATTCAAAACAATCAATACAAACCTGAAAGTCATTACTCATGTTAAACTGTAAGAAAAAGTTTAATATTCATCTTGCCTCAAAACATAGTATTAAATTGAAAAAAACAATCCTTAAAAAGTAACTACTGCCATGTCCTCAGTTCTTTCTGGAATTATGTTCAATGCAGATATATCAGGAATAATATTGTCTTGCCTGTAGTGCTGCCAGAGTCACAGTTTTCTTTGAAGCTTTGCTATTTTTTGCTTCAGCTGAACCACTCGATCCTGATAAGGCGTCAAATACTCCATCAATGTCGCACTGCTCCTCAGGAAGGAATCTGGAAAGGTGATTCTGATATACGTTGCTTTCTGCATTTCCCATCTTTTCAACCTGTGGCAAAGGAAAAGGAATAAAAAAGCAGGAAACAGAAAGGCATCACAATGGCCATATCGAACAGACTAACATACCAGTGCAAGTTTTACAAGAGGAAATTACCAGCCTTCTAGAAAACTATAAACTACCGTTTATTCTCTGTATTCACAGAGACTTAATGAACTTGAGGAACACCAGCAACTGTACTTAAAAAATTTCCCATCTGCCAGCTCTTTGCTAAACCCACCCTGTTTACCAATTCAAACCTCATTCAGGTCTGATCAAACGGAAAAAACGATATGATTTAATGATTAAATTAGGTTGTAGAAAGTGACCACGAGTCTGTCAACTGGAATACATCAGTAATGTGAAGGGAATGGCCTGATAACGGATTATTTATGACAGGTTATGCTACATCTTTCTGATGCATTAAGGGACTGAAGCTAATAAGATGTGGCATCAATTGTAAAGCCTCTAAAGATGAAATTAGAATGTTTTTTCTAAGCATGCAAGACAAAAATCATTCGAAAAGCTGCCAAGAAACACAGTAATAAAAATATTTAGGATCACAACTCAACACCCATGAAAAACACATAGTTTCATATGCAGTCAGTTGTTGAGAGCTTGTACCCGCAGAATTAAGGTTGGCAGAGGTGTTGATTTGGGTTTTTTTTGTTAGCTTTTAGGCATTTAATGATACAACTCTGATTTCCCTCACTGTTCCACGATTCACCTGCATTATGGAGAACTAATTTTTTAGGCCTTAAAATTAGTAGGGCCTGAAATCCCAAATTCCACCATCACTGTAAACAGCCTTCCCATCTATCTAGGGTAGACACACTCTTGGGGTGACACGATATAAAAGACGGGAAACAGAATAAAACACCCTTTAATGGTTTCCTTTCCATATATTCCATGTCCTTTCTGGCACCTCACTTTTGGTTCAGGATTCCCAGCTGCACAGAAACCTCTTTTTGCAGACAAGCCCATCACACAGCCCTTCCGCAGCCTCAGAAGGACTCTGTACAGCCTAATCCAGCCTTTCTGTCCTTAGCTGCTGACATTGATAAACT
Source organism: Ara ararauna (assembly GCA_028858755.1). Classification (NCBI taxonomy): domain Eukaryota; kingdom Metazoa; phylum Chordata; class Aves; order Psittaciformes; family Psittacidae; genus Ara; species Ara ararauna. Next base: position 5,641,471 of record CM054410.1, on the reverse strand, counting down.
ACTGCACGGAAGAGGCTGGGCAGGGGCCCTTTACCTTCGCGGAACAGCACAGGCTCAAAACGCCAGCTTGTCTATGAGGAAGATACCGATCGTGGGGTAAACACCAGAGTCAACGGAGAGGACTGTAACCTGGAAGACGAACCATGCAGCCATTAACTCAAGCACCGATCCGCTGCAGAAAGGGGGTCCCCGACCCCCCTTCCCCAGCCCGGGGATGCACGAGTGGGGAAGCTCCGCCGCGGACCAGGGGCTGCTTCCGCAGCGGGGCTGGGGCCGGCGCTCACACACGGGCGCTTCCCGCAGCGGGATCGGCACAAGGCCGCGCAAAAGGCTGCGCGGTTCGCCCTCCTGTAGGTTTATTTCCCGGTACGCTTAGCTCGTCCCTCCCCACACTGCCCGAAGTGTTCCCTCCCCATCCCCGCCACCCCGGCGACAGAGCCGGAGGCGAGGGAGCCCCGCTCCGGGACGGGATGAGGCGGTGAAGCGGCACAGCGGGACCACCCTTCTGCTTACCGGCACCACTCCCAACCCCTCTCCGCCCCCCGGCCTGGGCCTCTACCAGTTAACACACGCCAGGGCAGCCGGAGCGCAGCAGGACAGCGGCTCCAGGCCGCCCGGTTGGGGCGGAGCGCGGTGGGGCGGGCGCTGGGCCGCCTTGGGGGATGGCGCCGTGCGGTGCCGCCCCTGAGGAGGCGGTGGCGGGGAGGGATCGAGACCGGTGCCCGGACCGGGACAGGTGGGGACAGCGGCGCGGAGTGGGGAGGCAGCGGTGCGGGAGCCCGCTGTGGAGAGCTGTGAGGAAGTCATAGGAGCGCAAATCAGGGCTGTCGCTGCCTTCTCTCACAGACCCTTCTGCCTCGGCCCTTGTCAAAGCTGCCTCAGTGCTGGTCACTAGGGCACTTTACCGCTTTCTGACAGGGGCTGCCTGCGGTGGTCATAGAATCATAAAACAGTTCGGGTTGGAAGGGACCTTCAAAGGTGGCCTCACTGAGGGACTCTTCTCTCTGAGCGGGCTCTTATCCTTGAGGGGGCTCTTCTACCTAAGCGACTCTTCTACCTGAAGAAGGGCCCTAAAATGTGTTTTTTTCACCAAAAAAAAAAAAAAAGGTGAAAATTCAGTGTTATAAGTGGGGCAGACCAACTGACTTCTAGAGGAAAGCTGAGAGAGTTGGGGTTGTTCAGCCTGGAGGAAAGAAGGCTCTGGGGAGAACTTATTGCCGCCTTTCAGTGCTTAAAAGGGCCTATAAGAAAGGTGGGAAAGAGTTTTTAACAGGGCCTGTTGTGACAGGACGAGGGGTGATGGTTTTAAACTAAAAGAGGGGAGATTCAGGCTGGATGTGAGGAAAAATACTTTACACTGAGGGTGGAAATACACTGGCCCAGGTTGCTCAGAGAGGAGGTGGATGCATCACCCCTGGGGACATTTGAGGCCAAGCTGGAGGTGGTTCTGAGCAACCTGATCTAGTTGAGAATGTCCCTACTCATTGCAGGGAGTAGGAGTAGGTGGGCTTTGAAGGTCTCTTCCTTCCCAAACTGTTCTATAATCCTATGACCACCTCTGGTGGCCCCGTCAGAGAGAGGTAAAGCGCCCTGATCCTTACTGTTGAGTGGCTTTGAAAAGAACCAGAAGGGTCTGTGGCAGGAAGCATTGGGAGCCCTGATTTGTTAGCAAATAGCTCCTGGCTTTTGGGAAGGAAAGAGACCTGTGTGCCTGTGTGTAATATGCACACACATGTCTCAATGTGTACAGTCAGGCTCTGGTGTATTTCTGTGGCAATAGAGAGTGGGGAGAAAACACAAAACTTTCTCAATGAATAGTTTAAACTTCTACCTTGTGGCTAGCAAAATCACCCCAGTCTGCAGGCTGGACAAGGAAAGACTGTGCAAGGGCTAAGGGGCACATGCAATGCTATGACAACAATGCTTAGGGACTGGCCAGAGACTGAACACTTAGGAGAAATATTATAGCCACAGTGGTTGCAAAACTGGTCCCAGAAGTCACTTGTTTTCAGATCAGTGACCTTCCATCTCAGTTACCTTACTTCAGCAGCACTGTACTTGTACTTTCAGCCACAGGTTTTGTAATATATCAAGGCCTTTGCCTTCATACTGTGATGCCTCATCTGGCCTTGGTTCGTCTAACTCTGATTGGTTTGTCTACAGCCAGAGCTGAATGTGAAGCCTCCTTCCAGACAGTGGAAAGATGTCTACAGATTTCTACAAAGCTGGTGTTTACATTCCTGCAACTGGATACCATGGAACAGGTTAGAAGCCTTGGCATTTAACTTTCAATTGTAGTCTGATCAGTGTATTGTCAACAGAAAGCATCAATGTTCCTTTATACATAAGAAAGAAAATTATCTGTACTAGCCATGGCAGAGTTCCCTTTTATTTTTCTTTTGCACCAAGTAAAAATGGATGAAGTTAAGTTCCAAACCCATTTGGGGTTTTGTGGGGTTTTAATCTTCATGGTATGCAAAACTTCATAAACCCGTGTAAAATACACTTGATGCCAGCTCTGACTTAGAAAAACATTGACCACAATTTCAAGATGGTCACATTTGAACAAATGGATGCCGATTCAGTTTCATAATGGTCGTCACTATAGTCACGGAAGTTAACCAGCTTGAGTCAGCAGGATCGGGATGTAACATGTCAGACCTGAGGAAAATGAGATGTTCATGTAATGTGCGCACAAATTCAACAAGGCTCATCTGTGCTTGAGACTTATTTGTCCACACGGTGGCATTGCATGTTTAGAATGTTAGCTGAGTAGCCTACGCTGAGGTCTTCCACACTGTTCAAAGCTTGTCTAGATGCCCGCATTTTCAGATTGCACGTGTGTAGAAGTAAAAGCCCGTATAAGAAATTAGTTTCATCCCTTTCCCATTAATTCTGCAAACATAATATGGACCAGGAGCACAAAAATCCATTCCTGGTGAAGCTCCCTCCCTGGGCCACATATGCGGGTCCTGGAAAAAGTCTGCTTTGATGGTTTGATTTCTGCCAATAATGAATTTCCAGTTGGTGCCTGAGGAGAAAAATGAAACATACAGCATAAGAATAACAAAGCTTTTGAATTCAAGTTGGCTTTTTCTTCTTTAATTTATTTTTAAAGGCTATTATTTCTGTGGATGTGTTTCTCATGCAATAGGATCAATTGGATGATTTTATTTTAAGGGTTGTGTTTCATACTGTAGCTCTGTCTGACATCTTTTCAGCCTGGAAATACAGGACCAGAGATTCTAGTATAACTGACCTTGCACTAAGACAACCAGTGGCCAGCCCGCCAGCTAAGACTGACTGACAGACGCACTGACCAGTATTATCTTCACAAACATATGTTGACTTCATGACCTTTCTTCTCTCACTATTGAGCTCAGAACCAGTCAAATGATACCTGGCCTTCATTAGCTCCAAGCAGATGATTTTGCAAAGGTGTGTGCTGCTCTGCCCTCTTCCATTCAAGTCTCGCCCATTTGTAAGAGATGTGACTCTAGGAACTGTGGGTCTCTTTGCCCTGCCTGTCAATCTAAACGGAGCTTCCTGCTGCTACTGGATGGCATTTTATCACTTGCCTGTGACACTAGGCTGTAATCTGCAGGGTAGACATACTCTTAAAGCCACAGGACTCTAAATCTCATCGATTATGCTCCTACTAGGGGGAATTTCCAGGTCACAGGCTAGCCACCCTTTCATAGCCTTTTTGCACTAAAAGTGTATAAAGTTATAAACTAGTAACCTGGTCCATAGCAGTAATAATTTGCTATAATAGCATAAGGGTAATAATTTCAAGAGAGTAATAATAACTCTCTTTAAATGACTAATCACTTCTTCACATGTATATTCAGATGCTTTCACTGAGCTAGTTAGGTGTCTCAAGTGTTTCTGCCAGTAAGAAAGGGAGAATACACTAAGAAGCCTTTTAAGGACATTTGAGAATATACTGCTATATAAAAAAGAGGAAGAAGACACAAGAGGATTCTGGGAAACAGTTGTGGTTAATTTTGTGAACTAGTGATAGAAGTTTGTTTGTTTGCAGAGTGAAAAACAAACCCACACCCCCCCAAACTGTTTTATTTAAAACACTGTATGGTTTTGAGTTGCATAAAATGGAGTAGGTTTGGTTTTATCAGTTTGCCAAGACTATAGAAAATCTAAGTGGCTTTAGTTGCAGGTAATTCTAATAATACTTTCTTTCAGTTAGGGGAAATTATTATGAGGTAATAACCTAGAGTGCAAATTTTGAGTTGAGCAGCTGTGGTTTTATATCAAGCACAACTAATTTACTTAGATTATCTTTTAGTTTCTTTAAAATTATTTTTTTTTGTATTTGTGATAGAACAGAGGGAAAATTTACTGCTCATTTGTCTTGTGTACATATGTTAAGGTTGTTACCCTCTGGTGGTAGTGATGCAGAGGATCCATTCAATTCACCTTTGACAAGAAACATACTTTCACTGTGTTCTTATTAAAGGCCAGCTGAAAATAGGACCCCACTGTGCCAGACTATGCAGAGAGAGAGAGAGAGAGAGAGATACAGAGGAGCTCTGTTCCAAATACACCCTTGGCTAGTTTGGGTCAGATGTCCTGTCTCTGCTTCCTCAAGCTTCTTGTGCTCCTCCTCACTGGCAGAGCATGAGAGACTGAGAAGTCCTTAATCAGAGTAAGCATTAGTTAGCAATAACTAAATCACTGGTGTGTTATCAGCGTTGTTCTCAGGCTAAAGTTGAAACACAGCACTGTACCAGCTACTAAGAAGGAGAAAAATGACTGTTACAACTGAACCCAGGACAGGGTATGTTCGCCTTTTGGGATATATTACCCTTTCGGGAAGGGGAGATTGGGAATATACTCCCAAACAAGCCATAGGACTTTCAAATTCTCTTCCACCCTGTAGTCCAGATAAGCAGCATTTTAAGTCACATGGAGGAAGCACATTTCATACTTTTAACTTCCCAATTATTACTCAGCATTTTAATTACATTATATTGCAGAACTGTTCTGTGCAAAAGAGGTCAGCCTTGACCTCTTGAAAAGAGTGAAGTTAAATTATAAAAGACCCTTGTTCATGTTTTACGGTCCAATGAACACAAAAGTCATTGTACCTCTTTTTAATGCCATTAGGCTCTGTTTCCTGTTTTGATGTAGACTACAAGCCACCTACAGACACAGTAAGTCAAATCATGAAAAGTTGTTGCTAATTGGTAAAAACAGTTGTCAGCTCAGCCCACTGATCATCCTGTAGTGTGACCTCAGCTCAAAATTCCTTTGACTTTATAAGGTATAGTCCAAACCTACACACCGATGCCCTTTTCTATATGTATTACTCAGCACTGCATTTGCTTGGCTGCTATGACAGCCATAACTTTGCAAATACTTACCTGATTTGTTTTCTGGTTTTTATGGGTTTGCTATATATGGCTAAAAGAAAGAGTCTGCCTGCAACTAGAACTGCTTCCGTAGGTAGTCAGAAAGGAAATTCTGTGTTTCGCAAGTCTTTGTACTTTCCTCTACAAAAACCTCTGCCAGCTAGTAGCCAACTCCCTTCTATAAAAGGAGAAAGAAAGGGTGCAGTGAAGAGGTGAATCTGATTATAGGTAAAGATAGTAATATGCAGTATCTTTAAAAATGTACTTCCAGTGGGATAAAAACCTCCTGTCATAGCCTGTTAACTGAGAGGAAGCATGTTGTTTCCAAGAGGCAGCCTCTATTTTTACAGCAAAACAGCAATGCCTAGCTTTATTAAATTAAATTGTACGGGGTTAAACTAATGATCTCCAGAGGTCCCTTCCAACCCTAATGATTCTATGATTCTGTGAAATTGTAGTATGCCTTTCATGTATATAGATCATAATGATTACCCTGGGCTGTGGACTAGATCCTGATGACCAGAAGAAATATATGACCCATAGTGAGGGGAAAATATGGATATAAAGTTCTCTTAGGCTGCCCTGGCCTTATCTTCCTCAAAATATTGCAGCACATGTTTTGAGGGGGGTTGGATAGAGAGATCCTTTCCATCCTGTATGATTCAGAATTGTTTCGTGGGAAGAGCAAGGTAGAATTATTTCATGGCTGGACTAAATAGTTGAAAGGTGGGATAATTAATGTATGAAAATGTTGTAGGGCTTATTGGAGCAGTAATGAAGATGTGAGAGGTTGACCATGCTGTCTTCTGGACTCTACAGAACTGAATATAAAACAAAAGAGAAGCTCCCTGAAGTAAGGAGAAAAGATACTTTTGCATTCCATTTTGGGAGAATGTGGAGGAAGACATTACTCTCGTTATCCAGATTTTCTTTAGGAAAAACACTGTGAACTATTAGTGAGCCTAAATATATAAGTAGTTTAATAATAAAAAATGTTAACTAGGAATTGCCTTAAAAAAAAAAAAGGCTAATTCCAATGTCTTTCACAAGGCAGCTTGCTTTCAGTTTATTGAATAGATGAAATGCAGGGCAGCTGAAAGGTGAGAGAATATAATTATATGAAATAATACTTAACAAGGGAACCTTCATTAAATATGCAACCTGTGATGCATAGAAACTGTACACAACCACTTCTGTTTATTTTCTGGTTAGCCCAGGCCTAGATAGAATTAAATAATTACTGCATAACCTAACTTTTTTGTACTGTTTGCCAAGGTTTGTCATCTCTATTTAGTAAGAACCATAGAGGAGGAGAGCAAGTCTGTAACTGAATAAAAGAGTCAAAGGGGAGAATTCTTTCTATCACTGAATAGCAACAGTCATAGAATCATAGAATCATAGAATAGTTAGGGCTGGAAAGGACCTTAAGATCATTCAGTTCCAACCCCCCTGCCAGGGGCAGGGACACCTCCCACTAAACCATGCCACCCAAGGCTATGTCCAATCCAGCCTTGAACACCGCCAGCGATGGAGCATTCACAACTTCCCTGGGCAACCCATTCCAGTGCCTCACCACCCTTACAGTAAAGAATTTCTTCCTCATATCCAATCTAAACTTCCCCTGTTTGGGTTTGAATCCTGTACCCCTTGTCCTTTCACTACAGTCCCTCATGCAGAGTCTCTCCCCAGCATCCCTATAGGCCCCCTTCATGCAGCCTTCTCTTCTCCAGGCTGAACAGCCCCAACTTTCTCATCCTATCTTCATGTCTTTGTTTTTGTTTCTTTTTTGTTGGTTTTTGTTTCATTTTGTTTTTTAAAAGGCTGCTTTCCATGAAGGAATTTTAGAATTTTTTCTAATAAGGAAGTTTTCCAGACAGTCTGACGATTCATAACTTTAGCTGTTTCCATATATAGTACTTCAGGATGAAAAGTAGAGGATCTTTTTACTCTGGATGGAAGAAGAAGGTCTCATTTCCTCAGAGCACAGCCTGTATTTAATCTATTTCAGGTGTAATATGGGCAACTCTACAGGGTAATAGTGCTGTGGCACAGATTTTTTAAACTGGATGTGAACATAGATAGCCCCACAGCATGCTACCATCACAGTTGTGTTCTTGTGGTCAGACTGTTTGATCTGCTGGTCCAAACCCCTAAAAGTGTTAACACCAGCAACGACAATACGTGGAAATACAGTGATAAAAAATCAACGAATTTTAGAGAATTGTATCTGGAGTAGGAGACAGGAAAATCTCAGTAACATTCTTGAACTCATTTTCACCCTCTTTCACCTCTTTAATGCATACGGACTCTCTCTTTTGCCAAACAGTAGGAGAAAACCCCTTACAAACATCTTACATTTGTAGTTACTAGTGCAGGAAGTCTTTTTCAGCAGGACAGCTGTGTTTCTTGGCAGCATACAGTATTTACACCCACCATGTAAAGAGAAACCAGCATTTGTTTTCTGTTGTATGGAGAACTCAGGTTTTGAAAAGAAGTGATGGAAACATGATCAGGGCTTGTGTGATTTTCAGAGCCATTAGGTGAACTTGCAAATTTCTTGCCATTTTAGGTGTTTGTGCTGCTAGCATTGCACTGCTTTCATTGTTACTTGCAGCTTCTTCCCTACTGCCTGGGCTGGATTTTATCTATTAAATTTCTTGTGCAGTGCAGTTTATTTTCCACTGTAGCTCATCTTTTTGTCTGCTTCCCATATTTTTGTCCAGGTTAAATGGAGTGGGCCTACCAAAGTCCAAAGTCCTTGGCCTACCTTTCCCTGAGTAAACAAGTGCCCATGATGGGATGGTTATTGGCCAAGGCAGTACTTGCCAAACCAGTAGAGATTATGGGAGCACACCGTTTCTGATTGCTCAGTGTTGGGATCTCTGCTCCAAGAGTATCTGGCAAAAGGTGAGACAGCAGTTAAAGTGTAAGAAATGAAGGTGTTCCTGCCTCATGCCTTTCCCAGAGATTGCTTCCTTTATGGCTGCAGCACAAGCATGGAGCCACATCCCTGTACATTTCAGCATGGCCAGATTGCTCCAGTGAGTTACAGCCAAAACCTGGGGCTAAAATACCTGGTTCTGGAGCAGCTTCCTACGTGGTCCAGCTGTCCTGCCTACTGGAGCCAAAAACTCTGGGAGGAAGGTAGGGCAGTAAGTTTTTGCTATCTCTGTGTTTATCCCATGTGTGGGCAGTCCGGTACCTTTACAAAGCAAGTGTGGCAGATTTTGCAGGTGCTGTCCAGAGCAGAACATACCAGCTTTCCCTTGATTTTCTGTTTTCAAGTTGTACTTTATTACATTACAGTGAAACCATCATTAGCAACAAATGGCCTTAAACTGTAAATCCAGCTATTCTCCACAGTATAATAAGCTGTCTTGAAGGTCAGATTGGTATTTTAGAGCTTGGACCCCATTACATGTTACACAGGCAAGAGGATAACTTGTGCGCTTATACTGAGTAAGGTACCAGTGAGATCAAAATCATAACAAAGAGCTGTGGTAGCTTTAAAGGGCTAAGTGTAAGCCATCTGCTGCTAGAGGTGACTCACAGAGTGTGTGTCCCCAGACAGGACTGAAGATGCTGTTTTAAAAATGTGATTTCCACTGTTAAACAGGAGGTATGTCACAGATCAGAGTCTAAAACAACAAGCTCTGCCAGGCCTTTAGGTTGGGCTCTCTGCTGGCAGCTGATGATGAGGCTCAAAAGGGGGTGGGGGAAGAAAGCAAAGCTGTGAAACACTGGGAAGGAAAAATAAACCCTGAACTAAGAAGTGGAAAAAATCTGAGTGAAAAATGAAAAAAAAAAAAAAAACTTTTTTTCCAAATGTTTTGCTCTTGCTCGATGGCCTCAGGAAGTGTAGTTGTTCTCTTGTACCTCTCTCTAGCTAGTTGGAGTCATGCTGCAAGCATGCTGTTGCAGAGATTGTCCATACAAGTACTGAAAGAGTACAGGGCACGATGACCCTGATTTTACTCAAGTGCTGTTGCAATACACTTCCTAACAACATAGATACAATAGCATTTTTGGCACAAGTAGCCCTGGAATCACCCTTTATTCTCATCCAACAGAAGGAACCCCTTGCCCTTAGGCACCTCCTGTCAGAGCCAGCACACCTGTCAAGAGCGGTGGAGTTGTGCTGGTTCCGGTGGTTCGAGGAGCACCAAAACCCCTCTTGCACTCAAAAGCAGCCACACAGCTGTCAGGAATGTAAGGCCACCACCAAACTGTCTTACATGATACCTTATTCTGCTCAGGAAGATCAGGCTGTTTCTATGGCTACTACTGCCTTTCTCTCAAACACGTGTACTTATTGGTTCTGATGAGATTGTATTCTATTATAGAAAATAATTACTTACTGCATTATACTGACGCATTTGTTGAGCTAGTAAATATCTGAATTCCTGCAATAAAGACATTTTCCACCCAATATATTCTTATAAATGGGTAGGATTTTCCTCATCTCTGATTTATAAATGCATCAAGTATGGCCTTGAAAGTCCTTGTTCTGGTTTCCATGACAACAGGCCTGATTTTTGCGGCTATTTCTTTCCTTACTTCATCTTGGGTGGGAAAGAGTTGCTGTCCCCTTCCAGAATAGTGTGATGGGCAAGTAAAATGATTGTCTTGAAGGAAAACCAGAAACTTCAGACAGTTTTCTGAAACACAAGTGAGAAATGCATGAGAAGAATGGCACCGCAAATCTGGCATGGGCTTGAGTAAGGTTTTTTGTACACAGAAATTCAAGTGCATATGTATCCCAGGAAAATGCAGTCATATACCACACTGTCATGTACCTAGCAAACTGATCCAGTAGCCCTGAATAGCACTGTGTTGGCATGTAGGACAATAACCAAAGAGGATCTAGCCGGTCTGCTCTTACTGTGACTTTATAGATGAATTAGTACTGAGAGCATTTTATTGTTTAAAACAGGCTCTCACTATTTTTTCCCTCAATAGTTCCCATTTTCAGGAATGGACTGCTTGAACTGTCTTCTTCACAGGTCATTCACAGGTCAAACATATCCCTTCAATGAGAAACGGTGCTTTTGAGACCATGGGTAGTAAAGGTATCATAAATAATCTACACCTGCTATGCAAAGACCTTACTAGGGTGTTGTTTGGTTTTTTTTTTTTTTTCACTTTAAAAGTTTCCAGGAAAAATGAAGATAGGCAGCTACTGATACTCCTTGGTCAAAGTAGTTTAGTAACTGCTGTTCTAAAATGATAAAGAGGTTTTGCAGACTCCTGAAAATCCTTGGAAAGTGTCTTGATTCCCTTTTTCTGCAGAGGAGAATCACAATGTACCTACATTTTTGTGGGTAATAAGAACCTTCAAATGTGCAGTATGCTGAGGTTGCAGATGAAACGTTTGTCTTTTCCTTACCATAGAGTTGGTAATCTATGTGAGTAAAAGACATTATGGAACCATAGTGTCTAAGGTGTCATTGTATTAAGGCATTTTTATCTCATTTTCGTTTGAGCTGGAAGCAGCATGATAAATCATCTAGCTGTTATTGAAACTAGTACAGGATTGTTCCCAGTGTTTGATCTGAATACTGGAATTTCCAGCTCACCTTCTGCAGCAAAATATCCACATGTAGGTTAGATATTCTCCATAAAGACAGAATGCAGTATTATCCCATTTGGGCATGTTTTATCCATTCTGCTTTAGCCTGTGCAAAGAGGGATTATATCTGTAATTTACATTAGCAGCTAATCTCTGAATCCTAAACAAAGAACAGGCAGTCCCCAACTACGCAATACCTAATGCATCTCATGGAAGGATGAGATTGCTGACCCTTTATCACTGAAAACCAAGCACCGTTATGAGGGAATCAGTATAAGACACAGCACAAAAGTGATTAGTGATTGCCTTAAATATCTATGCACAGGTTTTTCCTTTTGTCATGATTAAACCATGATGATCAGCCTGCGGAAACAGCAAGTTCCGCAGAATGAAGAATGAAGTCGTAGCAGTACAATTTGTATCTGCACAGTCAACTAGAAACTATATAAATGTGCTTGTTTTCTGTGCCCTACTATTACATGTAGGGGATTAAAAAAGTGAGTCATTTGCTGGAAAAAGTACTGATCCTGTGGCAGGAGGATGACTGTTAAGAAAACTCTTGCATTCTGTAAAGGCTAATTATAAGAGTGGTGAGTGTTTTTACTTTGTTCAAGGCAAAACTAAAGCAAGTACATGGCAAGTAGTCCAATTGAAGACAGAGAAACCTACGCAATAGCATATTGCAATTTTAGCTTTCAGATAACTTTTCCTGCTCTAAATTGCTATCACACTTAGAACACTTTTGTGGTTTCATAACCCAGGGCATTGGAAAAGACATGATTTTTCTATGTTTGGAATGTCTGTATTTCTTGTGGTACAACTTCATGCTATATTGCACCCCACAGAAGTATTGCATTGAATTTATAAGTTTTGTTTGTGGCACTGTGTGAAAGTTTCTGCAAATAATCAACTGTCTCCTGCTTTTCATGTAGCTCAGGGCAAGTTTAGAAGAAATAAATGTAACATGATTTAGTCATCCTTAAGCAATCTTAACATTAGCAGCAGGCTGATAATAAGCTCTGCAGTGCTATCTCCAGTAACGTTATTTTCATTACTTTGAATAAATTTATGACCTGTCATTTATTTGTTTGTTTGTTTTTTCTCAGAAGGAGAGTTTACTATGTGGTTGCTGAAGCATTGTTTTTCTTGTAAAATTGAATAGCACCGTCTTAGGATAATGCACATAGAAACTGTTTTGAGACATAGAATCGTTGAATCATAGAATGTTTTCAGTTGGAAAGGACCTTAAGATCATCCAGTTCCAAACCACTGCCATGCGCAGGGACACCTCACCCTAGACCATGTCGCCCAAGGCTCTGTACAACCTGTCCTTGAACACTGCCAGGGATGGAGCATTTGCCACTTCTTTGGGCAACCTCTGCCAGCGCTTCACCACCCTCACAGTAAAGAAATTCTTCCTTATACCTAACCTGAACTTCCCCTGTTTAAGTTTGAACACACATTTCCCCTTGACCTGTCACTATAGTCCTTGACAAATAGTCCCTCTCCAGCATCCCTGTAGCCCCCTTCAGATACTGGAAGGCTGCTATGAGGCCTCCACGCAGCCTTCTCTTCTCCAGGCTGAACAGCCCCAACTTTCTCAGCCTATCTTCATACGGGAGGTGCTCCACTCCCCTGATCATCCTCATGGCCCTCCTCTGGACTTGTTCCAACAGTTCCATGTCCTTTTTATGTTGAGGACACCAGAGCTGCACACAGTGCTCCAAGTGAGGTCTCACAAGAGCAGAGTAGAGGAGCAGGATCACATCCCTCGACCTGCTGGTCACACTCCTTTTGATGCAGCCCAGGATACAGTTGGCTTTCTGGGCTGCCAGTGCGCACTGAAGACAAGCTCATGTTAAGTTTCTCATTGACCAACACCCCCAAGTCCTCCACAGGGCTGCTCTGTATCTCTTCTCTGCCCAACCTGGAGCTGTGCCTTGGATTGCTCCGACACAGGTGGAGGACCTTGCACTTGGCATGGTTCAACTTCATCAGGTTGGCATCAGCCCACCTCACAAGCATCTCAAGGTCTCTCTGGATGGCATTCCTTCCCTCCAATGTATCAACCAAACCACACAGTTTGGTGTCATCGGCAAACTTGATGAGGGCGCACTCAATCCCACTGTCCATGTCACTGATAAAGATGTTGAACAAGACCGGTCCCAGCACTGACCCCTGAGAGACACCACTCGTTACTGGTCTCCAGATGGACATTGAGCCATTGACCACAACTCTTTGCATGCGGGCATCCAGCCAGTTCTTTATGCACCGAGTGGTCCACCTATCAAATTGATGTCTCTTCAGAGACAAGATGGTGTGTGGGACAGTGTCAAATGCTTTGCACAAGTCCATGTAGATGACGTCAATTGCTCTACCCCTGTACGTCAATTCCATAGACCCATCATAGAAGGCCACCAGATTGGTCAGGCAGGATTTCCCCTTAGTGAAGCCATGCTGGCTGTCACCAACCACCTTGTTGTTTTTCACGTGCCTTAGCATGCCTTCCAGGAGAATCTGCTCCAAGATTTTTCCAGGCACAGAAGTGAGGCTCACTGGTCTGTAGTTGCCCGGCTCATCCTTTTTCCCCTTCTTGAAAATGGGGGTTATATTTCCCTTTTTTCAGACATCAAGAACTTCACCTGACTGCCATGATTTTTCAGATATGGTGGACAGTGGCTTAGCAACTTCATTCGCCAGCTCCTTCAGGACCTGATGCCAATCCTGTTATTACATCTGTGACAGGTACTTTTTTTTTTGTGCTAGAGAATAGCTTTTATGTTAGAAGAGCAGCAAAGAATGAGGTTAAAAAGAACCATCAGACTTGATCTAACCCTGTAATTTTTTATTTTTGCAGGCTTCTGCTGTCAGACCATCTGTGGCCATTGTCAGTCGACCATTTATCTGACCCCTGAGAGGTAGAAACCATTCTGTTCCCTAGCCAGTTGTGCAAGTCTTTTTATGCTAGTATTTAAATAGGACTTTATTCAATTTTATTTAAATCCATTGTATCAACACTTAAGGAACCGAAGTCCTCCCACTCTGCTCTGTGGCATCCCATTGTATATCAGCATATTATTCTTCTTTGTGTCCTATACATATTCATTTCCCTTAATCTTTCATGCTAATTTATGTTTCCCTTTCCCATTCTTTTTCCCTTCTTGATTGTTATTAAATGCCTGGATGATACTTAAATGTCAGAAAAGCCCCAAGAAATGTCACATACTGGGGGAAAACACAATAGTTTATGTTTTAAAAGCCCTGAGTATGGTAATATCTATTTTCATGCTACTGGGCTGTTCCTGCCACCTCTCAGAAAAAATAGGTCTCTTGAGAGAAATAGATTTAGGTTGCTGATGGTGTTTTGATTTTGAACTTTGATACTGAAATTGGATGCTCAGAAATGAATCCTATCTTCTCTCTGGTTCAGCTCTGCTCTGATAATGGAACAATCAGCTGGTTTCATTAATTATTAATGTTAACACATGGCAAAAGCAGTTTGGAGATTCACAAGATGTGTGTGGGTCTGCTGATGGAAATGTAAAGGGGGTAATTATCAGTCTGGAAATAAATGAGAGTGGCAAATGTCAAAGAGAAGGGGGACTCAGCAGAAAGCTTAGGGAGAGCTGGAAGAATAAAAAGATATTTTATTTTACGTTCAGATGCATATCTTAAGTTACAATAAAATGAAAATTCCTAAAGCAGGGCATGTGGTTCGCATGAGTATTAGGTTACTTGGCTGAACTGTGGTCTGTTCAAATATGCATTTATAAAACTTTACAAGAATTTTGGTACTTGCTGAATGCATAGAAAAAGCAGTAAGCTATTCACTATTAAGGAGCTGTATACCTAGAGAAACAAGAATATAAATCTTATCCATGCATTTTAGTAGTTTTCTTGTGTATTTATGCTGGAGGGGGGGAAAGCAGAAGTCTTGAGACCATAGAATAAGAGCTGTTAAATAACATGAGTGCTATTTGTAGATGAATTTTTATCTACACCAGCCTATGAGGTCTAATGAACAATAATACTGCCACTGTAGAAATTAACTGTATGAATTCACCCCAAAGGGTAATACAATGGAAGGGGTTGTTCCTGTCATCTCCCTCTGCTTGCTGCACAGACACTGCTCTGTAACAGGAGCTCATGTTCTGGTAGATTCAAAATGCTGAAAAAATCAAGAACAGAAGGATTTTTCTATATGTTTTCTTCTATTTCCCTAAAGAAAAAGACTGCATTGACAAGCTTGTGCACAACAATAACATCTTATTTGAGTATCTGGAAGAACAGTTCCTAAGTGAGTGGTGTGTTCAAAACCCCTACCCTAGTATGTGATGTGTGGCCAAATCTCCTGGCCTCTAGATGTTGTCTGCATTCAGTTTCCAGGAAAGCTTTCCCTCCCAGCACCACAGTCCCCAGTGACAGCAGAGCCATCTGTGACAGATATGTCAGCCCAGTTTTATTCTGTGTTTCCTAACCCCAGCAGCACTGGAAAGCAAGACTAGAAAGGTTAACAACTCCCTCTGCCCCCAGATTGCTAAGGAGGGTTGGCACATGGGAGAATAAAATACGAAGCAGCTTTCTATTGCTTAGGCTGCTGCAGCTCATGCAGTGCCATGGATTAATCAAACTTCAGACTGTCTGATGGAGTTTTTCCCACAGAGCAAAACATTAACCAAGTCAACTGACTGCATTTTCATTTCTTGAGGGAGTGTTCAGCCCACACACCCTATTGTGTGTCTGATCACAGCGACGTGTCTGCTGTAGCAATATTGTGTTATCTCAGAGACACTTTGTGCTACATCTTGAGCTGTTGCCTCCAATGTAAAAGGAAATGGAAATTCTTGCTCAGACCTACTCAACAGAGAAATAAATTCTTGTAAATTTAGTGCCCCAAACTTAGGAAATTAAAGTAGCTGCTGTTGAAAAATACTGTGATAAATCCCCATCCATCTGGAATGTTTCATAATCCACTACAGATTGCCAGTTAACCACATACTTACTTCTATGTAATAAGAACAGATAATAGGCCATATGAGTGTAAATCCCCCAGAGGCAGCGGAAGTACATCACAATATCCCTAAATAGCATATTTTTATTAAAGCAATGCCTGCAAGCTTCTCCCTGGTACTAGAAACCTATTGTGCTAGGAATGAAAGGCCTGATTTACAGCACATAGTCCTATTAAGTGAAGCACTTAATTGCTTACTTCAAGTACCAGTTTAAATAAACTGATATTTTCTAATTAAATGTGGGAAATTACAATGTGCCTGGTTGGGAGACAAGGTTTTTAAATCTTCTTCTAGAGCATGAGGAACTGTAAATAGTCTGTTTTAGCTGTTCAGATTAAAGTGAATCTTGTCTCACAGAAAGATACCTTTGAGCAGCGGTGTGTGAAGTATTTAGGATTTTGCACATATAAATGAATCACAGATTTTTTTGCTAATTTATGGAGAACCTATTGAGGCTGGTTTGGATTTAGACTAAAATTCCTATTCATTAAATAATGGGAAAATGCAGTTTTTAAAAACACATCTAATTAATTATATTTGGATAAATCAAGATTTTCCATGCTCTATTGAACATAATGTAACTGATGACCTATTCCTGCTTGCATTAATTTTAATATTTTTCTGCACTGTTTCTGAGAAGCAACTCAGCAAACAGTAACTGCTGTCCAGAGGTTAAAAAAAGGGAAATCAAGTCAGATTGTCACAGGATTGTTAGAGTCTAAGGAAATTATGCATCTTCACATTTTATTTCATTTGCTCTGCAGTGAGTTGTTAGTTTCTGCATACCTGTGACAGGTTGTGTCATTTTTTCAGTTTAAAATTTTGCTTAACGTTTTGTGTTTGTCATATAACTGGCAGCATTTCATACACAAAGTCATACTTATAGATATATCTCCACAAATGTGTGTGAAAGTCAGCAGTGTAGTACCTGATATGGCTGCACTGCTACAGTGAAGTCATTTAAACTTGAATTGCTCTCAGAAAAGTTTTGGATTGACCCAGAATGCCTTGGAGGCCTTCCACTGAAATGCCTCCACCTGTAACCCTAAGATGTCCGGAAAACCAGCTGATTCTTTACTTTCCAGACATGTTGTTTCTGTGGATGGTCTTTACAGAAGCGAGAAAGCTGACCGCTTAGAAGTTTGCTGCTATCAAGAGGAACCAATTTTCTTTGCTGTTGCCTTCCTTCTCCTGAGGTTGCCACACGGTTGATGAGGCAAAAATTCTATCATGAACGTGTAAGAAAAGCCAGACTGAGCCTGGACCTCCCGATTTCCTCATGTATTATACATCTGATGCTCATGATAATTTCATAGGATTTCACTCTCTAAGAATAGTGCCTTCATGACCTAGAGCCTCTGGGTCTTCCTCATAGCAGGCACCACATGAATTAAGCATTCAGCTCCACCTTCACTTTTGTGCTACAGACTTAGCTTAGCTCAATTCCCAGGAGTGCTAAGCACCAGTTACAGCAAGGGATACTTTATTTATTACCGCTGGAAGCATGAAGCACTTGTGTCCATTGGGAGACTCATCTTGCATTTAGCCTCCCACAAGCCTGTGTGCAAAAGACATTATTATTTTAGAAAATTTAGCTTTTCTATGTTTGTATAGATTACAATTAGATCAGTGGGTTTTCCTCTCTCGTAGATGCAAGGGAGTTGCTGTTCTCAATTTTTGTTATACCATCAAACTAGAGAATCTGATTCTTGTAATCCAATCAAAGATGTCAGTAGCAAGAACAGTGGTTACTGACCAAACAGAAAACTGTCACTGTCTCTTTTCAATCCTGATGAGACTCTTTCCTTCATAGCTGTCTCTGAAATCTGCCAGTCTGGGAAGTGCCTGCCTTGATCGTAGGTTGTGAAAACACCAATTAGAGCCATTTGATCTGGACTAATATTGAAGTGCCTAGAGGAACTCACTCCCAAAGAGCAAGATAACTACTGGTTTCTCACATCTGGCAGATTTCAGGAGGTTTCTTATGCCTTCAAATATGAGGGGAAGGCTTCCAGAATCTAAAATCTTCCGAATCGTACAACAGAATTCCATCAAAGTTTCTCTTCGATAGAGATAACTTGCTCTTATTTAGTCTTTTTTTCCTTTTTAATTAACAAAAAACATGACTTCTGAATACAAGACTGGTTTTTCCCTCTAACTTTACGATATCTTCTCACTAAATATGTGGCATATTACCAGCACCTTTCTTACATCCAGCTTCACAGTACTTTAACGTCTGATTATCATGTTATAAGAACACCTGATAAATAACAAATTAATGCCTATTGGCAGAAAAGAAAAAAAAAAAAGCATGCTATCCAGTTAGGCACATGCATGTGCACGTGTCTGTGGAATAAATATACATGTTATAAGCACACATCTACACATGTGTGCATGCCATGATAGCTGGGTACATTTATACATAGGATAGATATAATTCTGGGTTTTTTTTCCTTTGTCAATGGATTTATTTCAGAACAGATACATCAAGTCATCAGCCATGCAAATATTAAAATCCTGGCTATTTATACCACCCATGTAGGTATCAGCCTGTATTCTCCTAACTATATAACCAGCTGTTTGTGATTCTCATGTACATTTGTTGAAAGGTCTTGCTCTGAAGTAACTTCTCTCTTTTGATGCCACAACTAAGTGATAACGAGAACTTGTGTGTGTGTGTGTGTGTGTGTATATCTGCTATATATTTAACAAACAGCATTCTTTCTCCCCCACCTCCACAAACACACTCTTGTACATATAGATTAAACCCCATCAGGACATTTCATTGTAAGTGGTTTCATCTTACTGTAATTACCAAGTCATGTGAGGAGTAGCTAAACAATTGCACAACAATGGAGATGAAATAAAGATAGCCTCTAATTAATTCCATCTAGATTATAACTAATTTTGACTGAGTTGCTCAGAACAATATCCTTAAGTCTCACGGACTTCTATAAAGAGGACTGATTACCAGCTGCTGCTCTTTGATTTTTAAAGCAGATGTGGCTATTTCCAGCTATTGCTTAAACAGAAATTATGAGGATGAGGGTAGAGAGTGGTTGATAGGCTTTGGATGGGCCCTTCGGTTAGTCTGCTACAAGCATTGCTCTGTCAGTAAGCTGGTCTGTGACAGAATTTTAAAGATTTTAGAGCTATTGTTTTTGTAATTTGTCTTTAAATTTGTAAGAACCTGGTTTTGCTTTATTAGAGACAAGTAAAAATCTGTGAGGCAATGCCATGTCAGTAAATATTTCATCATATGCTGTATGTTTAATCTACTTTGAGTCATAGTGGACCTGAAAGCAATAATGAAGGATACAAGTATGAATGTTTCTAGTCTTTGTCATTTTGCAGAAACAACAGATGAAAAATTTCTGTTGGATGGTTATCCTGCTTCTGTCTGTCAATGTAGAATTGTTCTCTACTTCATTATACAGGAAGCTTTAGTGAATAATTCATTAAAACTAATTTATATGAGAAGTTTTGCCACTTTGTTTGCTGACAAATTGCAAAATTCTCAGATGGATTTTTTTGATAGAAATTATTCATAAATTTCTAGAATAAATAAGTCCCAGATTGCTGGTAGACTGTGCTCACTGAGAGTAATGGATATATAAACTGATAGCGTAGCAGTTCCTCAAATACCACGGTGTTTAGATTTCTTGATTGGGTAGCTTCTGGAACTAGCTAATACATGGCATGTTCTTAATTATGCCTTTAAATGCAAAAGGTAAAAATCAGGGTTAGAAATTAGCTGTCTCTGATTATCTCTAGTGAATTACTCATTTAAAATGAGAGCAGATATGTGATGACTTTTGGGATAAAACTTTCCAAGCTGAGAGCCACCACCTGAAGTTGTGAGTGGGGAGGGGAAAAGTCAAAATGTTTTCCTCATCATGATACACATAAATAGAAAGGCTGCAGATTTAAGTGTGAAATAATGGTGTGTCAAATACTTTTTTCAAGAACTTATTGTTCAGTCTACATTTTCCTGTGCTAAATTTTCTGCTTCCTATTATTTTGTTTGGCTGCCTTTTCATTGCTGTAGCCTACACACCATCCTATTAATTCTTAAAGACCCAGTGCCATGTACTTTTGAAGGTGAAAGCAATTTTTAAAAGCTTTTAAAATTTTTAATTTTTTTTTTCCCACTGAAAGCAATGTTTACAAGCTCACAGGAAATACCTACTAATACATAAGGAACAAAATTGTCAAAGAAATTAGATGAGCAACTTCTGTATCGTATTGGGGTTTTGAGATTGGTACAAAAAGCGTTCAACAGTATAATCTTTCCACTGTGCTTGACATGCAGCTTAAGTTCAAACCAGTTCTTGCATCCTTTTTAGCCTGAGGGCTAGAACTCGCAGTTCTGTTTTTAGGAAAGCATCAGTGTTGCGTGTGGAAACACAGCCTGCATCATCTGTTTCCCTTACCTTGGATGCAATAGTTGTTCAATCTGTTTAGTGCTCTTTTATTGTCTTTTCATTCATACCGTGCTTGTACATTCCCTCTTTTTCACTTTAACACAGGTGTCCTTAAACTCCTTGGTTTTCACACTTGGATAATGTATTTTTAGGAATTGTAGACACGTCTGTCTGTACTAGCTCTGAGCAGCTACTCAATCAGTTCTAGACAGGCTGGCAACCCTAAAGCAACATGCAGTACCCTGAGAAGCTGCTATCTTAGCTTGTCACTGGCTCTGTGGTGATGTGCTGAATACTTTAATAATCTTCAAATAAATATTTGCTGATTATCATTGCTGATTATTGTAGGGAAGAGGCATATCCCATCTACTTTATAAAGCTGAGATAATCCTAGGGTATAATCCTCCTGAATAAATGCCCATTTTTTTAAGTAAATTAAGGCTGGATGTGGTTTTGGATTTTTTCCTTGTTTCCTCTGCCCCCTTCAGTTCTCCCTTTTTAGCAATGCTGTGCTTCTCTTACTTCCAGGGGAGCACAACAGGACCACCTAACCTCTCAGTATTAGGTCCTGTAAAGCATTGCATGGACAATTTCCCCTTTCTCTAGCAATTTCCAGCCTGCCTGAACAGTAGGAATAAAGTACCTTCCACCACATTAACATTCTGAGGCATTAGCTATGGTTTTCAGCCTAGTACCTGTCCCCACTAGAGTAGGTGAGTAATACTATTCTTTATTTAAAAGGAGAGATTTTTAAGTAACTAACACATTTGTTTCTTTTCTTCAAAGGATTCTTCCATGCTGGCACAATCTCCCATAGAATGTTCTGGAGAAAATTCAAGGAAGATCTACAGTTTTGCATTTCTTACTCCTCCAATTTTGCTTATTCAGGTATGTTGTTCAATTAGCTATAATTCCTTATTATCAACTCTCAGATTGCATAACAGGAGGAGAAATCCTTCCGTGTGTACTAAGAAACTAGCAGACTTGTCTGTAACTCATTACTGAATATGCATAGGAGGCTTGTCCTTCTTCAAGATTTCCATGGTATTTCCTCACTAAACTCTTTAGGAGGAATTAAAGAATAATGAAATAAATTTATTAAAAAGGAGCTCATAAATCCCTATGTGAGAGTTTTCAGAGCTAACATGCCTCTTGTACTTCAGGCTGGGATGTAAAAATCTTAGTTAATGGACTTCATGCATTTATGTTAAGATGTTCTAAACCTTATCATGTTGAGAAAAATGGCTGCATAGGCTTGTTCTGGTTCCAGGCAGAACAAGTAGCTCTCTCAAGTGGGGGGTTTATAAGTTGCAGTCTTCTGAGGGCACAAGCAGCTTTCCACAACTACCTGTCATCAATCTGAATATCTAATTCTGCTAGAAGCTCAGTACTGTGGTTTCTGTAGTAATTTTATGATGTGAATGCCTTTATTCAGTGGTAATGCCAGATAACTGTATTCTCGCCCTTCTAGTTTCTTCTTCCATTTTTCACTTGTTCCTGCTTTTGTCTTGCCCTCAGTTTCTGTCAGAGGAATTTGTTACACAGCAAAGTGGATCAGTGTACTGATCCAGCTTAAAAATCACCTGATTTTTAAAGCCAGCTCAGTCTCCTGACAGGTTCACACTGTGGCCTCTTGGGCAGCTATGAGGAAGAAAAGGGTGGTATTACCATGAGCTGGTGATATGATGTGATGTCTTTAGCCACATAAATCCAGTCTGAGGGACATGTTCATGAGGTTGGCTGGGCTGTCTGTAATGATCAGGGAAAGAATATACTGCAGTTCTTCCGAAAGCTGTGTTAATGTCTGACCAAGAAGCCAGTCACTCACAAAAAGGAAGCACAACCTTGAGATCAATCTAAGAAGGGTTGTAGGAAGGTGCAGCTCTATCTAGAGAAGCAATTTCTAGTTTGTGAAGAGAGTACAAGTAAACTGTCCACCCACCTTATTTTCATCTAGCTTCCTGCTCTCTGGGGCTGTGACCCTATTTGTAACAATGCCAAGTGCATGTGACCCTGGGAGTGGGGTCTGTGAGCATCTCTTCTTAGAAATAGATTGTATGAATTTATTGTGGGTTGACTTTCACTTTAAGTTTAAGGCTATCAGTTTGGGCTGTTGCACTGGGATACGCCATGAGTCCTGGACTCACTAGATTACGCATCCAACTTGAGATTTCTTTGATATTGCGAACACAGACTTGCTCCCTTAAAGGAAGCAGTATCTTGAAAGGCCATAAACCTATGTCTCCTAAAATGCTGTTTCATGGGTAATGATTCCTTTCTGCAGTCATTGAGTCATTAGTTTCTGCACTAAGTTCTTCAACCAGTAAGAACTTTCATGTCTATACGGTACCTGTTTTTTGTCTCCTGCACATCTGCATTTTCAAGATCTTATCTGCTAATGTGAAGTACTTGTTTGATACATTAGAAACTGGAGAAATGTAGATGTAATTCTGTCTACTATGTCCAACTCTTCTCTTTTCTAGATTTTGATCTGTTCATGGCCAGTGGTGGAACATGGCCTCCACAAGCTTTAGTACCTAGAATTGGGTAGATGTAGTGAGGGATCCAACAGTTTTCTGTACTTTAAGCTGAACCCCATCACAAAAGACACTCATTCAGATGTGGTAATGGCTTGCTGTAGAATGGCTGTACCTTCCATCAGCTAGCTAGCTACCTACCCTGCTTCTATCTTGGAAATTTCCACAGAAACTCTGCTTTTGGTCAAAGAGATTCTTAGGGGAATAGTAGTAATTAGAAGAAAAATGGTTTCGTTTTTCATCCTGCAAAGATCAGTTTTCAGGACTCTGGTCATAATCCTCCAAAGTGATCTTAGTGTGGATAATTGCGAGAGATTATTAACCTTCTGACTTTCTCTTTTGGTGGGTCACTGGAGGGGGGTGCTTGGGGGAAACTGAAGCAAGCAAGCTTGACTGTATTGGTTCAGCCAGCTAGGAGCAGAGTGGTAGAAATGAGCAATAGAATCAGGTCTCTGAATATCTTTCTTAGCTCTTTTCTCCCACCCCATTTTTTTTTTTTTTTTTGTTTAAATTTAGCTAGACAATGGGGCTTGCTTTTCTTAGTTCCCTTCTCAATCCCTTTGGAGTAATCTACAGAGCTTGCGCTTCATGTGCTACAGTTTCAAAATGCACCAAGCAATCTCATATCCTGTTCTCTGACTTTCCTTTGAACTCAGAAATAACTGCAACAGAAATGAACAAAATGGGTGTCTAGAATTTTTGCAGTATTTGTGAGAGTTTCAAAATCATAAGCTATGGAAATGACCTGATTGCAGATTATTCTTCTGTAGCAGAGATCTTGACTGACTTTTAAGTTTACTATCTTTTCCTGATGTATTGAGATACACAGAATAGATTTTTGTCTTTTCCCTGTGAATGCTTTTTCGCATGGCTTCCAGTTAATCCTGAAAAGGAACTTAGTCTGATCTTGAGAGAGAGAAACGTAGAAAGGAGAACTAGGCAGCCACACCCTGTTTCCACACATCTCTGTGTTTGTGCTTACTCTGCTCTTTCAGTCAGTGTCTCAATGCTAGCTAGTTCCCTCTTGGATGTGCAAAATGATACCAGGATGGTATTTCAAGTTGCAGACATTGAAACCAAAGGCCTCTTTATGATGTCTCAGTTGTGCCTCCTTTGTCCACTTGAAACAGTTTTTTTTAATGTAAGAAGCTTACTTAACCCAGGGTTTAGAGCTATTTTTATCTAGTACAAAATGTGCAGGGAGAGATGGTATTCAGAGATAGAGGATAGTACTGCTTGGTTTTCTGAAAACTGTTTTCTGAAAAGCCTAGAAAATATTTAGGTATTCTGCATACCCATATTGTTTGGGTTAATTCTGGAGGACAAGGAGGCAGATTCATCTTCAAAAGCCCACTGATGTAGTCAATTCAAATCAACTGTAATTCCATTGCTTTGGTTGGCACTAACTTCTACTGAGATTCTGAATCCTTATCTCTGAGTCCTAGCAAATACATATGAAAATTTCTCTTTCTCAGACCACTAGTCCTGCACTATTTATAATAATAAATAGAACCCCTTCTGTGTTCATCTCATTGACTAGGTACCAAAATTGCCGTTACTGTAATAATATATCAAAGCCTAGTATCTTCTTAAAGCACAGATCCACAGGACGGCTTGGAGGTTAGCAGACCCCTTTATGTTTCAGTTCCCCAATATCTAATTGGAAATGTTTATGTTAGTGGTAACTTGTGGATGGGAGTGAGCTTTGCAGAATTAAAAACACTGGGGCAAAGATGACTGATAAAATTTTTCAGGCTTTACAAAAGCAGCTATGTCACTAGTACAAGATGATTTCACTCCACCTTAAATGGAGAAGCATGTCTGTTGCCATTGTGAGCTTTTAATCACTCCAATTACAGTGCTTTTCCCATCCTGGCAGCTGGCACACACAGCAGTCCCTTGTTAAGGCTTGCAGGAGAGGTGGATATTTTTGTTTTAGTCAAGTAAATGACCACAGCATCAAGCACAGTCCCAACAACACCCAGCAATTTACTCAGCTGGAGAATGTGTTGATTTCACACAGCAGATGTTTAATGCAGTACTCACTATAATGTGCACAATAACTGCCTTCCAGAGCATGCAGCAACACAAAGCTTACTGAATGCAGGGGGTTATTAAAAAGCCACTATACCAGAGTTAACATTAAACAAGAGCACAGTTGAAAAAAGCTGTGCTTGTTGTAGCTAGAGGTTTAGCAACACAGGCTATTTGGCTTTGGTATCAAAAGTGGGTAAACTCAATAATAGCAGAATAAAAATGCATGCGAAGTGACAGAGGAAAACATATGCTGCAATCCATATAAAGGAGTCACATCATGTCAAGTGTATGGAGAAGCTCTAGCACTCAACCCCACTCTCTTGCAGCTTCACCTGAATGGCTGCACTGCTGACTTCTCAAGCAAGATTACTGCAGAGATTTTGGCTAACGGAGGCGAAACTCTTTTCCCTTCCTAACATCATTAAAAGTTCTGGTATTTTCACAGAGAATATTACTCCCCAAGTACTTGATGAACAGAGAGACAAAATAGTTCCAGTTGCACTGAGGGTTTTCACAGCAATCACAATTTTCCACATCCCAGAAGTAGATCCTGTTGCTGTCATACAAAATTAGTAGCAAAGCCTGAAAAAGGATTTCACCCTCCACAAAAACATGTCATGACTTATAAAGGGTAAAAAGATTTAGTAACTAGCCAAAGGCCAGAGTGGAAGTTTGGTGTGTGTTTTTGTCCTAGTGGCAATGCCAACTTACGCAACAATGGTTGACCAGACAGTGTCCTGAGCTGTGGAACTGATTAGGGTGGAAATTTACAGTTATGGGTCTTGAGAGGGTTTTATCTGGGGGGGGGAGGAGGGAGGGGTTGCATGTTTTGGAGTTCTTTTTCCACTCTCCAATATAGTCTGCTCTTTTCCTTCACTTTGCATATCCAAAAAGTCAGTCAGATACTTCTTCTGGCACAATGAAAGGGATGGTTCTAAATCATGTTTAATTGATTCTTGCAGCTGTGTTACCCAATATTTTACTATTACTGCAAAGCTCTAAGCTTCCAGGAGTTCCTCAGATTGTCTTCAGAAATGTGTTCTCTGGAAAAGGACTCCAAATAACACTGGGTTAAGAGCCCCACTTAAAACACAGTGTCAAAATCAGTTGCAAAAACTCTATTTGAGAAGAAACATCTTAATGTATTTGCCACTGTAACACATTAACACGAAGTAACTTCTGCGCCAAAATCAGCTGCATTGCAAAGTTCTCCAAAGGCACTAGGATAACATGACTACTTCTTGCATCACCATCTCAGCATTTCAGAGTGGGTAACCCTGGGACATAACAAGGCTGGGTTAACAAAGGCCAGGTCTCAGACTAGGAGAGGAGCTGCCAGAGAAGAATGGGTCTATACCACCCCCCTTAAAAATTTTTCCTCTTAATCCCCAGCGGGCCTTGCAGCTCTGTGAAGCTGGTTGTTTAGACCTTTTTTTACTTTTGGTTTAATATACCACTTCTCTTTGATGCTCAGCTGGGACTGTAGATGGTAGTGCTTTCTCTAGTGATCAGAAAGTCTGACAGAAATGTTGGCTTCAGCTCTCATATGAATAACAATGAAATGAGAAGCCAAGAAATATGAGCAAAACACAAATACCCTGGAGAGAGATGTGTCATGGTTGTGGTTTTACACCATCCTCCCGTGCCCTCCTTTTCCTTGCTGTAAAAGTTTGTTTGAAAGTTGCAGAATAAAAGTTGGTATGGGATCTCCTTCTTATTTATAACAGTGCAGAGCCACAGGCTTTCTTTCATATATGACCTCAGAAAAACTGACTGCAAGATTAGTGCTCATCCTCCATGTATCCTGTGAGTTAAAGGTCCCCTTTGGGATTCTAAGTGACTTCTAGCAAGCTAAGGTGTGTTGGTTGTTCTCAGCACCTTGCAGAAATAGCCTTGATGTATTGTGGGGGCATTTCATTTTATTTTACTTTATTTTATTTTATTTTACTTTATTTTATTTTATTCTTTTTCCCTCATTCAAGATTGAGCTCTGCTGTCTGAAGGTAACTTCAGACTTTTATTGATTTCACTGTGTGAGGGTCTAGATGCCAGGTTTTCTGTGCCCTGAAAGCAGACCAGACCATTCTGTGAGGCCCCAAAAACCTGCTCTAAGGGCCCAGCTTTGCCGACTGCCTGCACCCAGCAACCTCTATCCCTGTCCCTCTCCAAAGTAAAAAGGTGGCTTAGCACACTTTAGCTTTGAAATAAGAATTTGTCTTTAAAAGTCACCTTTTGGTTGTTCTAATTAATTGTACTAGTTCTTACCCAAAGTATGTGTTGTTGGAATCTGCTTGGTGATATTGCAAGCAGTTGCAGGTGCCCAAAAGGACTGCTCTGAGTGTTTGCAGGCACCAAGGAGGGCAAAAACAGTACTCATTTGTATGTTGCTTCAGAGCTACCTTTATTCAGAAAGGCTCAGGATTGCTATGGCAACCCCAATCACAAGCTGTCAAGGATTCATGCTAAAACTCGGAATGGCTCATGCTTCAAGGGCTTTTCTCTCTTCCTCTTATTTTTTCCATTGCAGAAATCACTTCTGAGCAGATGGGCCTATAGCAGCTTTATCATGGACCCTTTATGTCCTGGGAGCCCTTTGTTTCCCAGCTCCACAGGGCTGAGCAAATGCAGCTGCCTTTGGAGTCAGTGGGAATATCAGGTGTTTGTTTTCCAGTTACTCAGATCAGCAGGATCCTTGCAATGAAATCACCTAGTCCAGTGCGTCTTTTCAGTTCTGTAATATCTTGGTGGGGCGAGGTCTGTAACTCCTGGTTGTGCATTGCTCTGTTTGGAAAGACTTACCGTTATTACAGCCAGAAAACCTTGGTGTTTTCTGTGTGCCAAAACTTTAGGGCCCTGGGAGAGGAGCTCTGTTAAATCTTGTAGGAGTGGTGTACAAGATTATTGCCTCATCTATTCCTTACACCCTGCTCCAAAAAAGTTACTTTCTTGATTGCAGAAGCAATAACTTATCACCTACATGTTCACCTCTAGCCTCAGCTTAGAACTGTGAGCTCCCATGGATGGGAACTTATTTGGCTACTTCTTGGACTGTCATGGTTCTGTCTCTCTAGCTGCTTGCTTGGTCCTGTCTTGGGTATCTGTTTACAGTGGCATAATCACACCTTTATTTTTTCTATCCTTACCATGGTTATGCAGATAACATGTTTACACAAAGCTCTGTTCATCAGATGAGCTTTATGATGAACAGCAGATCTGGAGAATTCCTTTGCTTGCCCACAATGCAGGAGAATACATCAGGGAGATCTCTTATCATGTTTTATTCTCTCTGTGCTGAATGCACTTCAGAACCACCTTCTCCCAAACTGAAACGTGAAAAGCAATTCTGATCAACCCACTAACCTTCCTGTCCTTGCTGCTGGTGGACAGAATTCTTACACAGCTAAATTGCTCTCCACTTCTGAGAAAACAACCTCCTTTATTTGCTCTTAATCACATTGGATGGTACCAGGGGCACTGTGGTTACCCAATTCACCCTTCTTCTACCTGCCTAGAGTTTACCCCAAGTTTATCAACTGACAAAAACTGGAAGACCTTTATGGACCTGAATTTCCCTGATTTATCTGATTCTGACCATTTGCTGAAACAACTCCAAGTCCATCCAAGATTTTACACAACTGGAAGTGGTGCTCACAACTTACAGAAGAACTCCTTCGCACTTTCACCCTTTGGCTGAAAGGGGAAACAGTTGTATGGGTGGGGGGGATTTCCTGGATCATAGCAGCTGAAGCAGGAAATGGGGAAAATACAGCCAAAACGACTATCTCAGTTCTCTAAAGAGCATGCTTCAGTGAGATTCCAGACAAATCTGGCTTTGATTGTCTCTTATTTGATATAACGGAAAGAGGGATCTCATTTTTAATTTTATTCTTAAGGTAGCAGGTCAGCATGGCCAAAAGTGAATAGGAAGAGTCTGAGGTATTGCTAAATACTAAAAGAAAGTAAAGGTGATGTGACGGGTTATGCTGTTATTGTCGAATTGAGCTTTAAAAACCCGAACATACAGTATTTAATCATACAATCTTACATATTGTGCTTTATGAATATATTTGTTAAATAGTGAGGTTGGTTAAGTAGTGTCCTTGGTACCTACTGAGGGAAGATCTCCTCCTCCTTGTTTTGATACCAGGTGTGGGCAGCTGTAGTCTCTCAGAGCTATTTCTGACAACGAATAAATTGCACTGCATATGAAATGACTGGTGCAGCATGAAGACTCCCACAGAAATAGTTCACAAGTGACTACCCTGTCTCTATCTCAAGCCTACAACAGTAGATGTTTACAGGGCATAGCAATCTAACAATAATTTTAGTATCAATCTTATTACTTCTGAGTGAAAATGCACAAGACAACCCCAAAATATTTCCTGGGCATAAAGCCAAAGCAGAATAATTTAACCACATTGAAGTATTTCATATTTTGAGCACTTTTTTACACAGTAACACATGAAAATCACCATGTTCTCAAAGAAAACAGAGGTTTTGTAGAAAGAGTCCTTTGTAGTGGCAGAATATTTTGTCACTGAATTTTGACCCATTTTCCCAAGGGGATTTCTAGAGGAGTAATGTTCAAAAGTCTGATGCATGTGCAAATCAGACTCTTAGCCATGACTATAGGAACAGAGTTAAACTGGTGTTAGGGGATTAATAACACTCCAGGTCTGAACAGAAGAGAAGTGTGAGGGGGTGGGAGGTGGGTCTAATTTCATGGTTCCTGCCAGTGTCAACCCTGGCATATGTATAATTAACCTACTTGATTAGCATCACAGAATAAAAATATGAATGGGGGAGTTATTCTACTCTGCCAGTCTCTAGGCTGAGGAGCTGGAAGGAGCAGAGAGAGGCAGAGCGGTGGGCAGCAATGCCTCGAGGATAGAACAGTTGGAAATGAACTTTGGCTAGCTAGAGGCTTAGCATGACTTCCTTTTGCCCTGTTTATGGCAAAGCTCCAGTTACAGCCTCCTTCCTGAAGTGAAGTTATGGTCTCTCCACAGAACATAAGGCAGCTTGTGCAGTCCTGTTCTTATTGCTCCTGTTAAAAGGCATGGAGAAATGACCATAGGAGTCACAGATAGGTGTTCCTAGGCCAATGTGTTAAGTACAACAGTCCTTCAGAATAAATAACTCCAACAGTTCTTACCTAATACACAATTCACACAAAGGAGGGAGCACTAGCTACTTTTTTCCTGTCCCAGACAAAATAACCAAGGCAACCTATCCCTTCTCCAGAAAGTGGAAGTAAGAATAAGTAGCTACAGAATCCTGCAGGGCAGATGTCTGATAACAAATCCATTCAGTTTAGCTGTCCCTTATGGAAAATAAAGGAATAGAAGAACTCATTATTGCCAGTGCCCTGCACAGGAGCTTAGCAGCTAGCAGTAGAGACAGCTCAGATTATAAGTGTATTTATAATAGAGTCTTTTAAGTCTGCCCCATGGAAGGATTTGTGAGTCAGCAAACAGGCCTGCAAGGGGCAGGCCAGCACAAAAAGGAAAACTGCCACAAATTATCCAGCCTTGAACATGCCACAGTCTGCCTCTCTTTTCTTTATCAATAATCATTGTTCTGGGGAGGAGAGGTTTGCTATTTTCTGATTTCTTTGGAAGGTAAGTGTGCAGATGGCAAAGAAAAGTGTTGTCTTGTGACAGATTTGAATAAAGCAGGTCAGTCTGTCTGAGTTGTGAGCATGAGTCAGGCTCCCTTCACCAGTCAGGAAAGCCCAGGAAAACAGTAAGATAGGACCAACATTTTAGGGATAAGTGCAGGAAACAAAGAAATGTGTGTAGGAGGAGATCAGAGTGGAAATCGGTGTCAAAAGCCCAGATTTGAATGATGGGACACAAAGTAGGAGGGTGGCTGGAGAGAAAGAGAAAAGCTGCTGCTGCTAACAGATGTAGCAGTAGAGCATGAAAAAGTTCTGTGGCAGAAAGTAGAAAGGTAGACTGTCAAAGGCTAAAAGAAAAGAGAGTTGACAATGGAACCATGAGCAGAAAGGACAAGGCCTGCAACTAGAAACAGGAAACAGTACAAAATCACTGCCAAGAGGAAGCCAACAAAAATCCGGTCCCATCAGTGCCCCAGCTATGCTGACGTTCTCACTCCCACTCCTTTCAGGGTAACACCTAAAGTGAGCTGCAGCCATTCATGGTACAAACTCATTGTTTTGTGTGAGATCACAGCCGTGAGGCTGTTGTATTTTCACTAGAGTAGTAGATTTCACTGATTATTTTAGTTTGACTAAATCTTGTGTTTTGCTAGGATACAGGCACAGATGCTGGTTTAAACAGCCAAACAAATTGAGATGTACAAAATGGGCCAGATCATTCCCTGATGCATTAAACATGGATGAACCTTAACCAAAATCTTTTAAAATCACATTTACTTCTGTTTGTCACTAGCAAAAGTGTGAGTTAAGCATGCTGGAACCAGCTGAGGCCCCTGATTCCTTGAATTAAGGACGTTATATACTTAAACCCACTTGTAATAAGGACAAGAATTATTGCAATCTGTAGCTCAGTATCTTGAATAAAGCACTTCTGGGATTCTGGAGAAGACTTGGATAGTTACTGTGCAGTGTTCCTGAAGCCAGCCTCTGAGTGTCTGAGCCCACTGTGATGTTTTCCATAGAAGTTACAAGAATTAAGAAGAGATTGTACCCTGGCTTTCAACTGGCTTCCAAAATGGTTTTGTTACTGGTTTCAGGATGTGAGCGAATTAAGCAAGTTAATTGTGTTTTGCTTTGTTTTTGTTTTTTTTTTTTTTTCATTTCCTTGTACTTCAATGGAAAGAAAAGTAGGAAACCCCCTTGCAAATTAATCTGCCTGTCGTGGTTTAAGCCTCTATAACTCATGCAGTTTTGCTCACTCATTCCCCCCTCTTTCTTCCCCCCGCTCCCGGAGGGATGGGAAGGAGAATTGAAAGAATGCAACTCCCACAGGTTGAAATAAGAACAGTTCAGTAACTAAAGTATAACACAAATCACTACTGCTACCACCAATAATAATAATGACAAGGCAAATACAAGGGAAAAGAATACAATCGCTCACCACCTATACCCAGCCTGACCACGCAGTGCACCCCCACCTTTCCGGATCTCTGCTCTCTGTTTTACACCCTGGGCATGACGTGCTGTGGCATGGAATACCTTTTTGGTCAGTTTGGGTCAGGTGTCCTGTCTCTGCTTCCTCCCGCCTTCCCCTCCTCCCTGGCAGAGCCTGAGACTCAGAAAATCCTTGATCAGACCAAAACATTACCAAGCAGTAACTGAAAACACTGGTGTTATCAGCGCAGTTCCCATGCTGAAAGTCAAAACACAGCGCTGCACCAGCTACCAAGAGAAAAATGACTGCTACTGCTGAACCCATGACACTGCCTTAAACTCAATTTACTTCTTAGCATTATTTGCTTTTGTTCCTTTCCGCTTTTGTTTTTGGGCTACATTTGTGCTTCAGTCCTGGGAAGCTTCAGAGATAGAAGACCTGTGATCTCCCAGAATACACACTGCGCGAAGTACCTTTCACTGTGTAAGCGCAGATCTGAATTTATACAAGTAGCCTGAGATAGGCAACAGCTTCTGGGAAGAAGTGATTAAGAGGGACTCTTTAATGGGAAGTGTGCCACATTTAGTGCAGTATAGAACAAAATTTTCACAACACCATTTTCAGAATTACATCATCATTAATGGCTCATGGTAACAACCATTACTGCAATGATATTGTCTGTCTGTCCCCAGCCTTTTGTCTTTGAGCTGAGAGCACGCCACACACATGGTCACTATTAAACTTCATGGCACTACCCTGGAGTAGATAAAAGTGTAGAGAGAGTAGTTAATGGAACTGGAGTCCCTCAGTGTTTATCTTAATTTACCTCACAGTAACAATGCCATTTTTATATGGTGAGGCTTTGTTTATGATCAAATGTGCTCTAGGCACAACAATTTCTGACCTTTACAGAACAAGAAAATGGCAAGATTTTAGACTGAAGTGTTCTTCGTGGTCATTCTGAAGATATCGCAGGTCTAACTTTGTCACCAGAAGTTAGGCACAGCCAAAAAAGTTCTCATCTTCCTTTCATCCTTACAGATGTGTCTATCTGTATCACTGTTTCTATCTCCGATTTCATTCTCACCCTCTCATTCCATCCCTGTCACTCTGAAATGATGTCAAACACCATAGTCAGGTTGGGGAAAAGGACTGATGTGCTGAGAAGCTGATACATTGGCAGATTAAAAATTCTCCGTTTGGGCCAGATCTAGAGACTGTGGAAGTCCAGCTGAATCCCATGGATTTCAAAAAGATCCTGTGAGAACTCAAATGTGAATGCCTGCTTCATGTTTTATGTCTCCAGAGAAGGAGGTGGCTTTAAAGGAAGGCTGTCCCATCCACTCCTTCAAAGCTTGTCGTATGGTCCTATCACACCATGTGCTCAACCCTCCTGATAAGCTTCAGATCATTCTAGCAAAAGAGTCTCTACCTTTGCATATTGCCAGGAAGAAATAATTGTTCAAGGAAGCAAAATCTACACCTTCTTGTATCCACAGTTGAGATGCAGTGGGCATTGGAAAGAGAAAGTGGACACAGCTCTGGGAGACAATAAAGGTTTCTTTTCCTGCCCACAAAGGTCAAGACTTCTTCACCAGAAGGAAATGTTTCCCACTCATTGCTTTCACACTGATAAAAAACTAGTTAGTCAAAATAGGGGGATTGGGGCTATCTAGCTCAAAATCACACCTGAAATTAGGTAATTTAATTCCATTATTTGCACATCTTCTGGTTTTTTATGTGATTAGTCAATAAAATCAATGTGTTGGAGTTCATATAGAAGATATATGTATGCTTCCAGTGCAAGACAAAAAGCAGTAAGCAAATATATGTAATGAGTGCTTTGCTACACAGTTACCATAGAGACAGCATGTTAAAAGGGCTGTTTTCTTTATACCTTATCACTGATATACAATTAAAATCAACACCTTATCTATTCTTGTTGAATTCTTTTTGCTTCTGTGGCACACAGACGAGGTGCTGAATTGGTGTTCATATTCTTGTGTTTAAGACAAATGAACAACCTGTTTCATGCATACTCCTCCAAGCTGCTGAAAATCAAGAATGCAGACTCAGTCCCGCCCATCTCTGGGGTTGAGCAGAGTTCATATTTCAGAGCTCTTCACTTTGTTCCCTAAACCATGCTCACACAATTTCCTGTTTAGATGCAAAAAAAGGAGCTAAAGAGATCTTGGTGCTTCCTGTTCTAAGCTCAGTACAGTCATTTCTTCCACAGCAGCAGCTGCTAATGTCAGGATATTTCTTTGAAAGGCACTTGAATTAATTTTTCTCGTTCTTATCAGTTCAGATGGCTCATTTGTAAATGAGTTTCAAAACCTAATTTCAAGTGGCCAAAAAATAATTGGATGAAACAGGTTCTTTGGATTGTAAAAGCATGGGCTCATGTCAGAGAAATACAAAGCACTCTGGAGACAGTTAATACCTTAGGAAATCTCTGTAAACTTTGCTAAGAAGGTGCAAAATACCTGAATTAAAGTTCTGCAGACACTGCTGTTCCTTTGCTATATTATCTACACTCCTCTAAGGTTTAGAAAAGGGTCTCGATACTTGTTAGTTCCTACAATTTCAACCTATGTTGTTTTACTGAGCTTGGAGGTGAAGTGATGCATTCTGGATGCTGTTGCAATGTGCACTGGGTATGAATCTTGCATTCGGTAGCTCAGAAATACACAATCTGCCTGCAACCTAATTGTACAGTGCTGGAAAGCTTTGCTGCTGAGGCCCTTTGGTTGTTAATTTATTCTTTGCTTTCAGGAAATTAGAGTGTCACACTGACCAAGGTTAATAGATTCGCTGAAAGGCCAGCAAGACACATGTCATATGAGCAATTAAAAACAATTCCAGTTGAGGCATCTTTCTTTTTCTGGTTGGTTTGACTGAAATCTTTCCAAGGTGACAAGTCTGAATACAAGCTCTGGAAAAGCCAAGAGAGAAACCTTTCAGAAGAAAACAAGTTTTTAAATGTACAGGAAGATCAAACCGCTCAGGGCTCTGAGGATTCATACACAGGAGCCCTCAAAGGCCTGGCTGCAAAAACTGCTGAGCGAAGTCAAGACCCCCGTTCCAGAGTATATTCCTTCCCCCAAGATTGATTATGTCTGGGAAATATAAGGACATAAACCAAGTGCCATCATGGTACACCTTTTCACCACCTTCAATATCCCCTTCCCAATTTTAGCCTCTACCCTGAATCTGTTTTCTGCTCTATATTATTTTGTCACTAATTTCACAATAATTCTTCAATTACTGTAGATGGGAGAACAGGGAAATCCATCTGTTTGATGCTCTGTATCCTTATGGCTCTTCCTGACCTAAATTTGGAAAGGCTCCACCTTGCACCTCCTTTCCCTTCCTTCAGGGTGCTGACTCCCAGGCACCAACAGATTTAAATTGAAGTACCAAATGCCAGCAGTCTGTCCTGTCTAGCTCCCAGCAATTAATAGTCTCACAGAAGGGACAGATTAGCTGCATATGAAGCAGCATCCTGAATCATGCTGTAATTTGCAAGCCATCATATTCAAGTTATGAAACCAGAGCTGTTTACTTGCATATGCAAAGCCAGAAACTGGTGATGTAAAATTTCCTTTCTGTTTCAGGATAAAGAAAGCTTTGGATGTCAGAGGATGTCTTCAGTAATGAACTGAGATCCCAAATTAGATGTTGCCTCTTTTTGACATCATCCGGACAATTAGTGCTATTTGTGTGGTGTAATGAACAGCAGCACACAACTCGGGGGGAGAAGAACCCAGAATCCAGCCGTGCTGTTGAGGCAGGAGGTGGGTTCTCGGGTTTTTTTCTTCAAGTATTTGTACACTGTAACTTTATGATTCTGTGGACATTGCAAATACAGTAATAAGTACTTTTACATCTTCAAAGTGCTTACAGATAGTATCTTACTTAATCTCCTAGTGAATGAAAAGAAGAAAACTATCAGTAACAGATAAGTAAATGATTTAATTTTGTGAAAGAATTCAAAGCTTGCAGGGAATTAAAGGCCTGATGTGAAGCTAAATCAAAGCAATGGAAATGAGCTGGAACTTGGATCTATCCAAGCTTTCTAGTAGGCAAAAGTGAACTTCACCACTCTTCAAATATGATCTAGGTATGGAGGCCCTTGTTCAGGGAAAGGAAGAGGGAAAGGACAGAAGTATACAAAGAGCCAAGCTGAGATCCCTGGGGAACAGCACTCATGGTTTCACTGCCAGCAGTGTGTTGGGACTGGCAATAGCTGATGCGAAGAAATGTGCTCTCCCTCCAGCCCCCTACAGTGGCTGTTTGACTCCTACCAGGGCAGTGAGCTCATGGCTCTGCTTGGTGTCTGCCTACCTTGCCCTAGCCGGAGCCAGGCCTGCTGCCGCCCTTCTGTCATCTGCCAGCATCACTATGCTGGGAATAAATGCCACATGAAGGAATAAATGCCACATGAAGGAATAAATTAGAGCTAGAGTGTCCAAATCCCAGAGAAGTGCCCAGTTTACAAATTAACACAGTGCTTCTCACAAAGATCTTGGCTTTTTGTCTTACATGGAAGGCTAGGTGGATGAAAATATTTCTTTTTAGATGGTAATTATAGAATAGGAGGATTGGGGTCGCAGAAAACTAAAATCTTTGCAAGAGCCAAGTTCTGGTTTGAAAGTGCTCCTTTCTTTCAAGATCTTCAGCTATTCCCTGCATGCTTAGGAACACTTTTTGAAGAACCATTTTTGAAATGGTGCAGCACAAGAAAAACATTTCTTCTTCAGAGAGCGCTGAATACTAATTTACTGCTAGCACACTGTGGAAACAGAAGACTCATCATGGTCCCCTTTCATAAGGATATTTTTTCCCTGTCCTTTTTGAATTTTATACTGTGACAAATTAGGGTTAAAGTGTTCTGTTTTCTCAGCTCTACTCTGATGCTGTACAAGGCCTACCTAACACTGTTTTTCCATGGCACTGCTCAGATATAAGAATGACCAAAGGCATTCTGTAAGGCTGCTAAATAGGCAACATCAAGCAATGACAAGAGGAGCAAGTATGTAAACACGGCAGACATTATATCCACCCCACTATCCTACATACTGATGTGAACACTGGCACCAGTTAAGGCACGATTGTTTTATGTCTGGCAGGCCAGCACATCCCAGCTAGGAACCAGACTGGCTTTGAAAGACCTATTCTGTTGCCAGCTCTTGGGTAGATTTTTGGTATGAACATCTGAGCACTGTTTGGGCGAGGAACCTCACTGCTTTAGGTTAGAGTCCATTCATGCCAGGTATTTTGTTATTGTTCAAAGTTCCTTTAAAGTAAGCTGGATGTCCTGGGTTCAGCAGTAGCAGTTATTTTTTCTCCTTCTTAGTAGCTGGTGCAGTGCTGTGGTTTTGACTTTCAGCCTGGGAACAGCACTGATAGCACTGATGTTTTTCGTTGCTGCTCAGTACTGTTTAGTCTGACCAAGGACTTTCTGAGTCTCAGGCTCTGCCAGGGAGGAGGGGAAGGCGGGAGGAAGCAGAGACAGGACACCTGACCCAAATTAACCAAAGAGGTATTCCATACCACAGCACATCATGCCCACTATATAAACTGGGGGCAGTTACCCGGAAGGATTATATCACTGCTGGCTCAGGCTGGGTATCAGCCAGGGGGTGGTGAGCGGTTGTATTCTCTTCCCTTGTTATTTCCCTTATCATTATTATTATTGGTGGTAGCAGCAGTGGTTTGTGTTGCACCTTAGTTACTGGACTGTTCTTGTCTCAACCCGTGGGAGTTACATTCTTTTGATTCTCCTCCCCATCCCTCCGTGAGTGGGGGGAGGAAATGGGGGGGAGCTAATGAACTGTGTGGCTGATTTATGGCTGGGCTTAAACCATGACACTGGATCTTTAGGGAGGAGTGGAAAATTCCCCCACAGCTCTTCAGGCTTTATGCATCTAAAGGCTCCTTCTATCCTTGTGGGTACATCAGGGTCTTTTCAGGAAAAGCCTGACGTTCCTCAGTACCACTGCAACCCAGGCAAATAAAAGCTCCCTTACACGTGCATTAGTGCTAAGCATAGGCCTGCAATCTCCACCAGAGAAAGCGTTTCAGATTGCCTCAGGCCTGTACCCACATACCACCTTGCCAACAGAGACACAAGGGAAGTCTAGACTGAGGTGCCTTGGTATTAATTTCTAAGCCAAGCTAGGTTTTATCTTATAATGATGGTTCATTAGACTAAATTACGTATTTAATGACACCTTTGAATCATTTTATGTTTTCAGAGAATTAATTATGAAGACATTCCTGACTTGTGAAGCTTAAATGGGCAAATGCATCTGCAGATTTTGTCCATCATTGGGATTATAGGATTATATATTAATCTTTCACAGCCATGAAAACATGTGGAAATTAGTGCTCAATGGTTCTCTTAAAGCTCATTATTAGAAAACACAAGACAATCCAAATGTGTAAAATGCATGCACCTAGGAAAGGCTTTCAAAGTGTGTGTCTGCATGGTGATTAGACCATAAACCATGTCCTGATTCACTGTAAGAAAAAAAATAATGGGTCCACAGCACTCCTAGACCTCCATAAATCTCCAGATACTTACAGGAATGGTTTCCTTTTCCACTTGATCAAATAGTGGTTTAAAACAAGGTTAGTTGATAGGCAGAGAATTAAGGTATGTCCAGACCTGCCATACAGTCAATAAAGGTGATGTATGGTGAGAAGCAGGATTTAAATCCCTTTTTATGTGAGATGCTGAAGTTACTCTAAAAGGCTGTCATTACGAGAGGTTGTCTGATCTAAAGCTGAAGGTATTCTCAGAAATTAATCAAACTAAACTGAGCTTTGGAGAATATCAAATGTGAAGTGGTGTTTGATTCATGTGCTATTCGTTTGGATAACTGAAAGGTTGAATGAGAAAAGAGCAAAAAGGGAGCAAAGTGCAGGCATACAACTAACTCACTACAGCCAATGCTTCTGATAGCATAATTATAATTGAAATGTTCTAATTTTGTAAAGTGTATGAGCAATGCCAGGAAGCATAGATAACCTGGTATTCATTAGATTGATCTGAATTTTTGCATGGTGTTTTTCAGATCCTGTAGCTTTTTTTGAGATGGATTGTACACTGAAATGAAAGAGAATGACCCTGGAAATGATTGGACTCTTTCCATGCAGACATGGCTATGCAAAAGTTATCTTCCAGTTTTTATCTTTTCTTCTCTGGGTGAATCCCTCCAGTGATACCAAGTTTTCAGACCTGAGAAGGACAGCCTGGCAATACCTTCCAGTTCTGAATGGTCCCGTAGTGGCACAAGTAGCTCTAATCTGCAGAAAGACTTCCCCAGAGATCATATCAAAGAGGCTGTTGTCATACTGAAATGAGACCAGATGGTCTTGTTCTAAATTTTGGAGGGGCCTCTCCCTGCCCTTTGGCATGACACACCTCTTTATATTCACATCCATGTGTAATTAATTGCATCCATGGTAAATTTATTTACATAATTAATATCCACATATATAATTTGAAAGGATTCAACTGAGCAGAATTATATCAGCCTAGTGCTTAAAGCTAGTTTCTGAAATTACATGTTCTGCCTGAAGATTTCCTGAGTTGAAAGCAAGTCTTAGCCTAGTCTGTTCTGGCTGTGGCCTTGGCTTTTCTTTGCTCCCAAGCACAATTACAAGGGAGTCTGTGGTAGCTGCATAGAAATTGTTTTGGTTAAGAGCTTTCTTTTCTTGGTATAAATCAGAGTCCAGCTCTGACTTAATTGCTGCAAGTATAGCATAAATTCCCTTAAACCAGCAGAACACAGAGCACAGCTCAGTTCTGTCCTCTTCTTTCTTGCATGTCTCAATGTCACCATGTTTCTCCCTTGACCCTTTTGAAGAATGCAGCAAAAAATATTCGTTCTCTCCTCGAGCCTTTTAATTTTTTTTCTTATGTTTTCTCTTTTATTTTTTTCTCCCAGTTTCTTCCCAGTCTTGGTTTTTTTTCTCCTTCCTCATTTCACCTAAGCTCTGGTCATGCTGAATAAAGTGACATCTCCTGCAACAGGCAATTTAATTCAAACAGAGATAGCACATATTCCTTTTTTTCTTTTTATAGCAATCTTATTCAAGTAGGCAAAGGTTCTCTGCATTGTAGTCTGTGATCAACTTGACTGAGTTAACCAGTACACTCTACTAATGCAAATAATTTTCCAGCTAAGGTCAGTTGAAAGAAAATACATGTTTTAAGCAAAGTGACATTAAAAAGTAACTCAGCTGGTTTAGCACTCCTGAAAATTTGGCAATGGAGAATTTGCTAAGGATGTCAATATTTTTGAAAGTTTTTATTGGATGGGGTACTTTCCACATCCTGCAGTTATGTATGTGTCCTGGGTTCAGCTGTAACAGTTATTTTTCTCCTTCTTAGTAGTTGGTGCAGCACTGTGTTTTCAACTTTTGTCTGAGAACAGTGCTGATAACACACCGACGTTTTTGTTAGATGTTTAGAAAGATGTTAATTCAGATTACTTAGTCACTGGCTAGAAGGACACTTATGAGAGATGCAGGAGGCTTAAACACCTTCTCCAAAACAAAGATCATTTTAATGTTTCCTAGCTAATGCTTGAACCAGGGTAAAATATGAGGGACCTAAACTGCAACACTGGGGCAGAAATACTGCAGTGGCTTTATCAGTGAAGAGGGTGGGTGGGAAAGTGGTAGGATGCTCAGGATCCTGGTGAGAATCTGTTCCTGCCCCTTTCCAGATAAAGAGTGGGAGGGACACTCCATCATTCCTAGAGAATGGATATTCCTCTCCTTGGAGATTCAGACCAGAAATTCAAGTCACCCTGAACATGGTCCGTATGTTCCTATAGAAAGTTCATGTTTCAGCAATCAAAAGGTTTTGTTCCAAAAAGAATACAGATTTTTTGCTGTTGACTTCAGTATGACCAGGATTTCACTTTTAAATTGCCTTAAAATCTTTGGCATTTGGCTGCAGCTGATTTCTCTTACAAATCCCTGAGGTCATGATTCAATAATACAATAAATACAGTTTAAGAGCATCTTGTGTCAGATCAGAAAAGTCATGACACAGAATCACATCACACAGAACACTGATCAAGATTAAGCAAATTCACCTATTCAAATGCATAAAAAACCAATGGCAAGTTCATGTTGAATCAGAAGTCTCAATCCCAGATAAGGCATTTTCTGCAGCTACTGCTCCAATGTTTTTACTGTATCAGAAATTGGCTGTCCTCTTCTAGGCAGGGGAATATAAGTATAAACACTGCGTCCTGCACTCCAACTGCATCAGAAATGCGATCATGTGCCGATGCCTGATCCACGCCAAATGTGTATTTCTGGCAGACCAGCAGTGCAGAGGTCTGGTATTAATGATCACAGAACCAGGCCTCAATCCAGAAGCGTGGGAAGATGCTTGAAGAAAGCAGCAGTGCTTTTTCGGAGCACTCAGGGAGGATCAGGGTAACCATTTCTCCTGGTCCTGTCACCAGGGAAGTGAGCAGAGCTGCACAGGCAAACCACTTCAGAGAACTCTTCCTTAAGCACTGGGAAAACTTAAGAGTCCAATGAGATGTCAGCAAATGAGAAAGCAGCTGTGAAACATTCCAGCTGTGGCTAGAATGGAACGCTATTGCTCCCCAGTCCACATGATGATTTCCTAAGCTGTCCACTGCCAGACATTCATTGGTATAAATGACTGAAGCAGTTAGGCCTGAAATAGTTTAAACACTTTGTC
The DNA here is from genome assembly GCA_028858755.1 of Ara ararauna. Classification (NCBI taxonomy): domain Eukaryota; kingdom Metazoa; phylum Chordata; class Aves; order Psittaciformes; family Psittacidae; genus Ara; species Ara ararauna. Next base: position 5,599,726 of record CM054410.1, on the reverse strand, counting down.
AAACCAAGGAAAAGCTTAGAAATCAAAGTGATTAGTTTAATAAATTTTTTTGGTTGCTAGCATCTGATTTTAAGAAAATAAATTATAATTTCATGTAAAGCAAATAGCAGTTCCAAACTGAGAAAAAGGAATTCCTATACCTTTTAATAGTAGTTTTCCCATTGAGAAAAGGAATTGATCCCTGATTGCAAATTTTCTTGAGCTTTTTTTGATTTTTTTTTTTTCTGTGGCCTGAAACCATCCATTGTTTTCATTATTTCAACAAGACACCTTTTCTTTGTGAGATGTACTATTGTGTGGTAATGTTTTATTACCTATTTCCAATCTGGGCACTTTGACCCAAGGAGTAACTTCCTTGTGCAGCTCAGGTGCCAGGTGAACATTTCACACTAACTGGTAGCATTTCTCTGTGGTCCCTTGACTGTGCTGCTAAACCCTCCTGGTGACAGAAATAATAATTAAGACATCTGAGGTCACATTCACAATAGCCAGAACAATCCTGTAGTCTCTTCCAGAAAACAAGGAATTGCAGTAAACAAGGGAGAGGCTTCCCAAAAAGAGTCATTTCACAGTGAGCTCAGTCCATCATGAGCCACAGAGAATTAAAGCGGTTTATTGTAGTACTCCTGCAGGTCAGCCCCCATCGAGAGTGAGCAGGGATGTTTGCAAATCTGAAGGCTTTGATTAATGTATTTAGAGACAGAGTCCATTCTGAGCTATGTTGTTGTTCATCCTTCAGTACAACTGTTTTGTCTTTCTCTCTCTGTTAAATATAATCTGTGCTGAAAGGGAAAAAATGGTGATTAATTAATTCCTGATAATGCTCATTGTTTTCTTGTACAGTTTGTGTACAGAGCACATAGTGCAGCCTCAAGGCCCTACCCGTGGAGGAGAGCTCCAGAGGTGGAACTTTCCCATGTCATAATACTGATGCTCTGAACCATGCAGGGTATGTTGTTCTGCTGGGAGGCAAAGTCTCCAGTCAGATAGTTGTTACTACTGACTTCTTTTTAATAATAAAAAGAATATCTCCAAAACCAAAGAGAATCAAAGTGTGTAGGGAAAGATGTTACTTCAATTTTTTGAAGTCGGTAAAAAGCACATAACTCCTGGAATGGATGGATTCCTGGCACTAAAGCAAAAATCAGAGGCAAGGAAAAAAAGAATGATACCTGAGCGTGTAAAATAATCTCAATCAAGAGTTGCTTCTTTTTTAAGCAAGACAACTGGATAGGATTATTATGATAGAAAGATTACAGAAACATTTGTGTCATTAAAATTCTAGTTAGGAGCAAGACTCTGTTGTATTCAGTCTTATACAAAAGCATCAAAAATGCAGCCCGTACCTGGAGAAATTTTTTTCTGAAAGTCAACATTCAGAGAGGCTGGGGAGGGATGGAGGCACAAAGAAGGGAAGAAACATGCCTCAAGTCAGACAATAGCCTAGTAGCAGCAGCAAAAATAGAATCAGAGCCAGCTTATTCCCATCTGGTATGATGGGATCTCACTCCTTCCTTGACTGTCTGTTGTGAAATAAATCATTGTTTGCAGAAATAAGACACATACTACTCGAATACTTGGCTGCAAATCTATTCCATGAAGAGGTTTTCAGCTATTTGTTAAGCTTTAGGTTCTCTATTAGATGTATGGTAACTGAATAGTGAATTTAATCCTACTCACAATAAGATTTCTATCCCTAGTAGTGTATTTTGGATCCCTTAGAAATACTCCTTGGAATCCCAGGTGTTTGCAAATTACAATCTAAAAGCCTGTGTTTTTTATAAGACTCTTTATACATTATTGGTCCTGAGTATTTTTTTTAAATTTACACTAAATACTAACAGCTGCAGTAATTCTGAACCACCCCATTTCTTGTCATTTTCTTTTGACTAAAGTAAATGGCATAATTGAAATTTTCATGCTGAATGAAAACTGAAAGTGAAAGAAAGGTGAATTTTCAACTGTTGCTACCACAACTCAGGAATGTATCACAATTGCATCCAAGCTAATTCTACTTCCTTTGAAACCCAGGGCCTTGAAGATGATACACATATTCTCAATAACTTTGGGGGCCTCCAAATGAGTCTGATCAATAGGGAAAAGTTTACCTTTGTAAACTATTGATATTTTAGAAATCTCCATGGAGGTAATTGCCATGGCAGTTCAACAATGCCCAGTATATGAAACACATCTATATTAAACCCTCTAATTTGTCCAAAATGCCTTTTTTCCTCTCTTGCAATAGCTAGAAAAAGATGTTGCCTGTTGCATTAGATTTCCAGTTACTAGCAGAATACTCAATTCAGTTAAGTGATGTCTTCCTGTTGGAAGTAAATGTAAACCAGTATAGGAAAGCTGAACTGATTAAACTGAGGACTTTTCAAAGAAAATACAGAACAATTACCGGATGCAACTAGATAAAAATTACCCTATGGGACAAAAATTCCTTGGAACATGCTGGGTTGGGTTTTTTTTGAACATTGTTTGGAACAAGCTAAAAGCTTCCCCCAGAATACATCAGTTCAGTTTAGCACTGAAGTGGAAAAATAAGTTTAATTGCTTAAATTCTTTTTGTTTATTATTTATTACTTTTGAAGAAATAATAAATGTCACTGTTCAGACACGATTTCTACAGCTCTTTATACATATGCAAAAAGTGTCTTGAAATCAACACAAAATAGTTTGGTTGTGTCAGAAAAGGTTTGTTTTGCTAGAAGCATCACAACATTTTGTGTGGGTTTGTTTTTTTTTTCAGTTTGCACAAAGCAAATTTGGAATTACAGCCTTATAGACAAACTGAGGTGGGAAGGGACCTCTGGAAGCCACATAGTCCAAGCTCATGCTCAAAACAGAGCTAATCAAGGTGCGAGGACCTTGTCCTCACAGAGTTTGAAATTCCACAAGAACTGAGATTCCCCAGCCTCTCTGGATCCCTGTTCCAGTGCTTCACCACTCTCTTTGTGAACATTAAGCATGATCAGAATTTCCTTCTTTGTAACTTGTGACTGTCTTCTCTCAAACCCCAGCATAGCATCATGCCAGGAAGCTGAGTTGGAAAAGGATACGCACAGAGGATTCTCCTGTCCAGGCATCCTGGAATTCAAATTCATGTTTATGCCAGCAGCAGGACTGGGGAATGCAGGATGTTGTGGTGATGAGGAAGCCAGTTGTGTTGATTTGCTTTTTGACTGTTTGTGTGAAGTATTATCTGAAAAAGAAACTGGCTAATACTTATGACACCAAAAAGGCAGAGTGACAGACAGCCCAATGCCACTGTGTCTGACTTTCCAAATCCATGGTTTTTAGTTGCTGTTTCATATTCTGCCTGCCAATGGTTCCTTTGCCATCTTACCCTACCTCATCATCAACATCTTTCAGGAAGTCAACCTTTATCTCAGCAACAATTCATCAGTGCAGCTCACATCAGAGATGCAGAAAGTGTCCTTGGCCTCATTGGTGATGTGAAGAAATACGTAAGCCAAAATGTGTTTCTTGCCCTTCTCCAAGGCTCCGAATAATTTTTCAGTTGATGATGCAAAATGTTAGGGGTTTTATTTCCTGTAGATCTGTAGCATTCTTATCCCTGATGTTTTAGCACTGGGTGGAAATGGAAAACTCTTAACAGCCAGGGAAGTGCCTAGTGTCTGAAGATAAAGACATAACTAAGATAGTTTCCTGAGCACATGAGGAAAAGTGACTGCTTAACAGAAGAAAAAGCTGAGGAAGGAGCAAGCTCTCAGATTATTTTTCAACTGGGTTGAAATGGAGGACCAGAGCATATCACGAAAGGCAAACAGCAGCTTGCAGGACTCACTGGTGGGGTTGATGCAAAGTGCAGTTGCTGCAATGGCACTTACAAGCAGAATAAAAAACCAAAATAGGTTGTTTGGCATGTCTTGGACATAACACAGCTTTCATTGAACTCAGTAAATGTATCAGCTGCAGGGCTGGGAAATACAAGTCAGAAGTGGCTCACTTTACACTGCAAACACAAAGCAGGCCTCTGAGGAAGTATTTTGTAAACACTGGTGTGTTTACACTGGGCACCCTCACTAATCAAAGCTTTCACCTTGCTGTACTCTTTGAAACAATGGTGATAATTTCATTAAACAATGAGTGTTTTCTAAACCCAGCTGTGTTTTAAAATGTTCATTATTTGAAATACAGTCAAAATGAAATTGAACAGGTGTCCTGTTACCTTGTGGAGGTATGGGAGAAAAAGAGGGGGACTAATGAAGGAACTGAGAAAACTTTCAGTGCAGTTTTCTGACAATTTGGGCTGTTAGCACATGAGACCTTGCACATTTTTCACTTTGTCGATTTTCCTGCTTGTGAAGTGAAATGCAAAGCTTGAAGATTTCCTCTCTGAGGCCCAGTCTGCTCATCTGACAGGAGGGTGATGTTTCTCCTTGACGCAAGTCACAGCAGAACCAATGTTTATAGTTATGGCTTAGAATGTTTTGGCCTGACCATCTGCTGGGGGATGCTCTCTGCTGCCGCTGGGCTGGGCTCGGCCGCGTGGCTGGGCTCCTGGTCCCCAGAACCGCGCACCCGGGCCATTTCGGCCGCCGGCGGCTCCCGGGGCAGCCCCCCCCTGCTTCCCACAGCCTCACAAAGACGGAGGCAAGGACGAGGGCCAGGACAGTGAAGAGCAGCCAGGCAGCCAGGTAAAAGTTCACGTCCGCCCCCCCCTGCTTCTGGAGCCCACCTGTATTACAAGCCATTCCAATAAAGTACAATGAAACAAGAACCTTAACCCGAAAGCCATAACCGAAAAATGCTAAGATAACAAATACCGGCTGTAAGTAAGGTACAACAGGCTGAAACCAGGAACTCAAGCGAATCAAGAGCAACAACATTGAGAGCCAATAAATCAGCATTGTGATGAGTGGCTATCAATCCTGTCGTTATCTCAACCCTTCATGCCCCACATTGGGCGCCAAAAAGAACTGTCGTGGTTTAAGCCTCTATAACTCACGCAGTTTTGCTCACTCATTCCCCCCTCTTTCTTTCCCCTGCTCCCGGAGGGATGGGAAGGAGAATCGAAAGAATGCAACTCCCACAGGTTGAGATAAGAACAGTTTAGTAACTAAGGTATAACATAAACCACTACTGCTACCACCGCTAATCATACAAGAGAAAATACAAGGAAAGAATACAATTGCTCATCACCTAAACCCAGCCCGACCAAACAGTGCAACCCCCACCCTTCTGGGTCTATGCTCTTCCCTTTTACATCCTGGGCATGACGTGCTATGGCATAGAATACCTCTTTGGTGAGTTTGGGTCAGGTATCCTGTCTCTGCTTCCTCCCGACTTCCCCGCCTCCCTGGCAGAGCCTGAGGCTCAGAAAAGTCCTTGATCAGACCAAAACATTACCAAGCAGCAACTGAAAACACTGGTGTTATCAGCGCTGTTCCCAGGCCCAAAATCAAAAACACAGCGCTGCACCAGCTACCAAGAAGGAGAAAAATGACTGCTGCTGCTGAACCCATGACAGAGGAAACACCAGTAGAGAGACTTTTCTGTTAATCTAGAACAGACAAAGCAGGTTTCTTGGTTAGCTGCCCTTGCTATATCAAGAGGTGCAGGAATGCAAGGATAATAGCTACAGCACAGGCCCCAGCTCTTGTTGTGGCTCTTTATCAACCAAAATAAGTAGAAACCACCCTTGGACAGATCTGAGTAAGTGCAAGGACATTACAGGGTCAGTGGCAATGATGTGGAACAGAATAATGAAATTCAGGCATCTCCAGATGAGTCTCAGTGATTGCCATAAACATATATCACATAGCAGGGCTGCACCTCTGTCACTTGTGTTTTGGGCTGGAATCCTGTATCCTATTGTATTGGGAAAGGGACTAGAATGATCAAAAAGGGTTTTACCACATCTGACTTCTCTGATGCTGTTTCTTTTGAAAAGGTCTATAGGGTATTGCATTATTTCCACCTTTGTAGAAAAGATTTATCTTAAAAAAGATTCTTTATTAAATAGTCTCCTGCTGGGATTCATTTAGAGTTAGGTTATCTGAGTGCTCCAGAGTGCTCTGAAAATAGAAGAGGGAAAATGCTTCAATGCAGGCGAAAATGCATGCCTATTCCTAAATGTTAATGTGAAATTTCCTGGAGTGTTAGACACACAGAGCATGGTGGCTATTGAGTTTGTTTTTTACTAAAAATATTCCAGTCAACTCCAATCTCCAATAGTCTCTTCTACTCATCTGTGTTTCCAAAAGTCTCTTTGAAATCTTCATCTCCTGCTTCATCATCTTTGATGATGCTGCTGGGGTCAGTTATTTGTTCTGAACACATCTCTTTCCTTTGTCAGGCTGGGTTGCATGCGACCATTGAAAACATGCATCAGTTATGGAAGCATCTCAAAGTTTGCTTATGACTGAGGCCAATCTGGTTTAAAGCATTGTACAGCCATAGAAAAGCAGTCCCTCCATCAAGGAATTTGTAATCTAACCCTCAATCAGCAGTCAAGCCCTAGACCACCCTAATCTTAACAATCTAATTTGCAATATAAGATGTCAGATGCAAACACTTAGAGATAAATTTCTGATTATAGAGCCACAGTCTTCCTTCAGTGCAGTGCGGAAGTTTTCCCTTTTAAATCCAAGCTGCTGTAGGTTTATGTCACACTAGTAATTGAATTCTTGCCTTGGTACTTAGAAGGCATCCAAGATGAGCTGGTGGAAATGTCTGTATGTACCAGGACGACACTTGTCTGGGGGGATGTTGAATTGGGTGTGCTGCATGAGTTTGGTTTGCTTTTATGATCTGTGGGTGTACAGATGATGGTGCCTTCACTCATCTGTATCGTTTTCCCACTGGTTGTGTGTTATGAAGAAGAGAACAATTGAGTAAATGGTCCCAAAGGACATCCCTGCTAATTGCTCAAAATTAATGTGGAACTTGACACAGGAGATAATTTAAGCCTCTGATAAAATTGCGTATTGCTTATTGCTCCTGAAGGGAATGCTTGACAGCTTGGGGAAATTAATTGATCCCTAACCATATTGACGTCCAAATAGATTATCCCAAGCACTGAAGTCAGAGAAAAGTTAAATGCTAATTTAGAGGCTCTGATGGTGTCTTCTGCATTCAGCTACCTCTCTGCTGATCCACAGGTGAGCTAAAGGAAACAAACACTAGAAAGGAATGTAATCCAGTCTGCTGCCATTTGCCCTCCGATTCACTGTGATGACCTGTTGGGATGGAAGTATAGGAACTCTGCATCACTGGGTAGCAAGCAAATATGGAAAACACTGCTCTCCTTTAAAGCCTTTCACATAGGCTCTGCAAAGATCAATGACTGAAGAAACAAAAAGCATCTTATCAATTTTACATTTTTAAGTTATCGTGAAAAACTCTTCATAGTGTAGGATACTTTTCAAGGAACTACGTCAAAAAGGAGATTACAGCTACTAGAGGAATCACAGCAGTGGGGATGACCCATTGTCAATATTAAGCTTCTCCTTCAGTCAATGTGAAGCTGTCAGGCTAAAAGGAAGGCGTAAAAATGCAACCACACTGCAGTGATGAAGCTGTCAAAGTCAGAGCACTATAATGCATCCCTTTCAGTGATCATTTCTTCCTGAGCTCATCAAGTAGAACATCTTGGCTCTGTGATCATGCTGAAAAGCACCATTTAAATTTATTAGATACCCAGCATGGTGCCCAATCTCCAGACATCTTTTCTGTAGTATTCACTGCTTGAAAACTAGTTCAGGACATCTTTCCTTGTGCTCTAGATTCATCTGATCTTGTCTAATCAGCATAGTGGGGAAGATCTGCAGCATCACAGATGTATGCTTAATGCTCTGTGCAATTGATTTATTACGGTGAAACCTGGCGTGAGAGGAGGTGAAGGGAAGATAATGTTACTTATGAATCAAGTTACCCTTCTTTTGTGTACTTATTTAAGAACACAATCTTGTCGGAGGCCGAAAAGCTTTGTCTTCAGTTTACACAGACACTTTGAGTCTGTCTGCTTGTGCAAACTCTTTACCCTTACATGTCACAGCAACATCTCTGTATCCGGTCCTATAAAGATTGATTGCAGCTGAGCAGGAGCCAGTAGATGCTGATTTTACCTGGACTGTGTTCTTTAACAGATGTAGCTCAGCAATAATTCATGTAGTTGAATCCAACATCAATATATGAATACATGATTTAAAAAAAAAGTCACAGTTCTGAGTCTGTTTTTTTCCTTTCCATTTAGCCAAGAGTAACAGAGAGAAGAATCAGATGACCTGCAACAACAGGGTTTTCTCATTTCTTTTGTACTTCATTGCTGAAATGATCATTTTTCTCTCTGAAAGAGTGAAAGGGCAACACGGGACCTTATTACTATTTGTAGAACGTTTTCTTTGGCGATGCTTTTACCACACCAAGTTTGTAACTGTTGAAACATGATGTGGATCCAAAAGCCTGGTAAAGTGAAAGGTTGTTCTGTAGTAGAGGATAATGAGGTACAATTTCAGTTATGGGGGAACAAATAGAGCTTGTATCAGACAACACAAGGGTAGGAGACAGCGCTGTAACTTAATCTGCACAAAGAAATTATGGAAATAAGTTAGTTAATTGGGCAGGGTGTCCAGCCACAAGAATCTGTAAGTGTGTAAAAAGACAAGTAAGAGTTCACAAGTTTCATCCTGGAAAATACTGGAGGTCCCTGGGAAAGTCTGAGAACTTGCAGGTATTTTCAGGGCTCCATAGAGGTTTATCCTGAATCCATCTCATGCACCAATTGATCTTGTACACCAGGCTGCCAAAGGAGAAGCTCTCTGGTCCCTTCTTACTGATCGTACTGATTTATGAACCGGATCTGAATGCAAACTGTAGATGTGTCTTTCTCTGTTCTCTTGAAATATAGTGGAAGGTCAAATCTGGCTGTAGATTCAAATACAGAATTTCAGGCCTATCTGTGATTTATATTGGTCTGTCGTGCTTGTAACATGAAAAGTACTCTGTTTAACGAGAAAGTAGACTCTGTTTCTATTCCAGCTCCCATATCCTCAATTCAATCTAAACCACATTTCCTTCACAAAGAACCTTTCAAAAGCAAAGAATTTCAAAAATCACTGCTATGAGTGGTCCAAGAACCTACATTGTAAAGAAGTCCCCAAATGATCTATCACCATTGCAGATTTGTTTGTTAGCTGGGATTTCTTGGTCCAGCAATGGGTCAATTTTCATACACAGACAGAAAGATCTTTTGTTTTCCCAAGTATGTGTGAATCTTATGGAATCCCTTTAGAAAAAAAAAGCATGTCTTTAGCTTCAAAGTGTAATGCCAGAACCAGTTGCTTTGAAAACATCCTTGCCTCTAATGTGTTTTTCATTAGGAAAATGTATTGCCAAACTGAAATTAGTACCAGTTTTCAGGAAGAACTCAAGTGTATGCTTGCCTTGACATGTGTTGGTATAAATAATGTAGTAAAATGTAAATTCAGAATTATTTATGTGTATCTGAGAAGATAACTTGTTACTGGGTAGTAATTCTGACAACCTGCTTGTAAATGCAGAGCTGTGCTCCATTCAAATACTACACCCTGCATAAAGGAACAGAGTAATTATTGCTGGATCACACTTGCAGATTGGTTTTACAAGTTGCAACCAAATAAAAATGAGAAATTGCAGACTGGCAATGAAATGTCACCAGGGAGCAGCCTTGGGGACAGTTAAGCTTGGAAAAGAAGTTTACAGTGAAAGCTGTTTTGCTGTTGTGATTTACATTTCCAATAAAGCTGAACCCCAGGAGAATTTTGGCCTGCGAGGGGTGTTTGCAGGCTGGTGAATGCAGAATATGGATGTTCTCCATTAACCAGATTTTAAAATTTGCCCCCAAAATATCCTTGCAGAATGAAAAGCTGTATGCTGTGCATTAATATTAGGGATAACTACATTAATAAGGCAATAATTAATTGGCAGTTGCCCTAACAGGCCTCTCTGACCTTAGTTCCAGATTCAATCATTGTTGCTTTGCAAAGATTCACCATGCAAAGCAACCTTCTCCCGTTTCCTCTTATGCTACATAAAGGATTGGTAAATAACATGCATTCTTTCTGCAAACAGCGAGATTGACTTGCTGGCAGCAGTTTAAATGCTTGAATGTTAAAAACAGAAGCTTGAGCATACATTTCACTGCTTTTAGTTCAATTTTCAAGCATTATGCTCTCCTGCCTTGAGTGAAAGGTACTAGTTTATGGTGTTCATAACAATACTAGAACCAGAATTTCTCTACCCAGCTCCACAGGCACTATTTGAGGCTGCTGCTCTGTTTTGTGCTTCTGGTTTAAGTGAAAGCTTTATGTATTCTTGCTGTTTATCCTGTTAGAGAGTTCCAGTTTCTATTAATCTACTGAGAAGAAAACTCAGTGATCTGCAAGCAGGTTCAGAGGCAGTTGTGTGGAGTGGCAGCATTTACCAGCAGGGCAGATCAGGCAGATGGGGGCTAGTGACCAGTTTCATACCTTCTTTTAATCTGCCCTTACATTTCCATCAGAGTTCTTTCCCAGCACATCATTTTTATCCAATATGCACTAAAACCAAACTTTCTTGGTTTCTTGCCTGGTTTACGTTTAAGAGGATGAGCTTGTGCTGCTTTAGTTTAATTCCACATCAATCCATAAATTCTTTTCCCACTGGAAGGCTTCAGATTTTCTGGCTGTGCTGAAAGTAGCATTTGGCTACTATCATAAGCCCTACTTCAGACAACTTAATCTATTCAAAATAGTGCTGAAAGGAAAAAGAAGCACTATTGCAAACAAAGGCTTGTGTATCCTTATCTAAGGATGAGAACCTTATGGTTATAAGAGACAAGTTTTATCTTGGATCCAGCTGTCATGCTTTAGGACATTACTATTTCAGCTCTTTGCCCTGTCTACTCAGCCTAGAGTACAACTGGCTTATGTATGCCTTGTGACTGCAAATGCATCTGAGTTAGTGAAAATGCGCTTTGTATTATATAGTTCCTGAGACAGTGAAGACGCTTGAAGTTCAGAATAGATGAGATCAAACCTAATCCTCTGCGCACAGCAGGCAGTTGTATTTCTCCTCTTTGTTGAGCCCAGTGGTGTTTTAGTCAAGCATCTCTTCCAGAAAGAGAGCATTCTTGCTTTGTGTAGTAAAAGAAATGGTGAATCAATTGCCTTGACTGTTTCATCCAGAGGTTAAACACCTTTCCTTATGAAAATGTGTATCTAGTTTGCTGCTTCAATTTGTCAGTCTTCAGCCTTCAGCCACTGATTCTTGTCCTGTCATGCTGTGCTCAGCTACAAGATACCAGGTCAAACCTCAGCAAAACACCATCCTCTCTCTTCACCCATAGCCCCAGGCAGCATGGTTCACATTTCTATAGTTTGATGCCCCATCACAGTAGGTTTTGTTAATTGGGTGCAATTGTTGAATCTCCTCTGTGTCCCATGTCAGTAATTCTTGTTGTATACCATCCCATTCACTGCAATTAAATCACCCATGGCAAAAATGTGCTCAATTTATGACTGACTCCTCCGTGCACTCGTGTAATAATCCTCAGATAAACTGATCATGAGATTGTGCTGCTTAAAGCCAGTGTTTATCTTTCCAAGCACTTAAGGCATTAAGTATCAGTATGAGAGGAAAATTAAATGCTGGCAGGGAGTTTTCAGAAGCAAACATGAACTGGAATATTAAAAGGCTTGATGCAAGGAGGACCATCTACCAGATTTGTGGTTTCATCTGACAGGTCCTACCTTTTAAATAAGGAGGAGGAAGAGAACAGATTTTGTACTTTGTCTGATTTACAGCTCTGATGTAAGATACACATCCCTGTACAAATCATGGTTTATCAAATAACTCCATAATTACATCCACATTAGCCCAGTGGCAGCGTGATTCTGGAAGCCTGAGGATTCTCCTGAAGGTTTGCCTAAGTATGTTAGAAAGAAGATACAGTTTGATGCAAGATACTTCTGGGAAAACAGCTTACCAGGGAAAGGAAGTGCTGATTTCTGACTTTGTTTTTCATGACTCTGAAATGCTTTTGTTAACTCTGTAATTCCATCTGAACTGAAGGTGTTTAGGTAAAAGAACTCAAACCGTTTTCAAAGAGAATATGGTATCTGATGACAGCCAGCACAAGGATATTGCAGACAGCTGCTTGTCTGGGAAGTACAGAGAATACTGATACCTTGATAAGGATACTGAAACCCTTTCATTGCAAAATGGACAAGAGTCACTTTTTAGCTAGAAAACAGTGTAGTGCTGCTCTCTATTCTTACTAGTTAAGTTCAAATGCTTTTAATTGCATACACAGAATGATTTGGCACTTGATAGCATGAATATAATTTTATGATAAAGAGTTATGATTTTTTCTGAAATAAAAAAAGCCAGCAATTTTTGCAAAACCCTTTAGGGGTTTTGCGGGATTTCTCAAGAATTGTGACAGCTTTTAATTTTGGTTTGGAACTCAGCAAAACAGAAACACTGAAATTTTAAGTTAAATACATTTTTCATCATGGCAGTCAGGTGAAGTTCCCAACAACTGCAAAAAGCGAACTATAACCCCCATTTTCAAGAAGGAGAAAATGGATGAGCAGGGGAGCTACAGACCAGTCAGCCTCACCTCTGTGCCTGGAAAAATCTTGGAGTGGATTCTCCTGGAAGGCATGCTGAGGCACATGAAAAAAAACAAGGTGGTTGGTGACAGCCAGCATGGCTTCACTAAGGGGAAATCCTGCCTGACCAATCTGGTGGCCTTCTATGATGGGGCTACGGAACTGATGGACAGGGGTAGAGCAGTTGATGTCATCTACATGGACTTGTGCAAAGCGTTTGACACTGTCTCACGCCATCCTTGTCTCTAAGTTGGAGAGACATCAATTTGATAGGTGGACCACTCGGTGCATAAAGAACTGGCTGGATGGCCGCATGCAAAGCGTTGTGCTCAATGGCTCAATGTCCAGCTGGAGACCAGTAACGAGTGGTGTCCCTCAGGGATCGGTGCTGGGACCGGTCTTGTTCAACATCTTTGTCGGTGACATGGACAGTGGGATTGAGTGCGCCCTCAGCAAGCTTGCCGATGACACCAAGCTGTGTGGTTTGGTTGATGCACTGGAGGGAAGGAATGCCATCCAGAGGGACCTTGAGACGGTTGTGAGGTGGGCTGATGCCAACCTGATGAAGTTGAACCATGCCAAGTGCAAGGTCCTACACCTGGGTTGAACAATTCCAGGCACAGCTCCAGGTTGGGCAGAGAAGAGATTCAGAGCAGTCCTGTGGAGAAGGACTTGGGGGTGTTGGTTGATGAGAAAATGAACATGAGCCGGCAGCGTGCACTCACAGCCCAGAAAGCCAACCGGATCCTGGACTGCATCAAGAGGAGCGTGACCAGCAGGTCAAGGAAGGTGATCCTGCCCCTCTGCTCTGCTCTTGTGCGACCTCACTTGGAGTATTGTGTGCAGTTCTGGTGTCTTCAACATAAAAAGGACATGGAACTCTTGGAAAAAGTCCAGAGGAGGGCCATGAGGATGATCAGGGGACTGGAGCACCTCCCATATGAAGATAGGCTGAGAAAGTTGGGGCTGTTCAGCCTGGAGAAGAGAAGGCTGCATGGAGACCTCAGAGCAGCCTTCCAGTATCTGAAGGGGGCCTATACGGATGCTGGGGAGGGACTCTTCATGAGGAACTGTAGTGAGAGGAGAAGGGGTAATGGGTTCAGACTTAAACAGGGGAAGTTTAGATTGGATATAAGGAAGAAATCCTTTACTGTAAGGGTGGTGAGGCACTGGAATGGGTTGCCCAGGGAAGTTGTGAATGCTCCATCGCTGGCGGTGTTCAAGGCCGGGTTGGACATAGCCTTGGGTGGCACAGTTTAGTGGGAGGTGTCCCTGCCCCTGGCAGGGGGGTTGGAACTGAATGATCTTAAGGTCCTTTCCAACCCAAGCCATTCTATGATTCTATAACACACCCTTTTTTGTTACATTCTAGATGGAAAAGATCTGAAAATTTAGATTTGGTCACAGCACACTTTGTCCTTTCTGAGCCCTGTATTCTACAGTGAGATTTCATATGCTTTCTCACTTGAAATGCTTCCTGGTGCACAGGAACCTAGAAATGAGTGTGAGAAGGCACCCTTCCACCTTTGCAGAGGGGTGATCGCACCACAGCTCTTTTGCTCTCCCTTTGACTCCACTGAGGACTCCCCTGAGACCCGTTGGATTCCTGATTTTGGCAAAACACTTCCTCCATGAAAAATGATGCCAGAATCAACTTCAGTGGAGCAAAATTCAACTCTTGTTATTTTTAACTCACATCACTAATATACTTACTGGAGTCTTGCCCTGTGTGTAATAAAACCTAGCTTAAATTGCTGGGTTCAGCTGTTGCCTTGAACAGATGCATTGCTGTAATTTGCCAATAGGATGTATTACATCCTGATTACAGTTTCTGTTGAGTGATAGGCCAAAATTACGAGGCAGAAATGTGGCTAATCACGATAAAGAAGATAAGTCTGTTAATCTACTGCCCACATTTAATATTTGCAGAACAGATGCTGTTTGTTCCCCTTCAGCTGCATTTACATGGAAATGTGCTTTCATTCTGAAGACGCCTTAAGGTAAATGAAAAACCTTATTGGACATTTTGGTGGAGGAGGGAGAAAGGTGAAATATCTTGGAAAGTTTCTCTCTGTTTCTCAGCCCCGTTAAACTTACACAAATCAATCAGTTGTTGTAAGATCAGCCAAGTGAGCTACTCCAGGCCAGAAACAGATGTCTGTGAAAGCTGAAGTGACCATTTTTAGCAGATGGATTGCGAGCATAGGTGCAAATCATACTAGGAAAGCCTGTACCACACCAGGGATTAAGGCCTAAATATGCTGTGAATGGTGGTGGTGCACTCATTCCCACCAAGCAATATGCAGTTCATCATGCTGCAATTAAACCATCCCTCAGTGTTTCGCTTCATCGGACCATAAAGCCAAGCTTTAGATGAGGGCTTCACTAACACATTGCCCCCATTATACACTAGAGAGGTCCCAAAAGTCTGAGGTTTAAGGGCAGAGGATGCCTCACTTCATAGCTCAGTAAGAGAGATTCCACATCCACAATGTGGAATGGTTCCAGTCTGGGGAAATCTGTGATTTCCCTGCTTTCAGCCACACCAAGCACTACTGTGACTGTAAGAGGTGCAGTGCCAAGAGCAAGCGGAAGTGCATCCGCTGGGGACGAGGCAAGAAAACGAGCTGCTGTCGTCACGCTGAAGCACAGCTTATAGCTCACATACTGTACTGACTGTGATTAAACAATATCTCTTTTTGTGCTGTGTCCCGGTGCACTGAACTGAGATACTCATACTGTGATGCACAGAATGTCTTGCATCTCCTCTTCACCCCTCTCTGCAGCACCTCCTGTGCCTTGTTGCTAAATAACTGCAACAATTCAAGCTGGAGAGATTAGGTCACCCCAGGGGTCTGTGCAGCAGAGCCTACTTAACACCAGCCGGTAATCTGGCATCATGCACTCTTTTGGACAGCAGGCTATAAAAACACAGTGGTGGTTTCCATGGGCTGCTCTGTGCAGCCAGGGTTGCCTGGTTCAGCTATTTTATATTCTGCAAAGGCCCACTTACTCCTCAGAGTGAGAATTTGTTGTTCACGTGTTGCAGCTTGCTATGACTCAGAGCAGCCTTGCTGTCTCCCATGCTCAAACCATGACTTTGCCCCACATACAGAGCCTTTTTCTCCCTTATGCCTACCGTGGTCTCCTAAACATGTCATGGGGTGGTTACCCGTTCACTCCATCCCCTACCACCATCTGACTGCACTGCGTAGAAGACCCCCAGTCTGGGCTTGCTAAAATGAAGTCATCTGCTGTGTCTGACTCTGAATCAGAAGATTTTGGAGGATATTTTGCTGAGTTCTGTTGCTCCCTCTGTACTAAAAGTGGATGCCACCTCATATCTGCTGCACCCGTTATGTGGGGGAATAGAAAATCCTTTGGTGATGCCAAATATAAAGCAGCCGTTGAACCATTTCAATCTGTTCCTTGCCAGACACAGCCCCCAGAGTGCTCTTGCCACCACTGATGCTCTCCTTTGCTTTGTCAGAGGCAGAGCAGAGTCTCCCCAGCCCCAAGACCTGACATACGGCAAAGCCCCCACTGAGCTGCCACATGAGGAACACCGCAGGCTCCTGTAATGCAGCCCACGAGCCTTTGTGCAGCAGCAGGTTTTTTAAAGCCTGATGAAAGGGCTGAAAAGGCCAAAGCAGGCTTTGAATACCAAATGGACACAAAACAGGGCACCTGACTATATCAAAAATACATTTAAAATAGAAAGGAAAGCCCATGTCTCATACAGCCATTAGCATAAATCGCAGGATGGGGCATTATCAGGACTGCTCTGATCAAGTGAGGAATGCATATTTTAAGAGGCTGACTCCCCAGGCTTTGCTGTGGGGCGCGGTAACACACAGGCTGCTACTTCTGCTTCAATTCCCCTGTAAAAGGCCCTTTCCTAGACAAAAGTATTGTGCTCCAGGAACAACAGTATAATCTGGTTTATACTGATCTTTCTGAAACTCTCTGAGACCTCCTGATGAGAAGTATTACAGAAAAAATAGGTATTCTTGATTCCTTTTTTGTCTCCACCACACCAGTACAAATGCAGTCTACTGTAATAGAGTCCCTAATATATCTGATCAGAGCATCAGCCGCTTGCATTCAGCTACACTAATGTGCTGTGAAGGATGATGCTGAGGAGGCCTGGAGTCTTAAAATAGATACAGTTTCCAATTTATGTTGTGTTATTGTGATATGCCAAGCGTGAGATCCCAAATGCATCATGAATAACTGGGTTTACGCTTTCACTCTTCATGTCCCAGTCTCTTTTTCTGCTTAGTATTTTTTTGTCAATTCTTTCTTGCATTCTTAATTATTAGCAAGGAAAGATAATGCATGCAAGCACCATGGGGTAAATACTTTTCCAGCAAAGCAACAGCAGACCCCAGAGATAAGTTTCAGCCTGCAGAGTAGGTTATGTGTTACACCGGGCACATACACCCATGTGACTAGCTGTGCTGCTGCTATTACAAACATAAGGGTTTGACATGATACCGATAAAGTCACCCTCTTGAGGAAAATTAAGACCATTTGGTAATGCTGAAGTATAATCAACATTTTGAAAACAAAGCCATTTAATGGTGAATTCAGATTACTCTTGCAAGAGTGATGAGTAGAGAGGGCGGAAAGCATTGAATTCTTGAAACACATTTTGCCCCAGACGCTCCTAGGCAGCCACTTGGGATGTACATTCATCAGCCTGGGCTAGGGTCAGGGCTGGGTGTGCTTCCATGACATTCTTTATTACAAAGATAATCTTCTATTTGACTGAGGATTTGACAAGCATGGATTTGATTAACTTGGCTGTTGCAGTGTTAGGGGAACAAGACTGTACAAACAAGAGCTCCCCTGTGGGTTTTTCAGAACGGACCCAACTGTGCTCCAGTGAGGCCAAAGACAGACCAGCAGTAATGCTTTTGTACATTTCATGCTGTCTTTTCCCCACAAAGTTCTGCAGAGCAAGATCAGTAGGTAGCCTATCTGAGAAGATGAATTGAGGCTGGAAACAAAGCAAAACCCCACTAAATTCTCCATAATTAGTATCGTTCATTAGGCTACTTTCTCCATAAGGATTTCTCCTGATTTATCTTATCACAAATGATTAATTCCTTCTCTTCCTCATTTTTCTCAGATGTATCTAATGCTGCTCACGCAGTTGTACTACCAACAGCAAGATGGATATTCTTGTGGTCAAAATAGGACCACATGTGCCAGTATATCATAGATGCAATTCAAAGAGGGAATATGGGACCTTGCATGTTGTGCAATCTGAACTAAGGTCAAATGGGGTGGTTATTTTGTATGAGTACTTTGGAGTTCCACTTCAGACCACTGCAGGAGTCAGGGAAAAATCCACAGGAAGGACAAGCCCAGTGTCTCCTGTCCCAGTCGGTTCTGCCCCTGCTGGTGAGTCAGCCCCGGATTCAGGGCACTGGGCCCCAGCAGCAGCTCTCAAAGAGGGCATGGAACAGACGTGCCAGGAGAAGTGAGCTGGAGGAGACAGACTTAGAAAAGGTGCTTCAGAAAAATACTCTGTGAGAGGCATGTGCTGACTGAGGATAGCAAAGCCACTGAAGAGGTCAGGGTGATGCCTTCACTTCCTCCATCCCAAGAACTTTGCTTTGACTCACTGAGATGCTTTTGAGCGGCTGAGAATGCTGTTTTGGTTCTGTGCTGTGCTCTTCCTTGAGCAGTGCATCAAACCCCACACCACAGCTGGTGCTGATGAATTTCCCTCAATACTGCTGCCAGGCTTCAAGACCAGACTGAGATCGTTGTCTCAGTACCCCACAAGCTGTCAAATAAAAGTTTATCATGGTCACTGAAGCATTAAGGCAAAGTCTCTGAGTATCGCAAGCTGTCTGCAAAGCTATTTCCCTTTAGTTATGCCTGTCCCCACTGTCAGTCCTGTAAAAAATAACCATATTCCTTCTTTCAGGGGAAGTTTTAGTAAGCTCTGTCCAGAATTGTAACACCCTATGTAACCCTCTGAAGGAAGCTGAAAATGTTGTTCTTGCTCCCAAATCTGTTCCTGACCTCTCTACATTTATTTTATGGGGGTGTGAAATTCTTTCTGACCTAATTACAATTCCCACTTGGCATTTTGGTGCTGGAAATTTAATGTAGAGCTGCTGAACAAAAAGTGTGTCAGATGCACTGTGGTCACCACTATGTCCTTTTAGAGTGGAGATGAGCAGACAAGGTCTGCAGGCACAGAGATCATTTTACATTTAAGCCAGTGTTTAATTCTCCTAATAGCTCCAAGATCACCAGAGCTCAAAGTCTTACACACGGGATTAAGAGACCTCCTAAATATAGGCCTGTTGTTGCAAGTAAGGTAAAAGAACAACAGGGTTGCTGAGAACTGTTTTTGAAAAACATTTATTTCTGTCATGGGTTTATAGCGAGGACTCCCAAGCCCCTGTACAACACAGTTTCCCCCTACACATAATTCTGAAGACAATTACATTTGATGAAAAATGAAAAAGCTATACAAAGAAGCCCCCCCCCAAACAAACAGGTTGATACAAAACAAACAGTGCCCAGTTTCTCTCTGGGCCTCTGCTGTTGAATGTTTTATCCCCACATAGATGGAGCCGCTGTGCTCCATCCCGTACTCATTGCTGGAGGAAAGTTCACTTCCTAAAGGCCCCAAATAACTGAAGATGTTGTGCTAAAAGAGCAGGGGGCAAATTGGCAAGAAAAGGCTGCAAGGATTCGGTGGCTGCTATTTCTGCAGACGTCATTGAAAAAGGAAATCTGTGCATTTCAGTTTTACCTCCTGAGCCCCAGCATTAAGAAAGTGAAATAAAAACCCACAGACCAATGTACACAAATAGTGAACAAGTGTCCAGACCTTTCTAAGCCACTTGGTTTACTGTGCCTTGATACCTCTGAAAACCAACAAAATCCTCACATCTGGATCATGTTGGATCTTATTTTGAAGAGGGAGGGATAGAGATGCAGCATATAGCATAGCAACTGTCAAGCAATGTTTAAGGCAAATTTTTTCCCATTTAGGAGCTGAAGAATTTTGTTTGCTTTGTTGTTTAAGCTGTTCGATAACATCTCAGCTGGACATTTAATCTTAGACAATTTAATCAACGTTTCAGTGAAGTTGGTTCAAGTTGATCTGAGCACAGGAGAGCAAAAAGTATTATCCCCAAGAATATCAACCTGAACAAATTTAGAAAAATTAATCGATGTTCAGAACTCCCCCAAAACTTTCTTCCCACAGAAACCAGGTTTGAGCCCAACTAAAAGACACAGACATGCATGCACAGGAAGAAGGACACAATGGCAAGCCTCTACAAACACAATGCTGAAAAACACCAAAAGCAGATACAAACCTAAATTCCACAGATGTGAGAACACCCACAGAGTTATGAGTAAAAAAAATGGGGAAAAGAGAAAAACAAACACCCCGAGAGTGATGTTTCATGATATGGAATGGAAAGTCCACCGTATGTGAAAAAGGGAGTTCTTATGCGCACACACAGAAAGCTGGGGGGTTCAGTTGCCTCATCTCTCAGTTGTTAGTTTGTTGTGCCTTTCCTCCCCCTGTCAGACCCAGGTGATGGAGCCAGGAGGTTGGTATGTTTACTCATTCTGTGCATCATAATTAGCCCCCCCTGCTTTCTTCAGCTCACTCTTGATGTAATTCTCATCCAGCTCTTTGTGGTCACTGATCACGAATTCTTTGGCAAAGTTCTGCAAGAGATGAAGAAAAGGTTTGTTAAAAAAGGAGGTACTTATCCAAGTACCTGAATAAAGACAGTTATGCAGCTTCCATGGCTTTATGAGCTACATACCTACTGTGGTAGGGATGATAACAGAAATCTTTGGATGAGACTGAAGACTGGCAAAATCCAAGACTTATTCTAGAAGACCTACTCTATTCTATAACAATTCTATGTGCCTACTTCTACAGTTACTGGCTGCAAGACCCAATCCTGTCCCATGCAACAGTTCTTCCTACTGATAAACACAAAGGCTAGGTTAGGTCAAGTTCCCTAAGTAGTTGACCTAACTGCCACTGACCCTCAGCATAATCTTGGGCAAGTCACTAATCCTATCTGTGCCCTTTTTAGGACCCCTTCCACTAAAAAAAGAACAGTGCTACACCACAGTACACTACAGTATCATAACCCACAAGCTAACAGGAGGATGCCTCAATTAAAAATTGAGCAACTTCAGTAGATTTACTAACTCCTCCTCTCAATTATCTAATACATATCATGGCCAAAACCAAGATAACTGCACCAGACAGGCTGCTGGCATTAATAGGCTCCACTATGCTCTGCGGTCTAATGATGCAAAGTGACCTTTAAGGACATGCTTTATTAATACACTTGTGTGCTATTGAGCTGCTTGAATGCTTTTTGCCACTTCTGGGAGCTGGGCAAGCCCTAGGCAGCACGCTGTGATGTGAGGTTGTGAACAGAGAAAACCTCTCTCAGAAGAGATGGTTGTGAATGGGATCCCACAGTGCCTTTGGGGCACTTGTCAGAGCAGCGTCACTACAGTCAAGGATTTGTTCCTTTGTGGGGGCTGTTCTTCCTGTCTCATAGCAAGGGTGGCATGCATATGTGCGCACAGGCATTTCAGCAAACATCCACATTTGCCTCTTGCTTTAGCATTTTCCTTCCCTTCCTAACCACAACTGAAAACATTGCATGTGTCCTTCCCTTCCCCCCAGCCCGCAGAGGTTTTAGACATCATCAAAAACACGAGCATCCACTGGACTCTGCAGAGCCAGGGGCAAACTGACAGCAAAGAAACACGAATTAAAATCCCAGCAGCCCTGCTGCAATGTCTCAGGGCAGCTGCAATGCTTGGCTCCCTGGGCAGTGAGCGCCCTGAAAGGTGGCAGGGGCTGACTGAATGAGGCAATGCTTTGAAAGAGAAGCAGTCATCTTGTCCGGGTCTCCCTGGCGCTAGAACAGCTCCGGCACAACCGTGGAAGGGGGTTTCTAATTGATTTCAGACTCTAAGCCATGGGAGAGCTCTTTATTTGGCAGCGTCTCAAGGGTCTCAGTTTGGGATCAGAGTCGTGTAAAGGAGGGGGTGGAGAAGGATTCAGCTTGAAAGAGCCTTAGCACCTCTTTCATGCGGTGGAAGGAATGGAAGGGACAGCAAAACAGCTCCCTCCCCCTCGCCAGTCTCCCAGGCTGTGGCTGATCCTGTTTCACACTGCAGGAAATCCTCACTACCGAGGAGCTCCTTGGCGGCGGGAAGCTTACAGCAGCTATGAGAAGCCTTGTCTGCTCTGCTTTAGTGTATCAGCAGCTAGATAAAGTCCTAAGACACCACAACTGCTTCGTAGCACCATTTTGCTCCATGCTTCAATGGTCAGCTTTTCTGGTGTGAGGACAGATAGACATTACAGGCATTCAGCCATGTCTGAGCAGGGCTCAGGGAAAATAGGAAAGAAATTGTTTATTTAGAGAAGAAAGATCCTTCTTTTGAGATGGGAAATGAAGAGGCAAACTGCCCAAAACATCAGCTATAGTCACGCTCACAAGTGTCCCACTTCCAGGTCTCTTGTGCGAGACGTCTACAAAGTTCAGCTCTCGCTAAGACCAAACAAATGATTTTCGACTATCCGATGCTCACTGAGATGTGTTACCTACATGAATTTTGAGCTGAGCCTTTTCAATTTCTTTTCTCTGTGCTAACAGCGTGAACAAATTTTCCTTCAACTCAGGAAGCAGATAGATTATTCAGGACTACTCAATTTCAGTGCTAGTCTTTGCCCTGACTTCACTGAGAACTGAGAGGCAGGTGCATAAAATCATTTCTGAGGAGGATCCCATGAGAAGCGTGTGTATTTTATAAATCCATGGAGGGTTTCCTGCAGTGCCCACTCTGCAGAATCCATCTGATTCTGAAATTAAAACTGCAAGCGCAATCACGAATGAACAGAGAGGAACTGAATTACATGTTCCACAAAGTAATTATAATTACTCAAATGTTCTTCCCAACTAGACACTTGTCCAAATGGGTCCTGGGTGATGATCTGTGGGCACCAGCCACTATTTTGTGTCTATGCCACCATGACACCTCACAAGGTTTGAACAATCCCCCCTAGCAGTAGCCAGATGGGTGATGTTTCCAGACACTCTGAAATATCCTCTTAGCTGCCTGGGCCACCTCTTGTGGCAGATTTGTAGCCTCAGAGTCTGGGTCACTGTTTAATTAACTCTTTGCTTTATTTGCTTCTGCTGTCAGGGGCTTCTTTGGTTCTTTGCACCAACTCTTACCCACCACAATGTCTCATCAAGCCTGGCCCCAAGGGGAGAAAAAGCTTCTGGTGAGTTTGTTGCCTGCAACTCCTGATTTCAGTATCCTGCTTGACCCTTCTTTGGCCATAGCCTTCCTTGTAATTCTGAATGCACTGTTCGAGCTCTTTGGAGCTGAGCTTTTGTCCAGGATGCAAATCATAAGGTGAAGAGAAGCATGTAAGTATTTTAGAGATGGTTGACACTGCCTCCTTTGTCATCAGGGCAGGAAGACAGAACGAACTGCGGCCCTTAGTTCACGAGGCTGGGCACCCATGATCAACAGTAGCACTTTTCAGCCAAGGGCTATCTTGTCCAGAGTTCACACGTTTTCACTACCAGAATGTACAACTGCTCACAGCTGATTTAATTGGGTCTGATGTTAGCTAGACCAGGCACTGGTCCTTATCTGGCATGACTGTCATCTGCAATTATAAATAACTGATCACAGCAAACTGGCTCCTGCAAAGCAACAGGAAAAATCCCAGCTTCAAGCAGCTAACAGCAATGCCAACAGGCATCCAACTTAAGACAGATTTTTGCTCTGCCACCAGATTTTCCTTCTGCCCTTAAGAGACTGGGGTGGAGAAAGTCCCTGCTTTCTCTTCTCTCACATACACCAATATCTAATGCCTTTCAAGAGCACTGCAGAAGTTTTAGCTGCCTAAGGCACAGTGCACAACTGATGCTGAGGCCCTCGCTTTGCTGTCATGCATCCTTATTTCACAGCCTCCACTTCCTTTTCTCTTCTCCTCCCCCTATCCCCAAGCTTTTTACAACCACAGCAAGCCCTGCAAGTGAATTCTAGCCTTTGTATTCACTCCAGAGTCACCAGCAGCCTACAGATAACACAAACAATGATGCCATTTATCTTTATCACTCTCACACACAACAGAGACCAGTCTCTTTGCTTTGCCTCTCAAATCACTGATTACGATGTAAAAAGTAAGGTGTACTCATGGTTTTTCAGTGCACCAATCTAGCACGTGCTTTACTTTGTGCCTGAGTAGCAGAGGGTCATGATTTTGCAATCCAATCTTGTGTCAACCTCCATGTGATACTACAGAGAGAAAGGGCTCCAACCATGCAAGGTCAGGTTGCCAAAAGTGAGCCTGCATCTCTCCCTGGGAAGCATAAGATTTGTACAGCATGCTCAGTCCAGCCTTTCTGTTCCAGACAACTTCATGGGGGAAAAAAACCCAAAAAGGTGGAGTAGATTTCTTCCTATTCCAGGCCCTGAATGTTTAGCATATGGGGCCATAAAATTTCTCTAAGTTGCACAAGGGAAAACCTGGGCGGTGCAGATACTGTACCAAAAAGGTCTGCAGAGGCACTTATAAATCCCAGCATGGGTAGGCCTGAAGCCAGAAGGAAAATCCTTGGATCGTCTACCAACACTTGGGTTCTTAGCAGCTAGGGATGGTGCCAGGTAGTTGAGCAGCTTCCCACTGGTTTTATTTACACTGGGGTTTGCAGCAGCCTCCACTGATGTTCAAAATCCTCAGTTCTACTGTGCTTAATGTCACCACTCCCATCCACTGGTGATCTTATTTTCAGGGCAGATGCAGTACAGAGGAGATGACATCTCCCATGTTTCTTATGAGTCTATATCTGAGGTCATGGGGAAGAAAGGACATGTCCTATGGCTGCAGCAGAGGTATGTTCTTGCAGGGCCTCTCTGAGTACAAGGGGAGCTATAAACGGAGCAGCACCTATAACAATAAACTACCATTGTCCTCTACTCTACTCTGGCTACACCAAATCTGGTCCTGTGATCAGCTGTCACAGTCCAAGCTATCAGCAAAAACTCTCTCTTCAAATCCACTTCTTGCCAATTTTTACATGGACCAGTTCCAGCCACTGGGAGAAGCCAGCCCAAAACCTCTGGCAAACACATCTCTCAGCAATGGGAGCTACATTCCAGCTGATCTGCAAATTCTTCCTATCTGTGCTGCGTCCCACTGGAAAAGTCACAGGGCTGTGTGTCAGATGTTGGGGGATGAGAAGAGGTTGCTTATTTGGGCCTGAAGAAGTTACTTACAAAATTAATGCTTTCTCTACACTAGGGCTAGGAGTTCTTGTAAATCCATATACATTTGGAATGGTCATTACAGTAAACTATAACAGGAAGAACAGTCAAAATGAACAATCCAGCTTGCTTTCCCAGCAGGATCTCACTCACCCTTCTGAGAAAGACCATCTCAAAGCTATTACCATATAAGTCTGATTTTCTGTCTGCTCTAACAAAGCTATTAAACTGGCTGTACTAACATGAGAAACCGAATGCACGTACAGAGTTATATGTGTTGTATCTGCCCTGAGACCAGGGACGGTAACCCCATAAGTGCATCCTCCCTTAAGAGGTACCAGAATCAGTGCAGTGAGAAATACAGAGGAAAAGAGAAAGGTGAACAGAAAGAGATCTGGCCATGAGCTTGAAAGCAGGAACTCAGTGAAGTTGTTGACATCACTAAAGCCAGGCCAATTCCTCACCAAAAATAAAAATGAATAAAATGCCACAAATATTTGCTCACAGAAACAGGGCTGTTTTACCCTGAATATGATTTAGGCAAATAATGGAGCATATGACTTTGTGGGGGCAGCAGTGCTGACGAAAACGGGGAAGAGTAAAAAGCCATGGAAAACAGACTGTCAAAGGTGAGGCAGACCCTTTGCTGAGACAGCCCTGCAGAGAAATTCAGTCCCTTGAGGAAAAAGACCTCCACATTGCCTAATGAAGGGTTAAAATCTCCTGGTAGGAAATGCAGTCATGAAGGGCTACAAGTTCACAGAGAGGAAGCAGCACTCAGAGGGAAACCAAGTCCTGTGTTCAGTTCTTCAGCATTCACATCAAAACCAGACCACTTTAGCACCACTCACCATTACCAGCCCCACAACCGTTGTGCCTGGGCTTGTCCTTACTGGAAGCACCAGAACACCATCCCTCTGCCTGTCACAGCAAATTCACTGGAAGGCCTGATGCTCCTGTGCTTAAACTCCAC
The DNA here is from genome assembly GCA_028858755.1 of Ara ararauna. NCBI lineage: Eukaryota > Metazoa > Chordata > Aves > Psittaciformes > Psittacidae > Ara > Ara ararauna. The sequence goes on along the minus strand of CM054410.1, from coordinate 5,573,836 downwards.
AGCTGCCAGGTTTCACCTTGCAGGAATTTTTATGGCTGAACTGAACCTCATGCTGGCAGCCGTTCCAGCCCTGACAAGCAGCTTACGACAGCCTTGATTTCTGGGCTTAAGCTGACCAACCTGTTTCTCCTGGGCCTTTGGAATAAAACAGGTCAAAACAACAGCCCCCACAGCATAGAGAGTCCCCTGGATGGATTTGTACTAAGGCTGAATGAGCCACAGCTTATGCATATAAAGGAGGTAAAAAGCAGAACCGTCCTTACTTCCAGGGACATAAAACATGAGTTTAAGACCAGCTTTGAATGATCTTCTTTTCAGCCAAGTAGAAAATATGCCCAAAGCCTTTCTTTTCAGCTGGTACCTACTGCCAGCTGGGTACAACTCTGGCATGACAACTAGTGGCTCCCAGTGATCAAACAGCTGCACAGGATACAAATGCTGCTGCGGGGTCTGCTGCATATGTGATGCTCTGTAAGCATCTGCCAGTTCACCCACGGGCACAAGGTAAGACTCTACTGATGATGACGAAATAGATGCAGCCTTAAGTCATCCTGGATCAATGCTTCATAAAGTTCTCCAGCTGTTAAGTTTAGATCATTCTAGATCAAGGTTTCGACTGTACCCCAGAAATGAACTCCCAAACATCTTAAGCAACAGCCTGCAAAGCATGCGATGTTGTGTGCTACTACTCCCTACCCCTAGGTATGTCCTTGGTCTAAACATAAGCTCAGTGAGAAAAGGTTTACACAGGAAAGTCTCTACACTTTAAGAACATTTCAATAAATACTGGCTCCCCAGCCTGACCGTACTCCTAACCTGCTCTCAGCTGAACTATTTGGACCAGGTCACAGGCTTGATCCAGTATTTCCAGCTAAGGTGAAGACAAAGGATGGACAATAAATGGCTATGGGGAAAAAAAAAAAAAAGAAAAAGCTACTGTATGTTCCTTAGATGAAAAATGCATTTTTCTGCAATCCAAAATAAACACAATAAATGCAAAACCCATTTTCCAACAGCATTAAAGAGGTAATAAGGATGATCCCAAATAAGCAAGAAGACCTAATTCTCAGCTACAACAGATCAGAAGAACTATGGCAATTTCCACCAGATGAGATCCATCCCTGTAATTTCACAGTTACCACAGCTGAAAATCAATTGTCCTTTCTTCCTGACAGATTTTCTGGCAACCCCCTCCACTGACTATCAGAATTGCTTCCCAGGCCACCTCCCTATAGATTTCACAGCACCTGCTCCCCCTTCCAAGGCAGGAATACAAAAGCGAGGGCAACCCAGTTCCTCTCCTTGCTTTATGATACTTTATCCTTTTGTTCACAAGCCCAAAATCTACTCTTTGACAGTTAATATCCCTTGTGTTTTGCTTATGGCAGGTGCTTCTAGGAGACTGCTAATAATCACCATGTGTGAACATTCCTTACTCTAAAATGCAGCATGGTGGGGTTTGCTTGCTATGCGTTATTCCAGCTGACTCCCTATCACTTGGAGTCTCAGTGGAAGAACATTTACTGGGATTTGTTCAGCGTTGAGCAGAGTTCAACCGTAGATCATCAGTGCATCTATAACACAGCAGAGCATAAGAAGCAGGCTCCTGTCACACCCCACCTTGGGTCTTAAATAAAGAGCCACATCATCTTTTGCAGCCATTACAAGATAGAGCTCATTGAGTTTTACTGAGGGCTTCTCAGATTGAAGAGCAGTTGTTCTGGAATTCCACCAATCACTTCTACAGATGACAAAATACAAGCTGTTACCTGCTGTACAAAAAGCCACCTTATAACACACTTCCTTGGAAGGAGAGCCATCTCACACAGGTGAAGTATGCCTATAGGCTGTGCGCTAAAGCTGCAGAAAGCCAAACTGCATCAGTAGCCTAGATTCTCTTCAGGGTTTGTAAAGATGAAAATTCCCACTTTAGGTTACTACTTATTCCAAATGATGAACCAATGCTGTCCAATTTGTAGTTTATCATTACAGCAAACACCCAACTGTATTTTTCTATGTGTAACTCACATTTCAATCTCTGTAAGAATCAGCAGCAGTGGGGTGACTGGGAATGTACTTGAAGGTCAAGAGAACTATTAAGAGTGAAATAGCCCTGAGATAAATTGCCTCCACTAAATTTCAGTTGGATGTTCTTGTCCTTTTTCATTTTGACAGATTATCTGCAAGGTTACATGCATAAAGAAGAAAATAGTTCTGCTTTTATCCCACTCCACTCAAAAGGATTCAGTTGCACATGTACAACTATTCAAAATAGCGGCCAAGATAATTTCCTATGGAAAGGAGATGACCATTGACATTACTTCCAGAAATGCTTTGGAGTGGGTTATAGACATGGTTGCTCAATTGCGTATTAAGCACAAGTACTGTTTTCACATTTTAGTACAAATTAATTGGATTATGAAAACTTTCAAGTAGCACCCAAGAATGGTTGAAGTTTCACCATATTATTAACTCATTTAGTCTACTAAACAAAGATGAAATAAGTGAAATTCAAACTTAAATACAACTGACCTAAGGAGGCACAGATCTTACAACAGCGTTCAGGAATGCTATTCAACTCAACAGGAATAAATTGTCTAAACATATTTTTTTCTAAGTCTTGGGCTTAGTGACTCTTCTATGAGTCATTTATTAGCACTCTATAATTTCATCTTCAGCTACAATTACACAGTTTCAGCTACTTCACATGAATAAAGGTTTGCTTTCCTTTCTTCAGGTGTCATTATGGAAGTTTCTTTTCAGAACAGACCCCTCTGCATAGCTGTCATGTTGAAACATTTAGCAACAGTTCTTACCTTCTGGAAGGATATGATTTTATTATATTCTTCATGCTTCTTATCTAAATATAATCTTCTGTATCATGCAAACTACCAATGAATTGAGAGAGACTGCATTCTCATCCTTCATATTATCCTACTGGGAAAATTCTTTGCATAGACAAGAACACAATTATTGAGGGAGATTATTTCAATGCTCAGCCTGTTCTCCAAGCACCTAAGAATGATCATTCCTCAGGCAATGGAGAGCTGCCCTAGGTTCAGTTGAAAGGGCTAATCTTGCTTTGAATTCTTCTTCATGGGAAACATGCTAAATGTTAGCATCTTCTCCAACAAAGTCAGTTTTTCAGCAGCAGCTCTTTAAAGCCTTACACAATTCAATTCTCTTGTGGCTGCTGCTTGGACTGACTCTGGAAGGCCTCAACAGAGTTAAATGATAAGCTCAGCTGCGGCAGACACAATCAACTGCAGCCCTTCCAACGCACGTACTAAGATCATTTCTCTTTTTCCCTGATAAGTTCAAGGCCAAACAGAAGACTGTTCAAATCTAGTTAGTTACCAAAAGCTGTTAGTCAACTGGTACTGATAGAGACTTCAGACTTCAGTTGATTAAGTCCATGAAGTCATTGTGCAGAGACAAAAAGTCTCAAGAGAAGTTTAAACAAGGGTGCGGATTTTTCTGTTTATTTTACCTGCTTAACTTAATACTGCCTGGTTCTCTATCATTCCTTATGTTATTTCCATACCAAGGAAGGAGATGGGAAACGTCTTAATGGTGACAAGGACGGGACTGCATATATTCCCTCCTCACGAAATAATTAAGACAGCCTTACACTCAAAGGTGCTTCTTTACGCCTGAGCGCTCAGAGGGCAAATGTTAAGTCTTCCTAGTAGGAAGACAGGCAATAGGGAACTGTCTTCTTTTTAAAGGATTAACTACAAAGTTGAAGGATGATCCAGTGCTTCCCCCTCTCTGCCCTTCTGCTGATGTTTGTACAGCTAAAAGCAATGAGAACTGGTGGTTAAAAACAGAAGGAAGAGGTTACCTGTACTACTTCTTTGACCAGAGTCTTATCAGTCCCAGTTTTGGCTCTCTGCAGGCCACTGACATCCTCTCCAATCCAAGTGATAAGGGCAAATTTGACTCGCTTGCTCATGGCATCGCCGGTGGTGAATCGGACAAAGCCAAACAATCTAACATCATCTGGAGAGACAAAGCAAAAGGATAAAATGATTAAAACCAGAAACATCCCTGCTTTGCTATTTTCCAGGGTGAAAATAGAAGACCAAGCCTAGGCACTGATCCTGTGTTACAATTCCATCGTTAGGGATCAACAGGAGCTCTGCTCTTATGGCCTTCACAGTGGCCATTATGCAAATCCGATCCTTTCCCCTCCCTCCCTTCTGCAACATTTCTGGCTCACTTGCACTATGAGTTTAGAAGAAGGAGGGGAGAAGAAGGAGAAAAAGAAAAATCTGCAATTACTTCCCCAGATGTGTTTCAGTACTCCTTCCAAAGCTCCATAGAGAAAGGCCTCGGATTTTAGAACTATTCTGATCTTTGTTTCACAGCTGGTTTCTGCTATATCACATCACACTAGAGCTGTTTAGCCTGGCCATATGCATAAAAACCCTTGCAAACTCCCTGTCTCAGAGAGTTTATTCCTTCATTCCAGGGTGACTCACCAGCTGCAGCATTCGGGTGCCTTCATGATCACAGGCCCTTAGAACATCATAGAATCCACTCATATTCCCAGCCTCCGTAGCACGCACGATGCTGGAGCCCCCAACCAGGATTGTGCAGAAAAGCAGAGCAGATGGACAGTTGTGCAATCGTGGAATATACCTAATCATAGCTACTTCATCTGCTACAGGTCACTCAAGACCTCTTAAGATGACTCAAAATAGAAGAACAAACTTGCCGTTTGACGAGAATCATGTTAAACCTGGTTACACTTGTTGTGACCAGTTCAACATGCTTTATAGTTATTTATTTGCTGTCTTGACTACTGCCAAGTGAAGACGAAAGCTCCAGGTGTAGTAACATTCACCAGCCCATCCTTGGCTCCATTGCAGAATGCTCCAAGAACAGTCAGGACAGCCCCAGGAGCTCTGGGGAGAAGCAGCTCAAAGTTGCTCACGCACAGGAAATATGCTGCTAGAAATCAGTGCAAAAAAAACCCAAAAGTGGGATGTTCTCTGAAAGCTGACAGATCCCAGGGCTGATTTAGCACTTTGTTTTGTCAAAATGTGAGTAAAGACAACTTCCCCTTGATAAAAGGTAAAATGTTTTTAAGTCTGGAAAAAAAAATCTACCTATGCTCTCTCTATTTCGTTCTCTGTTTGCTTCTTTGCCACTGACAGAAGACTACTGAGGAAAACTGGAAAACAGACACAGGGGGGTGTGTGAACCACTTCAAGGTTTGAGACAAACTCCTCTGAAGATTTCAAATTTGAATCAAACAGAAATCTCATTCAAAGGAAAAATCCAGATGGAACTTTGAAAGGAGAGTAAGAGTCGTGTATTGACACTGCAGGCAAATACAACCTCTCTCTCTGATACATATTACTGGCAACTACAAGAAACACACAGAGAGATTCCTGTTTCTGACATTAAATCCTCTTCCCAAGATTGATTAGAACCATAAATGAACCGACAGCCAGGAAATACCCAAGGTGAAGAGAGGCAGTAAATCCCCTAACGTTACTATGAAAAAACCTTGCTTTCCCAGATCTGACAGCAAAGGAGGCCATGCTCTGCTAAGAACTGTGCTGTGGTTCCCAGTGGAACACAGTGCTGGAAGGCACTTTAGCATCATCAAGTCCTGGCCCCTACTACACTGTAACCATGTCACAGCCCTTGCCATGGACCCATCACTTTCCACCTTGAGCATTTAGGTGTTTCATCCCTCCTCCTTCTGCCAAAGCCTGTTGCACATCCTGAAGAGAGTTCTTTGGAATATGCTTCTTTATAATAAAGATAATGCAAAAATATAATGAATGTGAAAAAGCAGTGATTTTTCACAGCAACATAGAAAGCAAGTTGAAGGAATTTATCTGGCAGCATGAACTTTAACTTGACATGGACCCACAGATCACTGACAGCAGCAGGATTTGCTTCTCAGCAGAAGAGTTTTAGTGCTTCCCCATCCTGTCTGAAAGCAGCTTGATCAAGAGCTCCAATTCCACATGGGCTTTTATCTATTAGCTCACCTACTACTCAGTGACTATGAGCAACTCTTACTTCACACTGAGTAGCAAGAAGTTTAATGAGCAACTGAGGTTAGATGTGAGGCTCTGAGTCACTGTCTTGAGCAGAATTACCTGGGGCTGGTTTACTTGTGGGGGCTTGAAAGGTTACACCAAAGCTGTGTGCTTTCTCCTCCTGTTTCCCCATGGAGGCTGTGTCCCCACAGTAGGCAGAACAGACTCTTTAGCTGCCACAATTTTCATTCAATGTACTTGATATACAGTACCAATATGTGATGCTTTAACTTGAGGAGAATTTCAGCAGCTGCAGATAAAGCCAAGAGGGAATGTGAACTGAAGCCCTTAGCAATTAACATGCCTAATTTCCTAAAAAGGCCACAAGGACAGATGTGGAGGTTTTTAGCACTAGTTCAGCCTGGGTATGAGCCCCTCCAATTGCAGGGCAAAATCCCTGAGCAGAAGTGGTTGAGTTTCACAATTAGTCTGAAGCATGTTCAGAGTGATAACGGTATCAAAACCCAAGTTCTTTTATACTCCCAGATTACCTCTTTCACAGTTAATCAGTTCCACCCTGCCAATCACATCACTGCACTGGAAGTCATCAATGCCATCAGTGCCAACTCCCCAAGAAATATCAAGGCATTAATACCCACCCCTCCTTTCCACACAAACCCACTTCTGGTGGGTTTTAGGAATGCACTCTGTGTGTGTGTCATGGATCATAGAGAGACAGCAGAGTTCCTCTGAAAGAGGAAATCCTGTCTAGCTCTACACAACCACTATCCTAGTCACTAAGCCATGAATTTCAGGGCAGAAAGAAACAAATAACAGATCTGGGTAAAACGGAAATAGCAACTTTATTTGAGCAAACGAAGAGCAGAAATTAACAATGTTAATTCCTACTAATAGCACTACTCCTTTAACCACGGTTGTACAGCATGACAGGGCTATACAAACAATCAAAAGTACAATGAATGCCTTAATGAGCATCACTTAGTATTTTTCGCCAAACCCTTTACTTATCAGTCGGCAGGATTTTCCAAATATACTGACTAAGCTGCCCTTGTCTGTCAACAAAGCTCGATGCCAAGCTGCAGAGATTTCCTTGATGGTATTCTCCCCTTTCTCATCCACTCAAATCCTTTCGTTCGGCTGTACCAAAAATTCCCCATTAGATTAGAATGCCCTGACTCATCAGTAATAGATAATAGCTGCAGGAAAGAAATACAGTCAAAAGCTTCATGGTTCTTAGTCTTACAGCTCAGAATGGCCAAGCCAGGGATGTGCTGAGAGAAGGCCACTGCTCCCAGCTTCACCTGCTTGCTAAATCAAGGTCACGTACAACAAGGCAGCTGCTGGAATGATCTGCTTTTGTGTTGTGTCCAACAATGAGTTGCTGATAGTGCATGACAGGCTTCATGAGGATTTATTTTATTTGTTTCAACTGGATTAATTTGAGATTAATTTGTCAATTTTCCACCTTGTCAGTCACCCCTGTAGTCACATGGCTGGAAGTGCAGACAGAAATCCTTCCCTACCTCTCACTACACTGTTTTTCACCTCTTTAACCCTGTACTGAAGCCTGCACCTCTGATGCACTGCTGCCTTGCTCTGTGCTGACATGTTCATTAAGTGATCTGAGACAAGTACAAGATGTTTGACCTCAGGAACATAACCCCAGGACATACTGTAGCTGGGGCACCCAACCTTTTGCATGTAACTTGGGGTGGCTGGCAGGGTTCTCAGGACACCAGAGCACAGGGAAGATGACCCCATCCTGACTTCTCCAGCTCTTCCTGCTCCAGAGGAACCACCAGCAGTGGTTCATCAGAATGAATCACTGCTACCCCAGTGGCAGTGGTCCTGTAATGGTCTCTCTCCTGGCCTGGGTATATACTGGGGGGCAGTGGGAGGAAACAGAGCATCCAGCTAACTTTTGTCCCCCTTTCCTGAAGGAAGGAACAGTTGTGTTAGTTGGACAGAAGCAGAGACCAGGCAGGCCCCAAAACAAAAAGCATGCAAAAAATCTAACGCTGCTCTTTACTTGCTCCTAAGCCTAGCACAGGATGGTAAATGCAGACCCACAGCCACGTTATTTTGGTCAAGCATCACAAAACTAAACTAAAGCAAGAGCTACTATTTCAGTGCAGAAAACCTGATGAGCTGCTACCACAAAAACTGGTGAGAACATTCCCTGAAACAACCTCCTGTCCACTGCAAGGGACAACCTAAGCCACAAGTCAAGCTGGCAGCCCTGAGATCACTGTCAAACACATGCCACTTGAGCTGAGCCTCCCAAGAGCACAACTTCTACAGCAAGCAGGGAGGGCACCAGAGCAGGGAAACACTGCAAAGACAGTGTGAAATTCCCATGAGCCACTCATGGCCCCAGGTCTTCCTTTATAAATAGGTATTAAGGGAAAGCAGGCAAGATGCACATTAAAGAGGAAAAACAAAAGCAGTAGGAGACTGATTTACAAAGCCCATTTTAGCAACTTAAGATGTTGCCAAATGCAGACAATCACCTATCTCGTTATACGTCCTCATGCATTTTTACAAACCTTTCCTACAACTTAAGATGCCAATGCAATCTTAGTGATCTCCCAAACTTTACATGTAGGCCAGGCCTTATAGGACAACTGTCATGAGCCCAAAAGAGCTTGCATTTATCTGAGGAACCAATTCTATTTCTATTTCCTTCCTAATATTTTATGTCAACCAGAAGTTATTTTATAGGGTATTTATTTTAGACCAAAGATTGTCAGTTCTTCCTCGTGCTGAATGCAGAGTGTGGTTTTGGTCTGATCTTTTCAGACACATGAATAACCACCCCATTTCATGCTGTCACTGCAATTATTTATCTGGACTGAGGCTTTCCAAATAAAAGACTCATTATTTCTTTAGTCAGAGATGCACTGAAAAACAACTGTTCACATGTGGCACGGGGGGGGGGGGGGGGGGGGGGGGGCGGGAAACAGAGTCTTCCGACCTCTCCATTACCTAATGGCAGAATACACACTTCTAAAACAATAAATCACAGACAGACACAATGCATTGCTCTGCTGCTTCATAATACAGGAACTGAAATACGACTGACACACACAGAAGTTTAAGTAGGTGTTTCTGGGCAGACTTTTAGTTCAGTATCTCAGTTGTATGTCACTGTACTCTTCTCGGTAACAGCCCAGCTATGAGACCTTGAAATTAAACACAACAACAAAAATATCCCAAGACCCTTCACATCCTTCTGTACAATAACCTTCAACTCTTATCTGTGATTCTGGATACAAATCCACCAGCTCAGCTGTTTGGGGTTTTTTTAAGTGTACTTATGGCACGTACTACTAAGCACCAAATTAATGCTACATCTGGATCTGTGCCATCTGCATAGGCAAGAGCTGTAACTGTGAAGTAAAATGGATCAAAAGCCTTGAATTAAGTCCTTGTTTAATGCAGAAGGAATCTGTGCTGTTAAATCCAACCCAAGCCAGAAGACACAGGGGGTGTCTATACTGTGTCTTTAATGACCTGAACAATTAATATCCTCAATTTTAGTCTCCAGAATCTTTGGGTCAGACAAAGGCCAACACAGTCACATGCATTGGTCCTTACACAGGACTGCAAGAACTGCTATCAGCAGCCACCTCCCAGTCACATAAGGACTTCACTGTGCCAGTGTTTTAAGCCAACCTCCTGACTCTACTTTGGGATTGGCTGCAGGAGAGGTGTTCACCCATCTGTGGCTGGTCTTTGGACGGCAGAGAAGACTGCTGCCTGAGACTAAAGCAGTCTCTTACCTCCCAGCCAAGGTGGTTGAGTTGTCTAATGGCCTGACACAGACCTGGACAGCGACAGCACAACAGTGGCTAATATGCAGAAGTCCAGGGTTCAGGCTGTGTTTGCGGAATCATCCTGGGCAATAAAGAAGCTTTTCTTACCGTGTTTTCTTCCTTTAAGAGTGGCAATTGTTTTCTCCAAACAGTGGAATAGGAAAAGGAGGACAATTTGCTTATGTAGTTCCTTAAGCTTTTCTGCCAGTACACAAAGCTCAGTGAATAGCTTAGGAAGAAAAAGCCTCCATCACAGGGTACTTTACATGTGGGTCTGATGTGCAAGGTGTATCTGAGAGCAGAGCAGGGAGGGTAATGAAGCCTGTCCAAGGCATTCTGGGTGCTGCAGCAGTTCCTGTCTCAGGGCATGGACCTCGCTGCCCCAGGAGCTCAGCATCTCGGGCTGTCATGCGCTCCCGCAGCGGCAGCCCGCAGAGCCTTGCTGAAGGCTTGCAGAGCTGGTTCTGACACGGTCTTTTTGAACTGCTACTTCCTTTAAAAGAAGCAATTTCAGTTTCTTGCTTTTGCCTTTGTCCTCAACCACCTTCATTCCCCGGGGAGGTTTGTATAATCAGTAATGGGCCCGGCCATGGTCTGCATCACAACGGTTATGTATGGGAGGAAGAAAAGGCAAAAGTACAAGCCTGCTAGCAACAACCCCCTCCAGCCCTTCCTAACCTCCCTTGTGGAACGAGGCAGGATCTTCACCACAGGCAAATGTCTCCCAAACTGGTACAAAAGACCTTCTTGGTCTCAAAGCCACAGGAATTAGCACGCACTGACACTGCCTGCTCTGTAATTTAATGCCCTGGAGGGAAGCAATATGTACCACATGCCAAAGGTGCTTTTAATAAGAATGGTTATTAAGGAAAGCAGGGGACACAGATGTTTGCCGCTCAGAACAGCGCTGAAATAGATGGTGCAGAAAGTAGAACAGAGCAAGCCTGACGGAGGGGCTTGGTGATGCTTCACATGCTGAGATTTTCAACTCCAGCTCCTGCTCTTACCTTCAAGCACGAAATCCCGCTTCCACCAGAGGCAGCTGCAGTGTTTCGTGGCTTTCAGGGCAGTGTTTTTCACGAAAGAGGGATTCAAAACAAGGAAGATGATTCTCCTAACAGGCTTTTTTAATCTTCCAATCACATTTTCTGAAGCTGTTTGAACTGACAGTAGCTCGTGTCCCCTCCAGCAAAATGCAGGAGACGGAGTGTGAGCCAGGAAGGAAGAGACATTACCAATAGGAAGGGATAATATTTAGTTTCTCATCCCATCCCTTCTTACTCTTTTTTACTGACTTTGTTTCAGTAGAAACATTCCAAACAGCTCTACTTCATAGTAAGATTTGGCACCTTTCTTCCAGATGGGAAGGAAAGCTCTAACTTTACTGCTGGCACATGCCTTGTTTTGTGACTGTGTCTGATGGTCCAGGAGAAGATGCTGAACAAATGGAGGCATTGAAACATGAGTCTTTTGCTTCCCCAATTGCTGTACAAGGTTTCTGGGTGGAGGAAAATCCTTTCCAGCGCTCAGCCAAGGGCCCAATACCTGCCTTTGCTTCCAGCAACTGTGCTCCAGAGGTAGGTTGCAAAGAACCTCTTGCCCCTGGTCTGCCAAGGAGCAGCCTGTACCAGGTGCATGAGAAGGAACAGGGAAAGAAGGAAAAGGAACAGAGAGCAAAGGAGCAGCTATAAGGGATTTAGTTCCACATTAAAGGTTAACAATAGGCCACCATCAACCCCACAGATGCTCTTCTAACTCTTCCCTTTCCATGCTTATGCCTGAATTATGCAAAATTTCCTTTTTTCTGTAAAAATGCTTTAGTACTGGGATCAGCTTGGCACTTTGCTGGTATAAGATAAGCTTTCCTTAAACTGTGTTTTAATACCCTCTCGATAAATAAGGATTTGGCACATGAAAACAATGGCAAGAAAACAAAACTGGCCATATTCCACAGTTCAGTATGTGCCTCCATTAGTTATTATATGCCTCTTACCCAGCCCAGCTGGTGCCTGCTCTCTGCCTGCTTAGTCTATTGATAAAAGTATTCCCCTTGCTACAGAAGGGAAGATAGGAACTGTTCTTGAGAGTGTGCCACTCCAGACAAAACATTAAAAACCAGTTCAAACAGAATAAGATATGGAGTCCTTATTTCCTGTACTTAAAAACAAGGATAGAAAACAAATGGCAAAGTTTCCCCTGCAAGCCTCAGATGTCTGGAGATGCTGTTATTTTGGCTACAAGAGGAGACAGAGAACCGTGGCACTTAGGCACTGAAGCAGTTGACCTTCGAAGAAAACTGCTAACCCTTTAGATGAGGTTGGTGTGAACATCAGAAGTGCTGAGCCTGGGTATTTGCCTGTATGCCAGGTAATACATTCCATTTGTTGCCCATTAAAGAGTTGAGTGGGAAGCAGTTCTTGCAGGACAGGGCATTAGCTCTTCTGCCACCAGCTACAAGAGGATCCTTTTTCGTTTTGAGCATCTCCCTTGCCAAGGTCTCAAGACCAGCTAGAAACAAGTAGGTGTGTTAATCCTAGTAAGACCCCACTGCAAATGCCATAGCAGAGCAGTCTAAACCATCTTGATTTAGTGGCTGCTTTCCAAGGACTAGAATGTATTTTCCTCCTACGATATTTATGGACCAAGCAGACTGGTCCTGCCCTCACTGAAGTTAGTGGGAGTTCTCCCCTTCACCTCACTAAAATACAGCCAAGCCCTGGGACTTGACAGACCAAATTTGGACAGGTGCTGGTGTTGCAATGGCTGTGGTACTCTTGAGTGCAGTGCGCTGGGACTCACCCTACCTTGAGAAGGGAGAGACTGCTCAGCGCACAGCTGCTCACACTAGATACATAAAGCACAGATTAACTACAATACTCAATTGTGGAGAAGCTCAATGAGGGAGGAAAGCTTTGTTATAGTCCAGTATTAGTTACAAACACTTCATATCTCATGCCACTTTATGACATTGCTAAATAGCAGCCAATGTAGGAGCGTAAGCTGTACAATCCCCCCCTCCTCAGTAGTTACTTTCAGAAAAATCACAGTCTACTTTTGTAAAACACATTAAAAGTTAAGATCGGATGAAGTTAAAATATTCCTCAGTTTATTTTCGTTTTCCCCAGGCTTTGTTTCTACTGTTAATGTTCCACAACCAACAGTTCAACAATCAACTGCCACGTTTAAACCCAGGGCCACAACTGTTGCGGCTGTGCAATGCCACAGACACGACTGTTTTCAGTGCTGTATTGTTCGACCTGACCTTTGGCAAAACCACTCTCTTCTTGGGTTTCGTGTTCCTAAAAGACCCAAGCGAGCCTTCTAACTGCAGCTACTTTAGCGCTATGAACACAGAAGAGTTCTATTGCAAAATGATCTGCATGCCTGCATCTTTTTATCCACAAAAATGGAGTCTTTTTTGCTTTGGAACTGCAGCACTGACCAAGGAGACCGATGCCAATCAAGTGTTTTATCTTGCTTAAAAATGAGAAGCGAAGAAAAATTGTGCAAAGGGGAGAAAAGAGCCCAGTCGCTCTGAAGTTAAGGGGGAGACAAAGGACAGGCAGGACGGTGGACTTCGGCGAGTTGCACTCGGTGGCGGCTGGAAGCCCATCGTGCAGGACAGCGCAGACGCGAGGAAGCAGCGGCTCTAATTCCAGTTTACCCAAGTTTTTCCCCATCCTTTCCCCCCTCCCTGCACCAGGCAGCGAGCAAGATGAAAAGGTGCTAAAGGGAATTAAGACAGAGCTTACCCGTGCACTTCCTTTTAAAGGTTTCATAGTCTACCCCTTGGTCTCCGGGGACGATGGTAGAGCCGTTGTACTTAAAAGTCACCCTTTGGGAAAGGGAAAAGAGAAGGGGAGTGATACGTTTAAGTCAGCCTATGGGACAGGGCAAAAGGAAGGCGAATAATTCATTTAAGAGTTAGCCTTTGGGAAAGGGGAAAGGGAGGGGGAATAATACATTTAACAGCCTTTAGAAAGGGGAAAGAGGAGATGGGGAGGAATACACCGAAACCCATCCTTTGGGAAGAGGGATGAGGAGAACGTCTATCAAAGTCACCCTTTGGGCAGAGAGAAAGGCACCGAGAACCGTGCTCCCTTACCAGTTCACGTCGGTGGCATCATCCCTGACGAGGTTGTACGCCTCCCTGCACGCCTCTTTGTCGATTTTGGTGGCCATGGAACCGTCCGTGCTGGGGAAGGGGGGGGTGAGTGGGGCGCGGAGCTGAGCGGGGGGGTCCGCTGCCGATGCTGCTGCTAGCGCTGCCGCTGCTGCACCGCACCGCACCGCCCCGCGCAGCGCCACGCAGTGCCGAGCCCGCCGCCGCCGCGGACCGCCCCGCTGCTACCGGCTGCCAATAGCTCCGCGCCGTGCGCTGGGCCGGGCGGAGCGGCCGGGGTGATGCAATAGGCCGGGGACCGGGAGCGAGGGTGTGGGGGGGCACCTGTCCTGGGGCCGCCGCGGGGATGCGCTGTACTGGTATCGCTGCAGCCCCCCGATGTCTTTGCCGACCCTGACGGCCGGGACGAGGAAGGAGCGGGAGGCGATGCGCAGGATGCTGCAGCCGCCGCGGGCGCGGCGGGGCCGGGAGCCGGGCCGGGCGCACGGGAGGTAGCCGAGCCGGACAGCAGGTAGGTGAGCAGGGGGCGAGCGGGCGGCGAGGGGATGGACACGGGGACCGTGCCAGGCGAGGGGCCGGGCAGCGTGAGTGAGCACTGCCCCGCGGCGGGAGCCGGGGACGGCCCCGGGCTCCCCACACCGCCGGCGGGGGACGTGTGGGGGTCACTGTGGGCTGTGACAGATCGCTATTGCCCTGGCTCCGTGTGTGTGTGTGTGTGTGTGTGTGTGTGCCCGGGTGTGTGCGTTCACCCCGTTTGAGATGCAGCGATCTCCCCCTACCGGGCTGCTCCTCCGGCTCTGCCAACTGGAAACGCGAGATGTAATCCAAGTCAATACGCTTAGGAGAGATGCAGGGCGTCATGCAGAAGGGTAAGGGATGCTTGTAAGATCAGTCCTATGCCCACAGAAACAGAGGCACTCAGCTCGGAATGTCACCGGCTGTTGTTGTGGCCAAGGATCAGTTTTACACACCAGTCCTTGTGTGTGTTGGTGGGTTTCCACCCTAAACCAGGGAGCTGCGTATCGCAAATTTAATACAAACTACATTCCAGGATAAAAAAAAAAACTATCACTTTTTTGTTGGTCTTCTAAAGTTTGCAATGAAATGTTCATTATTTATCTCACATCAGTATGTTGTAAATGCGAAGCCTGAACAGGAAGAAGCCTCCTTACACACACAGCTACTCGGTGTTCTCGGACATCCCAAGGAATGAGATCACTCAAGTGTGAGTGAACCACCAGACACACCATTTACTGGTGTACAACATGAAGCCCTAATCCTGAACATGGCTTATTCCTGAGTGATGTGAGGTTCCCAGAGCATCAGGGCTCAAAACACGAGCATGTTGCTGCAGTGCATCTCCATGGTGTAGATGAGGTCATAGGGAAGGGAGAAATATTCCTGAAGTCAGTACAAGGGTAGGACATGGTGAATCATGCCCAAGACTGCAGGCTGTGGATGAGAATATAATCACACATTAGTAATTCTGATTTTCTATTGATTTTCTCTTGGAACTGCCTTTAGGAACACTTTTTCTTCTTTTAAAAGCCTTTATGCTGACCATTATCCGCTCATAAACATATTTTATCCCTTGTAGTCACCATTTATCATCCCTTTGGCACCACCTTGCTGCTGTAACACCGGTCAGTTGTCCTTGGCCTTTCAGGCTTGATCCTCAGCTCCAGATGTTCCCTAGGGTAGAAGTGGGTGGCTGAAATGTCATTTCCCTTAAAAGGAGAAAACCTGAACCTTTTTTAGGTCTCTGTGACCCTGTGATTTGATTTATATTCGCGAGGAACTTCATACCTGATGCTCCTGTGCCAGATTCAAGCCTCAGAAACATGTGCCTGCCCTCACTTTTCTTCTTTGTCTTTGACACGTTCTCATTTGTCTTTTAACTTTTCTTTTAATTATTATTTTTTTAATTATTTTTCTTTTAATGCATGGAAGAATAAATACTTCACTAGGTTTCATCAGGCTGTAACTGGAGAGGGGGAAATTCCTACTTTTCTGGCTTTGGTGAGTTCTGATTTGCTTTTCATATAGAGGTTTTGAGACCTCCATCTTCTGCATATGGGTCTTTCCATCCTGTGTCGACGGCAGAAGCATCTTTCCATCTCTAAGGAGTCCTCATAGAGAAAGCACAAATAAAGAAAGTAAAAAGACTTAAAAGAGGACTTTTAGGCTTTCTCAAATAGCTGCCTCCAGCACTATGAGGTCTTGGATTTCTGAACTGACATTTAGCTGTCTGGATTGCACTAATGATGTTCAAGAAGGGTCTCAGAGATGGAGCTGAGCAAACGGGATGGCTCTGCACAGCCACAGTGCCCCAGGAGGCTTAGCTGTTCTCCTAAAATATACTGCTAGAGCCTTCCTCCTATGGCTGTTTGCCAGAACACCTTTTTGCTGCCTTTCTGATCTTTCCATACGGCTGTCCCCAGTCCTGCTTCTCTATCCGTGTCTTTTCTGTGCAGAGAAGATAATGGAGAGAATAATACTTTCTCTTTCAGGAAGGGCTGCTATGAAAATAGGGATCGCAATCAACAGTAGGGAGGTCAGCAAGGTAGGTTTTGGAACTGAGGGTCTTTATCCCGGGTCCGAGCTGGGGTGTCCTTGGTGACAGCAGATGGAGCTCCAATACACACACAGAGCTTTGCTGTCCTTACGACCACCTCAGTAAGACGGTTAGCACTGCTGGGTTAACAAAGGGGTATTTACTCGTGTTGTGGAGACCATTGCACTGAAATGGGACTCGGTGGGGTCCCCATGCAACCTCTAAGCATCTTCCTTCACGCAGAAGGAGCTGTACCATCAGCCCTGCTATTCACCAAGGTGTTTTTATGAACTCGTAAGCCCGCCGGGCCCTAATGAATGAGACAAAGCCGGGCGGCAGCAGCAGGCAGTGCTGGTCCGACAAGCCTCACCCCCAGGTAAACCGGACGCGATGGTACCGGGATGCTCGCTGTGCCGTTATCACACGCACCCCGAGCCGCCCATCACCGCCGCACCGGTAACACCGCGCTGACACGGGCCGGTGCGCGGCAACAGACCCCCCCCAAAACCCCGAGGGGCCGCAACGGAGCCGCCATTTGCTGCCGGCGGCGTTACCTCCCCGCCTTGGTCCCGCCCCGCTCCGACCGGCGGCATTTCCTGTGCCGGCCCGGAGGGGAGGCTGCTTGGCGCTGCTGCAGTGGCTCCCTGGTCCTGCTCCCGCTGCCAGCCGGGTCCGAGGCGCCTTCCCCCGGGCGCCGCCGCTTCGTTTCCGCTCCCTCTTTTCCGCCCCGGTGGACGCAGCCGGTGCGGCTGCCGCAGCACGATGAGGATGCGCGGCTGGGGCCGTGCCGGAGGTACCCGGGGCCCGGTGTCGGCCGGGGGTGAAGCGTGTCCTGGCTTGGCCGTGAGAGGGAAGCGGTCCTGCCTCAGCCCTCTGTAGCGAGCGCTGGTGAGTAGATGACTTCCATCGGCAGTACAAGCGGTGGTCTTTGGTTATACCCCAACAGCCAACTTGTTGACACAACCGAGCGTTAATAACACCACCAGGCAGTGATGAAACCATGAAACCATCCTTCTTTTAACTCAGATTTTCAGGTTAGGATGTGCACGACTTCTTAATGGTGTTATTTATTCATCACTCCGTGGTTTCAGCAGCATGAAAGGATTGGTATGCTGCTAACAGCTTTCCTTTTGTTCCAGAAGTACCGCGGAGCTGGCTGTCATGGAGGGAACCAGGCAAACCAGGATCTGTCGTCCACACAAGATAAGCGAGTCCTCAAAGGTTTGTGTGTTTTGTGTTGCAAGAAGACCCCAAATAACAAGAAGGATCGTGCGTGTGTATGTGCGTAGTAAAGGCTGTCTCTTGAAATGAAATGTTTTGGAGGAATGTGGATATTGAGAGGTTTAAAAAGGGGCATGAAAATGCTGATCTGCTTGCTCAAATATTTTGATAGAAAAAGTTGCTAGCCAGGGATTTAAAAAAAAAAAAAACAAGGAAAAATCATCAGCAAATGGGCATCTGCTCGTCGTGACTCATAACTCAGAAAAGAAACCCACATCATTGCAGCACAGTGTTTTCGCTGCACCAGGAATTCAGTCATTGAAGGCAATGCGTCTATTTTGGGGATTTTTCACACTGATCCATCTCACAAAGTCCAGGCGAGGCACAGAGGCAAAGCTGGGATTGCTCTTTAGATTTAGATTCAGATGAAATTGAGTCTAGATCCTGCAAACAGGGGTTATTCCAGTGAACTCAAGATGTTCTCTTCGAGTTGTGAGGCTGATTTTCTTTGCATAGCATCTCTGTCTGCATGAGTACATTGGCTTTAGTTGGGAATCCACAGAAGTCCACCTTAGGCAGGTCTTTGTGCAGGTCACAAGAATGATGGCCTAAGGTGTATAAGATGTTGATATCGACTGCAATTATTATGTTCACTTCGTTTCATGCCAGTAGAAATTGCTTTTCTGTTCTGGGGTGAGCACTAGGTTACAGAAGCTGCAGAGCAAGTACCCTGTACTACCAACTGCTAGAAAAGAGAAACTGTCACCGCCTGTATCTGTCTCACAAAAGTTGAGTGAAACAAATCTCATTTTCTTTCGCATCACTGATGGGTAGTGGTACTGCATTAACGATCCGAAAGAAATTAGATCTTTGATTGTGAAAAGAAGTTAAAACACTGCTCTGATACGATGGATAAAAGATAAATAGGGCTAATTTTTAAATGCATCCCTACCAGTGTAATCTGTCCTTGAGTGCTGATCCTGTCTGCCATTTAAGTGGTTTAGTCTGAATGTAATAATAATTCACCGCATTAAAAATGAATTAACTAGACAGCATTGTTTTATTTTCTTGCTGAGACAGCAGCTGTCACTATCTGTTAAACTTAGAATTACTCGATAAAGCTAAAGCTGTTCTACAGAGTATAAATAGCTTGAGAAAGATGTTCATGTTTAGTATTGAAACTAGTGTGGGTTCTGGAGCATGTAGCTTTCAGCTTCTGTTACTTGCTCACTGAACAAATGAACTTGGTAAGAGGCTGAAACATGCTAATGTATTCTGAGGCCATCCAATGCCATACATCATGATTTGATGCTTGATTTCTGAAGTAGCTGCAGTTCTACATGGCAACAAGGCTTTTAGGAGAACAAGTTATCAGGCTTGTTTGCGGTAAGGATGATGCTGCTGACTCGATATCCAACCAAGTAAATGGGGATCTCTGGCAAATCTTATGTTCTGGTGTAATCTTGTTATGCATGATAGTGTATTAAGAGAATATTAGAGAGAAATAATCAACCAGTTTGCAGAGATGAGAGGGAATATGTAATCCAGTAATTGTCCTCCAGGAGGCAGATGCACAAGAGGGTGCCACAGATCAGTGGTTTGTCCTTTGCCATATTTCTTATTCTTCCTATCTCCTCCATCCCCTCATTGCTGCTTGGGCTCCTGTATGATGCCACCTTTTCTCAACCTCAAATAATGAAGCAAAAGTGCTTTACAGTCCTTAAACCCCATATTTTTTTCTAATGCAAATGTCTGGCAGTTTTACTGCTCAGTCGAAGTTACTTTGTTGTTTATGCCATAAATCCCTTTTTAGGTTCAGAGATCTGATGAGGCAATGAGTATAAGGCAAATTAAAAAGATTTTGCCAAGGAAACTTAAAATTATTGAAGCCTCATCAATTGTTACATTGGTGTAACTGTACCCTTGCATGTACAAAGCTACTCCAACAGAAGGCTTTTTGGCAGCTTTGTCTCCATTGTTTAGAGAAGAGCATAAGCAAAACTAACTGGGCTGTCACCTAAGAGCAGCACTTTTGGCTATTAATCTGCATCTCACCATTGGTGGAATGCCTGTCACTGTACTGCCGACTGCTAAAAGGCAGACATAAGAGGTGAGGCTCCCAGTGTTGGTGTTAGCTCGGGAAGGCTGGCTGCCATCATGTCTGGCCAGTGGTGAGCTGCGTGCCTCAATCCTGGTTATCTCATCAGATAGAAGCACAATTACCAAATTATATACACAAAGCATGTATCTAAAGCAAGCGTTGCATACAGGGGAGAAAACCTGGCTCTGTGACTTGAATCTTTCCCACCCAGGTGGGTAGGAGGTTGTCTCACCGTGGTTTAACCAGCCCATTAATGGCTTAGCCAGACAGCAATAATCATGTGCTTTCTGTTTGGGAAACCAGGAAAGCCACGGGGAGTTAGGGTTTCTAGGAGAAGCAACAGTTTGGTGAAGGAAAGGTCGAATGCCTGAGAGCCTTGAAGAGACCTCAGGTTATCTATGTGACTGTTTGCCATGTAGATATGGGCTGAGGTGACTTTCAGGATGTCACTTCAGGGAGTGCAGCCTGAGGGTGTAGAACTGGACATGAGCCAGGGTCTTAAAGCCAGAAGTGTTCAGAGCTAACTTAAAGATGTGCTTCCTTTCCACCTCCTTTCATTTCTCTTGCGTGTTCTTACAGGCTCTGCAACTCTGCCTGGTTTGGATTTGGTAATTAAAGTTATGTATTTGCATTTAACTTAACCTGACTTTTATTAAGATAGATCACAAGGTAGCTGACAGTAGCATCAAGCATTCCATTCCTCTAGAAGGAAGGCCCTAAAAGCTGCATTGCCTGACATACTGGGGTGACCAGCCCCTTCAATACATGTTCTGCAGGACATTCAAGGGGTAACAAAACATTTCCATTTTGGTTCTTCTTAAGACTAGTAATTCGAGTCTGTGAGAAAGAGGCAAACACTGTTTGCCTCAAAAGCTCTGTGGCACACACAGAGTTGGTGGAAAGAATGTCTGGACCAGAGGCATCCCATAGGGATACTTAACGGATGTGTTCTGGGGGCATTTTCCCCTTTCTTTAGAAGAAAAATACTTAGGTTTTGTTTTAATGAATACGATTACCTTGGCTTCTGGAAGCAAGTAGAAGTCTTATGGGAATAAGTTATCCACATGTGTGGTTTTGCACATAAATAAACAGCTATTATTTTTTAATGCAGTGTGTGTGCTTGTAACAACACAGAAAGAAAGAGGGATTTTACCCTAAGAAGCTTGGAAATGCAGAGTTCTGAAAAGATTTAAGAGGGGGTAGATGTCAAACAAGCACACCCAAACAATACATTTAGTGAGTAACTCAGCTGAGAGGAACTCCGTAAGGAGTCATTTGGGGGACAAACAAGAAAGGAAATGTCAGCAAGATCTCTTGAAGACAATGAGTGGAAGAGTTTCAGAAAACTGTGCCTGTATAAATCATCAGGAAAGAGGTTTAGATGCAGCACTGTGGAGGAGGTGGGAGTAAATTATATATATACAAGGGGAGTAGGAAGCAGTGAAAGTCTGCACAGTCCTTTCAAAGTGAAGGTGGGGGGGCTTGGGTGCTCGTACTATGTTGCTTGCCAACTGCTTCAATCAGAATTAATCAAAAATGTGCATCACAAGTGAGCTTTGTCTCATTATTTGGTGAGGAGATGCTTTTGTACACACTGAAGTTTATCTTGGTGAATATAACACCTGCCTAATAGTGTTTGTGCATTCCAGGTATACAGGTGGGATGACCACTCCAGTCTGGTTCTTCAGAGCCTGAATGAGCAGAGGCACCGAGGCCTCTTCTGTGACATTGTCCTCGTGGTGGATGAACAGAGAGTCCCTGCCCATCGGAACCTCCTCGCTGTTTGCAGCGACTACTTCAACTCTATGTTCACCATTGGTATGAGAGAAGCCCACCAAAAAGAGGTAGAACTTTTTGGAGCCTCTTACATTGGACTTAAGGCTGTGGTAGATTTCCTTTATGGCAGTGAGCTGTCTTTAGATGGAGGCAATATCGACTATGTGCTCGAAACAGCTCACCTGCTACAGATCTGGAAGGTGGTCGACTTCTGCTGCGAGTACCTGGAGAATGAAGTCAGCGAGGAGAACTATTTGTACCTGCAAGAGCTGGCCTCTATTTACAACCTGAAGCGCCTTGACTCCTACATTGACTCTTTCATCCTGAAGAACTTTGGCACACTGTCTTTCACTCCAGACTTCCTGCAGAACATTTCCTTGCAGAAGTTGTGCCAATACCTGAACAGCAGCAATGTGCAGCAGGAGTGTGAGCATGACTTGCTGCAGGCTGCCTTGCAGTGGCTTACTCAGTACCCAGAAAGGGAGAATGAGGCTTACCAGGTTCTAGATAACATTCATTTTCCCTTGATACCTAAAAGTGATCTCCTCCACCGAGTCAAGCCTGCTGTCTGCTCTCTTCTTCCCAAAGAAGCAAACTGTGAGGGGTTCATAGAAGAGGCAGTGCACTATCACAACAATGTCACTGCTCAGCCGGTGCTGCAGAACAAGCGGACAGCCCTGAGGACCTGCGAGGAGAGGCTCCTCTTTGTAGGT
This sequence comes from Ara ararauna, assembly GCA_028858755.1. Lineage (NCBI taxonomy): Eukaryota > Metazoa > Chordata > Aves > Psittaciformes > Psittacidae > Ara > Ara ararauna. The sequence goes on along the minus strand of CM054410.1, from coordinate 5,551,510 downwards.
GGGGAGGTTTCAGAGCGTTGCCTGGAACTGAGTGATGATACCTGCTTCCTGGACACCAAAAAAGGGCAGTGGGTAGCAGAGACCCCTCTCCCAGCCAGACGAAGTCACCACTGTGTTGCAGTCTTGGGAGGCTTCATCTTCATAGCCGGAGGCAGCTTTTCAAGAGACAACGGAGGGGATGCAGCTTCTAATCTGCTATATAGGTATGATCCCCGCTGTAACCAGTGGATAAAGGTGAGACTTGAGATGTATTATTTCTCTGTTTAAAGTCCTTTATATTTAGAATGTTTTCTTCTTTCTGATGGAAAGACAGGGCTCATTAGAATAGCCAACATAGCAACACTTGCAAATAGAAACTAAAGCTATTTAAGCTGAAAAAGCAGCTACTTGAATCCTTTGTGAATTCTTTGTGTATACACACAGCAGAAGAGTTTGGGGCAAATTTTCAACATCACTTGAGATTTGGATGCCTCATCTGTGAAATTCTTGGTCAGCATCCACCTGCAACTCTTGAGAGTACTTTGGGACTGATGCCACAATGGACTTAGGGAGGTGATTGTTTAGTTCATCTTTCTCAAGCAAGAGCACATACAACTAAATCAAAACTGGGTCTGATGTAAAAAGAATGTCTTTGATTCTTGTCCAGTGTCTCTATACTAAATATCTTGTAGAACAGGCTATTTACTTCCAGTCTGCTGTAAAACCCTCCAATCAGTGCAGATCCCCATATGAACCAGTCATCCCATGTGGTTCAGTTGTGGTTTTGAGTGATTCCAATATATGTTTCTTGCAGAGTTTTGGAAGGACGCCTATGTAAGACAAAATTTATAGAGTAATCTGGCTCTTAGATGCTTCTTGTTATCCCCTTTTTTGGAAATGAATGCTATGTAACATTCTACTGCAGAAAAACAAAAAGTATTTTATGAATATAATGGTCAAACCCAGTACCTCTTCTTTCCAAATAAATGGGAAGAAGAACTATTCTATCCTTAGACATGAATATACTTCAGTCAGCTTGCTTACCAGATGTTTGAAGATATCAGCATGTTGTTCTTTTTGACAGGTTGCCTCCATGAGACAGCGCCGTGTAGATTTCTACCTGGGAGCTGTTACTGACATGCTGGTAGCTGTTGGTGGCAGGAATGAAAACGGAGCACTTTCTTCAGTCGAGACTTACAGTCCTCAGAAAGATTCATGGTCCTACATAGCAGGCTTGCCCAGGTAATAGACATGTTTGGAAAATTACATCCTGTGATTGAAGAACACTTGTAAAGGGAGCTGATGAATGGCTATCCCTAGAAAGGAGGTGAGGGGATATGAAAGCAACATGGTATCTGCAAGTAACAAACCATATCAGCATTTGATATTTGAGCAACCAGCTCTTCCATGACAGCATGCCTCATGTCAGCTTTTTTGACTGTAATACTTCTGCTGAGATGAGTCTGAAGGATAAGAGGGAGAGTTCTCAGAATTCTGCTCTACTATTCTTAAAATGTTTTTCCTAAGGTTACAAAGAACTGAATCTTCTCAGAGGCATTGTTTAGATCTTGAGCGAAGGCTTTTGTAGTTTATTTGGCCCTACTTTGTCACCTTTGTGTGATGGTTTTCCTTGTAAGGTGTTTCTGGCTGCTCAGTTTGGCTGTTGCAGTTAAACCACATTGACCTGTATTGCAAATAGGTAACCCTGGCAAATGTGACCTCTCTTTATCTCAGCTTGAGTTAAAACTTAGCTGCTCTACTTCCGAGAGGCTTTAGTACTGCAGTTCTTGTAACAGCAGCACAGGACATTTTGAATCAATATGTGAGTGGTGACTTCATAAGAATGGTAGGATAGCATTTAACTTGCCAAGAGCTATTCAGGTTTAGTAATAGTTGACATCCATGGAAATTACAGGAGTATTGGCTATGTGGATGGTGTTTTCATGTTTGAAACCCATGACAGCAGCAGCCGCACTTGCTTTCTTAATGGCATCACGAACAAGATAATTGCAATCTGATTTCTGAGTTGAGGCTTCTTTCCCTTGTTCCCTCAGCCGCAGAGCTGCACAGTCAGAGGTGCCTGTTACTCAGTTCTATTTTGGGCTGGTGCTGCAATGCGAGTGTGATCCAGGCTAACAGCTGGGCTCAAGTGCTCTTCAGAGCTTAGGGTGCTTTTATCCACTTCATTTCTGCTCGCACAGGCAGATTGAGCAGTCAAGGCTAAACAACACCATCATTTACCTGAGAAGCTGTGTACAAGAGCATCTTCAGTTCTAAGCCTTACTGTCAACTGGGCTGACCTGTGAGATGCAAGTAGCATCTCATAGAAATTGTACCACCGCTCTTATTTTCTCCTAAACTTTTTTCTAAGTGTAGATGCGACCTCACTGCCTTGATAGAGAAACAACCTTGGAACAGGTAGGGATGTTTTTGCTCATAAGTGATCCTGGGGAAGCTTGCATGATTGGCTTAAGCAACCGGACTGCAAGCTGTCCAAAAAGGCGCAGTTTGCATGTTCCTCTTGCTACCTGAGTGCTGGCTTTGGGAATTTTACAGCTGCAGCATGTAAAAGTGAACTTGGACATAGGGCATGTTAATTTTTCATTCAATTGAGTAGCTGATCCACTTGGACTAGGCAAAAATCCCTCTTATGGGATAGACCCCACTTAAACTGACTTGGCTGGTCACTAAGCTGCAGGGTTGGGCTGTACCGTGACTGTTTCAAGTTACTGCTGCATCCCGAAAACATAGTATGCCATCCTGTCTTTCTGCCTGCTCTGTCCTCCTCCCATGCTAACTGTCCTTTGAGCCAGCTCAAGTGTTTCTAGGGAACTGGACAGTGTCCCAGACTTCCGTACAGCTGCTCTCTTGCAAGTTAGTATGTCTTTAGTTAGATCTTAATGGGACACTTAGTACCTTCAGCTTTCCTGTCTTTTCAGCCCTCTTTGTTCTTTTGGAGAACTCTTGCGTTGGGCAGCATATTGTTTGCAACAACCACTTCCCTACACAGAAAGAGTAAAGCAAAACATACCTTATGGAGGTTGCAAAAGACAAAAATCAGCACAGAGGTGGACAAAGGAAGAAACCTTTCTGAATGCAGGGGCAGGCTGCTTGAGCTCAGAGAGGGGAACAGCTCTGCGAAGGGACCTTTCCCAATGTACCTCACATAGGTTTGCAGGCAGTGCAGGCAGGATAAGAAAGAAATTTGTGCTCTATTCAAGACCAGAAGAAAGCACATTAGCTGCAGCTCCTTCTGTGTACTCCTGCCTTCCCTTCAACATGCTCTTGAGCCAAGCTGGTTTTCCCCTCATCATATGCTTTTGTTCCTCAGACTGATTTTAGTTGCTGTTTTCACTCAATAACATATTCCCCAGCCCTATTCTAGCAGCATTCCCCTCACATAGTGGAAATCAGAAGCTCCAATCCTGATTGTCTGATTAGGCATATCCCATCATGGCTGCCTTATTTCCTGTATTTCATGAGGGTTCTTTTGTCCTCTTGGGTGCACGGCCACCAGAAGCAGGGCAGAGACTCAGGAAAGACCATTCCCTGGAGTGATGGCCGCATCTTGAGGTCATTCTGGTGTGAGGGCTTGTATAGTTCAATTTGAGCTGTGTGGGGCTGGACTCTCAGAGGTTGTGTTTTTTACAGCTTCTATTCTGAGCATCCAGAAAAGGGTTTAATTTTTTTCTTCCCAAGGGTTATAGCATGCCATGTTTGTGAAGATTTCCAAGGGAAAGGCTGTGATTGCATTCTTGACACACACCTCCTGTCTGCTGCCAAATCCTGTGTCCATGTTCCTGTACCCAGGCACAGTCACACTACCCTAAAGAGCTTTGCAAGCTCTTTTTTGTCCCTTCTTCCCTCTACCCTCTTCCCATCCAATGTGGTCAAACCAACACGCTGTTTTCTCTAACCAGTTTCCTGGAAGGCGCTGAGCTGTTTTGGTTGAGGTACTGCTGTCTTAGTGGAGAAGAAAACATAGCCTCTTGAGGCAGATGCTTAACGTGGAAAACTTCAGCCAAGCTATCTGAATGGTGGACCTGGTTCAAGTCTGCTGCAAGTGAATCTTGCCTGACTCTCATTAGGGTCCTTGGTTGTGGGATACTTCTCCCATTCTTTGGAGAGGTCCTGTGTTTTGTTTTCACCATTTTCCCAGGCTCTCTGGGGGCATTTGCTGCCATAGTTTCTAGCCCGGAAGGGAGCAGCGGTGGCTGACAAGCTTGGCAGAACAGAAGTTGGTGCAATGTGTTCTCATCTTGAATAGACCATGAAAAAAAGCCTGCTGCAGACATTAGCGAAATTAATTGAGTGGCCCTAGGTTAAAGTTTGGCAGAACAACTGAAAACAGTTGTGAGAGGAGATGTGTTGGGACAGGTTAAGGAGTGATGGTATCTGCTCTGCTAGTTGTGTCATGAATAACCTCGCAGGGTTGCAGCAGGTGGACACCGAGATTCAGAGCAACCACAGTTCGCCTGGACTTTGGTTGGAGCAGGGGATTCCCAAAGCTTTATCGAGCCTGGCCAAGTCTTCCTCTGTGCAAGAAAAGTGGTAGATTCTTTAGCATTTACTGAATGGTGTTACTGGGTCAGAAACTGTAAGTTTGCAGCACTGCATTGAGTAAGTCATTCAGAATCGGCAACTGGCTCTAGCAGCAGTTCTAAATTGAAACTCCTTTCCCCTTAATGCCTCTGTCTTCTGATCACTGTTACTGGTAACGCTGGAGAACGCTTGATTCTTTCTGTTGGAGGATGTCTGTACCCACTGTATTGAAGTTTCCTGTCATGTTTTGTGTTTAGAAATGCCGTGGGCTTGCAGAGAGGATCCCTATTGATTGTTTTCAACTTGAGTATTATATTTCATTCCGTTTTCTATTAACATGAAGCAGGGTATGTGCAATTTTGGATGAGCTTTTCAAAAGTCAGGCGAAGTGAAACACCTCCAGCGTATTTCAATGAGTAATCTCCTTGAACTGAAAATAACAAATTGATGGTCGATTTGATGCTTCAGATATGATTGCCTCTTTCAGATTACTGTTGCAGCTATTGCTGTTCACTAGGCACAGCCACTGATTGAGGCAAAAAGCATCAGCTTTTTCTGTGGCTGTCTGTGCTAGGCTGCATTCATATGCTTGAGAGAAAATGCCTGTTTCTTGTTTACCTCTACTGAACTCCACTTTTGCAATTACTGTAGGGAAACAAAACTTCAACAGAGGTCACAAAAGTTTTCTTTAACTTGCTGCCATTTATTTTTAATTTTAATTAAAATGCTGAATGTAATGTGATTGTTATCAGCAGCTCAATAATCCTGGGCTTTGTGCTGGATCCAATGTCATTGCACTGTTCTCTTGGCTCCTCAAAACCATATGTTACTTGACACTGCCTCCGCAGTGGAGCTCGCTACATGTCCTCCAGGTGGCTTGCTGGTTAGATGTGGGTTTAAAATCTGTTGCAATCTGAGAAAGGAGACTAATTCAAGTTGTCCATTCCACTTCTCAGATAGGCAGTCTACTTAAGACTCATCCCTGGGTATATAGAGAAGCCAAAGATTCCAGCAACCACACTGGGTGCCACTGGAGACATAAGCTCCTGGTTCTTGTCCATAAGAGACCACAAACAAGGTGGAGCAGCAGCTATGCACACTTCACCTGCCACAGCTTTTCTGGGAGATGTGAAAGCTGGAGAGCATTGCTCAGGGTATGTCATGTCAAAGACAAGCACTGAGCGTGAGTTATATGCTTCCATGGTTAAGGAGGTTGTGAACTGTGGAATTTTTGAGTTGTTTTTTGGGATAAAGTCTCATAACTTTGTTTAGTCCTCACTTTTTTTTTTTTCTCATTCTTTTTCCTGTGTGACTAAGAAGCAGTACAGTTCTGAAGTAATCTTACAAGGTCTCCAGAGGTGGGGCTCCAGCCCCTGTAGTTGAAAGGTCTGTTCTGGTCACTTCGCATTCTTAGGCCAAGTGTGTCAAAGATTTCTCTGTTTCTTGTAGCAGCAGCCTGTTAAAAGATCTGAATCATGCACCAGTAAGGGATGAGAAGCTTCCGTAGGCATCTAGAATAATAAATATCTTTTAGCTTTCTCAGAACTGTTGTGCTTTCAGGCTAAATGTGGGGTTTCTTTTCTATTCCACCTTTTGCTTTGGCACAAAAGTGCTTGGCAGTTAGGTGTGTGGAAGAGCTTATGATACCATTTGCGTTGCTGAAACTATTACCATGCAAAATGAAAACAGCTCAGGCTTCTATCCACATTGTTTCAAGCGTGTTCAGACATGGTTCAAAAGCATTCCAGGCTAAAGTGATGCTAATGGAGCTTTGCCTGACATAGAGATTGAGTCGCCTTGCGTCCTTGACTACAAAGGATGGTAGTAGAAGCTAGTGAGTACAGCATGAGGAGTATATTGCTGTGCAGCCCTATGGGTATTAAGTTGGGCTCTTTGTACCAGTGTGTGAGCCAGTTTGCTGTGGCTGGTGCTGCATCTACATCTTTTGACACGCCACACACCCAAAAAAAGGAAAAAGGCATGTGTAGGAAGGGTATGTTTAAAGAAGACAATGCTGTCCTTGGCCTTAGCATTCTAAGAGCTTGGTGGGGTTTTGTTGGGAATATCCTTGTATGAAGTCACAGAAAAGCCTCAAAAATTAGGTTTGTAGTGGCTTTATTATAGGTGATCAAAGGGGTTTCCTTTCTGCCCTGTGGAAATGGCACATGTGTTGTTGGTTCTGCCATCTCAGTGTGTCTTGTTTCAAAATGTGGACACTGAGGTATGATTCGCTGAGGTCTGTTGCTTTGTCTTGGGGGCTAGGGACAATGTGGGCCCTCTCCAGAAGCTATCGGGAGAACTGGCTACCCTGGATTTGGAGAAGGCTGAGGTTTTTAGGGACTTCTTTGCCTGAGTCTTCACCAGAAAATGCTCTGACCACACCACCCAAGTCTTGGAAGGCAGACGCAGAAACGATGAGAATGAAGACCCTGGGCCCACTGTAGGAGAGGATCTGGTTCGAGACCATCTTAGGAACCTGAACGTATACAAGTCCCTGGGACCTGATGAAATCCATCCGCGGGTCCTGAAGGAGCTGGCAAATGAAGTTGCTAAGCCACTGTCCATCCTATTTGAAAAATCATGGCAGTCAGGAGAAGTTCCCGATGACTGGAAAAAGGGAACTATAACCCCCATTTTCAAGAAGGGGAAAATGGATGAGCCGGGCAACTACAGACCAGTGAGCCTCACCTCTGTGCCTGGCAAAATCTTGGAGGGGATTCTCCTGGAAGGCATGCTGAGGCACATGAAAACCAACAAGGTGGTTGGTGACAGCCAGCATGGCTTCACTAAGGGGAAGTCCTGCCTGACCAATCTGGTGGCCTTCTATGATGGGGCTACGGAACTGATGGACAGGGGCAGAGCAGTTGATGTCATCTACCTGGACTTGTGCAAAGTGTTTGACACTGTCTCACATGACATCCTTGCCTCTAAGTTGGAGAGACATCAATTTGATGGGTGGACCACTCGGTGCATAAAGAACTGGCTTTGCCGGTGACATGGACAGTGGGATTGAGTACGCCCTCACCAAGCTTGCCAATGACACCAAACTGTGTGGTTCGGTTGATACATTGGAGGGAAGGAATGCCATCCAGAGGGACCTTGAGATGCTTGTGAGGTGGGCTGATGCCACCCTGATGAAGTTGAACGATGCCAAGTGCAAGGTCCTACACCTGGTGTCAGAGCAATCCCAGGCACAGCTCCAGGTTGGGCAGAGAAGAGATTCAGAGCAGTCCTGCAGAGAAGGACTTGGGGGTGTTGGTCAATGAGAAAATGAACATGAGCCGTCAGTGTGTGCTCACAGCCCAGAAAGTCAACCGTATCCTGGGCTGCATCAAGAGGAGTGTGACAAGCAGGTCGAGGGAGGTGATCCTGCCCCTCTACTCTGCTCTTGTGAGGCCTCACTTGGAGTATTGTGTGCAGCTCTGGTGTCCTCAACATCAAAAGGACATGGAAATGTTGGAACAAGTCCAGAGGAGGGCCACGAGGATGATCAGGGGAGTGGGGCACCTCCCGTATGAAGCTAGGCTGAGAAAGTTGGGGCTGTTCAGCCTGGAGAAGAGAAGGCTGCATGGAGACCTCATAGCAGCCTTCCAATATCTGAAGGGGGCCTATAGGGATGCTGGGGAGGGACTGTTCATGAGGGACTGTAGCGACAGGACAAGGGGTAACAGGTTCAAACTTGAACAGGGGAAGTTTAGATTGGATATGAGGAAGAAATTCTTTACTGTAAGGGTGGTGAGGCAGTGGAATGGGTTGCCCAGGGAAGTTGTGAATGCTCCATCGCTGGCAGTGTTCAAGGCCAGGTTGGACAAAGCCTTGGGTGGCATGGTTTAGTGGGAGGTGTCCCTGCCCATGGCAGGGGAATTGGAACTTGATTATCTTGAGGTCCTTTCCAGCCCTAACCATTCTATGATTCTATGACCAGAGAAGTTTATTACCTATATAGAAGTGGTAATACAGAGGGTTACTCATGAAAAGGACACTTGCATGAATCATGACTGCAGATACACTGGGCTATGGACAGTAGTGGGTAAGAAATGTGATTTATGATCCTGATGCTGTGAAAGCGGAAGGCAGCAGTAGTTTTCTTGGTTAATAGCTACTGATAAGTCTGAGAGGTATCATGATTATTTCCTCTTTCTGTCATAGAAACCCTTGCTGAATGTGTGTATTTTCCTCTCTGACCTTCTCAGACTGATCCAACCGAAACATTGGAGCAGGAAAATAGGAGTGAAGGCCATGCAAACTAGAGCAGGATGGGTTACTTCTGTTGTATGACACACTGTAGAGGATGCCTTAAAAAGTGATTGTCATACCTTAGCATTCTGCAGCGCAGGGTGGAGCACTGTGGATGAGCATAGTTACTTGATAACTAAGAGGATTAAGGATTCCTTTGTCTTTAATTACTGTTTATTTTGTTCTGTAGTAGCAGTCCCTGTTGAACACTGTCTGTCTTGGTGAAATCCATAAGCACTAAGCTGGATCGTTTTTTGTTTCCTGTCCTAGGTTTACCTATGGCCATGCTGGAACAGTCTTTAAGGAATTTGTGTACATTTCAGGAGGCCATGATTACCAAATCGGCCCCTACAGAAAAAACCTGCTGTGTTATGACTACCGCACGGATGTCTGGGAGGAGAAGAGGCCAATGATTGTTGCTCGAGGGTGGCACAGCATGTGCACCTTACATGACCACATCTACTCCATCGGTGGCAGTGACGACAACATAGAAACCATGGCTCGCTTTGACATTCTGAGTGTGGAGTCCTACAGCCCTCAGTGTAACCAGTGGACCAGAGTTGCTCCTCTGCTGCAAGCAAACAGTGAGTCAGGGGTGGCAGTTTGGGAAGGAAAGATTTACATCCTTGGAGGCTACAGCTGGGAAGAAACAGTCTTCTCCAAAACGGTCCAGGTTTATGATAAGGAGAAAAATAAGTGGTACAAAGGAACTGACTTACCCAAAGCAATTGCTGGTGTGTCTGCATGTGTCTGTGCATTGAAACCCAAAACAGAGGACAAGAAGAAAAAGACAAAAACAAGAAAACATCAAGATCGAGGAAGATGACTACTCCTGGGTAACCACCCTTTGATGGTGGGCTCCAAAAGGACCTTGTATTAAATAATTTCTATCTAACCTTGATTCTTTTTGAGTGTGGGGGGATATTCTGAAGCCTCATAAAATGTACAGTTGAATGTGGTTTTGGGAATTAAGCTCATGTTTAAGATAAAAACGACAAAAGAAACAAATACACCCCAACACTACAACTCTATAAGGGGTGAGATGGCAAGAGAGGTTGTGCTGCTCTCCTGAATGTTAACGCTCAGTCTTTTACTTCTTGGCTCGTGGCATTTCCACATAAATTGCATAATATCAATGTTTTCAAAATAAGGTTTAATCTGTGGCTAAAGTGATAACATCAAGGGAGAGAAAGGAGGCAAAATATTGAGTGTCTGGTTTGAATTTACAGAGCAGTTCAAAGGGATTTAGAAACAGCTGCTATGAGAAAATTAAATGGATCTTCACTGTTGTAAATCTTGATTTTTATTCTTTTTTTGTAACATTATATTTCATTTACAATATGTTCTTGAGTTGTAAGTATCAGATTTCTGGAACCCATGGGTGTTCAAAGAGGATATTGCTTTTGCTGGACGTAGGTCAGATCAGCTTGAAGAGCAAGTAACTCCACTGTACTCTTCAAGATTAAGATCTTTCTATGTGGCTGAAGAATAGATAGGATTGACTGGGGTTTGGATTGACAGCATTATGACTTGGAAATCTGGGAAAGGAGAGATGACTTTTGCATCCCTTGTTGTGGCACTTTTCATCTCTAAACAAGTTTTCCTTGGGCTTTAAACAGCATCCCAGATTGAGTTAAAAAAAATAAATCTATTGAAGAACTTGAAAGATTTGAGAATTTGGATGGAAACTGCACAGTTTGCCTCAGGCTTCAAAGCAGATGGAACTCATAGAGCCCGCTGCAAGTCTGAGGTTTGCTGATGGGGTAACAGTGGGGAGAAGTAGCGGGAGGATCCCTCAGGTGGACTCAAAGTGGGAAGATATCCCTGCCTAGTCTGAACAGGATATAGAAGCTGGGATCCACCTCACAACTCAAGGCTCACAGCAGTCATGGCTAGTAGCCAGTATGAGCAGGGACCCATACTAGACTTTGCTGTCAATAAGCTTATTAACCAAGGGTGATTAATAGGGGTTCGGTAATCCTGAAGGACAGCAACTTGTTTTTCACCTGAGCTAATAGCTCACACTGTCTTCCTTTTTTTTAAGTTCAAAATGTCTTTCCTTGGGAGTAGCCTTTCCTGATGGGTTTGGTGGGGACTCACCAGTCACTCAGCAGTTGTGCAACCAGACACCTTCCCCAGCAAGACAGGTTCAAAAGGCAGAAACCCAAAATATACTTGGGCCTGTTTGGGGTCCAGACACTGGGAGTGAACTGACAATCGTCTGTGAGACCCTTTGTGTCACAGTATCCTCTGCATACCAAGGAAAGAGATTTCCGACCCAAGTGTTAGTCCACCTTCTATAAACACAGCTGATTCTGCCGCAGATACTAAAATTCCCCGACTGTCTGGCCAGCTTTCAGGCATTCACCCTGGGGCATTTCACAAATGCACCTCTGATTCACAAGAAGTCAATCACCAGCAATCTGATACAGCCACTTCAGTTATTGTAATAATGCCGCAGACTAAATATTCCTCCTTCCCAAGAGAAGAACTTTATAGGCAGTTTTTAAAAACTTTTATACTTTTTTATACTGCATTTTGCTAACTCAGTCTCTCGTTTGCCATATATTGTTATTTACTGTAGAAGCTACTGCTCTGTAATCGTGGCCCTGCTGTTGCCATCAGGAGCTCATCGTTTGATGGCTCTGTTGGTCTTTGTGTGGTTGCTCGGGATGCGGTGCAGCTGCTGGAGCAGCATTTACATTCTTAGCATTGTCGAGCAGTCCGCTGTAATTGTGACTATTGTACAGGCTCTTCCCCATAGCCCAGCTCGCCAACCGTGCTGATAAACACGCTTTATTTGCAACTAGTGGGGATCTATATGGACTTTGGTTTAAAGTCCTGCTGGGGAACTGTTGATTGTTGCTGGCTTTCTTCCCTGATCCTTCTTTCACATTTCCCTTGTGCACCATAACTATGTATTTAAGATTTGCCTTCTTTTATTTGCATGTGGTGTACATACAGCTGATATCCTGCTACCCTCCTTTTTTATTATTTTTTAACTATTTACCTCAGTAATTGGAAAACACTAAGAAAACATTTTTGCACTTAATTACATTTGAAGCTCTTGTAAATTAAAGAACTTCACATACATCATAAGACTGTATTTGTATTGAAAGGTACTTCTGAATAAGTTTCTGGAGTGCAAGGAAGCTACAGGTTTCTTCTTCAGTGCTAAGAAAGGATTTAAGAAAACTAATTGAAATTATTTTTGTGAAACCCCTTACAGATTTTTTGGTGTTTAAAAAAAAAAAAAAAGGCTTCTGGAGATAGTCTTTCATTTGCGTTAATGAATTTCTTTTAAAGCCTTTTTACACTGCATGAGGTAATGGTTATTATTCTTTAACCTAAAAATAAATTTAAATCCAACCAAACAAACAAAAAAATTTTTATTAAGACAAACTCATTAATTAGTTGTTTTGAGTTTATTTTATAATCTGTAATCCTTGCTATGTTGACTGACAACTACTTAACTTTTATTGACATTTTCATGTGTATAGAACATAAATTTCAATGTTTCTGTTAATGGGTTGCTTGTTCCTATATCCTCCCTTTTTAATGTGTTTATGTATTGCATTAATGTCTGGAAACAATAAATTCAGTTTAGATTATTGCATTCATTACCATCTGACTTGTGTATTGATTTAAGGGAGGTTTTCCATTTTGAGAAATTGGAGAAAGAATTCTGTAATTATGTTTAAGTGGCATTGTTAATAGTGGAAGCGTTTTAACAGGCAGAAGCTAAATGTAACAACATGAAGTAGAAAATTAACTTCTCTGCCTAATCCACCCTTTCTGCATGGTGCTGTAAACCAGGCAGTCAGAAACTACTTTTCACATCTTTCACAGCTGTGAGCAAAAGATCCAGTTTATGTAGTGGTTTCAAATACAGCACTTAATGGGGAGTACATAAACACATTAGGACTTCATAACTTCAAACTTAATTGCAGGGGCAGAATAGAACCTCAGTAGTCATCAAAGCAAGCTTTATTCTTCCCAGTCCATTTATCACCCCTTTGAAAACAGAGGCTAGAAGTGAGTATGGGACATCTCTCACATTACCAGAGGCCACTGGAGTATCATACCTCTTGTTGCTGTAAGCATTTCTCCACTATTAAATGAAGAAGTTACTACCATTTGCACCTCTGAGAACCACAGCAGTTAAGCATTGCCAAAAGCACAGTCTGGCAGCATGGATTTAGGATGTTGTGAACCCAGACATTGCTTATCGTCGCTCAGGAAGTGTTAGGAGGTAGCTCATGATGCTCGACAATAAGTTGAGCTCCCAAGTGCTGAACTGCTTTGTGCAATTGGTGTGCTGGAATTCTGCAGAAATGAAAGAGTATGTACAACACAAGTGGATTTCTACTCTGATTTTCGAGGTCTGAAAAGCTCTCTGGGTGAGTAATTAAAATGGGTAGAAAAAAGTCATATTCTCCTGGTCTGTGCTTCTAAGGAATCTCTCTGGCTCCTGCACCTGCCTTCAACTGCAAGCTCTATAAAAAGTTTTTAGTTCTCGCCAGGAAGCACAGATCTTTCTTCCTGCCCTGGGGAGAAATAACTACTGCCTCTACCTCCTTTTAGAAAGGCTCCTATTGCCAAATTGTGAGGAAAGTTCATTTTACCTGACACAGAGCAGCTACCAAAAACCTCAGGTTTTCTCTTCCCACACTTCCATGCCTGTATCTTTGCATCAGCATTGTCAAGGAGCTGCTGCCTGTAACACCAACATCAGATAACATAAATCCCTTGAGATACTTTAAGGAAAAATCACTGATATAAGAGATTAAGTTGTTCTGAAGGCTTGAGAAAAAAGCTGGAAATATTTTTGTTAAATTGACATAAATGTGCCTGAGCATCTCTTTGTCTGTCTGTCTGTCTCCATAAGATCAGAGTGCTTTCCTCCAAATACTGGTGGTTTTCCATGTGCGGTTTAGGATTCAGTATTTTTTTAAGTGACAGATTTTATTTTGGCTTCTTTCAGTTCTCTTGAATGTAATAATGAATAAGAAGCTGATTACTCCTTTGTGACCTTATAGGTTTGAGTTGTCTCACAGGCACTGGGTCAGGGCTGATGCATCCTAAGTCCAAATGGAGGTATCCTGTCTCTGTGCTCTATGTCTGAGCACAGACCAGCTCCAGCTACTCACAGTTTCCTTCTCCCTTCCGACAACACCATAATTCAGTGAGAGACAGACAGCCCAGGAGCAGGTTTGTTGATCCCACATGCATTTTTTAGCATCACACAGGCTCTTTATGGAACTCAGAGTGGCTTTGGGAAAATATGTACCTTTGTTTATATCCTGATGGGTTTGGTGATAGAACATGAAATGAAAGTGAGACATAGACTTGCAGGTCTTTTTTGAGACTGCAGCCCTAAAACAGACTATTGCATGAGAGGAGAGAAGGCTTGTGTTGAAGATAAGGATGAGTAAGTCACAAATAATTCAGCCATGAGGTCTGCATAGATAACTGAAACACAGAACATACTGAGCCAAGCCTCCACATGATCTACTAAAGGCTTGCTCAGACTTCAAATTTGTTTCAGGTTGACTTGAACTGGTCCATACGGAAGTTCCTTACATTGACAAATTGAATATATTTGTTACAATTTCCCAGCAAATCTAGAAACACAGTTTGAAGCTAGGTTTGCATTACTGCATTTTTGGAATGTAACCTTTGCTATTGGTGTTCTTTGCTACTGGCTTATTGTGTCCACCCACTTCTGGCCTCTGCGATTCAGACTACGGCAAGGTAAAACTTATTCTGCAGTCTTGTTTCAGTGCTCTGGGTACTCCAAAGTACAGGGCTTTGAGAAAATCTCAGGAGAGACTATCCAGTGACAGCAGCTGTCCAAAAAAAAGAGGTTCAATAAGAAGGACCTAAACAAGTTCTCCAAAGGAAGGAGAAGCACTTTATCAGGGTTATAAAAATGTGTTGTTACAACCATGAGAAGCCAAAGGGACTTTCTTCAGCAGTGACTTCTGTTCCTTCTCACAGGCACCACATCATGTAAAAACAGCCTTTGGGCCCCTATGACTACAGTGAAAACAGCTTCATTTACCTCCCTCCAGCAAAGCTCACGATACCTCTTGGACCTCATGCTGGAGGAGCTCTGTGGCAGCTTTCCTTGGCAGGGTACAGCAACAGTACCTCTGGGGATGCTGGCCTAGATTAGGTTCATTTTAAGTGGAAAACCTGAAATACAAGGAGTTAACAGACCCATAAGCAAACACCCCTCCTGGCAAGCCGACCAAGGAAGATAGCTGCTGCATGTAAGTACTTTATGGTAGGTGGTGGTGAGGACAGAGGAAAAAGAGCTCCCTCCCCAACACTGTTTTTGTGCCACTATGGGCTCAAGTTTGGCACCACGGTCGCCCCTTAGATTCTTTGTGCTTTAAGTGATGTTTCTAGGTTTCCCCTATGCAGCAGCCACCTTGGCTTTCTGTGTCTTGATCCCCCAAAATACAGTACAGTGCTGTTTTCTTTTTTTCTCCGTTGAATCCCATTACCTGAATGACTGGAGATGTAGCAAAGCCCTTATTGTGCCTAGAAACTCTTGGGATAAAAGTTCTTAATCTCTGAAGAAAGTCGTCAGAGCTCCTAAAGCTCTGGGCACTGGGAGGAACCTTTACATGGACAGCAGGACACCTCCCATAGTGATCAACCAGTTCTTGCAACACTCCAGAAGGATACTCTCCTCCACCCTGAAAGAACAGATGTGTGGGTCCTGGTTGCTTCAGAAAAGTCATACATATAAATCCTTCACCTCCTGGGTGCTGTCATGAGCACAGGTCTTCCGATGCAGCAAAATTGTGAGGAGTCTGATTTGGAAGGCTGAGCCATTCCCAAACACTTTGCATTTCCTGTGGGATAAAAACAATTACAGCAGTTACTGGGAGGCAGCTAACCTGGGAGTAGCTTATTCAGCTCACTAGTTAACATCAGACAACCCTTTATTTCCACAGCCATGGACCACGTTTGTTGTTGATCACTTCACAAAGTGATTAAGTCAGTACCAAGTTGTTAAGAACACTGCTTTAGTCCATGAATCTTAAGAGCATGGATACACTGAAAGACATACAGCAGTTTTTTTTTTGAAGTCAGAAATACAGCATGTTGCTTGTGAGCTGTAATTCATGGCCACTGGCATAAAGGATAGATATAAAGAAAACTGATTTTCACACTCCAGTAAGTGGTAATGCAATAACAGACCATTAAAATGGCAAAAATGAATGATAAAAGAGAACTGAGGTACAAACTTCCCAGCAGGTAAGGTTCTGCAAAACAATAGTTTCCTTTTACAATAAAACTTGCAAAACTTACACTATTACAAAATACTGTGGTAAATTAAGAGACTTTACAATGAAAATGTATTAAGATGGGCTAATATTCAAAGGCATTTTAAACGTTGCTGAATTACAAGACAATGACTTTATGCCCATGTCAGTTTTTGCTGTCAGCTACAACATTTAACAGTATTGGTATTTGAATTAACCAGCTTTCAAGTGGGAAGTACTGTCCTCATTTGTATATCAGCCATTTGAAGGGGCTTTTTTCCAGCAAAACCAGCCTCTTTATTTAGGCAGCGCTGTGGGCAGAAGGGAATTTTGCCTTCAAGCAGATGAGCTACATGAGGGTTTTCACTCTTTTATTTACCTTGTAAATGAAACTCCCTAAGGGAGAGGGGGTTTCAGACCTTTGAAATGCTGTATGCAAAAGGCCTATAGATTTGTCTCCCTTTTTTGTTCCTCTCTTTTCATATTAAACAGTTTTCACTGCTAGTTCTCTGCCTTGGGACAGAACAGCAACACTTGCTAGAAACACAAGGGAGCGGCAGCACGGGTGAGCCGCTAAAGGACAGAGGCCGATACAGAAAATCATTCGCTGTCATGAGCACGCATGAAGTGTTTAATTGGTAAAACGAGAGGGAAACGTCCTTAAGGGAGGGAGGCGGATCAATCTTCTTCCCATTGCCTCCTCTCTCAGCAGCCAAAGAGATAAAGTTATTTATTTCCCTTTCACCTCTTCAACGTTCACAGTAATGTTAAGCTTTCCCTATCACTTGCATCCCAACTGGAGACTTTTGCAGGATTTGGCAGTTTAAGGATAAAAATAAAAGGCGTAAATTAGCAATTAATGTAATGGATTCTCGCCTGGGGTTTTCAGAATTCGGTTATGAGTCAGTCCTCTCAAAATCATGAGATTGGCTTAGTCACTTGAGGGTTTTTTTTCCCAGATATAAACAATGAGCCCGTTGCCACTCGTTATTTGGGTCAGGCGCGGGACAGTTTCGCTCTGCCTCACACGGGCACGGTTACCTGCCGGGGCAACCACTGCCGTGCGGCTTCTAACAGCCTCTCGAGGCGAACCCTGCATTAATTCCTCTGGGGCAGCCTGGCTACGTGCAGTTTTCTCCCGCACCGCTCTCCCTCACTGCAGTACCACAGGGCCAAACCGACGCGGGACCAGGCTCCAGCGGCCAGGTCTCCTCAGCCGCTGCCCGGAGGCTGAAACCGAAGCGTTCCGCTCCGCCTCGCCCATCCACCCGCCTCTGGGCGGCTTCGCGAGGGACGGACCCGCTCCCCGCCGCCGGGCCCCTACCTCAGAGCCGCCCCTGCCGCCACCGCGCATGCGCGGGCCCTCTCTCCACCACCGCCCTGCCCTCGCTGAGGGGCGCCAGCCCCGCCCCTCCTCCTCCGTGCGCAGGCGCAGTGCGCCCCGCCTGCCCGCCCGGCTGGTGCGTGCGAGGCAGAAGATGGCGGCGGCGGGGGCAGCGGCGTGAGGCGCGCAGGAGACGCCGAGCTCCCCACGGCCGCGGGGCGCCATGGCGGTCAACGGCGCGCAGGTACGGCCGTGCCCCCGCGCCGCCGGCTCGGGGCGTCGCGGGGGTTCCTGAGAGGGCGGCCGGGCCCCGTGGCGCGCCTGGCCGAGGGGGGGAGCGTGGTTGGCCGGGGCTAGGCCTAGGGTGATTCTGCAGCTTCATTGAATCTCCTGAGGGCGGTGGAGCCGCCTCGCTGCCCGCCGGGACGGCGGCCTCCCGCGCTGCCGGCCCCCCGGAGGGAGCCAGCGTGCTGGGGCTCGCCCCTGCTCCGCGCCGGTGTCACCGCGCCTCGGAGGGGGGAAGGGGCGGAGGCGGCGTGCGGGGCTTTCGCGGGGTGAAGCGGGTGCTGTGCCCCTGTCTGAGCCAGCGCAGAGAAGGGGTGTGGGGGGGAGGAAGGCGAAAGCTTGCGCTTATTCCTTTTTTTTTGGGGGAGGGGGGGAGAGATAGAAACGAGTCCATAATGAGAAGGGGATATGGAGATTTGTAGGCTAATTCCCCTCACCCCCCGCCCAAACGCTCAGTAAATCTGAATGCATTGGGCTTCAAAGGACTGAGTGTTGCAGGGTCGCTGTGCATGGAGGTGCGTGTGCACTTTCTCCGTCTCCCACTAATTAAAGCAGCCAGAAGATGTGTGCGCGGAGTAGAAGAAAAGCTGCAGTCGTGGTAATCTTTCAGTGGAAGTTAAAAGTTCGATCCGTGGTGTAATCTCGTGTCTGCTTAGAGCAAGTGATCGAGTGGAATAACTTCACTATATCTTTCCTGTTAAGATTTCAGTCCCCAAAGACTTTAAAGCAAAAATAGCGGGTTGTGCATGGGGTGCGCTGAGGTGTGTATTTGCAAGACTTCATACAACTTTAGATTTAGCAGATAATAAAGTTTAGAAAGCTTTGATCATGTTAAAGATGATATTATTAAGAAACTACGTCTTTTGTATAGAAAATACCTTCCGTAAAATTTAAGTGTTTGAAACAAAGTTATGCTTTAATTCTGAGTTCTACTTTTTATGAATGGTAGTTGAGATACACATCCAATAAAGTTGTGCACTAGTGGCACTGACAGTGATTTTTCCATAACCAAAAGCCTTATTAGTGAAAACTATACTAACATTTGTTATCTAGCTTGATATATTTATGTTTGGAAGAAAGAGGGATGTCATTTTGTTAATGTGAGTGTTCTGAGGACAGTTGCAGTTTCTGGAGTTTCTTTAAAATTTTAAAGTGTTCTAAAGTTTTGTATCGTTCAATTTTTATTTTACTGTGGAGAAAATGCATCTCGTTTTGGACGTCTTTTTCTAATGAATGCTAGTTTGAATGCACATATATCAAAAGAAGTCAAGGGCCCATCTCCAAAGCTGTTTTACTCACTGCCGTCCCCTCCCCTCAGTACTCTCAGTACTAAGCAGCAGTGCATGTGGCCGGTTGGATAACACCGGGTTTTACATTGCAGCAGGTTTTTTTGGATTTTCAAGAATTAAGGACATTTTTGTGTCTGTACTTTAATTAAGTTGGTGTACCTTGAAACACAAGGAAGTTCAGCTGATGATTTAGTTTATGGTGAAGTAGTGCACAGCTGTAATTAAAACTAGACTGTAAACTCATGTTAGTACTAACTTTCACATAGACCGTTTTAAATCAATCTCTATAGGTAAAGGGAGATATTTAGGTCTCATGAGGATTGCTGCTTAAGTTTATCGTTTGGAAGCAAATCTGTAGGATATCTTTCAGTTAATACTTGCTTGTGTCATTCAACACAGCCTATCTTTGTGTTTTATTTTTACACTAATAAATCAGTTTATTTAAATGCTGTCTGGGATTTATGTGACTGTATATTCTAGAGCAGTTTAATGCTATAATGCTGAAGTAAGGTAACAATATTTTGGATTCTCGCATGCCTGAAGATGCAGCTTTTTACTGTAGGATGGTAGTGTTGCAGATCAGTAGAAATACTTTGATAAAATTCTGTTCTGAAAACATAAATAACGTTATTTGGTGATTATTTGGTGTCATAATGCAGAGTCTGAGGCAAAAAGTGCTCAATTTTCGTTTGTGATCCTAATTTGAGCGTACGGTATTTGAGACATACATTTTTTTTGTCACATGGGCAAAAAGAAGTCTCCAAGAAAATCGTATTCTTTTAATAGCTAAAATGGGTAGTCAGGTTTCTGCCAGTTAATGGATTCATGAAGTAGTGGGCAGAAATGCTTTATCAGGCACTTTATACATTCTATCAAATAAATCATGAAACACAATCATATCGTTTATTTTCAAAGGGGCATTAATTTTGGACGGCCAGCTAGTCAGCAAGCACAAGTATATGGTAACACAGGTTAGACATTGCTGGTCATTTGTGCCTCTCTATTCCTTGTCATTATTTCATAATCATTTGATGAGATACTTAAGTATTGCTGTCAGTTTTTTAGGTGTGTTCTGAGTATATTCAAAATCCGTAAGGTTTTTATTAGTATGAGCTAGAAGTAAACTTGCTGTATCACTACAGGCTTTGTATGATGCTACAGATGTTGAGCTGATTTAGCATTGGGTATAGTTGAAACCATTTGTCATCAAGGTCATCTAAATTAATTTTTTTAAAAATGACATCTAAAAAACTATTCCCCTGTTTGGAAAGAGTAATGCTCTGTAGAAACTGTATAAACAGTTGTTTTAGCCACTTTTTGTATTGTTTTTCATAGAAAGAATTAACACAAACTCATAATTTATAAATCTTGTGGAAACAAGTTAAACAGAAGAAAGGATACCATAGCAGAATGAATCATTTATGTGTATTTTGTTCTTTCACCCGTTACTGTGGTGTCATATTAACTCAGTGCCTTTTTAAATGTACCATATTGCCCCCAAACCCAGCTGAGGTAAAAACCAGTCGAGTTTTGAGTTCAGGAAAAGCTGAACAAGCTCATAGGCTGCTGCTCATCCTCACCCAAGCCTGTGTCTGGCCTGGCAACCAGAATAACTGGAACTCAGAACATGACATGCAATTTGACTCCCTGAAATACTGCACTGCAAACTGCCTCTTTTATGGCAACTTGGAGTGTTGCTCCCTGGCACAGTGTAGTTTGATGTTCCCTTAAGCCAGCACTGTTTCTGGAAGGAATAGAAAAAAGGCTGCAGTCTGTAGGCATTTGTTCTGTGCTGTCTTTGCAGTGTATTGCCTGATGTTTGTGGGTGACCTTCATCAGGAAATCGATCTGTCTCAAAAATAGTCTTAAGAAAACCAAGGTTGCTCTGCAGCTGCATGAGTTTCTTGCTGGGTGAGTGCTAGCTTGCTTGCATCTGTGCAGATGTGTATAACTTGACAGGGTCCTTACAGGCAGAAACAAGTGTCTGGAGAGAGGGCAGTGTGGGTTTTGTCTGTCAGGTTTGTGAAACACACCGATAACTAGGGAGGACAGCCTGAACAACAAAATAGAAAGTGGGTGTGGGCAAGGGCTGCCGGTGATGGGTTTGAACAGAGGTGTTGGGAGTGCATTGTGTTGCTGTTTGGACAAAGGTGTTGGAGTGCATTGTGTTGCTGTAGCTGCTGCTTCTCACTTGTCTGGTCAGTTGCTATTCTGTGTTTTAAAAGGGTGAAGAAGCTGGATTTGCCTCCCTTCGTTTTTGAGTCCTGCTTTCATTGCTCAGAAGGGCCTTCTGAGCAAAAATGGTTTGTCCTTTTGCTAAAACTTTTGCCAGTGGAGTGAGTAGCTGTGGGCTTCTGTGGTCTCAGGAATTTAGGTTGCAGCTGAAGCTGTGAGTTTAGATAGCCAGAAGATATCATTTGCCTTTCTAAAATATGAATGGTGGATCCATGCAGAGTACAGTGGGTGAATGTGGGTTGGTTAAAAAAAGCAAGTCTGAGAAAACTGACATAGAACTTAAATTTGGAACTATATGGCAGCATGCAAATACTAGAATAAACGCCACAGGTTTTGTGAATCACTGCTATTCTGTGCATTCTAGACTATAGCACTGATTTGGGGACTTCTTAGAATAGATCCAGCCATTTACCTATTAATAAATCCAGTTTCTCAAGGCAGTTGCTTAGACACACTGCTTTTTCTGTACAGGTAGCTGTTAAAATACTTGTAAAGTTAAGTGGGGTTTTGTTTATAGGTAAACTAAGCAGTCTCATTTCTGTTTAGTGACACACATGCAACATGCTGTGTTGTACAAAACAGTGAAAACTTGTTGTAATAGAAGTTGCTGGCCTTGGGCCATTGGATTATAGTCATTTGTCACTCTTAATGCCGTTTCAGCAATGTAGATGTTAATTTCCAAAGAATTAAACATGCTAGAACTGCGGTTTTTCTTTTTGATGGAAGTGTTTTATGTGTGATGATGAAACATACAACTGGGGATTATAGAACAAAGAGTTATGCTTAATGGTGAAAAACTGTGTGTTTGTGTGTGTGTGTATATATGCAAACAGTCATAATGGAATAGTCTGATACTGGGATTCTAAACTCTTATCTTCATGAGACTGTAACATATGCATTTAAGACTGTATTTTAAGTATTCCCAGTAATGGTGCCATGATGATTATTTTTAAAACACTTTAAAGAATTTTGTTACATTAGCGCTCATGTTAGTGTATTCATTAACGCTCTGATAGAGTAAAACTTCTATGTACATTAGTTTTTTTCATTTTGTACTTGACTCCCTAATACCTAATTTAATTGCAGATGTTCTTGATACTTTAAATACACATGAGAACTTTTCCTCCTGGTTTGACAGTGTAAGATTTGTTGATTTTCTGGGGCGTGCTACATGGTCTGTTTTCCTTCATGTAGTTAGGCAGGAGATAGCTTAAATCACAGCAGCTGTAGCAAAGTGTTTGTGTAAGGTTTATGGAAAAGCGTGTGTTTAACATAAGCTAAGGGCCTTCTTGAGATACCATGATAGTCACAAATGCTAGTGCCATGCAAACAGGAGGAAATTTGCAAGAGTGCTTTTGGGAAGTTTGCTGCTTATAGTATTGTATGTGGATTTATACCATGTATGGAAGTTTTAAAAGAAGCATTGCATGATATTTGCATTGGAATTATAGTACGAAAGAAAGGAATATGGATCAGCTTCCACTGAGTGTAATGTTACCACAAACAGGAAAATCACTTGAGGTTTCTGTAACTTTTTTACTTTGGCAAAAAGTAAACAACCTTGCTTTACTTCGGTAAAAAAGTAAACAACCCGACTGGGGATGAGCTTTGAGGTGGAAGAGAAAATGCCCTATCTGTAAGAAACTGTAAAGAAGAGCATATCTCTAAAGGTTGTGTGAAAAAATGCATTAAAAATACCCCAAACAAATAGCATAAGAACGTAGGTTTTCCTCAGCGAATTCTGTGTATGAAAGATTTATTTTTGTTTTGTTTGAACTAAACTGAACCTCACACTAGAAATAGCTGCATTCCCTCAGTGCAGCATGTGTGGTTTTTTCATATATTTAGAGCCCGTTGTAGGGATTCATAGGTTTCCTGCCTCATTTTTCCCCATGAGTGTTGCATGATGGCAATGTATTTACCAGTGTCACTTATAATACAGAAAATTGTATATCATTGATGCAAAGCAGCAAAGGCTTTTGTCGTGAAAATGATCTGCCTTGTTGGAGTATGATTCCTCTAGGTAATGTAGCAACATGTTACCAATAGTAATTCTCAGAGTGTCAAGGTAATGTTTGTGTTTTCATGAGTACTTAACGGCTTTGCCATGTGCGCATGCGTGTCTCAGTGGGAACATGTGTATCATTTGCTCCTTAGCTTCTATTGATAAAATAGACATAAGGTGGTTGAGCATCACCTATTATAAGCATTGAAAACCCCTAGAATGCAGGTGGGGTTATCAGGTGTTGAGTGACTAGAGTGACTTTAGATGAGCTTTCATTGTGTGAACATACCAAGGCTTCAGATGCTGTACATGGTATCAAACCACAGGTATTCTCACTTCTGGTTGTCTGGTGAAGCAGAGTTCTGTTGCACATATCTCTTGTTTAAACAGGCTGAGTGTAAGTTTTGAAGAGGGAGATGAATTCAAAGCTAATCTTTACAAGGTGGGAGTTAAAGAAATGACTGACAGAAAAAAAGGAAGATAGAGGCAAGATTCTGATAATCCCTGTGATTCTTGCTGCAGGCATTAGGATGGATGGAGACGGGAATGGGAAAAGTTCAGTTGCTTAGTTTAATGGTAGCAACAGGCAGTTAGATTAATCATATTCAGATATTTTTTGGACTGTGGTGCTGAGAAGGATATTTGGTTAAAAGTGATGCTATACATGTACATAATATAGGATGGTCTTGTAATTTAAAATATGAGTAGGTGTGATAAAAGGAGAGGGAGATAAAGCAGAGAGGAATCACTGTCAGCACAAGTTATGACTGAAGAGCAATTAAGTTATCCTGAGTTCCAGTCTAGTTCAGCCTATTCATTAAATCGTATGGTCTCTAATAATAGCTAGCTGTTACTAGAAAGTAAGAAATATGCTGTAATGTCAGTAAGGCATGTCAAACCTCACTTGCTGTTCCTCTGCTGCCTTTGGGATACAAACCCAAAGCTGCCACTGTTTGAAAATTCCTGTGGAGCACTAGTTAGTTGATACAAAGTTGGAAAAAAGTCAAACCCAACTTATTTAGGCAATTCCCAATACACATTTTCTTCTTGTCAGCTAAAGGCTGTGACCATTAGGCTGTTGCCACTTTTAACAAGAAGTTCAAGCTTCCGCAAATCACAGGTAGCAGAAGCTTCCTAACAAAACTTAACATAAACCCTTTTTCGGTTGTCTTGTTAATGTCCTTTCATAGCTATCAAGAATGAGATACATAAAAGCATTGCAAGTGACAGAAAGTGTAAGTGCAGCAGAATAGTGAAGTGTGAAGGAGAAGTAATCAGCTTTCAAAGCAGGAGTAAAGCTGTTCAGTTTGCTCATGTCAACCGATTTGCGTTCTCAAGTCTTTTGAACTTTATCTTTGTTCAAATACAACACTGAATTGGGGTGGTCACTCTTGTTGCTGCCAGTCAAACTGGCTGTAAATACCAGATGCTGGCGTGTGGTATTTCAGATGTTGCCAAGGACTCAGAGTTTCCTTAGTTGGGGAGGATAAAGGTAGTGGACTTGCATGTCCCTTAGTACTAATGATTGTCACATAAAGGCCATTATAGTTTTCTGCTTTGATGTAATTACATCCTTAAAATAGAGATTTCCCTAAGTTTTCGTTAATGTTCACCCCAGAATGATGCTTTAGGGCAGCTGCACACATTTTTTTCCTTTGCTTTGTGCTGCTGCTGTTAATGGTGTGTACCATAGGCAGGAGTTGCAGTGGGCCAGAGAGATCCCTCATTTGCAGAGATAGTGCTTGGATGTGTGCTGAAGCTGCGTACCATGTGCATGTGCAGTATTTTAATGGTAGTATGACTATAGAGTTTGAATTCATCGAAGTATTTTTCTAGCCAAAAATCTTAGGGCTTAGCTAAGAGCCAAGGGATTTTATGGCCTTTTAGGTGCATAACAAATTTTGTATAAATGTTTGTGCTTTAAAAAAAAGTGCTTTTAATTAGTGAGCAACTGCTTATTATCTTTGAAAGTCAACTCCAAGTGTCCAGCCCATCTAGTGTCTTTACTGAGTAGCCAGAGGTTGCAGTATTTGATAATGGCAGACATCACTGATTTGAAACTTAGTTTAGTTTGTATTTTATGCTATATTTGCAAAACAGTGACTTTGAATAGTAGCTTGAGTGACTGATTGTGTTTTCCGAATGTTTTTATGATTTGCAAGAGTTTTCATTGGATTTGGGACCAAAGGAGGCGTTACAGGAGAAACATGTTCTTTCAAAAGCTGCCTGCATTGGTGGTGTTTCAAAGTGGAAAGTATTATAAATTCCAGATATGCATGCTGAAGTATGAGGGAGTGGCCTTATCACTGTTGCTCAGCCTTGCGCCTTGTCAGCGTTGTGGATTAGATGGCAATTTGAGAGTATTCATATGGGGACCCCCTAAAATGCTCTTGCACCTTTGAACCGTAGATGGAGGAGGGAGAAGACAGAAGAAGCTGCTGCCATCACAGACGTGCTCATGGACATAAGGGGTGTGAGCAGGGACACTGCAGACAGCAGCTGCTTCTGTCTCTGTCCTTGCAGTGAGTATAGCCAGTGCTGCGTCATGTTTGTCTCCCCTGCCATGTGTCGGCATTCCCATTTGTCGACAGCTGGATGTGCAGGCCAAAGAAGTGGTGACTCCAGCTCCTACCTGGGTAGAGGCCATCAGATGTGTACTCTGATCTCAGTGTTGTGGGCTTTATCAGTAACAGTGTGTCAGAGTATGATCTGGTTTAGTCCCTTTTCTGCCCTAAACAAGCAAGAGAATTTCAGTATCTTCAGTATTGTAAATGTGTTGGGAAGGATCTTGAGTGCTGTGTTTTGCATTCTGTACATTCATATGTGCTAGAGAAATCTTGACTGCTATCAGATCTCATATAAGGAAAGACATGAAGTAGCACCAGTATCAGAGTTACTCTTTTGAAGTGATCTATCTAAAAAATAAAGGTCTTAAAATTGTCAGTGTTTTTACCAAAAGTGTCCTACTGCCATATTCAAACCCATTTTAATGCTGCCTTTTAAAAATGCAGGTGCTTTATATGCTTACTGTCAGTGTTTTAGTTGTAGCAGTGTATTAATACATGCATTCATTTTAACAGCATCTACATAAAATTGTGTTGCAGATGCTTAAGCTGTAAACCTATCTCAGGAGGAGATGGCATATGTGTGGTGTCCCAGTTTTCATTTTGACTTGCATGCCACTCCAAAATACAAAGTGGCTGTCATGGGCAGTGCCAGGTCCTCTCAGGTTCCCACCTGCCACTTGCCACGCATAAGACTGGTAGAGGAGGTGGATGGCTG
This sequence comes from Ara ararauna, assembly GCA_028858755.1. Lineage (NCBI taxonomy): Eukaryota > Metazoa > Chordata > Aves > Psittaciformes > Psittacidae > Ara > Ara ararauna. The sequence continues at coordinate 5,525,053 of CM054410.1, read as the reverse complement.
CATATATACTGAGGGTCAAACCAATGTAGATGGTGTTCTCTGTCTGCCCAGGGGACATGCAGCATGCATGTGTGTCATATGGTGAAGTAATGGAAGGGGCTTGAGTTCCTGCAGAGAGAAGATAAAGAACCTCCACAGAATTACCCTCAGACTTCAGCAGTCACAATGCTTAAAATATGGAAGGCTTTGTTATGTGGTGGTAGTTGTGTTTTGTTTCTGTGATCCCCTGGACCAATCATTGTGTTTTTCACAAGTTCTCTGGTGTATTTTTGGCTGTTTCTCTATGAGATTATAACCCATTTTTGGCAGGTCACAACTTGCAAAAGGGAAAGTCTCATTCTCTCTTGCTCCTGGCCACTTCCATCTTTTACTTTATGCTGGTTCCTCACCTCCTTCACCCAGTGAAGAAAAACATGTAAAACAATCATCTGGATCATTTTCTCTGAGTATAATCGCCTTGCTGTTTAAACTGGGGCAGCACAGGAGGTGGGAATGCGAATCCAGCGCATCAAAAAGCCGAGTAAAGTCTGTGTGGCCTTCATGGAAGGAGCAGGTGATGCTTGTTTTTAATGATCAGCCAGTGTTTTCTCTTAAATGTGTAGTGCCTTGCCAGGGTGGCTACCCCTCTAGCTTTTGCATTGTCTTTTTTTATCCTCTCTTGATGGCCAGAGTGGTTCTGATAGGACTTTGCACTGCATTTAGATTAATATTAAACTTTATAGGTTAAATCTCACTCAGCTCTGGTTCGTAAGCATTCAGAGCTTCTGAAATTTAGGGTTGAGATATGAAGTTAGGCCTTCAGAAGATACATAATCAGTCCTGGGTAGCAGGTGGGCCCAACTGCTTTCTGAGGGTGCTAATCTGTATTCCCTGTCAGGGTGGAGTCCAGGTAGGTAATGTTGACCTCATCTAATCTTAGTCATTTTAAATCCTGCTTGTGAAAAGCATTGTGTGGTGGGTGACCTACCTAGTAGCTGTCGTGCTCTTAGGAATAGATTTTAAGTTTCCACAACTTTTAGCTGCAGTTATTTAGAGGCTATCCATTCCCCCCACCTCCCCCCTTCATATTCCATTGTGTTTTTCAGCTTCATTGACAAATGGGAAGAACAGCAGTCACCTTACTGCCCAGGGTGGAATTGTCCTCTGGGAATGGGTCTGTATTGATCCTGTGAGGTATTAGTCCTCTGTGAAGATGTGAGGAGTGGAAATAAGCAAAGAAAATACTGAATGTATGCAAACCAGTGGCAATCAAATGTAGATACAAGCAGTCTGAGCTTTTGTGCAGCTTTGCTTTTGATTATTTGATTTGAGAAACATAACTTTTCATGTAATTTCCTTAATAGGGTTCCATCCTGAGCCTCATGTTCCATATCTGCAAGGTTAGCACCTTTACCTACACATAAAGAGCATTCACTACTCAAGCATGTGGAGCAGTTCACAAGAGAAGGAGTACTGTTAACGAAGCTGAGATACGTACTGCTGTAGCTGAATTAAAGGGGCTTCTGACAATGTAGTTTTCTGTGACCGCAGAATTTTGGGTGATAATTCAGCTTTTGGAGAGGAAAGTGGTGTGGTAGGCACAGACTGGTTCTTTTCATTTCTTTTTTTTCCCTCCTGAGCTGTCTTTACCAGTAACTTCAGATCCTGTATCATCTTTTCATCTTTCTCTTGTTCCTGATCTTTGGCATCGTCAAGACAATTGTGATTTCCTTCTTTAACTACTTGAAATTGTTATATTCAAACTTGTTTAATTTCTTGAAACTCAGTTGCACTTTTTTTTCCAAGAGCTCTACCTCTCTTCTGAATTATCTCATACAATTCTAGATGTATTAGTTTTAACTTTTTAACGTCATGGATTTGAAGATAGAAGTAACCTATATGGTAAATTCAGGTATTGTAAGTGCAGAAGAAAGGCTTTCCTCTGCCAGGGCACTGCCAAATGCCTCTGAAGCTTGCTAGCTGAAAGCCATTACAGGGAAAGCTTGTCTTTGCTCTGGTAGTCTGGAGCATCCTGCTTTACTGGGGTAGGAATCTATAGACTCCTTGATACTACAGTTTATGTGAATGGTAGGAAAGGTAGTCCATGTGGTGTTTTTCCACCTGGAGAATGGCAGAGTAGCTCATTGAAAACAATTCTTCCAAATCTTAATTGCTAGAATCCCTGCTAAATAAAGATCTCACAAACCTCATAAAAACACTTGATATGTACAGCATGTCTGGAATTTGGGTGGACTGCTGTGAGGTGTTCAAAGACAATTTGCTATTTAATATGGCCAAAGCAGTATTCTCCAACTGCAGAACTGATTTTACTACTGTATTCTTAGAAGTTTGCTCTGCTGTAGGTATCTGGCACAAAATATTGCAGCCCTAATGATTTTAGTCTGGCACAGGAAAAAAAACAAAGGCTAACACCAAGGTTTTTCTGCTGGGAAGTATTAGATAAAATTACTGAGAGATTGTTTTACCTGCCCCACCTATAATAAAATAGTAGTTAAACTGGCTGTGTTCTTGAGTAACTTCATGTTCCAACTTCTCTCTTCTTGGTGCTTATCATGCTGTAGTAAATCAGAGTAATCCAGTTCTTAATTATTTTTGTTCTTCATTATAGGAAGTTTACAATTTATGTGTTAGACTCAGTAATGAGTTCAAGCTGAGCTTGCAGAGCTTGAAGTAAATGTGTTTGCTGAATTATGAGTAACCAGCTTGAAGCTGGTGTTTCCAAACTCTTTTAGGGTGTGAAGGTAGAGGCTTAGCAGTATGTGTTTTACTGATGGCTGTACTTGAATAAAAAACTGAGGAAGGATCTATTTACCCATTTTGGAAGTATTTACTTTTGATATTTGCAAGGACTGCCTACTTGAAGAATTTAATAGGAAAGTATTCTTGTTTGGCTTCTCTTTTGATTTAACGTTGCAAGAAAATAGATTGGAAAATGTTACTTCTCTGAATCACGGGCAGATGTTCTGTGGGCTTGTAGTGGTGGAGCTGCTGGTGTAAAGGTGTCAAAAATTCCATCTTTTGGTCTCCAAAGCGCTAAGATTTGATGTAATTTGCTCTGATAATTCTGTTGTCTTCCTTCTAGCTTGCTGTCTTGAGTGCATTTCTCAGGTTTCCTGCTGTGGTCCTGGAATGAGTGTTCTTCATTACAGCTCTTGTATAGCATGTGAACATATGTCCTTACCTTGCGTTCCAGTGGAAGGTTCAAGTAAGGTATTTTCTTAGTAAAAGTACCTGATTCAGTTTCATAGGATGCAAATTAAAAGTTATATAAAATGTAGATACAGTCTTCTGGCATCTGGGCCATTGCTTTATGACCATATGTAAGTGATACCGTACATGTGTGTTGCCCTCTTTATAGTAGTATTATTTACATAATGAATTCATGGCTGCTTTGGGTTTGCTTTATTTTCATTTGTTTTGTAGAGCAGGAGAAAAATATCAATTGTGGAAAGCTTTAAATGTGAAACAGCAGAGTTGTTTTTTGCTGGGGCATTCCTGCTTTGGAGACCAGAAGACAGCAAGCAGAGCCTGTCTGTAGTTGGGGAAGGTAATAAATGAAAGATTCAGAAATGTAAGATGATGGGTAATTTTCTATTCTTCTCTCTAAAAGTACAATCCTCACTTTATATACAGCTTCCTTGGGCTGGTTGCACTTCGTGGCAGCTGCCGTTTGTTTGAAATAGAAGCATGCCAACAAGCACCCAATTTTTGGTAATAGAATGAGGAGAGTACATAAACAATTTGTTTTGTGGGGAATTGGCTCTTGGCAGGTTTCTGTATGGTTATTGTTAGGTTTGTTGCTCTTACTTGAAATATGTAAGTGATAAAAGCGAAAAATAATGAAAGAGCACAAGATGTTCTACTTTTGTGAATGTTTGAATTGCAGTCTTCAGGATAAACTGTTGTGATCCACATTGTGAACCTATGAGAGCGTCAGGCTGCAGGGCCATTTGTTCATTAAACCTGCCTTCCCAGGAACACTGTGGCCCCAGCTCAAATGTCACCAACTTGTGCTTTCACACTAGCCAGTGGTCTGGTTTTTCCTCTGATCAGAAAGCGAACTTTTTAGAATGCTTATTCTGTTTTTTTTTCATAATGGAATAAATTCCCCTCAGATTAATTCATGTGAAGTGTATGGAAAATGCCTGCTGCCTTTCAGCTGTAAGAATTCTGTATTAACATCCCAGAAAGGATGGAAGGTAGTCAAGCATTGTACTTTTGAGCCTTTGATCGCTTAAATGGTAGGCAGGCAGAGTTGCTGTGACTCATGGGCTTGGTTGACCTACATTTACCTAGCTCTGATCTTTCTCCAGGCACTACGTAGATTGGTTAATGTCTAGTTTTAAACTGCAGGCTAGTGATAAAGGACTGCAAGCTGTACTATGAATTTTCTCATGTTTTATTGTGTTTGCAATTGTTAAAAGCTCTACTATGCAACCCCTTCACTTCAAAAGTACAGATTCATTTCTATACCTTTTTATCTATAAAAACAGATTTTACTTTTCCATTGAGAGAATATATCAACGTGGGAATTTCTCATGAACTGGTTTGCCTAAAATACTATTGTTTAGGCTGTGGCGCAACTATAAGCCTATGGCCAGTGGTTTTCATAACTCCTGGTTATGAGTTGTTGCTTTCAAATTCAGAAAAACCCAAACAACCAAAAAAAGCATGTTCTTCAGTCTCACAATTTTGTCTGTGTTTTTATAAGCAGTTTAGCAATAAGTTTCAAGGGATTTGGTAGTTCAGAAAACCTTATTGTATCAAATTAAGTAATCATCTGTGCACTAAGTCTGGATATATTTCAGCTCAAAAAGAAGTAGGACCTTAAAGAAGGTTGTCTTTCTCTCCACTTTCCACATTGACAAACCTTGAGAAAATGGGAAAGAAGTAGTGGATGAGGGAGAAGTGCCTTATTTGCTGCTGGGGTGACTAATGTAAGAGTGTTTCCTCTGCTAATAAAATCCAGGTGCAGTCTTGTGCCCTCTTTTTCTTACCAGAAAACAAACTGAATGTCTTCTCTACTCCAGCCTATCCCAATAGCTGTAAGAGTAAGTACGGTTTATAGGGGTAGCTCAGTGAGCAAGATTGTACAGCTTATGGTATACTTATAAGCTGTTTCATAATTCCAGTTTATATGTGAACTAGTTTTGACTTGTTAGGTCTTCTGCTAAGATACAGTTGAATTATTCCTTGTCACCAGTAAGTAAAAACTGTATTTCTAAGTCATTTGTGGAAAAGCAGTTGAAGTGGGAGTATTTGCGGCATAAACTAATCTGACCAAAGATCTGAAGCTCTTGGTTATTAGATTAAAGTCATGTTAATGCTTCTTGAAAGCAGAAGTTGACATTTCATTTTCCTATCTTTCTTCTAGCACAGGTGATGCTAAGATGAGGGTACATCAGCAATGCTATTTCTACTAATTTTTCTAGGACAAGCAGCTGTGTAACCCATACTGTTCCTCCTAGTTGTATTCCTCCAGGAGAGTATTTGTGTTGCCAGACTGGAATACCAGTGGGGTAACACTAGCATTTATTTTTTACATGGTTAAGGACAGCATAGCAAAAAACAGTTGACATGGGGAGAGCTTGCAGTCAGGCATTTTAATTCTTTGGGGTCATCAAAGAACACTTTTTTCCTCCTTTCTGTTGCTGCTGCTTTTGTGTGCATAATTAAGGTGTCACTTAGTCAATTATGTTAATCAGAGTTATTAGAATCATGGAATCAACTGGGTTGGAAAAAGCCTTTAAGAACATTGAGTCCAACTGTTACCCCAATGCTGCCAAGGCCCCCACTAAGCCATGTCACTGAGGACCTCCACATGGTTTGTGAACATTTCCAGGGACAGTGACTTTACCACTGCCCGGGGCAGCCTGTTCCAGTGCCTGTCCACCCTCTCTGTGAAGCAATTGCTCCTAATACCCAGTCTAAACCTTCCCTGGAGCAGCTGGAGGTCGTTACCTCTTATCCAATCAACATGTTACTTGGTGGAAGAGACTGACTGCCTCTCACTACAGCCTCACTTCAGGCAGTTGTAGAGACCAATAAGGTCCTCTGTGAGCCTTCTCTTCTCAAGACTAACCCTCCCGCTCGGCCTGGTCCCTCAGCCATTCCCCATCACACTTGTTGCTGCTCAATAAATGTATGGCCTCACCAGTGCCTAGTACAGGGGGATGATCTCTGCCCTGACCCTGCTGGCTATGCTATTTCTGATACAGGCCAGGATGCTGTTGGCCTTCTTGGCTGCCTGGGCACAAGCTGGCTCGTGTTCAGCTCTGTCAGTCAGCACCCCTAAGTCCTTTTCCATGAGCAGCTTTCCAGCCACTCTTCCCTGAGGCTGGAGCATTGCATGGGGTTGTTGTGGCCCAAGGCAGGACCCAGCATTTTGCGTAAGCCTTCCCCTAGAGGACACTATTATTTTCTATCTCTTTTTCTTGCGCAGCTGCAAATGAAAGGTGGTTGAAATTTATATGTTACTGTTTTGGCATTGTGGCAGAAATCAAGCTCCCCAGAGTGAGGTATCTTAAAGGATCCTTGAATGCACTTAATGCAAGGTTAATGGTTGCTCTGGGGAGTAAAATAATCTCAAAAGTAGTGGGAGAAATGCAGTGTGAAATATGTGCTCCGAAAAGAGTGTGAGAGAATTCCTTCTCAGGAGCCAGAAGAGAAGCTATGTAGGTTGCCGAGATAGTTTGGGAAGGAGAGAACAGCTTTGACTCTGAATTAAGCCTCTTAAGGATTATGTATCTTTAAAAGTAAGTCTAGGGGTAATGTTATAATTGTAAATGTTCAGAACTTTCCCCCAGTATTCTTTTGGAGTTTTCCTTCCAAATCCAGTGTTGGTGTGAGGCCGGACTCTCTTGCAAGCATCATTCCTACTCTACCTTGTGAGTTACCATGTACACTATTGACTACTATTTAGCATGCTTTTTGAGCAGATGTTTTTTAATCTGAGGATATAAATAAAAGTTATTTTCTGAAATAAGTAATTGAATGCTATACAGTATTTTTGCTTGGAGAAAGCTTGATTTTTTTTTTTTTTCCTTAAAATGAAATTTTTGTAGAGCTCAGAATAATTAAGCTTCAACTTTTCACTGTTAACTTTTCTTTAATATTTGGGATTTTTATCATAGAATCATAGGACAGTTAGGATTGGAAAGGACTTCAGGATCATCTGCTTCCAACCCCTGTGCCATGGGCAGGGACACCTCACAAATCTCTGTCCCAAGGCTCTGTCCAGCCTGGCCTTGAACACCACCAGGGATGGAGCATGCACAGCTTCCCTGAGCAACCCATTCCAGTGCCTCACCACCTTTGTTTGTTGTATGTACTTTAGTTAGCATATTGTTGATGGTAACAGGCATGGATTTTGCTAACTGAGCCAGTTGAATGATCTGCTTCTATGCATTGTCACAGTGATTGTGCTCCTCCTTGGCTCAGGTAACTGCACAGTTGTGGTTACTGTAAAGTGAAAGGCTGATGCTGCACTGATAGGTCAGGAATGGTCGGTGTGACATGTGGCTTAGCTCCGAGCACATCACAAGCTCTTGCCTGCTTTGGGGCTGACCCTGATCAAACTGCATCTGAAACCCGCTTTTTCCTCAGAGTTTGTGTGGTGAAGTCCCACTCTTGTTACCAATGATCAGGACCTTGAAGTATTGTGACCTACACCCAACTTTAGAGATTGATACAGTGTAGAGCAGATGAGTTTGGCATTTAAAGGAATCAGTTTGAGCTAGTCCTAATGGGTATGTTTGTTTCTTACGCACATGCACACCTAAAACCATTGAAATTGGAACTGAAATAGTCTGAAATGGCTTTGTCAAAGTTCTGACATGTGCTAGTGCGTCTCTGCTGTATGTTTTCGATGTGATTTAGGAAGTGTGGGGTAAATCAGTGCTGACTTGTGTAGGAATTGTGTAAATAATTTAAGTAAACTGTATTTGATTGTTCGAAGTACTAGATGTCAGTTGGAAAATGTCAGAGAAAGAATGGTGCCATGAGGCTTTTGAAATGATGTGGAATGGTTTAGAATGTACAAGCTAGGACCCCAAAAGCTCACACTGATAATGAGATTATTTCTTGCTATGGTGTATTGCTTTTATAAAATCCTGGCACTCTCTTTCTTAAAAATGCTTGCTGTATTTCAGTTGCAGATAAACCTTTTAAATTTGAATCAGTGGTTCAAAGAAAGTACTACAGTGGTGGCTTTCTGAAGCTGTTTCATAGCTAACACAGGTATTTTCTTGCATACAGATAATTTGTGTAGTGCCAGGCACACAGATTAAGTGGGACACAGTGTGGATGGGGACAGGCAGGAGCTATGGCTGTATTTCAAGTTGGTTAATATGCGGTGCTGTTTCCCCCTGGGGGATATCTCTGTTCTTTTTTACCTCAGCACATAGTTATGCCTTTAAAAGGGTAGAAAATGCCATTGTGCTTGCAGAAATCTATTTATTGAGAGATGAGGTTGCCTTGAGAGGCAGAGGACAGGAAGGCCAGTTAAGTTGGGAAAGGCTATCAGTCATATGGCCTAAGAAGTTTATTATGTAGGGATCTTTTAACTGATTTGTTTTGTGTCTGTAGGTATAAAGCATTGTTAAATAAAACCTCATCAAATTTTGGTTTCCTCAGGCCCAAATGGACGGGATTTTTTTGCGGTACAGTCTGACTAGAATTGGGTTTTGGGTTAGATGTTGATAAATTTTTCAAGTCCTGTTTTAAATCATGAAGAAACAGTTGCATAGACACAACATTTCCTAATATGAATACAACATTATATAGTAAAACAGTTCCATTAAGACACTATCAGTAATCACTTTGTTTAATTTCAGTCTTGTGTTTATTAATTAGAAAAGAAGCGCTTTCTTTTGCTCAGAAAGAAGTAGCAGGCCTGTGATACCTCCATTAAAAACATTGATAAATTAAAAGACTGTATTATTATATAGAGGAATTAGAGTTGAATTCATGTAACTTTTAATAGTCTGTGGTTGAGATTATCGTTTTGTTACTCTGCATGACTGCATTAAAAATACCTCCTGTAAACATAATTCAGTTATGATTCACCCAGGTGTTTTTCTTAGGCATGTTTTTGGAATATCATAAATTCCATCTCTTAAGTTACTGAATAAAAATGACTTGGTTATATCGAGAGCATAAGCCAAGTTTAAGTCCTGTGCCAGGAACTGTGGAGCCATTCACTCAGGTACACTTTAGGGATCCTGTTCTCTTTAGGTGTAGCACTTTGGTAGTGTCAGCATGCTTCAAATGTTTGTATCACAGATGTTCCAGTTTATTTTGACTTTTAGAATTCTTTATTGACTAAACCAGGTAATATTTGTTTAAAACCACTGAAGTTTAAACTCTTTCAGTGCCTAAAAGTGATACATGTATAAGTTTGAGTGTAAGAAAACTTAATTTTGTAGTTGCTGTGGAATTTAGCTTTAACTTAAGCTTTCAAGTTTGTAAATATAGATGGCTGTGAGTCATACAAACAGCAAGTACATGAGTTTTACTGGAATAAACCACCTAAAGTCTGAAAACAGCCAAGCTAAGGATTTACCATGAGCAAGACTTGACACTGCTGAAAGCTTTTCTGCTGGAAGGGTGGGGGATAGTAAAGAGTTGTCTGAAATGCTTGTCAGAGTATGCTGAATAAGAATTGAGAGTGGTAAACTGTAATGCACTGGACCAAACTGACCTGCTTTTATCCTTAATTCTTGTGACTAGTGACTCTTAATTTGGATATCCTTCCACATGTTAAGAATGTGTTATTACTGGTATTTTCCAGTCCTCTGTGTCTGTTTAGTCAGTTTATTCAGTTCCTTGTTTCAGTTTTTCTCTCCCAGTACCGTTCTGCTGTCCTGGCTATTCAGATGCTATCCAGTGAATTACAGCTGGGTTGGAAGTTTTAGAAGCTTACAGGTGCAATGAAATGCCATCATGTGAGGCCTTCTTATTAGGAATATTGTGTTTTCTGTCAACTAAATATAAACTTTCATTTTCATGGTGATTTGGGTTTTTTATTTGGTTGGTTGTGGGTTTTTTTGGTGGTCTTGTTAGGTATCTGTTTCTTTTTTTCATAGAAATATAGATGCAAGGTATCTAGAAGGGTACAGGAAGATAATGTTGGGAAAAGACATTTAATCTTAGGTTAGTTGTGCAACATTTGAGGCACAGAAGTAACAGAATAGTAAGAGCAGCTGTACCAAAACTGATGTTTAGATCTTGTGTGGCTTTTTTTACACCCTAGGCAGTTTCAGTTATGTGCTTGTGCCATTAGGTAAGTGGTACCATTAACCTTGTGTAACTCAATAGTTTAGCAGAACTCTAGAGAATTAATTCTCGTTTTTTCTTTTGTGAAGGATAATTATCTGTGTTGGTTTGGAAGGTATACCAGTGTATGCCTGGAGCTTACATGGACTATATATTTTGGTTTAAGACTGGTCACAGGATGAACTGCGGTTAGTACTGTGCTTACGTCTAGTGGGAATTTGAAGGAAAATTTACTGTATGCAGTTTTAGAGCTTGAAGTGCTTTGCTAAAGACTGGGGAAGGATGAGAGCTGGGGTGCAAACAGATGAGTTTCTGGCTCCCAACACACAGGTCTTTTGGAATGCTAGTACCTTAATAGAATTAATAATGAATTTATTAGTTATATTGCATATAAAGCCTTTTGTAACAAAGGTCCTTCTTTTTTATTTTTAGTACATTTTTGGGGAGTTCAGCCCTGATGAATTTAATCAGTTCTTTGTGACTCCACGATGCTCTGTTGAGGTAAGATCTGCTTTAACCTTCTTTTATAAATTACACATTAAAGCTCCATCTCTTTGTGTGTATTTGAAATAGAACACTAAAATTACTTCTTTATCATTCTTTTAGCTTGCTAATTAACAAACTGAAGATATTGAACAGGAGTCTGCTTTCTGTGTATGTAGATGTTAAGTCATTTTTTTAGAAATAAGGAATTAATTATTCCACCTTCTGCTTGTCAGCTTGCTGAGCTGGAATAGCTGACACTGTAATGATAAGATGTGGAATGTGAGTTGTACTGGTACCTCAGCTTTGAGTTGCATATAGGGAGAACTTTTTCAGTAGTGTTCTTGTTGTGAGTAAGGTGGGCTTCTAAGTCTTGTGAACCTTTGGGAGCACAGAGATTCTGAGTATTTTTTTACAGGTGGGGCACTGCTGACCATCAAAGCTACACTTACAAGGAAGGCTGTGCATGAGATCAGAGAAATGGATCAATAATGAACTAATTACAGTGGCAGTGAGAACCACAGAGTGGAAACACCTGTCTTTGTGTGTTTGAGTTCATAACATATTACAGGCAGTATTGCAGAATTTTATTTGTAGTTCTTGTTAGAGAATGACAGAACCATTTTCCTTTGTAGGGAAGAATATTATGCCATTGTCCTAATCTCCACACCTTGAAAATAATTTTTTTCCTAGGTCAAGTTCTGTGGTTTTGTTCTGAACATTTCAGTCATGCTTCCGTCCTCCTCCCTCAACATAAAGGAAATGAACACTTCCAACTGCACAACGGGAAATCCTTTTGTCACATTTTACAAATCTGACAACCATTGTCAATGTGACTTAGTTTCCTGTAACTTAATTTCCAAGTATAATTAGTGTAGGATACCACTGAACAATAAAGGTGCATCAAGGGAATGGAGTGGGAAAGTTCAGGAAGAAAAATGCAGCTTTTGCTTGGCTTTAGGGAAGTAGGGATAGCTTTGTATCTTCTCTGGTAGGCGGGAAGTAATGCAGATTAGGTCTTCAGGAAATAAATGGTTCTTCTGCCTATATTGCTGTTTTCCCACTTTTAAATACAGTAACAACAGTGTGACATTTCCATCCTATTTAGTGTCACCTTAAATGTCCTACATCAGCTATGCTAAAGCTTACATTGTGGAAGATGAAAATGTCATACTTTGACTTCTGTAAAGCTATTCTTATAAAGCATGTTGAGGAAACACAAACCTACAGCATTACAACCAGTCTTACTTCATTTTGCAGCTGTCTCAAGTGTACCACTTACTGGTTAGCTATCAAATAAAAAACTGTGTTGAACGACATTCCTTAAGTTTGTCCTTGATCTGGTTCAGTTCAAAGTTTTAATTATCTGGATGATGAAATAAAGATTATGCTTATTAGTTTTGCACTGTGCAGATATTTCAGAGAAAAGTGGTCTGAAAAAAATAGGGTGAAATTCAAGAAGGACAAGGCTGAGATTATAATGCTGCAGTGGTGTTTGACATACATTCTGTTGGATACAGTGCCAGTTCTGGGAGTCCAAGCATCTGTTAATGCTGGTGTCCCTCTGAAATCCCTTACCTGTAGTCTGAAGGGTGTACTGAGGCAAGGGACTAGTTAAAGCTAAAAGCTGTCTAGAATGTCTCTTCATACGTGGCATTCTTGGTACAGGTTATATCAGATGCCTGCTGCCTGATTGGACTTAGTTGACCCAGTTGTACAAAACAGGTCAGCTCAGAAATCTCTGCTTCTCAAAGGTGCTGTTGCTTAACCAGATACATGGGGGACCAGTAGGTGCACTACTTCATCTTTTTTTTTTTTTTTTTCTTCCTTAAACTTGGTATTTTTATTAAGCCTTTGGAGTTGGAAAATAACCAAGAATTGCAAGTCTTATGATAGAAAGTCTTCAGTCAGCAGTTTGAGTGACTTTTTTAGCTCTAATGTTATACTGAATGTGTTCAATCTTAATATGGATAATAGGGTTATTATTATTAATAGGGATTAATAGTGACCCACTGGTTCTCATTTTTGACCTGGAAAGGTCGTGTATTAAGATGTGTTATGGTTCATAAAATGGTTCTAAAGTATGTGGGGTTTTTATGCACTTTTTAATAATGTAATTTTAGTAATATTTTTCTTGGCACTTGCAATGCGCTTCTGTCTGCAGTGCTTTAAGAAAACAGTATGTAAGTATCTGTAGCTTTAGAGAACTGAAGACTTCAGTGGAGAAGCCTTGGGTATTTATTACACCATTACAATGAATATTTGGAATAACATCATAAAACTTCACTATACTCAATGTTTTCTCTCCCACTGTGGAAACAGGAGTAGGAGATGTAGTTCAGACATAGAACAGATGTAGCTCATCTGTTACCCAGGGAGCTGCTGTGCTGCAGTGTAGCAATGGCTCCCAATTCATGCAGGCACAGGAGAAGGCTTTCAGTTGCTGGGGAGCTTGAGGGCAGGTAAGGGGGGATTAGAAATTGCTCACCTGTGGTTACACAATAGGAAGAATTCTATCTACCACTGAGTCTATAAAATGATGACAGTGTTTTATACTAGATATATTTACAATCCAGATAGAACCTGTATGCTGTGGTTGTGTTCTGCTTAGGCTGATGATATGGGGTTAAGAAACACCTTAGCTGAAGCATTTCAAGAACAATACTATAACTGAACCAAACTGAGAGTTCAGAGATTTAGGTGCGACTGTTGTCCCTGCAAAACTTCGTTTCATCCTTTCACAGATCATTTGTTCAGCCTGAGTTTCTGTCTAAAAAGAGGGTATGTTCCTCATTTTGAAATCATGGTGAGTTACTGTTGGTAAAGGAAGATCCTGGTGCTGTGACGTAAATTGTTTGAGAAGTTGATGAGCCTATGGTGTGTAACCATGATTATCTTTTAGTAATTGTGGTAATCTGCAAGGGCACTTGAAGCTACAGTGTGGGATTTGATAAATATAGAATCATGAGTTCAAGACGTACTCTCAGAAAATCAGACCTTACCAATGATGTTATTAAAGGATTCAGATGCTTCAAATGAAGCTGATATCAAACGTTAACAGAGTTGCTTTGTCTTTCTTTTTTTTACAGCTCCCCCCATACAATGAAACAATTTCATGTGGTATTAAGTCCGTGGGTAAGTTTCATGATCGTAAGAAGTCAATATCCTTTTTTATTTATTTATTTATTTTTATTTAAACTTCAAGGGTCTGACACTTTGTTAGATTTACTGCAGCTTCTCTTTAATCTTTAGAACTCATTCAGCAGGTATGCATGCATGTATTTGGCAGGTGGGGTTTTTTAAATACCTTTATGGAATGAAATCTGTGAGGTATTTGAAAATAGAGCATTGAACTTCAGCTAGGTAGGGTGGACTTGCTTACTTCTTCATTGTGCACCCACACAATCTTAGTGCCTTGCTGAAATACTGTGGGATGTAGCTGTAAAAATCCACGAGGCTGAAGCTTGCTGGAGAACTTCTAGTGAAGGAACAAGTGACTACTGTGGCATTTAGTATGAGTATTTTCTGGCAGTTGCAGCCTGAAGACAGCTCTGCAAGCGGTGCTCAGTGTTCAGTGTTCCCTTCGATTCTTGTTTTTCTCTGACTCAGCCATTTTTCTGGAAAATCCTTTTTTTTTTTTTTTTTTTTTCCCCCCCAATATTTGATGAAGGTACAACTGTTGATGTAAAAATGCATTACAGAGTTCCTATTTTAAAGCTGTATCAGATGCACATCTGTTCTTGTCCTGACCCATGCACCTTACAACCTGCACATGCTTCATAGGTATATAAAGTTGACAGTTAAGTAGGAGTTGCCATAGAATCATCATTCCACGCAGTTTGAACTGAACATTGACAGTATTTTAAGCAGCAGGTAAATTAGTGTTTGTTCTTTTTTTCCGTGAGCCAGGGTAGATCAAGGAAGCTGAGACTTACCCAGATGTAAATGAGTGATACAAATGACATGCACATCTCCTTCAAAATCATGCAAATGTCTGACTGGACATTTTTCAGAAGTACTTAAGAGGACTCAAGTGCACATAGCAATGTTTAAGAACATCTGATCATTATGCTTAGTGACTGTGGCCTTGCATTTAAAGGTAAATAAGATAGCCAGTCATAAAGAAGGACATCAGGTCCTATTTGAAAGCAAATACACAACATTTCTGAAAATTGAGGAGCTTTATTTTAGTACAAGATCAGGTTTAAGACCCTGAGATTTAATTAGGAGTTTGAAAAGTTCATTAAGAGGACCGTACGATACGAATTGTTTTGTTGATTGCAGGGGCGTCCAGTCATATATTGCTTTGTCTAACTATGCATTTAAGTTCTGTTCTTTAAGACTGAGATTTTAATGTTCACTAGCCATTCAGAAAGCTGGTTTGTACAGATATTTTTCAGATCATTCCTAGACCCTGAGAGAACTTCTCCCAGCCCTGAGATTAGGTAATGATGGCAAATTAGGTTTTGCCTGAAAAATGCCTTTAACAAGCTTGCACTGTATTGTGCATAAATATTATCACTGCGATAGCTGCATAAGAAGCTGCAGAAACTAAAATGGAATGCTATGCTTATGCAGAATATTTATAATTACAATAAGGTGATATATACTGACCATATCACTCGCATATAATTTTTTTCTATGCTTATTTTCAGTATTAAACTTCATTACGGAATTAGAAGATCTTTTAATACTTACTAGGAATAATCACATCACAGGTGAAGCTCTAATATGCAGAACTCTGTTCAGACTAATTAGTATATGTATTCGCAGCTTTTGCTGTAATACACAGGCTTTGTCCTTGGAGCATCTGTTGATACTTGTTTCAATATGTGTGTCATGTTGTTCGTGACAGATACTTCTGTTTCAGTCCATTCAGGAACTGCGCTGTGAACCAGCACTGTGAACTAGATTGAAACAAATACGCCCAGAAGCAAAGTTGAAAGTCAGAACAAATAGAAAAAATTACCTCTCATTTTCTTTAAACACACCTGACACAATCTTATGACAAATGAGCTTCTGCCAGTCTTTCCATAAACTAGCTGTACAGTAGGTATTGATATTTATTATTCTAATCCTGCTGTAAGGTGTGAAGTTCAATTCCTATTTGTTTGTTAAATGCTAGAATATCAGTTCTGCTCTTGGCAAGATTTTAACCTACAACGTTCATGTTGTACTTCCAGCTAAATTACAAGTGTGCCATAATTGAGAGGGATGTGTTTTGTTTTTTGCTCCTCACTTGTCCTGAGTTGGCTTTTGTGATTGTCTAGCATACAGAACGCTGTAAAATTCACTAAAACCAGGGAAAAAAAATATTCTATTGAATTAATTTTTTTGCTATCTTAGCTTTCAGTACCAGAAGCACTGGAAGCATGCTGGAGAGGAGAGGAGCACAGAAGTGAACTCTTGACTTTTGGCTGTGGTAGACTTTACTCACCCATGAAGGGAATCCATATTCTTCGTTTCAAAGCAGTTATTATTTTTTCTCTTTTTTTACCTGGGATTTTTGAAAAGAAGCACAAATCCCAGATTATTTTGAACTGGTAGGGGTTTGAAGTGTGCCCAATAATTCATTCTTATAGCTGGAGGAATATTTGGTATTGCCAGTTGTCATTTGTGCTTTGTACTGTTGTAATGAAGGATAGAGAACTAGCTCTTGGTTCATTCTTGAACTAACAAGCTGCTCCATAAGTAGAAGAACTAATGAGGAATAGTTTTATTGTATGCTTGTGTTTTGTATCCCTTAAAACTCCATGTCCTGCATTTGCAAGCAGATGACGCTGTGGCTGGTTTTTGAGCTGTGTGCTTCCTGACAGAACAGGCAGTGTACAGTGCGGATAGCTCGTTTAGTGCTGCTGCTGACCAGTTAGGTGATGCCTGAGATCTCACAGCCCTTCCCTCTTATGTGACTATCAGGCAGCAGCTTCCCACCTCCCTGCCTTTAAGCTGCTGATTTTTATTAAAGGAAACTTAAGCCCTCTTTTCTGGTTGGTGATACCTAGTCAGTGATTGCAGAAGTACTTGCTGAATGATGGATTGACAGGCATGGTGTTATATGATGATTTATGACAAGAGTGGTGGAGAGGTGAAGCAAATCTGAAATTCAGGCTATTGTTAATATGATTTGGAGAAATCAGATGGGTATGGAGAGGTTTTCTTCATCTTTTTGTTTGTTTGTTTCAGTCTGACTGGCAGCAGGATTGAAATTGATCCATGAAATGTGTTTGCTTCTCAGGTTCATAGATCAGAGCAGAAAAGCAATTAGCATCTCTATTATATACCTTTGTTCATTAATTCATAATATGTTGGTATTGCATGGGTAAGTCAGACCTTAGCACACATGGAATGTTTGTTAAGTATGTAGATTGTTTGTTCTAACTTTTTTTTTTTCCCCAATTTATTTTTTAAAGCTGTAATTTTCATCAGACTTTTCTAGGAAGTATGTGGAGAGATTCAAAGCAGTTACATTGACTGATACCTATCAAAACATTCTCCACTAGCCTCTGTGCTCCCATAGAATTATTTCTTTAGGTGTGCGCGTAACTTTTTTCCCCCCCTAGGAACTGTTGCTTGCTTTTTGTTGCTTTAAAAAAAATATATAAAAAGTAAACCAAAAAAAAAACCCCAAATCAAAACCACTCATTTTTAGCATCTTTCTTTCACTTGAAAGTATGCATTTGCTGATGTGTCTTACTTAATGCAAGTTGCACAAAATCCTTAAAGTTTAGTGGTGTATCTACTTGTACTCCTTTGGAAATAGTATCGCATGTTGTTTGGTTCTCTAGTAACAGTCTTAAAAATCTGAAATGTGTTTTATAGCTCCTCTATTTGAGGAAACAGAAAATACTAAAAATAATGTCTTTGAGGCAGTAACATGCATATCCTAGAAAGACCTACAAAATTTTTAAGTACTAAAACATGAGTTTACTTTTAACGTTTTGAGACTTAGTTTCATCAATTTTATACCTTTATTTGGTAGTTAAGAAAACAGCTATGACTGAAGTTTTCAGTTTTGCTAGTTCTCACACATGCATTATGAAACTAAGTTCCATGACACTGCAGTACTTAGTGACTGACAATATTTTGTGGTATTGCATCCTGCCAGGAGAGTATTTCTTAGCCTTTCTGTAAAGAGCATGTCAAAATCCAACATAATAAAAAAACCCAACAGAAATCAAACCCAAATGTGTTCATAAATTTTTCAATACTGCTTGTGTGTACAGGTTGGATGCTGGCATCATGATGTTAAAATCTGTTATATATTTTGTCATATCTCATATAGTAATAAATTCAACTGTGATAAGATTAAGTTAGTGATGAGCCTAGAGTTTCAAAAGATGTAATGCGTTGTTTCCATACAATTAATGAAAACTTTCTCAGTTGTTAAGGATTATGGTAACTCCTTGCACACCAGGAAAACTGAATAAACCCCTCCCTCACACCAAACTGCACATGTGGAGATTATTTTTAAAAGTTAAACAGGTAAAGGCTGGCCTTAGAAGAAGTGGGAAGTTATAATATTGCACTGTATTTTATATGCAATTATCCGGTAATAAGTTGATACAGACTGTTTCTAAAGTCATTTGGCTTTAAGAGGTTTTCTTAATATGTGAATTTAATAGGTGTTAGTTATTTGCAGGAACTGTGCAGTGGTTTGGGGAATTACATACACTGTTTAAGAAAATCTGAATTACACTCTGTTATCTTTAACAAAATGATGTTTTGAAATAGTGTTCAGGATTGAGATGAAGAATAAGAAATTTTAATTTGAGGGAATGTAGTTTGTTTTCTGAGATGCGGGAAAATATAGGGTTGTTTTCTTGATTTTGTAATTTTTTGATTAGATCTCATTCACTAACTCAGGCTTCTTTTCTCTTGTCCAGGGGAAGAGTACCAGAGAATTGAATTTGGTGTTAATGAAGTGATTGAGACACAGTCATCTGTACTAAATAACACAGACTACAGTATTTCAAGTACTTTGAATCCTCAGGCTCCAGAATTCATTCTCAGTTGTGCACCTGCTCAGAAACCCCCTGATGATGCTCTCAGTGAAACAAACTACAACTCCATTGACTGCCAGTTCACTGATCCAAGCCTTGCTTTGGACAGCGGATCTAACGCTGAAAACGAGGGCTTGTCTGGAGGCCTTGGACAAAGGGAGCGTAAAAAGAAGAAAAAAAGACCCCCTGGATACTACAGCTACCTGGAGGATGTCAGTGATGGCATCGTTCCTGCAGAAGCTCTTTTAAATGGCCATGCAAATTCCTCTGGACTAAACAGTATAAACCCAGAGGATACAGAGCTGACAGGAGACATACCCTCCCTGGCCACACCAAGGACTTGCGATAGCCCGGACAACTCTGTGGACTTCATTAATGAAACTGTCTCTGATGATTCTGTTTCTAGCGCACTAGACAATACCAGGACTGCAGGGCAGCCTGAGGTATGCCGTGTTACTAATTCTGAACAGTTTTGCATCCCCCCAGAGACTGGCAGAGATAGCCCTTTAAGGACAGCTGTTGTACAGTCCTATGCTGGTACTGATACTACTGAAAATGTTGGCGTTACTAATGGACAAACACTTGAATCCTCTGGTGAGGACACAGCTGCCAATGGGGTAGAATTGCACACTGTGGAAAGTACTGTCTCAGACCAAGCTAAGCCTGAGGAAGCTTCACCTACTACTGAGGCAACAGTCCCGGTTGCAGGATCAGTCCATGTTAATCAGCCTGCAAAATCGTGGGCTAGTCTTTTTCACAATTCCAAGCCCTCTGCTTCCACATCTGTGGTCTATGTTGAGACTAAGTATACCCCTCCTGCCACATCTACTCTGGTCCCTGAGAAACAGGTTGAAGTCAAAGAGGGACCTGTTCCAGTTTCAGAGGATCCTGTAGCCATAAAGATTGCAGGTATAGTTAATACACACAAGTGGATATTACAGTGGAAGGATATTAACTCCCCTTGTAAGCAGGAGCGTGTGATATCAATAGAGAAAATTCCTTTATTAATGTTCTTAGTAAGATGCCTGTTCAAACAGTGCATGAAGGATGTAATTTAAAGCTAGTTTTGTCTTCCCAAGTAAATATCCCAATGAGACATTACCATTGACATTATCAACATGTTGTTGTCCTGGATACCATAAAATTATTGCTACAGTGTCAAACTGTGCGATTAATTGATCTGTGATTTCAGACTGGTGTATAATATGGAGAATACGTTAGAAAAGTTTGTTCTGATAATTGTGTGCTGTATTATCCAGTATTTGCAATCTTGTAATGTATTTCATTACAAGAAGGAAAGAGTATTAATATATTTTTATGTCAGAGTAGCTGGAATTCCTGTGTACTTAGCAGTAGCTTAAATGTAGCATCTAAATAGGTCTTGCTTTGGAAATTCTAATTCAGGAAATAGTTCTTTTTATTTGTTAACACACTATTGAGAGATCTGTCAGTCAAATTTTGAAGAATTATCCTTAACCATTATGAACAATATAATTTTATTAAGAAACAGTGCTAGCTATTGTCTGTTCAAGAAAAAACATAAGGAACTGTCCAGAGGGTACATGAGGAAAGGCAGTGCATGATACAAAGGCTTTGTCCATTGGTCCTATTGTATCTGTGGTTCTAATGAGAAATGTTGGAATGATATCGTATTTTGCCTATTCAGTCAGAAAATGCGAGGAAAAATATCCAGTTGTTTGCATTTTGCATTTCCTTAATAACTGAGTCATGGAACAAAAGCAATTATTTTGAATACGTTAAATAGTCTGTATGTGAAAAGGCTTGTGCAAAGTCCTGTTGTTCGTGCCACAAGCCAACGTACAAGTGCAGTGGCCTTCCATGTGTGACAGCTTCAAGTTTTCTATTCAAATCAGAGCCTGACCTTGATATTTCTGTACAGAATACCCAGAAGTACATGCTTGCCTCTTTTCCTCTCCTTACTCGGTAACAGTTTCATTACTTAAAATTGTCTGTTGAGAGGAAAGCTGTCAAAATAATTTGTATTTCTGTGTATTTTTCACTTGGTCACAAACACAGTTTACTCTTAAAAAGAGTATATATACTCAGGTGATTATGGTTGGTATGAAACTGTACATGTGGAGCATGCTGTACTTTTAAAATACTAAGCCATCATTTGGTAATGTATTTTAACTTAAAACTGTTCTGTGACAACTGTAAAGCTAGAATTGCTTGCCATAGAAGAAAAAGTTGTTTTTTTTTTAATGTTATCCAGATTGCTTCAGCTTTAAGTTAACTTTCTACAGTTCTACTGGATTTGTACTATTTTTTGCCACCAGGTGGGAGCAGAGCTTTGTATTTCATCTTTAAGGTATTAAAATAGTGATGTAATTTTTAGACAGTTTTCTTTTGCACCTTTGGTGTTAGCTAGTTGGTTTTGCAGAGGAATAATCTAAGCATAGATCCTTTACAGTGAAAAAGAATAAATCTTCTCATTGTTGCTGGTTTAGGTGGGAGTTATATTACTGTAATTTAAATGCTACTAATCTTGGTCTAAAACATTCACTTCGAGGTCTGAATGCCATGTAGTAGGTGCTTTGCTCTGTGGAAAAAGGTGACTTTCTTCATGGTCTGTTCTTTTTCTAACATTCTTTGTTCTGTTTAGAAAGTAGGTGTGTAAGTCCTTTGTTCATACACCCATGCTCAGAAATGCGTGTTTGCAATGTGAGTTTCAATTTGTGATTTCCTGGCAGATAATTTGCTCTGTCTGTACATATTTAATTTCTCCTGTACGTATTAAATCTCCGTAAGCTAATACCATTGCATAGGGATCTGTGGCAATCCTGTATGTGTTTCACAGGTAGCTGCTGATTGCATTCCTTGTTTACTGTGTGGCTGAGTTGAGATCCTATTGTTGGATTTGGTGGGGATTCACCAGTTTCAACTCCTGCTAGTGGGAAAGAATTTTTAACCACAAGGACCATAGGGTGCTAAACACAGGTAAAATCCAGACCTAAAGTATTTTGAGTTTAGCAAGCAAACTAGCAAATTTTCTGAGTTCATGTTGGAGCTCTGAGGCCCCTCTGTGTAAATTTTATTCGGATCAGATTATCAGGCCACAAGAAGGCACATTTCTGGTTTGTACCTTAATTTCAGCTGTTATTACAACAGGTTAATGAGCCACAGGCACCTTGCAGATAGTTTAATGCTGCTGTAGTTTCTTAGTTGTGAAATCTAAACGAAAGCTACACAAAAAAGGAGATGAAGATCAGGAGTAGAAAATAAGTAAACCAGTCAAATTTCATGTTAATCTTGATGAGAAACACCACTGAAGAGTTAATTTTAACAGGTGGCTAAGGCTAGTAGTGAGAAGCTTCATGGGCAATATCAGTGAACAAGTTAAATCAACTTCTGAAGCAAACTGTGAACCACTGATGTTTATTTGGCAAAGCTAAAGGCAGGTAACATCAGAATGCTTAAGGAGTACCCATACAGCACTTGCCTATTTAGAAGGGGACATTACGAATTATATACCTTAGCCTAATTTAGATGCTAGGACAAACATAATTGTTTCTGAGTGGTTGTAAGGTCATGTATGGTCTGTATTTCTTAAAAAAAAGAATGGCTTGGGCTTCACTTGCCACATTTCATAGTTACTACCCTCTGATGCATAACCTGATGATAGTTAATAATGCCTTATATAATATCATAACTGATGATAGTTAATAATGCCTTACATAATGTTCTAAGTAAGCTAGGGAAATAAGTGGTTGGAAAACTAGCTGTTCTTATAACTGTTCTTGGGAATTTCAGGAAAAATTTCAGTGGGAAAAGCTAAAAAGATTTTCTGAATCATATATTCTTGCAGTGTTTTCATTGTGGATGATGGAATTAACAGTGCCCATAAAACTTGTTTACGGCAGGCAGAATTTCAGATGAAGAATACAAACAGTTACTATCTGACTAAATCTGGCATGATGTTAAATTAAAAAGAGGGGAAGCCAATAAATGCAAGTATGGAAGGATGCACCAGAACAGAAATCAAATGGAAGCATAAAACTAGAGGAATGGCTGGTGGTAGTATTAGAGAATAAAAAGATGTGGAATTCAATCTGGGGAATTGACAAATGTCCTTAGTAAAGCTGAAGAAGGCAAAGTTTTTTTCCAGTGTGTGTAATACCAATTTACATAGAAAATATGGAAGATAACAAATTCTGTTGTTGCTGTCGAGGACTCTATGGAAATGCCATCTTTGGGCATGATTTAACAGTGTATCAGCGAAAACAGAATTAAGATCTGAAAACCATAATCTTTTAGCAAACATGGGAAATTTGAATTTACTTTGTGTCGGATAAGATTGCTGGAGTGATTATGGATGTAATTTTAAATATGTAGCAAATTCATAAAGTAGGCCTCGATTCACTGCTCTCCCAAGACTGCAGTGAACAATACAAGAATTACTTAGTATAATTTGAAACAAAGGTGCTTGAATGTTACACAGTAGAAAATGTTTTCTTATTCATAAAGCCAGGTAAGCACTAGAGCAAGTAGTTGTGGAATGGAGGCATGGAAGGTTTGGGTTTTTTTTATGAGCAACTTTGCTAATCTGTTGTATCATCAAATGGTATTCTTGCAGAAACTTATTTTGGGGTGGGTTATCCAGCAGTGTTGTCCTGGCATTGTCCAGATTTGAAGAGAGATCTTAGCAATGTACATAGCATTTGCCAAATAATGGTCTCAAGCTAAGTGTTAAATTGCCAGGTTGTAACACGTATCTCTTCAACGTGGAGACCATATCCGCATGGTTTCGCTTTTATTAAACTTTGGACTTGCATCGATGAGGAAATTACCTTTTTGTCTGTTTTTGACAGGTATTTATAATAACACCACACTGTGAATGAGCCTTAGCAAAATATTTTGTTTATGAACAGAAGTTTCTAAACATGGTGATATTGTTCCAGATGTGTTTTCAAATGGAGGCCACAGTCAATATGCACCAAAGGGAATGTGAATACATTCTAACAAGTGATGTATGCTTTCTAATTTCAGGTTTTAAAATTTTTAAGGTTTCCTCATGGTTCTAAGTGCATTTTTCTCATGATAACTCATGTAAAAATTCTTTTAGATATTGTGTAAATGTTAGATGTGAAATTAAAATGTGGTATTGAATGCAGTTGCTGTGCACAGAACAATTCTTTATGAAGCAAAACTCACTGTAATTGTTCTAAATGTTGCTTACAAAGCACGTTTATGGCCACAAGAGGATGCTAAAGGTCCTAGTAATATTTTAATACAAAAATGGGGGAAAATACAGTTCATATAAAGAGTTATTAATAGACATCAATATAAATACTATTTTCATTATTTAACCCTAATTTTCAACTGTGCTTAGTTATATTAACCAAAATGTGCGCATTTTGTTTCAAACTGCTGCTTTAACAATATACTCTGAGGTACTTGAGCAGTAATTAGCAACATCTCTTTCAATACTGGCAGAAGAATTTTAATCTGCATCAGCACTAGGTGCTAACATCTTGCTGTCATCATTTTGCTAACATACTTGCTAACATGTTGCTGTCATCGTTTTTCTAACATCTTGCTTTCATCGTCTTGCTAACATTTTGCTGTCTGCCCTTTCAGGTGGCAGGTTCTTTATGTAATAGAGGACTACTTTAAATATTTGCTATTTTTTATATGGTTTTATTTATTTAGAACTGGTTGTCTCAGCAGGAAATAAGATCTTACGGAGAGAGTTTGGAAGTAGAAGGACAGGGATTTTGTTTGTAATTCTGCTGCCTCCTCTGCTTAGTTATGGCTTAGTGCCTCTGCTTTTCCTCTGTGTCTTGTTATTTTATCTGTTTAGATAGTCCTAGTAAACAGCTCAAACTCTTTAAGTTTGCGCAACAGAATATAAGGGCTTTAGAGGCCCTCATGTTTATTGTAAAAATAAATAATCTGCTTGTCAGACAATTGCTATGTTTATTTGCAATTTTAATTCTGTCTTGTGTGCCTCTAGTCCTTAGTTTGCAAATTGAAAATATACCAGATCCAATATTTTCCTTAAACAGTTTTTATTTAGGTACCTAAATAACAGGTCAGACTTCTTGGAAAAACTCCCCTGTTGCTGTCAGTTTCATAACTGAGGCAGACTTATTTATGTGCAGTGGTTTCTAAGTTTTAAACTTGGGCCATTGCTGAAGTTTTTGAAAGCAGGAAAGCAGTAGGCACTGTATAATGTGAGCCTGTTATCTTGGAGGTTTTGGAAATCTTAAACTGGTAAATCAACCATGCTGTTTTGAAGATCACGTTAACATCTGCCTGTCCTGTTTGCACTAAGATATTTTTTGTGCAAGTTAGTGTATGTTGAAACTTGTAAGTGGAGGCTGCAAGTCAGCTTCATCTCTTCAAAGCAAAGCACCTTGAGGAATACGTAATAGAGGTAGTGTCAAGGAATTACAGCTAATGTGATTTTTTATCTGTATAAATAGAAGTATCTGATTTTAGGAAAACAGAAACAAGCAGGTCTTCTCAGTTTTGAAATGATGATGTTTGCTTTTTGTATCAGCATCCTCCTGACCCAAATTCCAGTCTGTCTTCGGCTGAAGAAATATGTCTGATTTGAAATATGAGCAGTGTTTTAAATGGAGCAAAAATTACTTGCTGAAGTTTCTGGGAGTTTTGTTGATTTATTTGAATTATTTTGTAATGCAGCAACAGATACTTGTCTTGATGGCTAGCATGTATGTTTTGTTGAGGCTCAACTTGCTGTTTCTCATTCTGTAGAAATACTGGAAAATATAAGACTAATACATAAACCAGTGTCTTTGCAACCGCGAGGATTGATCAACAAAGGAAACTGGTGCTACATCAATGCTGTATCCTTACCTTGGGAAAAACTAATACACTTAAGTTAAAGCTTTTATATTATATCTGTCAGAATTTTTCTGGATTATTCTGGTAAGTATTTTATAATATGTCTATCTTTCCATAGCCTCCACCTGTGCTGAAAGTGTTTAAGGGTAGTGGCTGGAAATCCAGCGGTATTTTGTGCTCAGGGTCCCCCTGCAGTTGGTTGCACAATCCTGTTTGCAGTTTATTCCCTCTGTCAAAATATTTCAGAATTTTCTCTTGAATGAAAACCTTCTTGTAATTTCTACTAATTTCATGTCTCTTTGCGCATAAACTTAAGTGGTTATTTCTCTTTTGTACTTAAAGTAACTATTACTCCTAGGGTTTTGGGGTTTTTTTTGGCAATTTGGTCAGTGGATCCCTTGTTTTTCTGTTGAGCAGACTGTTGCAGTCATATTTCTGTAAATGCAGTGTTTAATGGTTTTGCAGCAGGATGGAAGATTAGCTCACTCTTAATTGATCAGAATTGTATTTCCCCCAAAAAATAACTTGCATAACAGATATCTGCCTTCTTCAGTGCTGTATTGATAGTTCAATAGTATTTTTTATTAGTACATCTATATCTCCTATGCTAGCAGTGGCTCACTCCAAGTGACAGTCAGGATACTTTTAACTTCTAACACTGCTAGAGAAGAGCATTAAGATCAGTTTCAAGACTAATTATTGCAGAGTGTAATAACCTAACTGAAAGGAGTGACATAACCAGTTCTGTACTCATGTATTGGCTCCCATTTTTGAAGTCTTAAAATGTTACATGAGAATTTGTAACTCAATGTTTGGATGCTGTAGCGATCAAGTTAATATATGTCTGTGGCTGTTGAGATTGCTGCCTTTTTTGTAATTTGCTTACCCCTTGTGTCTTCTAATACATTTCCTCTGTTCACTGTTCTCACCAAGTAACATGGATTTTTATGTTTTTAAAGTATTTCCTCCCAACATGCACTATAGTTTTAAAGGTCACTCCAGACTCTTCTTTATAGTGCAGAATGTCTTACATCACAGCAGATATTTGTGCTGTAGTTTGGTTCTGGGGGAGAATCATCATCTTTTAACTTCTGAATCCTGTCAGCTGGCTGCTGCCATTCTTGTCAGAAAACGTGTTAGAGGTTATTGCCAATTTTCAAGTTGTTTATATTGTTAAGTCTTTCCTATGAAAGTTCTTTTCCTCTCCTGCTCCTAGACTTAATGTTTCCTTCAACTTAAATTAAAATCCTGACATTATTGTCAGTGAAATCACAGCATGTTACAAATTGATGGGGTTTTTTTTTTTTTTTAGTATAACTTCTGTACATTGATGGTTAATGTTGTCATGAAAGTCCATCCATCTGTTCTAGTCTAGTTGCTGGTTCTGCATAATAGAGCTAGCTTTGCTTTGCATATAATTTTAAATATAATTGAATATTTGGTTAATATGTAGATTACATTCTTTGAATATTTCCTTAATGTCACTGCATAGACCCTGCAAGCCTTGGTTGCTTGCCCTCCAATGTATCATTTAATGAAGTCCATTCCAATGTATTCAAAATCGCAGCGGCCGTGTACCTCAACACCAATGATAGACAGTTTGTAAGTAGCTTGTTAAAGACAAAGTGTCTATGATCAGATTAAGCTCATTCAGCAATATTTTAATGAGTGATTGTTTTCTGCAGATTTTTAAAGGTGATATGTATCCAGAAGTCTTCTTATTATGTGTGTGGTTTTTTGGTAATACATGGCTTCTATAATGAGCTTGGTGTTTTACAAATGCTTGAGTAGTCAAGGAAGGTCCTTCCTGCTGCCTGAGGAATATCAGTTTCAAATGGTGTTTAATATGCAAAAATGAACCATGAGAACTGCAAGAACTAATTGAACAAATTGATTTCATCAGCAATATGGGGTTAATTTTTGTGTCTGAACTTTACTCAGGCTTCATAATGATATTCTTCAATTTTACTTATTTTTTTACAGTGATCTATTCTTACAATTTGTCCTTCTAAGTCTTAACTTGCTGCTCATGTCTAGTTGTTCCTTCTGTTCTGTTTCAGTGTTCGTTTAATGAATGAATTCACTAATATGCCTGTACCTCCTAAAGCAAAACAAGGTGAGTGGGAATAGGGGGAGAAAAGTCTTAAAATCATGATGGAAAGGCTTTTGTGTTGGGGATCTGCATCGTGTGCTGTACTTAAGACCTTTAAAAACTGGTGCTTGATTCCCTTCTTGGCTCTTTGGGCTTTTGGAGTTTCTTGATACCTTAAGAAGTTTGTGGTTAGTTTTCTGCCAGCGTTAACACTTTTTGTTACTGTGATTCATGTCAAGAACTCATAGGTGTTCCCACTTACATTTTTTTCTTCTGTTTGGTAAATCAAATGTATAAGAGCATGCCCTTTCTAACAAAATCGTTTGATACTTACTGGATTTTACTTTGCTTCCTTCCTTACATATTTCCAGCTGTTTGGCCTATCAACTTGCTCAATTCTATCATTATTCCTTAAATACTAAAGATTTGCATTCATTTGGAAGAAAATAGGGCCATAATAGGTCTCTTTAGCAGTTAGAGATTGCCTGCAGACATGTTATCATGGCTTTTAATTCCTCTCCATCCTATGCCCTATTTCATTCTTAAATCCATAGATGTGTACATTTATTGTGTAGTTTTCTTTTTTAATCTCTAAACCAAATCTCGTGTATTACAAACTTATAGAAATAAAAACCAGTTTCAGGAATGTGTTTATGTAACATTATAAGAAAATATCACAAGGAGATGGTTGTTCCAGCGATTTCCAAACAGTTCAGACATTTCTGTGGTTTGCTGCTTAGGTTTTGTTTCTGTAAAAAAATCTTACTGTCTTATGCAACTTATTATACTTCTAGGTCATTTTATTGTCTTGTGTAGTTTTCAAATCAAGTTTCTGAGGCCTTGTATTATCATTAGGGTGAACAGGCTGTCAGACTGCTTTTTGTCTGTTGTTTTTTTTTCTTCATTTTTTTTCTGCAGTGAGGAAAAATCTGTTAGAATTACAAATATATAAAAGATTTAAGGAAGTGTTCTTTGAATACAAAAGTACAAAAATTTAAATAGAACTAGAATTGTTCTCTTATGATGGCTGTGGATCTTCTTGTTAATCTTCAGTGTTGACTGTAAAAAGGAGTAATACTCTAGGCCATCTGTAAGTACATGGGGTGATGTAAGATGTATTTTAATTAAGAAAAGTTTACCTGTAAGAGAGTGATATCCTATGAATTCTGAGCTTGAATCACTAAAATTGTAATAAAACTATTAGTAAAAATAATTTTGGATTCCAGAAGTCTAGTGATGTGTGAAGAGAACATGGAAGTATAATGTAGAAAACCTTGTCATTATTTATATGTACTTCTCTTTTGCCTCGCAGCTTTAGGTGATAAAATTGTGAGAGATATCCGACCAGGAGCTGCCTTTGAACCTACATATATTTATAGACTGTTGACGGTTATAAAGTCAAGTCTGTCAGAAAAGGTGAGACCTCCAAATCTTTGACTTTTGTGACTGCATGGCAAGACAGTCACCGTTGTTAAAGCAGTGTAAAGCTGTACATCAGGTTCTGTGCATAAATACCAAGAAAATCAACTAGCTGATAGTTTCTTGTAATGAAGTTAGACTGTCTTGAGACTTAAATTACAGGAAGATGTTAATTAGAAGTTTGTCGTGATAATGACAAATTTGTCATGATTATTCTGGCATTGATAAATCAGAATAATGAGAAAACAGCTATTGGAACGGACCACCCCTTTTTCATAAAGAAGGTGCCTATGGATTTGTATTTAAGAAATGGACAGTTGTTCATTTCTGCTTGGGATTCAGGTTGGAAGGGTTGAAGGTATATAGAGACATCGAAATATTATTTCAGGTTTAGTTTCAATTTAAAGAAGAGGTAATTGTCCAAGCCATCTTTTGATTTGGCCTTGGTTTGGCAGCCACTTTCAGTATTACTTTGAAAAGAAATAGCAAAAAGCCCACCCAACTCACATGTTAAATTGAATTTGTATTGAGAAGAATGTAGAAATGCTTGTTTCCAGGTCAAGCTTATGTGTGTACTTACTGCTTGTTGGAGTTAACCAGTTGATGTGTTGGTTCTTTTTGACTTTTTTTTGTCAAAAAATAAGGGGTGGTTATCGCAAAATTTAAACTTTACTTGACTTTATAGCTTGGACTGAGTAGTTGGTTAATTAGCTAAATTAATAGGAGAAAGCTATATGTTCAATGTCATTTACCTACTGTTGAAATGGAAACATGAAAATGTCTTATAATAATTGGAAAGTCAAATATTATTCAGGGCAGGCAAGAGGATGCTGAAGAGTACTTGGGATTTATCCTCAATGGACTACATGAAGAAATGCTGACCCTAAAGAAACTTCTCTCTCCACATAATGAAAGTTAGTGGATTTGTTTATGTTTTCCTTTTTTGTGGTGATTCTGTAATAGAACAGTGTTTGGTGTAGATGTTCAGATAGGGGTAGGATGCCATACTTTAGTGAACTTGGACATTAACAAATAATCTTTTCTTGAAATCTGCCCAAAGGGTAAAAGGAGTCCATTCTGTCCAGTTTACAAGTGGTCTCAAGTGTTACTGGGTACTTGGAAAAGCATAATCATTCTGTAAATGTTCTGAATGACGGTAATAATAAGCCGTTTACCTGGTGGTCCTAAATGTCACATTTCTGTATTACAAAGTTTTACTGAGCTCAACTAAGCAACTCAAGTTGACTAATCTTGTCTTAAGCATGGGTATGTTTGTCTGCCATTCATAATACCTGCAGTGTCAGTTATTTACTGGGGTTTTGGTTTTCTCCATGGCAGTTAAAAAATATATCGGTGTGTTTTTTCCACTGATTTTTAAAACCACTGTTAAGATCTTTTTTTGAAGTGGAAAAGTCTAGACTAATGGCTAATTTAGATCTAATGTAAAACAGAGCATATGAAATTGTTTTAAAATTTTTATTGACAAAATTGGAGAAATTTTCTTTAAAGAAGTATTAGAATTTGTGTGCAGACTAAAATGTCACTTTATTTTATAGTGGCTTTACGTCTGGATCTGCTATTAAAAATGAAACAAAACACTGTTAGTCTTAGCCAAATATTAGCCAAGTATAGAATTAAGATCACTAGTTATCCAATTTCTCTTTAGTAGGGTAAATTTTTTATGATATAAAATGATCATTCCGTATTCTGTTCTGTAATTGTGTGCAGTTTATAGCCTCCTGACCGGCACTTGCAAAGAAAATATTTGCTAAGCTTTGGGTTCTCTGTAAAATATCTGTGTTGTATTTAATAATGGCATAATTACGTTTCCAGAATAACACTTGACTTTCTAATTTTCTACCCCATGAATTTACTACTAAAAATATATCAAACTTTGCTAGAAAACTCCGTCTGTTTGCATACAGTCATCAGTGAGTTGCATTCTGTTAGTACATGGATGTGTCCAGCTGACAGTGAGCCTGAAAATATACTTGTTCTCATTTACTTTCTCAAATCCACGATCTAAGAAAACTTTTTATCCTCTGAAAATTACTGGTATTGGGTTTTATTTTATCTTTCAAATTCTTTATCTGCTATGCATGTTTTATTTATACAAAAATCAATGTGTTGGGGTTTTTTTATTCTTCTTCACTTTAAGAACTCTCAGTTTCCAATGGCCCTGAGGCTCAGACTGTTCATGAGGAAGAGGAGCAAGATGAACAAGGGGAAGGCAGTGAGGATGAATGGGAGCAAGTGGGACCTCGCAACAAATCATCAGTCACTCGACAGGCTGACTTTGTTCAGACTCCAATTACTGATATTTTTGGTGGTCATATAAGGTATAGTACTTTTCTGTAAAAAGCTGTTGAGATCAGAGGCTGCTCTGCCTTTATGGATAATTTTTTCCTCTGCTTTTCTTTCTGTATTTTTCACCATTGGGTAGCTGGGTGGAAGAAACTGTTATGCAGTTGATTTAGGCCAGGAGAGATGAACATTCTACCACGAAGAGTTTGGTATACAAGAGAGAGTTCAGAATGGTCAAAGGATTGATCAGTGACCAGATGATTCTGTGACTTACTATCAAGTCTGAATCTTTTAAAGTGTTTTAAAAGAATAGACTGTTTAGACAACAAAAGCCCTGGATTGCATATAGAGAATGAGTTTGAAAGAATTATGCTTTGTGTATTAATCTGTTAAGAATTTTGAAGAAATTTAGAGGCACCTAATTTTTATGAACTCTGAATAGTCGTGACCAATTTTGTAGATAAGGATACAAGGGCATAGTGAGATTTGCTAAGAGTTAAATCTGGTCAGTGAAAGTGAAATAAAGAAATTGTAAACTGTTGGTGATTTATTCAGTTATGCTTCCCAGAGGCAGGAAAGTTACATGTAATAGTTGATGTTAAAGGCCAAAGCAATTTGGAAAAATGTAAATTACTACAAGATGTTACAGGAATGAAAAGAATGTGGGACATTGCTTATATTCAGGTCTGATACCAGATGAAGGCAGAAAGCAGATACTGAAAGAATATTTTCTGGAAAGGAAGCCTTATGACTTGTTTGGAGAAATGTGTAATTTAAAATGAAAGCAAGGTAAGCACTTGCTAAAAACATACTTGAAAACACAAATGCTAGACTTGAAAAATTATTTTTAAATTGGAAACAGACACTTAATTGCTAGTGTTTCACTCCCTGTGTTGCCAGGTATTCAGTCTAGAGGTGTGAATAATATGGGCTAGTGTCTTCTGCCCATGAAGTGCACTTAAATTATTCTTCTGGGATTTGAGTCAGACAGCTGGCAAATATAATTATATTTTCCGTAGAAATTGGCAGACAGGTGTTCATACATATTGATAAAATTCCACGTTGATGGTATGTATGTCCATGTCTCCAAGGTATTGTTAATACCATTATTGTATTTATCATGGTCAGAATTTATTAGATCTCTGCATGATTTCATTAGTTTTTAAATGAATACCAAGAGAACACTGTCTTCTGTAGAAAATTACATAAAGCAAAGACAATACCAAAAAAAGGCAAAAACTTGCAGCAAGCAACAGAATTATGGGGTCCAGTCTGACATCTGTTGGCTGCTGTCACCACATCCACTGTATATATCCTCCAAACCAGCTCACACAATTTACCAGAGAAACAGTAGCCCATGTGATGCTGGAAATCTTTATCCTAGAGGCTGAGCGTGGAGATTGGAAGGATTGAATACAGAATTGCCTGCAGAATTCCACTAAATGGAAGTGTCTGAAATGGGGAAAAATTGCATGGAAAAAGCAGCTAGGAGAAGAAATGGTTTGAATTGGCATCTTTTGGCTTGGGAAGCTTCAAGCAGTCCTCTTGAGGCTTTAATTGTCTGTTAAATGCATATTTAAGCATGATGGCTTAAAAAAAAATAACCCAACCCCAAAAAGTCCCCCTTAATCAAAGTGAGACTTAAAATTAAGTGCAAAGATACATGGTTCTATTGGGATCTGCTTTGTCCATCTTCAGGATTCCCTTTTTGACTTTCAGCTTGTGTGAATTTCAAATACTTGTTACGCAAGGTAGCTCACAGGGCAGTTAGAAGTCTGCTAAGTATTTCAATGAGTAGTACCAACTTCTCCCTTCAAATGTGCTGTTTAAAAGAAAATACATCAGTTACATTGTTGTGGTCTAAACAGGGTAGCAATGAGCAATGCCGGTTTTCCTGAGAAATTCTCACTGTGAAATTCTTACAGTACCCACTCAATTCATTTGATGAATTTTTCCTTGACCAGTTGAAACACAATAATGATGTTGTTATAGAAAATCATAGTCCTGTAAAGGTTTTACTATGAAATAAATTTTTATATATATTTTTGAATTAAATGTTTTCAAGATGTGTTACAATTTATTTTCTATTTTTTTTAGGAAGTTTTTATTTAACTTTCTTTTCAGAATATTATTCTGAAAATTCTTAATTAAGTCTTTAATACATTGACTTGAAAAATGCTAACAACTCCAGCTGTTTTCTGTTGGTTCTTTCACTAAATAATGCTTAGCTTAAAAAGGGTTATGGAAGTATATCCAAAAGTAGCAAGACTTAATACAGTGAAGGGTTTGTTTGTTGAAACACTGTGCTTGCCATGTGTTGAAGGTTTTGTCCTTAAATATAACCAAGAAGGAAGTGTCAAACTGCAATAAAGATGCTACTGTTTTTCATACGCTCTCTTTCCTGTAAAGGATATATATTTGCCAACATAAAGATACGTTGACTTTCTGTTGGTGCATTAGGGCTTTGCCTGAGTCCAAGGGGCTTTTGATAAGAGTTTACAGTACAGCATTGAGCCTGTATGTTAACATTTCATACATGACCTGGAGACGTTCCAGCATGGCTGCATGGATTAGAGAGCTGTGTTAATCACCTTACTACTTTCAAGCTTTGTAGCGCACTGTAACAAGCGTAACAATGTAAGAAATGAATGATTTCTTTGGCTGTATAAACCCACATTTTTGTAGCAGCTGAGTCTTTTTAATGTAAGCACTGCCTTGGAAATAAAAAAAATGCAATTCTTCAGCCATATTGGGTGGTTTTCAGTGAAATTTAAGAAAAATTAAAAGCAGGAAGTGTCCATTTAGTGCAGTGACGTTGTGTTTGAGGAGTGTACTGCTCATTGCACAAAACAATGGTCACCAAGCCAGGCTGCTTGATGGCTTCAACTGAATACACTTCAAACCGAAATCAAAACCAAACAAACAGGAAACATGTTCTCGTGGCCTAGGTTGTTACTCCTGC
The DNA here is from genome assembly GCA_028858755.1 of Ara ararauna. NCBI lineage: Eukaryota > Metazoa > Chordata > Aves > Psittaciformes > Psittacidae > Ara > Ara ararauna. The sequence goes on along the minus strand of CM054410.1, from coordinate 5,490,687 downwards.
CAGTTTTCCTAAAGATTCCAGACAAAGCCTGGACACAGAAAGGATGGGTGGAAAAGGAAATGCCAGTCCTCGAGGGGGCATAGTTTATATTTCCTATGGCAAGATTTAAGCAAACAATTTAAAATCACTGTGAAATTTGTTTTAGGGAAATTACTACAACTGTTGTATGTTTTTATTGGAGAATCTGGAACCAGGTGTGATTTTTACAGTAGAAGGTACAGTTAGAGGAGCATTAGTACTTTACACTTCCAAGAACCTGTTGGAAAACATAATTTCAAAACTCTTAAGCACAAAAAGAGTCCAGAAGCACGTATTTTTAACTGTATTATCAAAAATGTATTTTTCATTAAACTTCTTGTGCTAATCCAGTAAGTGATTTGATCCTTGCATAAATAAAACAATTCAAATATAATCCCTCTCATGCTGTAAGTGGATGTGAAAATCATTTAAATTGCAGTAAAGTGGATTCGGGTTGTTAAAACTCAAGCTTAACCTTTGTATTTGTACGTGTTGTTTTGAATTAACTATAAATAAAGTTGCTAAAGTAGACTTCAGTCCATTCTTACTTGAAGGCTCTATATTACTTTATTATGTTTTCTCTTTTTTGTTTCCATAGATCTGTTGTTTACCAGCAGAGTTCTAAGGAGTCTGCTACACTGCAACCTTTCTTCACCCTGCAACTGGATATACAGTCAGAGAAGATACGCACGGTTCAGGATGCATTGGAAAGTTTGGTGGCGAGAGAGTCTGTCCAGGGTTACACCACAAAAACCAAGCAAGAGGTGTGTTTTGTTGACCCCTTTTTACAGTCAAATACTAAACTGTCTGAAGGCTTTTTATGCAGCACTTGCTTTACAAATAGTTACTTGAGTACTATTATGTTAACAAAAGAGGTACTGACCTCTTTAAAGTGTCCTGAGGTACTAAAACGTGTTACACATGAGCACATACACTGAAAGGAAGAGAACTACTCTTAAACAAAATCATGCATTTAAGTAGGCATTTTCTTCTGAGTTGGTGTAGTAATTGGTTGGAGATTTTACTGGAGTGTGTGTTAGCAAGGTGAACTGTGGTAATAATACACGCTATTATGAGTTAAATACCTTAGCTGATCTTAGCGTACTGATTCCTGGGGATTACCAGATGTTCTTGGTAAAGGAGCAGCTCTTCAAAGTATTGTTTGAAAGCACACTCTAGCCTTAAGAAGAAAACTCCTGTAGCAGAATGACTGCATTACTGTCTGTGTGGCTTTCTTTGAGGGGTTTTGATTTACCCATTTCACCTACAAATCAAAAATGAAAATACTGATTGGTGGTAGGTCTGGTAGAAACTCTCTAAAACTTCTGATGATCTTTCTCTCTGGATTAATAATCTGAAATCCTTCAATAACCAGTAACACCTCCATTCAGTAGTGTTCTTGGCACTGTGTAGTTGACTGTTTTACTGTCCACAGCCTTAAAAGGAAATAAAACGTGGAAGAAGAGAGGTGGAACCAGATGTAAAACTTTATATGTCATAGCTACTTTGAAAAGGAAAAGGCTGATCTTCATCAGTGATGCTTGGACAATAAGCAGGAATAGGACCTGGACTAGGTGTTACCTGTGGTGCTTGTAGAGTTGTCTTCACTGCTCTAGGAGAGCGTTGGAGAGACACCAGTCAAAAATAATACGAATTGTTATCACTGATACAGAGGGGATGGAGTGGAGATCTCCAAGCCCTGTGATTCACTGTCACTTCCAAGAACCAGGACACTTCATTCCGTTTTCTTATGCAGCTCTGCAAACTTTTTTGTTATTTTTGAAATAATAAAGTACATAATAGTAGTAATTGCAATAGAAAAACACTTCAGAGGAAGAAAAGCATGAAGCTTTTTTCCCCATTGAGGTATTGCTTCCTATGGCATGCATTAGTGAATAACATCTCTGTTGTGCGTGGATTACTTGGATGGAATTTTTGAATACACTGTTCATAATGTCTCTCAGTAGGTGGGATGGAAGGAGGCATTCTGAAATTCATTTCTAACACTTCTGACATACATAAATGAATGTCAGAATGAAGATGAATCTGTAATTTTTCTAAATACTCCAGATGATAATACAGTTAAAGACCATTTTCTTGGAAAAGCTAAAGATGGATAGCTGAAATTTGTCTTCTTTGTATGCTCAGTGGGAGTGTTAGAGAACATTTATTTCTCCAGTTGTCTTCCATGTGAAAGAAACATTTGCAATGCAAGGTCATCGTGATCTACCACGTAGATTTTGTTCTGCCAGTCATTTTTTGGTTTTTACTGCATATGGTTTTAACTTCTTTACTGATAATCCAGTGTTCAATTATTGGGTTTGGAAGAAATGGGTGTTCAAATTAGGTGCTGGAGGTTTGCTCTGGCTTACATTTTAGACTCTGGATGGAAATACAAGCATTCACAATGTCCTTTAGACTTTTTTTGAAGGAAGTTCAAGTTGAAATAGCTGTTCTTGTATTAACATCGAACTGTACAAGCAACACAGGACTTTGCAGATAGTAATTTTCAGAATGTGTTTTGAAGAAGTTTCATCTCCATTTTACAGAAGGGAACTCAAGATGACTGATAAAGCTAAAAATTAAAAATTATTGTTGTCTTCTGATTGTTTTAATCTGGATTACATTTTATTTTTCCTTTTATTCAGCTTTTTATAAAAAGGTATCAGCTTTTAGAAATTAAAATGGCTTTTCAAAACCTCTTGCATCAGGTACTGAGGTGTAGTGCACTTGTCTTTTGTAGTTCAGAGTTCTCTGAAAGCAGCGACTGTGTTTCAAGTTGTTGACGTTCAATTAATATATAATAGCTTCCTAAGAATTACTAATCACTAAACCACCATGAGGAGTTGTTCCTGGGGGGACTCCAGCAAGGTGTGTTTCTTCAGTACTGCAGAAGCTAAATATCTGTGGTCGTTCTAGCACATTACATTTGGCTGAAAGTATTGAGTTCTTGGAAACAACACTTTGGTTGAAGATTCAGTGTGTTTTAGTCATAAACTGCAGTGTTTGCCATAAACTAGTATTACAACAACAGTGAATCTGTGTTTTTTCTGTTAGTGTATTTAAAATTAAATACTTGTTCCGCATTTAAAGGAGTAATTTGGAGCAATTAAGAAAAAATTGCAGGTTTTCTTCATCTTTGTTCTGTGTATCTGTTAGGTGGAGATCAGTCGAAGAGTGACGCTAGAAGAACTCCCCCCTGTTCTTGTTTTACACCTCAAGCGGTTTGTGTATGAGAAGACTGGTGGATGTCAGAAGCTTATCAAGAATATTGAGTATCTTGTTGATCTGGAAATTAGTAAAGGTAAAGATATTTTAACAGATTTTTCGCCTCTTTAGGGAAAAGATAGTACTGTGTTTCTTAGGGGTATCTGTGTTTCAGTCTTCTCCTTTCTTGTGCACAAGTTTTCTTCTCCATTGTTGGCTGGAGACTTGGTAATTTGGATAATAATCTTGTATGCTGCCTTTTCTTTTCCTTTTTCTTCCCTCATAAAAAAGAATGTATTTGGGGTTCTGGGTTCAGTCTTGCTGAACCTGATGTTGCCTCTATATGAGTTTGGGCATCCATTTTGTGAAGAACAGTATGGCAGAAGATTTTAATACCTTTGGGATGTCCTGAACATTGCATTGGCCAAATAAGAAGTCCCTGCAGACTTAAGGAATAATATTATAGACTACTGAGGACAAATATTGGAAGTGATCCTGCTGAATGAGGGGTGGGTTTCTATGGAAGGCTGTTGCCAAGTATACTTTCATCTCAGATTTCATTCAGAGAAATAGCAAATTATAGTAATATACAGTGGCTGATGAAAAGAAGCTGGTGTTCTATAGAAGATAGAGCCTGAAGGTAGTTCAGAGATTTAACAGCCAAGTTCCTTCATTTAACAATTATCTTAACAGATACTGATTTTAAAAAGTGTGAGAGTTTGCCTGTAATCCAGTATCTGAAGCTTGCCAAATCAAATGCGTTTTGTTTTGATCTGAGAAATTGACTGTTGGCTCTGATAGGGAAAAAAAAATTAGATGAATGGTTGCTCATATCTCAAGTGAGAGATGTACATTGTCAGTACCTTTTTGTTTTACTTAATATTTTATTTTAAAAATTTCCTCAAATAATTTGAATTTGTTGAACTAGTTCAATTTGCCTTGACTGACAAAAATGGTTGTACTATGATTTGGAATCTGAAACTGATTTTTTCATTGGCTGATGTTAGGAATGAAAGGAAGCAATAGTCTGATCTTTCCCCGCTCCATCCGCATCTTCTCCCCCCCGCCCCCTTAATTTTTTCTGGTGGCATTTTTAAACCACCTGTTAATGTGAGCATTCAGTAAACCTCAGAATTAATTCACTTGATTACCAGGTATCAGAACTATGAACATTCTTTAGTGTCTAAAGAAGGCAATTTAGTTACGTTTTAGAATCATAGAATAGTTAGGGTTGGAAAGAACCTTAAAGTCATCCAGTTCCAACCCCCCTGCCAGGGGCAGGGATACCTCCCACTAAACCATACCGCCCAAGGCTATGTCCAGTCCAGCCTTGAACACTGCCAGCGATGGAGCATTCACAACTTCCCTGGGCAACCCATTCCAGTGCCTCACCACCCTTACAGTAAAGAATTTCTTCCTCATATCCAATCTAAACTTTCTCCTTTATGATAGTGTTGGTTTCTCTGAGTAATAATTGATGCATTTGAAATTCTATTTCTAAACTTGCTAACTCTTGCCTTTGTGACTTTTTTTCTCCTCCAGAGCTACTATCTCCTGGTGTGAAAAGTAAAATATTTAAAGGCCAAAGAACCTACAGGCTCTTTGCAGGTATTTTATCTATATGCTTCTAGTCCCTCTATTGCAAATACAAATTCTGCAGATGCAATTCTAGAAGCACTGGAGTTTCCTGGATTATATAAAATATTTTGTTTTAAATTACATGGAAGTAGCTTGTGGGTGTTAGATTCTTGTATTTAATGGGATTTTCTTGAATACCTACATAAACACATACATTGTTACATGTGTATTTATATCTCGCTGATCCAGCATTGTGCAAAACCAAAGTTCTATAACAGATCCACCCTAAAAAATATCAGCAGAAGCTGAAATACAGCTGACGTATAACTGTGCCTAAAATACACCACATATTTTCAGAATAATTTCAGACGTCCTTTGAAATGACTGCTTGAATGCTGGCTTTGCATCCTTTTTTGAACCATCAAGATGAGTGTTGCTGGCAGGGTATGAATAGTGTATTGTAGATGCAAAAGTTTAGCTTGGAGATGATGATTTTTTGTGTGAAAAAACAATGTGTCCATGATGTACACAAAATACCTAAATTGGTAGTTAAGATTGAAAGTTTATATAAAAATCCAGAAACAGCATTTGAATATCGAACAAAACAGCCTCTGGGCAGTAATGAATTTCCTGAAGATTAAAGCTCTTAAAACAGTTTGCACCTGCTTATTTGTGTTGGCATCAGGAGGACATAATAAAGGGGAGAACCAAAGGTCTTCACTTCTACATCACAGAATCTATTCCAGTTACTGGTGGCCTTGTGTGACTTGGTGGTTTGGATCCAGTTTTGTGACCACTGAGGTTACTGAGGGAAATAACATACCTGCCTCTTGTGGAAATTCAGGAGTGTTTCTGCCAGTTTAATTTCTTTTTTTTTTTTTTTTTTGATAGTGGTTTTTATGGAACAAGTTTAGACAGTGTATTTAAGGCGGCTTGAAGAGAATGTGTCGCTGAAATTTTTTTCTAAGTCGTTTTATGGAAAATTGTTCATTTTTGAGTCAGTGGAGGAGTTCTCATCTCTAGAAACTGAGTGTGTTAGATTAATTTTAAATTACTAAAATAAGCTTTTGAAGAAATAAGTTTCAGCTGTTATCCAGGATTTGTCTAATTACCTGAAAGTAAATGTTAGAAATCAGTAATTCAAGTTTAAGCTACTGTAAAAAAATTATTTTCTGAATTCCCCCAATAGTATGTATAGATGTCGTATATGCTGCATTTTTGCTTTGCTTAACTCCAGTTATTCTAAAATATTTATTTTCTTAGAAGTGTGAGGAAGATCTAAGTAAGTTTGAAGTGTGACTAGTCTTGAAAGAGTGTAAAGAATTTGATAATTACATACTTATGTTCTTGTCAAATAGGGCAATTCCTTCTGGTTTTTATTTATTCTTCTTAATTATAGGTCTTACATATTCCTAGAAGAAGTTGCATGCAATTTCCTTTATGCATCCTTAGAATTATGTACTTAAAAGTTCTCTTCCCTTTGGACTACTGCATAGTTTTACCCAAAGTTTTTATTTTTATTTTATTTTTGCAAACAGTTAGATTAGCATACTGTTGTCTTCTGCAGACAGAGCCAACGTCTAGCTTAAGAGTATCTTGCTAAGTGTGGCAATTCCTGTTGGAAGCTCTGAAAGGTGTGCTGCACTGTTTCAGATGATCTTTGTGAGGCACATCCTTCCCAGAAGATCCTCTAGGAAGTCATAAAAAGCAATTTAATGCTTTTGATTCTGAATTTACATAGAATCATAAGATCTGGTATGCTGTTGTCGTGGTTTAAACCTCTCTAACTCACACAGCCCCTTCTCTCACTCACTTCCCCCACTTTCTTCCCCCCGCACCCGGAGGAATGGGAAGGAGAATCGAAAAGAATGCAACTCCCACAGGTTGAGATAAGAACAGTTTAGTAACTAAAGTATAACACAAATCACTACTGCTACCACCAATAACAATAATGACAAGGCAAATACAAGGAAAGAATGCAATTTCTCACCACCTAAAACTAAGCCCGACCACGCAGTGCACCCCCACCCTTCCGGGTCTCTGCTCTCTGCTTTCCATCCTGGGCATGACGTGCTGTGGTATGGAATAACCTCTTTGGTCAGTTTGGGTCAGGTGTCTTGCCTCTGCTTCCTCCCGCCTTCCCCTCCTCCCTGGCAGAGCATGAAACTCAGAAAGTCCTTGGCCAGACCAAAACATCACTAAGCAGTAACCGAAACACTGGTGTTATCAGCGCTGTTCCCAGGCCCAAAATTAAAACCACAGCGCTGCACCAGCTACTACGAAGGAGAAAAATGACTGCTGCTGCTGAACCCATGACAGCTGGAGAAACGTTACTAATACTGCGTAGCATCACATGTAAGCGAGAACTACACTAACACTTAAAAGATTTAATCATAGAGTACCAGGTTGAAAGGAAACTCAAGGATCATCTGGTCCAACTTTTCCTAGCAAAGCATGACCTAGACTCTGTGTCCCAGCATGCTGTCCAATGTTGGGGAGTTCCCCACTTCCCTGGGGGAATTATTCCAATGGCTGTTTATTCTCCTTGGGGAAAAATTTTCCTCTGGTGCCCAGTTGGGATTTCCTCAGGAGATCCCGTTACTCCCCATTACCCATTACTCCTCATGTTTTCTACATGTTTCCTTGTAAAAAGGGAGTTTCCATCTACTTTATAGCTGCCCTTTAAATGCTAGAACATGTTGATAAGGTTTCCTCTGAGCCTTCTTTTCTCTAGGCTGAACAAACCCAGATTCTTGCTTAAGCAAGATCATATCATCCGGCTAAACCAGGAGTATGCTGTGAATCATAGAATCATAGAATAGTTAGAGTTGGAAAAGGACCTTAAGATCATCTAGTTCTGCTCGCTCTTTATGTACTTTTCCAGTGGCTGTTTATCAATGTATAGTGTATATATGCATCATGACTTTCTCTTTGCAGTTGTCTATCATCATGGAAACAGTGCAACTGGTGGCCATTACACTACAGACGTCTTCCAAATTGGCCTAAATGGCTGGTTACGCATTGATGACCAGGCAGTCAAAGTGATCAACCAGAGCCAGGTGGTGAAGCCTTCTGCAGAACGCACAGCCTACCTCCTGTATTACCGCCGAGTTGACCTGCTGTGAAACCTTGCCCTTCTACGCTGTGTGTGCAAGATACCTGCTTTGTAGAACGCCAACTATCACTAACTTTTTTTTCTCCTGTAAATGCTCTTTTGAGTGAATCTTTTTTTTTTTTTTTTTTTCCTTTATTTTTCTTTAGGGTTTTGGTTTTTTTCCTTCCCTTGCAACTGTGGGGTCAAGTGATAAAGGTAACTGCCATGGGTTATGCACAGCATAGTTTGTGTTGACTTTTGACTTTGCAGAGTGAAGTCACTTGGTTGAAAGACTCAGTCTCATTAATCAAAAAAATACAAGAAAACTCCCATTAAAAGAAGTTAATCTGTTTTAATGCTGACTCCTAAGATAATGAAAGGGGATTTGCATTTGATTCCCACTTCTTAATTGCCTAGTAGAAGAAAGCCCTGCACCAGCAACAGAACTTGTAGATTTCTGTGAAAATGTTTATCTTAAGTAAAAAATTTTTAAAAAAATAATAAAAAAAAAAGAAATGAAACTAAAAAATGCTCCCTGCTCTCCCAATAGTTCTTAATAAGTGGTAAAGTATGAGCCAATGTGTGTGAGACGGAAATGGTCCTACATGCTTCAAAACATGTACAAGCATACAAAATACAGAGTTGCTGGTTCCTCATAAGAAGACACATTTTGATAATTGTGCGATGAGAAACTGCTTCGGTACACATTGCAGATCAAATATTTGGAGTTAAGATGTTAGTCTATATAGATGGGTGATTGTAACTTTATTGCTATTAAGAAATTTCAAACCGCATTTATGCTTCTGTGTACATGAAATTAAAACAAAATGGGCAAATAATTAAGATTGATATTTCTTTTAAGTCTGCTTCGGTTAATTTTGCTGTCTGCTCTCCTATAATGTTAAGTTCCTAATTGTACACAGTTTAGTGATACCTAGAAGTATAAAGTTGTCGCCCATCAATAAAAGTCACAAAGTTGGTTTAAGGTGTGTGTGTGTGTGGGTTTTGTTTTTCCTGAAGTGTAAATTCTACCCTTGGAAGCCCCATAGCACTTGTACAGGCTGTAGATAGCCTTCCACAGATCAGCGTAGATTCCTTTTTCTCTTATAACTTCTTGAGGCTTTGGAAATGTTCCCATTCAGCGTTGAGGTGGAATTGAACTTCGAGGAGAGAAGGAAAGGGAGAGGCAAGCAGTCAGCCCACAACAGCTGCAGGTCCAGTGTAGGCACGTACTGGGGTTGTGGTCCTGGGGTTGAACACCCATCAGCCAGAAAAGGAATTGAATCCGTTCTGTGTACTCCATGGAAGCCCCTGCGTGGTTGTTCTTGAGGTGGTTGCTGTTTTACTTGACTGAAGTATTCCCTTCTTTAGGCAGTTGACATTTTTATTTAAAACTTTGGTTATTTTCTTGACCAGCTCCTGTTGCCTTCCCTGCTGATGAAGGTGTTGATAAAAATCTATCTTGTTTAATCCTTAGTTTGATGATAGTGGTATTCTTTGCTGATTGCGGAAATGTTCCCGTTGTTACTGGTGAAAACAGGGTTGATTGGAACGCAGCTTGTCAGTTAAAGGTTATGCTGCATATACTCTGATCAAATGTGGTTCACTTTAAGTGTCTGTGCAGGAGGTGGGTGCTGGTCTTCGGTGAAAAGCAGCATTGGCTTTTTCAGAAGAAGGAAGCAGCCCTGCACATGCCTCAGGTTTTAGCATGTGCCCCTTGGTGTGGGATTCGCATCCCTCTCAGGTGTTCTGGCCCTATAAGACAGCACTGAAGGTTTTTCATGGCTTCTGCCTGGGGGCAGTTGGAGAAGGCGGATGTTAAATCACAGCTGCGCTTTGCATGATGTGTTATGTGGGGCTGTCATGGTGAATGTGCAGTTCAGGCAGTGGAAACAAAACTCCTTCCGCTTGTCCTGGTGCTGTGTGAGCAGCGATAGCTGCTGAAGAAAGCTCTCCTCTCTTACTCTCTGGTTTTTTCTACACTCCCATGGGGTGGTGGATTGCTGGGGACTTCCCTGCCTCTGAATTGCCCCTGGTGATGCTGTGCCACAGTGGGGCCAGGTCATTTGGGCTCATCCTGTTCTCCCTGCTCGAAGCTGCGTGGTCTTCAGACAGATGATCTTCTGTTTCTTGAATCTTTCGGCAGTGTTAACTTTAAATCATTGCCATGGTCCTGATGCTGAGAAAGTTGTATGGGATTTTGTGACCTTTGATATCCAAATGTATAGCTATCTTCTTGTTTTCTTTATTAAACAAATTTGATTTGTATTTTCTGAAGTGAGAATTCTTACTGAGATAATTTTCATCTCATTTATTGATATCCTTGGCTGCAGTGATCACAAATGTTGTGGAGTTTGGGATCCAGCTGAGAATGCTGAACTAACTTCTTAGGCAAAGGTTTTAGGTTTTTGAATAGCTAAGGGAGGTATTCCATGGGAAGCTTCTATGGAGAATAAAGGAGCTAGCCAGTGCTGGGAGATTTTCTGGAAGCACAAGAGCATTTCATTCCCTTTAAAGGTAAGGGAAGTACTTAATTCTTTCAGTTCTTGAAAGGGCCTGTAAGAAAGATGGGGAGGGACTCTTTAGCAGGGCCTGTTGTGAGAGAATGAGGGGTGATGGTTTTAAATTACAGGAGGGAGATTCAGGCTGGATGTGAGGAAAAATTCTTTACACTGAGGGTGGAAAAACCTTGGCCCAGATTGCCCAGGGAGGTGGTGGATGCCCCATTCCAGGAGACATACAGAGCTGGGCTGGAGGTGGTTCTGGGCAACCTGATGCAGCTGAGGATGTCCCTGCTCATTGCAGGGGGGTTGGACTAGATGGGCTTTGAAGGTCCCTTCCAGCCAAAACTGTTCTATGATTCTATGGTGTTCTTGGTTTTGGTGACCTTCCACCGACTCCAAAACAGTTTTCTGTTCAAAGCTTGCTTTGGTTTCGGGTTGTCACGGGGGAAAACCTCAGCTCCTGGCTACTCACTGGGCATTGACATCTGAGAGGAATGGGAGGGTTGTTCCAAACAGGGAAGAAACCAGATTTTGAAATTGGTACTGGTGATTATTCACATCCTGTGTCTGCACCCTGCTTGAAGTATTCTGTTCTGCAGAAATCCCTTCTTCCTTTGTATTTCCCCTCTGTTGCAGCTGTGTTGAGTATTGACCTGTACCTCCAGTGGACTGTGGAAAGGTCCCTTCCTGTTAGTGAAGTTTTATGAGAGCAGCCCAGATGAAATTGCAGGTGATCAGTGTATTACTTGATATCAGGTCCTTGCAGTTAACTTTGAGTTTGACTGGACACGGTGCTTGACTGGTGAGTTTTGTGTTACTCAAATACTATGGATTCACATTTGCAGGTTGGACGTTGGGTATGTTTAGTAGAAACAAATTAGACCTTGTGTTCAGGTCCAATTTGGACAGATGAAGGGATTTCTAGCAAAAGGTTTTTACTATTTACAGATGTCTTAACCGGTTGTGGATAGATTTGTAACACAGGTGTATTCAAAATAAAGGTGTAATGAAATACTTTTCAGGGATGGTTACTGCTTGCAAGCAGCCCTCCAAGGCTTTCCCAGGATGTGGGAACGTGCAGTGAAGTTCAGCTTTCTTCTATCAGAAGCCTTGTCTTCTGCTGTCTGTTGGAAAAGGAACACTGTGTTAGTCTCAGTCTTGCTACAAATAAAATGAGTCTTGGTTGTAGATAACACATCAGCCTCAGAAACAACAGTGTTCCACCTGGAGTAGATGCCTCTGTGAGGAGCAGTTTTGAGTCGAGTCCAGCGCAGCAGAAATGACTTTATAAGGGCAAAGTGAAGAAGAGAGAAAGAAAGAGCAGGATGTGGAAGAAGTGGTGGAGAACTAAGGAGACTTTAGTGTTGTTTAAAATAACTGTGCTTGCATTTCTGCTCAGGTTTGCTTAAACTTGCTGCTGATGTGATGGATTTATATTACAGTTTTTAAAACGCAGTTTAATTGCCTAATACAGTTTTGCCTAATGTAGGCTTGGTCTGAAGAGCATCCTATTTGCTGGGTTTTTTTCTCTCAGGAGTTTTTTGGTGTTGGATGGTGCTGTGTTCCTTTGCAGCTATGGAAGCTCCTGCAGCTTTTCCAATATCCAATGTACGTAATCCCCTGGAGTGAGAATAGAACATGAATTTATAGCTTGGTTCTGGTATGCAACAGAGACCTTTCCTACTTGTAGAAGGAAGGTTCTGTGCAGACCTGTTGTAAAGTTGTCAGGATTGGGGAAGACAAGACAGGAGCTCCTGCTGCAAAGATGCAATTCACCCTGAGCCTGTGTGTTCACTTCTGCATTTTATTTCACAGGAACAGGTTACAAGTGTTATTAATTACTCTAAAGAAAAGACAATGAGTAATTGCCGGTTTAAAAAGCAAGTGTTGAAATCTCTCCCTTGGTATGAGATGGAAGTTCAGATGGGTTTAATTTATCGATTTCTCACTAAGGATATTACAAATGCACTTGTTGCTAAAATCTGTCTTCTGCAGTGTATTGCTCAAAGGAAAATAAAGTGTATGTGGCAAGAGTGTGATGTGGACACATAACCACATTTTTTATTTTCTATATTAAACTCCTCCCCTTGTTGCAAAATGAGGATTTTGCAGCCTTTTGATTATTTGCTTTGTCTAGAAGTGATTATGTAAAGCAAAAAACCCAACACCCAAGACAACCCCCTTCAGTACACCATGAATCTGGTGGGTTTTGACTTAGGCTTAAACTATCTTTGAAGAAATGGCTCTTAAAAAGTGTACATTAAGACCTAAAGGCCTCAAAACCAGAAACCTGGGATGTGCGAGGCCAAAAGGCTGGTAGAAAGCTCTTGTGCCGTAAGCCAGATCTACGTGGGGAATGGTTTGATGGGGTGAGGAGAAAGGTTATAAAAGCACAAGGTATTTGGGGGTGCACGGATGTTGAGTGTTTTTTAATTAAGAGATTGTTCTGTTTTCCACAGTTTTCCCCCAGGACAATGTCGTGGGACGGGCCCAGATGCACCGCAGCAGAGGGCAATGGTGGCATTCCTGAGTTTTGTGGTGTTCCAGCTCTAAAGCTGCTCCCAGAATTGCTGCATAGGTTTTGGGGGATCTTCTGGCATGCCAGCAAGGGGTTTATCTTCATAAAAGTATCCTAAATCTCTCTGGGTTTGAACAGGAATTGAGAGAGTGCCTTTGACATGTAGTGGTGTTCCCCAGATGTTGGTGATTCACACAGCCGTGGGTTTATTCTGGGCTATTTCTAACGGCCCAAAGGATTTTGGAAAGAATTTGTATTGGCAAATACTGAGATGTGGTGTCTGTGGAGCTTGTGATTGCAAATTCACCTTCTCTGTCTTGGGGTGAAATCTCCAAAGATGAGTGTGTGGGGTTATTATTTCTGAACTGTTTCAATCTGCAGATATGGACCAGTTATTTTGATTATTAAAAATGCATGTTTCAACATGGCTTACTGCAGATATAACCAGGAACCATGGTGAGCTGCAGTAACAAAGTGAGGTGAATTTTTAGTTCATGTTTCACTTGTATTTGGTGTGGTCAGTGGTGCCCCCCAAATTGTCTAAAATTCCTGCTGCTTGTCTTCCTGTTTCCTTGTCTTACCTTAGTTTTTACACTAAGGAAACAGCACAGTCTTTGGGAAGTTTTGTGGGGAGTTATTTTCTTGCATATCAGCAGCAGACTAAACATTTGGGAAGATGTTCTTTATTAGGAGGAGGAAAAGAAGCTGCAGGTGAACCCGGGTGGTTACAGTTTAGGCTGCCCCAGAACAGGAGAGCTGTGAGCAAGAATAAATAGAGGTTCATTGTGCAAGCGTTAGTTGCATTTGGGAGTCAATCTATAAATATCTGCCTTTCATTCCAGCAATTCAGGATCCCCACATTGTCAGTTCATCTGCTGGAGCAGCCTCTGGATAATGCCAAGGTCAAGAGGCTGGGGCATCCCCATCTTGTATATGGATGCAAGGAGCCATCTGGAGCAAGAATCAGAACCAGATACAACAGGAGTTACCACTCTGGTTTTGAGCCTCTCGCCCTTCTCTTTGCTCTGTCCCTGCCCAAGTTTGGTGCTGTTATTGCTGATCCACTATTTGAATAGGAAATAAAGGGGAATTTAGTGAAGTTGAAAATCAAGACGTGCTGTCTGCATGTTCAATTAGGAGGGCATAGTGAAATCTGTGTTCCTTCTTATTCATTGGCTATTACATTAAAAGCCTTCTAATATATACTTATATATGCAGCCTGCTTTATGTGGCTTTTACCACATATGAAATGGAGACGTTATAATCAGGGCAGTAATAACGCTGAATGATTAAAAGTAACTTCTGATTGTTTTGGCTTTGGTCAAATGTATGACATAAAACTGCTGACTCGAGACAAAATGAGGTGGATAAAACGTCTCATTCCAGACTGTGCTCATCCCTAAGTACAACCATGTATGACTTGTACAGTGAAACCATAGTGGTGTATATTAAAAAAGTAAATTAAAGTTAAATCTCTGTGAAGCAGCAGGGTCAATGGAGGAGTCAGACAGCTCAAACCATCCTACAGGGATTAATTTGCCATAAGAACGTTTGTGGAGATTACAACATACTGAGTTCCTCTGAGGTCTGGAAATCATTTGCATGTCAGTATGTGGGATTTAAAATGAGTTAAATCCAGCATTCTGGTAATTTGAGTTAATGGCACCTTCTGAGAGCTGGTAGGACTGTGGAGCTGCATGGTTTTGGGGTGGCCCCGTTGCAGGGGCATGATGGTTCACCACTTCTGCATGCGTTATTCAGGGAAGTTAGGAAACTGGAGCCTGCTTGTATCTTCTTTCAGCTGATGATGTAAGCTGCCTGCAGATAGAGCAAACTCATTGATCCAGAGAGAATCAGAGGAGCAAGGAAGAGAAAAGAAGGATGCAATGATTTTAAGGTGAAGCAGTGCAGAACCTGCAGTCAACTCAGTTCTGTGTAGTCTTTGGATTGCTGCTATTGGTGGCAGCATCTGAGCCTTTTTAGGAGCAAGCTGCCCATGTTGCAGTGCCTTGCTTTTAGCTGAATGGAAGTGCCAGGTCCCAGTGATGGACCATACGTTGTTGGTTCACATACACGGCTTGTTTTGAAGTATGTCAGTACAAAGTTCCTATATGTGAGGAAAAGCAGCCAGAGAGGGTGTAGTGACTGTATCAGGGGGTAGGACTGGCACTGACTGGTGAGGACTGGCTTCCCATGGCTCAGCTACAGCTTGGGTTAAAAGACACAGACCAGAAGGTACACCCTAGGTGCTGAGAATCTGCTATGTAGAATCACAGAGTGGTTTGGGTTGGAAGGGACCTTAAAGCTCATCCAGTTCCAACCCCTGCCACGGGCAGGGACACCTTCCACTAGAGCAGCTTGCTCCAAGCCCCTGTGTCCAACCTGGCCTTGAACACTGCCAGGGATGGGGCAGCCACAGCTTCTCTGGGCACCCTGTGCCAGCGCCTCAGCACCCTCACAGGGAAGAGCTTCTGCCTAAGAGCTCATCTCAGTCTCCCCTCTGGCAGGTTAAAGCCATTCCCCTTGGCCTGTCCCTACAGAGGACATTCCCCGTGTAAAAAGCCCCTCTCCAGCTTTCTTGTAGTCCCTCTAGGTTTTGTCTCCAGAAGTTTCTTCCAGAAGATCTCAGGACAGCGCAGTAGATTAAATCAGCAGTTATGTCTCAGAGCTGGCTTCAGAGGGGTTATTTTCTTTGCTCAGTGGAGCTGCTCTCCACTGCCAGTATTTGCTGCTTTGCGCACGCGCTGTTGAACAAATGTGATAAATGTCATTCTGCTTTTTGAGCACTGCTGGGTTTAAACAAGCCTCTCAGCAGCAGCATATCTTGTAAATTCCCTTCTTGTCTATAGTAAATAAGTGGTTGGGGTTCTACTCAAAGAAATAAATATTGGCTCTTTGGAAGAATGGAGGGACTTTTCTACCCCAAGGAACTTTGGAGAGAGGACTAGAGAGTGGATTGGGAAATATCATAGCTGCTTTGTTTGGATATGCTAAATCCACAAGGTAGGTGCTCTTCTGCCTTTGTGCTGGGCTGTTGCAGGGGAACATGTGGGCATGGTGACCCTGATGGACCTGAGTAGAGGGGTGATGCTTGGACATGCCCACTCCAGACACTCGGCACCACAGCATCCTGCTGTGGGCTGCTGCAGCAGAGGTGCTGTAATGTGCTCATGTTGTTACTCATGATAATGGTTTATTTTTTCCTGGTTCCTACTTCAAAAGAAACAACAACAACAACAACAAAAAAAAAAAAAAGGAACTTTCATCTTGTCTTTTGCTCAATCATTTCCTTTCCACAGTGAGTAAAATCATGTTTCAACAGTGAACACCGGGATGGAGATCCGTGCGAAAGCTGGGGCTTCGTGAGCATCAGGAGGTGAGCCTTGCCTAGATGTGCCGCTAACTTTTATTTCCCCTGCTCCCTGTAACTCCTGCAGCAGGGCTGAGGCACGGGTGTGTGCAGGGAATGCCAGCCCCAGGACAGCTTTGGGAACAAGCTGCAGAGGGTGATAAATATCCTGATTCCCAGCAAGTGCCAGCTCTGGGGAGAAAGGGGATGCCGTGCGGTGTACCCAAGGGCTGGATCCCAGCTCAGCCCCGCTGCCTGAGCCAGGATCCTGCTTTGCCCTGGAGCAGCAGGACTGCCATGGGATTTCCCTGTGGGAAGCAGGAAATGGCTGACCTGGCAGCCGAGATGGATTTTAATCCCTCACAGGAAAACCCCTTTATTGAGTTCCCCTTCCCTCACCATCAGAGCCCCTCACCGAGGCATTGGGTCTGTCTCAGTGACAGAGAAGATGCCCGTGGAGCTGTGAGTTCTGCCCGAGAGCTGACTGCAGGGGAAAGCAAAGCAAACCCTTATATATGATCATCTGGCTGCAGTCCTCCTCCTCTCCCTCTCCCCGCATGTAGTGTTACAGCCTTTGGGAGGATGGTCCTAATTTGCTGAGCCCCAATGACTGTCTACTTACTGCTGAGATCCCAAGCAACACCCCTCAGCTCCTTGCTCCTGCCTCCTTTTGGTTTCCAACCCCCCCCCTTCTTCTTTTTTCCTTCTTTCCCTATTACTACAGGCCCGTTGCCAAACAGGATGATCCAGGGTTGTCCTCTTTGCCTGGAGAGCATAAATACCACTGGGGAGCTCTGTGAGACTGCAGTTGGTACGAGCTGCTGAGCTGAGACCCTGTACATCTCGAGCCTCCTGTGGCTGATTTCATCCTTTTCCTCCTAGCTTAAATACTTCAGATATAGAATTGATTTTCCAGGCTTGGAGGAGCTACAATTTCCTTGGGACTTTGAGGTACTCAGCAAGGTAAGTATAAGCTTTGGTCTTTGCTTCTGAAATGTGATTTTTAGGGGAGGTTGTGCAAGAAATGTCTCTATTCAGAAAGCATTTTAAATAACTTCTTCAAAAAGTTGCTTGCATGGTGTTAAATAGCATAGCACTGCATGAGCTCCCCTTACGTATGCTTTGCAGAGGTTACTGCAAGATTAATCTTGAATGAATGGGAGGAGTTTGCAAGTACAGGAGTGGGTTTCTACACAAATAGAAGCAATCTAAGGGGTGCTGCAGCAGCCTCTAATAGCTGACTACCCATGGGCACACCTACCCTGCTCCAGGAAGCCTGTGTTTATTCAGCTCTGCTCTTAAGCCCTGTCTAAAAGGAATTTCACAGTGTCGCCACATGTTGTGTCTGTTACCAGTGGGTTTTCCATGTGGTTTTGCGTAGAAACTCACCCACTTCAGTTCTGTGGGAGCGGATTGTAATGGAAGATCCAGATGCTTTGGCCCGTGGCCTCGAAGATGCTGAATCTGTAGTGTGTTCTGTGCAGTGTTCTGTCCTGCGTCAAGGGACTTATCATTCTGCTTTTCTTTTGAAGCCAGAGCAGTTCTTCAAAGCCTGAGATGTGTGCTTCTTGGTTAAACAGATGACCTGGGGTTTAATGCTTTAAGTATGCTGTGGCTTTATTGCCGGATTTGTTTGAGCAGGGTAGAAGCTGATCCCAAGTCAACTCAATCTAAAAGCTGCTCCCAAGCTGACTCCCCTCTGCTTTGCTGGTATTCCAAGCTAACTTTTGCATTTTCCTGCCTTGTCAGCCTGTTCCATGTATAGCTCTTCAGATCCTGGGAGGTTTTAACTGCAAATGTCATCCACAACCAAGGAGTAGACAGCCATTCGTATACTTTACGAGGGAAGGCAGTTAAAGATCAATAGCCGTGAGGAATAAGGTGAAGTGGGGATGAAATGAAGTGCAGAAGTCAGCCTGCATGTGGCTTTTTAGCAGGCAGAGCTGCATGCCAGGCTTCAGACACTACCAGCTCTTCTGTGCAGTGCAGACACCATCCGTTAGCTGGGGAAATAGCTTTCTAAATATAGTCTTTTCCAAAGTCTATTTAACTGTTTAACTTGCTCAGACCCAAAAAGAAGCCTCCCTTTTGTCCCCAGTTTTGGACAGGCTTTACAGCACATCAAGGAGCCGGCTTCTGCTGACTCACTCATTTCTGATTGCTCCCAGATGTTTACCTGGCACTAGTATCAAGGGCCTGATGTGTTTAAAGCAATGTGCTAATGCTCCTCCTGCACCCTTGAAAACAACAGCAGAGGCTCCCTCAGCTGACTGTCAGCTGATAATCCTCTCTGAATAATGTCAAATCCCAACATAATTTCCGCCTTCCTCAATGAATTTCCCGTCTTCCTGATATATCCCAGAGGCACGGCCCCAGCTCAGCAGGGCACTTGTCCCACTTTAACACATGTCCAAGTGTTGTGTTGCACCAGGGCATGAGGATATTGAGAGGGGCAAATGAATGGACACTTGAAATCTATGATGTCCATTGATGCCAATCGATGAGAGCTTTCTGAAACTTCAGCATCTTTCTGCTGCTTCCAATTAACCTGGCTCTTTGCTCCCCAGCCGTCTCTGATCATCCTTCCTTTGGATGCTGAGCACTCCCTACCTCGAGCCAAAGCAGAGGAAGGGACCTTCACTCCCTAAGTGAAAAGAAGGTAGTGCCAAAATGACCTAATTTTAGAGGGCTGCTAGTATCACAGATGGGATACAGGGAAGAATATCCCGAGGAATAACGCACCATCTGTTGCAAGGTTTTGGCTTGCTCACGGAACCAGACGCATTGGCTTCATTGAGATGCCGTGAGTGGGGCAGCTCCTCTGGGCTTTCAGATGTTACAGCTGACTTTTCTTCAAGCTGCCCTTTCTGTAAGTTCAGTGTTTGCCTTAAATGGGTGGTGGATACGGGCTCCTATTTAGCAAAGGGCACCCTGCCAAATGAAGGGGTACAACTGCAGCGTGTATTAGCTGTCTGTTCCTGCCTGCTCTACCTACAGGGCAGGCTGCAGTTCAAACTGCTTGCACTAAATGGCTGCATTGTGAACGGCTGTGGCACAGCGTCTATTTTTAAACGCTTAGGGAAGTGCCTCAAAGTAGGAATTGTTCCCTGAATTTGGGTCAGACAGTCTACAAAAGCAACTGCTCGTTTTGCCTCCCTCTATCCCACTGTAGCTGGGTTAGGAAGCTGCTTGTGGGGGGAAGCGAGTGCCAACAAACAGGGCTGAGAATAGGATGAGGTTAAAGCAATGTTTGTCCCGATGCCACCGAGCATCCTGTCTTTCAGATGTGCCTGGAGCTGGGGACAAGGTGTGTGTGTTCGACTTGCTCTGCAGAGCAGGAGATAATGAGACGCTGTTACCTAAACTAAATGAGCAAATTACATTCCTGCATTGTTCTACCCAGGCAAAGGCTTTAATGCTCCACCTGGAGAGAGACTGCAGGCAGCTGGTTTTCATCTGCCTTAATACAGTACAAGAAGGCTCAAATGGGGACTTTATCTCCTTTGTGTTGACAGCCAACAGGTTTTCAGGACTTCTCACTGTTCTTAATGTCTTTTTTAATGTAAAGCACCTTGTGTTTGCCACTCTCATCCTGGGTCTGGGGAACAGGGGTTTGGGACTTCATGCTTGAGTACAACTTTTCCAGCTGGGAGCTGGAAAGTTGTTCCCTGCCTTGGATGGTTTCCAGTTCATCCAGTCTCAGTGTGCCTAAATCCTGTGTCACTGGGCTGAAACTTCTGGAATAATTCCTGTTAATCTGGGGTTTGTTCCTGTGCAGGAATGCTTTTTGTGTGTCTTGTAACAGTGGTGTCAAAAACAGATCCTCACGCAGTGTTGAGGGCAGGGATGGCGAAGCTTTCTCCCAAAATTCCCTCTAAGGAGAAAGATGATGTGTTTGTACCTTCTGTATGGATGCATGTTGTCCTGACAGATTGATTCTCCTTTAGTGTCTCTTAGATTCCACCTAAGGATCATTAGGTGCTGCAGAGCAATACAGCAGCACATTTTCCTTCCCTGAGTAGCTCATGATCTAAGTAAAACCAGCCAAGACACACAGGGCTCATTAGATGGAGGAGTCAGTGTGGGGAGAGAAGAAGGGAGGAAGAGTTTGGAAATGGCAGGTGGAGCCAGGAGCGCCATGGAGCAAGGGAAAGGGATTAAACGAAGCCGTTCAAACCTGGCAATGACCAAATCAGGACCATCTCTCCAAGCTCTCTGTGCTGACAGCTACAGAGCGTGCATGGGATCTCCTGGCTGGGGTTGGATGGGTGCTTTGGCTTCTCTCCTAATCTGCCATAATTCATATTGCTGACCATGCTCCCACCTGCTGTGAAGCGATGCGTCAGCGAGAACACCCCAGTGCGTCAGTGGCCAGCAGGGATTTTGGTGCTCGATGTTACGGTGACATTTCACATAAACAGCCACTTTCACAGGGTCTGGCAGCTGCTCTGCTGGAGTCTATTGGCAGAAATAGCTCTTGCTGGTGTCTGACCCCTGCAATCCAGCTTGCTGGGAAGTTTAGTTTCCCTTTTATTCCTGTTCATTCTCCACTCTAACAGCTATTTGGGCAAATAGGTTTAAATACTTCCCACCTGATGGAGGTGGGATTGTTCAGAGGTGCTGGTGCTGCTGGCTGACACCTGCGCTCGTGGTGTCTATGGTGGAGAAGGCATCCACTGCAGTGTCTGAGTAATGCTGTCTTCCAATACAACATCAGTGCATTGTCTGGTGTAATAAACAGAGTTCCCATCACTTATAGTGTTGCTCAGGTCTTCCTGTCACTGGGGTGAACAGTAATTGCTTATACTGTAAGCACTACTCTTTTCCAAGCAATAATACAGGTTGTGTGGCTATGACTGGGGGTCATACACACCAAGAGTTTCTCTGGCATAAATCTAACTGCCTGTTTCTCCCCAAAGTCCAGATCTGTGCTGAACTGCAGGAGTCCCTGCAAGAAAACCTACTACCATCTCCGTCTTCATAGAGGAGGAGACATGAATCCTGCTCTGCATTGGATCCTTCATCTGGGATGCACGCTGCTCCTGACAAAGGCAGCTGAGTGCTTTATCCTGCCAAACTCAAGTCACCTGGAGAGCATTCTGAGTAAATATCAGGATGGGGAAATTAACTCGAGATCCAAGAGAGCCATTTTATTCTCTGACAGACAGGAGATACTGATGCTCCATAATAAGCTGAGAGGTCAGGTGTACCCAGTGGCCTCTAATATGGAATACATGGTGAGTCCAGCTCCGGATACTTAACTTTATTATAACACCTTTTTAAACTTTATTCTAATTTTCCTTGCACAAAAATTAGAAGCAAATTTCCTTTAAAGTGTAGGTTTTCTGTAGCAAATTTCCCCTAGAGTAAGTTTTTCTCAAGAGGTTTCCTAAAGCAGTTTCATTCCAGAGTGGACTATGCTTTAGATCATTGGACTGTTTTGGTTGGAAACAACCACTAATGGGTCACCAAGTCCATCCGCTGCATAGTTTCAGGACTGGTTCCATTATTCATAAACTAGCGTCTGGCCCAGCCCTGGATGCATCTCCAGTGATGGCAATTCCACAGCCTGCCTCAGCAGGTTCTTCCATTACCTTAATGTCATAAAAGCATCAAATTTTCCCTAGTGTTTAACCCACGTTCTCCCTGTGAAAGCTTTCAGACTGTTGTGACTGGTGTTTCAGGACACCACAGTCTGCTCAGAGAGCCTTCTGATGGTCTTTGCGTTGCCATCAGCTGCCACCCAATGCTGAAGGCAGCATTTACCTTTTTCGTACACTGATCACCAGAGGTTATCACTGTGGTCCAAACATCCATGGTGTTGCTAGGAACCTGCTCAGGGCTTGAGGAATGTGGCTCCATCTGTAGTGAGTGTAAGGCATTGGAAATAGCTGGAAAGACTTTGGGTGCTCATGGGTGGATGGGTCAGTGCTATTGGCTTTTTGCAGTTCAGGAAACCAAAATAAAAGTTTGCTCAGTGTATTCTCCCACTTCAGAGGGAGAACTTAAAAGTGTAAGTATGAAATATGTCTTTACCATCAATAATCCAGATGAATACGTTTTTTCACCTGATGCCAGGGACCCTACTTTGAGCTATTTTTGACCCGCCAACAAAATATTGTGGGGCCAGAAAATGATGTAGGCAAATAAAATCATTTTGTGTGCCTTTTCCCAATGTGTAAATATAGTTATGACCGAAACTAGTCTGACTTCAACTGTGTTCTCCTGCTGACAGATTAAATGATTAATGATTTGTTAAGACCATTTTTAAAAGGGTAAAAGTAAAGTACACTAAATGTGATATAAAATTGTTTGCCAGCTGTGCTGGAATGACTGCTGCAAATGGAAAATCCTGCCTTTTGTGACTGTAGGGAAAAAGGAAAAGAGAAGGGAGGGCAGTGGATAGTAAGGAAGGACATCCGTCCATCGGTTGATCTCCAGGAGCATTCACACCGTTGGTCTTCCATCCCACTGTTGTCAGAAATCAAATGCCTTTCGAAGAACAAGTGCTTTGTTTCTCTCTTTCCCAGCTCTCGCATTAACCTGCAGGCAAGGTACTGCCAGAGAGGAGGTGACTGGTTTAACTTCCAGAGAGTAAACACAAAGCATGAGAAAGCCAAATGTGTTTGGGTTGGCTTTGAGGATCGGAGAGGGCTGCCATTGCGGACTGTCCAACTGCTGTTTACACTTGCAGCGTGGTTGCACTTTCATATTTGCCTTTGCTCAGTGTGCTTTTCTAGTGGTTTTTATGGGCGATTGAGGGTAAATGAAAGGGCCTTATATGCTGTGAAGAAAGAAGCTGAGTATGAGATGGTGCTACTTGGAAAGGCTATAATCAGCCTTTCATGTATTCGTGTTTACCCAAAATTACTTGAAAATACTGTGTGTATTCTGAATGTGAATTTCACTTTAATCCTTTGTTCTGCATAGGACATTTCTCATTTGGACTCGTTCAAGAGACTGGTCTGTCTTTAGTACCGTAGATACACTTTTCTCTTTCCCTTTGGTGCCAGTGCGGAGCGTCACATGCAACGTGCAGTGCTAATTTGTGGATAAGTAGGTAGAACTTGTTCTTCCCATCAACCTCCAAACACTGCCTTGTGCAAGTCTTTTCACCCAGCTACGTATCTGACATATTTAAGTGATCTGAAATGGCAAGGGGAGCTAATGTATTCCGTGAAAGGGATGTACTGGTCTACTACAGGATGAACTTTAGTTGGCGGAGACTGTTAATAAGAAAGCAATAACAGCAATTTCCATGACTTATCTGAAGATGAAAAGAGTTATAAACATACTGGATAAAGGTAGAGCAGACTGAAGAAGTAAAGTAAGTTTTGCTCCTGGGTTTGTATAATTAATTGAAAGCTAGCACAGGTATTCAGTGTTCATGGAAAATGAGTGAGCAGTGTACATCTTGCTGATGAAATTGATCAAGTACAGAGTTACCTTAACCCCTCTAACAGCTTTCTGATCGACATTTCCGCTGTGTGCTGGACTTTATAACAGCAGTCCCAACAGTGGATCAGTGCCAGGACCAAAACAAACTCCTTGTTAATGAACACAGAGTAAAAAGAACATAATAGTTCTTAAGACACCTTGACCTTTTAAGATGGCTTAGCCAGATGGCTTTCAGCAGTGATGAAAGGCAGAAATGTTGCAGAGGCCCCAAAGACATCTGGATAAAACAGAATTGTTCTCTTTACAGATTGCTGGAAGGAAAATAGTTTGTTTTCATGTGAAAGGTATGCATCCTTCCTCTAAAGTGTAGGGTGGTGACTTTCCTTGTCAGGATGGGATAGTATTTCTGTATGGGTTAGCAAAGCACATTCAAGCTTCTGCCAGTGCATGCCATTCCCGGACTCTCATGGCACTTTTGAAAGTCAGTTGCCAGTATCGCAAAAAGTCTAAGGTGAGGAGAAAAATGAGTAACCTGATCACTGAAAATCATGTATCTGAGGCTGGATTTACTAACTACTTAGGCTGAGTAAGTAGGCCTCTTGTGGGATATATTCTTATTAAATCTGAACCTACAAATTGTAGTACCGTGTGTGTATGCCACATGTGTATTTTACATGTACAGTGTACGCTGTGCTTCGAAAGGCCATTACAAATTTGCAGGAGTAAAAAAAGAGAGTCAGTGTGCTAAATCACTTGGAATCACACATACAGAAAGTCTTCTCAATCTCTGCTTGAGAAGGAAACCGAGCATAGGTGTACACTGCCCCTCTGGCTTCACTAGTCTTCCTAGACACTGCTTTGAATATTGGCATAAAGTGTTCTTGAGAGCATAGCTGGGAAAGTCTGAAATCTCTTTTTTTTTGTTGTTTCATATGTTTATTGCTCTGAAATAATTCCAGCGTCCTGACCACATTCACGTCTGAGAAGCAAGAGGCAAATAACTGTTCTGATTTAAATGGGATGTCTTTGTAATCTGATGCCTGCAGAAATGAGCTTCTGTATACATCAAGCACAAAGCCATTCAAAGCTGTAGCTCATTTCCAATTGCTTGTTGAGTATCTTTTGTCCGAGTTCATTTATTTTACCCATAGGCATCAAAGGAAGATGTAGTGCATATGTTCGCATCAATTTCCATTTAATCGCCTATTGTTAATAACATCTCTGCATTAAATTAGAAGATTTGGAACACCTCTACTTCTGAGGCTTCAGGGAACAACACTCTGCTAGGAAGTCTCAAGTACTAGCAGCACATAACATCTTGGGAGAGTTTCTGTGGCTTATGTGTTGGATGGAAAGGCAGAATGTGGCTGGTCATTGCCTAGCGTAGAAAGTGGGAGACCACAAAAAGCTGTGTGTCTAGGCACAATTGCAACAGTCTGCTTGAACAGAGTTTTGGAAACGTGTGTGTGATGGGTCAGATCCCATTCACCTTCAAGGAGTAAGAGGGCTGAGACGGAAAATGGTTTTATTCCCTCTGTCAGAGGTGTGTCTGCACGGGGTTTTTCGGACTGACGTGGATTTGCTTGGTCACTGTTCAGCTCAAAGCCAAGCTGATGAGCTCAGAGCAGCTCTGGGATGCTGCTGGAATTTGGGTTGCCGAGCATGCTTAACGATAAGTTGTTGTCAGAGGTCTGGACTGTTAGCTCAGTTAGATGAGCTCATGTTTGCCTTATGAAGATAGTGTAGACACACCAAGTTCCAGGAGACACTTCGTTTTCCTGTCATCTTAGCCAGAGACATGCAGTCCTTCCCCATCCCAGTTATAACTGCCTGAGACTGTATTCACATACTTACTCAGAATGAGCTCTTGATGTTCTCTTACTGTGTTTAAGAGCCTAAGTGCCCTCCAGTCCTCCAAATGAGCTCTGACAGGTCCTTTGGTATGTTTGAGATGAGAAGTTGCTTTTCTTCCAGAGAAGATGGGACTTGGAAAGGCCAGCTGGTTGTGATGGTAAAAGTCCAACAAGGACATAATCTTGTGCTGGCACATGAATGGGCTGGAGACATGTTACAAGACCTCTCTTCTTTTTGGTTTTATTTGTAGGAATGTGCGGTAATATTTTAATCCCAAGAAATTATCCTCTGAGGATTGTTCTGAATAAACCAGCTGTCAGTAATTACACAATGAATCTAGGGCACTGTCTACTGGATCCAACAAGTCTGGCCTTAAAAATAAATATACTCCTGGGCAGTGGAGCCAGTGAAGCCTGCTTTCCTCTTTGCCTTTGTATCATGTTTGAGCTCTTGTTTGTTTTACAGCTAGGTGATACTCAGTGAGAACTGTTCTAAATACCAATGTCCTTCCCTCAGTGGGAACATAAACAGGATCCATCACTGCTAACCTGATGCCTGTGTCAGTGAGGGTGATGTTAGCTTGACAGCTCTGGGACTTTGCTGCCTCTGTTAGAATTGACTGGATCCATTGGTGGACTCAGTAGTTATTTTGGAAGGAGAGGTGGAGTGGGACACCCATTGATTAAGAGGTTGGGTCAAAAATCTCCAGCGATGTTGGCAGAGGAGGGCAGGAGCACTTCCACTGCTGGAGTTCCCCTTCATGGCAAAGCCTGGAAAGGTCCTCATAGTAAGGACAGTGAACAGAAAATGGTGGAGAACTCCATCATAGCGCTGACTGCACGTTAGAATTCTTGCAGATCTCAGAAATAGGTGTCATGAGGAAGTCCTGGGGTCTCCATCCTTGATGGTATGTTTTGGGATGTTTTAAAGCAGATTAGAAAAACACCTGTCAATAATATCTTGTGTTTTAGGGTAGATAGTCTAGATGGTTTCTTCCAGGTATGTTATCTGCTGATCTATGCAAAGCAGCTACTAAGAAGCAAGGCATCAAGCAGGGAAAATAATAGACCTTTTAGTACCCTGCATTTCCATGGCATCTTAAGAAACTTGCTTTTAGGTTAGGGTACATGGCTGAAATGTGCCAGCCTCACAAGGACAGGCCAGACACCAGGGGTGAGCTGTAACCTAGTCTTTCTCTGCTAACTGCTGTTGGTTGAGTCTCTTGATCTAATAAACTTGAGATGATGAATTGACCTGTTCTTTTCTCTCCCAACACCCTGAAGACTTGGGATGATGAACTGGAAAGATCAGCCCACGCTTGGGCTCAGCAGTGCATCTGGGACCATGGGCCCAGTGCCCTCATCAGGTCAATTGGACAGAACTTGGCAGTTCACTGGGGCAGGTAAGAGTTGGGGTGCTACAAGCTAATTGCAAAGAGCAATTTATGGATCCTCCTTTAACTAAGTTGGGAAACTTTTGCCTTGTTGATGTTTAGTAGAGAACCAGGGAGATGGAAGAAAAGCTGGGGATCACTAATTGCTATTGCTTTGGAGAAATGGTTATAGCGATAACATCTTCAGCTAGCATCAGTAAAACAACATTGATGTGGGTTACTCCATTTATCTCTGGGAACACATCTGTAATGTGCTTAAAGTGACTCTTACTCCTCAGGAACAGCTACGTAAGTCATAACCCATGATCCTATATCTGCTGTTTCAGTAGTCAGGGTGGAGGGGGCTCTTGGCACCGTGATGAGAACCTGCTCAAAGCTGAAGTTTCTTAGGAATGTTGTCTGGACGCAGCTGCTAGTATAGAACTTAATAATTTCTTATTTTATTTTCCATATTTATCCAGCTCCTGATTTCTCTTTACTGAAAACACTTTGCAGGTTTCTGGGGTTTTTTTACCTTCCAGGGGAAGGTTTTTAGCCTGGAGTTATTAACCTAGCTAAGAAAGCTGACGTTATGGCTTCCAAATGGATTTGGTTCTCCAGCTCAAGGTGAAATTTGCTTATTGTGAAGCCCCTATCATTAAGCTTGCTATAGGTTAATCCTGCTTTGTGCAGCAAATATTTTTGTACGTGATCAGCAGCCCTGATGGGTGGAAGTGCAGTTATGTTTGTTGCAAATCAGGTAGAATTTGGTTGAAAGCAGTGGAAATTTGCTGGTGTGAAATTAGCCTGATACAAAAATCGTGCCTGTTTTTGTTGGCTGAATTAAGTAATGATTGGAAAGTAGAGTGTTTAATCCATTGAAACAGAGTCAAAGATCGTGCTGTCCTTGGCTCTCCTACAAGTGTTCAAGATGGCCATGGGTTACTGATGGAGGTAGATCCAATCTTGCTCCCTTTGCAGTCAACTGAGAGGAAAAAGAAATCAGATTTATCTCAGTTTTTTCAGGAAAGGGCCATAACTTGATTGCCTCAATTTCCTCTGCTGTAAAATAGGATTCGGAAAGTATTCACTTAATGACATCATGAGATGAATGTTTTCAAAATACTTCTAATGAATGATTTTTAATGAAGAGTTGGCTGAAAGAACAAGCTCCAGTTGGTAATGATATCATTTGTATTTCTGGCTCCTTGCTCCATGTGAGCTGTTGAAAGCAATAAAAAGCCGTGGATTTGAAGCGCTGCTCTGCTTTGATACAGACTCTGCTCACTGTGTACACAAAACACATATGAGTTTCTATAGGTAGTTTTAACACCATTTGTGTTACCCCAAACAGCACAAGTAGCATCAGTGCTGCTGGAAGCTGTAATATCTAGTGTGTAGTTTGCACAAAGCACACGCAGCGTGTGCTGGGGCTTACTGTAGAGGGAAATTGCTGCAATAAAAGGTGGGATATTTGTGTAGTGCACGAGCGCTTGGTGTGATGTGAGTGTGAAAAAGCCCACTTGCTTTCAGTGGTCTTTCAGTATTAACTGCCAGCCTACTTCCAGATTTAGCAAATTGCCCAGTGGTAAAATGGGTACACGCTGGCTTTTGGTTTAAGATGTTTGGCAAACCTTTACTTCTGTTTACTTTCAAAATACAACTTTCCGCCAGACTAGAAGTTTTTTGTAGTTGTGTGGAAGAGTGAGGAGGACATTTCAGGTCACTTGAAGAGCATGTCAAACCTATAAATAATACAGAAAGTCAGGCCAGGCTGTGAATCTGAGGGAAAGAAAGCAGCTTTAATGTTTTTCAATGAGATTTTTTTTCCTGTTCATTAGACTGGGTTCTTTAAGCACCTTCCCAATGAATGGAACTTGCCTTAACATTAATACAAAAATTAGGTAATTGTATAAAAAAGAAATCTGGGCTTACAATATGGCTACAGGTATCATTTGAATACTTCAACCAAACCTCATGATTTAAAAACTGCATTTGCTCCTTCAGGTATCGGTCTCCAGCTTTCCATGTCCAGTCTTGGTATGATGAAGTTAAAGATTACACATACCCGTATCCTCACGAGTGCAACCCATGGTGCCCAGACAAATGTACTGGTGCTATGTGCACACATTACACTCAGGTAAAGGAGACAAATGGCTTTTGTACCTCTATTCTCTGCATCCCCCCATGTCCCTGCTGTCACTGCAACATGCACCCACAGTGGAATAGTTTGCTTATCTCCCATAACTGCGTTGCACTTGCAGATAGTCTGGGCCACGACGAACAAGATTGGCTGTGCTGTGAATGTCTGCAAGCAGATGAATGTCTGGGGAGAAATATGGGAGAATGCTGTCTACCTGGTCTGCAACTACTCGCCAAAGTAAGGCAGATGAGCTGGGGTCTCTCCAGCTTTCCTAGAACTGGCAGGTTGCTTAACTAGCCCAGGGTCTGTGGAAGAGATTTCAGGCAGTCTAGACGGGTGGTTGTGGCTTTAAATTTTCTCTTTAGACTGCAGCACAGAGCTGGTTCAAGACTCCCGAGCATTGCCTGGAAAACTAAATTAGGGGCTGGGGCCAGGCTGGAGCTTTGATGTTCCTGCCCATAGGAAGGAGGCGAAGGAGATGGCCAGGATGGAGCTGGTGTGCACTGCCAAGCAAGGCTTTCTCACTTTGCTGCTGGAGGCTAGGAGGGGATGGAGTGGTGATTAACGCTGCTCCAGCAGCAGCTTCTGGACCCAGCCAGGTAGGCTTCTGTATCATAACACATTTTTCCACCTCCTCTTGCAAAAGCTCCTGGTTTAAACACACCACTGCTTCGTGCAAAGCCAGCCCTGCAGTAGTCGCTGGTGGAAGCTGGGGCCCACTGCAAGAAGCTGCAATGAGTTAAATCCCAAACCTGGATGAGCTCCCTGTGGCTTAAAAGAAGGGAAAAAAAAAAAAAAAAAACAAGGAAAAAAGGTGAAATAACTGCGTCAGTCAGGATTTAGCAAGCTTGATGGTTTGGTTTGGTTTCAAAATGAAAATCACAGTTCCTGACTACTGTGTCCAGGAGAAGTGTCCTACCTGGCAGTGGCAAACAATATTTTCTGCTTTAATTGCTAACAGAAGAAACATTCCCGTTCTAAGTCCTTGGCAATTTAAAAAATAGGGAAATCACTA
This sequence comes from Ara ararauna, assembly GCA_028858755.1. Lineage (NCBI taxonomy): Eukaryota > Metazoa > Chordata > Aves > Psittaciformes > Psittacidae > Ara > Ara ararauna. The sequence goes on along the minus strand of CM054410.1, from coordinate 5,460,637 downwards.
CATACAAATGGAGTGGCTTAGAGAGCATCTGACTTCCGGAGATCAGAATAATGCAGAGAAGAAAGATGTGCAGGCATGGAGATTGTGGCTAATAGTGTGATCCACACAGAGCTGTCTACATGGGTTGCTTAAGCCCCTCTCCCCATGTCAGATACCAAGCAGGTTACTCTTCTGGTTTGGTGGGATTTAATATCCTGTATCTCCTAAGGGATCACACCATCTCCCATGGATTTCCTGCTGCAGGCTGGGCTATTTGCACATCATCCATTCAGGGATGCTGAATGGAAAAATACTCTATTTCTGCAGCTTCTGCTTAATCTTTTCTCTCTGGCATTGGTAAGCATTGTCCTCATCTAGCCTTATAGGTGGATACAGCTGAAAGAGCAATAACCCAAGGGTTCATAGCCACAGGCTGAACTCTGGCTCCCTAAACCTTCTCAGCCCCTAAAGTCTGCTGTACAGTGCACCAGAAAGAGCTTTTGTTTCTGGGTAGTTTCTTGAGGAAAATGCAATAACCCATTGATATACCCCTATTTACGTAAGATCACAGTATTTATATTGGAGTTTAATGTAAAAGTGATATTGCACACAATTTATTTAAGTAACCCCTAAAAATGTCGTCTTGGAGGTGAAGTGAGAAGGAATGCATTTCTTACAAGGCTTTCTTGGGTTGGTTGTTCAGTCTTTGCATAGCTGCTCTGGGCAAGGATGGTGTTACTGTGCTCTCAGAGAGAAAACTGGAGACTTGAGTACGGCCAAGTCGTGTGAGGAAGGAGTGCAAAGTGCTTCTCTGCTTCCCAGATGATCTGGTATGAGGGCCCATGTATTTTTGGTGGTTTTCTGCTTGGAAATGGTTCCAGATGGAAAATAAAGCAGCTTTTAAATGGTAAGAGCTGTACTCCAGCATGTCTCATGAAGCTGCCTGGGGGTGCTGCAGAAAATGGTGGGGGATTTGTGGCTCTGATGAGCAGAAGACAAGTGTCAGGCAAATGGGTGGCAGCAGGCAGACAGCCACTGAGTTATTGCTGGAGAACAACAGCCAATGCAGGATGGGAAGAATGGGGACAGGCTGTCTTTCCCCGTTTATAGCCTCCTATCCAAGGATGAGCTCAGCAGAAACACCCATTTTGTCCACTCCCTTAGTGCCAGGCAATCGCAGGGTCTTGGCTGGGTATTTGGGTGTCTGATGGCTATGCATTGCTCCTGTACTTCCAGGGGTAACTGGATTGGAGAAGCCCCATACAAGACTGGCCGCCCCTGCTCTGAGTGTCCACCGAGCTATGGAGGAGGCTGTCAGAACAACCTCTGCTACAAAGGTATGTGCTGGGGAGCTTGGGAGGAAAGGCTGGAGCAAACTTAGGTCTGGAAAGTCTTAATTAGAAGCAGGCACAGCTTTGTTCACCTTTTAATTAGCCATCGTTAATACTTCAGCATCACGACACGTGGTGCTGCTGAAACCAAAAAGCCCTGAACTGCTCGAAATCTGGAGCTGGGATTCAGTGCATTTGTCCTGTGAAAATGAGAGCGAGGGCTTGGATGGGGGGAAGCTGCTCTGAGCTTACATAGGTTTGGCTTGAGAGCTCAGGCGGGATTTTGAGTGCTGGCAAGCTGCGGGTAGGAGCCATCCCGTCCTCGCGGGGTTTGTTTGGGAAGGGAATGTTCTCCAGCGCTTACCAGAGGCGATGTGGGTGGGCAGAGCTTGGCTGCCTCCCCTGCTCCTTCGGGGGCCAGGGACAGAGCGTTTTCCCTCTCTCCCCACCTTGGTTTTCATGGCTGTAAACTGAATACAGCAATTCCTGTCTCTTGGAGGAGAGGAGGGTATCGTGGACGGTTTTTCCTGACCTATGGAGTTTTCTCAGAATAGAGGTCAATAGAGAGAAAAATATTAACTCTGAAGCCTCCAGTGAAGCTGTGCTATCCCCACAGCATGCAGGATTTCCTGGGTCATGCACTGAGGGCAATTTTCTTCTCCCACGTCTTTTGCTTTGAAGACAGCTGGTCTCTGGGAAGGAGGCTGGCTCTCCATAGACCTGCCCAAAGCAAAGGCTTATTTTTCTGCCCAGTTACCTTTATTTTTAGCCTTTGGAGTTTGGAGGGAGGACCCCAGGGTGCAGCGGGGACAGGGGACAGGGTGCCCGGGTGGTACAGCAGGAGGGGGAAAGCCTTTTTGGAGCCACCATCCATCATCCCTCCACTTGCATTGTTCCTCCTCATTGCAGTGAATGGCGCATGGTTTTGGGTAGGTCTGGCCAGGCAGAATGAATTTTGCTGGCACTGTTTCCCAAATCCCTCTGCCTGGCTGCAGAAGCAGCAGTTTGTTCTCTGGTAGAGGTAAAGTGAGGGATAAATCCACTGCAGGCACTAAAGCTGGTAGATCACGCTTTGGCAGGACCCATGCTTTACTGGAGGATCATCTGAATCCATGCTCACTGGGTGCTTTGGAAAAGCAAATCCTGGTGGGAGGATAAAAGGCTTCAGCCACCTTCCCAAATAGCAGAGCCTCTTTTTACATGTACCCATCAGCAAATCTGTGTTTCCCTCCAGAGAGAAGGAGCTGTATGTGAAACAGAAGAAATAGGAGCGCTTTCTTTACAAATTAGAGGAGATAATTTCAAATCCTCACTGTAAGATGCTATAAATGCTACTTCATGCACAAAGGAGCAATCTCTGCTCCCAGTGTTGCATCTGCCCTGTCAATAGCCCTGTGCTGCATTTAATGGGCGTTTTTGAGCTTCCAATTATTTAAAAGCAGGTCCTCATTAAACTATATCACCTCCCTCACAATAGGGACATGTCAGACATCCCCAACAATGTGAACACACTGTAACTCTTATTTTGATCCCCTCTTCTCCCCAGATTACCGCTACGAAGATCCCATCATCACTGAGACGGATGAGACGAACGAAGTGGAGATTTCACAGGTTGCAGAGCAGAAGCCGGTGCGATTCAACCTTCCAGAAAGCAAGGGCAACAAACCTACCAAGCCCAAGAAAGTCATCCCAGAGTCCTACATGAGTAAGACAGCCTCTCTTTTCATCATCTCTAAAATACCTCTATGAGAAGAGGTGTAGAATGTCATGAGGACTTTGAAAGAAGTGGTCTAGCATGAGACGTCCTTGCCCATGGCAGGGGGTTGGAACTGGATGATCTTAAGGTCCTTTCCAACCCAAACCCTTCTATGATTCTATGAGGAGGCTCAGGGAAAATTAACTGGGAGGATGTTTGAGGGAAGGGGAAGGAAATCTATGTGAAAATTCAGTCTTCATTACAGCAGAAGCCATCCAGAAACAGGAAGCAAAGCTTTCAAGAGCCAGTTGTGGCTTCTGCATGTTATCTACAATAGCTATTTGTTCTGTTGAGCCATCTCGAGGAGGTATCAATGAAGCAAAGGTTTTCCCATCCGTAATCAATTTAGGACATACTGGTTTTATTTCCCGTTTGCAATACTTCACTACTACAGCTACACCCATTTCAGCTTTTCTGGGTTTTTTTTTGTTTTGTTTCCTTTTTATTTCTTGTTTGAGAAGATTTCTGAAGTTATCTGGTAGTACTTCCTCACTTATTTTCTACCTGCAGTTAATTAAAAGAGGCTTATTGTAAAAACAAGGTGAGGCAAGCCAATGCATCCTTTTCAAGTCTATCTTCCGGCATCTCAGGACTCTGTAATTAAACAGAGTATAAGAGCTCTGGCTTGCAGACCTCAGGCTGTAAATCAAAGCCTTCAGCTGTCAGGTGTTTCTTCCTTGCTAATATTTCCAAAGACACCTGTCTCAGGTGAAGGGCTAAAGAGACACAAAATGCTCCAGGCTGGGTTGTTCCATGCTAAGGTTTTACTGTGCTGCACCAAAGACCTCCAGGGAAGATTCGTGGTAGTTGCTCATCTCTGTAGCTTCAGAGCAGCCTCTTTGCTTTCTAAATTACTTACGTATTTCTTGTTTTCTCTTCAGCACAAGTCATAACATGTGAGACCAAGATGAGAGATAAATGCAGAGGCTCAACATGCAACAGGTAGGGTTTTATTGATACATCTTGGAGCACTACCGAAAAAAGTGGCTTGAAAATTGCCCAGTTTTTGCAAACATAAGATATGTAAATGTTTTGTGACTATCTAGGTAGATCTCTTAAAAAATACAGCCTTCAGCCAAGCCTAGCAATAAGGTGACTCAGTTTTTCACTCAGCCACGATGACCCACAGTTTCAGGTATCCAAAATCAGTTAATGAATTTTGGCAGTGTCCCTTTTTGAGCCTTTTTCATGCATTCCACTGCTGTCCAAGCCAGATCCATAATTCATGGCTGGTTCCCTCCCAGCCAGTCAAGAACTTCTGGTTAAGGTTTCTGCAAAGAACAGGACAGTTTATCACTTGGAGAAAACCCAAATCCACAGAATCTAAATATTGGTCAGGATTTTAAGGAGGGTGGAGAAACTGTTTTAAAAAGTAGCTATTTTGCAATATTGTTTTTAAATGAAGAGTTACGTGAAATGAATGGAATGACTATTAAATGAAATAGAGTCAAAGTCTGTTTTTCTTGAATTGTTTTTTCGCCACCCTCAAAGATATATATCTTTACTAGGTATTTGTGCCCAGCTGGCTGCTTGTACAGTAAGGGAAAGATCTTTGGAACATTTTATTATGAAAGTGTAAGTACCTTTTAATAGCTCATAGATGTAATTTGTGAGGAGTTAGTGGTAATAACAGAAATGGGAAATGCCAACAATTCTAGTATTATTTGGCTTTTCGTGTTCTCCAATTGTGGTGCTGTAAAATGGTGCTAATAAAGATTATCTGTGTTTTCCTCATCTTAGCAACGAAAGAAAGAGCAGTCTGGAAAGGCAAAGTGATTCCAGACGTGATTTTATGCCCTTAATTTGTAATGAAACCCATGGAAAGTGAGGGATGGGGATCAATAGACAAGTCTTACAAAGATCTCTTCTTTAGTGTGGGCAGCTGTCATGATTAACAGAAACTTTATACGAAAAACACCACTAAATGTTGTAACTAAATAATATTTTGGGCAGATTTCTTGGATCTTGAATTAGCAGGATAATTTATAAATAAATCATGGAACTGTTTTCCCATCAAAATTACTTTTGGGGTGAAGATAAAAGGGGGTTTGTGTAAAAGCATGTTTGCTTTCCCCATTCTCGCTGTTGGTGCATGACTGCATCGCCCATGATACATCTTTGCCCTGAAACTTCTGTGATTGCAGACAGCCACCTCATCCAAGTGGTTTCAGCATAAATATTTTGGGTTTGAATATTTTCTTGAGAGCTGGAAATATTTCATACTGGTCACTTATTTCCAATGCTGCTTTTCTTCTAAATTGTATCTAAATGTCAGGTTTTGTTATTCAAAAAAAGCTTGCCATTCAACCAGGCTGTGCTTAAAATAATAGCAATAATAAAAAAAGAATAAGGCTGTGTTGGGAGAGTAAGATTTAATAACCAGATTCCAAAGGGCTGTACTCAGCTTATTTTCCATTTGGCACTTTGGTGGTGGTTTCATTTCTTCTTCATTTTTTTTGCACAGCGGTTGGTCAGCGTTTCTCTGTGAATGAGATTAGTTCACATACTGTTTGTGTTTGTGCTCTTGTCAGTCATCAAGCATCTGTCGTGCTGCAATTCATTACGGCATCTTGGATAATAAAGGAGGGCTGGTTGATATCACGAGGAAAGGGAGGACACCGGCTTTCGTGAAGTCTACGCGGAATGGCGTGGAGTCATTTAGGTACTACCTTCACAAAAAAGTTTTTGTATTTGCTTTAAATATAAGCAGATGTTCAGTCATCTTTTTACTCAAATGTAGATACAGTGATCGAGTAATTCTGGTATGCTCATGTTTTTAATAAATGTCTGTCTTTGTTTGCTTTTTTTCAGGAAAAGCAAGCCTTCGAATGCATTCATGGTTTCCAAAGTCACAAGTAAGTTTTAACAGCTAATAACAAAGCTTTTTTGCTAGTTTTAGGGGATACTTCAAATCATTATTCCTTACCGTGCTCTTTTTCATTTTAAGTGGTCATGTCAAATGGTTCAGCACCAAAACTAGTCCATAGACTCGTGATCCATCCCTGAGTGTAGGCAATTCCACCAACCACCTCATTTATCTGTAGGGATCTCAGAGGAGAGTACAGAGAAAGGTGCTAATGGGCCATTTCCAGCAGCATCTCCTGGTCATCACCAGTTGGTCCAAATATCAGCTGCAGTGTCACAGGCTGCTGATAGCAAAGAGATAGAAGATGGTGCATCCTTGTGTGAAAGCTTCAGCCTAGGGTGAACACTACAAAAACTCAAAAAGATAGTACCTAGTCTAAAAGTGCAGTAGTATAATGAAACATGTAATACATACATAAGTAGTTTATAGCAGTGAGTCATCATATTTATGATAAACATATGAACAAATATTGTGGAGCTCTACTTTTTAAACAATTCCCACTTTCTGAATATCTTCGGATAATGCCTCTTCCTCCTACATGTAAACAACACTTTGATTAGATCCACTTGAACTGCTTTCAGGAAAAACTGTAGCTGTTGGGTTATTTGAATTATGTGTCTGGAGCTAAATACACCGCTCTGTGTATCAGCTGCTTTTTCTTTTGAAAGCTGTGACCTTTTTAAGGCCACACTGTAGTATGGTAGCAGGATTTCTGCTGGAGGGCTGGTCAGCACTCTCCTGGATGCATGCCACTGGTAGAGGAGAGAGCAGCTTTCCTCCTGGTGCCCTCAGCTGGACATGAGGCTCACCATATGTATTGCGTGACTGACTTGTCTTTTCTGCAGATGTCTGAGCTATTTATTAGGTCTAGTGATTTGCCTTTCCATATTTATCCCTGCAGCACAGACGCTGGATTGCTATACTACCGTAGCTGAGCTGTGCCAGTTCAAAAAGCCGGCAACCCATTGCCCAAGGTAACACAAGGCCACTTATGCTCCGCTTAAACCTGCTCTGCTCTGAGGAGGGGCAGCTGAATGGAGGATGCTGCAGTCCCAGATCTGAGGGCTAGTGGGAATGGAGCTGGTTTTACCATAAACCAGAAGAGTGGGTTGGGAATGGTGTGCTTCCTCCTGCCATTGCGCTTTTCTTGGCACCTCAATAGAAAATTCACATTAAATTTTCAGACCATTTCATTAACATGTAAGCCAGGCTGTGAGATCCCATTTCAATACACCCATATGTATAAGCATGCAACTTAGCACTCTGTCTTTGTTCTCCACCACTTCCTGGTTTTTGGATTTGGTTTTCCTTTCTGCTTTAGAGTATGGGAGATGTTTGCTCTAGAAAGCTGCCTCGTGCAGGTATAAGTAGTGAACACAAACACATGCAAGTAATTACACACACAACATTGTGCAAAAAGATAAGTACTCCCCTTTAAAAATGTAATAAAAGACCAACCCGTCTTCTACTGGTCTAAACCCCTGTATTTGGAGTTCTGCAGTAACTACCAAATGTCATCTAAGGGGAACAGATAATTAAATTCACTGTTGCCACCTGCAGACCAGATGCGGGCACTTGAAGCCTCCCAAGAATGCAGCTTGCTTTCCTGTTGAGCCTTGATATAGAGAATAAATATGAATAAATTGTTTTCTAGGATTTATTGCCCAGCCCACTGTAAGGACGAGCCATCGTACTGGGCACCGGTGTTTGGCACAAACGTTTATGCAGATGTGAGTATGCTCCTTGCCCTGATGCCCCTGTGTTATAATGGTGTATTGCAGAGCCAGGGTCACGCTGTGATTTAGGGAAGAAAATCAAACTCTCTGTGGTCATTGCAATGTGCGGATGAAGGAAGGAGCACCAACAGCTATACCACCAGGCTGAGGTCAACAGGCTTGGGCAGCCCTTCCACTCTTCAACACTGACTTATTCTTAAGGATCTGGGCAAATCACTTGACTGCTCCATGCCTAATGGGCTTATGGCTATGAAACCAAGGTAGTGCTTGTCCATCTTTGCGAAGTTTTTTAGTATCTACATATGAGCCCTAAAGGGCTTTTATTATATATTGCCACACTATATTACTTGACAAAAATAGGCTTCCTTCCACCTCTCCTGTCCTCCTCTTTCTGGGAGCTGAACAACGTTTTTGAGCAGTTGGGATGCAGCACAGATCAGTGGAAGGAAAGCATGCGAGTTGGTTTTATTGGTTTGTTTTTCTAAACTCTGCTTGTGGGGATGGGCAGAGACTTCACGCTTAAACTCGGCAAAGAGTAATTTTTTTGAAATCTCTTAATATTAGGCCTCCAAAAAGTGGGTTTTGACATTTTTCCAATTCTGGGTGTCTCTTTTTGTTTTGTTTTTCCCTTTTTTCTTTCTTTTTTTCAGTGGAGATTGTGTTTAGAAACGCCAGCTCCCAGGCTCGTGTGTAGCCTGTAGGAACGTGCTTTTTGAAGGCCTGGGGGAAGCAGCTGGCAGATTGCGGACCCCCAGCTTGGGGTCACCATGGAGCTTTGCAGACTCATGAGAAAAGAACATCCTGCAGAAATCAGGCAATAATTTGGGGCAAGCAATTTTAAAAGCAATTTAAAAAACAAAACCAAGCTATTTCTTATTTTACTTGAGACCAATTTCTTTAAAGGTAGAGCTGTACAAACATGTTAGCCTGGACTAGCTCACATGCAAATTCATCAGGCAGCTGCCACCCTGCGGTACTTGCCTCTGTTCATGCTCAGACATGCAGGAAATGGGAAATAACTTTCTCTTTTCTACTGAGGACAAAACTACCTCAGATTACCCCCAAAAGAGCATGGCCTGTGATTACAAATGTATTAGGCTGAGGACCAGTATCCCAGGCTGGCACTGTTTCCTGATTTGTACTGACGCAAAAGGATTAGTGTCCCCTAATGAATCGCAAGCTCCTACCATACCCCCTGGGTACTGTTTCATAAATGGGGGCATGGACTGTGATTTGGGAGAAAAGTAAAATAGAAAAAGTATTTGGCCTTTTTCTGGAAGGTTTGGTTAACTTTTTTCTGGACTGCTGTACTAATTGATGTGGATGTAATAAGGAAAGCATTTAGGTTTTTATGATAGTGAAAGGTTGGTAGCAAAGCAGGTTGAACCAGTTGGAAAAAAAAAAGAGTTTGAAGTGGCTGTGAAACATGCTGGAAAGGGAGAGGTATTGATGCTGAGAAATGCCCGGGCTGGAAAGCTGAGAGGAACACACAATGCTGAGCAGGGAGAATTTGGACAAAGGCTGTGCAGGATGCTGTCCAGGAGGGGATGCTGTGAATTAACCTGAGCCTGCAGCTGAGGAATGATTAAAACAGGCAATAAGCTGGATTTGACAAGTGCTAGCCTTCTGAGAGGTCTCTGTGGCTTCATATGTAGAGTGGCACCTCTATGGCCCTGGAGAGACTTGTGCTCTATGTCTTCTTACATGAGTTATCTAACAGAAAATGAAGCATTTTGCCCCATTTCCTGGCTGCGCTCCTGCAAGGTGCCCTCTTGCCTTTTAGCACCTTTTCTAAAGCATGGACCTGCTAAATGCTCCTGATAGTCCAAGCTGTGATGACAAAATGCTTTGTCAGTCTCTGTAATTACATGATTCACTCCACTTTTGGCCTGAGGTAGCATTCACATTGCGTGATCCCAGGAAGGCGTGTGAAAGTTTGTTTTGCTGTGAAGAACAAAGCTATTACATGAAGAATTAGCAGTTCTTTGTGGCATAGTTCTGATTTTTATTCAAGGGTGCATAGGAGCTGCTATCTTGGTTTGTGTTAAGATCTTTACCCATTTTAAATGCATTCTGATCAAGTATTTTTTTAATCATCATTATAAAAATACCTTGTATTGCGTGCTTATAAGATTATCTCCTGGGTACTCATGGTGTCTTAAAGCACAAAGATATTGGAAAGCAGTGCAGGAAATTTTTCATGGTGAAATAAGTAAGACTGGAGCAGGGATGTAGAGGAATCTTAAACCTGGGGGTAAATGAACAAAGTGCAAGAAAATATGCTACAGCAAAAGTTGATGCCCATATCCGAGATCTTTCCATTGAATGGCATTATACTTCTGAGAACAGAATTGCTACCTGCATACAGGGTTTGCAGATTGAAGCAGCATGGGGGGAACACATCCAGCATCTCCACCGTGCTGAAATTAGTAGTGAGAAGCAGTGGCTGGGGAATGAAAGATTTGTTGCCTCTTTTCCCTGGTGGCACATTGCAGCAAAGCTCTTTATACTGCCATGTAAATGGGAGGGGGGGAAATTAAAACCCTAATAATCTATGAACACATGATTTTGCCTAGGAAATAAAACTCAGCTCTTGCTAATGTGGGCAGGACCATTTCTGGGGTGATACTGGAGCTCTGTCTTGATAAAAGGGTCTTTATCAAAGCTGTAAAAGAGCTTTTAAATTTCACAAGACACTTGACACTCTGCCTGGCTCCTGGTGTGCCATAAGACTGTAAGGGAAACCCATCCCTATTCACTGCTCGGGAGCCAAGAGAGAAAACAACCTGAAGGTAAGGTCTTTTGTCCACAGTTGTGCAGTAATTAGTTGGAGGAGGATAGATCACCTACATAAGGAGGCAGGTGTTTATCATCAGGGCAAAACAAGTTGGGTGGCTCAGCTCTCAGGAAATATGCAACTTAATGATTAAACCAGTCACCCTAATGAGGAAATTGTTGGTGATTAAACTCAGTCACAGACTATTGCTAATCGCCCACTATAAAAACTATTGTCATTTTTTGGGGTATACCTCAGAGTCCACTTCATCAGGAAATGCTTCCAGAGCATCCCAAGGGGCTATGACATGGAAAGCCCTTGTGCTGTCCATTCAGCTGTTGTACTTCTGAATTTGAGGGGAAGGCCTTATTCTTGTAATGCCTTATCCTCCCAAAGCTCTGCAATCAATTCATCAAAGAGAGGCCTGGCCTGGGATGTGAGAGGGCTGTAATCCAACAGAGATAAGAGGAGGTTTGGAGAAAAGCAATAAAAATCCTGTTGGTCAAAGCTTTGAGTAAGCAGCAGAACAGCAAGTCCTGGAAACAAACAGGAATGCCTTGAAAAGAACATAGGATGTCTCCCAGTGGAGAGTGTTGCAAATTGATTCAGGACAGTTTAATTTTATGAGCCTATTTTAGATTTACAGATTTCCCACCACATACTAGGGCGAATTCACAGCATATCTTCCAAACACAGTGTTCCCTTGCTCCCTTGACCATATATAGAAGCAAAATATCAAATTGGCACTCAAAACTCAGAGACCTGCCAAGAGATAGGCCATTCAAAATGATAAATATATAGGGGACAAGGCAAACCTGCCATATATGGCTGTGAGAATGAAACAGCACAATCCGTATCATACCTACGCAACGGGAACGTTTGCCCTTGGCACTGGTTTTGTGGTACTTTGATTTTTAGTGATCAGGGAGTTTATGGGGTCTGGATTTTCACCTGCTGCAGTTCCCCATGCAAAGCTGCATTTTACTTTTTGTTATTCCAGCTTGCTGTATATAAATCTTCTAGAGAGTTAATGGCCAAGTTTATATTACGTCTCAGCCTCCTCTGCTTTTGCTCCCTGTCTTCTGGATGCTTTGGCAGCTTAGTCATCACTCGTTAGTAATTTGTGTTCCTCCAGCTCTTCTGACTCTGCATATCTTGGAGAGCAGGGTAATTGCATGATGTACAACAGAGAGGCTTTAGTCTTTTCAGAAGTGTTATTCTGCCTTCATACTTGGTGTTGTCTTATGGGATAATGCCTGTCCAAAGAACTCTCAATGGGTACAGGTTTTCTCTTTTTCCTAGAAAGAAGGATGTGAACTGTTCTGGATAATTGGTGGTCAGTTACCTCAATTCAGGAAAAGCATCTGCTTTTCAAGCAATTGGGTGAATAAACTGCTGAAGTGGCTTGTAACTAACAAAGACAGTGGTTTCTGTAGCGCAGACCCAGGAGGCACTGGCTGGAAAATTGTCCTCGATTCAGCTTTGGCCTTGGATCAACTCCTAGGTGCAGCTCTGGCATAGATGGGAGTGGTGGAAAGGCTGCTTGTTCTCTACAGTGGTGCTGGATCTTGCAGCCAGGGTTTATGATTTATATATTTTTGTATCTCCAGGCTTATGGAGATGGTAAATCTCCAGATATGCAATATAGACTGTAAGTGAAAATAATTATCTTTCAGAGCTCCAGTATCTGCAAAACTGCTGTGCATGCAGGAGTCATTCCAGATGAAAGAGGTGGTTTTGTGGATGTGATGCCTGTTGAAAAGAAGAAAAGTTATGTCGGCTCCCTAAAGAACGGAGTCCAGTCTGAGAGGTGGGATTTTTTTCCTTTGTACTTTACTCTTTTTCTCAACTGTGCATTCAGTTGTAAGTGAAAGTCAGCAGATATCAGCTAGAAAGGTTGGTGAATTAGAAGTACATGACTTAACAGTATCACTGTGAATTTTAAGACTGAAACAAATAGACCGCGTTGTCTTGCTCTTACCTTCCACAAGCAAGGAGCTGCTTTCACATTGGTGTGAAATGTATGAAATATTGTTAAGTTTTGGTTTATTTTATTATGGTATGAGTACATATTAATACCTTTTGGGGTGTGTTAAACATGTTAAAAGATAAACATGGGTATTTCAGCCTGGATCATGCTTTGACCCTTATAATTGTGATTTCCAGTTAAATTTAAGGTGTGGGATGCATTCGTATTTGTTATGTAGTTCCCTTTCTTCTCTTTGAAAGAAGCATGGGTAAATTAACCTCTTAAGAGGTGATCAAACAGTTTTTGAAAATGGATTTGCCACCCTTATAATTTTTTTGTAGTTTCTTTTGGGACAGACTTGGTGGTTTCAGTGAACAGTTGCAAATCAGTACTTCCATAACCCTGCAACTCCGGATGAAGGCAAAGGTCAAGTCTCAGTTCATTTAGACCTTTCTAATCTGAAACTTCAGTTTTAGTCCGTGGTGCATTTTATCAGGCATTGATGTGAAGTACTGATTTCTCTGAGCTATCTTTGCAAACATAGAATTTTTCCACTATTATGGGGGGTTTTGGTCACTACTAACACGGCGCTCTCTGTTCTGTGTAGTTCCTCTTTTATAACTATGATAAGAAATCCATACAAGTTTGCTGGTTTTATTCTAATACTGGATAACCAAGAATGCTGTAAAGCATCTCAGAAAATAAAAATGGACCAAGATAGGAAAGCTATAGGCGTTAAATCTGGGCTGCTTTAGTGTAAATCTGTCAGGGTCAGCGTTTTGTAGTTCTGTGATTTGCAATCTGGTAGATTGGATTTAGATGGCAAACCTCCTGCTCATGAGTTTTCTTCTATCACTGTCTTGCTTTCACTTATCTTGTATACTAACAGACAGCTTTATACTTGGATGGCAAACTCTGCCCTAGCTAAGAATAAACTCTACTGCTAGCACTGACATGCAATATGAGCACCCGGTGCTGATCTAGGAGGTGAGGGAAACCAAAGACGTTCTCGCAGTAGGGATGAGCATGAAGATTTGGAAAATGTTATTTTCACTCAGCAATAAGGAGCACCTTCATGCTGTGAGACTCACCAGACAGTGAAATAGTTTTTCAAAGATGAAAACCTTTACCCTTGAGGACACTGGAAATAACCTTTGCTAAAGATACATACCCAAACAGGTACAGGAAAAAGTTGCTTTTAACATTCACTGAGTCTTTACCCTTGTTGGAATGTTTATTTTTGGGGAATATGAAATTTTACCCTTTTCCTGGGGTTTTGCAGCTCAGCAGGGCTGAAGAAATAAGGGCTGAGAACAGAAACAACCCCTTGTCCCCATGCACACATTCACCCTCAGCAGCTCAGTGTCAGAGCTGTTTGGGACACCTCTGCAGTTTGAGAATTAATATCCATATTTATTGTCATTTAGTGTTAGCTGATCAGTCTGCTGTCATTGCCAGCACCAGGAGACAGGCCAGACAGGCCCTGGGAACCTGCCAGCCTATTTGGCAATTTATTATGAAAACTTTCCTCTTTATGCCTGGATCTCTGCATACGGGAGCACAGTGTTCCTTGGATAAAAGCTAGCACTGTAAGAGAGGCTCTTGCTTCCCAGCTTCTTTTGTTGGTATTCACACTATAGATCTGGATTGGAAACATAAAACAAAGATGGGCTCATGGATTTGTGCATCTTCTTTTCCATCCTTAGTCTTTATTCTGCTGCTTGTACGGCCACATCAGCACAGAGCCATTGTGCTGAAGCAGTGCACCCCAAAGAAATTGGGAGTTGCCTGTATGTCTGTTGCGCTTTGGGTCCTGCAGCGCCCACATCTGGTTCATTACATGGGTTTCAGTTTTAATTTCTTCTTTTTAATTTCTTTCTTTTTCTCCAGCTTAAAGAATCCTGCGGATGGAAACGCGTTCCGGATTTTTGCTGTGAAGCAGTAAATTCCCAAGGAAGGTCCATTTCTCCTTGGGAGAGCGCTCTGTCGATCTTCAGAGACAGGAAGCCTCCTCTGACAGCATCAGCTCTGACTGTACCCTCCTTGCTGATCTCTTTCAGGGAATTAAAAAAGAAAATGGGGAAAAAAAGACAAAAAAAAAAAAAAAAAAAAAAAAAAAAGACACCAGGTTCTGACTCAGCTGTTCGCATCTCATCACACCCGTTCAGCGTTGTATCTTTCTGTGTTTTTGTTTCTCTAGGGGCATTCAGCAATGATAAACTGTTCTAACTTTCAATTTACAAGAGGTGTGCTACACAGAACGACAGTAGCTTAATGTATGGCAGATGTAGGTATCTTGACCTGGCCTTGGATGACATTTTTAAGGTGTGATGCATCTACTGCAACTGGTGTGAGGATGTGCACACTGCTGAGCAGACTTGGAAGTGAGTGACTATCCAGGTGCTGGATCCTTTGAAATGAGAAGCTGTTTGAAAAGTCGCATCCTTTGGGGAGAGGCTGGGCTTTGATAGAGTGGTTTTGTGTATGTATGATGTTTTGTGTGCAACAGAAGAGAAAATTTGGTCTTTTCCCAATGAGGTGGCATGCATCAGCGCTGCTGGGGCATCACGCTAGGCTATGTTGTATGATTGTGTCATGTTTGGGGGAGATGATGATCTTGTCGGTTGGACATCAAGGTTTTTTGGGGATATTAGTAGGGTGTGAAATGGTGGCAGAGAGCCTTGATGCAGAAAATGAGGCCACCAGATAATCAAAACAGCAAGTTTAGTGTTTGCTGGTCAAACATTCACAAGTATTTTGCAAGTCTGGCAACCTATGAGAAGTCAGTGAATTGGGGCTCCTGTGCTGGCACATCTCATCCTATACTACACACCATTTCACATAAAATTTCAGTTAAATGCAGTGTATTGTTTTATACAGCAGTGCTGGTTGTTTTATCTGTAGTAGTTAAGTAGTGATAAAGTTAATCTTATTTCTGCTAGGAATGGTTGCAGCTGTAGGAAGAATTTTCACTTCACCTTTGTGAAGCTTTTTGTGGTGTGTGCAGTTCTGAGACTCTGAAGTTATGACATAAATTGAGTTAGATTAACTTTTCCCTTGCAATTTGTGAAACCAACAGTTCCCCACTGTCAGTGTAAATACTATACCAAAGAGCATTTGATACCCAGGATGATAAGTTTTGCATAGCCCAGATGTGTTATAATTATGTTATTTCATATTTTGTTATTTACATCTCAACATGCACCCAACTGCATTCCAAAGCCAAGAGAAGAGCCTAGTATGACTTGCTCTATTAAGTCTGGAGAGTATTCTCTGCTTTATATTGGAAATGAATTTTTACAATTGGTCTAAACACAAATCTGGTTGTAACTTCACTAGTCATAAGAAGGCAACTTAATCCTTCAGTTCTTGTTAATGCATAATCCTTCTGCTTAATAACTTAATTGTAATATTTTATAACAAAAGAGAAAATATTACTGTCAATTTGGCAAATGTCTCATAGCTGCTCTTATGCTCAGGTCATGTTTGTTTTAATCTAGACAGATATACAAGCCATCTCTTCAAGCTCTTTCAAAACACAGATCAAAAATGTTCATATAATTAAGCACATCTTTAATTCTGTAAACACCATGAAATCAGCAAGGAAATTGCATTTATCACTCAGTTTGTCTCACCATTGGGGTTTCTTTCTCTGTGAAATCTGAATTTGGAAAGAGACCTTTTGTAAAAGCTGCTTTGCATCGTCTCCAAAAGTGCTGCATAGAAAACCTAGCTTTGTGGGGGATAGAAAGAAACGACTCTGTGTGTTGTCTTTGTTTATATAGTTTATATAGTATCGTCTTTCAAGATGTATCGTATTTGCTTTAGATAGGAAAACTGAACTATTTCTTTCTTACTAGGTAAATTGGTGTTAAAAACAGCTGGAACATATCTTAGAAAAGCTGCTGGTTGGAAGCATTTGAGATCTTGGCAGTGAGATAAGGCTTTCCCTGTGTCTGCCCACTGTGAATAATTACGCTATACATGGTCTGGTTCAAGCCCATTACATACTGCCGCATGAACCTAGGACCATAGTGGGCCAAATGGTAGCCACAGTGCTATCGAATTGGAAAGAGTAAGAGATGCAACCAGGTATTTTTCACAGGGACTGCAAGAGCACATAAACACCTGATGCTAACATATGATCCCACCTCTAACATGCTGTCGGTGATAAATTACGTGTACTCTGAAATGATGGAAAGAAATGTGAGGGCTCTTGCAGAAAAGCCCAGGAGATTATTGTGAGCACATAAAAATCCAAGCAGCTTGGGATATATCTACCTGATGAGAAGGGGGTGAGGTAAGAATCATTATTCCAACAGAAATATCCTAAAATGCATAATTCAAGTTACAATTGCATATTTTTAACTTCAGCCAACTGGTTTGGATTTTTAGAAACTGTTGTTAATTTAAGTTTGTATCTGTTTATTTTTATATCTGTTGCACAAAAGAGAAATTGTGACCTTACTACACAAATATTATTCGAGGTCCTGGGTGCTATTAGTTTAAACATACCTCCACCAGAATTAGGGGCGATCAGGTCCTCCAAGGCAGTCATGATATATCAATTACTTGCAATCATGTGTGCTAGCTATTCATTTATAGGTGGGACAGTACCAGTTTTTAGCCAAATATTTACTGATTTTATTTCTGATACCAAAACATTTCTCAGCCTAATATATTTCAATGCAGCTTTAAGGTGCAGCATGACTTTGTATCATCAGATCCATTTCCTGCTTAGATGCCAGCCCAGCAGATAAGTAAGAACATGGCAACTTGAAGCATCCAGGCATAGCCATACTGGTGAAACCTCTGGCAAAGCCAATGGTGCCTGGTTGTTCTCTTCCAAGGAATTTAGTTTTGAAGCCAAGCCTGCCAGTGCAGACACTGCCATTGCAGAGCATCTGGCTCAGCATAGACAGCTTCCAGTACACAGAACCAATGCAAAAGCTGAAGCATGGTGCTTCCCCAGCTGCCAGTGTCCTGTCAGGTTCTTTGGCTCCCTTAATATCTTCATTTTAAGATGTTCAGCCAACTCCTGATTGAGGAGTCTCCACTTGGTTGGTTGTGCAGTCTAAATATTTAGGGCCAGTTCATAGAGTTGCTTTTCTTTTTTTCTATGAAAAATGATGTATTTTACTTCCTATGTGTAAAAGTTTCTTGTAAATTTTTATGTACTTTTGCATGTTTTTCAGGGGGCCGTGTGTTTATAAACTACATTTTTTTTTTCTAAATGCAGAATTGTAAAATATCTTTCCCTTTCCCCTCCATTTTCTTTTGATTTCTGAATTATTTGTGAAATAAAACCTTTCCAGAATGATTGTTTCACTTGTCTTTAATGCTCAGCCAGAGCTAGGGTTGTATACAAAAGATCTATTTGGGATTACTCCTGGGGACTCGAGTATCCCTTGGAGAGCCCAAGCAAGATTGGGATGTGCAGAGTCTGTTCCTGCAGATTCTGTTCCATGGGCAAATAAATAAAACTACCCAGTGCCCAGGCACTAAAAGTCAACCTTTACCCCATCAAGAATAAGAAGTATCCTTTCCTGAAACATCCTGAGAGTAAGGGAAAATCAGTGTCTGCCTTTAAGTCCCTGCAATGAATCATAGAATCATAGAATAGTTAGGGCTGGAAAGGACCTTAAGATCATCCAGTTCCAACCCCCCTGCCAGGGGCAGGGACACCTCCCACTAAACCATGACACCCAAGGCTCTGTCCAATCCAGCCTTGAACACCGCCAGCGATGGAGCATTCACAGCTTCCCTGGGTATCCCATTCCAGTGATGAATGTTGGAAAAAGTGCTTAATGAAGTTGTGCTGCAAAATACAACTGAGATGAACTCCTCCTAACTCGACCAGGCTGTTGTTAAATATACCCTTAATTTTTTGAAGTCAAAAGTACACATTTTATTTATTTTTTTAATTTATTTTCCAATTCCCCTTAAAATTTTCTCCAAGCTCATCCTTGCCAATAACACCATAAATCAAACCAAATTGTTTCATGGTAATTCAACACCATCTTGGTTAAAGGAGCAACCATGGCAATGAGTTTTACAACTCAGCCTCCAAGCATTGAGCACCAGACGGCTTTTAACCAAAAATGGGGACTGAGCCGTGGGACAGAGTCCTGACTGACAAGTAGGCCATGAAATTTTATGTGTTCCATTCCAAGAAAATCAACATAAAATACAAAGATGTTTGCATTACTCTTAAGCTGGCCTCATACAGTTACGTTTGAACAGTATGTGATTGTAAAACTCAAACAAAGGACTTACAAGATGGCATCTTTATTCTTCTGGCAGTGATTTCTGCAATTACAAGATGCACATCTGAACTTGCTAATGTCCAGTTTGTGCTTGCTTCCCCCATTCTCACTGACGCAAAAATACCTCCTCTACTGAAAGTATTGGGGAGATTTTCACAAGCAAAGCTTAAAAGTAAGCAGGGAAGAACATTCATAGTAATGCTCATGGTCATGGTGAGGCTACTTAGACCATCCTATTAATTGTAAGAGTTACTTGAGTTTCTATTTGTTGGTGCTACAAAATGCCCCAAAATACTCTGTCAAAATTTAGGTCCTTGTTGGCCTAGAGAGAAAAATAGGGTAACACCTAAAATTTAAAGCTGACATTCCTATTTTTTGTGCTAGCTTCTGACCTTTTGATGATAGCTCTGGTTTTGTGAACTGTTGTTTCCTCCTGCTCAAGCCATGTCCCTTATACTATGCTTGTCAGCAAGAAAATGGCGAACTAAAAGAAGTGCTGCATGAGAACAACATTGCACACAAAGCTGCGTCTTCTTTCTGGAGAACAGGAATGCAGATTAGGTAAATGAGGACCGAGAGCACAACTCCAAGAGGTAAGAGCAAGACTGATTTACCCTCCCCAGCTGGGGGTGTGATTCAGATTCATGCTTTAGTGGAGAGAACATGAAAACTGGAAGGTTGAACAAGAGTAGAGAGGAAAGGAAATAGAAACCCGTGTGGGCCTGAATAAGGGTAGCAGTCTACAAAAGGGCAGATCTGATAACCTTGTTTTCCTGCTGCTGATAATCCTCTGCGATCAGCAAGCTGCAGGACTCTGCCTGCTCACTGTTTAGGGAAAAGGTCTTGTTGCTTGTTGCTCTGCCTTCTGCTGCCTGCTCCTCACTCCATGCTGAGCTCATCAGAGGCTATGTATAGCTTGGGCAAGCCTTGGGATGGGTGTTCTTCCAAAAACCCACATTCTTTTATAGGATGCACCTGAGCAATGTTTTCAAAGCCATTTTACAAACGAGAGGGTTGGCTCTCATTTATACTAAGGACTTACTTTAAGGCACTTAGAAGACATTTATGCCACTTTAGGGTGTGGACAGAGCAGTGTAAAGAAGCCTCAGTGCAAACAGAAACCACCCTTATATCTTGTTGACAGTGGTTAAAATAGGGTTATGGAGTTAAATCAACAGACAAGGTCTCCCTTATGTAGTGCTCTTCTCTGCAGTGTTTGCTCCTCTCTCTTCATCCCATGTGAGCAGGCAAGGACTATATGCAGTTTCCTTCATCCTCTGCTGCATAGCTGAGCACATCACAGGCTATTAAGTGTCAAATTGAATGCAAGGATATTTATAGCGGGCTAAAAGTCAAGAGGCTCAGGTGGAATATTATAGCTGGAAGCAGAAAGAGAAGGGAGCACAGGCTTGCAAAATAAATTTGGTGCCTCAGAGTGCCTTCCAAGTGTTTCTTCTCTCAGGTTTGGGGCTCCCCTGCACTAGGGGCTGTTCATGACCATGACTACGAGAGAGGGACGACACTGATATTTCTAAGTTTTGTTTTGTTTTTCAGTAGCTGCTTCAAGGCTTGACTCTGCACATCTTTCTTTTGCATTTTTGAAAGCTTAAGAAAATACCATCTATGAACTCTGCCAAGGGGCCATAGGACAAGTTCGACAGAAACAAATCTTAAACGCAGCCTAATTTCTTTCTATACCAGCTTAATAGGCTTTGTGAGGTGAAAAAAGGAAAGAGTAAAACCCAGTACAGATTGACTGTAGGAGGGTTTTTGGTATCATCTCACTTGACATGCTCAAAAAAAAACATGGTTTAGATGGATGCAAGGGTCTCCAAAACTGCACCAGTAACTCTGTTGGAAGTTGGAGAAACGGTCTGCAAAAATGGGAAGGGAAGAATATAAGGGATAATAACAGATGGAGAAGAGCCAATAAGGCAGTAACTTGGCACAACTGAGATTAAAAAGTCAGAATCATCACACTGTTTCTGGGGAGATAAATGTCATTTCTGATGTGCAAAGAGGGACAACGTCTGAAGACATGTGAGAAACCTTTCAGCTTCCCTTCACTCTGTTAAGGTCCCTGTGATGCCTGGATCTGCACGTACTGCCCAAAAAGTATATAACCAGCTATGGGCAGTCCAGGAGGAAGCAAAAAGAGGAACCAATGAGACAAATCAATCCCTGAGAAAGGAAGAAGGATCCTTGGAATAAAGATCTGGAATGGTGCACAGTCATGGACTTGCATTGTCCCATATTTGATACATAGAAAGACCCTCCAGTAGAAGTGGCTTAGGTAAAGGTGTGCAGCATCATGCTAGTATGGTTTGAGATAACAGAAAGTAACCATTGCTATCCCAACTGTTGTTCACATTTATTTCCCCTGTAGGTGTTTCATCAGACAAATGAAGGCCATGGGACTTGGTGGTGGGTTTGCAGGTGGACCCACAGATCTCCTACCATATCTGAGGAAACGCACAGGAGAGAGCCCTGGAAAAATTCAGATCTGAAATGCTAGCAAGGGGTGATTTAGACCACCCCCCTGGGGATGTCACTGAGCAGAGTAACGCAAACTGAGCGTTGGCTCTTGGACAGCAGCATGAACTGCTGAAATGCAGAAGAGGCATCTGGTACCAGTGCCAGGCATGCAGCACGATCCGAGGACAGGGTTTGGTGGGAAGATTGAGGGAGACCATGGAAACTTTTTCATCTGCAGAGTCATGAAACAATCTCAGGCGTCTGAGGGCAGCTGGCCAGCTCAGCAGGCTGTGTTTGCCTTTCCAAATACATGAGTGAAGTCAGGCTGGCTTAAACTGTTACAGCAAAGCAGACGCACAGAGCTAAGAAGCCTACTGCTGGTCAGTGCTTTTCTGGGGAACAGCTTCTTTATTAGGAGGTGATGATTTTTGTATATCCAAAGCACTAAACTGGAACTTGTTTGGACACCAACCATTTTAACGAGAGCACTAAAGTCATGAAAACACTTGAGCTTTGATAAGCTGAGTCTAGACCAAGAAAAGGACTTTAAAAGCCAGCTCCAGTTGATGTGTATAGCTCGGGATGCAGTTCCAGCAAATGCTTGTGATCCGGTTTTGAGGATAGTTACTGGAAAAGTGGTCAAACCCTGGCCTATCTGCCATGTGCAGGTGAGGGCTTAGTATGGAGGGGTCCCCAGCCCCACCACGGGGTGTCCCACACTGACGCAAGAGAAACTCGTGTGAGGTCTCTGCTCTTCTCTTGTATAATCCATGACTTCAGATAAAATTAATGCCAAGTGCCCAAAAAAGGGATTGTGTGTGCTCTCTAGCAGCCTTTTCCCGTAATCTGAACACAGCGTTCGACTGTGAGTTTTGCCAGTAAAAGAGAGGTTTTTCCTCTGCCTTGAGATCCAGATTTAAAATTAGCTGCATCTCAGCAGAGCCATCAGCAGTGATCCCTGCCAGTCTCAGTGCTTGGTGTTAGAGGTTCAGTGCCATAAAAGAGAGCAGCAGCCCAGTTTAAACAGTGACCAGAAAAGTTTGTTCAGGGTGGGCTCCCTGGCCGTTAACAACAGGAGCCTCCATTAGTTCCTACATTGAGAAAACCAGTCAAACTTTACAAAAATACTTCTTAAAGTAAATATTAGTGAGTCACAGATACTAAATATTAATAATTCATACATTGTGAACAGAAATATTAGCAGGATCTGTAAAGCAGGTATTTTTTATGTGCAACATTACAGAATTGGGTATGTGTTCCTCTCTGGGGTGTTTTTTGTCTTGTGTATGCCAGCCTTTCACGTCTGAGATGCAGGCTTGGAGCTGCTCTGAGGTCTTGGTCAGTGAAGCCAGTTGGTGTCTAAGTCCCAGGAGGGAACAGATTGCCTGGAAGGGACCCAAGCAGGAACGGTGTTGAGCAGCGCTTCCCATCCAGGGAAGTAGTGGGGCAGTCCTGGGGAGCTGGAGGGTTTGACTCCATACTTCACGATATATGAGGGGGTTTGTTTCATTGCCAGGCTGATCTCTGGGAAAAAAAAGATCAACCCAAACCCAACCACATTTATGCAAAGTTCATGCAACCACCCAATCCTCTAAAGTGCTTTTGTTGCACTGAGAAGCAAAGCAGAGAGGGAGCCACCCCTCATTCTTCTGGCTAGGCAGTTTCACGTGCGAAGTGGTTTTGCTGATCAAAATTACAAAAAAATCAAAAATCAGTTTTAAAAAGTGAAATTGCAGTTATTTCAGTCATTTCATGTCTGAAAGCATGGCTTCTTAAAACATTGTTGGCATAAGACATTAACAGAGATTTTAAATTAAATTCATTTTTTGTTTAGTTTCCCATGGTATGTAACTGGCATTTTCTGGCTCATGGTGGAGAATGAGGTTGTGTCTGGGTAAAAAGGGGAGAAATTTTACCTTTTTTAATTGAAAGGTGTGTCAACTGAAACGAAAAGAGAGATTCCAGGTAGGAGAGGCTTTCCTTGGAAGAATGGAGCAAAAAGAGTGAAGAACAATGAGCTATGACAAAGAGAGAAACTGGAGTCTTATTAACACCTTATTTTTGTCAAATCTGAGGGCAGTCTTGCCTTGGACATTTAATGAAAACCAGTCCCCAGAAAGCAGAGGGGTGAGTGGAAGTCAGGATGTGAGGTGATCCCGATGTTCTGAACCACCACAAGCACGTTTTCCTCTTCCTCCCAAAAAGAAAAGTATTTTATTTTGCCAGCAATGACTTGTTTTCATCATCAGTGCTTAATTTCACCATGCTGTGCTCTGTCTCTGCAGCCCATTTTGCCAAGGCTGGTCCAGCACAATGGTGGGGAGCCTGCTGCCACTTGGGTGGTCCCAAATTACTTCTTCCTTCTTGTTCCTCAGTTCGTTCAAGCTAAACCCCAGCTTTGCAAGGGCTCTGTGAGAGCTTTTTGCTTTGAACTGTTGATTCATTAATTAGCACACACATTAGCTTGAATGTCTGCACCTCTTGGTGCTAGCTTTTCGGCCCCTTGTGGCATTGCAGGTGGAAGTCCTTCTCTGGGAATGGGGAATAGATGTTCCTATTCCTATTCCTATTCCTATTTTGACCATACATTTGATCCAATGCAAAGAGAAAAGACACACCGTGGCTCTAGGAAATATACTTGTAACTGAGAGCTATATTGGCATGGAGATGCCAGCAAGTACATGCGGAGCCAGTTTTCTCTTTCCTCTTAGCTTGTGGGTATTGGGAGTGTAGGAGGTAAGTCTGTATCTCTGTATCTTGTAGACCTACTTTGGGTAGTTTCAACTGAAAGATGATGAAACAATGCTGAAATTATCCAAAAATGCTGAGGTCACATTTCACACCTCTGGAAGCGTGTGGAAGAATACTGCTACCAGCTCTTCCTTCTTCCAGGAAAACCATTGTCTGTGAGATACCAGATCATCATACTCTTCCAACTAAATTCAGTGTAAAGGAAATTTCTCAGTAGGAAAAGGGACCCACAAGCAGCTTAGCTTTTCCTGAGCTAACATTTGGGCTTTCTGGAAGTCAATGGATGGCTTTCCAACTCAGTGTGTGGGCAGATAATATGTCCATTGTTTCTACCTCCGCATGTCGGTGGCTTCCCAGTGGCCCTTCCTCAGAGAAAATGAAGTGGAACAGCTAACTCAGCTGGTCAAATAGCATGCACAACCTGGAAAACCACCAAGGATTACAAGCCTGGACAAGAGTCCAACTTCTACTGTAGCACCACTGACAGACATCATTAGTTTTGTGCTTGATCACTGACAAGCAGATGGTCCCTTGTAGCTACTCCATTTGTAGATTCTGCATTGAGGCATGCTGGTCTGCTTCCTTGCTGGCACGGTGCTAGGCTTTGAGTCTCGATAAGCTGCGTCCCATCCATGGAAGCATCTCAGTTTTGGTGGCTGAGTAAAGGAATCATTCCCACTGCTGGGGCATGCAAAGCAGAGGGAAATCTTACTCCCACCAAACCTTTTATCCACCAGCCCTCTGGGCACAGTAATTTTGGAAGATGTGAATTTCTCATCAAAGCCCCATTTTGTGCTGAGCTCTCCTGTCCCTTCTTATTATCACCCGTGGACTAGTCTAGTCTTTTGTGATCTCTACCTTTAATTAAAAGCAGACCAGAGACCCGTGGGACTTTGCATTCCCTCTCCCTTTCCCAGTGGCAGAAAGGGGCAGGGAAGGCTGTGCTGAGCATGAAGCAATTTGTAGGTGCAGGCTGGGCTCAGAGCATGCCATCATGTTCACGGAGGGGGACTTTTCCCCTGGGAGAGCAGGATGGTAAGAAAACTGTTAAAAGAGGAAGTAAACAGGAACCACTAATTCATTTTTAATGGGTATACTGAAAATTGCAGGATTTCAACATCTGTTTTGACTGGGGTGGGAACCCAGAATTGTAAAGGATGCAATGACACAGATCCCTTTTCTAAAAGAAAGGCTCACAAAGTGCTGTCATGAACTATTCATGGAACCATTCAACCAGGGCCTGAGCTAGACATTGTGCTCCTGCCCCAGGTTCGCCTGCTCAATGGTGGCAAACAAACCCTTGTTCTGTACAGATTAGAAGCTCTGAACCAATCAGTGAGGAAAATGTAGACCTTCTGGGGTGGTGGCATCTTGGTCCTTACAGGGCAAATGACTTCCACAGGTCAGGAGATGGCATCAAACTTGCATCTGGTTGTTGATGGCACTGTTGTCATATCTGGCATTAAGGAAAAGGTAAGGGCAATTTCTGCTGTGAGTGTCCAAAGGGCTGTGGTAGGGGGTCTATAAGGCTCACCAGTGAATTTTCTAATTAAAGGGTACTGAGTGGTCCTCACAATTTATTGGAAGATGTTGCATGGCAAAACAAAGAGACAGTCAGATGCTACAGGAAGCCCACAGACTTCAACCACAATGATTAAGTCCTACTCTGCAAACTGCACTGCTCTGATTCACGTATATACATGATGCACTCTTTGGTAACAGCCATTTACTAAATTGCAAGTATCTTGAGGCTCATTTCCTCATTTACTTATTGAAGTCTGCTTTAGGCTCATTGTTAAAATAACTGCAGAGTTTTGGTGGGCTGATGTGGAGCAATGTCTGGGCATTTTGTTCCCTTGTATTTGAATGGAGTGTCTCATACAGACATTCCCCTCTGGGCATGATAGCACCTCTTACTGAACATAATCAACCCTCATTAAGCCCCATTAGTCTGCTGGCAGTATAAGTCAGCAGCTGATGACATTGCATCATGCCTTGCTGCAGTCCCATCCCACTCTGCAAAGTGAACTTGTGGCGTCTTAACCTGTTCTATGGCGGGAGCTGGAGTTAAGGGGCAGGAAAGGTGATTACTATTCCATATCCAGAATCAAGGTGCCATGAGAGATGACTTGTGACGCACAGTAAAAGTGGGAAGGATGTTTCAGAGTAAGTCTTGACTTCAGGAAGCACATGATATGACTGCGATGGGTCTGACGGTTGTTAGATGTTCAACCACTCTTCTGCCTCACACCAGCTGAATCAGTTATCCACAAACTTATAAATGTAGAAGGGCTTAGAGTTAATGCTCTAAGGGCATAGGAATGGTTTACTTTTCACTGGGTAACTGGTAACATGATAGAAGGGAATAAAATTAAGTTCTACTAAGAAAGACTATATTTTGATAAAATACATATATAAAAAAAGCACAAAAGTTCCAAAAGAGTGTGACAGGTTTTGCTGGTTTTTACTCATGAAGAGCAGACATGGAGGTCTTCATGATGTGCCATTGGAAGTGGGCCAGGAGGTGAAATCAGCCACCAAGTACTGTCAGCAGGAGTCCATATTACTCTGGCTCAGTGAGATATGTGTTCTGGAGCAGGAGGGTTGGGAAGAAGAAAGGTTTCTTGTCTTCTTGCTAATGAAGCCAATTATTCCCTTCCAGAATTAGTGAAGGCAGATGTGAAACAACTTTCCAATAACACCAAAGATACTATTACATTGTTTGTAGCCCTTTTTGACTGATGCAAGGTTTCCAGTGTTTGTGCCTCATCAGAATAAAAGCAATTGCGGCTCACCGCTCTGTTAATCCAGAGAAACCAATCTTAACCATGGACTTTTTGGGCAAAAGAAATCAAGGCCACATCCTGAGGCATAGAAAAGGCTGACACTTTTTGAAGCTTAATAGATTTCCCTTTATTGTTCTTTTACTCATGTTGGATCCCTGTACACAGGCTGGCTCATGGCTTCGGGAAAGAAAATTGCCTGCTCAGAAAGCCAACTGCTAGCAACACACCCAAAACACCATACTGGACTCTCAAATTCCTTGTGTGGATGATTTCCAACTAAAACTTCTCATCAGTAGTCATCGAAGTGTACAAACAAACAGTTCCATATTGCACATTTCACACCATCAGTACTGTACTCTCTTTTACCCCCTTCTTGTCCTCTTTGACGCAATGTCCACTGGTATCAATCTGAGATTTATTTTTGGAATAATGACGATAAGATTGCCTGGTACATCTCCAAAAAAACATGTTAACTTAGGACATTCTTTTGATCATAGAGCAGATAAACACAACTCTGCGCCTCAATTTATGCATTATTTACCCTGAGAAAGCAACTGGGTTTTGTCACTGGACAACACATCATGCAGAATCTCTTTGTATAGCACGAGCAAAGTTGAATGACGCATTAGGAGAACTTTGGTTTAAGGCGTAGCCATTTTACCATTAAAACTTTTTTGGTGGGAAAGTTGAACTTCTTTTGTGGCATTTTAAGTAAGGAGTTGACTTTTTCTCTGGAAAATTTTAGTTCTCTCATGGGAAGATGAGAGCATGCCCAACCTAAATACTAAAGAACATCACATATTGCTTAAAACATTTCTTCCATGCTCCAGGAAGCTGGTAGGCAGTTACTGTGTGTTGCTTTTTGCTTACAGAAAATCCCTCCAACCTGCCCTGTAGGTATGTCACTGTGACTTCTGACACTGCATGAGATGGATACGGACAGTAAAAGAAACAGGTCTTGCAGTATGCTTTTAACATTACTATATTGGGGCACTTCTGATTTTGATAGAAGCATGTCTTTACAGACACAGTTTCTCTACCTTGTAATAAATCTTTTGACCTCTTTTGATTTCTTGGAGAATCTGTGTAACTGGGCATGGATATCAGAGAAATACAGTTTATAATCCTACTTCAGCTTCTTAGTTAAATGAATGAGAATCTTTAGGTAAATTTTCACCTCAGAAATTTCTTTTTTCCCAGTGAAAGAAAACTGATATTCTGCTTTGGACTTGCAGCACTCGAATACATGGCTCAGATTGTTCTCCTCCATGAATCATCCACCAGACTGAAGCTGTAAATTATTCGTTCAGGGTTTGAATGGGACACTCAGAGTTTCAAGGCACGGTAAGCCCTCATTGTCAGTACCCGAGATGGTGTAAATTGGCATAGTCTCACTGCAGTTAATGCATTAATTCACATTTTGGCTGCAGGTGTTTACAGCCTAAAACCCTACACACTGTTGCTGCTAATAGAGTAAGATACTTAAAGTCATGCATGCTAAACCCAATCCCATATTAGGGTCACGAATTATGCCATTGCTGAGGGTGGTTTCCTGTTACGGTTGAAAAGGCTGCACGGATTCGAGCAGAGCTGCCCTCTCCCAGGGGATCACATGGGCCTGGAAACAGAAATAAGTTTCACATGGCATTTCTTCTAACTGACTGCTTGCTACTCAGAGGTATATGGTGTATCAAGAGACCAGCGTCAGCAAATGCATCACTCTTCACTTACTGTAATGTTATTTCTAGCCCCTTGCTTGGTTTACAAAGAACAAAAATCTGATAAAATGGTTGGATGAAGAATAGAATAAATTCAGCTGTTCTACAGATGTGAAATGATAGAAAGCCATTTGGTTCTGTCTCTTTTTAAAACAAACCAGCTCATTTATTTCTTCAGCATGCAGTCTCTTGTGCACTGCCACAGCCTCTCCACCCCAGCAGAAAGAACAAACATCCTCCCCATGCATTCACTGTTGGAAACCCATCTGCAAAAGATGTAATTTAAGTTTGTACATGAATTTATTTCTTATAGTCTCAGGGTTCTTGTGGGTAAAATGGTAAGAGTATAGCAATTATGATGAATGTAACAGTTGTAAAAAGCATGGTAAATAATGTTTAATAAGAACAATTTAATGGTGAACTTGGCTTTGTTTTTACTGATCTGTTTTCTTGAGCTGAATTTCTGTGAAGTGGCTGTTAAAGAAACTCAAGGATTTCAGTCATGTATCTGTCCATTGGTTGAGCTCAACTCTTGGCCTTCATATTTCTTCGCTTTCCTGATGCTCCCAGCTGGAATTGCAGGTCGATGTCATGAGAGACTATTCAGCTTTTCTGATAGAAGATTGGTACCTGTCTCATGTCCCAGGATTCTTGATCATATAAAGCTAAAACACATTCCTGCCATGCTTTTGTCCTTTACTTTTTTTATCTATTGTAAGCCTTCTTGGAAATACACTCTATTTTCTCTTCTGTTCTGCTCTCCACATGGTGATACGCTGGAAGATACTAAACAACAAAACAGCAAAGAGGATATGTTTTATATTATTTTGTTTATAAAAACAGTCTTGATGGGTAAATAGCTACACCCTTCTAAAGTGTTTTCAATTTTCTCTTTGAAATGCGAAACAACTAATGTTTTCAGCAAACAGCTCTTCTTTGTCAAGCATTTTTCTTGTTTTAGGATACCCAAATAGTTTGAAAATCAGAATGCTTCCAGAAAGCATGTTTTAGGCACGCAGTTTCTTTTTTTTCAAGCCATGTAAAGTTCAAGTTGTGACTATAAAGATATTACTGTTGATGATGCTGAATGTTTCTTGCTGAGTAGAATATGTTAAAGCATGGGAACCAGTGTGCGATCTATGAAAAAAATCAGAACAATCTTTCTTATAAAACCCCTTGCGTCTTGCATTTGAGGCTTGACTTGGTTTCTTTCTTATTAAATTCAGCAAAAATCATCTTGTACAACAAATTAATAATGTGAGATGTGTTGGGAAGGATGTGCCTCTCAGTGGCCCGGAGGAGGATATTCTTGTGATGATCATTTCTTGGAAATGAAAGACCAGACCACAGCATTTCAGTGTCCCTGCCATGTTCATAGAATCATAGAATACTTAGGGTTGGAAAGGACCTTAAGATCATCTAGTTCCAACCCCCCTGCCAGGGGCAGGGACACCTCCCACTAAACCATGACACCCAAGGCTATGTCCAATCCAGCCTTGAACACCGCCAGCGATGGAGCATTCACAACTTCCCTGCGCAACCCGTTCCAGTGCCTCACCACCCGTACAGGAAAGAATTTCTTCCTCATATGCAATCTAAACTTCCCTTGTTTAAGTTTGAACCCATTACCCCTTGTCCTCTCACTACAGTCCCAAATGAACAGTCCCTCCCCAGCATTCCTATAGGCACCTTTCAGATATTGGAAGGCTGCTCTGAGGTCTCCACGCAGCCTTCTCTTCTCCAGGCTGAACAGCCCCAACTTTCTCAGCCTATCTTCATACGGGAGGTGCTCCAGTCCCCTGATCATCCTCATGACCTCCTCTGGACTTTTTCCAAGAGTTCCATGTCCTTTTTATGTTGAGGACACCAGAACTGGACACAATACTCCAAGTGAGGTCTCAGGAGAGCGGAGTAGAGGGGCAGGATCACCTCCCTTGACCTGAAAATGTCCGGTTTTGTCATCACAGTTGATTTCTGTGCCCAGGACTTGCTGTTGATCTAGAGTAGCTGGCTGATCACGCAAAATGGTTTATAGATTCTTAATAAACTCTTAAATTAAGGTCATAGTAAATAAGATTCTAAGGGTTAAAACTCTTTATGGCAAAAGAGTGTCTTAAGAAATACTCATATTAAGAGTATTGATTTCATTAGAGAATGAGAAACAGGACTGGGAAGACAGGAACCTGATCTCAACAATGAAATTTGCATGCTTGCTGTTATTATTTCTCCTTCTTGGAAACTGGCGTGCAAAGGTCCAATTAAACAACATTCCCAATGTTTCAGCAGGCCAATGCAAGTAATTTGTGCTTTTCCTGACTCTGTGTGTCTGCACAGAATTTTGCTTTGCTTCTAACTTTTGGTCCAAATCCTCTTGCTAGCATGCAGCACAAAGAGGCTGCAACATGAGGACTGAGATAGATAGAAAGTAAAGGCTTTATCCCAAAAATGGATACTTCCAGTATCATTAAAGTGCCAAGCAGTGTTTGTGTTCTTGTTATTCTTTCTTCTTGCCTTTCTGTAGAAGGAATTCTGTCCCAGGAGCAAGGCTTATGCACTTGGATACTGTCGCTGAAGTATTAAGAGGCACCCTTTGGTTTGCTTGAATGCAGGATGTACCTGAGAGGGCTGTGAACCAAAGGGATAAACACAGATATGATGCATCAGTGCGCACTACACCTCCATGCATGCTGGGTGAGAGGTCCCAAGGGCAATACTGAAGGAAAAGGCAGCCTAAACCCCACTTAGATCTGCTCATTGTGCCCCTCTTCAGTAGGTTGCAAGTGCAAAGGCAGCTAACACAGTGGAAGGTGATAAGAGAAATTATCAGAGTTCACTGATGTATGGCCTGGTATCTTTATGCCAGCATCTAATCCATTTAATTATAAGGTTTATTTAGGGCTAGCACCAACCCTGTAGTAGGAGAGGGAGATGGTGCCTTCCTCTGCTGTTTATCCTTTCTGTGAGTAACCCAGCTTCTCTTCCAGGCTGCATAACTGATGGAAGAGGATAGCCCAAAGAAAGTGTCTTTGAGGCCAGTGTCTGCAGACGGGGCACTGTTGTAGGACGGATGAGTCTGTTCTTGTTTGCACTTCAACAGTTGGCTTTGGCAGCCTCTGAGCCATTGCAGCCCATGAGCATCAAAAGGTTCTTGTTTGGATATGGGCAGACCAGACTTTCCAGCAGGAAAAAAGCAGGACCACATTATTAAAAGTAGTTGTGTGTAACTGAATTAAGCAGCTTGGTGCCTTGCGGGGGAGGTATGGCCACCGTTTCATGTCTTGTAATTTCACATAAAAGTTGCAGAAGACTTTGTTTATGAGAAGGCTTCCCAGAATAAATGCTCATCAAATATAATGTGCAGTAGCACATGGAAGTCTGGTGAGAAATAATTATATTGCATCAAATGTGTCATTACATACAAGCCCACTGATGCTTTAATCACAAAACGGGTTGGAGACACTGCATCTGCACATTGCAAGAGACCCCTCCTTCTGTGAAAAGGTGCTGTAAGAACGTGTTAGGAAGGTGGAGTATTCCTGTGTGGCTGTATCTTAAGCATTGTGTTAGTATAGACTTTCCCACTTCTTTATTTCTCCAACCAAATAGGTTGGTCTAATGAAGCTGTGATGTTTCCCCACAAACCTGACTTCATTTACCTCCTTAGGGGTTTTTGAAGGCACTTGAATCCCCATGTCTGTCATGTTTCATGGATGGCAGGTAGTAATTAGTCCAAAAGAAACCAACAAAATGAAGACGTGTCTTTCAGGGTTGGTGGTTGCATATAAGGTAATATATCACCAGGTGGCAATGATTGTATTTCTGGTAGTGATTTCAGGGACTGCAAAGCCAGAAGGAGAAGCTGACACACAGGTAATGGAGTTCTGTGCACTACCTTTGTCTTACAGCATCCCTTTGTGCTCCTTCAAGCAGCAACGTTTCAGCGGTAGCTGAGCTGTCATACATAAGTCAGGACAAAAGAAAACCCATCTTCTAAAGTTGCTTTAGCTGTTTCTCCAAAAGCCTCTAGATTCAGAAAGGAATATGTCTTGCTGCTTCTTGGAGGTGTAAGAGTAATAGTGAGAACACAAAATATTTCATGTGTTCTTTGTGCAGAAGAGGTAAAAAACTAGTATAATCTGAGAAGCCATTTGGCCAAGGTTGGATGCTCTGTTTTAAAGTATGGTGTGATCACGGCAGTTTATTTGGTGGGGGTACAAGAGAAGATCTACTGGGTCAGCAAATATTTCAATTTACTTCAGTAGTCAACTTCTTCACTGAAGTATTGATGCAGTGTGTGGAAGCCCAGTTACCCTGGGTTCAGCAGTAGCAGTCATTTTTCTCCTTCTTAGTAGCTGGTGTAGTGCTGTGGTTTTGACTTTTGGCTGGGGAACAGCACTGATAACACTGATGTTTTTAGTTGTTGCTCAGTAATGTTTACTCTGACCAAGGGCTTTCTGAGTCTCATGCTCTGCCAGGGAGGAGGGGAAGCCAGGAGGAAGCAGAGACAGGACACCTGACCCAAACTAGCCAAAGAGGTACTCCATACCACAGCACATCATGCCCAGTATATAAATTGGGGGCAGTTACCAAGAAGGATTAGATCACTGCTGGGTCGGGCTGGGTATCGATTGGCAGGTGGCAAGCGGTTGTATTCTCTTCCCTTGTTATTTCCCTTATCATTATTATTATTGGTGGTAGCAGCAGTGGTTTGTGTTACACCTTAGTTACCAGACTGTTCTTGTCTCAACCCGTGGGAGTTACAATCTTTCTATTCTCCTCACCATGCCTCCAGGAGCAGGGGGAAGAAAGTGGGGGAGTGAGAGAGAGGCTGAGTGGCTGACTGAGCTTAAACCACGACATCAGTGTAATACAAATTGAAGAGATTTAGGCAGAATTTAAACTATTTTTTTTCCCTTTAATGTATCAGTGGCAAACACTGGCAATAATTCCACTTGCCTCAGTAGAAACGTCCAGTCTAAACACAGCATTTTTCAGGTCCAAATCAACTTGTGTTTGTGAAAGTTTTATGCCAATTTGCAAAGTTTATTTTCTCAAATGGGAAAGAAGCATTCAGAAATTTCATGACTTCTACAGAAAACAAGTTGGTGTAGGCCAAATTAAACGATGGTCTCCGTTTGGCAAGAAGAAGAGATGATGCAATTAGCTGGGTTTTATTAAGAAATGAGTAGAAAGGTATGAATTTTATACACAGCCTTTTTCTGTCCAGATACATGATGGTGTGCGGAGCAAAAAGGATAAACTTCCAAACACTTCAATGAAAATTACCTGTGTTTATTGTCAGATAATGCTCAGTTATAAGACTTGAGAGATGAAAAAATAGATTAAAATAGATCTCCTTAATTTATTTTCTTTCTCTGATCTGCAACTTCAAAGTTTCCTTCAAATTTCTCCCATTTGCTGATTTTTGTCTCTGTCAGAAAGCTGTCCTGGTCTTTCACAAATTAGAGCAAAACGGATGCTTTCAAAGATCACAAAGAGATAATGTCCTCTTTGTTCTTTTCTTGAAGATATTAACAAACACAAGCTGTTTGTATGATGGCTCTGCTACTGTGAAACTCTACAGAGCAATCATGATATACTAGAAGATATATATATATTCTGATATATAATCAGAACCAGAGCTGAATGTAAATCTGAGGACAAGCAAAAGTAACAAAAAAACCTGCTGAGGCTTTGAGAAAAGCCTGTTTCTCTGTGAATACCTCTTGAGTTTGTTTTCTGGGTTGGCGGGGAAGGGTTTGCTTGGTTTTTATTTTGTTTTCCTGTTTTTATCATCTAAACAGGTACCGAAATATGGAGGAGAAAAGAAAAAGGTAGTTGTGCTTAGCTCAGATGGAGGAGAATGAAACTTGTTCTTGTGTTTAACAACAGCACTAAAGCCTAGGAAAATATCATGACAATTTCTACTGGTTTCCATGGATTATTGTCATGTGTTTACTGGTGAAATAAGGGATCTGAAATCTGGCACCCAACACCCATTCAAGCTTTGGTAGACACAGAGTTTTAGACAACCTCCTGAGCTTCAGCGGACTCACTGAACCACCAAACCTTTTAAAACAATACCCATTTACAGTGAGGGCATTGTTTGGTGACTTGCTCTCTTCCCTGAAGCAAACTCAATAGCAGAAACATTTATTACCAAAGGTCATACGACAATGTTGTAACTGTACAGGCTATAACTTCATAACCATTATTTCCATGAAATCATATGTACATTCTAGCATCTAATGAAAGTCAAGGAGCTGATGCTGAGCATCTGGGCTGCTCCTGCATCCCTGGAGAAAGACAGACATTCCTGGAGACATGAAGGGGAGAGACCAGAGAAGGAGCACAGCCCATACCTTAGATTGCATCTCCCATTTTGCAAGTCACTTGAAGAGATGAACTCCTAACTGAGTGAAGGAAAGTCTGTGCTACAGGAGGAACAAGGAGGCTAAACCAGTTTGATGTTAAGAGCAGCCACCCATAAGGCTGTGCTATTGGACTGGGATGTATGAGAAGCACCAACGGAGACACAGGGTTTGTAGGGATCTCTCAAGACCCTCCAGGTCCTGTCATCCCTTATGAAAAGTGGGATTTGATATGTCCAGGTGTCACCATTGCTGCTTTCTCTCAGTTACCAGGTCCAATAGCTGTCCTGCCTTTATTATAGATGTATGCATGCAAGTGTGTGTCTTTATGAAAGTTTTTCAGAGCTGTGGTTGACAGATCATTGTGTGTGGCTGACCCAGCAAAGTTAACATCTGTCCAGAGCTGTGTTTTCATGGATGTGAATACATCTGTTCTTGCTGCTACATCTATTTTTGAAGGTATATCAACAAATGCATTCTGGTTTTGACCTCACAGAAGGCCAATGCTGTAGCAGTCATCTCTCTCATTAATCAACCTTACATCATTTTTGCTTGATTTAGTAACAGTTTTGTTTTGTTTTTTCTCATTGGTGAGCTGCTGAAGCAATGCTTGCAAAATATTTGGGTTATAAGTGGCAAAGCATGAAATGTCACTCAGGGTGAAGCCCAAGCTGGCAAGGGTTTGCTGCTTCAGTGAGGTTTGCTGTTAACAGTCCCTTGCCTGACATCTGCAAATGAAAACCAGAGTTGCCTGAGGTCGCATCACCAGAGGTGACTCTCAGCATTACCTTATGCTAAGAGGTGGCTTATTCCTTTTATTTATTTATTTATTTGAGGCTCTCCTTGTGATTATTTCTGATGGCATCACATTGAAGTCTTCTCGCATTAGAGGTGCTTTACAGCACCGGATGCCAGAGCTGGCTCTGGCAGCAATGATGAGTCTGGATGTATGGCAGCAGAGCTGTGCTGACAGAGAATGAGATACCTTGTGAGCTTGAAAGTGTTTTTCACACTTGGCAGCTGCACAAAGCAAACAGACACGAAACATCATTCTCCCAAACGCTATAGCTGGCCCATCTACCAGGGGCTGTTAGAAATGACAATAAGCCTGTTGTCTGGAATGTTTCTCCTGTCTTAAGCCTGGAGAACTGATATAATTTATTTCCCTTACCGTTTCTTGACCAAACTGTACTCTGCACAAGATCTTATCATTTCCTCGTATAGTAATAATCAAATCTCTTCAATTGTTTCACATTCTTTTATCAGTGCAACTGACATCCTGTTTGCTTTCTGTGCTGCAGCTGCGCATGGAGTTGAAAGCTTTGTGAATATTTTCTACAATTTCCTAAATCTCTGGTACAATTTGCTATCTGCAGACCCTGTCAGCTTTAAAAGCACCTCCCATTTGGTTCAGGGGATGGACTGGTTCAGGAGATACTGCCCAATGTGGTTATGCATCATATAGTCAAACCTTGATTATTTGCACCCAGTTTAGAAGAGCTTTTTTTATGCTGAGAGCTTGCTGCGTCCCCCAAGGTTTGCCTGGTGCTGCAGGAGCGTAGGTGTTGGAAAAAGTTTGCTTCTGCAAAGCACAGGCACATCAGGGGACAAACCCCAGCATTTTGGGATGAGATTCGTACCTTGTGCAAAAGAGGCATTAGAGGTTGTTGAGGTCACTGGTGGGGTTTTGGGGGAATTTCAGCTCTGACCTCAATGATATGTTTTGTGTCTATTCAGTGAGCGAGGGTGTAAATGCCACCCTAATATCACTGTGCTCCTCAAGTGCATTAGCATGGTATGTGCAAGATATTGCATGAAGGAAAAGACAGTGTCTACTACGTCTGGGACAGTGACTGGGTTCTTCCACCCATCACTGCTGCTCATAATCTTCCCTCTGGGTGCAACAGGGCCGCCACATTGCTGTTTGGCATTTATAACAGCATTTGTGACTTTTAATTCTGTATACTTCTTTTAAAGTAAATAGCTCTTTATGGACTGGATCACACAATCACAGCTAAATCAAAAACACTGAAGTTGCTTCATATATTAATAAGAAACACAAACACAGTTTCTTCTTTCGATATTCCAGCTCCGATTTTCAGGGTAGTGAGCGCTGTCTCTTCCCCACTCCAAACCACTTTTCATTTTCTTAAAAATGAATGTCTAAAAATCCTAAAGAGAAACAAAACCTTACTTTACTAAAAATCTGAACCTGAAGTATCACTTGTGCTTTGTGCTGCTTGATGCATTCAGACCATGGGTTCTGCATAACACAAACCAGCCTTGCACGTTGATGACAGAAAACTGAACATGGAACTCACTGTTCCTTCGGGAGAAAAGTATGACACTTTTGATGGGCTCATTACAAAAATTACAATGAAAACAGAGTCCCCGTGGCAAAACGGACCACATTCTTCTTGAGGTCAGAGTGTCTTTGTATCTATGCCAAAGTGAAGTTTTTTCAGTGCTATGTATAGAGAGGATGACTAAGCTAGCATGCTGTTAATATAGATATTTAATGTTGCCTTCAGAATGTCTGATGGAAAGGAGGGAAAAAATTAGCACAAAATAACAATTACGTACAGTGCTTAAGCCTAAAAACATGTTCAGGGTAGTTTTTTGCGCATAAAGCAAATTGCTTCCTGTGCTTCTTGCAGCAGTCTATGAGAGCTGCTGGTTTCTATTACCTTGATAACAATCTTTATGTGCAGAGCTGTGAACACACATTTCCCATCTCCTGTTGTTGCTTTTCTAGTTTAGACAAATTAAGTTGTTGTTCATACACTGTGTTTTCTGAAGTATTTTTCCCCTTCTTTCGGATTTATTCTCATCACCTTTCCCATCCCCAAAGGTGATGGTTGAATTTGAGAGCCAGCAGCACGTTACTGCAACTGCACAAGGCTGGCTTTATCTCAAGCAACTTTGTCTCATTCAGTCTGCAGCTCCATCTTGCTCCTGGGTTCTTTGCACACATGTGGCCCCTGCCACCAGTTCTCCATTCAGACTTAGTTTCTCCTTTATAAGTACTATCCTTCTCTCTTCTTTTTGCAATCTGATGATTTTCATTTCAGCTTATTTCACAGGTTTTCCAAGAATACTTGCAATTTAGTCTTGGCTGGTAAATCTTTTGAGAACTTTCTTACTGTGATACAATCTCAGCCTTTGCAAGTTCACCTCCTTTTTCTTTATCCAAATCCTGACTAGAAATAACTACCTAGAACAGATTCATGGGTCTACCCCAAAGACCTGACTCTGAACTCATAAAATTGAGCAAGATGTTTCAATTAGTGTCACACTCATGTTAAACAGGTTTTGTCTCCACCATATTTACCCATGTTTTATGATGTCACGCAGAGTCACAGTAATATTTCCAGGGCAATAAATCTCCAAAACTATCCCTCTGTTCCACACTTGCTAGTGTCCTGCTATAAATATTATCTACCTCTTAGCTAAGGAATCACACATTTTTTCACCTCTCTTTATTAACACAGCCATCTTCACCTTTATCTTTTCTTTACCATGTTGATTCTTTACTTCTTAATGCATCCTTTTTTTGAGGAATAGTACTATTTTTGCTTTATTCAACACGGGGCTGCTGTCTACTCTATACTTCACATAGCAAATGAATCCTTTAGCTTTTGTTAGGGGAAAGAGAGATGAAAAGCTTCAGGAAAACAGGAAGCAGTGACAAGATGTGGGTTTATTGGATTATTAGCCCTGGGGCATGAGCTTGCATGATATGGTATTTTTCAACTAGTAATATCCAAAGGTCACTGAAAGTCTCAAGCTTGAGATACATGTTAGACTGATTTTTTAAAGTTCAAGCACTGGATCACACGGTTTATTGAAAGCCATACATTAGGTTATCAACATGAATTATTCTGGTTTAAATTATAGGCATCTGGTGGAGAATTTGCTCTTGCTATGCAAAATTTATTGTGCAATTTTCTGTGGTAATTCAGGACCCTAGTGTCAGTCTGTGAACTTTGGTGCAGAGAGGTATGTTTCAGAGGTGGACTATAAAGGCTTCAATTTTTATTTTCTGGGCTAGAAATCTCTACCTGAGCAAGAACTGTTAAAATGTGAACTGCATTTGAGGCATTGTGCAACTCATAGAGCATGAGAGCTCACACAAAGATCACTTCAGTCACTTCAGAGTCAGACTTTGAATAAAGGGAATTAATTGTCTGCTGCACGGATGTAGCAATTTGATGAGTTAATCTCTTTATTCTACTTTATTTGGGCTTATATTGCCTCTTTTCTGGGAATACACTCCCAGAAATACTTGACATATATGAATTCTGCTCAATTTGAGCTAGGAATTTCTTGAATAATCCACAAAACCAAAGGACTCTCAATTTCTATTTCCATTTCCTAATTACATTTTATTGTATAAATGCGATTAAACTTGATAACACTGGAACACAATGTACTAAACATTCAGGGAAAAAAATCCAAGATTGGAAAGAAAACAAGCTTGAACCTTTAGCAGAATTTGGAGGTTTTTCCTCTTTTAAATAAAACCACATGTATTTATATTTGAAAAGTTTTTTCCAGGCCAAATGTTGACAAACCGTACTATTTCCTAATCTGTAACCTGGATGGTCACCCTTTTGTGTAGCCAGGCATGTCCTTATCCTTACTATACAGTGTAAGAAGCCAGAGATGGAAAATATTTGCCAAAAATATTTAAGAAAAAGAAAGAAAAATGAGGGGATGTATGCTACCAGGATAGGAGCCCTAGGAAAAAAGAATGAGTTCTTCAGCCTTGTTGCAATCACTGAGGCTGAGCTGAAATAAAACCCAAGTAGACTAATATTTGTAGACTGATAAACTGTTCCAACAATTAGAAATATTTTTTCTCTTGTTTTTTAAGCACAAACTTTAGATTGGAGCATGGGCTTTTCTTAAGCTTAGAGTGTGCTTGGATACTTGGCTTGGTTCATATTTACATTCTGATTCTGTTTTAGCTTGAGGTATGTTTATACACAAATAACAACAGAAAAATAGGCCTTTAATGCCAGTTGACCAATTCATGATAATTAATACTGATTAAAAAAAAAGGTGAAGAAAAAGAAGGAAAAATAACATAGGCTACCACTCAATTCCGCAATTTGAATTTAACTGCAACCCTAAAACCCAAATGACCTCTTGATGGTTGCTCATAACTTTACGGTTTAAATCAACTGAGAAGCAGTAATTTGTCCCAAAATCTGACTGAGGAGTTTATTTCTGTGAGCTATCTGTGGGATAAGGCTGAGCTGTCATATGAAGCATGGGCCCATGGGAGGCTTTTAAACATATCTATCAGTTGGGACCTATGCCTTCAAATGTTTCTAAAGCTGTGGGTTTCAAAGGACTGAATATAGTATGGGAATTAATCACTGCTTCCCATGCTTATATGTTCCTTCCTGAGCGCATAAGGACCTTTGACATGAACCAGTCCATGCGTTCATGTGTTCTTGTAGTCTTTTCTCCTCTGTTTTAACCTGGGTTAGCTCATTGGGGTTGACCAAACTGAAATAAATACATTTTCTTCTTTTTGAGGTAGATATAACATCAGGCATCTGTGTTAGAACAAAATCCTCTTAAATCAACCACAATTAAATTGAGAAAGGACATGGGAACTCGTCTTTATTTTTACTTTCTTGCCTCTACAATGATTCAGATTGGCTTGGTTAAAAAAACCTAAAAATACTCCTCCTCTTGCCATAAATCAGTGTGTTCTGGCTTTTGTTCCCAGGAAGAGACCGTCTGTTCTGTTGCCAGCGTTATTACCAGTTTTTTGTCATAGTTAGAGGACTTGATTATCTTCAGGGACAGGCTATTGCCTTGTGGTCCTTCTAACAGACTGAGAAGACCTTCAGGTTGCAAGCCATCTCCTTCTTATCTCTAACCTAACTGTTCTCTAGCATGAGCTGAGCTGCAGAAGGATTTGTGCTTTGGAAAGCCTGGCATTTTCTGGCATTTACTTAAATGTGGGATTGATGTCGCATCTGGAGCCAAAGGTGGGCCGATGATGTCCCCTTGTGCAATAGCACTATCTGTGCAGGGTTAGCACTGATGCCCAGACCACTCAGCTTCCCACCCTCCAGTCCTCTCTCCCCTTTTCAATCCATATCCATGTCCATTTTGCCCTTCTCTCAGCCTCCATCTCTTCTCAGTACATAAGGCCTAAGCTTAACATTTTGTACATTTTAGCGTCCTTCTCTTGCTAAGGATACAACAGACAATATTTTCCTCTGGAAACTCGCTGTGTCAGGACACAAGGGATGGTTCTTTCAAAGTGCACCCCAGGCAGGATAATTACTATAAAAATGATGCATATTAGAATATGCAAACTGAGAGCTTGCTTGTGCCAAAACTTGGAAGACAGGTACATAAGATTGCAGGATATTTTTCCTCTGTGAGAAGAGCATTTTCCCTTTCCTTTGGCTGTTTCATTTTCCTGTTGAATGTCATCTGTCTGAAGGATTTAGAAAGAATCCAGAGGAGGTACACTGTTTTAGAGGCTGGTGCAATAAATTAAGTAAAGAAGGTGTGTGGTTTTGAGGGGGTCAAGAGGGCTCAAAGTATGGGCATAACAAAACAAGGTCAGTGCCTTAGAGAATGTAAATCATCATTGCTCCCATGAAATCCATACAGCCACATTGGTAAATGTAGGAGTTAGGGAGCTCGCAAAGGAAAATACTAAAGCAACTAAATTCATTTCCAGACCAGGCTTGGAGTTACATAAAATCTGATTGTAAAAACCTTCGCTGCTTTATAAACAAGTTACCCACTAATGCTGCATTTCAGGAACACACATAAATGCATGTTTAAATACAGTTAAATTGAAAGCAATGTGAAAAATTATTTTAAGTTCCACTAAAATCAAATAAAATATTTGAGGTTGGACAGAATATCTGCTCAAAGCAAGTCAACAAAAGCAGGTTCACCAGGAGTAACTTTGGTGCTGATTTTATTTACTACATTTTTTCAATCAGAACTTCAGTTTTACTTTAATATTTGTGAGGTGAATGGGGCAACAGGGAAATCATTTTTCTCCTTTCTTATTGAAGTCCTGTATCTGTGTCGAATGCAGTGGCTCTTCAGCTGATTTGCAGGCTTTATGCAAGATGACAGCAAACCAAACACATCAGTGACATTGGAGAAGGAACCCCCAAAATTAAGAGACAACACTAGCATATTCTTGACTTCTGAATACTATGAGTCCTTCAATAGAGGTCTCATTCAAAATTTCACTTAATTCTGTCCCCCAAAGAATAGTGCCCAGTACTGATGTTTCTATGTAATGTACAGTCTAGTGGAAATAAGAATCAGCAGGATGTGATGATGCTGTGTCCATATGAGAGTCAGCAGTGAGAGGTGGCCACTCAGCACGTGTGCTCAAATGCTGGAACAAAGTCTTACATAGGCTGTGAAATACCCATTTTTGGACTATTTCAAAGCTTGGCTGAAGAAGGCCATGAGCAACCAGGTGGAATTTAAAAGTTAGCACTGCTTTCAGCAGGGAGTTGGTTCTACCAGAGGTCCCTTTGAAGCCATGCTGCTCTGTGATGCTGTATTCCTTGTAGCTGGTGGTTGGGTGTGCTTGCTGTTTGCATGGTTTATCACCTCCTCAGTCTAAATCTGCACTGATGCCAGAAGCCTGATCTTTTCACTGGGTTTCTTTGCTTTTTGACATGCTGTACTTGCATTTGGTCCCTCCTGCTCCCTCTGAATGAGGGCAGGCTGGCTGGCAACTGGTGGGGAATGGAGAGGGTTGACAAAGTGGAAAGTAAGCTCCAGATTATTGTCTGGACTGGCTCGAAGTGCCATCAGGTGTGAGGCTTGGATAAGGATTTGTGGAGTTTGACGCCTTGCCCAGACAGAGCTTGAGTTCAATCGCTGAAAGGCACGTCCGGTTAGACACAGCCATTGTGTTGGCTTCTGGAACAGGAATATCCTGTGCACTTTCAATCAGAGCCACAGAAACTTTTGGTTTTACAGGTCACTTCATTTGTTTCTGACCCCTGCCTATGATAAATAGCTCCATCTACTGCGCTCAGCTCTTGCAAAACTGTTTGCTCAATGCCTGTAGGCATTCAGACCTACCTGAGATGACTTTTGCCTTTTGGCCTGAGTGGTCCAACCCCTGGACTGTAAAGAAATTCTTTGTGAGCTTGGCATAAGCAGTATTTATTGAGTCTGCCTTCCTGCTTGTTAGACAAAGCCTGCTGTGGAAATTGTGTATCTTACCAATGGCATCAAGAGGT
The DNA here is from genome assembly GCA_028858755.1 of Ara ararauna. Classification (NCBI taxonomy): domain Eukaryota; kingdom Metazoa; phylum Chordata; class Aves; order Psittaciformes; family Psittacidae; genus Ara; species Ara ararauna. The sequence continues at coordinate 5,417,599 of CM054410.1, read as the reverse complement.
CTTATTTGGAGACAGATTGATTTAGAGTGTCACTTTGGACTGCTAAAAATTGAGATGTTTTCTATTTGCACCATTATTTACACTGTGATAATATTGCATCAGTAAAATATACTGCTTTGCCAGTATCAGCTCATGATCCCACCTCTCTAGGACTGTGGCCAAAGCTCCTCCATCAGAGATGTCTCATGACCTGAGCTGTCACTGTGGTGTCCCTTCTTCATTCTTCATATCACAGCATCTGCCACTGTTGGGGTTACAGTGAGCAGACAGCCCAGTGTGACTCCCAAAATGACATCCACAAAAGTATGAATATGGATTTAGCTCTGCCAAATCTCAAATTGACCCATTAGTGCCATCCTGCTTTCTCCATAGACCAGTGCTGTCACCCCAACAGCTGAGATGTAGCACATATCCCCTTCTTGGCAACACATCCAAGGGGATCTCTTGTCTGTTGCAGAGCTTCCTTCATCAAGAAAGATGAGTAGGTAGCAAAGTAAATCCATTTTTAAGGGCCTGGGAAGGCCAGAATAATCCCACCTGGAGCTTGGCAAGACACAGCATTGCAGCACATTCCTTCATCACTGTAGCTCTGGGTTGGAGCTGTACAGCCAGACGATACTGGCAAGGTAACAGAAGCTGAGTTTGTGTTTTTTGGGGGAATAAAGAATACTATGACCAACTGTAAACTCAGGGAGGGGGAATATTAAGACAGCAAAAATGTTCTGACTCTGTGCTGTGCCAGAAATTAATATCCTAGTTTTTGCAAGACACACAGCGCTGTTTTTCCAGTATAGCCTCATAGTTACCTCTCATCTGAAAAGAAAAATATCTCTCAGGCAGCATATCCGATAACGCTTGGATGGCTTTGCTTTGAGGTACAGGTGTCCTGACTCTGTTACTGCATCTGCAGGGTGGAAGGAGTTCAAGGCTGAACAGAGCATCATTCCCCAGCAACTCATACCAGATGTTAGAGAAATGAACAGAGATGAAAGTCAGTGTTCCCTGGGACAACAGTATCAAGGTATTTCCTAGGATTTTGTTTCATTACTTACGTGTGCCCTGTCTTTTGGTTATTAATGGACTTCACTACAGTTTGAGGGGGACAGATGGACAGTTCGCACTATAGCTGTACCAAATTAATTAAAGTAAGGGGGTGGCAACATTAACATCAGAAAGTGTGAGTTCACTTAGAAGGATGAGTGGTAGGAAAAGAGAGGTGGTTAATGCTGAGTCCTCTGCCTTGCATCAGCCACCAACCTGTCAATCATGGTTATGTCTCTGCAGCCTTTGACAGTTGATTGCAGTAGGACAGTGCAGTACTTTTGCCTCACAGCTCCTTTTCACCAGCCCTTCCAGAGTTTCATACAATTGCCTTAGTTTTGTAAGGATGTCATGCTTTCTGTGATCCCTCTAAAAGGACTTTTCTGCTCATCTTCAACTGGTTGTTAGAACATTATGGTTGCTTTTTGAAGGCTCATTATAAAAGCTCAGAGCTGTAAGGTACTTCTGGTCCCATCAGCCCTTCAAGTTAACCAAAATTGCGTAGGAGAAGCTTGGGTAGAATTTGCCTGGGACAGGGCAATTGTGCAATGACTGTCCTTAGACGCAACTGGTTTAAGTGCCTCTGAACCAGTATAGTCTTGAATATAGTACCCTACCCGGGATGTGTAGGAGGAATGTATGGATTATGAGTTAAGAACCCAAAAATGTGCTATTGAATTCTCTATTGCGATTCAGTTACTATAAACAGTAGTTAAAATACTTATTGGGCTATCCACTGGCATGAGGAACATTACATACGGTTATGTTTTCCACAGGCAAAGAGCCAAGCTTGAGCCAGAGTCAGTCTTGATGCTTTTTACTCCATGCAAAGGGAATAACAAACATGAGACTTTCCTTCAGAGCCCTGCAATGAGCTGCCCTGAGGCATTCCTTATCCAAAATCAGGGTGCCTCCTGCTGCCGGTTCTCTGCAGGGCACAGTAGGTACCTGCACGCTGTGGAGTGGGGACAGAAGAGTGACAGCCGCTCCAGTCCTTAGGACACATCGTTGCAGCCTTGTTCATTACCAGCAAAGCAGGAACTGTTTATTTAAACTTTCCTCCTCTGTGAGCAGTGCAGGGCTCTTTCCCTGCAAATGTCCTGTTATTCAACCTGACTCACACTTACTGAATTGACATCGGGTGGTTTCGGTTAAGAAAGGAGGAGGAAAAAGCTAACTGAGCTTTGCAGTACCCCTTTGGGAGGTAAAACCTGAAGTCATTAATCCTCCTACCTCTATTCTGAATTTTCTGAGCCTGCCATTTCCACCTTTTAGGGTAAAAAGAACAGAAGCGGTTCCCAAGTGAATGAAAAAATAACACTTTCTTTTTTAATGTAATAACTTTTAAGTTCTTACCAGACAGTGTCTTCTCCCTGGGAAACTATCAGTTGCCTTTCTCTCATGCTTTTCTTTCAAAGCTAAGGTGCATTCTTTGCAATGAATAAACCCCACAAAATCAAACCAGCAAGTGCCAATTAATTTGTTCCCAGGACCTGGGGCTACACTGACATGCCAGAGGTCTGAAATTACCTGGAGAGGTCATGAGAGGTGATGCCAATGGGATCCTCTTGCCCCCCTTTCTCTACAGCAGGTTTGCTCCCTTGTATTCACTGTAGATGAAGGGCCTGGTACAATCCCTGTGCTACAGCTACTGGGGCTATATGACTGTGCAGGCGTAATGATGGGCTGCTCTCATTGGGATACTTGAAAAATATTTCAGATCTCAAGCAGTTTCAATACCTGGGTGTAAAGTGCTGAAATACCTCACACCTCTTAGTGAAGTTTCCTTCAGAGCAGATAAAATGCTTGTAGAAGTGGTGAACAGTCCTGAATCCAGCAAAATCCAGCCTTGAGCAGGTTCAGGGAACTTACAGAGAAACTGAGGCGTTGGGAGGGTATGCACAGTGGTGCCAGCAGGGGAAAGGGCTCAAGGCCAACTACTTACCTTTGTTGCTAGTCTCTACAACTTCAAGAGCTGTTTCTGTTGGTGAACATATATACAAGACTTACATGTAAAGGTGCTGCAGTGAGAAGGTTCATATATAAAGATTAGATATAGAGAGGTTTGTTTAAAATCAGGTGTCAGGCTCTGAAGGTTGATAGTTTCCATTCTGAGCAACTGTCTGATAGTTCAGCTCACATAAATCTCAGCTCCATGTTCAAAGTCATTCCAGCTGACGTACAGCAGAGCAGTTATTCATTTCAACAGATTTCCAGAGGAAAGCTTGATGAAAAAAAAAAAAGAAGAAAGAAATAGGCAAAAGTGCAAAAAGAAAAAAAGAAAAAAAAGAAAAAGCAGAAGATACAGCCAAGGCATCAGTGATAAAGTGGAGCAGAAGAGGCAGCCGGAGCCTTGGACTGCAAAGCAGGACATTGTGTACTGGAATCAAGAGTCACTCCAGAGAGATCAATATTTGTTGACCTGGTCCAAATGCCAAATCCTTGTGTCACCAAGGTGGAGAAAATCTGTGGAGAGTGAGTGATAAAGTGCGATGTGCCCATAGCAGGGGGTCATGTAATAAGTCTGTAAGAGAAGATATATAGAGCATATACTTGGCTGTTTGGAGACTGTGGGTTTTTTCACCCCTGACTCTGCCTTCTGTCAATGTTCTTGTGCTTTTCTTCCATGTTTCACTTTATTCTAATATTTCCTGGGTCTTGCAAGCCAAACATTATCGCTCAGGGTGACCATGCCAGCTACTTTCTAGGGCCTGGCTGAAGGGAGCTTTTTGTACCAAGCAGGGTATCACAGAGCCATTTATCTCTCCTTTACTCAGGTTTTTCTGCTGCTACAGGAAAAAGTCTTTTGGAAACTGCTATTCTTTCTCCCATGTGCAGCTGGAAGTGGATGAAGGCTTGGAATTCTCTGTGTCTGTATCCAGACTCAGAAGCCCAGAAACACAGTTGAGCAACGGATGAGGGTAGCATCTGATCCTATTCTGCTCGTCCAGGAAAGAGACCTTGAGCAGCAGTCAATGAGTGCTGGGATCACACTGTTTCTAAGCCACCGCAACTACACATCACCTGCTTACTCAGGGGTTGCAAAGGACTTAATACCCCTCTATAAATTCCAAATTTCTTCTCTGCTAATTGGGTCACTCATATATACTGAGCATCATCTGGACTGCCCCATGGCAGCAATGTCCAGCTTAATCTAGAGAGACGCAGCAGAATTTATTTCATGTGTCACAAGATGTTAACAGGTCAGGCTTTTGCAGGCTTTGGGTTGTCTAACTCAAACATGGATGCTTATTTTCAGCTACAGAATTAATTTACTGACAAAGCTTTTATGCTGTCTGGTGGAGACTTCTGTATTGCTCTTTGGCTTGCAAACCTGACTTTTGGCATGATAATTAGATGGCAGAAAGGACTTCTCTTTGCTTGGAAGATGATGGTAGTTGCACCATAAACTCACTGCTGGGATAACGTCAGGCTAAAAAGCTACATATTAGCTGTCAAAGTAAGGAAATACACTCAATCAAAACCAGACTTCACTCTTAGTCTTCTGTGGAACAGAGGCAAACAGAGGGTAAACCCCTGTATAGAAATACACAATAAGACAGTCCCATGAAGAATGGATGAAGGTGTTAGCAGTCTGCTTTGGTGCGCTGCAATCTAGGGCACATCAGCTCTTTCCAGCCACGAGTGCTGAGGCTTAGCAAAACCCTGAAATTAATTTTTAAGGGAGTGTTTGGTGTCTCGCCAAGGAACTTTTCCTTGCTAAAACTTTTCCACTATAACTGGCAGAACTGTAACTGCGCATGAAAGATGATTGCACAACTCTGTCCCCCAGTGTGCCAAAAGGGAAGGAAAAGGCAAAGAGCACCCCAGATAGACTATGACTAGCATTTAGATAAAACCGTTTCTTAACTGTATACACACATCTACCATGAGCATCTCCATGTAAGAGCTGTGGCTCACTTCCTAATCTTTCAGGAATTACCAGACTAACACGAAGAAGTCCAGCTACAAGAAATATCAAGAGAAAAAGATGAGCTTTTGGTTTGTTTTAGAAATGGCTCTTATGTTGTTTCTTCTATGAGTAGGAGAATCTTTCCTGCGTTGCTCAGTGTAGCCTTTTCCTGATGAATAATTGCAGATTAAGGAAGCTCCTGTATATTTTTGATGGGAAATTTGTTTGCTAGATTGTGGTACAGAGAAATTTTGAGGAGATAAAGCTCTGGTCCTTTATGAGTTGGAAGGATCATGAATCCCAGGCCCTTGGCACAATATCAAACCCAAAAGAAAGATTTTTATTAGGTTTTAGAGAATAATCTAGTGGTTTAGTTTTTATAATGTTTAGTCATATTCTCCAGGCACAGCAAAATTCTGGTAGACAGTCCAAGTCTCAATATCTCCTCCTTATCATCCCCATCTAGTTTTCATTTGCTCACAGAAAGACAATAGCAGTCTTTGAGAGAGAACGAGAGAGAAATTAGCACTAACCAGGTAATTATAGTGGGGTATGGAGGTCAGAAGAAGATCTTAAAGCAGTAAGTAAACTGAGGAGATGCATTAGTTGAGCAAATGAAATATTTGTGGGAGAGGGTAAAATCTTTTTTGCATTATTGCATAACGTTTTTCTCCAAAATTTAGACTATTGATGCTTTCTACTGTAAGTAGCTTTCTGTGGCAAGTTTGTGTTGTCTTTCTGATTAAATAGCTTTCATTGATGAATTTATAGAAAATAGAATGGCTTTTTAATGCTTAAACTTGTTTCAAGTAAAGAGAAATTGGACAAACGAGTTTTATACAAAAGCCTGCAGAAATATGCAGCTGAAGAGCATTTGATTTAGGGTTCAGACATGCAGTGCTTTCCATAAGTTACTTCCCATAAATTTTAAACTGATCTTATAGTTTCTATTATTTACTTTTCATGCTGTATTTTATGCCTCATTTCAAGGCAGATTTATAGCCCTTACACAGATAGATGAGAGACTCCACATGCTTCATGTCAACAAGTTATTTTTCTTTTTTTTCCCATGAAACTCCTGCTGTTTAAACCATATTGCACTAAAAGTGCATTTTCTTCTGCAATTTTTGGCCTGCTCTTGTAATCCCAGAGAATGTGGCAAAAATGGCCAAGAGTATTTTGACTCTACAGATGGATAGCACGAAACAAGGGCTGCTATCTCTACAAGTTCCAAAACTGATACTGGGTCATATATATCTATACATATAGCTGTTGTACTGACCACCTGAGTTTTGACATGATTAAAGGGCAAAGTGAAGCCTATCTACCTTCAAGTCATCCTTTCCAAAACAATCTCATCTTCAGAAACAGAGAGAGAACAATGTCGCTTTTTACAGGCTAACAAACAGATGTGAAAATATCTGCAAATACAGAGTAGCCAACAATAACCCAGCACAAATCATGAGCTGCTGGAAAGAAAAATACCTTTATACTGGGCTTTGAATAAATGCTGTGACTTGGAGACAAGCACAAGGTTTTGCCTGAAAGTTCTGTCTGATACTTTGCCTTTGATGCGTCCTACAGGTTGGTTCCAGCACCGTCCCTGCATCATGCAGTGGCATCCGAAAGTCTTACACATGTCAAAGCCAGAAACAGTAAGCAAACCAGTGTTTATTTATTTATGAATAAACACAAGTATATCTATATTCACTTCCGAAACCCTCAAGAGTTTACAAGGTCTGATTAAGGCTGCTAGGCCAGGGTTATCCTTTGGCATACTCATAAACACGGGACATGCAGAAGTAGGAGGAATCTGCCCAGGATATCACATCACAGCTTGGTGTAACCACAAGGCCACTCCACTTTTTACATGCAGTGTTGCACCTGACTCACACAGGATGTGGGTTTTTTTGCCATCTTGCTCTGGAGTCTGGAAATTTCAGCTATTTACCCCTAAAGGGGAATAAATATCTCTGTGGGGTGTTGCAAGGATGGTGGCTGTACTCACAGCGCAAGGAAATGAGTGGCTAAAGCAGAAGGAGGGATGGATGATTATCTGGGCCAGCCATCTGGGAGGGATGTGTTACAGCCTGGTAACAGGGTAGCCCATCTCTTGTCCTTCATGCAAATGAAGAATCAGGCATATTGCTGAGACCTGCTGGGATAATTAATCCCCATATGGGTCCATCAGCCCTTCAGAAGATGGTGGCTGGAGGGAGACTGCCTAGACTCCAGCAGAACTTTACCTGATGTGGTCAGTGAGGCAGAAAATGTTCCTGGTATGGAAAACCACCTATATTATCCTCGGGGTTGTTCTTCTTTTCCAAACTGAGCATGTGCTTGGAGGTAGCAGCAGTGGAATGATGTTGTCAATGGGTTGGCAGATGCATCAAAAACCCAATGGACCTGTCAACAGCGTTGGTCCACAGCAGTAACACTCCCTGCTCCCATGGAGCCGCTTGCCCTGCTGCAGAGCCCAGTGGGCAGGGGGAGGAATGGCCATTTTTCAAGGAGCTGTTTCAGGAGCAGAGATTTACGCTGTGTTTGACAAGAAGAAGGTCAGTTTCAGCAGCTCCTGTTTGCAGCTGGCGTGCTGCAGGGAGGCCATGGCCATTCGCCTGCTTGTTTTCCAGCCCCACACGCTTCTGTTTGGCTCTAGGGATCAGGTGCTCAGGGACGCAGGGAATAGCCCCTGTTCAAGGACAGAACGTCTTGTTAAAGTATTTTCCTTCTACAGAAATGACAGTGACCTCTTTAATGCTATTGCCTGTCTGTTCATGAACCAGAGGTAAGAATAAAATCCTCATGTGCAGCATATTTCTTTTTATGCCCTGAAAAACAGCACACAGAGCAGCTTATGGATTTGAGGCAGCGCTGATTTATCTCACACCCGTCCTCCACCTCCAGAAATAGTCCATCTTCGGGTTTTTATTTCTTTAAACCTGGTCTTTCCAAAGTGTTCTTTATAACAGCCAAAATTCTGCCTGCCCCTTCTCTCGCTATTTTGCATTGAACTTGTGAGAATCACTGTTATTGTCTCCTGTGATCCCCATGTTACCTACATTATGGAGCTCTCAGCAGCAAAGACAAGCCTGGTCAGCTTAACCCAAAGATGAGTTTTAGACCTTCATGTCCCCATGTCGCAAAGAACCAAGCACTTGGTCTTTCCTTTCTACTTTTTATTTTCCTGTGGCATATTCCATCTGTGTGTGTAGATTTAAACTGTTGTACCAAAGGGTTTATTTGCTCTGTAGGCTGCTGCAGTGGCTGGAAAAGTTGCTGTGGAGACCCTTCTACCACTCACCTATTAAAATGACAAAAAGAGAGGATTTAAGATGATTTCCAAACTCCAAGTAAAAAAATCTCAGGGAAAACCAGACTGTGGGTCACAGATATCATTGATGTCACTCTTCTCAGTGTTGTCTCTCTGTGGCTCTTTGCTGATTCCCCCCAGCAAAAGTTTTGCTGGACCCTAGCACCTCTGTGCTCCTTTGCCCTCTCGTCCCTCTTCATAAGGCTGAGCATGGGATTTGCCAGGACCTTTTCCTCTAAAGGTTGTCAAAACCAGTGAAAGAGCCTTTGACAGAGCTTGAAAACAAAAGGTTCTTTGTTCTGATTTCTGTGGTTTTCAACAAAGGTCCAACCTTTTCCACAGTAGAGAGAATGTTTTCAATTCATTTCCCTAACAGCTGTTGTTCTTTGTATGTTCTCCTTCAAATCCTTTCTTAATACTATCTCTACCAATCTTCCTTCTCATGTTCTCCCCAGGAAATGTTGCATATCTTATCTCTCTTCTTCATTGTTCTATTTCCTCCCCCCCTCAATCTAATTTAAACTGTAAATTCTTCAGGGTGAAGAAGAGGATTACATTTTGGCAGTCTTTGGTACCATTGATTTAACCAGGGTTAGCTGAAGCAGCAGGCAGTACTGTTTGCTCAATGCGAGTTCACATTTAGAGATATTGTGGCATTTAATATTTTGCATTCCAAAGAAGAGGGCAGCTTAAAGACAGAAGAATCTGGTGTTCTTCAGCCCTCTGCTATGCAACTGTCCATCACCATCAGATGTTTTCTTGGCATTATTCCTTTGCAATCAATTATGGTCATCTCCCCAACTGGCTAGAGGCAGCTAAATGCTCGAACGTACTGTGACTCGTGTGGTTTGTCCCTCATCCAAGAAGTCTTTCCAAAGCACCTGAGTGAGTTGAAAATGCAAATGCAATATTGAATTGGCAGTAATATGCACTGGACAAGGGTGAGATCTTTGTAACAGACTGACCTATTTTCCTGCTGATTTCACTGAATCTGTCACAGCTTGTTATCCAAAAGTGGATGCTCTAGAAAGAGCTGTTATGACTGCAGCCTCTGAGGTATGCAGGGAAAATGGTGAAATATGCGTACAAAATGTGTGCGAAGTGGAAGCAAATCAAGAGTTACGGAAATAGTCAGGTATTTGTAAAATAATGGTCTTTGCAGTGTCTACTGCCCTGCAGAGATGGAGTTTTGGTCATGCTCTTGTCATGGTAATAGTAGCTCTGTGAACATCTATGAAGGTCCAAGAGCTCACATCATCCAAAACATTTGGAATTTGTGAAAATCCTTATAATTTTCATCTTTTCTGTTAGCTATACCGACAGAAAAATCATTACTCAAGTCCAGCAGTAATAGAAGTGATGGTGGTGTTGATTTCTAGTCCAGCTAAGATAAATTAGAATTTGTTCCCTTTCAGCAATGTTCCAAGAAAAGTGGCAGAAATGACAGATGTAAAGATGATCCTGCTTATTATTATGTGTTGAAAGTCCTATTTCTTTCTTAAAACGTCACTAATGTCTCAAGACTTCTTTTCCACAGAACACTAGAAATATTTGATTATTTCCAACTGGAAGAATATATAAAATAATAGAGAGTTGTTACACTTGATAGTGCCTCATGGCCAGTGGTCTGGCAGCTGTTCAGATGATACATAGGAACGCTTAGAAGAAAGCATCTTGAAGAGTTATAAAAGCCTTTCTTAGAAATGGATATATGTGTGATTCAGTTCACTTCTTTTCCTCAGCCATGACAAATAAATGTTACCAGTGTCAGGAAGAGCAGTCCTGGTGAAGAGCAATGGCAGCTTGTTCAAAGAGGGATTACAGCTTGAAACCTGGAAGCAAAACACTGTCAGCCCTGCCCTTGGAAGAGAGGAAATGTTCTCAGAGAGAGGGATGTGACATATAAAGAAAACCCAGTGTTTCCTGCTTTCATGCCAAGTTTTTTTTCTCTCCCAGGAAAGATTGACCCCTTCCCTCGAGGAGAGCTGTGCAACCCCAGAACGAAGCAATAGACCCTTCAGTCGTGTCCAATGAGATTATATACTCTTTTATCTGCATATTGAAGTTTTGCCTAGGATCAGGGTAATTAACAACCGGTATAATTAATCTCATGTTTGAATTTTTCAAATTAACCAATGGAGACTGTAAGTAATGATTGCGTGACTAAGTGCAGAAGGAGAGAGGTACATTGTGCTGTGCGCTGCAAGATCTATTTTTTCTGGAAACAATGACTAATAGAGCTTTTTCAGTGGAGGATTTGATGTACATCCAGGCTGCATGCATGAATCAGTGCTGAGAATCAACAAACTGCAGCTCTTTCTTTACTTTTTTTCTCCTAGAGCTCTCTAGTTTAGCTTCTAGACTGGAAGGACCTGATTTGTTACCTCTTGTACACTTTGCACTATTGCAACTACTGAGAGGGGGTCAGGGGAGATTACAACATAGATCTTCTGCTGTATACACAGAGTTCTTCTTTACATGTCACTACATGAAGATGTGTTACATGAAGTCAGTTTTCAGGCTCATGCATTTGCTCATCATCTAGTGTGGTTCGACTGTGACACATCAGATCAAAAGTTAGTGTTGCTACTGTTATGTGTTGCACACATTGACCTTCCCATGAATAATGACAATAACATCCCAATACTTCCTCTGCACACAGAAATTATGTTGCAATGCAAGGAAAATCACTCTATGTGTGTAATCCAAATAGCAGATTTAAAAGGAAGCATAAGGCTGTAGCAGGAAGGCCAAAGTTGCTTATAAAATGGCAATCCTATCTTGTAAGCAATTACAGGGGCAGTTGTATTTAATAGACTTAAACTTGATTAAATAGCCCACCTAGCTGGAAGAATCTAAGTATTAACCAGAAAGATTAAAATGACCAGAGAAGAGCTGTGTTATGTCTGATATCATTTAGCACCAGCTTTCCACAGCAGGGTAAACAGAGGAGACCAAAGAGATGGGCTGCAGGAAGGTGAACACATTTAGGAGTTGCTTTTGAAAGATATTTGCCTACAAAACCAGAGATTTTCACCATTACTGATGTCAATTCTTTATGTTTTCCTGGATTCTATTTTTCAGTGTGGTCCAAAAGTCTATCAAGGATTGTGGCTTAAATTTCCAGTGGTTTCCCAGTATAAAAAGATGTTGTTTCCACACAGATTGTTGTTCCCAGTGTAAATATGTTTTTAGGCAGAGAGTAATGTAATCCTACAGATTTGCAGAGAAGCTGCAAACCCTCTGGCAATATCTAAGGCAACATAAATGCTCTGTTTCTATTGCTTCTATTTATGGAAAACCGAAGGCCATTCATCTCCTAGATTCCCATGGGACTTTCTATAGCTTAGTCAAGAACCATGAATTAGCTGCTTGGCTGAAGTTATTTCAAGGAAACTGTGGAGGATAGGAAGAGGCTGTGCCTCAGCAAACAGCCACAGTGTCTCTAGCCTGGTTTCCAGGAGGAACCATCATGATGCCCCTTTCCTGTTCCCTAAGAACTTCTCATTTAGCTAGTTGCGAAAATGAGACTTACATTTAAAACTCCTGTGATTAAAAGTGATCTTAGATTTTATGTTCCAGATATCTGGCTCCTAAAAGAATGGCATCCTTTCCTCCCTATACTTGCTGGTTCTGGAAAGTGATGGAGAGTTGCCATAGGCAATTCCAGACCAAGGGAAAGAAATTATGTGTGCCCACCCTGCAGAAGCAAGGCACCCAAATGAATATGTACAAAGACCTATGAGAGTGGGAAGGTTCAGAAACACTCACAACCATGGTGGCTGCTCAGGTCTCCCTCAGTCCTGGCAGAGACAGGCACAACTTTTTTTCCCATAGACATTTTGTCATTGTAAAGCTTTTGTCGAGCAATTCCAGACCAAAAAAAAAAAAAGAAAAAAAAGGAACATCTGAGTTCTCCTGACCGGACTAAGAGGAATTTCGTGTGGTTTAAATGGTTAGACTTCAGCTATGCGCTGGCAGAAGGCCCAGTTTGAGAAGTGGTGGGGGATGCAGCCATTGCACTGAGACCTTTTGGAGCATTCTGCAAGGGGACCCTGAGCATCCTTCAAAATGCTTGTGCCACAACATGACATTGGGCATGACTTCAGGCCTTCATATCATGCCAAATATGCCGAGTGCTCTACATCATCTGATAGATGTTGATGTCATGAGATTTGCCTATCACTAATGACACTTTGGCAACCACTAAGTCATTATTTGATTTATGTTTACAATGTGATAAAAACATTTCTATTTATTTCTGCTGTTAGCACCTCATCTTGGTTTGTAGGAAGCCTTATGTTTCTGAGGTACTTTGGCATAAGTGGAGGGCAAAGTGGCTTTATTTCTGTGTTTGGTTTTTGTACGTGTTTTTTTAAAGACCCTGAAAGTCAAATTATTTATTATTTTTTTCGTATTTCTAGAAGAAGAAAGTAAGGGACAGGTAAACCACTTTGCAATATCATCCCTTGAAGACTAAAGGAACTAAAGAAGCCAGAAATTAGGTAATTCTTCTTGGGTTTTGTGATATTTTTATATATATATATATATATATATATATTATATATAATGTATATGTGTATATAATTATTTGGAAAAAATAAACTTCTAGATAAAATAGTTTTTGATGAGGATATCATATTTTAAAAATTAAGAACAATAAGAAAATCCCTTCCTTGCTCAAGTTTTTTCACTGCATCAGGGTGTTTGTCTTCCAGCTGTCCCTTGCATAACATTTCTCACGTTCATTAAACTACTCCTATGTGTTACAGGAGAATAACTTAACAGGCTTGAAGTCTTCTCTCAGGCAGTTGATTTCTGCACAGACCTTCTTTGGTGACTCTCTCTATTACTGTAGGTCATTGCTGGCCTCATGCCCTCATGACGTGAAGAACAGTGAATGCCAGGTTAATCAGCCCTTACTGTAATGAAAACCAAAGCCAGTTGGTTTCAAAAAAAAAAGTGTATAAATTGCTGATCTAGTAAGGAAAGTAGTGGAAGAGTGTTGTTTGTGCCAATGTTGGCTCCAGAAAGATGAAGTAGACAGAATGAGATGTGTGCTTGGGTTTGAATACACTGCATCAAGGCAGAAAACCAAGACTCGCATGCTGCGATAGAATCCCTTGCAAATCATAAATGTGCACAAATCCATTTTAATATGAAACTCTGCCAGTTTTGGCCTAAATAGCTGTGAGGATGTTTGTGCTGCTGCTCTGAGCAGTGGTTACAGTCTGCTGTGGTGTCTCGACCCCAGAGACTCCAGAAATCCTGGCAATAAAAATGCTTCCTCCAATAACAAACACCTTCAAGAGTGGCATTGCTTAACGGGCTGTGAGATCACATGAAAGCAGCTGCTTCTCACCGTTACAGAGGACACATTACTTCTCTTAGTCAGTTTTAGCACATGGAAACCACAAAGTAAAAAAAAAGTAAATCAGGGCTGAAGAATGACATTTCCACCTCCAGATGCAGAAAACAATAACAGTTCAGTAGTGCTGGCATGAAAGGGACTCAACTCAGCTTTATAGTATTGGGAAAGTAATAAATACCCATCTTAGAAGAGCTGCAGGTCACTTTGTTCTTCCTGCACACCCACTGTGTTCTTTTGTTCCTGTCTCCTGCCACCCCACGGGGGAGGTTAAATAACATAAAGGATGCTGTGTGTAGCATGACTCTAGAAGACTGCTATGACCTGGGGCTCATTTTGTCTAGAGTACAGTAAGAAGAGCACAATCTGTGTTCCAAAAAGCTCCTTAACTTTATGAATCACATCTACTAAGCTGTTACTCCTGGTAGGAAATACCCAGGCTACAAGATGACCCTGTAGGTATCTCCATCCCAAATCATGGGGTGGAGACTTACCAGCCAGAGAACATGGGCTAAGCAAGGAGAACACATTCACTATGCAGCATACAAGGCACAAAACTGCAATGAGATCACCTCCAACTGTTCCACCTGTCCTTCACATCAGCTGGAGCAGAACAACCCTTAGCCATGGCATAGGACATGCCCAAAAACCACATAGGACAAAATTCCAGAATAAGGGAAAGGAGGTGGTCTGTTAGCTAACCTTCAAGCACAGTTAGGACAACTGAAAGTTTTCAGGAAGAAAATGTTTTCTTTTCTTTTCCTGCACCTGAAAGAGGAAAGGCTGCTTACAGAGCAAGGTCAGTATTTTGGTTACAATTTCAAATTTCATATCTCATATTTCATATTCATATCTGAAAAAATAAAGAGCAGGTGTAAAGTTGAGTTTTTATTCTGGCATTCAAGCTAACAGGGACATAAAAGCTCAGATTTCAGGCATCCATTTAATTTCTAAAAGGCAATATTTGATGCAAGCTCTGATACTAGGATAATACTGATGTGTTATGCTGGACCTCTCAGAAGGGACCTCACCTACTGGGAATGCTCACTCCTTTCCATCCCTCCTTCTTCTTTTGCCATCCCTGCAAGAAACTTCCGAATAAATCTCATCTCATGTTTTTGTTCCTGGAAGACAGAGGTCTTGGAGAAACATCTTCCATTGCACCTAAAAGAGCTGTGGTAGAGGCCATGAATTATGGTGTATCCTGCAGCTGACAAGAGAATATCAGAAGTAGGCCTCTCTGGAGACAGAAATCTCAGGCTTCCTTCTGCTAAAGCCAGAGTTACTGTGTGATGTGACAGTGGCTTTGTTGATGAACGGGACCTGTTAACAGCGATTCCAAGTCCCTGGGACCTGATGAAATCCATCCTCGGGTTCTGAAGGAGCTGGCAAATGAAGTTGCTAAGCAACTGTCCATCATATTTGAAAAATCATGGCAGTCAGGTGAAGATCCCGATGACTGGAAAAGGGAACTATAACCCCCATTTTCAAGAAGGGGAAAATGGATGAGCCGGGCAACTACAGACCAGTGAGCCTCACCTCTGTGCCTGGAAAAACCTTGGAGCAGATTCTCCTGGAAGGCATGCTGAGGCACATGAAAAAAAAACAAGGTGGTTGGTGACAGCCAGCATGGCTTCACTAAGGAGAAATCCTGCCTGATCAACCTGGTGGCCTTCTATGATGGGGCTACGGAACTGATGGACAGGGGTAGAGCAGTTGATGTCATCTACTTTGACTTATGCAAAGCGTTCGACACTGTCCCATGCAACATCCTTGTCTCTAAGTTGGAGAGACATCAATTTGATAGGTGGACCACTCGGTGCATAAAGAACTGGTTGGATGGCCGCACGCAAATAGTTGTGCTCAATGGCTCAATGTCCAGCTGGAGACCAGTAACGAGTGGTGTCCCTCAGGAATCGGTGCAGGGACCGGTCTTGTTCAACATATTTGTCGGTGACATGGACAGTGGGATTGAGTGCGCCCTCATCAAGTTTGCTGATGACAGCAAGCTGTGTGGTTTGGTTGACACACTGGAGGGAAGGAATGCCATCCAGAGGGACCTTGAGATGCTTGTGAGGTGGGCTGATGCCAACCTGATGAAGTTTAACCATGCCAAGTGCAAGGTCCTGCACCTGGGTCGGAGCAATCCAAGGCACAGCTCCAGGTTGGGCAGAGAAGAGATTCAGAGCAGCCCTGTACAGAAGGACTTGGGGGTGTTGGTCAATGAAAAAATGAACATGAGCAGGCAGTGTGCGCTTGCAGCCCAGAAAGCCAACCGTATCCTGGGCTGCATCAAGAGGAGTGTGACAAGCAGGTCGAGGGAAGTGATCCTGCCCCTCTACTCTGCTCTCCTGAGACCTCACTTGAAGCACTGTGTGCAGTTCTGGTGTCTTCAACATAAAAGGGACATGGAACTCTTGGAACAAGTCCAGAGGATGGTCAGGGGACTAGAGCACGTCCCGTAAGAAGATAGGCTGAGAAAGTTGGGGCTGTTCAGCCTGGAGAAGAGAAGGCTGCATGGAGACCTCATAGCAGCCTTCCAGTATCTGAAGGGGGGCTATAGCGATGCTGGGGAGGGACTGTTCATTAGGGACTGTAGTGATAGGAGAAGGGGTAACGGGCTCAAACTTAAACAGGGGAAGTTTAGATTGGATATGAGGAAGAAATTCTTTACTGTAAGGGTGGTGAGGCACTGGAGTGGGTTGCCCAGGGAAGTTGTGAATGCTCCATCGCTGGCGGTGTTCAAGGCCAGGTTGGACCGAGTCTAGGGTGTCATGGTTTAGTGTGAGGTGTCCCTGCCCCTGGCAGGGGGGTTGGAACTGGATGATCTTAAGGTCCTTTCCAACCCTAACTGTTCTATGATCCTATGATTCAGCTTTCAGGAAAGGTCATGCAAGAAATCACTTTTCCTTATTGTTTTCTTTTCAGGATGGTATTGAGTGTCCTGCCTGACTTTGTGGTTAAAGTGTTTCCTATAAATGTTGAAGTGGGTGGTCTGGAATAGACAGAGTTGGGTTTTTGCCTCCTGCAGCTGGAAGGGGCAGGAATATTACTCTTCCATTGATATTTGCTGGAATTCACACCCCTTTTCTAAATCAGGTTCTCTGGGTCAATCTGGTCTTTTAACCAGGTTTTAGCTTGATGCTGTTTCTCTCCAAGTGCTTTTGTACTAGTCAAAGAACTCTTCCAGAGGCTGGTTAACTTTATGGGTGACATGATAGTTCACACTGCCATATATATTCCATATACTGTGTTGGCGATGAGAGACATGTTATCGTGCCAAATTGGTTAAGGAATTTCATTATGAGCTCATTCTTTATGCAGTTCTTGCATCTTGAGGTGATCTGCCATATGCTTGACCTCAGGGGTGGACAAGTGCTTGAAATCATGCTTCCTTTTTTCCCAATTCTGCCTGACTTTTTTCCCTGCAAACACTATGTTTTAAATACTTATGAACACCTTTGGGCACACATGCTGTGAATGTGCCTGCAAACTGGCTCACTGCATCACTTTACTGGTCGTGGCTAAAGTAATAAAAACCCTGAGCAAATGCAGAAATCTGACTTTGGAAGTGGAGGACTTTGGAGAGATTTAGCCTGCCCTAAAGATCTGACCTACAACATACTACTGGATAAATATCTCATTTTTCTGTTTTGTGCTTCAGCTGGAAATTGTTTTTTTGTAAATAATAGGTCTTTATTAATATTGGGAAAGAATGAGAGGAAAGAGACTCATTTTTTTTAGAGTAGCTTTTCAGCTGAACAGGTCAAGAAGCAGATGCATCAATTCTATTAACCATGTTCTTTTTCCACAGTATGTTTAGAAAACCATTAAGAAGAAATGAGGGTCCACAGTGGTTTTTTGTTTGGTTCTTTTTTTGTGTGTTCTTAAACATAATGTTCTGGAGGCTGGCACTTCCAACCAGTCTTGTTTATATCATTACAGTAAAAGACAGTGTAAACAGAACACTGGTTTCTTTGTTACTGGGAGTGTGAAAACTGATTTTGAACTTCATAAAGTGTTAGTTGTGACATTCTAAGGGCTTAGAGTGTCTGTTGCTTTTTCACAGTGAATAGAGGCTTGTCCTGCAATTAAGTGTTGTTCTTGCTCTGTTGCCACTCTGTCAAACCTCGGTTATCTGAAATTTGGATTGGCCAAAGACCTGACAGGATCTGCAGGAATTCTCTCACCTAATGCACCTTCAATGAAATGAACAATGACAGTGTCAACCTCTGTTGATTGCAGCTAAGTGCAATTTATTTCCCTGTGTTTCTAAGCAATAATACTTTCCAGTATGGGTCCTACCTTCAGCATAGCAGATCTATTCTGCAACATCTTCCTGCCTAACCCAGCTTCTGATCTTATTGGAAAACCAGTTTGTTTTGCCGCTCTTTGATGGTTGGCTTTACAACAGGATGCTTCCATCAGCAGCTATCTTTCAGAAAGCTGATGGAAGAACATGCTGGAAACTATCACTGAGTGGCAAAATGCAGACATTAATAACCTTTACTGCTCACTGGAATGAACGGGGTGGATTGGGAGTGGGTTTTGTCTATGTGGCTTTTTCTCCCTTCCACCACTTCCTCCATATCTGCCTTTCTTGGACCATACCTGATGGCAGGTATGTCATAAACAGCTGGAACCAGCAAGTTATATACCTTGATTATAGTTTGACATGGGATTGTTTTATATCTGTCTATCTGAAAAACATTGTGGTGAGACACCAAAAGCTTAATATTGCCAAATGTTTATTGAAAAATTTGTTTCTGGCTTCTTGCCTATACTGCAGGGAACTGAAAATAAAAAATAGCATGCACTTAGCTAACGCTTTCTCCTCATGCTGACTCTCCCTTCTGTTTTATTTCAGGTTTTGGGGGCTTTCTCTACAAAATAAGTATGAATAAAGTATATAATGAAAGCTTACATGGTAGTCTCGCTTTTCAGGGTCCAGCAATTCCGCAGTTTATTTAGTTGCCAAGTAATTACCAGTATGAAACTGTCATAATCTCAAGCTTCAGGGCAGTCAAATTAAACAGGAAAAATTATCCCCAAGGTCAGACAAGCCTGTAGTTTTCTGAGAGACTTTAATGTTCTTGTTCATGATGTGGAGAGTGGACAGACTCAATGAGGTCAACGGGAAGTTTGTCTTTCCTAACACCATCTTCAGCAAAGTGTGGGAGATATGTCAAGCTCCCTGTTTTTCTATCTGCTGCCCAGGTGATGTCATCCAAGTTACTTTAAGCTGGGGCAGAAGAATTAGTCCTATCTTGCCACTTCTAAAGTGCCTTAATTAAAATTTACAGCTCCAAAACCCATGCTCGGCTGTCAGGGACGTCTAACTTTTCATCAGGAAATGTTCATAAACAGCTAAATATGTGTGTCTGGGACCTTAAAATTACTTAAAATATGGCAGTGTTGAGGAGGTGGAAGTTTGAAGCTTTAGTAATAAGATCATAAGAGAAGGCTGACTCACCTTGCAGGGATTAGTTGGTAGACCACCTCAAAGAAGCCCCGAAGGGTGACCTAGAGGAAGTGGGAATGCAGAGTTAAGGGCACTCATTTAGAAGATCCCATCTGAGTCTTTGCTCATGTATGAAGCATTTGCTTTGTATGAAATTTACTGGCAGAGGGACAAAACCCACACCTCTGTCTTTCTCATGGTGGGTGCTTTTATCATGACGCTGTGAAGCCGGGTCAATGGGAGATGCAGGTTTCTTTAGGCAGAACAGCCTCAATTTCCTGATATCATAGGAAAATAGACTGATTATTCCAGCTACTGGGAATATCTGCTTATAAAGTCATAAAAGATGCCAAGGATCAGAGATGGAAGAGTGCCACAAATGGATTATGCCTACTAGAGTGATCAGGTAAGAAATAATGATTTACAGCACTTGTATGGCTGGCTGATATACTTCAGTATTGCAGAGATACACTCTTTGATCAGTGGATTTCCATTCACTTTTTCTGTGGTGATCTGTCCAAAAAGGCCCAGGCTAAAAGGTACTTTCTAAACCAGAACTGTTAAGGAGGTGCCAACTCCTCGCAGTAATCTGGATGTGCTCCATGTTTTAACCAATCCAGCAAAATCAGAAATCTATTACCATGTAGACATATGGTTTCTTTCCTCTGTTTTGTTCTCCCTATTAGGAGAAACATGTTTTGTTTTCACAGGCTTAGAAGGGCTTAGGAGAATGGAATTGATATGGGGAAAGGACGCTAATTGCCAGGCTAAAGTCCTCTCTAATACAAGTCAAGTCTGTTCCATCAGAGTGTATTTTATCAGATTAGTGCAGCAGGCAAAGTACAAAAAGTAACACCAAATGGAAATAAAATAAGACATCCCCATTGATTGTGTGCCTGATTAGTACAAGCAACAAAAGGTACATCAGCCATGTGCTCTTTTTCAGAAGGGAGTCTCTTAATACTTGCTAGATTGCCAGAAGATGGAAACTTGAAAGACTGCCAGAGAGAACTGGGATCAAAAGCATTGGTGCTCTGTTTTTTAGGGGAATAAAACTACTTATCTTATGAAGAGAGATATATTTGCATCTGAAAGATATTTGAATTGAGTTCTTAAAATGCTCCCTTAGTTTATGATGATAGTTTCTGGGTTCTTTCAAGTGTTGGGGTTTTTGTATTTATTGGGGTTTTTTCTTTAAAGCTCTATTAGATAGTATGAGACAATTCACACTGGTCTTGGAAACCGCCAAGAAACCACCAGACTGAGAAGCGAGAGGACATAAGTCAGAAGAGGCTTTCCTGACCACTCTGCAGATCTTATTTTTTTAAAAAATAAATACATTCTTAATCAATCTGGAAAATGATACAAAAAGATCACAACAACATGTGCTTGCAAGAATGTACTTTGAGGAACAGCCTGTACTTTCGTGCTGAAGTGTTTTATTTTCACTGCAAAATATTTTGAAATGGAGCTTTCCTGCAGGGTTATTTATCCTGCTCATACTGTTGAGGGGCACTGCAGAGGGTTTCAGGTGTTACTTCCCTGCCTCACAGGGGCTTGGGATGGTGAGCTGAATCTCATAATAAGACAATTTAGGCACTTAGGGGTTTAGCCACAAAAGGAAATGGTAGCTTGATTGTAGCTTAGCTCAGCATGTCTCAGTCCAAAGTATAAATCCTTAATCAACCCTGCTGCCCAGTTAGAAAGCCCCTGAAAATCCATTGGCACCTCCATTTTGACAGTGAGGATCTTGAGGCATCAGGATGTTCCCTTCTGGGACTCTGCCTTATGTCTCTGGGCAAATTGGCTGTCACTGCCATCAAGAAAGGTGGATGCAGAAAAACAGATGTCCAACTATCGTTCCCATCCTTGGACCACAGACATTCCTCTATGAAGCTTTTGAGTCCTTCTCTATTTGGCCTCTCTTCTCCAAAGTCATCTTGCTACAACAGGAGGGTGTTCCCAAGGCTTTTTGCAGTATCAAGCTCAGTCCTGGAAAGTTTATTGTGTGCTGAGCCAGAGAATGATCGTCAACATGACTGCACTGCCCAGCCAACATGGAAACAAGGGCTGTCATCAGGGACGCAGCACACAGTAGAAGATACTGAAGTAATTCTTGGCCTAGGGGTAGGAGAGATGTCTCATGCTTCAAAGGTGAGTCCTTTAACAACTCAGTGAATGCATAGGTTAGGGCTGTGATTCAGGTGAGGAGTCTGCCCTGGGACATTTATCCAGCCATTGAGATTGTCACAGGGAGCCAGCAACTGGAGCACCTAATTCACTGCAAGAGCTGCAGCTGAAGGCATACTTCTTCCCTCGGCATTTTCCCTTGGCCAGCTCCCTGCGTCCCATGCCAGCTATTTTGGAGCCTGGGCCAAGGTGTCTTGCTGTCTCCACAGCCTGGAAAAGGAGCCTTGGCAGCAGCAGTCTGCTTTGCACCATAGGATGTCCCAGCTGCCTCAGCTCGTCAAGGGATTTAACCCTGCCTGATTTGCCTGAAGCTATGTGTGAGCTCTGGTCTTTAGTATGGTTCTCAGCAGACTAGAGGGGATCAGCTTACTCTTAATTCATCAGCAAATTATTCTTGCCAACCTTTTCATCATCATAGAAATCCATAAAAAGAAGACTTGCAGTTTTTCTCCGCACTCTTTTATCCTATTAATTTTTTAAGTGCCGTGAAAAGGGCTGCTGCAATTGCCTTTCTCTTGCTGATGAACTGTGAAGGAATAAACTTCATAAAGCACAATAAGTTTAATAAAAAAAAGATCTGCCCTGAGTCAATGTGATGTATTCACAGCAGCATCTAAGAGAACAATGGCAATCCCAAGCAAGTATATGACTAATTCACCCTATGCCATTAATTATGTCTTATCATAGCAAGGAGAATGGGATTCACTTTACTGGAGTTAAAGGAAACTACTAATGACAAAGTGGTTTAGGAAAAAAGGAAGCAAAGCAAAGAGCAAGGCCAGTAAGAAAGGAGTCATAAGGTGTGCCTTGCACACCAAATCACATTCAGCTGAAGCAATATATCACAGGGAGGTGTTCAAAGGGTATTGGCAATTGGCTGGGGCTCTTCATGCCTCATGGGATCAGAGACTGGGGTTTTGTATGCATGTTAAAAAGGAAAAGCATGACCTAAATACCAGTGGGCAGTCTTTACAGACAGGTAGATGCCATTTCTCTGTAAGCTTCACTGGGCTGGATGCCCATGACCTGGCTTTTCTTGAGTGTCAGTGTTTATTTTTAAACTCTATTAATCCATTTTCTATTGGATTAAATAATTTGCCCCCATGGTGCTAAAGCAGGAGAGGGAGAAAGAAGGTGGTATTTAGCTTTCTCCCTCTCATTTTCTCATATGAGAGAGAAGAAGGTCTGCAGGCCTCAGTGCAGAGGGGTTGGATTCTGTTCTCTGAGACATGGAAGGTCGTTGTCACCAGGTTTCTTAGTATTGCTGAAAGTTCTAAAATCTGTATGTACCCCGATATG
Organism: Ara ararauna; assembly: GCA_028858755.1. NCBI lineage: Eukaryota > Metazoa > Chordata > Aves > Psittaciformes > Psittacidae > Ara > Ara ararauna. The sequence continues at coordinate 5,395,014 of CM054410.1, read as the reverse complement.
TTGAAGGGACTGCCTCAAGGATGCTGGGACCCAAACTACGAAGTGTGTCTGTAACAGTGCTTGAAGTACTACCCTTGTATAGAGAAAAGAGGATATTTCCTTTCCTTTTGTGAATTTTGACTGAGGAGCAATATGAAACACAGGTTATCGAGAGTGGTGCCTGAAATTAAGACATCTCCCCGGTAAGCACCTCAGATGATAATATGCATGTGTGTTGTTAATGCTCTTTTTCTGACCCAGTGAAGCTTGGTGTTTTTCCTTCATTGGTTAACCAGAAGAGGACAGAAAATGATGTGGTGCTCTTATAGGCAGAAAAAGATCTTCATCTCTTGGCTGTGGAGAGAGCTAAAAGAAGGTGCCCAGCTTCCTGAGTGAGTCAAAAATGTTATTGTGTAGGGCTTGCTGTTATGTGCACTTTTAAAGCAGGCTTAAGTCATCTGCATCAGCGAAATGAGAGACTTGTATTGTCATTTCTATTTCACTGGCTTGAGCTTTCCTCCCAAGGCTTCCATGAGAGATACTATTCTCTGCTGTGAAATCCTCTGATGCTAGCAGGGTATGTGTCCTCAGTGGCACTGTGATTTATTAAATTCACTACTCATGGAAGATCTGTGGGAAATCCCTAAATCACTGACCTCCTGGAGAGTGTATCAGGGAAAGACCTTACACATCTACCCTTCCCTAACCCACCATTAGCTGGGCTGGGAGCCTGGGCATCAAGCTGTGTGAACCCCTGCTCCAATGCAGAAAGACAGTTCCCATGAGCAACAAACCAGCATCTGTCAGGCACTTCATCTGCAGCTCATAACACTTTAATTTTTCCCTTTGTTCTCTGCCTTTTATCCTTTGATGACTTACCAGGCCACCCAAACCAAAGGAGATCCCTGGGTCTTCAGAGCAGGCACTTAGCAACAACTTGAGCAGTAGCACAATGTCAGAGGAAAGAAATGTTGCCCCAACTTCTGCAAAAAGAGCAGCAATGGTTCTCAGAAGATTTATTTTAACATATCTGTTTATTTTTGCCGGAGATCTAGTTACCTTCCCCTATAGGAGTAATGTTTTTGGAATCCTTGGTTCGCCTATAATAAATCACAGTTGTCCGAAGAAAAAGACAGCGGCTTTTTATCATTTTTCTTTGTTTTTCCTCCATTGGCAAGTGAACGGAATGCCCCAAGAAGAACTATTTATTATGAGCTTGCTTTTGACATTGTTGCCAAGTCCTTGGCATGTTGGCTGGATAAATCACTGCCATATATCTCTGAGGAGTCAGAGCACAAACCTGGAGCTCTAGTTTTTTCTAATTGCAGACTGGCAGAACCTTTACTATCAGGCAACCCAGAGAATAAAGAACACAAGAAGAAAAGCTCACAGCTGGATCTCAGCAAGGGTGGCAGGGGTGGAGGGAGGGGACCCCAGGTCCTGTTATGACTTCAAGCCATATTTTGTCCCAGAAGCTGCCAACAACCACACGGACAACATTTTCTTGCTCGTATTGTGGCTTCTCGCACATCATGGGCTTCGTTTCTCAGTGTGGGCAAACAACAATGCAAAGTTGCACCCAGGGCTCTTTAATTCTCTGTGAGGAGATGGAATTCGGGCTGAAGCACAGTAAAGCGACCTCAGGGAAGAGCAGACTGATGGTGAAGTCTAAGACTTCAAAGAAGTTCTGAAATGGCTCTGACTCTTCTCATCCCCTTTTCTGAGCAGCTTTTCATTGAGATTTGCTGCTGTGGGCTAAATTGCTTGGTAGCATTTGGCTGATAGAACAGCCGAAACTGGTAATCTCCAGCATCTAACAGGCTCTGTTATGATGGTATTTTGATTTTTGCAATCAATCTTTGTTTTTCCCTGTGGAGCTCTGAAAATCTTTTTCAAAGTCTGGTTATTTATTAGTATAATAGCGAATGTATAGAGCTAGATAAACCAAGGATAGATAGGTAGGACAGATCAGATGACGCATCAGCAAGTAGGCAAAGGGAGAGTGAAAAAGCAGGGTGAAAATCTGGCTGAAATGAAGTCCATGGAACTTCTCTCAATTCAAGTCTGATTTCTTAGGGAAATTAGTTTTACAGAATCCACCTCCGTAGCCCTGATCACTTCTCTCAGGATTGAGATGGAACAGTGCTGGGAAATGAGACATAACTCCAGAAGTGGAAATGTTTTTTAGGAAAAAAGACACTCTCCCCACACTGACTACCATTAATATGTGTCGTGGTTTAAGCCAAAAACACCCTAAAACCACCTTTATTCAGGAACCTCTAAGGCCGCTCTTTGATTTACTTGAGCTAAAAACTAGCGAGTGTTCAGTTCTTTCTGATTGGTGATTTTGTTTCAGCTGCCTCAGTTGGAGCCCTCAATATTATTAGACTTTTTTTAGTTTCTTATAGTAAAGTGTTGTAAAGAATACTTTGAGTAGCATTCTTCCATGACAATAATGTATATTACACTTGTCTTGGTGGCATTTAGATAAACTTTGCAGCCATTCTGCAGAGCTGACCAAATACTAAAGAAAATAAAAAAGTATGGTTATTTTAGGCTTTGCAAGACAGGAAACGGGGAAGGTTTTCTTATTTTCAATCTCCATCTCTCCTTAAGATTTACAAGAATTTAGAGGGTGCATGGAACAGAAAAAACATTTCCCCAGATAGCTGATGCTCGTTCTTTGGTCTCCTTTAAAAATATTATAAGAAATTTCACCAGACCATGAAACTCAGAATGTCAAATTAGAGTCTTACACAAATAATCCAGGTTTGGGGGATCTTGTCATACTAAGTGGATTCTTTGGCATGGATTAGTTTTATTATGGATGGAGCCACTGCAGAACCACATTAGAAAAGTATATTGTTACAACACTTTCAGTATCAACAATGCTACTTGGAAAGGAATAATGTATTCCAGATGGCTAGTAAGAATGTCTGTCTTTTTTGGAAGGGATTCTTTTTTGTTTAGTTGGTTTATTCTAATAAAATTTGGGATAATTTAGACTTCTGTCAAAAAGTAAACATGAAAATAAGGGGCAGTCTGAAAGGGCAGGCACAAAACGGGCAGTCTGAAAAGCTACTTTCATTTAATTCAATTTGTTAGGTTTTCATATCGGTTTTACTTCTTTTATCTCAAGTATTGTGGCTAATTTTTCTTCATGAAAGAGAGGGTAGGGTACAGTTACTGCAGACATCAAAACTTCTGGGTTATGTCCAGGGCTTTTCCACACCACTGGCAGGTAATAGGACCACAGTTACCTGCTTAAGTAAGTGGGTATAATAACAGCCACTGACCTATTGGATGAGATTCTGAGGATCTTGAATAAAATAAATCTCAATTTTTTATATTTATCACACTAACATCTCTCACCAGACCTGTGTGTAAGTCAGGCACCAAACTTGAGCTGAATTATTTGCAATGAAATAAGAAAGATATTTTAAATCGGGCTTTGCTCTTCTGCTGAACATCTTGAGGGAAGTCTAGATGCTGTTAGGTCAAGCCATAGCTACTCTAAGCTTACAGACCTTTGGTTTCTACAGGCTCTGAAACATTGTGTGTCTGTATGCTCCTCTGATAGCACCAATGGCCTGTATAAAACTGATGAGGACACACTTAGTGTCTCCTTTCCATCACCAATGTCCTTCTGTACCAAATTATCCTTCACACAAGGAAGAGCAGGCAACACAAGACTGATACCATCCCTGGAGAGAGCCAATGAGCAACAGTGCTGGTGAAATATTACCTGAGCAGTCTTACATGGGACAGTATTTTAATCCCACTCTGGCTTTCTGGGTTGGCAGGGATGTCAGCTTTTGGTTTCATGCTTGTCTCCAGGCATGACAGCGTGAATAAAGGCTGTAGTGACATGTCTTGGCTTTTTATTGCCTGTTCTTAAGGCTTGCTTTATCTGGGCTCTCTCCCAGCTTATCCTTAGGCCATTGTTTGGTTCTTTGAATCAGGTATTCACAGCCCCACAGGGGCACTGGGAAACATGAGGCATGGGGACAGCAGTGGGGTTTGAACTGGATAAATCTGGACTTTGCTTCTGCTGAGCAAAATCTGTGGTGCCCTATGTTGATACAGCTCAGTGCTCTCTGCAGCTCCCTCTGTCCCTTTCTCAGCAGCATCCATCCATCTCTCCTGCCACTGGATTTTCTCTCTGAAGACTGTTTTGCTTTTATGTGTTTCACCAGCAGGCATTATTTAAGCTGCTCACTGAAAGGCTTTTAAAGATGTTCCTCAGAGCTGGAGGCTGCTGAGCATTAGGCAGTGGAAGAGCTTGAGGAGGTTTGTAGTCCTGGATAACCAGATTCCTGTTTCATATTTGAAATAGATCTGCAGCCAGTTGGTTAACAAAATATTATGCTCAGGATAACTACCTGAGCCACCTCGCCAAGCCAAAGAGTCATTGTAGGGTTCCAGAAAAGCCAATATTAAATCCAGAGACATCAACATTAGTGAAGTAGGACTAAATTATCTCCAGCTGGCTCTGGCTCTCGCCTAAGGCTCAGAAATAAGTAGCTCCCTTGAAAAGAAGAAAAGATGAAGGGTGCATTAATAAGGACCATAGCAAAGCTTGTGCCTCAGGTCACGTTCTTTTTCCAGTCCTATCAGAGTCACCCAATGACAATTTCTCAGCTCCCATCACTTGCACACGAGCCACTCCACCAAAGTCAAATTTCCTTGGCAGTGAGGAAGGCAGTCCCACTGTTGGAGCATCAGACATGAGCTGCTTCAGCTTCCAGGCTTGGTATAGGTGACAAGCAGAGAACCCTTGAAGTTTATGCTGGTTTTGATTCAGTTAGCTGGTTTTACATGTTAAGCATAATGAGAGCTCGCTGTCACGTGCTTCTGTCCTAACTGACAGCATAAATGAGTGCAAGTCTTGAAATGTAAGGCGAAAGCGATAAGTAAATATTGGCCATTGCTCTATGATAAATGTGGTTAAAATAGCAATATATGAGCATATTGAAACTCAGCCTTAACTTACCTGGATATTCAGCAACCTTCACTGTGTCTTTCTGATCAGTTCTCATAACAAAAGTGGTTTTAGAAGGAACAGGGATTTCAGACATGTCCTATTTACTGCTGTGACATGTAATCTCTGCTGTCATAGGTACAGTCCTGACACTGCTATAATTTTTAATCAACATCTGCAGGTCCTCTGATAAATCCTCCTTGCCATTTTAATCTATGTATATAGCCACGTTGAAAATGCCTGTACTTACTCATACTTATGATTAGTGACCTTTTCCTTTCTTTGAAAGCTTCACAAGCCCAAGAAGTCCAACCAGTTGCAATGTGTTGGGGGAAGAGTTGTAAAAGAGGCTTTACTTTTGAATGATGGCATGAGAAAAGCTGGTAAAAAGTTCCTAACTGTGCATAGAGGTGCAGAAACATACAGCTGTTCATAAAAGCATTGAATATTGTTGGGCAAAGCGGAGATGGGTATAATGAGGCACAGAAAACATAAATTCATTTGGCCAGGATTATGAGGAGAGTCATTTTCTCTATGGGAATATAGCAGGTGGATTACTTACTGGGCTGCATCTGCAATAAGCAATTAAAGGAAAACATTTGTTTCACATCATCCATGTCTTCTTTTCCAGGATACTCCTCCAGTTTGCCTCTCTGACATTGCAACTTGAAGACAAGTAGTTTCTCTAACAAGGCTGTGCAAACATCCTGTGTTCCTCTGTGGAAAGAAGTGGAAATGGCCAGGAGCAACAGGACACAGTAAGTAACACCCGGAAATGTATCCCAACTCTCTTGTTTGATTTTCTATTAGATTCTGCCCTGTTCCAGCCCAAAACAAATCTGTTTCCAGTGACTCGAGAACATTTTTATTGGAGGTCCAGAAAAGAAGTCCAGGACCCAGTCCTGCAGTGACTCATAATATCTCTGCTGCCATCTTGAGTAAGAGAAAAGTCTGAACATCAGATCAATCTTTTCCTGTTCAATCAAGTTGCTCAAAGTAGATTTTGTTAAGTTAGCCAGACCAAACTGATATCTGCTGTGCAGTGTGCTGTAAAACCTCTATGTGCACCAGGAAAGATTACTATGTTCAGCAGTACTTCAGAATATCTGATGCTGAGTGTCCTTTTGCTAGTAAAAACTAATATTAAATGAAATGTAAATGTTGTACCTTGCATGCTTTTCTGTGCCTGCCCCATGTATTATTACAAGTGAGATTTCTTTATGCTTTGGATGAATTTTGTCGGGTTGGATTCTGTTTGGGATTATGGTAAATCCAGAATAAGCCTGCTTTAGGCAAGTCAGTTTCAATAGTGCTGGTGTAAATCTACATGCATGTAGTTAAGAGAATGGTTTTCCCCTTAGTTCTTGTAATTTGTCACTGGAGTAAGCTAGCCTGAATCTAGTTGTCTGTAGATCATCACAGTCTATACAGATCTGACTGCTAACAGAACACAGACATAAAAATAGTTATTGCAGATGTAGACTTCAGTACTTAATTTCTCCAGCTTGTCTTGGCTGAGCAAGCATTGTTTTCACTGAAAGCCCCTTGGCATTATTGTTCTTGTCTGGGATTTATTTTTCAAGCAGGGATTAGTCTATATTGATGTAAAAAGACTAAATATATTTGTTCAGAAGTGTGGAGTTTTGAATGCATCTCAGAGTACCACCTTCTGTACATACAGCAAATGTTGGTTGATTTCTTAGTATGTTGAACTAAACTCATCTATCTGTTATGCCAGTGCACAGCTGGAATAACTCAATCTGGTGAAAGAATCTATCCAGACTCTTTCAGTATGACATAAACTAATTAAATGCACTTTTTCTTTAATTTAGAGTACAAAGAAATAGTTGTTTGGCATCAAATGCTTAAGCAATATATCTTTCTCCCTGCTCCCCAAATCTCTGTTTTACATATTAAAATATTATTATTTCCAGTGTAATAATAATTTATGAAAGCAGGCTATTACCTAGAGAAATGTGCCTTTTGGATGTGTTTCTATTAACTCTCCTGGAAAAAAAAAGTCAATCAGTATTGGATATTCTTCTATGGAGAAAAATGGACCAAAAGACTACATGCATAAACAGAATATTGCACCTATGGAGTGTAAATTGCTTACTGCTATCAGTCTGGTTGTTCATGGGGGTCAATCTAAAGTTCGAAAGTCCTAACTGGAAGCAAGCAGCAGTGCTGAAGATGTCTTGGAAAAAGATGAGATGACCTGTTTCATGAAATCGGGAAACAGAGTCCTAGAGTGTTAGTTACCTACTTTTATATGTATCTTGTATAATCACTAGTGAAATTCCTGCCAAAATGGACTGATTTCAGTCCGTGGTGATGGTGTTTCACTTCAAGTTCGCAGACAGCCTCTTGGCTTGTAAGACATTGCTAAACAATTTTAGTAACTGCCATGGTCTTTTTCTTTTGCACAAAGGAATCAGGACTGTGTATCGGCTCTTTTGTGCCTCTTTAAATTAAAACAATTAGATGCGTGATTAAACTCTCTCCCAAACTGTGAGATCTGGATTCACATACATCTCACAGTACAGTGGCATAATCTGATGGGAAAGACATGAATCTGAGGCTGAGCAGATCTGGTGTTTGGTTTCACTCTTAAGTTTTCCTTCCTGCCTCTCCTCTTCTTCATTAAACTCTCTCCCACAGTGTGGGATCTGGATTCACATACATCTCACAATGCAGTGTCATAATCTGATGGGAAAGACACGAATCTGAGACTGGGCAGATTTGGCCTCTTTTTTCACTCTTTTGTTTTCTTTTCTACCTCTTCTTCATTTATCCTAAGTAGGGACTGTTTCTCACTGCATTTCTGAGCAGCACCTGCTCTAGAAGCAACCATCCCCTCAGTGCTGCTGGAATACAAGTAAGAGCAGTAAAAAGCCTTTTCCTGAGCTGATATTTCATTGGTGCTTTTATGCAGAATTTTGGCCTGAAGCAAAGTGTAATTGGCAGGCAGCTTTTAACCGGGGAGGCAACACTGACCTATTTCAGCAAGGGACCGCAGAATAACAAACCCATGTTATGTTTTAAACATAACTGAAATCAGAAATGAAGCTTGGGTTTGAGAGCTCTTCCAGGATTTAAGGCTCCTTCTTTACCCAGCTCCCTGCTGAAATATCTTGGGGGGGGTGGGGGGGTGGGGGGGGTGGGAAGAGAAACAAACAGGAAGACAGAGATTAGGTTATTCCACATGGCAGTGGAAAAATAATTGTAAAGTACATTATCTGGTATTGCACTTTAGCTGTGCCCTCACAGATCATCCTGTTATCACAGACACTGCCCCTCCTTCTCCCTATGCATGGGATCCTGAAAGGAATTTTTGTTAGAGCTGGTAAAGCCCTTCCATTTGTATTTCATTGCTTTTTCTTCTGCTAAATTTTTCCTCCAGTCTTTTAAATTTTATGTAACATGGGGAGACAAGATCAATGCAGGTTAGACAGATAGAATATAAAAGGACAAGATATGCCAGCTTGTCCCGGAGTTTAACAGCCACAGGATAAACCCAGGACCTGGGAAGGAGAGACTTCGCTATCCTGTCAGCTCTGGGCCATCAGATAAGCCAGTAGGAAAAGCCAGGATGGAAAAAATGATGTTTATACCCTATGAGAGTACTTAGATACATATACAATGTACATATATATTATACACAACATATGTACACATTATATGTACTATATGTATTACATAAAATATATATGCTGGCAGCTATTCTCAAAACATTTCAATTCCTAGCTCTGTAACATGGTATGTATTCTCTCTTTTCTCTCTCAAAATATGTTGCAATCACCACTGGCTTTTTATGCCCACTTTTCTTTCTCTCTGATTTATAGCAGCCAAACTGGTGACACTGCTTAGATTTTTCCCTTGGGATTACTGTTACACAATCAGAATGACCAACAGCTAAATTGTAACCACCCTGACTGTCAAGGTAAGCAAGTGCTGAGCTCCATTCCATTAGGAAATTTTTGTTATTGCATGACCAAAGCTGGGGAGGGGGAAAAGATGAAAACAGAAAAACTGAGGGTTTTTTTGTTTCCTGCTATTCACTGTCTAACAGCACAGACTGTAGTGTCGGCAAAGACATTCTCCAAAACACTGTCAGTGTTCAGGAACTGAAGTTTGTCACGAGACATTATTTTTTCACCTCTGTTAGACCTGGGCAAAGGCAAATGATCATGCAGTGATTCAGGTTAAGAACGACTTTGACATTTGGAAGCTTGCAGACCATTGGTTTTGAGTGAGAGAACTGGATGGAGGGTGATGCAAGATGATCCATATTTCACTTAGCCTGACTAATTGTGACCATATTCGTTGCAGTAGTAAAAAAAAATCCCTTTACAAATAGGTCTGTGGAGAACAAAGATGAGTTTGCATCTCTATTGCAGACTTCTCAAACTGCATCCCAAAACTATCATACAGGTTATGGTAAGCATTTACCTCTGGATGGGCTCAGATCGCGAGGCTGGGAAGGATCTTGTTCATCAGAGGACTGCTATGGAGCTGAGAAGTAGATGATACAGAAACTTGAACCAGATCCATGAGGTCATTTTGATAAAATGAAGATTTTAGTGTAACTTGGCAGCTAATGTGTCTCTTTTGATTAGATTAGATTCAGGCTAGATCTTCATACTTTTTGAATCCATGTAGTCTTACTGAGCTAAGTAGATCAGATTGCGAACTGCAAGACCCTCCTGTTTGTCAGTGCTACTCCTTAATAAAAGGACTGGTTCAATGTGACCATTGGTCATGTAAATTGGTATATGGCATAGAAATGCATACCAAATCTGTCCCTGAGACGGGGACATTTACTGCATATTCAGGTCCAGGAGATACGCTAAAACCTCTAAGGAAATTTTGACACTGGCAACCCATGAATGAAAAAGAAGACTGTGTCATTTACTGACTAACTCCAATTTCTAAATGATTCATTTTATGTCATATACTCTTTAAGATATGAAATCTGTCTAATTAAAGACAGATGTGCAAAATATAGCGTATATGATGGATATAAGGAAAACATACTTTTCCATATGAGTGGTAAAGACCGCAGCCACAAATACCTCTCCAGTTTAGTAGCCTAAAAAATGCATCCACAAATATTATTCATCTTGGTGGTCTGCAAAGATTTATCAGGGGTTATAGGTTCCTGAAAACATCTGTGAAACTAGGAGTTTTGTGTATGTGTGTATTTGTCACTCAGTAAACAGTCACTTTCTTTTACCAGACCCACTAGTCTGAGAGAGCAGCAATTATGAGTAAGGCAGTCTGGAAGACACTGAAGTGTTCAAAAATGGATATTATGGAGAAAATATAGTTTGATGTTTACAATAATTTCTCAAATTTAAAGTCATAAAAAGCATCTTCCCAACATGTCAATATGTCTCCTTACCACTTTTTTGTGGGGAAATCTTTTAGAAAGAAAATTCTGTCTGGATTTGCCTCAGATACTTTTAAAATAACTTCTCATTTTGGATGAGGAAGACAGAATGCACCCACCTATAGATGAACAAAGTAATTCTGAAACTTCAAGAGTTGTGTAACGGGTATCTAGTAGTCATGGGTTTTGATGAACAACCACTTCTTGGTTTATGGATGTTGTTGAATCACTATCTATATCAGATTTCTTCATGGTCACTAAGGTATTTTTAAAAGATATGCTTATTAAAAATAAGAAAAAAAGAAAAGCACCTATTAGATGTAGACTGATAGCTTGTTAGGGATGACAGGTACACTGGAGTGTGCTAGAGTCTATGAGTACTGAAGTGCCATTAATATTACTCAGAGCTTTGTTCGTGAGGGAGCTGCAGGAGAAGCAACCAAATGACAATGCTAGATTAAATATTTGCTGATGATTCTAATTTTCTATTTTTCAATGTCTAGCTGAGATGTTTTATAATGACTACTGGATGCATAACTGAAGAACTGAGACAGGCACTAATAACTACTGGGTCTTCTTATCCTTTGTTTTAAAAACATACAAAATGGGGGCTGCTCTTGTGCCTTAGTTTTCTAGATTAAACCATCTTTTCCTATTGATTTTCTCATTTTTCTTTTTTACTTACCCCTTTGATGTGATTCATTATGACTCATACATATTGTCCCCAAAGCCTCATTAATTCTGATAAAGTAACAATTCCAGATAATCCATCGTTAAAATAATAATAGAAAAAATCTGTATTTCTTTGGTTTGTGCCTCTTTCAGCTCTCCAGTCCCCTACATAAATAGGTCTTCCTACTGACCACTCAACACATGTTGGCTGAAGGTCTTTCCTTCTGACTCTGAAGTAATGCTCCAACAAGATTTTTATAACTGTTCAAGACCTGCAAGACCAGAGGTGCAAATATATAATGTCTCTAACTTGGAGAGACATTAATTTGATAGGTGGACCACTCGGTGCATAAAGAACTGGCTGGGTGCCTGTATGCAAAGAGTTGTGCTCAATGGTTCAATGTCCATCTGGAGACCAGTAACGAGTGGTGTCCCTCAGGGATTAGTGTTGGGACCGGTCTTGTTCAACATCTTTGTCGGTGACATGGACAGTGGGATTGAGTGCGCCCTCAGCAAGTTTGCCAATGACACCAAACTGTGTGGTTCGGTTGGTATGCTGGAGGGAAGATATGTCATCCAGAGGGAACTTGACATGCTTGTGAGGTGGGCTGATGTCAACCTGATGAAGCTGAACCATGCCAAGTGCAAGGTCCTACACTTGAGTCGGAGCAATCCAAGGCACAGCTCCAGGTTGGGCAGAGAAGAGATTCAGAGCAGCCCTGTACAGAAGGACTTGGGGGTGTTGGTCAATGAAAAAAATGAACATGAGCCGTCAGTGTGCGCTCGCAGCCCAGAAAGCCAACCGTATCCTGGGCTGCATCAAAAGGAGTGTGACCAGCAGGTCGAGGGAGGTGATCCTGCCCCTCTACTCTGCTCCTGTGAGACCTCACTTGGAGTATTGTGTGCAGATCTGGTGTCCTCAACATAAAAAGGACATGGAACTGCTGGAACAAGTCCAGAGAAGGCCACGAGGATGATCAGGGGACTGGAGCAGCTCTCATATGAAGATAGGCTGAGAAAGTTGTGTCTGTTCAGCCTGGAGAAGAGAAGGCTGCATGGAGACCTCATAGCAGCCTTCCAGTATCTGAAGGGGGGCTATAGGGATACTGGGGACTGTAGTGATAGGAGAAGGGGTAACGGGTTCGAACTTAAAGAAGGGAAGTTTAGATTGGATATGAGGAAGAAATCCTTTACTGTAAGGGTGGTGAGGCACTGGAATGGGTTGCCCAGGGAAGTTGTGAATGCTCCATAGCTGGCGGTGTTCAAGGCCGGGTTGGACAGAGCCTTGGGTGACATTGTTTAGTGGGAGGTGTCCCTGCCCCTGGCAGGGGGGTTGGAAATGGATGAACTTAAGGTCCTTTCCAACCCTAAGTATTCTATGATTCTATGAATTATTGCTGATAAAGTGGACTTGACCTGTTCAAGGTTTTTTGGGTTTTTTTTTTTTTTGAAGTGGTATGTCTTCTGTCCTTTCTGAGATTTTTATATTTGCACTGGGTTTATTTAGCAGACAACACTGAAATGAGGAAGCATAGTTCCGGACCATATCTGTCCTGAACTAGTATTTATCTGAAGAATGGCAAAACTAAATATCTAGGGCACAAAAACAGAAACCAAAACTACTCAACAAAACTCTGCATGATTTCCCTGGTAGGAGCCTTACTTTTAGCTCCACCGTTTACTGTAACACAGATGGCGATTCATAAGATCACAGCCAAAGGTCAACTCAGTCCTGGTGCTTCTCTAGAACTGGGCCAGAATCTGTTGGTTTATCTCATGTAATGAAGATATTGAGAAGAATGGCTTACAAAAAGCTTACAAGTGGAAAAAATACATTTTGGTGATATTTGAGTCCTCAGAATGGTAAAGCATAAGTCTTAAAATACAGAAATAAACCAGGAACAAGGTAAATGTTTTTAGACCTAGAACTAAGAATTTGTAAGATATAAGCCAAAATCTAATACCTAGGTTAATTTTTGGGAATTTGGGAAATTTTATTTTAAGATGTATGGCCATGACTTTGATAGAAGAATACCTGAAAAAGGGTGCTTCATATGGTAGAAAGGGCTTATAAAATAATAAATGCATCCCCTAAAATAGAAAGAACAACAGTAACATAAAACACTTGGCGTGCTTTTAGTGCAAAGTGAGAATTTGCACTCCTAGCCTCCCACGCTGGATATGGGTCTTGAATAGCATTTCTGTTTTCTCTGCAGCTGAGCTAATGACAGATCTGAAGAAGTGTCAACACTGCAACCAAAAAAGCTCAGAGTGTCAGGAATGTCGTTCGCAGGGGAGAGGGGAGTCATAGCAAATACTCTTTTCAAGGTTGGTTACTCCTGACTAATGGCATGTCGTTTTCAGCAAAAGCCAAAAACTTGCCCGCAGGCAGTGGACTGCTCCAGATGAGTCCCATGCCTACTCCAAGCAGCAGTGGGTGAGGTAATGCTGCTCCCCTTTTCCTGGCTCCTCTCTCCTCTCCAGCTGCCAACCCTCCCTTAGGCTGGGGTATTTGCTTTAGTCAGATGTTGATGTCACCCATGGATGAGGAATCCAGACTGATTCTTGATGGCTCTGTGTGTTGTTTTCTCTGTTGACAAGGGGAATTCATCTTACGTGACTTCACCTTCCAAAAAAATTGCAGGTCGAGTGTAAGTCACCTGTGCTCCCCATGCACTCCATTTAGAGAGATTGGCATCATGATTCAATTAATTTCCAGTTTTGGAGACTTGTCCTAGTCTGGAATGAATCACCTTCTGGATACAGGATGAGAGGAAATGGCCTCAAGTTGCACCAAGAGAGGTTTAGCTTGGGTGTTAGGAAAATTTCTTCATGAAAAGGGTTGTCAAACATTGGAACAAGCTGCCCAGGGCAGTGGTTGAGTCACCATCACCAGCGGCATTTAAAAGATGTGTAGACATGGCGCTTAAGGGGAGGGTTAGTGGTGGACTTGGAAGTGTTAGGTTTATGATTGGACTCAATAATTTCAAGGCCTTCTCCAACCTAAATGATTCTATGACATGCCAACTTTAATTTAGTGTCCGCAGTGACACTGACGTTTCCAATTCAGATATGAAACCTTATTCTGGGATGATCAAATTAGGAGAACTGAGCTCCTTAGTACAGTAGACAGTGATCTGGAGCAGGTGATATGCTGCAACCCTGTATTTCGCTGAGCAGTGTAAATCCCAAGTAGTGTATGGGGACAATCTCATCCCAAAGGCAATGAAGTGTATGAATGAGAGAAGGACTGGAAGGTTGAGTACTTCTTTGGTTTTCTTTGTATGTTTTGGTTCTGTAGATAACACGCTTGAATGTGTGTTTTTGGCTTTTTATTCAGTGTTGAGTACATTGAGGGTTTGGAGGACTTTGGTGGGATTAGTGCAAACCAGAGCAAAGCTCAGCCCAAAATCTTGCCATTATTTGAGTTTGGATTTTCTCATGTAAGCCCAGCCTAAGAAAGACTTGTGTGAAAAAGAAGTGGATGTCATCTTTGTAGGAATTAAGTGGAAACAGCATTTCCCTGCTAGAGGGTGAAATATTGCAAAGTCTCACTTGTGAGGCACTAAAATAAGTTAATTGAAATAAGTTCTATGTTAATTTTGGTGAGTGAGCTGGAGTTTCACTACCATGTTAATGCTTTCATGAGTTGATGGTGTAGGATGCAATCTATTCTTGAATTTTTATATTTCCAGACAAAATATGCTGTTTCCCTAAATTTGTCAGGTTTACTAGCTGTGACATAATTTTTTCTCTTAGTTGTAGAAGGTTAAATAAAGCTAATTATGACTTTTGAAATCTCAGCTACATGCGCTGAGCAGAAAGCAAGTTGCCAAGTGTCTCAAATTAAAGTCAGAAGCTGTGTTTTTTTGTTTGCAAACAAAAATAAGAACAAAAATGTTTTGTTTCTGTTCTTTCAGTACTTTTCATGTTGTTCATTACTACATATTTTTATTTCCCTGCCCTCTCCTGTGACTTTCAAAGTTCAATTACAAATAATGAATCATTTTGAAACGAATAAATTTCTTCTACCCAAAAAGTATTTAATGAAGTTTGTTCCTTTTCTTTTTCAGAAGTATTTCAAGTGTTGATCAGCTGATCTCTTTCCAAAAGGAAAAGAAACAAGAAGTCCTCTGAAATATCTCCAAGGAATACCCAGTGATAGAGGTATTGCTGTTGTGAGGAAAAATATGCTGTTTCAAAAATATTGCAGGCATTTCCTCTTTCTTACTCGTGCTTATGGACAACAAAGAAGAGAAATTCAAACTGGTGCATATCAGATGTAGTGCTTGCCAGCAAGAGATAGATTTGCAAAGGGCATCAGACTCCAGGGGACACCATGTGGATGAGAAAATGAGGCTTAACTCAGGTGTCCAAAAAGGTGGATTTATATCTAAGACACCAGTGACCTGTAGCTACATAAAGATATCTTTGCAGATCCAGTTGTTATTCCCAGTGGGAGCTCCCATTTCTCAGCAGATATGAAATTCAGGCTGTTTCTTTCTTAGAAACCTGAAAGACTACTTAGCGCTTCTGAAATTCTGGCCTTGGCCAAACGCACTGTAGCCAAGAATGAAAGTTATATAAACTCAGAAAGAACAAGCCATCAGACTCACCTTTGGTCATAAGGAGAATGTAAAGCATCTTGGATTTATTCCCCATACCCAGTTCAGGCTTCATCTTCTCTGAACAATAAGTACATCAGTGAAATAACTGTGAATTTAATGGATTACCCAACCTGAAGTCATTGCTGGCAGTAGGGCCTTTGTGTGATTTGCGCTTGATAATTTGTAAAGACCAGAATCCACCATTCAAACATGTTGGAAAAAGTATTTGGTGGGTTTTTTCTTTTGTTGTTTTTTTGTAATCCTGAAGGAATTTTTTCAGCATAGTGATTCCTGCTTGCTAAACTTTCTGTTTTCCCCAAAGGGTTGTAATGGCAGATTGAATCTAATTGATCTAACAGCAAAATCAATAAATGTTAAATAAATGTTTTGGCAGCAGGAAAGTAAAATAAGCTTAGAAAGAAAGGAAATAAAACTCCTGATGTTCTGCTTTTCTCCTTTCCATCCTCTTGTATGAGGGACGATGTTTTCCTATGTCCATCACATCATTGTTCATCATGTCATGTCCATCATGGAGACTTGAAGAAGGCTGTATGGTTCATACCATCCCTTCTTGAGTTGTTGTCAAATAATCACAGAGAAAAGACAACGTCTTCCTCAGATTTTGTTCACCACCTGAGGGTGTGACTAGCCCAGAAATTCAGTATTTCTCTAAACAACCCCATATTTGGTGGGTTTGGACTCTAGATCACCTCTGTCATACTTGGAGGTCTTTAAGGCACAGCTACTGAAGGATGGGTTTCCAGCAGGGAATGAAACTGGTGCTAATACAAAACTGCCACAAAACCTAACCCAAAATGTGTTGATGGTTTTGGCTAACATTTTTTGGCAGCACATGTTGTTTCTTGTTCAGTTGACATTAGTTTTAATAGGAATTGCATCAGCTGTGGATGGAGGGACTTTTTGGGTACTGTAGAGAAGTGAGCAGGGGGTAAAACTGGAGCAGGATCTCATTTCCCTTTCCTTGTTCACATACCTCTGTCACAGCACTAGAAGAAATAAGTGGCTCAGCTTTGATGTTATTGATGGAGTAATTTGCCTCTGTTGGGTTTCTACCTATTCAGAGGGGGGGTGAGGCTGGAACTGGTGATAGTCCATGTTAACTGTTGCCAAGCACCATAGGACGCTGAATGTCAGCCTTAAACCTCATCAGCATCCTCCATGGTCAGTCTTGTCACCTTCAGCTTAGGCTGCCATGACATTGACGCTCCCAATAAGTACCTGCATGACCGTCCTTCTTTTTAAACATGTGGTGAGTTTAAAACACACTATTTTTATTTTATGAATAATCACTACATGAAAAAAATGTTTTTAGGAGATAATAGGAAAAACAAGCAGGTCTTCACCATACTTTGACAGTCACAGCACTGCGGATATGTAATGTTCATTGTAATAACAAATACCTGAAAATGTAAAGAGTGATTTTGCTGCTAACTGTATCAATCACAATTATCATTCAGTGATACATGCCATAAGAAACTGCACCCATGAAAGGAGGGAACTGATGTAATAAACATCTGGTCTAGATAAACTTGCCATGTCTGCCATAGTAATTATATGCTAATCATATGATTTCACACTGTTTGTAATCTCAGAAGCATACTGTTTCTCGTTATACCTCACCCAGAAAAAAAGGCTGTATTGGCTTCTGTCTCTCAATTACTGTTTTATCCAGACACCCTCTCTCAAGTAGGCAATTTCATGGCTACTGTTGCTTCTGGTATCTGAGAGCCACCTGAACACTAACCCCTTCAGGCTCAGGAAAGAGTACAATTATTGATGCATTTCAAGTGGAGAAAATCATCAAAACAGTGGTAGGACTTTTAAATGTACTTCTAAGAATAAAAGAGGAAAACTTTTGTGCCAAAAGTACAGTTTGTGGGTTAAGTTTGCCTCATCATTTGCATAGCAACAAGTTTTTTGTTAGGTTTTAGTGTCTCAGACGCCTCTCCCCATATGCAATACAGAGTTATTTTCCTTTAAAAACCAGCCTCCAGAGATCAATGTGCAGTTGCCATAAGTTGCAAACGTCTTCTACCACCACTTACCTTGCCAAAGAAATGTTGTTTTGATGGCTTGCTTGCAGTAATCTGTGTTCTCTCTTAATTATTCAAAGAGTCTTATCTTTTCTGTACTTCATCTTGTCTAACAAGTACTCCCAAAAGCATCCAGATTTGATTTCTAGGAATAAGCACGCTGTCTTATTTGTACCATGTGTTTCATCAGAGCCTGCCCTCTGTCCTCTCTGCAGTACAGATGAGAAACCATATTGATTTATTCCCAGAGCACTGTCTTTGAACATTCATGTTATTTTTATTAAACATAACCCTGTTTTTTTTCTCCTGTCTCCCTTTTCCCCTGCACCCTCCAGCTATATCCAGCCTCACTGAGTCAAAAAAAAGAATAAATAGAAAATATATTAAAAAGAGGATTATGTCCACATGGAAGAGGACTGACATCAATTTGCAAACTGGGAAGACTCTGTTATACCCTCCAGTTTTGCCTTTGGTTATCCAGAAGCCTTAAGCTGCCTGTGCAAATGAGTCAACACCCAAACACCCAATGGAAGGACAAATACCCCCAGTCCTGCCCCCTCACTGTAAAACCAACAAGGTGTTTCACAAGAAATGCCTTTATCTCTGTATGTAATTCACCCACGCAAGGTGATGAAAACAGCTAGAGATTTCTGGCTCTTGGCTGGGACAGGTGTCTACTTCATTGTGATAATGAACAGTTCTGAGCTGATGTTAGGACACCTAAGAGCTAGACTTCTCATGATGTCAATAAAACTCAGTCCCAGCCTTGAATAGGTCACAGCTGAGTTACAGCTGTGACTCAGAAAGTGATGTAAGAAAGCCGGGAGATGCAAAAGAAGAAACTGTTCAATCTTCAGCAA
Organism: Ara ararauna; assembly: GCA_028858755.1. Lineage (NCBI taxonomy): Eukaryota > Metazoa > Chordata > Aves > Psittaciformes > Psittacidae > Ara > Ara ararauna. The sequence continues at coordinate 5,376,469 of CM054410.1, read as the reverse complement.
ACTTTTGGTATTCTTCATGGCTGCTTTTGTGCTGGAATAGTTTGGAACAGGGCACTGACATCTGTTTGAAATAGATAGAGATGCCGCATAGAATCACTCTAACACCACCTTGCTTAACAAGTCAGTCCTGATTATCAGTATTGGTGTGATGCTGAAAACTGGTTCTGAACCACAAAATTTGCTCTACAACCTTTTGTCATTCTCAATACCCTTTTCTCATTCCCAATGCCCTTTTCTCATTTCCAGAAGTAAAATTGTCCAAGCACATTCTCAATGCCCAGCTTTCTTTGGAAAAAAGCCTTAATCTTCACTTTGGACTGAGTGATCAAGAACTTTGAGGGATCTCTAAAGCCAATGGTATCAGTTCAGGAGCACAGATTTCTTCCCTCTGGACCACAGCTGCCTAAAAGCATGGTGAATGCCAGTATTTTGAAGGTGAGAAACCCATACAAACTCGCCTGGGACTATAGGAAGGGAGAAGTCTTAGTTGTGATAGTCCCAGAGTGCTGAGAATCAAGTAGGATTTTGCCTATAGCTCATTTAAAAATAATACTCCAAATTAATGGGCATAATCAGGACTGACATTGAGTAAGAGGCAAGAACTACTAATCAGATACTAACTTAGCTGATGCTGGCATTACCAAAAGCCTGGGGACATAGTCCAAGGGTAAAAACATAACATCTTATCTAACCAAGGAGTCATTTGTGCACCACTAGTTACAACATGTTCTTAAAGAAGGAAAGAGGAAAAAAGATATCTATGGCACATGAAATTATTTTATGCCTCAGAAATGATAAGAAAATAAAGCTAAGTGTTCCTGCACCCAATCTTTATAGGATAAAAGCCTACCTAGAATTAACCCATTGCAACATCCACTGTTAAGTCCACAGGATATAGAAAAAATCCATTGAAAAAAGAAGTCAAATGGGGATGAAATAAAAATGAGTATATCCAAGATATTTCAAAACTCAGTTTTGGCGCATTTCATGCTATTAGAAGATTGCTAGGATACATGGGGCCGCCCAACTTCTCGGTTCAGTGAGAGTTCAGGCAGTCTGGCAGTCCTCTTCTTTTGGCCAAAGCTCCTTTTCTGGCAGCACGTCTACTTATTTCTCAAGACTCTTCTTTTCCTCCAGATTCAACAGGATGTTGAACTGGATCTCTCAGAACAGCTCATGGAAAGGAAAGACCCTCTGACACAAACCAACGTCACTGCAGAGGGAACTGTAATGTCAGGGAAGGCATGTGAAAGATGAAACCAAGAATAAGCCAAGCACTTCAAGCTGTATCACTTTGCATGGCCGTGTTTTATTTCCAGTCTTTTGCAGTACCGCTTATGAGTCCTAACAAGGAAAGAACTGTGCAAAATTCAGTAAATTAAAAAGAAAACCACCAGAGTCCTGTGGGTAAAAGTTGGAATTGTATTTCCATAATACAGGCCTTTTCCAGAAAAGCAAGGCATGGGTCAACATGAAATGCAACATCACACATCTGCAACAGAATCTGCCTGGTTCCTTCCAGTATTTTCCATTCTCACCATTAGCCATAGCTTGAAACCTTCTGCCCTAACATCTCACAACCAAAACAGAACCCCTTCTCAGTGGGAAATCTGGGAGATTGGGTTGCTTGGAGTCAGGAAGGAGAAGATAGTGGTGACAGCGACAGTGTCTGGAGGGTGGGATAAGTCACCTCCTCTCTGCCTGTGTGGCTGTAATGAAGACTGATTTTTACTCCTCTAGTAGTAGCTCAAGGTGTGAACTGGTGTGCAGCACCTTTGGTGTCTCATGGCTATGTCTCAGGTTCTCAATCTTGACATTTTTCAGCCAGTTGTGACACTGACTTGTCTTCACCAGTTGCAAGTGACATCATTTGGTCTTTTCCCAAGGGCTGGTAGCCGAGCAAGGTGACATTGGCACAGGTATTATTTGACGTGACCACTGCTTTGCCCCAGAAGAACAGCACATGTGTGCAAACGCCTCTTGCATCTCTTCTCAAAATGTTTGTGCAGGAACAGCCATAAAACGGGCTGTATTAACCCAAAGATGCAATCCAAGTCTCTTGAGTCTAGGCCTTATCTATATCATATTATCAGGACCGAGAGAACACAGATGCACCTCGGGAAGGGAGGGGACTGTAAGCGCAAGAGGGAAAGGGTTCATCCCTTCTCTCCTGGCACGGGGAGGGGACTGCGGTCAGAGCTGGGTAATGATTTGTCATTGCAAGGTCTGGGGTGTCTCTTTGCAGAGGAAATCTTGACCGTGATTGACAGTTTGGCTGTTTTTTGCTGCTTCGCTTGCTGTTGACAAGTAATAATGAAGCTTTGTCAGCCCATCATGGACATGGATATGCCAGATTACGTTGACTCCTTGGACTCCTCTTATACCATGCTGGAATTTGACAGCCTTCGGATGATCCCCAGTAGTACTGGTAAGGTTTCTTTTCGCTTTCTCTTGAACAGTCTCCACTACCTTTGTTATAAAGCTGAGGATCTAAGAAAGGCAGGTAGGAGGTGTGGGGCAAAGGGTGAAAGGGATAATATTTAAGCAGCTGACTTGTCGGCTTCTGCTGTATCTGCGGTTATGTTTGGGCTGAAAGGGGACCCTTTCACTTGCCAGTCCCATTTTGAATTATTCTTTTCCTTGGTGGGCTGAGCTTCATGTCCTGAAGGGCTCAAAATGTATTGCAAAAGTTGGTAGGGCTCTTCATGGCACACCATAGGTTTGCTCCCAGAAGACATCTGAGAGGAGTTATTACCAATATTTTTTACTTAAAATGTTTGTTTCATTGCTATATATGACTTAGGTTCATATTTCATGCTTGAAAAAATGCTGTTTCTAATGGAATTTGTTATCCAGGCAATACACCGTGTGTCCTAAGTTTTTCCTAGGTACTTAGATTGAGAAGCAATATCCTAATGTAATTTGTCTTATATATTTTACTGGCTACCAGCATGGTCTAAAAGCCTGCACAGCACGCAAAGAAGTTGGGTGCTAGGCATGAGTGATTATATGCAGAGACTTCTGCTTTATTCACAGAAATAAAGCATGTTCACAGAAATAAAGCATCTTCACAGAAAAAAAGCATGTGTGATATTTAGGCTTTGAATAGTCAGAAGTTCTCTGACAACACTGTTCTGTGGCATTAATGGCTCATTTTGTGAAAAATAAAGGACATTCAGTCATATAGCATGAAAGCAACCGTACCCAAATGAGATTCCAATGTTAGCAATGCCTTTGGAGAATTTGGCAGCATTTCATTTAATTTGTTAAGAATCTGAGTGAAATTTAGATGGGATTTTCAGGGTCTCACATTTGCTCATTAGCTGTGTCATCAAAATAAATCAGAGTTTCAGTGGGGTTATTATCTGTAATATAAAATGATTAGGCTTATTACTGTGGGACATGCAGGGATGTCAGGAGGCAAGTAAAGTTAGAAGGCCCAAGAGAATTTGAATTTAAATTTGACTTCAAGAAAAACTTGCTCTGTCCCCAAAAGAAGGATTTTCAATATATTGTTTTTCTGACAGCTCCAGATAGACTGGATCTTGTTTCTTATTCTCAAAGAAAGGTTCCCATTTGCCATCCTGCTCCAAAAATGTTATTTAACACAGATGTTTCTCTTTGTCACTTCCTGCTGAACAAAGGGATATTTTTTTACTTTTTAGAATAGCACAGATCTCCTCAAAATTCAGTATAATTTTGCAAATTAACTACCAAATCCCATCTGGGCCTTTCTGTTTTTTTCATGCAGTGGAACTGACAGGTTGATTCTTTTCTGAGGTTTATCTACCTCAGTATTGTGTTATTTGTCTAGCTGTTAATGAGTAACCAATTCTCTCAGAATCTAGCTGTTTTGAAAGTAGCTTGTTTGTCTTAGGTAAGTGTCCTCTTCTGCAGTTTGTAAAAATAACTTCAAAAAAGACCTGAAATGTCCATGCATGGAAATACACTGCTAACCAGCCAAGTTCAGTTGCCACAGGTAACTCAAATTCACACAGACACTTTGCAGTTTCAGAAATGCTATTTAAAATGTTAGAATTAAGAAATAGTCTCATTTTAAGTATTTTTAACAAATGTACAGGTTTGTTTTAACCTGTGTCTTTCCCAAGATGCCATATTGCTCTGTATTATTTCCCCTACTAAATCTAATGGTAGCTTTGCCTTTTATAAACATGATCAGGAAGGGGCATAATCTTTATTTTAATGGATTCACAACTGTTTCTTTCATTCTGAACAGTTTTAAAAGTAAAAATTAGAATCTTTTCAAAAAAGGTCAAGATTTCTTAAAACCAACAGTTTCCTTCTTTGGAATACTATTTCATCAAAATTTTATGCTGATTAATGATGGGGAGCACTTCTGGTGATAAGCTTTAAGCTTCCGGAAGCTACTATAATTTTGAGATTTGGCTACATATAGAGTCTGGATTTTCCACCTTTAAGTAGCTCATAATTTGCCAAATATTTTGAGACTAATTCAAAATAAAGAATAGAATCCATTATGGGAGTGGAGGAAGAGTATAAAAAATGGTCTGTTTTAAATAGAGAAAATGTCAAAAGGAAATGAGCAAAAATCAATGCTTATCCTGTCTTTATAAAATATGTGTTGTAACTGCAGAAATTTTCCCTTTCAATACAAACTTGTTTCCTTTACCTTGGCTGGCATTAGAAGCCGCATTCTCACTGGGGTTTTATGTGCTGTTAATACCCATTTCCTCACGCTCTTGTCAGAGTTGTCATTTTGCTTAAAATACAAAGCATTATTGAAATATTACACTAATTCTTTAGTCGAGTGTCAGCAAACACTTTATCCCATGATGATGCTGGTTTTCCTATCTCAGCACTCAAATACCACACTGATTCTTGGGGTTTTGGCACAAGGTTGGAGAAACACCTTCCTCATCCCTGCTGCAATCAGACCCAATTCAGACCATGAAAAAGCCATCAAAGATCTTTTGACAGTGCCTGACCATCCCTCAAGCTACACACATGCTTGTGAGGAGCTATGACCCTTCGGGCTGGCCTCATGGTCATTGTTATCATAGGATTTGTGAACAAATCAAAGCTAGGGTTTATATCTCAAAAATCCCCCTTTATTTGATAAAAGCTGATGTAGAAAGCAGAGTGACCTGCAGATGGCCAGGGCATCAGTGCTAGCCCCCAGCTTCCCCTATATTTGTATACGCAGGTTTCACAATGCTGGCTTTGGCCATCAAGTTAGACTGTGTGTACATGCCCTAAACCCACATTTATGATCTCTTTACATTCTAGCCCACTACATATAACTGGGGGATTCGTCAGCTGCAAATTGTGCACACCAAGACTGGTTTGGTTTTCTATGTAGATAAAAGCAAAAACCATTCTGGAAAGTATGCCAAGATAATTTTCCTATACGATGTGCATCTGGAAGAGATGTTGACAGTAACATAACTAAAAGAAAAAGCAGCAGCGAGGTCAGGTACCATGTAGATCTCTAGTCATGAATGGAAGTCAGATACAGTTCTCCAGCAGCATCTTCATTAAGACCATCCTCACTGTTATCTCCTATCACTGTAAAACTTGGTGTCTTCATTACAGCCCTGGTTAGGTAATGACTTATGTGCAGAGGCAGTGGGCACTAAAAAAATTTGTATGCATTTTGATTGCAAGCTTGGTTGACCCCAAAGCCAGTAAGTTACTAGGACACTCTAATCAGCACTAAGCTGGCATTGCAAAACCTGTGCACACAAACGTAAAGCTGGCTGGAAGCTAGCTCTGATGCCCTGGCAATGAGCAGGTCATCCTGACTTCTACATCGCTTTTAGCAAATAATAGGGGGGGAGTTTTCGAGATATAAACCGTATCTTTGATTTATTGTCCACGAATCCTATGGTAACAATGACCAAGAAGCCAGCCAGCAGCATCATAGCTCCTCACAGGCATGTGTGCAGCTTGAGAGATGGACAGGCACTGTCAAAAAGACCTTTGATGGCTTTTTCATGGTCTGAATTGGGTCTAACTGAAGGCTGCTTATATGCAACTTACAAAAGATGTTTTCAACTTCAGTCTTGTGTCAGTGAATATCCAGGACAATGCCGGGTGAAGTCTCTGGCCAAAACCATGAGATCCATGCAATATCAAGATGAGTTATGGTTTCTTCTTGGAGAACATCATAATCTCTCCAGGAGAAATTTCAGAGGCACTATGGCATGGCTTCTGAACTGTTCTGTTATACCATAGTAATGAGTATCTATAACCAAAGCGTGCTTCTGAGCATCTCTCTCCAGGGTGGTGAGGACAGTTGTGAGCTTGTTTCAGTTGAGAGCCACTTGGACTTTGTTCATATCCCATCTTAGTGTGGTGATGAGCTCAGGTAGCAACCCCTCTAGAGATGCAAAACATGTAATAAAGTTCTGAGCCCTGTGTCAGCGCTAAAGGAACTGGACTACAAGTTTTTTTCAGCTGGTTTCACAGGCAGGCGACTGTGCTGACAGGGATCCTGGTTTTCCTCTGCCTTTCCTAGCAGTGATCAGTCCAGGGAAAACTCAGACATTCCCCAAACACTGGGTAGGTTTGAAAGCCACATTGAAACAGTTTCCTGATGAATGTGATGTTGGTTGCACCTTTGTTATTCTCTCAGCTAATTCTAATTTGGAACTCATCATTAGATGGTGACACGATTTTGTAATTAAATTTTATAATAATAATTAACATGTACATACTGGCTTAGGGCTTTCCTTTTCTTTATTGTCTTTTTAACTTCTGTTCACATTGAAGCTGAAAAGGGCACATGACTACCCAACAGGAACTGAACTTTTAGCTATGCATCTGCCATTCAACTAAGCTGTAGCCCATGGGTTTCTTTGTGTTTCCATGGGTACAAGTGAGGGCAAAATGTGATTTGGTAACTTCCATGGCCCCTCACACGCTCAGTTCTTATGGGTTTTCCTCCAGTAATACTTTAAGGCCAGATTATTAATTTCCCCCTCATACAAGCAAGCAGCTCTTTGCATAACCTACTAGCATGAGGGGAAGAAGTCTTCTCTGGTGAGTAAATGCTACCAGCACCAGGAACATTCTGCAGTTTGGACCCATGTGAAGGATGAAGGGTCCGTTGGAGATCCAAACTGTATGATCTTGGACTGATTCCTCTGAATCAGTAGAGAGCGAAGAGAAAATTTGCCTCCTTATGTTTATTTGTTGTGGAATTTTCTAAATGGAATCCAGCACATTCAGTGCCTTTCTTTGTGGTCAACATGTTCCTTCAAAGAATAAATAAATGGAGCAACAGATGCACAAATGTTTAAAGTTGCAGTTACCCTTGAAGGAATATTCTAGTACAACTCCTTTAATACTGAGGTATATAAATCACAATTGAATGATTATTGTAAAAAAACCCAAAAAATCAATGTAAATTACCATTAGGGACGTCTGACACAGACAATGTTCTCAAAGGGCCCATGTGTCCCTTGCTGACAAATGTCAGAGCTGGGAGCATCTTACACGGATTTTGGGAACAGGTAAAACTCAATTCCTGTCATTATGACCAAAGGATGATTTCGATGCTGTCATTTTTTCTTGTTATGTTCCTTTCAAATTGCTAAAACCTAAATATTTATTCATCAGTATTTTAGAAGGTGAAATATAGATCAAAAGGGGCTTCTGAGGGAGGGGGGTGAGGGGTTGAGGGGGACGGGAAAGGAAGTCTGACCTTTGTTTGTGAAGTTTCAGCTAAAAATATCTTAGTCCTCCCTAAAACCTTTCCAGTTTTTGAAAGGCTGAAGCTTTTTTTGGCTTTTGATTACAATTTTCATTGCATAGCAAATATTTTCACTATAAATTTTTGATGTGTATTCATACACAGAAATAGCCCTTCTCTCTGTATGTATACAAGTTGTGTGCGGATTGCCCAGAGCTATTTTTATGCATTATGTGTTAGAAAGATCTCTCTAGACTGTCCAGATCAGATGCCAATTCCTCTCCTTTGAGTAATTTTCGTTAGGATTTCTCATTGCTCAATCCCAGAGCAGCTGAGCTTTCCTCATCACTGCCCGTCCCTTCCATGAGGCAGGATGTGTCTTGTCCCAGAGACTGTTCTGAGGTCACTGCAGCGCAAGATCCATTCCCCTGGAGTAAAGAACACACTCCCAGAGGTGTGATAAATTCATAAAGCCATTCTGCAGTGAGTGCCCAGGTCAGGACAGACTCCACAAACATTCCTGTTCTTGGAGAGATGTAAACACTGTCATCTGCCTTTCCTCAAGCGCCTCCTTTATTTTTTCTTCCCCAAGCCGTGCCTCAAATTAGGAGGATTAAGAGGGCAGCAAGTCTGGTGGTTAAGACCAAGGGAGAAGTTTAAAGGGGAGTTTTCAGCAATGTATACACACAGCTCAGGCCAGGCAAGGGCAGAGCTATTCCTGCCCCAAATGAGAGGGTGCAAACAGGGGACATGACAGAGGGCATTCATGTGACCTAATTTTAGTTCCCTGATTTAGAAGGTCAATCTTCCTGCACCCCTATATTGCTTTGCAGTGTAAAGCAATAGGCCTCTTCAGAGGGCAAATCAGAGCAGGAACCATGCTTAGGAGAGCCAAAGTGGTGTCTCTGTGAGCTGTTGTCTCTGTCTGTCAGTGGCAGAGGATCTCTCAAGAGCAGCCTTTTATTTCTAACACCTCTGTCATGTACACAAAGTGCATAAAGTATTTAGTCTTTCCTGCCCCTTCTGTCTCTTCTCTGCTTTCCATTTATTCAAGTTAATGATGCTCTTTCCATTGCCTTCTGTGGGCACCAGCTTTGAACTATGTTTTTCACATGTCTGACTGAGGAGGTGGCTCCCCATCCCTTAAAAGCATATATCTCACACCCAGGTAAGGTTTCTTTGCATTTGTCAAGAAAAGTAGTAGTAAACGTTAAATTAGCATGAGCATGTTGGGTTATGTGGCTTGAAATCTCTCTGTTTGCTGAAGCAAAAGAAAGAACGGATAGCAGAAGAAGAGCAACTGAGTTACTCTCAGTTGAGATTGGGAAGAGCATCGCCCTCAAAGATCCGGAGGCTTTACTTGCAATCCATACTGTGTGTGCACATGTGTGTGGGGCTGACTCAGTGCGTGAAAAAAGCAACTTGCCCTCAGCTGACTGATTTCCAACAGAGAAGTCTAATGGTCCCTGTTGTCTGCCCACAGAGACCATCACGAACGAGCCAGCAAATACCAACCTGCTCTCAAACAGCATCAGCTCCCTGTGCTCCATCTGTGGGGACCGAGCAACTGGCAAACACTATGGGGCATCCAGCTGTGATGGCTGCAAAGGTTTCTTCAGGAGGAGTGTCCGCAAGAACCACGTCTATTCCTGCAGGTACCTGCCCTTTTCACAATAAATTAATATAATTTATTGATTCTGTAAATTATTTGGGGTGAAGTTCAGGTTGTATGATGGGACGCCTACTCCAAATGCCCAATTACCACGCTGTGAATGCTAACAGTAATACAGTAGTTTAGTTTATGGCTGGAGGACAGGGAGCTAAGGTGTAAATTATGTCCTATCACATCTTGGACCCTGACACCTTTTGTGGCACTGAGTAATCCATTTGTTGAGTTCACTGCCACTGCTTTCACTATGGTGTAAATCAAGGGAAACTTATAGTCCTGAGGCCTGACCAGTATATATAGTATGTAAGTAGGGATTCTGGGTGTGGAGTGACACATCAACACAGCCAAGCAAGGGAAAAACAAGGTTGCAAAGGTCCAAAGCTCCAGAGATTTCATCTCAAACACAGCCTTTCTTGGTTTTCCCAGTAAAAAGCAACAAGCATCTAAGAGCCTGTCACCTCCAAAGGCTTCACCTCTCCTACAGCTCCATTTTTGTTCTGAAGTACGTTGAGCTATTATATGCTGAGCTATCACTGATGATTTTACAATCATTCTGAGAACCAAGCATGGACGAGTGATGATTCACGTCCACTTTGGTATGCATTTGAGAGCATTTTTTTACCAGGAGGAGGCTATAAATTATAAAGCAGCTATCTTGGTTGACCTTAGAAAAATGGTGTTTATTTTAGCACAGGAGGAAGGGGGGAGAGAAAAAGTGAATACACTCAAGCCCTTCATCTCTAATTAAAACCTGGAAGTTTTCTTTCTTTTCCAAAGCTCTTCCTCCTTTAAGGGCGTTTTAAATTCTTGCTGTGTGAGTCACACTCTTTGTTCAAAATGTTCCTGGGGTCCTTATCACTCCGGCCATGAGACACCCTGGGGTGACAGAAGTGTTCACACACATGGTGCCCATCCCAGGAACCATCCCTGCAGGATGGCAACAGCTACTACTGATTTCTTTGAAATCTCAGCTCTTACTCTCCTGGGATGGAGTTGTTGCCCTTCCCCAGGAATCCATGAATCTCTGTGATATTTGGCAGCTCAGGGAATATCCATAGCACTGAAGCCAAGCAAATGGCGAATGGTCATTTGTCTGCACATCCTTATTTGGTGAGCAGTGCTGTACTTAGCCCAGCTCAGAGCTCTGCTGTTTACTGGAGACATGAATTCCTTGGAAAGCTTTTGGGCCTTTGTACCTTTGGCTGTTTACAAGTCTGGGAAAGTGCCTCAGCTTTTACAACCTGATGATGGCCCCGGAGCAACTGATGTCGTCTCTTCTCTGTGTGGTAGATTCCTCTTCCATCATTTCACCTACCATGCGAAGAGCTGCCAAATCTACCTTGAAAGCACATACGTTCCTAAATTTTACATTGAAATTAATAGGAATTAGGAAGCCATGTGCCTAAAAACTAAGCTGCAGACACAAAAAGCGCTTGTGGCCCATAATGTGATTGTTCTGTACAAAGCAGGACAGTGTTAACAACTGGGATCAAACAACCCCTGATGCCAAACACCCAACAACTGTCTGGAAGTGGGAGGTGGAGTTCCTACTCCAGCACAACTTGAGTCACATTCACACTTTCACAGCCAAAGCCATCCCAGTCTTTGCAAGGTGGGCGGTCTGAAATTGCTGTACTCCCAGCTGGCAGGAGTGACAGTAGGGAAGATGAGGAACTGGGCCAAGCCAACACTGATTCAATCCATTTCTTGCAAACCTTCTCTAGGTTCAACCAGTGCATACTTTGGTGGGGTCTGGTACTGTGTTTCTTACTGGGGCAGCTAGGGGTGAGTGGGTTGCCAATACCAGGATGGTTGTTCCATGGTTTATTTCTCATCTCCTCCCAGGTTCAGCAGACAGTGTGTGATAGACAAAGACAAGAGGAACCAGTGCCGGTACTGCAGGCTGAAGAAGTGCTTCAGGGCTGGCATGAAGAAAGAAGGTAAGCATAAAGAGACATTCTAAATCTGCCTGATGCTGTCTCTGGCCCTACTCCCACTGCAGAGCATGTTGGAGAGCCTTGGCAGCCCTGTCCCAGAGAGATGGTGCTCATGTGTCACAGTGAGAGACTTCAAAGCCATGTTGGACATAGCCTTGGGTGACATGGTTTAGTGGGATGTGTCCCTGACCATGGCAGGGGGATTGGAACTAGGTGATCTTAAGGTCCTTTTCAACGCTAACTATTCTATGATTCTATGATTCTTATTGCCTCTGAAAGACCCATTTTCTCTCTTTCAGATGGCAGTTTCAATGAGAGCTTTGTGATGGCATTCACCCATCCTGGGAGGCTGGTCTCTCTGGGATATTATCATACTTGGAAAGGGATGGGCTTCCTCAGGATTTATTTGGTCTCTAAGTTCTTCACAACAGCAATTTCCTTGCTACACACCTGCTAGCTGTGACAATCTCAGTATGAACCTGCCACACTCAGTCTCATAAATGCCAACAGTTGACTACTGCAGAGTGGGTTTGGTGTTTGACTTGGCTGAAGCTCATGTAGCTTGGTGCAACCCATTGGCCAAGGGCTAGCCCGAACACAATGACTCATGCTATGAGAGCTGCTCCTCCATGGGACATGGCTCACAGGCAGTGCTCCCAGAGGTGTCTGACTCCTGTGTCCTGTGAGCTGGGACCTGAGTCAGAGTTAAAGCCTTCAGTAGTGTTACCCTCATGGCAGCTGTTGCGGAACTGTAGAGCCACTGTTAGCACCAGTACTGAAGGACCAATCCAGTACTGGCAGATGCCTTCTGTTGCACTTCACATTGGCTGTATTAAGAAGGAGGCGGATCATTGTAGATCATTTGGGTACCAGTGACCATCAGGAAGTGCCTTTCCAATCCACTAAAGGAAATACCAAGTGTTACAGTGCCTAATCCTAAGCAAGAGAAACCCACTTCTATTAACCCATGCCTTACCTTCCCAGAGCCAGCTTCCCTGGGAAAATATGGGACCTATTAACATTTCTGCTCTGTGCTCATTCAGTGCGTGCATGGTGGGAGGGCATGGATAATACTGTTTCACTTACTCCAAGCTTTCTGGGCAGAGATTGAGTTTGTACACTGAGTAGATAGCAAAGGGGAGACCCAACCCACCATAGATGGTACATCCTCCTGATGTGCAGGATAATGGTTTCAACACTCTTCACCCTTCTGTTTTCCAACAGGATTCTGTTTTCCAGCCCACTGACAGCTAAATGATGAGGGAACTGGAAAGGAACTTAAGAGTTTCATTCCATGCCACGGAGTTAAACACCCCCTACCCAAGGGGTGAAGTCATGGTCCCACTGAAACCAAGGGGAAATTTTTCACTGATTTCTGGGAATTCATAAGATTTCACTGGTGATGAAAAAAATCTTCCCAACATTCTGACCATATGTTTTCCTGGAGAACAAGGTGGCCTGGAATCTGGCATAAGTCATGGATATAGCAAAAACATTTGCTGCTTTAGTTGAGAAGAAATGGAGTAAATAGAGAAAATGATTGATAGAAAAAAAAAACATCCCTCATATTAGTAAAGACCAAATCAAGGTGGATCTGGTCAGCTCTAAATGGAGACAAAGCCAACTGCCAATACAGAAAGCTCCACAGGTTGGGAAGGCTGAAATCTGGTTATCAGACCCATTCTTTGAGATGAAGCATGATTTTTATTGTTTTTTATGGTAAAAGTTATAAACCCTTGGCTCCTGCCTTCATTATTGATTGCACTCAGTGGAAGATGACTCACCTCAAGTTCCACATAGTCACATTCTTTGAAACATTTTATGAGTGCACAGCCAGGTTGTGTGCTCACAAACTGCTCATGTGTTTGGTAAGGAAGATTTTAAAGCACCTTGAGCAACTGCTTTGCAGAAATCAGCTTGGCTGACCAGAGCTATATCCAAAGCACGTGTGCAGGACTGTGAAAGAAATTCTCTTGCACAATTGTGTGCTCAAAAAGAACATAGATATTTGTTTTAGGGTGGTTCTAGATTAATATTAAACAGTATTGCGAAGTATTAGGGAAAAAGAGAAGACATGTCTTGAGGTAGAGCAGTATTAGGTGGATACAAATGCACCAGTTCATGTTGGGAGGCCACAGCTGTGACATCTGCACTTGCCCAGCACATAACCCATTGACCCAGCACTGGCATGCAAGGGTTAGGCACTCTCTTTCTCTGGCACACCGCTTTCCAGCCAGCCCATATAACAGCAATCAGACTTTCCAGGGTGTGGTAATAGCATTGTTTATTCACAGCAGAGGGAAAGAAGCTGGAAATGATCCTTTTCCCAGCCTGTGTCTGTGACAATACACCTGGGGTGGGGTGAGTAGGGTTGTGCCACCCTCATATGCTCCCCACTGCCACTGACCTACTGCTCAATGGGTGTATGTGCAATACTGGAAACTTGCTGCTCCCCAGCAAAACTGACTGATAAACTGCAATTTTGGACCCAGAGTGTTGCTTTTTTCCAATCTTCCTGTGTTGTAATGCATGATGTGACACATATGGATCTTTCTTTTCTTTTTTGATCTTTTTTTCCTGTTTTGGAAACAAATTTAATAGGTATGAAATGGCAAGCAGCTATGGTACACGGCTTGGTAGAAGGAAAACTCCTGCAAATAAAAAGCAGTATGATACAAACACATAAGCTAGCTTTAAACTGGCTGACTGTAAGGGCAGCAGGATCTGTGTGAGGATCTTAACATGAGCTGAACCTGGGAGCACAGTGCAGTCAGCCTGTAGGTTCAAAATCGGTTTGAAGTCGCTGGGCAGATGTTGTTGAGGGAAGCATCACTAGGGTCCTTTAGGATGTCTTGTTTGTACGCTGTCAATTAGATCCTGCTTTTGGAAAGGACCAGGACTGTCCCACATGAGGACTATGTTTCCAGGCTTGTGCACTGATATGGGGTACAGGTTCCACTGGTGCCAATGAGGAGCACAAAAGGACAAGAAATACAGCCTTGTGGAAAGTCCAGTTCCCAGATTTCCTAGAAATTAGCTAATTTGGGAACACTCCCATCCCAATTACATTTTTGGTATCAATAATGCACTTTAATAACTACAAGTAAACAATCATTAAAGTTGTGATGAGGACAGAGGAAAAGGCTTGCTTGAACACAAAGCCTTTCTTAACTCCTGAAATGCCACTATGATAAGGATTCAAGATTTTATAGGAGATTTGCTCTTTTACTCTTCATTTGTGGTTAAGAACGGGACTCTAGCTTAGTGGGATCTGGGTCTTTTGGAAATTTTCTCTCTGTTCTCTCATATTTGCTCTCTTTGCACAGGAGAAGGTTCGATTTCTATTGTTTTGCACAATATTACCAGACAGGTTTTTGATCACTACAGCACCATTGGATGAGAAGTGGACCAGATACTTAAGCACTCAAATTAAACAGCAGACTACTATTTCTAGCTTCTTACTGAGATCACATTTAGCCTTGAGTAAATTAGCAGGGTGTGATGTTTCAAGTGAGCCAGGTCATCTTCTCGCATAGAGTTGAGCATCAGAAAACCTGGAAGCCTTCTGAAAAGCCAGCATTGCACTGTCAGGACCCAATTTTCTGGTGAAAACAAAGGGTTAATATTTAAGCTCTCATCCCCTTTAATGTAATTTATGAGTGTACATGGACTCCCTGTGTTTAATGCAGAAGTAAAAAGAATTACTGTATCATTTACAGACCCAATATAGAAGGAGGATTTGAGGCTATTTTTTAATTTATACTTAAATTGGGCAGGTTTATAGGACAGTTTTATTAGGGTATCACAGAAACTCTATCTTGCTTCATACCTTTTATTTGCAAGTCTCTTCTGCAAGCATTCGGAAGGATGGGACTGCAGTTTATTGCAAAGATGAACGAAACAGATAAAGGATCTTCCTTCCTTTGTGATAGTCATAAATTGAGCCAAAAGACTGCGAAAGCATTAAATATACATGTACCATTGGGATTTATTTACAAATAAAATAAGCCACACCTACAAAATCAGAGGTAGCTTTGGGGAAAAAAATCATTTGTGCATATAAATTAACCAGGCAGCAGGAGTAAATCTACAGATTTATAGACAGAAACATTGTGAGTATTGAATGCCAGCACCACACTGGTGCACTTGCCTCCTCCTGCTTTCTCTTTGTGCTATTTATTAACACATTTCCAACTCCACTAGTGTTAAATGAGGATGTTTTTAGTGGAATAATAATAGAAACAGTAATTCCCATGTAGGCAGGGCTTTAACCTCTGCAGTTGCTGTGGAAAGTTACTGGTTTGCTGCTGTCCTCTTCCAATCAATGCCTTTGTCCATGTTTATTGGCTCCCTGGAGCTTCTTCCACACAGGTTTTGTACCGATGTGGCAAGGCAGCAAGGACAAAATGTTTCGGAAACAGGGGTTTGTTGCAATCCCACAAACATTCCGCTGTTTGCTCAAGAGCCGTGGTGTGCGCTCTGCAGCCTGATGGCTGCCAGCATCCTTGATGGCAAAAAGGGCCATCCACGATCATGGCAAAAAGGGCCTTGGCTTGGCCGCAATAACGAAACCTCTCCAATGGCTCCTCCACGTCATATGGAGAATATGTTTGTTTTCCCATCTGCTTCCCACAGTCAGGACATGCCTCAGCCATGGACAATTCCCTGGAGGGAGACGCGGGCATCATCTTGTCCTCTCTCCCCTTTTCCCAGAGGAAAGTCCAGCTCAGGGTCACACTGTCCCTGATCAGCAGCATCGTGGAGACTTTCTCCCACTGACGTCCTGTCTTGCAGGGCTGCAGCAGCCTTTGATGGTGTTTATTGGCCTTGGGAATTGGCGTGCTGTGAGGATTACAGGATTAGAGGAAATAAAAGGAGGAGCAAAGCTTTTGACAGGCACATACTGGCAATAATCCCTGGGAAACACCGGGATTTTCACCCTTCCCGCAAGTTTGCTGGGGTTTATTGACTGCAAAGCCAAGATCACATCTGAGCCTGAGCACCCTCAGTGCCAGCACACTCCTCAAGCACTCCCGATGCCTCACCAGGAGTGAGTGACCTATCCCTTCCTTTTTACAAGCACAATAAGTATAGCAATATAATTACCACACAGTAATAGATTAATTTTGTGGCAGGTAAAACATTAACTCCATTGTATCTAATTCCATCACATCTTGGGTACTTCAAGCGATAACACTCAAATCACCTTGAGAAAGTTGGTCTGCACCATCCACTTACACTTGAAAATTGAGCTTATCAGACCATGAGGGAAGCGCTGAAATATGTGCTATAAAAGGACCCAGAAGGAAATACAGGCTGAGGCTGCTTAAAGGTGTCTGTCACCGGGGACTAGGACCAGGTCTTCCTGGGTTCATAGGGCTTACCTAAAATAAGATGTGTAGCTTAGTCAAAATGGCAAAATTTGTACCTTTTCTTGTATGTAGGCAAAAAGAGCCTTATTGCCCTTAGACAGCTACATGGGGAAGAATCTGATATGAAACCAAGCATAGAAGGTTAGGTGGAGACTTTCCAAGGATGTCAGTGATGACATGGATTCGAGCAGGCTTGTTTCTACTTAATGCTGGGTGCTGCTGCTGTCTTTCTGGTGTCCCCAAAAAGATGTGAAGGTTTAATCTATTCTGAAGGTTAATCATAGATTATGGTTCCTATAACCACCTTCACCTTCAGAGTGCTGGGGATCCCTGACGGGTGAACAGCCTTTTCCATCAACCCCTCCATGCATAGAGTAATGTATGTTGTTGCCTAAAGTCAGTTAGCATGGCGTTCCAAAGGCTGTAGTGGGGTTTTTCTCTAAACTGATGTGCAATTGCCTCTACATAGTGTCTACATAGCCTGAGAAGACTCCAGTAATATGCATGTCTTGCATCCATCCAGCCTCTTGCAGCCATTCAGGCAAGGCAGACCCTGGGGTGCCAAATGGCTTTGATGGCTGGACCAGCTCAGCAGTGAATGGGTCCCCACTGACAACAAAGCTGAGCCCCAAATCCTGGAAATTAAACCCTGTGCTGCTGCTGATAACAGGAGGTATTGATTTTTGTCACTGTTGTTTGTTTTCTGCCCTTTGGTTTTGTTGGCCTCTCATCAGGGGCCGATTAGGAACACAGAGCAGTGGTTGGACATGAGCTGACAAAAAACCACCTTCTTACCATTTGTGTAAAACAGTGTGCATGTTCCCTCCTTTGCATGAGCTCAGGGAATCTTGCCACATGCAAAGAGTGGTGCTTCCTCTAAAGCAAGGCCCAGCAGCCAGGAAAAGTCACAATAGAGGGATGGTGAAAAGGTTTTGATGGCTCTGCAAAAACAAAAGTTTGCTGGAAAAACCTTCTCCAGTGGCCGTTTTTGAGTCAAAACTGTGCTGTTTCACATCCAAGGGGTTAAAGCAGAGTGAGTCATGATTTGACAGCTATGTCTGAGTCATTCCCCCTAAAAAAATGGGAAAGGAGCCTGGAATTGCTGTATGTAGAACTGGGGATGTGCTGCATAATCACCACATGGTACATCTTCCTGTTCCCTCTTCTTTAAGGACATGACAACTGCCTTTCTAAATTGTACATAGGCAAGACATATAAGATGCCAGGAAAATGCTGAGTCTGCATTCAGGTTTCTCCCTCCAGCTCCCTATGGCCTTGTTGGCTGCTGGAGGGGTGCAACAGGACTCGGTGGAGAAACTAACACAGAAAAAAAGGTTGGACTAATTCTGCTTTTTTACTGCTACTGTTTTATTTCATGACTGCAGTGGAGTCATTGGCTCTTGGAGCTTGAGTTGCAAAAATAAGCTGTCAAAGTGCAATAAATCCCTTATGTTCAACATGCAGGGTTGATGGAGCATGCGGATGATGTAGCCTGTGCTTTGGGGAAAAGGGTGGTTTAAAGGGTGGAATGGGCCTCAAAAAAAGAGTGTTTCTTTCATCTAATTCACCATGACATGGCCATACCTTTCTATTTGCTAAAGGCCCAGGGCTGATGTCCACTTGGTCATTGTGGTGTGTCCAAGGTCTGTTTTATCACTGTTATGAACAGTCAGGACACTCAGAGCTGATTTGCAGCAGTGTTTTGCACAGGATGCTAGCAGAGCTGGAGCCAGACCCTGGCTTTGGTTTGTTCCATCCACTGTGTGCCAGCAGTGCATCAGGGTTGCACACTCATTGAAATCAGCAGCCTGATGGGCAAGGCTGAGGGGATAGTTTTAAGGGGAGTCGGTGATTTTAAGCTTCCTTTCTTTGGAGCTTCCTTCATGAGGTGACTGCTCCTGCTCACTGTGAGTGGTGAAGATGTTCTTTAATACCTCAGGGGCAGGGGACACATTAAGGCTGCTTTGAGGTGGGATCGGAGGATGATTTCTCCAGTGCTGCGGTAAGATGAGATGCAACCTCAAGAGCATCCTGCTGTACCAGGAGCTCAGGAGGTGAGTCCTCTATTCTGATATGGCAAAGAGGGTATCAGAGGCCAGGACTCCAGCAGTGTGGGTGCATTGCCAAGTAAAAATGGTCGACATCACATCCCCAAACTGCCCCCTGAGCTACACCAAACCCAGTGGGACATGCTAATGTCCCTTAAGGGTTGCTCTGACCACCAAATGGCTTTATCTCCCAAGGCTGGTTCTGTGCTTTGTCTTCTCCTTCTCTGGTGGCCTTTCTCGCTCTTCTGGGGCCTGCTTAATCTTATTCCAGCATCCAACAAGAGCAGATGCTCTTGCCAGCACTGAAGCCACATCCACTCCTGTTTGGAGACCACAACTTCCAGCAGCCATGGATTGTGTGGGGAATTTTCTTGCTAACACAACCACTGCTCACTCTCATTTCAGCTGTGCAGAACGAACGTGATAGGATCAGCATTCGCAGGAGCAGCTACGAGGACAACAGCTCGCTCTCCATCAGCATGCTCACTCAGGCAGAGGCCATGGCACAGCAGGTAGGAAACGCAGGGACAGCCCTCCAAACAAGTACATGGCCTTCAGCTATTCCATACGCAGTTACAAACTCACTAAACCAACCAGAACTGGATCTTTTTCTGCCCTTGGATGGCTCTTGCACAAAGCCACGGGGAAGAAAATGCGTTAGAGACAGCCAAAACCAGACAGTAAAAATCATCAGTGCATTATCAAGACAACATGTCCTGCAGGGAGCAGATGCAGCCTTTGGCAAGTGAAATGCAAAGCTGAAAGTCCAAGGGCTGAGGGATTTTGCAGATCATTGGTCCCCTCTGCTCTAGCCTAAATTGCCGCGGTACCCTAAAAACTCATTGTATTTCATAGAGCAGTTTACCTCTGCTTGCTGCACACTCCGTCCTGCTCAGAACATATTGTTCCTGAGAAGGCTGATTATGTCTTTTCTTGTAGCTTTAGTAGGGCAACAGTTTTAGGGTAGAAAAATAAAGATAATGAAATTGCTGAGCTTCAGCTAACGCTGATTGTTTTCTCATTTCATGTTCCACAATAAATTTCACCCTGAGCATCCTTTAAATTCCTTTCCCCACTGAAACACACGGTCCAGATGTTGCACCCTACTAGCATATCCACTTCCTTTTCAAAAAGCACTGTTTCAACCCTCTCCCCACCACGAAGCTCTTTAGAGCTTGAAATGGGTATTTCATGCCCCAAACAGCAGCTTAGAGGGGAGAAAGGCTCAATGCATGTAATGCATTTGGCTGCCTCAAGTGGTGGAAGGAAAGCTGAGACTCAGCGCTGCTGGCTACTGCTAGGAATGGGAATACCGATCAGCCCTCGTCCTGAGCCAGCCTGAAGAGTGGGGAAGGAGGCGGAGGAGTGAGAGGTGTCTGTTGGGATCGAGCACCACCTCGTGGAGGCTTCACCATGGGCTGTATGTTGGACCCTATACCTGAGCATGCGTGTGCAACCGCAAGAGCAAACATCTTAACAATGACCTGATGAGGTGAACATTTGAGCTGCCCGTGTTATTAATGAATCACTGCTATGGAGAATGTCAAGAAAGCACTAATGTGGTCCCAGTGTAAACGCGTCACTTCTCTTTCAGTATTCATCACTGAGTCCAGTGCACAGCACGGACATTGCCATGAAGAAAGTGGCTACCATCAACAATGTGTGCGAATCTATGAAACAGCAGCTTCTGGTGCTGGTTGAATGGGCAAAATATATCCCAGCGTTCTGTGAGCTCCCACTGGATGACCAGGTATAATGCAAATGCCTCTTCCCTGCAAACCACTGCCTTCAACAGGAATTGCCAGTCAGACCTTTCAATGGGGGAATCTGACACTGATGTATAGATCACCCTATGCAGAGCAATAAACTGTCAGGAGAGAAATAATAACAAATGACCAGAGATTAGTTAAAAATAACTCGAGTAGTCAAAGTCCCCCAAAATATGAGTTGATCACTTCCGTATGCACAAGGACCCAGTCAAAAAAGAGTAATTTCCCTTTTATTATTAGCTGATAATTGAATATAAAAGCCATTTGTTTCATAAGAATTCATATTATTCAAGCCTGTCTTTGTTCTTCCAGTTGAAAACAACTTCTTATTTAGTTTGCCATGAATGTGGGACTTCTGGAAACTGAAGCTATACTAATAATATACTATAATATACTAATAACTTCTAATTACTCCTAATTGTACGTTATCTGTACATTTCTTTCTTCTGTACCACCTCCAGGTTGCCTTGCTCAGAGCCCACGCAGGGGAACATCTGCTCCTCGGGGTAGCCAAGCGTTCCATACCATACACTGATTTTCTGTTATTAGGTATGTAATGAAGTACACTCCTTTCATAATTCACGCAACTGAGCTACTGCCAAGTAACATGCCCACCTGCAATCCTCTCTGCACTCCTGGGTCTGTTCATCTGCCTTCAGATTGAAGAGCTTGAGAATGCCTCTGCAGATGTGTAAAAAGGAATCATAGAATCCTAGAATAATTAGGGGTGGAAAGGACCTTAATATCATCTAGTTCCAATCACTCTGCCATGGGCAGGGACACCTCACACTAAACTATGCCACCCAAGGCTCTGTCCAGCCTGGATCACTAACATGGTGATAAGGTCTCCCCTGACCCTTCTTTTCTCTAGGCTGAACAATCCCAGCTCTCTCAGCCTTTCCTCATATGGCTTTTCAGTCCTTTAATCATCTCTATGGCCCTTCTCTGGACCCCCTCCAGCCTGTCCACATCTTGTTGTATAGTGGGGACCCAAACTGAACACAGTATTCCAGATGTGGCCTGATAAGTGCTAAGTAGAGTGGGACAATGACATCTTTATCTCTGTGATTATGCCCCTGTTGATGCAACCCAGCATCCTGTTGGCTTTCTTTGCCACAGCAGCACACTGTTCACTCATACTGAGCTTGCTGTCCATCAGGACCCCCAGCTCCCATTCCTCAAAGCTGCTCCTCAGCAGGGTAGACCCCAGTCTGTGCTGCACTTTTGGATTGTGTTTACCCAGACTTCTTGTACAAGAATTGTACAACAGTAAAAGACAATAGAAAGCACTTGCCCATATCAACATAGAATCACAGAATGGTCTGGGTCGGAAAGGACCCCAAGATCATCCAGCTTCAACCCTGTGCCATGCGCAGGGACGCCTCCCACCAAACCATGCCACCAAAGGCTCCGTCCGACCTGGCCCCGAACACTGCCAGGGATGGAGCACCCACCGCTTCCCTGGGCAGCCCACTCCAGTGCCTCACCACTCTCCCAGCAAAAAACTTCTAACATCTTCTAACATCTAACATCCAGAGAAGGACTTGGGGGTGTTGGTTGATGACAAAATGAACATGAGCCAGCTTCAGTGTGCGCTCGCAGCCCAGAAAGCCTACCGTATCCTGGGCTGCATCAAAAGGAGCGTGACCAGCAGGTCAAGGGAGGTGATCCTGCCCCTCTACTCTGCTCTCGTGAGCAAGCAAATTCACTGGGACTTTACAACTGTTCCCTTACTGCCTTGGAATTGTGAATGAGAACCCCCCCAATATTTAGATGGCATGTCAAACTGAGCTGCCTTGTTTTTTGTAACTGAAATTGCCAGGACAAAAGCAATGGGGTATTTTGGGTATTGGTGTTTAAAAACTTAGCAGGAAGGTCTATTAAAAATTATAGTGCAAATAGGTATTTCCTTTTCATATAGCTCTGCCACCAGAAACACAGGCAGGATTATTCTTGGGAAAATGAGAATACTGGCCTGGAAAGCCACACATGAAAGACAAGAGGGATAACTTTGTTTAAAAAAACAAATGCCAAAAATAAAGATGCCACACCACTTGCAAACAGATGCTAGGTATAAGAGCAGAGTGTGGAGCAGGCTTTGAGTACAGTGTGGGTGCACGACATGTGCAAACGAAGTAAACAAGGACCGAAGGATAAGATCCATGGCTTGCTTCTCACTTGTGAATCTCAGTATGAAGCTGCACACTGGAAATCTGCTGCACATGGGTATTGGGACTATGGCAGCATGCCTCAGGGTAACTTCTGGATGTGATTGTGTCTGCAGAGATAGAGTGGAAATGTGACAAGAGATTTCTCTTGTCTCCCCAGGGAATGACTTCATCATCCCAATGCACTGCCCAGAACTGGAAATAGCTCGTGTGGCCACAAGAATCTTGGATGAGCTGGTGAAGCCCTTGCGGGACATCCAGATCGATGATAATGAGTATGCTTGCCTTAAAGCCATCATCTTCTTTGATCCAGGTAAGCTTCCTTCCTGCCTGCCAAGCATGGGGCTTGAAGAGGCATTGGGGGCTCTCCAAAAACCAGGAAAACCCCTTGGCAGCAGCTCTGCATTTCACCATGCCTCTGCTGTAATGAGCAAAACTTAGCAGTGAAGTAAGGACATGTTAGAAGTGACCTATTCCTGAACACTTTGCTATTTAGCAAGTATTAACTCCAGCCAGACCCATATGCAAGACTCTGCAGACCCTAAAGGAGTTTTGCTCCTTCCGTAGCTTGGCTTCAGGAAAGCCCATCAGTCTGAAATGAAGGAGATGACTATTAAGGACATATATGCCTATACTGAATTATGCATAAGTGAAGTGAGTCAACTGGGCATCAGTGTGAAGCACCCATCAGAGTTCAGATGGCAGCTTTAAAAGCCACAGACTGCTGGACTGTTCAGAGTACCCAGAAATATCCAGGATGTCTGTTAATGGATCTTGCTGGCAGCCAGTACCAGCCAAGGGAAGGAATGATCCGTACAGGATGAGGAACAGGGAAATACACAGAGGCAAACAAAAGCTTGTTTTGAACCTTTGCTGTATAATCATTCCACTAACACAGGGGTTTCTGTCTCAAGCCAGGTCCCCCCAGCCATTCCTGTTTTTACACGCCTGCACCACACACCGCCTCCTCTTGAAATCCCTTGAGTGTGTATTGCCCTGTAGTTCGGAGAAGAAATGGTGAAACCACACCAAGTCCAGAACAATGCTCTTTTGTCTTTGGTATCTATTAGTAGGGAGAAATAAGAGTAACTTCCATTAGCTCTTTTTTGCTGTGTTCACTGATTTGAAATCAAGACACGGGAGTTTCACTCTTTTGGCTCGCCAAAGAGTCTGCTGTAAACCTGAGTAAGGGCAGCATGATCAAAATGAGTTTGACAAATTACCTTCTCGGCTGATCAGTATCTCAGCAGAGCTTTAGATCGTTGCGACAGTGAGGTGCTGGGATTACATCTGAGAGGAAAAAGTGCAAAGCTCTACAGAAGAGAAATTAATTCATGCTAACAAGAAGGCATGTCCATAGAGTTACATGCTGACATACACTAACTTAATAACCACTTTATCTAATCTCTTGGCACGATGATCCCAAAAATGTGGCACTTATGGATTCTTTTAGACAGTGAAGAAAATGGTCCAGTGAACCAGAAATTTCAGTTTAGATAGCAGGAGAGTGGAAAGCTGTAAATCCCAGCACTTCACCCTACCCATAGTGCACATTCTTGCTTAAGCAAAGCTGGACCAGTGGTGCATGAGAAACAGATTTGACAGGTCAAAGACAGGAAATCAAGAGAAGAATCTGAGGCTGCAGTGGGTGTAATTACACCATATAGGCACTAAACCTGCATGGGTTCAGTACTTGGGACTCTTTTCAGGGGAAAATTCCAGGCCATTTCCTTGGAAGGACAGATACGGTTTAACTTCTAAATCCTTCCTCTTCACTAATGGCAGTAGCCAGATGTACCTGTCTGAAGTATGACCTTATTTTCTTTCTGTCTCACCTCAATTTCCCCTCAAACTACTTTTCCCCCCTCAATTTTCCCTTACTGTTTCCCTATTCCATGTGAGATACACATTACTGGCAGCCTAATGCTAATCTGTCAGATAAACTTAGAGACTCTGACAGACAATTGTCGGAGCATCACTGCCATCAAATCCTTTTTCCTCTGCCTGACTGACAGGGTAATGCTTTCTGGTTACACAGGCCAGCAATTACCTTAATTTTTCCTCCTCCCAGACTGTAAAGGCCTGAGTGAGCCTGCGAAGGTGAAGAACATGCGCTTCCAGGTCCAAGTCAACCTGGAAGACTACATCAATGACCGCCAGTATGACTCCCGAGGCCGGTTCAGTGACATTCTCCTCCTGTTGCCCCCACTGCAAAGCATCACCTGGCAGATGATAGAGCAAGTCCAGTTCATGAAGCTGTTTGGTGTGGCCAGGATTGACAGCCTGCTGCAGGAGATGCTGCTGGGAGGTATGAACCCTGCTGAGAAATGACAGCAAAGCTGTCTTATTTCAAAGCCGTTTATAGGACTTCATGTCTGGGTTTGTGTCCTTCTCTGGAGGACATATGGTAGAGATAACTTGGTCTTGGGAGAAAGGAAGTGAAAGCTCAGGTTGAATTGAAGCTTGAATATTGGTCCTTCTCACTCTAACTCAATTCCAAGCCTTTTCTTTCAAGCCTGTCTCTGAAAATCTGACTCAGGATCAGTTAGTGGGTGCAGTCTGTGTGCTTCACACCAGTGGAATACTTGATTTTTAGGCACCCTACCAAACTGATGCAGTCTGTAAGAAGACAACACGCTTTTTCTTAGCAATATGCAAAAGCTGTAACTTTCTGGGAAACCCCGATAAGAGCAGTAACACAGAGACGGATGAACAGTGCAGTTGGGTATTATTAGCTGAAACCCTAGCCATGCCAGAGGGTGTCCCTTGCCAGTGAGAATGCTGAGAGCAAAGAGGACAGAGAGTAGGAAGGAAGCAAGGACAAGCCATGACATTAACCTCCACAGAGGTCTTCCACATTATCTGAACAAAAGATGTTTGGTCCGGATCATCTGGCTTCTACATAACTATGAAAAGACTGATGTCTTTCCCATTTCCACTGCAGGAACCTCCATTGATCTCCAGTACCAGTCAGGACCTCCCAGCCTCAACCTGGAACAGCTGCCAGGACATGTCCTCCCAGGCAACATGAGCTCTGTGATTCACACTGCTCCAGATCGTACGTGTCCATTGATATGCTACTAGTGTCAGCATAACAAAGGGACTGGATAAGACAAGCAGTTAAGAAAAATACCTTTAAGTTTATTTATATGCTTAAGCATTACACTTGAATGGCCCACCTTGCCAACTCCTTTACACGCTTCTAAAGAGAAGCTGAGATTTTCATGATAGAATGATCCAGAGGGATTTGAAATGCTACTACGCATCGCAAGTTTAAAAAAGAAAGCAATCAAGATTGGTGACAGTGTGTTTCTATGAATGTGGGTAGCACTGGGAAATGCCACAAAGCAGCACAGATGGTTATTAGTGGCGAGGGTTTCCCTGCATAAAGCATCTTGGTTGCTGTCAAACAGAACAATATGACCAGAGTACAAGACCATCTTTAACCTCTCCAGGCACTTCTGCTAGACTATGGCTATTGGTTAAGGCATTTAACCACTATAAGAGCAAATAGAGCAAAAATTAAAAAAGAATAAAGTAGAACATGAGTTGTAATTTAACAACCACTCCCATGTAATCACCGTGTCTGGCACACACGGTGTCCTTCTGCCAGTTACAGTCCTATACCTCTTGCAGCAAATTTGCTATTTCTCAGCCATATAAATGTTAGTATCATGCATTTTAGATTTTTGGGTTGTTTTATTTTTAAGCTGCTTTACAGCAAGGGAGATTAGAGATGTGTTCTGTAAATGATGTATAGTGGCCAGTAGCCAGAGCTCTCCTCTGACGAGGAGAGGAAGGACTGAAAAGCAGTTGGGGGAATTTTCCCTTGTGCAAAATACTGAGAAGAGTTGGTATGTGCTTAACAGTCCACCCTGTGCCTCATCACAAACCAGGAAGTAAGAATATGCCGGGAAATGCCTGAATTCAGGATGGATCCCCCTATCCCATCCCCCAAGCTACTACTCCTTGGTTTGCAGGATAGATTGGTGATTTCATTTGGGCACTGCTCTATTGAACAGCATCCGAGTCCGTGTTAATTCTGTTTCTTTTCTCTCCCACAGCATCTCCTGAAACATCCCTTCCATCTCCTTCTACAAGTACAGGCAGTGAAGACTATAAACTAGGCTCTAGCGCAGGACCCAACGCTGTAGCGCAGCTCCTGCCGCAGACAGTGATACCCAAGCAGGAGATTCTATAGGGAGAGGTGGAAGGAAAAGCTGGGAGCAATATCAAAACTGTGCTGAAAGTGAAATGGGCCCTTTCTCTTTCAGAGGCAAAGCACAGCAGCCCCCTGCCTGTACCTGGATCTCTCAGTCACACTCTTTCCCATCTGTGAGTCAAGCACCAGATACCAGACTGCAGCAGAAGCCTCACCATGGGTCTTCCCACCACCATCGCCCTCATTTCATAAGGGATTTGAGCTAATGCCCTTGTCAGTAGGACCAAGACTGTAAGCTCTTCGGGGCAGAGCTTACCATTGCATTTATTATCACTTAACTTGGTGTAATCACGACCCTTTTAAAGCCTTCGGCTGCTACCTTCATAAAACCAAATGCTCACACAGGTCTTGGTAATCATTACTGAGTACAGCGTATCTTAAATTGTCAGTATAGGTCTATTCCCATTAAAAAATTAATTACACTCCCAATTCTCCTGCTGCATGTTAAGCTTTAGGAAGAATATCTTAACCCTTAGCAGGCCAAAGGTTTCTTATGCCAAACAGATGTATTGTTCCACATTTAATGTTGGTTGGTATTTGTGATCAGGAACGCCAATATTTTTATTATCTTCTATAATTTCCAGTACACACAGAATCCTGTTGTGAGCCATTTGATGTATCCTCTACTCTGTGTATGCATTTAATACAGCTCCAGGACAGGAGCAAGGATCCCTGCATCAGCCCAGGGTTTCTGGCTCTGGTAAAACTCACAACTGGCCAGAAGCTCAAGAAGACATTGAGTTAACAAATCACTGCTTTGTCTCTTCTGCAAACTTTTACTATAAACATATTTGGAAGAAGCAAGAGTAGTAACAAAAATGCAAGGAAAAAAATCTTTTTCCCAGTACATAGACAAGATTTTTGCTGTAGTTTTATATCTCTTTATGATGTCTGCCAAAAAAAGGAAGCAGCAGGTATCAGCCACATCTTATTATAAAAAATATTTGTATTTAAAATGCAAGGTTTTAATGTAAACCTTTATCAGGGGTAGATAACCAACTAATAACCATGTTACAACTACTTAAAATAAGTTCAATAGAGTCTATACATCCTCAAATGCTCCTAAAGCACAGTCATCGTGTTAGGGTCTTCATTTGAATGCATTTAGTAGATTGCCAGACTTCTACAACACTTATGCTTACCTACACAGAAGTCCAGCAACCTTCCATCAGACAGCTCTTGAGGGATTAAGAGCGGCTCTACTGAACAGCAGGACATGATAGAGAATTCTTAGTCCTGCCACATTCCACAAATCCATCAGCTCATGTGCAGCCCTGTTCATAGCAAAAATGACTGTGCCCAGCTATGGCTTTGTGAAGCTTCATTCGTTATTGCTTGTGGAGGACTTTGAGATCCGCAGCTGGAGAACTCTATCGACATGCAATCTTACTGACTGAAAGAGAAGTGGGGAAAAGCAACTGAACTTTAATCAGAAGGCAAATACTTTCTATTTCAGTCACTGGGGATACGTTTAAGAGTTGCTATTTTACAGCACGAGATATGAAAAGCCCTAAAGACTGGGTTGAATTTCATCTAGTATCACAATGCTTTATTTTTCTACTGTCTATGATGAATTTGATCTGGCATTATATGCTGATAACTTTGATTTGAAACAGCTATATCTGGAAACCAGGTTCCACTGCAAGCATTCCTGCTGCATGACAGATGCAACAGTACCGCTAACATTACTTCCAGTTCCTCTATCATGTAGATCACTTTTCTAGAAATTAAATGTACGTTTATACTCATTAATGGTAAGAAAATAAATTAAGAAGAGAAATAAAAATCCATATTCTCATATTTCATATGGACAGTTTGCCTTTTTTCTTAAAATTGAAATAAAGTTTTCAAGTTTCTCTAATGATTAACCCAATGCCAATACCTTAAGGATCTATTTTTCATTAAAAAAATGAATTACCTGTGGCTGCAAAGCCCAGCTTTTGCTCAAGACTGGTATGCTATCAATCTAAGATATTACCTAATAGAATAACATTGTGGTTCAGCCTCCAGTGTTCAGCTAGCCTGGTGAAGGCTCACAGCAAGAATAATTTACTGTCTTACATGGGGCCTGTAATAAGGGTCATAATAGATTCATATCAAAAATCTTTCTGATTTCCCTATGTCAACCCCACTCGATATTAAACCAATATTCTTATGCAAACATACCTTGAAAGTGACTATTTTATTACAATTCTGCTTTGCTGGAATCCTGATTTTGTTAAGAGGTTCAAGGCCACCATTTAAATATAGTTTAGCTGTCTGGCCAAATGCCAGCTGCTTTGTTAGAACAACATAAATTGGGCATCTCAGGTAATAAAGTCTAACCTATTTCTCTAAGTTATCAATTTCCTCACCAGTTCTAACATTTGGCTTTATTAACATTGAATCTAGCTCTTATATTACCTTTATCCTGCACTACAGTATTAACAGAAATTGCAGAAATATAAGGGCAAAGTTTCACTTACGTTGTTAAGAAACAAAGACTCTGATTGCTTTGACGCATACTGGCTGTTTTCCACAGCTCTATTTGGGTATGACAAGAGTAATGTGCATTATGTAGTAGCATATATGCTACTGCAGTACAGCCAGGCAATATTGTGAAAACTGAATCATAGAACTGTTTGGGTTGAAAGGGACCTTAAAGCTCATGCAGTTCCAAACTCCTGCCATGGTGTCTTAAGGGGGCCTACAAAGATGCTGGAGAGGGACTCTTCGTGAGGGACTGTAGCGACAGGACAAGGAATGATGGGTTCAAACTGAACCAGGGGAAGTTCAGGTTAGATCTAAGGAGGAAGTTCTTTACTGCGAGGGTGGTGAGGCACTGGAATGGGTTGCCCAAGGAAGTTGTGTATGCTCCATCCCTGGCAGTGTTCAAGGCCAGGTTGGACAGAGCCTTAGGCAACATAGTCTAGTGTGAGGTGTCCCTGCCCATGGCAGTGGGGCTGGAACTAGATGATCTTAAGGTCCTTTCCAACCCTGACTATTCTATTATTCCAAGATTCTATAGGCAGAGACACCTTCCACTAAACCATATTGCTGCAAGCCCTGTCCAACCTGGCCTTGAACACTGCCAGAGATGGATGACAGTATTTCTCCATTGAAGATATTCAGAACACACACACAAAAAAAAAGGGTGACACGAACAAAAACATGCATTTTGTCAACCAAGAAGCACCAACCCATATTCAGACACGAAGCACCAATCCATATTTAACTGCAGAACACCTTGCAGTCTGTTCATAGGAATAACACTTCATAACATATAGAGCTGTAAACCTGGTGGCATTTCATTTTAGTCTTATTAACAGATTCATTTTACAGTCTAATTTCTGTATTTCACAAGCTCTTATGTCATTTTCCCTCTCCAGCAGCATCGAATACATTCACACATAAACACAGTGCCAACAGAAGGAAGTGAGAACCATCACAGAAACACAACACTTCTGTACAGGATATACACAAAGAAGACCATAAATGAAGCTTCACTTGCCAGTGCTGCAGTCTAATATTCAGAAAGGGTTCATGAAACAACCTGACATTACTACTAGAAATTAAACAAGAAAACAAAAAGTAGACAAATTAGCAGGATCCATCTGCAGAGACATCTGTTCCATTTGGAGAGTAAACAAGCTCTTCCCTAAAATACATGTAAACAAAGCACAGCCTAACTGTTTTGGCATACAAATATATTCAAATCATTAACTTGCTGAAAAATACAAGCAGCAGTGGCACAACATTTATATTCATGCATTTGGAGCTAATTTCATCAAAGAAACAGCAGTGCACCGAAGTATGACATTATACCCTGGAAAGGTACCAAACAGGTTTTTAGAATGATTGCAAATGGAAAATGAGCTGCTTCCAGCCTCTCCACCCTTTATTGCATTTGTAAACCTTGTTTCCTCCTCACACTCACCCTTGCTAGGTCAGCTGCTCTGTAGACAGCTACCTGAATACCGCTGCTCTAAAAAAGTGGCTGTCTTTGTATCTGAAGCTACAGCACTAGTGGAAAAAGTCAACTTTTGCACAGAGAAACCAGGGTATCCGAACCTGTGTTTTGCACAAATCCCTCAAAAGTGCAAAGCTGACATACTCTGTTCAGAGCTTTCAAATGTAAAGGGTCCACTGTGTGTTACCCCACTCGCCTCAGATAAACAGCTTCTAACATGATGTTAATAGCCTAAGAACAGCTAAACAGTTAGCGTAGCTTAAAACCCTCAAGAACCAGAGCAGTATCTTTAACTTTGAGCAGTATCATGTTACTTGATAAACAGGTACACATAAATTCTGAGGCAAAGGATGCAAGACCATTACTCTGAAGTTGTTATCTAAATATATAAAAGTATATGTGCAAAAAAACCCACCAAACAATAAAGAGCAGAATTTAATCAACTAAGACTTCAATTTATTACTTTATATCTTTTTTTACATTAAAAAAATTACAAGGTAACAAGGGTTCAAAAAGCCAAATAAACCTGATTTCACACGCACACACTTGCTAAATCACAGGGTTCAATTGCTTGAAGTGATATTTTCTGATTTTCATCAGGATATTTTATTCAACAATACATACATTAAGAGCCTCATGAAAAAGCCAGACACATTTCTTCCCAATCTTTTAAGATGTGCAACTGAATATGCAAAGATTCCTGCAGAACTTCCAACTTCTTTCTCAGTTGAGACATAGTTTTGTTCATTTTACTGCAATTCCATTGGATGTGTCCACCTATAAATTCTCTAGTCTTACACATCAACCCCCCCCAGGCAGAGCGAACACATTACATAGTATTGCACTGTTTTGTTTGCAGGGCCACAGGTAAGAAACAGATCCCTTAGTAATTTCACCCACGCAATGGTATAAAACCTGATGAAGCTGGAATCAAGATGACACAGTTACAAAGAAATGAAGAAGCAGGTCAATGAAAAAATGAATTATAAGTTCTGTAGTACGTAAGCTTTATAATGCAAAATTCTTCAGCACATTGAACTGCTTGAGGTGGGACAGATCATCAGTGATAGTGGCAAAGCAAAAGCAAGAACAGGACAATTTTAAGGCAAATCCCAGAAAAGGGAGCTATTTACTTTCTAGGCACGATTTCAAGCTACGCATCAAGGCTCCTGCTTTATAATTTATATTGCAATTTATAGAACAGATTAACAATAATACAAAAAATAGTCTAAATGTAATTTTTAAAGAATCCACTTTTAGCTGAATTTCACTACTTGCAGGTTGTATTTCAGTAAGCGAAAATTTATAAACATTTCTTAGCAATACTGTTGTTTGTCAGGCCCACATAAAGCAGTTCTAGATGTATATTGCTCTCATTTCTTCATAGTTTTGGTTGGAAAACAGTTGAATTCTAAATCATAGAATAGTTAGTGTTGGAAAGGACCTTAAATTCACCTTGTTCCAACCACCCTGCCATGGGCAGGGATACCACACACTAAACCATGTCACCCAAGACTGCAGATCTTTCTACATTTAAGATGTGTTGCACTTCAGAAGGTACATTCTGCTTTCCTCTGATGTCTTTGTTTAAGGGATCATTAAGTTAACAGCTTTCCTTTTATGTAAAGTCTGTACAATAAAAAAAGGGGCTGAGCAAGACCTTACAAAGACAACTGTTTTCTGTGAATTATCTCCAATCTGCAGTACATTCATTTTAATCTCACACAGGAGAATACAGTCACTGGTTCCACACATCCCTGCAGAGGACTAGACACAATCCCCAATTATCTACACTTAAGTTCCTCTAGAATCAATGCATTAAGAACTGGAGATGCATTATCTTGAGGGCAGAATTTGGACCACAGCCATTAGTCAAAAGTGGTGTTTACTGAAGATTTAGGGCTTACCTAAATGTCATATGAGATTAATACTGCCAAACACAAGATATGTTTTTGTGAGCCTGGGAAGACATCTGGCAGGGGTGTAAGAGTATCTCTGATGTGCTATGCTGTTGTGTGCACCAGTCCTTTGAATCATTTGCATATAAGGAATGTGTGTCTGAAGTGGGACACAAATGTACAGCTCTGCTTACTAGGACAAGCTGAAATAAAAATTAAAATTGAGCAAACTGCTTTCTTTTCCCTGAAAACTGGATTTAGAAGGCTAGGTCTCATTTGAGATCAACTTTCAGCACAATGCTCCTCCTTATGATTGACAACTGCACCTAAGTATATACTTTTTATAAAAACACACAGATAATTCCCCAAACATTTATCAAATAAAAAGGGTTTAACAAAAATTAAATCTCAAAATAAATTACAGTAGCATGACAACATTTGGCTTCTTTAGTGTGACCACGTGCTTTTCCTTTGTTATCTTGCTGTTAAGACCATTACAGATCCAGTTCAAGTCTCTGAAAGTTAAAGAGATGTCTGTGACAATAAACGTATAAAACTCTGCTTGTTACAAGCAAATGTCTGATATCAGTTTCACCTGGTCACAGATTATATGTAGACAGCCTTCTCTGGCCCCAAAATAAATATTATATAGTATTCTTCTAAGTTCCAGCATAATTAGACTCAAACAGAAAACTCAGGTCCTCCTTTCTTTGCTCTCAGTAGAAGTCGCCTGATTCGAAATCCTGCAAAAGGATTGATCCACAGGAGTGAAGGCTGACCCCCAAAAACAGATTTCATTCCTTCCCAACGTAGTCTTCGCTCCCATGTTGGCTTTTCACTCTTTAGTCTTTCAATCTCCTGTATACAAACAGACATGGAGTGACATACCGTTAGGTCCACAGTTTAGCAAAGTCTAATAGCACTTACTGAAACTGATGACTATTTGGCATTCTTTCAGTGTATAGCTAGTGAGCCGATCAGTTTCTTACTATTACTTACTTAGTAAGGAAGAAATAAGAGTGGCTGATTTAATCCTGTAGGAACAGGGCAGACTTAGAACATAAAACATGTACAAGAAGGCTGGTCCACCTCTACCTCTTCCCTCCTCAAACTGAAAGATAAAGCTGATGTTACAGTAGAGGATCTATACAGAACATAGATACACTAGAAATTGTTTACATGGTTAATGAAATGAGACGATAAGGCTTCCAAGAAGGCTCTTGTAGTGCAATTACTGGAGCTAGGCTTACTCTCCCAAATGCACTATTTTGATGATCATTTCTTGTACTTCCCAGTAATGAAGGCTTGATATTTACCATTTTTTTTTCACAGCTACTTTTCAGCACAGAAATACACTTTTAAACAGCCTCATGTGAGAAAATTCTGAGCAGCCACAAGATTCAAATTCCCTCTGTTTCCAGTCAATTACCCATTACAAAACATCTCAAGCCTTAACATTGCAGGGCAGGGAGGCCAAAGATCCAAACTATGGTGATATTCTAATACAAAGTGCATCAAAGTAGAGGAAAGCCTGAAGGGCTGATGCGAGATACCTAGTTTAAGTGTAAGCCTGAGAAGAGCAGACATTTCTCACGGCAGGTATCAGGAGTTTGTGACAGATGAGAAGTGAAAGCCCAAACTGAGGTCAAAATCTGTGCAGTATTTCTAATTGAAAACCTAATTACAAAATTTAGGTCAGAAAAGAAAATAATGTAGGAATTCTTGCTAAAAAGCAAACCCCAAGAAAGTATTTCAATCCTTAAAATTGCAGAAGATAAAAATGAAGATTTTTTTTTTAAGCAAGAGCCTCCCCTCAATCAAATAAAATATCATCTAATTACATCTTCCTAGAACAACTGTTACAGCATATGAAAGTAGAGGTCTTTACCGTTTCATCATTGCATATTGAGTGGATCTGGGTGCCAAACATGACTGCAGTGAAAGTGAGAAACAGAAAACCCTCAAGGCACAAGAAGATCATCAGGATCACAGTTACAGGTGGGGAGAAGTCACTGCACTCTGTGAAAATGATATATGAAGTTACAATAAATAAAAGTCTATAGAGCATGTTCGTACTAAGATAATCTCTTCAACAAACAGCAATAAAAGCCAAATATCTGACAGCTGAAAAAGTATTTTCAACAACTAAAACAAACTTCTAATTTCTAGCATGGCAGCAGCTATATTTGCTGCCCAAGGAAATAAAGAATTCTATGGAAGTAACATTTTTGGCTTCCTATAAAGCATATGGTATTGTGTTGCTGCAATTCTGCCTCAGTATTTCAAGGATATCAAATAAATGTTTGCACGTGAGACAATTTAAGTACTCAGAACTGCACATATATAAAGATGAGAGCAGCTTGAAGTTTCATGCATGACAAACACAAAAACCACCACCACTGCCAGCTCTGACTTGCTAGTTAATACAGATGTTCCATTTTGCTGCAATTCTTGTTATTTTTTTTTTAATTCCCCATCCAAGGTAAGCAGGTTCTGACTTAAACTTACAACTCGGGAGATCAACTGATTATAGCTAAAGAAAGAAGAAATGGAATAGTATAAAACAAGCAGAATGCTTCAAGTAAAAAAAGGACTAAGATTCCATCCATTTAAGGAAATATTCAACAAAAAACAGTCACATGGATTTCCCTGTCGTTTCAGGTACCAGGAAGACCATATGATCAACCATCTTCTGGCAAAAGCACTAGGTCAGAATGAGCTCTGGCACATTGGAACATTAAGAAATGCAAGTCAGAGGCATAAACAAACAACTGGGTCAATTTAGGAAATTTCTTTTCTACAGGAGCCCCACAGTTGGCTCCATTAACAAAATGAGGAAGAAAAATCTGTTGTTCACAGAACTGTGCTGTGACACATAAAGGCCAGCTGGCAGTTTCAGGTAATATAGCACTGAGGTGGCTGAGGACCTTACTGATTACTTCCTATTGCAGAGGTAGTAAACTCTTTACTACGTGGACACAGCTCTTAGCGTGAATGTCTAAAAGGGAATGAAAAAGACAGAGAGATGGGTAAACAGGAAACAAGTATGAAATATTTTCAGGACCTCACTTTAAAAAGACTGAAGTCCTATACTATTTCACACATGGGACTAAAATAAGTGTAATTTTCCCTTAATATCCCCTGTATTATGACAGTGAAAGTTAAGTATTTGCTTACCAGTCCACTGCCCTCGGACACAGGAGAAAAACTGAAAACCACACAGTATGAGCGCATGAGCTGAAATTAGGGCTATATACATCTGGAAATAAGAGAGTGTGCTTACTTTTGACTGCTGCCAGGTAGTAAAGCAGACATTCATACCAGCCAACCTTCACCACTGCACAGCAAATACACTTTCCTATTTCAATATTTAATTCAACACAATGATGTAAAACCAAATTCTAATTAAGTTTAATTCTAAAACACGGGTAACAATGAAAGTTTAAGGATTAGCTCCCTAAGCATAGTTCCATTTCACTAATCCTTATTACATAAAACACAGCAAAATTAAGAGAGTTAGTAACAATACTAATGAGTACAAGATTAAAATGAGTATAAGTATCTTCTTCTTGGAGAATATCTCGCATAGAATTAAAGAAACAAAAAAAAACCTAACAACAAAACCCAGTTGTGCCCTTAAGCCATTAATCACTACAAAGCACAACCAAAATTGTTACAATCAAGGTAGATTTGTACTGAAATCAAGTTGTTTTTTTCACTCACCGTAAACAGAACAAAAAATCTCTGATTTTTCTCCCCCACACAATTATTCACCCACGGGCAGTGGTGATCCATCTTTCGAATACATCGTTTGCAAATACTGAGTGATAGAAAAAGAGACTTCCGTTGAGAGACAGTACTTCATATTTTAATACTGCAACAAGGGTACCCAGTGGTCATAAGATGACGCACTGTATTCTTTCTTGACAAACTGATAACAGTTATCATATTTGCATTTCTTTAAAGAAACTATTTGCTCACTCACAACTCAGGTTTTGGTTGTAACAAAACTGACTGTGTACATAAAATTTTCTTCATACAAGAAAAACAGTATTACCATGAGAATCACTGTTTATCCAAAAAACACCATCAAGGGAATCCAGTAACTTTTTTTAGGCATTTGTGGCACTGCATGAGGAAAGTTTTAGTTCTTTCTAGATTCAGTAGAACCTTCCCCTCTGTAGAAGCTATTTTACACAAAGTAATTACTTCAAGGTTGCAGACTCTTAAGTTGTAAATTTGGTTTGTGAATCGTCAAAAAAAAAAAAAAAAAAAAAAAAAATCACATATTCAAAGAGAAATAGAGGTTTCAGCTGGCCATACAATCGTAAACACATGCCAGCAGAATCTCAACTGAAGAACAGCTTACAAGGTCACTCCTCACCTTCTCAACATAAAACAAAAACATTGAAACTATAAGCAGCACACATTCTTTGCCTTCTTATAATGAATAAACACTGGTGTTCCTTGTTAGTTCTGCAACTAATTGGTTTGGTGCTGCCCAGCTTTGAGTCAAGGTTATTTCCACAAGCCAAATACTTCAGTAACTCCATTTTACATGTGTTAAACCACACAGCACCAGAGGGCTCTTTTCTCTTATATTCAGGTCCATCTGCAGCCAAACATGAAGTGATAGAAGAGAAACAGAACAGCTGCAACATGTGTTGAGGGTCTTCCATTAAGTTCATCAGCTAAAGTAATGCTGACACTGAATTTTCCTAGCTTTGTGCTTAAGACAGCCACACACAAAATATTCCAGATTTTCCTGCAGAAAATAAAAAATATTATGTATTTTCATTTTGGCAGTTACAAAGGCAAATAAGCCTAAAAAATGCAGGCATTATTTTTCAAAATCCTCTGGATTTAATGCATGCTTATTTATGTATGGTATCTGTGAATGCTGCAGTGACAAGCCATGAAGCAAAGCCAGATGACTGTCAATGAAAGTGAAGAAAAGGGTGTTTGTGTAGGGAAATAAATGCTCCAACGTATAAAATCATTTTTAAGCCATCATATATGCATGATTTTAAGGCAATTCAGCAAGAGACAGAACTTACTCCTGTGCAGGTTATAGGAGAGAATCCCAAATATCTCACTGCTCCTCTGAAGCTTGCTGCGCCCTTAGCTATCATAACCCAGTCCCTACATTCCCACTGCCTCTTATTTTATGGATGTTAAAGACAATTCATCCTCAGATGAAAATTACTTTTTCAAGAATAATCAAACTACTTAAATTAGCTTCTAATTTAACTAGCAGTGCCAGTTACGCGTGAAAATCCCAACATCATATCTAAACATCACAATTCTCTAGTGCAGAAGAAACAGGTATCACTGAAGACAGGCATTGAGAAGGTTCACAAAAAGATTTTCATTTCACACAGCCTGCCACTTGTAAGTTCAGCCTCTCATTGATTTCTCAAGCTCTGTGGGAAGGTGAGTTAACTCCAGCTACCACAACCATGCAGGCCTCTTAACGTAACACATAATAGACACTATCACTCTAAAAAGAATATTAATGTAAAATACTGAGTAAAATCATACTCAGATTCAATCAAGCCAAACACTGGAAGATCTGAGGTGGGCAGGACTCACTTTTGCTCATTCAGTATTTCACACAAGCCCACGCAGAGCCCTCCAAGACATCAGATGTCTGGAACCCTGCCTTCCTTTCTAATCTCACACCATGCTTCAACAAACGTTTCCAGCCAACAAACACACAGCAATGCTTAACACAGTGATTCTGCCTTCTTCCTACCCCAATCACTTGTATTCTAGTCCTTTCCTTGTCCAAGCACAGATTTTTTTGCAGAAAGAGTTTGGGAAAGTGACTCTATGAGCTGCAACCTGGGTCATGTCACTGTGTATGAACACTCACACCTTACACAAGAGGAAGGAGCAATATGGTAGTGAGAACAAGCAGCTGTGGATGAAGGAGTCTTCCACAGCTTGGCACTACTGCTGAATGCACTCAGGCAACAGCAGATGCAGTTACAGATCTGAATGCCAAAGGTAATATTCAGAAAGACACAGCTAATTGCTTAAGAGAAATTGGTCTGGATAACAGAAATTCACAGGAAGACTGATGCAAACATCTCAGTGACTTGTTTCTGGATTAACAGCTCCCCATACACAAATGCAGGCACTCTGAATAGGCCAGAAATAATGACAGCTGCACTCCTTCAGTGAAAATGAAATAGCATTCACCCAGGATAAGCCTCTTTATGCTGAAAATGTTAACTGCTTAGTAAAATCTCAGTTTAATGTGTTTCACTGAGGCTAGTTATTTAGCTGTAAATAAAAGTTTCTTGTTCTTTTTCCCATCACTAATGTGTATTATGAAACTATTTTTCTTCCTTAAAAGAAATTCTGCTACAGTATTGCACAACAATTTTCATAAATACATCATAAGAGTCTCTTCTGTTAAT
Organism: Ara ararauna; assembly: GCA_028858755.1. Taxonomy (NCBI): domain Eukaryota; kingdom Metazoa; phylum Chordata; class Aves; order Psittaciformes; family Psittacidae; genus Ara; species Ara ararauna. Next base: position 5,337,337 of record CM054410.1, on the reverse strand, counting down.
AATTTACTACTCAAAACACTGTGGCTTTGAGTGCAAGTATTTCCCAACAGGAACCAACTTCAATTTCCATTTTCAAGTCTCTTCCATCAGTAAATTGACACTTTGACTACTTGGGACTAGACCGCCCTTTTAATGTCCTTGGAATGGGTTTGTAAGCCAATAAAAAGTTGGCAGTATAATCAAACAAACCTTTTTTCTATTCAGTAAACTACTGTAGTGCTACGTCCATGACAAAGAATCAGATTAAAAGAAACAAAGACAATTAAAAACTACTGAGAAAAGCATGACAGCAGGCTTACACTTTCACGCTCTGGCTTTCTCTTTCAGATGTTCTGCGAAGGCAGTTATGCAATGCATAAGCACCAAAATGCATCATTTGCCCTTACATAGAACATCTCACAGTGTACTCTACCACAGCATAAAATGTAAAACAATTCACAAGACGTTCAAAGCTAGGTCCCTAAGACACTGGTTATTGAAAGCAAACTCAGAAAATATCACAGTTTTCCTTCAGTACCCATTCTTGCCCTGCTTTAACAATAAATGTCGCTCAAATTATTGCTATAAACAATGCATCTGAAGTCCCTACTTAGCTTATTTTCATTCTTCTTCCACAAAGAAATAATTTTTCAATAAATACCACCCTGACTGGGATCACAGGCTACTGGAACATCCAAGATAACACAGTGCCTGCTAAGGATGATGGCCCAAATGTACCCAAGGGACTCTGCAAGATGTACCTGAAACCTACATAGTTTCTAGCTCCAGGTCTATCAGATAAACACTGCCTGCACAGAGAACAACCCAGCTTTCCAACACTCCAGCTTGTCTGCCCATACACAGAGCTTAACATAAGATGTCTTCATTTAAGACTACTTTCAAATAAGTAAATCCTATCAAGACTGAAGATGTGGAAAACACAAAGATACCTGCTAAGTCCCTTAGGAACCAGCCTAAATTCAAGATGAGAAAATTACAGACCCAACCTACACTTAGCAGAGCCTCTCAGGTGTCCCTTTACTGCCTCCCATGGACACAATGCCAATGAGCAGACTGCACAAAGCTGGTTGAGATCCCCAGAGATTAACAGCTTATATTTTGCCACAAGAAAGCAGCTGCGCTGCTTCTACCCCAGGCCCACCGAGCAATGGGTACAGCTGTCTTCATGTAATGCTCTAGTGAAGCTAATAAAACCAGCCAGAACCAAACTCACTGCACAGGAAGGAAGGCCTGGTACCTGCATCCATGCAAAAACTAACCTACAACACAGAGAAACTAGCTGAATTCTATACTTGACTATTTATACATGGAACTTTTCCCTTCACACTCCAGATACAAAAGCCCACTCACATCTGAGAGAACAAGACTTCAGTGGCTGATTACTTATAATGGAAATAGCTCTGCAGCCATTCTGTTCACAAAGATAAGCGACATACACTGAGACATTTAATTCAGAAACCACAAATTTACAGAATAATTTGAGAGTCCTGACAAGACTTCACTCTGTTCTTTTGATTGGCACTAACTCAGAGACTTAACTTTAATACGCCACACAATTCAATACATATCACTCCTTACACCTAGAAAGCCACCAGAAACATTTACATATTTATGTAAGCCTTAATTATGCAAGCATATCTATTTTCAACTCTCACACAATAAACATTACAAATGCATATCTACAGTGCCTGAAAACTCAGAAGACTGAGAATCAGAATGTATATATTTACTATCCTTTTAGTTCAAATTATCATCACTTCTATGGTTATTAAAATGAACCTTCAATAGGCAGAAATGCATTTAAACTATTATGCTTACCACTTTGGGAAAATAATCTGACAATTCACATGTAACTTTAAATGACACACAAAGAAGACAAGACACAAATTAAAGTGACAGTTTAAAACTCATCAGTATTTTGTTAATTTAGACTGCAGGAGATGTTTCTTAAATGAGCTTGTAAAACAAATTCCCTTGAGATTCTCCCTTGCCCTGCATTATCAACAGTATGGCACAATAATTACAATTATGCTCAGGGAAAAAACATCCAGAGATTGAAAACTATTTAAGACATCACAGTATGGTTATTTTTAAAAGCTCCTGAGTTTCTTGTGTTTTTTGTCTCACCCACATTCATTTTTGGCCACAGAATATTACATTTATAAAATACTCTGCAGTGTATGAATTTGAAAGTTTACTGGATACCAAAAGCAACTTGTTGGGAAAAAAAACAACACATAAGTATCAGGCACATTATTCCAAGACTCAATATACATACCTGCTTTAAAACTATGGCATACCTGCAATGGTGTGCACGTTCAGGTTTGATACTACAGCACTTTGGACATTTGTAGATCACTTCTCCTGGTTTCAGTTGCAAATTATCCATGTATTCTTTAGTGGCATTTCCTTTGGGTACAGCCCCCTGAAATAATTTCAATAAAAGGAGAGAAAGCTTCTTAAATGGTCTGAGAGTGTTTAAAAATACATTTTATAGACTTTATACCAGTAATCTCAGCAAAATTGCCAAAATAAATTCATTTATTCAAAGCTAGTCTGCTATAAGCCACAATCATTTACAAATGCATAAATTACCTCTGCTTGAACTCAAATGCACTTTCATTTCAGCAAGACTCATCTGTGGCCAAGTACTAGCATAATTCTGATAGAAGCTATTGTCACCAGTACACATAAAATATCTTTATATGCAGATATAAGCCTTATGGATACAATATTTGCTGACAAGAAGAAATAGTTTCTGACAGCAGCATATGTTAATTGTTGTGACATTAGATTATTAGTCCAAGACATCCCCAAAAGTTAAATCAACAACTACTTGAAAGATGTTATTTCAAATCTCTGAATCCAAGATTTAGCCCCATGTATATAGGTTTTTGAGAACCAACAGTCACCTTTTTTAACTTTGTACTTAAGCCCTTAGTTTGGACACTTAGCGTGAACCACCACTGCCTTCATTATTCTACATCCTAGTGTCATCTGCTGCTTTCTGCTACTGTGGAAGTTTGTGTAGCTACATGGTAAACAGTTGAAGGAACTGATACAAAAGAAAAATAACCCATCAGGAAAACAAATTATTTTTTAGTGATTAGTTCTCTGAGCTGTTCATCACAGAGCTGCATTAGCAGCTGTTCAACACAACGAGGAAGATGACGAACAGACAAGAAAAGTAGGCAGGATTGCTTCTTCCAGTAACAATATCAATCAAGAGCCCTGTGAGATCAGAATCTAATTCTGGATTAGTAAGAAGAAAATAATGGACATTACCAGTGTCACCTTGCTCATTTATAGAGCTAAAAGCTTATCTGCGACAGGAAGTGATCATGAAATAAACCGGAATGTGAAATGAAAGTGCAGTGGCCTTTCTGTACCAACTCCTCCAGACCAGCACCTAAATGACACAGAGATAGCTTTCTCCAGGTTGTCTTAAATCATCTGCAACACTCTACTTCTCATTCAAAAAGAGCCCACTGGCAACACCATGAATTCACAGAGACACCTTAAGGAAGTTTTTAGGACAGAATTGAAAAAAAAACAGGAGGCACTTCAGATTCAATTGCAAAACACCCTTCTACTTTGGCAGAAAGTTTTTGTTGCTTATGGCCTGGAATAACAATCTTGTGTTTGTATTACTTGAGACATAGCCCAAGTTCTGCCCTAAATGAACTCTTTGGCTAAGTGGTGCTTCAAGCTTGAGCCAGCTGGCCTTTGGAAGGGCACAAACTCAAAAAGAGTTTCTGAAACTCTCACATTGTATTGCTGAAGTGTTTTTTGCAACATGAATGTTTTCACTGAAGTGAATATGTTGGTGTAAACATGTGAATTATCTCAGAGAGAACTCCTAAACACAGGTAAATCTGTGTTTATAAAACACATCTCACATCCACCTATTCGCCTGTCACTAAGCACTAACTTCAGGCCGTACTTTTGGCATTTTGCTGATGAAAACATGCTCTATTTCAAAAACGTCTTTCACAGCCTCTGATGGACACCAATTCCTTTCAATAAGAAAAAAAATAATCTATTTTAATAGTTAAATTATTCATGTGTTTTGAGGCAGTTTATTCCTTTTTTCTGTATATCTTAGTTTCTATCACACCATCATGTCTTCCACTTCGGGAGTCACAAGGAAAGGAGTGGTGAAAAAAAAGGTAGTGATTCCTTTCAATTTCTATCATGTGTTACCCATAATGAACAACATAGGTCTAGAAAGACACACAGTTTTACTAGGATGAATTCTTAAGCAATGTATCCTTGAACCATTAACTTTCTTAGCCGTTGCAGTCTGTAGAAGTCGGTCACTGGGTGTAGGCTCAGAAGTATATCAAAGACCTAGGAAACCATTAATTACAACACCCTGAGGGCTTTTTTGAACACTCCCATAACTTCTGTATACACTGTTACCATCTCAAAAATCTGGAGTAATCAGAAGTGTTTACCCTTACCCTTCTTTCCCCAGATTTATTCCCTTAGGAGAGTAGCAGATTTTAATACAAAATAAACAATTTAATCACCTGAACTCTTGAAGAGTAAAACTCCTAAGAAAAGAGTACTTCCAAGACCTCTCACACCTACAGTCTTCCAAAGTGGGTTCAACTTAAATCTCCCTTATCACTGACTCCACATAACTAAACACAGTAATCACAGAATCATGTATGACAGTAGTGCTTACTTTATGACAATATGTGACTGAGGTTTTACAGCATGTCTATCTCTAAAAGTTCTTTCATGTGTCACAAATGTAAGATACATTTCAAAAAATACAACAGGGTTAAGCTACAACTTCTTATGAAGTTTTGAAAATATATCTAACAAAAGCAAGAAAAATTTGGGCAGAAAAGACTAAAACTTTATCAGCTTCTTCAGAACCTGGGCTAATATTTTATAAATAAACTAAATTTCCCATGAGCCTACCTCTCCCTCTTAATTTTACACTGCCTGCTCCTCAAGTCAAAAATTATTTACAGTTTCAACAGAACAACAGGAAAAGTACAGATATCACCCCTTCACCTTGAGGGTTTTGAATCTAACACTGCTTTTCCTAGCAGGAGACAACTGATATCACTTGCCCACATCTCTGCAGATGATGAGCTACATGAGAGAACAATCCAATGTGAAGGAACAACTGCATACTTACTGGATCAGTTAGCATCGTTCTCAGATGCGATGACAAAGCTAGTATTGCCAGGCAGTTAAAGAGAACACCGTTGATCACTGAGTACCAAAAGTCTTTGGAAGGCAGCAACATGACAAAAGTCACTACGAAGTCTGCATAGACAACCAGAAGCCATGTCATTATAGCACAGACCATACCGCAGCCATCTCGGATGAACCAAACCCTCTCTGCCATGTCAGCCTCTGACGAAGAGGAATCATAGCTGTCATTTTCAGCAAGAAGTGGGTGGTGCTCAACATCGCGGAATCTGTGCCCTGATGACTGCATGGTTTTCTGGCCTTGCCCTGCAAGAAGCAAAGATATACCATTATTATGCTTGAAGAAACTGGAAATACAGGTGGCTCTCGTTTATAGTTTGTGCAAGATAAAACATATACCAGTTGAAAATAGATTACTATTTTTTTTAATTAAAACCTGAACAATTCTATGACTACATAAAGATGAACTATTTCTGTAATCAAAAGATATTAATTTACAAAGTTTCATAAAAAATTTCATGAGCCATTTTCTGAGTTTTATAACACTATAACTTTCTTTTTTATCACTTGGGTTTGCATGGCAAGGTTTGGATAGCAGAGGGGCTACAGGCTTCTGGGAGAAGCTGCTAGAAGCTTCCCTTACGTCCAACATAGCCAGTGCAGCTTGCTTCAAGACAGACCTGCCACTGGCCAAGGCCAAGCCCAGCAGTGATAGTGGCCGCACCTCTGGGATAACGTATTTAAAAAGGGGGGGAAAAAAAACCCCTGTGGAACTGCAGCCAGAGAGGAGAGTGAGAATATGGGACAGAAACAGCTCTGCAGACATCAAGGTCAGTGACAAAGGAGGAGAGGAGGTGCCCCAGGCACCGGAGCAGAGGCTTTCCTGCAGTCCGTGGTGCAGCCCATAGTGAGGCAGGCTGTGCCACTCAGCCCATGGCGGTCCACGGTGCAGCAGGGGACTGCCCGAAGGAGGCTGTGTCCCTGTAGGAGCCCATGCCAGAGCAGGCTCGGGGCAGAACCTGTGGCCCTGTGGAGAGAGGAGCCCACAGTGCAGCAGGTTGGCTGGCAAGACTTGTGACCTTGCAAAGGAACCATGCTAGAGTAGTCAGTCTGTTCCTCAAGGATTACACACCACGGAAGGGACCCACACTGGAGTAGTTTATAAAGAACTGCTGGCCATGGGAGGGACCCATGTTGGAGAAGTTCATGGAAGACTCTCTTCTGTGGGAGGGACACTAGCTACAGCAGGGGAAGAGTGACGAGTCCTCCCATGAAGAGGAAATGGCCGCAGAGACAACATGTGATAAGCTGACCACAACCACCACAAGCCACTGGTGGGGAGGAGGGTAGAGAAATAGGCAGTAAAGTTGAGGCCAGGAAGAAGGCAGGCATAGGGGGAGGGTGTTTTTAAGATTTAGTTTTAATTTCTCATTATCCTACTCTGATTTGATTGATAATAAATTAAACTGATTTCCCTAAATTGAGTCTGGTTTGCTAATGGTGTTAACTGGTGAGTGACCTCTCTGCCCTACTCTCTACCTACAAGCCTCTGGTTATATTTTTCTCCTCCCTGTCCAGCTGAGGTAGGAAGTGACAGAGCAGCTTTGGTGGGCACCTGGCAGCCAGAGAGAGTCAACTCACCATAATCATGCAACTTCAATGCTTGACAAAGTGATTTTAGAATACTTTCATTTCCATTTTGTTGTGCCTGTAAACCATTCTTCCTCTCCTGTTCAAAATGCAACCTCTTTATCTCAAACTAAAATGGCAAAGCCTTCATTAAATTACAGCTCCTGTCTCTCAGAACACAGCAAGTAATGGCACCAGACTGTTGGCTTTTCCTACTGCTCCAGCAGCCCTGGGAAGAGCAGAAGGAAATGTAGAATGGAAATAAAGCTGTTTAGTACATTGTTCACAATAAAAAAATCCTGCAAGTTAATAAGCAGCTACATTTGTTGACAAAAGTGCTCCTGCACTGAAAAAAAAATCCACAAACCTGATACAAAGATATATCGGAAAACTTGCAAAACTTACTCAGATCAGACCAAACTTCAGGGAAACCAACAGTAGTGGTTAAATTAGCATGGCAATTGATAATATGGATTAGATTTTCAAAGAACACATTAATTTAATTTCATGAAAACCCTTCTAGGACTTCATTGTTGTTCCAGCATGGAACAAAATCCTGAAACCTTGAAAACAGCACTATTTTCCAGACATCTCTAAGAAGCAAAGACATGGAAGAACTGAAGTGCTTCCAACCAACAGGAAACAAAATGAAGCTTTAACATCAAGCATCAAGAATAGCCTGCTACTTTAGAAGTATATTGTGTTCTAAAACTCATACTGATTCATGCAACTAAAGGCCACATCTGAGGGAAACTTGAAAGCATTTATATTGATTTATGACAGTCAAGCAGAAGTCTCCATTTTTACTTCTTATTAAGGCAGCCTACGTATGACTGGTAGGAATTATGGCACTTCAATTTACATCCTGAGACCTTGAATATAGGCTCACTTTGTCAGTCTAAAATGGTCAAAGTGTCCATTACCAGATAAAGAGCCTCTTACACTAAGATTGTTTGCAGATGAAGCTGTGTATTTCTAAACCCTTTAAAAACGCTCAGTCCTATCTAACAAGAATTAGATAAACACATTCTGCCCAGTAAATCCTTTTGATTTTTGTTTAAGGTTTAATGCTAGAACTAGGCAGGAATAATCCAAGAAACTAGAAATGAAAACAAGTTATGTGCAGATTGCAGTGTAGAGATCCCAGAGCAACAGTTAAAATAACTAGCCGAAATGCTCATAGAACATAGCTAAGTGTGGGCTATGTTTTCTGGCTCTGAAACAGAACAAACTGAAATACAGCATTGGTGCTTGGATCTGATCATTAACAACGCAGTATTAAAATTTCTAGGAGTTGCACTGTATTTTCTACCCACACGTTGGGGGTTTTTTGGTTCTGTGTTGGGGTTTTTGTTGTTGTTTTATTTTTTAGGGGGGGAGTTGCTGGGGTTTTTTTGTTTTGTTTTGTTTTTGTTTTGTTTTGCTTTGTTTTTGTTTTGTTTTGTTTTTTTTTTTTTTGTGGATTTTTTTGAAGTTTACTTTTTTACACCCAAGTCTCCTCTTTTACCAGAATGCAGCTATCTAAGCCATGGAAGAAGGTTCACATATAAGAAAAATACCTTAAATAAGAAAAAAACTTCACCTCCCTTAAAAGCAATTCAAGCTTAACTTAACCTAGACAAGGCACACTTTTCAGCCACTTTCAATTATCCTAATCTTTCTATATGTTTGCAGTTAAAATGACAATCGATGTCAACTCATTTCAACAGCACTTTGTGACATCAACCACTCCTTGTGGTCAAGACTTGTAAAAGAAAATTCAAGTTTCATGAAACCTATGTACTCAGCAGCTAGAATATGCAGCTATTATTTAATCAAAAATTGGCATATAAAATTTTTAACAAAAGCTTTTGTCTAACTTTTTCTCTCTCAAAAAAAAGAGCCCCCAAAAATAAGTATCTATAAAAAACTTTCAACTAAGTCTTGAAGTGTATGAGGGCCTGACAGCAAAGTTACCAGACATACAAAATACCCAACAAAAGCTCCAAAAAGACAAACTACTCCTAAAGAGGTAAGCAGCATTACCCAGATGTTTTCAAGTGTCTAAGAGGAATTGAAACCAATCTCCCAATTCTGAAACTTCTTATAGAACACAAATTTGGAATTCTTCCCAGCTAAGGTACAATATCTCTGAAGAAAAAAACCCAATAATTATTTTTTAATCAGGGCAAGTTTTCAGCTGCTCAAATCAACAAGTTACCTTAATTAATTCTGAAAATAACATATCTGTATTTGTGTATGTCATAATAAATGTGAATTTTTAGATCAATTCTGCAAGCAACTCCTTTGCATACAAATAAAATGGCACTAAATTACTGCTCTCATTTTCTTTAAAGAAACAACCAAGAAATTTTAAAGACAATTGTTAAAGACAACCAAGAAATTTTTAGCACAACATTAAAAAACCCACGTACCTCACAAATGTTTTGTATGTTATTCTGACATCATGTCCTTCCTTTGGGCTATCCTAGGCTATTCACATAGTCATATCTGATGTAATCTGAAAAGATATCATGAACAAACTGATCAGTAAAGTACTCCTGTTTCGTTAGGAAAATAGCGTTAAACACAAATTACATATCTAGATAGTAGTACTTTGAACTATGCTGCATGTACGTACAGCAACCAAACTTTTGACCAAAAAGAAAAAATTTTAGATTAAGTTATCAAAGAACAAAACTAAAACACTCTAAACACTGTTTCAAGTAGCCTTGTATCTGTCTTGTTCCCTGTTTTTGTCGCACATCCAGGTTTTAGCATTACAAAGTAATGAATCCAAAGACCAACTTGTTTTTCTTGTTTCCCATGCCTGCGTGTCTAAGAGATAGAATATGCAAAAACTAATAATCTTATTTGATTGTCTTTAGAACTTACAGCAAGGTTTTTGGTAGCAGAGTATTAATAGCAAGTATACATGCCTACCACTATTTCCATAATTATAAGATAGGAAAAAAAGGTTTTAACTCAAATTAATATATAAAAGAAAATGTATGTAAAAGAAAAAGGCCCACAACTACACCAGAAAGAAAATAGCCTTAGAAAGTTCTCTTTGCTAGAATTCCACCATATAGACAAATAATCACATACAACCTATGATATATAAATCAGTATAAGGACTGAAATGCTATCATGAACTGTTCTAACCATACTTAATTTGACAAAAGTTCCACTATCTTGAATCACACCCCTTCCTTTTCACAAGGACATAATATTCATATCCAAGATAAACTGATCGAAGTAAGTGCTCATCAGTAGTCTTAAAAGTGTAGATTTCCTTTTTCATAGTCAAAGAAGAGCAGAATGAACTTATTTTAGTTAGAAAACCAGGTACCAGTTTGAAAATTTTAGCAGTCAACTTTTGGAAAACACCACACGGCATTTGGAGTGTGATTGCAGCACGAAACCTTGAGTTGGATTTCTATCTGGAGAACTGAAAAGATGTGGGCTTGAATTTCTGACTGGAAAAGTTAGTGACCACATGCATGATGCACAGCAAGTGGTGCTGCACTGGTTTCTGCAAAATAAAGCTGGGAGCCCTGCTGTATGCAACACTGACTACAATTGCTGTTGTCTCACCCAGTCCTACTGCTGCAAACTATAACATGTATCTGGCAATTAAATCCGAGTACATGATCAAGTAAGATTTTCTTGCTTTGTTTTATAACTTAGAGTAGGAACTTGGAACATATCTGGTTAAAGCTGGCTAAAGAAGTACCTAGGTCATTTCTTCAGTTGTTTGATTTTCTAGTATTTAAAATAAACTTTGTGACATGGAAGCTTTACTCTTTCATTTAGACTGTTAATTTAAATTAATATATTTTGAGAGAAACAAAAGAATTCTGACATTTAACAGCTATAGAAAATACAACACCACTTACTACTTGTAAATGAAAGCATCCAAAACGAACTTGTAAGAAAAAAGCATTCAAAACAACATTACTGTTGGAGCTCTTCACTACATATTTTTGAATTTTCCGAATTCAACAGGAATTATACCAATGCAGACCTCCCCTGAAAATGAGAAACCTCTTGTCTCATTTAAACAAGCTTATATATATCCTATTGAAAGCCTACACGGTAATGCAGACACTGATTATGCACATAGAGCTGCATGAAGCTACTGACTGCTTTCTTTTTTGCTTTATAAATAAGCTTTTATACTTCTGTTACACCAGTTTTCACAACATTTTGAAATCCACAATCATTAAGTTGTCACTGACATGGCATTTAGTGGAAGTTAAGTAGAAACACACAAAAAGAATAGAAGTTGAGTGTATCACATTAATTTGCAGTGTCATCCACCCATTCTTTGAGTTGAAGATGACAAGCAATAGAAGACGACACTCTAAGCCTCCACAGGTGAAATATTACAAGTCAGAGTAATCATTACAAATTGTTAACAGAGAATTTATTGAGAACACAGGGACATGATTTTTCAATTGGCTCCCTAATCTTAAATGCAATTCTATGCCAAATTTCAGTAGTTACCATAGCCTCACAGGTTATTGGTTTATGTGGAATTGCCACAGTTCAGTTTTTATGAGAATAATAGATTCAGTCACTCTCATGTAATTTCCCCTTATCCTGCACCTTGTTCTCCTCTCCAGCTGCCTACACCCCAGATTACCCCCTGCCTTGGTTCCCTTGAAGGGAAAGAGGATCAGTGTTTGAAAAACATTTAGACTTTATGAAGAGCTAAGCATCCCCACTGAGATTCTCACAGCCTTCCTCTAGACTAGTAATTTATTTGCTTCAGTGCCTGTTCTAACCAAATTTACATCGAGTCTTTGTTGTATTCTTAAAGTACAAGCCTCCAAGACAAAGCATTACATTTCAACATCTAATATGCCAAGCAACTGCTTTTAATTTGACCTTTTAATTATTTAATTACCTTTTAATTATATAATTATCTAATGTTTCATGCAAAACATCATCTGTTTGCCCAGGTGATTATATTAAACCTGATCCAATGCAGTTCCACTCTTAGGGGTTATTTGAAATTCTCAGGTTGAGAATGTCTCACCTGACCTGCACCTCACTGTTAATGAAATGCAGGCCCAAATGAAGATGTATTACTGAAATTTAAAAAAATATATTAAAAAAAACAAACAAACTTTTGAAGAAGTTACATTACAAAACTCAAGATCACTGGAAAGATGTCTTGTAAAATGGCTGCGCCTAAGATGCTATTAGTTTTCTAATGGGGCTAATGATCCACTGCAACAGTAAACCTCCTTTTCCTAAGTTTATTGGAAGAAGGTTACCAAGGGCATTAGGAAGACAAATGATATAACACAACTATTGTATCATGAGGCCCCAGCACTGTCAATTAAACAAAAAGATCACCTCAGGGTTAAGCACAGTTCTTTTCCCTGCTATTTTTTGAAGAAGAAAGGAGAAACATTGCAGGAAAATTTAATTTTTACATTTTTAAAGAGATACACAGATATGAATTTATATACAGGCTAAAAATCCATCAGCTGTCAAAGCCTAAATCTTTTTTGGTCACTTTTTCCTTCATACTATACAGTGGACAGATTCACAAGCATCCTCATATTTCAGTTATGATGCAGATAAAGATTATTTCAACATCTCTTATTGCACACTGATAGGTCAATAAGTGCAGGGACATGGACAGATATTGCACACTAGAATAATAATCCCACAGCACTTACATACGATGGATTTAAGTGCTACCTAAAAAGCACAGCACTGGTGGCAAATCAAAATCACCAAACTGTAGTTTCATTAAAAGGTTACAGTGAAAACATTAACTTCAATAACTGCAGAAATTTTAAGTAAAACTCATGGGCACACCTACTATTGCATCCAATATTGGGCAATTTGAACTATTCATTGCTGACAGATAAATATCCATCAGATAATGTCTAGACATAATCATGCCTAATTTAGGTGAATAACCTACCTTTTATTACAGATAAATGCAATCCAAATTGCAAAGCTATTTAATAAGTAAACTGTGGTTTCTTTCAACTGCTCAGTGACTAGCCTAGCAAACAACCTCACAACAAATAAAACAACTCTAATAACTACATCAAGTGAAAGCACTGAAAACCCTTTAGGTCAGCCCCAGCAGTAGCCTAGCTCTGTACAGGGAGACCTCTGCTAGGGCTTCAGGGCTGACCTCTCCCAGCAACCATGTGAGAGGATATGGTAACAAGTATTCAGAAGAACCAGTCCATCAACTACATTTCCAATTTGCCCCAACAGATTCAACCTCTGCTACCTGAAATTACAAAGAAATATGCCCGATTTCAAGAATCTGGGACACACATTACACAGAGCACACAGCTCTGGAAAGGAGCAGCTGAAATAGCTTGTGATGGCAATCCATGATACAACCCCAAAGTGGTTGTATCCCATCCCTTATCCCCAGATCTATCCCATACTCTCAGTGGCATAGCTCATCACCTCTCTAAATCCTTGTTGCTTTTGCTCTAACTTAATATATTTCATACCGCAAACATGGCATATTTTTAATATATTAAATATGGCACATACCTCATGAATTTCTTATTTATGCCTCATAGCCCTTCTTTGTACTGACCCGTATCTGCTCTACAGCAAGAATAATGACACTTTACAGCGGAAACACTTCACTAATGTGTTGCTGTTTATATGCAAACACCTGGCAACACATTCAAGTGACAATCTTCAGTAAGTACATCTCCAACACAGTCAAGTTTCAAGCTACTGTAATGATTCTCCATACGCCAGCCTCTTATTACACAGCAAGTGCCAGGCCATAGGAAAACACTGGAATCACTTCTTCTCAGCTTTGAAAAGAGGATATGTTGTTTCTAAATAATCTCAGAAAAAGGGTATTCAGAAGAAGTACTTAAGCCTAAGTATGGATGTCTTGCACAGAAGCTGGTCTTCTAGTTACTTAAGTCTTCATAGGAATAGCATATTTACAAACTATTCTATGATTCTATGATTCTCAAAACCCAGCAATGAAAATTCAAGGTAAAACATGCTACGCAAAATGAAAGGAAAAAAAATCTAGATATGTCTTCAGAATGTGCACCTATAAAAGGTATTAAAGAGCTCTGCTATCAGAAATAAACAGTAGATTTATGATACCAAATCACTTTTCCACAAGTATTGTTCAGCACGGTATCTTTCTGATATGAAATTTTTCCCCTGCACTATATCTGATACACAAAGAACTCACCGAGCTCCAACAGAAAGGACAGGGCACTTCAGAGCTAAAAAGCAACCTTCATCTGAGAGCAGGACATGAACACAATCTACAGGAGTGAAGGACATGAACACAATCTACATCTGGGCTTTGTACCTTACATCTTTTGGAATAGGCCCACAAATTCCAATTCAGATTAGAATCCAGAAAGCTCGATGTCTAAATCAGTATCAGTATTGTTAAGTGGAAACAGAAAATTTTACTTCTTTGACAAGGGCAACTGGGTGAATCGCATTCTACTTTAGACTATAATTTTTTAATTCTAGTTTTTTGCTTTACTCAAAACCACATATATTTATTATGTTAAAAAAAATCTAATCATATTTAAAGCTTATTACTCAACTATATTAACTTTTATTATACAATTTTATAAATACAAATAATAAATATTATTTAGTATTAATAATATTTATTATATCATTATTTAATTAAAGCTATATGTGCTTTAACTATAGCACATATATCTATGCGCTATATCCTCACACTCAATAAGAGGAGCTTGGGTATCACACATATTCATTGCACTGCGATATAAGGCTGGCAAGCACATTTTTCTGTCAGCTGTTATATCCACATGTGATTCTTCCAGGCTCCAAAAAGTAATGTCATAGCTCAAAATTCATCTACTTTCACCAGCAATTTTCAATATAGATTAAAAGAGTGTCAAAGCCTTAGTTTCAATGGTTTGTCATATCAGATAAAGCCTCACACTTCATTCTTCATTGTCAGTCTTTCAACCGCTGCAGAATTCCTTAAAAGTTCTATGTCTTCATAAAAGGCATGAGAAATACATCAGATATATATGATACAAAATATACATCAGAGCAAAACCAAGAAAGCTTTAGCTATGAGTAGTATTATAGAATTCTTAGAAGTATATATATTAGAAGCATATATTAGAATATATTAGAAGTATATATATAGAATTATTAGAATTACATAGAAGTATTATAGAGAACATATATATGATACAAAATACACTATGTTAGAACAAAACCAATCAAGTTTTAGATACGAAAACCATTATCAGATTCTTTCAGCGACAAACAGCTTTCAGATATCTAACTCTAATCTAAGCACACTAAAATCTCACATCAGTTCCATCTACTAATGACTCAGTACGACTGAGCTTTATCTGTAAATTTTCAAAGTCTCAGAGCACCCACTTCAAAAGATCTGTTAATACGAACAGCCACGGTGGCTTCAACCTAATTATGTCTTCAGCAAAGCGAACAGTTACATCACTGTAATTCAGCATCCTAACACCATTATACAACTGTATGTATAGTATTGAAAATAGCCAACGCTTTCCCAATCCTTTTTTCCTACGGCGCAGATCACATACGCGCTGCGCTGTACCCTCTCCTTTCTCAGAGTACGAACTGTTTGCCTCCCCACTTCCTCTAACCGCTGCTTCTGCCTCCCGGAAATAAAGAACACCAGCACCACAGAAATCACCTGAACTGCCCAAACCAAGTGCCAGGACACCACCGAAAAGCGGCTGCTGTTCCCCTTCCTTCCAGCTTCCCACGGCGGCAGCTGCGACTCCACAGCACAGCCGCGCTGGGGGACAGGGACGCTTCCCCCAGCTTGTTTCCATGGCTGCTGACAGGTTTCAGTTTTAAATAACCCAAATAGAGGCAGGAGCACAGCCAGCACATAGAATTACCCCGTTAGACCTGGCACGGAGCGCCAGCAAGGACAGGGACTGAGGGGCGCCCAGCGCCCCCCCCCGGAGAACCGGCTGAACCCCATAACCTTCCCCCACCCGTCCTTCGTCAGTGCCCCCACGCTCCTTCTCCACGGGGAGAGCGCAACGGAGGACCCGCGGCGGCGGGCGCCCGTAAGGGGAACCGGCTCGGTGAGGGGACGGTAGCCCGGGAAGGGAACGGGCATGGATTTACCTCAGCAGCGGCTGCCCCGCTGCCCTCAGCGCCGCAGCTGGCGCCGTGCCGACGGTGCGGTGGGGCGAGCCGGGGCCGAGCCCCCCCCCCTCAGCCGCCGCCGCCGCCGCCACAGCGCCGCTGCCCCCCCGAGCCGAGGACCCCCGGAAGAGGGAAGGGCAGCGCCGCCCAGGCGGAAGCCGAGCGCGCCGCGCTGCGCAGGCGCTGGATCGGGCGGGGAGGGGGCCGGTCGGCCGGAGAGCTGCGCAGGCGCACAGCAGCGCAGAGGCGCACGGCCGGCTGTGCGCATGCGCGCCCCGAGAGGGCCGTCCTTGGGGGGGGGGGGGGAGGGGAGGGGAGGGGAGGGGAAGGGGAGGGGAGGGGAGGGGAGGGGAGGGGAGGGGAGGGGAGGGGAGGGGAGGGGAGGGGAGGGGAGGGGAGGGGAGGGGAGGGGAGGGGGGGAGGGGAAGGGAAGGGAAGGGAAGGGAAGGGAAGGGAAGGGAAGGGAAGGGAAGGGAAGGGAAGGGAAGGGAAGGGAAGGGAAGGGAAGGGAAGGGAAGGGGAGGGGAGGGGAGGGGAGGGGAGGGGAGGGGAGGGGAGGGGAGGGGAGGGAAGGGAAGGGAAGGGAAGGGAAGGGAAGGGAAGGGAAGGGAAGGGAAGGGAAGGGAAGGGAAGGGAAGGGAAGGGAAGGGAAGGGAAGGGAAGGGAAGGGAAGGGAAGGGAAGGGAAGGGAAGGGAAGGGAAGGGAAGGGAAGGGAAGGGAAGGGAAGGGAAGGGAGGGGAAGGGGAGGGGAGGGGAGGGGAGGGGAGGGGAGGGGAGGGGAGGGGAAGGGGAGGGGAGGGGAGGGGAGGGGAGGGGAGGGGAGGGGAGGGGAGGGGAGGGGAGGGGAGGGGAGGGGAGGGGAAGGGGAGGGGGGGAAGGGGAGGGGAGGGGAGGGGAGGGGAGGGGAGGGGAGGGGAGGGAAGGGGAGGGGAGGGGAGGGGAAGGGGTGTGCTGAGGAGGGAGCCGTTGGTGTGCGGCTCTGCAGCTTCGGGTTCCTGAGCTCTGAGTGGCAAAAAGCCGTGATATGAGGGTAAAATTGGGTTATTTCGCTGTAAAACTGGGTTTCTTCGCTGAGTTGCAGAGTGCAGGTGCGGGGCCTGTCGGCAGCGCGGCGATGGCACCGTGCTCGCCGTGCCCTCGAGTGAGCCATGGTGGTGCTGCTGCCTCGGGGAGCTGACCGCTGCTCAGTCCTGTCTCGTCCCTTCGAAGCCCTTCTCCATCCCCAGCGGCAGCACATCGCTCTCCACCCGCTGTAACAGAGTATAGACCCAGGGGCGTTCCCTTCTGTTCTTCCATGATGGGTTTTTTCTTTATGCCTAAAAAGGTTTTCATGGGGATAGTTCATTACAGTTAGTTGTTACTTCAGGAGGGTGATTTGGCATCGAAGTTGAGAGCGTGTTTGCTGAAGTTAATTGTTCCAGGCTACAACATAAGTAGTTGAGTTAGTTTTATACGGAAATAAAAAATGGACTTTTTACAAGGACGTGGTGATAGGACAAGGGGAATGGCTTTAACCTGCCAGAGGGGAGGCTGAGATGAGCTCTTAGGCAGAAGCTCTTCTCTGTGAGGGTGCTGAGGCGCTGGCACAGGGTGCCCAGAGAAGCTGTGGCTGCCCCATCCCTGGCAGTGTTCAAGGCCAGGTTGGACACGGGCTTGGAGCAAGCTGCTGCAGTGGAAGGTGTCCCTGCCCATGGCAGGGGGTTGGAACTGGATGGGCTTTAAGGTCCCTTCCAACCCAAACCATTCTATGGTTCTATGAAATACTATTGCAGGATGCCCACTCAGAATTTTCCATTAGGAAAAAAATACATATCCAGGAGCTTTAAAAATCTTATGCAAAATAGCAGATGCAGCGTGTGTGCTGAGGGTACGCGTGAAACACATAAAAATGCTGACAGATAACAAGCCAAAATTGCAGCAGCTCCAGCGGCTTCTGCATCTTTTCTCTCTTGCAGCACCACCACCATCTAGTGGGACCTTGGCAGCAAGAGCGTGAAGGGCTGTGCGTGGTGTAGGTACAACGTGCCGCTGCCCACATGCCTCTGTGTGCTTCTGCCTTTGTTTTTTTCATTTCCAGCTGCTTCTGTGCTGAAATATTAAGGACTTAAGAAAAGCTTGTGTGTAGTCTTCTACCTCCTAGCAGCTGGGTTTCACATGCTAAAATAAATAAGTCGATGTCAATATCTCTGCTGTTCAAATACAAGTATGCAAACATCTATAGGCACAAAATTATAACGGCTGATCTTTTTCTATGACCATTTCCCTTCATGTTTGCCCTTAATATAACTGATGACATCTAGCCAGAAGTAAAACCAAAACGAAGAAATGCTTTATTTCTTGGGTACATACTTACAAGAGGTTCAGCGCTGATTATAGTGAGCTTAACCCTTGAGAAAACTGACACGCATTGATGTCCCTGCACTTTTATCTCAGGATGGCTGAGAAATGATGAGAAACGATAGTCACCCAGCAGCTACAATAAAGTTAGGTACTGTGTTGGGGTTTTTTTTTTAGCATTATCAGCTCTACAGAACTCTGCCTGTTTTCACACCCTGAAGCTATGTACTTCAGCAGTTCCCACACGTCCTTTATCCCTTCTAATTAAGTGGGAGGTTTGCAATCGATTTCCATGGAACTGATGCTTAACAAGTCGTCTCCGCAGTGTAACGAGTGCGTTTGTCCACTGGATGGTGCATGACTTATTTCTGCAGCCCTGGGAGCAGCCTAAACAGCCTTTGTCATAACCATCATACGGCACTGGCAAACAGCGCATCTCCAGATGCAAATGCAGGGAGAAAAGGTGTACAAGACATGGCAGTTATTTGACTTTTTTAAAAGAAATATATATGACACATATAATGACATGTATCTTAAATATAAACTGAAACCACGAAATTCCCTCCGAGATTTGAGCTTTCCATGTCTGGGTCGCATACTGCAGCTGTGAGTCTAGCTGCTATTTCTGGATGCAGTTTTGAAAATCCAGTTACATTTGCAGCTGTCTCAGGAGGAAAGGCTACTGTGCGTGTTTTTTCTCTTGGCTTCGATTCTCCTTGAAGACTGCCACAGAGACTGGGTGGCTTTACACAGCACATAGAATCAGTGCTCACTGCAGTGCAAAGATCCTGAGAATGAGCTTGGACCTCACGGCCACACTTCACCTGATTTTGCAGGCACCTGATTTCTCAAAGTGCCAAAGCACCTTTTTTCTGATGGAATATAGTCCTAACACACCAATTTCCTTTGCCAGGCAGCTGGATTTGAAAGAAGTAGCACTGTTTAAAGTGTTCACTACGCAATGAGAAGTTTGATGGTCAATATTGCAGATGATTAGGAGCAAGTTAGCAAATGTATGCTGACAGAAATTCTTAAATTCAGCTTGCTTTGTTTTCTGTATTTTCAACACTGTGCATCAATTGTAGTTTCCTCATTTCCTCTTGAACTTAAACCCAATTGGTTGAATATTATGAAGTCCCACATCTTTACAAAGCTTGTGGAGGAGACTTTAAACTTGTTTTAATGTGCACAGTGTTGGTTTTACCATGCTAAAAACATTACCAGGCATGTCAGGACTTTGGTTCTTCCGCAAGCTATGCCAGTTTAGAGCCTATTTCCATGGCAAACAATATTGCCAAGAGAAATTGTTTGCCAGAGATAATTTGAAGTCCTCAAACAAATTACCTAAGAAATGTCGGAACATAACACTGCACAAAGCAAATTGTTTCCTAGCTTCCTGTCCTCGTAGGATAGGAAGGAACAGCACTTATCTCTGTTGCAGATTGCATAGAGACAGCCACAATATCTTCACTGGTGTGTGGGTGAGAATTACTTTCTGAATCTATCACATGTCAGAGGAAAATATGAAGTATTTGTGCCCCATTTATCCTCACCTCAGAAATTCAAATACTGAAATTCACATGATTTGCATGTGGACTCCAGCAGTTTGGCACAGGGCAGTAAAGCTGCTCATGAGTTGCCTTAGGGAGAAAAGAGAGATTTTACAAGAATCTGACATTCGCTGTAAGCCATTCCATCTTCAGCAGACTAGAGCTGCTGAGGGTTTAATTATTTGCAAGGTCCCAGAGGTCTGCCATTCGTGTAGAACTTTCCTCATTGGACACTGCTTCATGTCAATACTGTGTTTAAATTCCAACTAAGAATAAAAGCTGGTTTTCATAGTCCATTCCCTTTGCAGCCTTTCTCTGGACTGAGCCATTCCTGCTGTGTTGCAGGTGCAGGGTGATAACATTGTGCTACATCTCCTATTTTTAGACCACTTTCAGTTCCTCCATAACACAATTTGAAGTAAGAAAATAACCTTATTATCTCTCTGGCTCTCTGCCTGCTCTTTGTGGTTGACTTTAAGATGTACCCCTTCAGTATTAACTGAAGAACGGCAATTTACAGATACACATTTCTGAACCTTATTGCCTTAATCTCTGGTGCTTTCTGCTTTTTAGTTCCTGCCCTTCTGTTTTGATTTTATGTGGTCCATGGATAGCAATAAAGCAATACAGAACAGTTGTACCCAGCCTCAGAAAAAGCAGAACTGTGTAAAAACAAGGAAGCTTTTTAAGAAGGTAAGAGGAGCATTTGAGACAATAAAAGCTTTTGAAAGATAGATAGAAACACAATCTAGAGGTGGAGGAAGAGCACATCTGTATCAGAAAAGGCTAGATAAAGGGCAAAAAGAAGCAGCAGAGCTAAGAACGTTATTAAAAACAGTTGCATTCAGAGAAGAAATTGAAAGAACCAGAAGCCCTATTCCATTAAACACAAGACCGCAGCGCAGGTGGTTGTAAAACCAAACTGAGGGACAACTGAGGCATAAAAACATACAATAAATGCTATTTCAAGTAAAAGGAAGTCATCTGAGGAGCCTGTAGAGCTATTAGGGAGACAAAACACTCAGCAGACAAAAGAAAGCGAAGGTTTTGAGAGCCCCATCTTTCTCCAAAGTGAGATCAGCTACGCTTCAACCACCCCTGAGAGGTTGGGTGTGTTTTAGTATGGGAAATGAGACTAAATGCTTGCTAATTCCAAAAGGAATAAAAAGATATGTTGTGCAGCCACCAAAAGCCTTCATTAATATGGCTTCTAGAAATGGTACCTATAAGAGATGTTGAAGGGATACCCACTGTGATTTATTTTTTGGTGTCCTAGATGAAATGGGCTGCCAGGCAGGTTGGGGCTGGTGGTGGGAGCTGAGAGGCAGAAAAAACAGGGTCAGAAGCCTGCAATAGAACTGCAATCTGAATTGAAGAGCTGGTAACATCCGCAACCCTCATCCTCGGCGAGGAGCCGCTGATACGGCCGTTGTACCCCCTGAGAGGCCCAGGGGGAGGCCCCGACACTTAACGTTCCTGCATCACAGCAGTGACCGGAGGGCTTTCTGGACACTTGCTTGTGCCTCTCCAGGGCAACAACCCGAGCTTCACTTCGGGAGTTTCCATACAGCTGGGCGGGATGCCCGCCGAGATCACATTTCTTGGGAGAAAAATACAAATAGTAATAACAATTACTGACAATAATAATAACAATAATACTAATAACAACAACAACATACTGAAAGAAGCCGATCCCACTTCCCAAAGTGGCCTCAGCTCGCCGGGGCAAGCCTCTCGCGGAAATGACCGCGACCTACCCGGGACACCGCGATGCGCGGCCCCGAGGCGGGGTTTGGCGGCGGCCGGAGCCAGCCCCGAGCACTGTGCGCCCCTCCGCCTGCGCTCCACGGCCCGCGATGCTCCTGCTGCTGCTGCCGCTGCTGCTGCTGCTGGCGCTGCTCGGGGCCCGGCGGGCTGCCGCCCTCGGAGCTCCGGCCCCGCTGAAGCGCTGGGCCCTGAGCTGCCTCCTGCTCTGCCACGCCTGGAGGCAGCGGGCGGCCGGCGGAGTCCCCGCGGAGCCACGGCGGCCGCGCCCGCTCCGCCCCGACCGCCACGTGAGTGTCCCGCAGCCCCCCCCGGTACCCCTAATCGCGGGACAGCCTTCCCCGCCACCGCCTTCCGTGACAACCCCTTCGTCGGCATCCCCATCCCTGGCAAGCCCTGTTCCCTGGGGCTCCATCCTTCCCCAGCATCCCTACCCCCCAATCCCTGGAACCCCCATCCCCTGGGACCGACGTACCTTCACAACACGCACTCTCCTTGGACTCATACCCCCTGCGCTCACAGCACCTCCATCTGCAGAACCCACACTCCTCAGGGAGCTGCCCTCTCCATCCCCAGCACCTTACACCCACCTGGCACCTGCACTCCTCAGGGACCCCCATCCCTGATCCTGATATCTGATCCCCACACCACCAAACCCCTGAAGCATGGGGACCCACATCCTTCTTCCACCCACCTTCCAGACATACCGGGGAGGGCAGGTTGGGGATGTCACCTCGACTGTCTCTTGTAGGGGGGCTTACCTCTAATCAGAGCAGCTGATGTCAGCGGGGAAAAGCAAATGCACTACAGGACGCATGTCTTCTGTTTTAGCACACTTACTGAATTGAATCTAATTTTTTAGGTGTACCTGTCTGCTTAACAAACAATAAGCCCTCTATCTACAACCTGGACCTTTCTTGTGTTCATGTACTATCCTATCAAAATACTCACTGTATCTAACAGGGACATTTGGGTTGGCTTTGCTGTATTATTTAGTGAAAGGGGGAAGCAGAAAGGCTGGTGAGATAGAATGTCCCTTGGTTTTGTTTGCCTCATTAAGATTTACCTTGTGGGTGCCAGCTGAGATGCTGAATCCGAAGTTATTTCTGTGAACTTCTTTCTTGCTAACATATCCTGGAACCTTCTGGGAATCCTTAAATCATATTTAACAAAAGCATTGATGCTCCTGCTTAGCCTTTGAAAATGAAGTTGTTTTCTGCAATTTTCCATTTCTGCTAATTAAGCTGCTGCTTCTCTGGGGTGCCTGCTAGCATATATAGAAAGTGAAAGTAAAATTTGATTCCTGAAAAGAAATCTATGGAAAACAAAGAATTACTCATCTTCTCCCCACCATTTCCAGCCACCAGCTGGAGCTGAAATCCGTTATCCATTTCCCTTTCCCTAGGCAATCGATTCTGTTTACTTCACTGGCTTTGCAGAGACCAACAAGACCTTTGTGATTGCTCGTCTTGCAAAACGTCCTGATGGGGTCTGTGAGATGTGGCTCTTCCTGAGGGTGGATGGAATAGGGGAGTTTGAAGTAAGTGGTGTTATGTGAGGTGACATTCAAGAGCAGTGCTTAACTCCTGTCTCAAACCTATGTTAGGATACCAAGCAAAAAATAATGTTCTCTGCACATTCACTACATTAACATCCTAACAGTAAACATCAGTGCTGTGCAAAAGACAGTGGTTGAACTGGCAAGATTACTGTCTATGTCTAATTTTTGCAATAGGTGCCTGACACTCATTCCCTTTTTCCTATAATATGCGCAAAGCATATCATATTTTCTATAAAATGTCTTGGTATGTCTCCCAGGAAGAGTTTGAGCATTCAGTCTTTCTGATAGCATGCAGCACATGCTTAATAAGTTACAGTGTACGGTTATGGTTGATTTTTCCCCCTCTTTTAATTAGTGAATGCTATAAAAACATTGTGGAATTGCCTTTTCAAAGAGAAAGGAAAGCTTTTAGGGACTTTTAGGGAAAACTTTATATGTACGTCTGTTTCATTCTTGCTAAAAAGAATCAGTATTAATGATATACAGTATGTATATATGATATATATACATATTTTATATATGTATAATCATTTTGCCTCTGTGTTTTCTATTTTGTTAATAGCTGACTGCACAGTAAAGGAGGGAAGATCTGGCATAAATCCTTTTGCACTCAATTGTCTTTATGTTCATAGATTTGTGTCACCAAGTATCCATGACCAGAAAAAGCAGTAGACGTCCTATTTGCAGATCATGGAAAAAAAAAATAATAAAAAAAGGAGATTGATGTGAATTATTTTCTTTTCTAGTAATATTTAGTATAACGATACCACTTTGTGTCTTTGTTACTTAGAACTGCCAGCCAAGGTCAGGACCTTCATAGATCCTTCCCTACAGCAACAGGCATAAGGTCTCTTTTAGAAAGGTGATAGCTTCAGGAAACAAGACATATTTTTCAAAGAGCAGCTGAAGAGTTTTGGAAGGGAAGTTGCATGCAGTGGAAATTTACATCATTTTAGAGTTTCATCAAATTTAGTCTAAAAATAGATATACCCCAAAAGCCCTGCATCAGCTTGGCTGTGAGCTTGACAGTCACTAGTGTAAGGAGCTGAGCTCTTGCAGTGACCTCCCTTCACACTAGTAATTCAGTTCTTTTATCTGAAACAATAATGTGTTATCTTTACTATTTCAGATGCAGCCTTTCCTCTCTGATAATCTGATTAGCAGAAAGGTAGAACTGAAAAGCCAATTCAACCAAATGTTTGTCCTGCAGAGGACCACCAGAGCAGGAATTCACCCACGTTGCATCCTCACAATTAATGAAACGTTTTCCTGGAATGTCTTTTTAGCACCCACAACATCCAAACATGATGGTGAATGATGAATCTGAAGAGATTTGGAGTGGAGGAGGGCTCACTATTGAATACTTAGAGCCTCAAATGATCTGGAAAATAAACTTTGACGGATTACTCAGGTATTGCAGCAATCTACAGTTTTGTTTATGTACAGTTAAGACCAAGGCTTTTTGAAAGCTGGAAATATATTTAACTGAATTAAACAAAAAGCTGTTTGGTAACAAAAAGCACTCATTCAATTTCATGGAATGAAAACACAGCAAGTAATACATAGCTTTACTATCTTACCTTAGCACACAACAGCATTATTCTTCTGCAATGTCTCCAATTGCATCAATTTCCAAAACATTTAAAAAACATTTTGCTGTTTGTTTAGGAGGGATACAGAATTATAGTGCTTTGTCTTACAGAAAAGGACCCTACCGGCAGCAGTGGAGCAAAGAGGAGGGAGAGCTTGTGCCAGTTAAATTCTCTTTCCAGTAAGAATGTTTCACATTTGCTCTGGGATGTGTATGGAGTTCCTGATTGGGGATTTGGTTACTGTTTTCAAAGGGTCATATGCACAAAGTAACACCTAGAGCCTTTGCCTCTGATTTTTCTTTCTGCTTATGGACTGTATTTGTCTGATAAAAAAGGATTTGCTGCCAAAGTAGCACAGCATTTTGCGAGTGATGCTGCATTTGTGCCTCTGAACAGAGAGCAGCATGCTTTGGCTTGCAGCTCTGCCCTGCCAGCTTCCCTTCCTAGGTAACCTGTTGATTCTTGCAGATCGTTGTTGTTCTTCTCAATTTCCTTCCATTTGCTTTTTTGCAAACATATTTAAAACTATGTAAACCAGAATCTTCCAATAATCATAAAATGTAAGATTGCCACTGTCAGAGTAGGAAGCGCAAACTTGGCCTAGTGTGACCTGAATGCCAATAATGTCTTTTATTCCTCCCCCCTCCTTTTCCTAGCTGGGAGAACTTCACAGAAGTCTTTAACTTCAATGTTGACAGTCACCCTGGCACATTTGCGCATGCTTTTGCTCAGGAACCATGGACCGCAGAGTTCTTCCACAAGGTCAAAAAGTGAGAGGCAAGATTTCTTTTTGGCTTAACAGTAATTTTTCTATAGATCTCTTAAGGGCCTGTCATGTGTTGTTACAGGTGATTTTAGAAGGTGGGTTTAATCTGAAGTGAGCTAATAAAGGACATGGCTCCTGTCAGGTGTCTTCTGGTTTCATTACTACGCCAGACCTGACAACCTCAAAGGAGGATCCTGCACACAGGCAGGGTCTCCCTAATATGTGGGTGGAGAGATCTGCCTGCAGTTTGGGTCTGTAAAACCTTGAGCATTTGGAATATTTTTTACTCAGTCTTTTTTTTCATTGCTAACAACCTGATTTAGGTTGCTTCCTGAGTCACCAGTCCAGGTCTATCTAAGCAAAGGATTAAATATAATCATGCAGAAGAAGATCTAAAGTGGGCTTTTTAATTATGATACAAGCTTTGGAGACCTGAAAATATGAGGAGAAAACATGAGTATTGATAGTGTGTTGCTTACGTACAAGCAGAAAATATGTACACCAATAGTGCATTGTTGCTGGTGATATCTGCTGAATTCTAAGCAGCAACTGTTTGGTAGCACAACATTCTTTTCAAAGAAAGGGCATTTATGCAGTCTGTCAGGGTGAGGATTTGCTGTTGTTTCATTCTCAGGTGTCTCATAGACATTATGTAGCAATAACTGCGAAATTTAAAAGCGATTGCTCACATGTAAAATCTGCCATAGCCACGATCCAGATGCTCTGAAACTTCTTTTTTTGGGGGATATAGGTGAACCAGATTGGCACTGAGGCTGCTTGAAGATGTGACTTACTGATTTTGCCTATGTCGACTCAGTCTTTTCTTTCTTCCAGACAAAGGGAACATTTCAGACATGAGGAGTGGGGCCAGTCTGTTGGAGAAATTGAAATAGAAAATCATGAGAAAACCAAAGTTCTCCTCAAAGGGGTTCGGAGCCACTCTTATGGTAACAGCGCCAGCAACAATTTACTCACTTGGCTTCCCTCACTGTAGCTGGTACTGACAGGACAGGGGGACTAAAGGTGATCTTTAAAAATAACCAGTTTCATGGGCATGAAGTTAAGACATTTCAGAGGAAATACCATTCTTGTTTTGGTTAAATGCATATGCTTAGCATGTAATCAATTACATGTTATCAATTATGGGATATTTCTTTATCCACAGTTACTGTCAAGTCAGGTAATACTAGTTCACATTTTCCAGTAATGGTGCACTTCAGGTTGGGTGGTTTTGTTCTCTTTTTGCAGGTATCCGGAACTGGTCTGAGATTTACCGTTATGTCATGATTTTGGCACACTTCGAAGTAGGTATTAACATGTCAAAGTGCTACTTAACCAAGAAATTAGAGGTGTTTCTGAACTTGTCACTCACGTTTATGTATTCAGAAATTAGGCACTGGAAGCATCTACCATGTGCAATCAGAAGTGCTATTACGTGCACACATGATAATGCTATCAGCATTAGCACATATCAGTGTTGGGAGCAGCTCTCAAAAGCAGAGCTGTGTGTGTAAAAACTGAGATTCTGTACACTGGTTGAACGAACAGTTGCTTGAGTAACTTGAAATTGTTTGGTTTGGCTTTTTGAAGAAAGGTGAGATAGGCATCTTCACAGGGCAGATTCTCACCTGCCGCAAATGCCCAGTACTCAGTGGAATTGATGCAGTGCTGATTCATGCTAATTGAGAGCCTGAGATGTTTGAAGGCATCCTAAGCCTTCATGACAGCAGTCAGCAAGTATTTCTGCCTGTGCTGAGCTCTAATTCTCTGCTTTGCAATGGTGGCTGTGCTGGAGGAAAGTCAGCTCTGTGGCTGCTGGGAGAGCAGAGCCTGGGGAAATGCTGAATTCTTGCCTTACAAGCTGGCATGCAACCCCAACAGATGCTCCTGAAAAGGCATTTCCTTTGCCAACACAGGTGTAAACAGATCTAAACTCTCTCTTATAAGCAACATTACAGGAATTAAGACTGAATTCAGCATTAAAGTTCTTTTCCCAGATATATGCCGGCTAGCATAAAAACACACTGGAAAATCACACATCTCAGCAGATCCAGTAGCTGCTGTGATTTCACACCTGCATTTGTAACTTTTGAGAAGACTATGCTTTTGCACTGTGAAGTGTATAATCAGGTAGTAATCTCTCCCTTACTTCTTAGTTATTCAGAACTCAAAATTACGGTGACCCTGTCTCTCCTTTTTAGAAGCCATTTGAATGTTTTTTAAGATGGAATTAAAGGTTATGGATGATTGAAATTTAGAGTCGTCATACTGTACATATATAAAAACCACAGTGTAGGCTTACACTCGTCTCAGAACAGCCCAAGTGGAGCATGAAGGTATTCAGACTCAAGGGTGGAAGAGAAATGAATAAAAACATGAGATTCCAGTTCCTTCTTATTAAACATTTTTTCTGTATGCTGCTCTCAGGCATAGAATAATAAAGGTTAGAAGAGATGTTTGACCTAAGCAGGGCCAGCTTTGGGAGGCTGCCCATTGGTTTTGATCATGGCTAGCTCATCTTCTCATGCATTTTTTTCCTCCTCCTCTTAAGTCCATTTGCTATGGACCTTCTGTTGTCCTTAATGTCTTTAATTTGTCTTTAATGTGTTTGGTTTATATTTTTGGACTCATTTTCATCCAGATTTTCCTCAAAGATGTATTGAGGAGATTTAAAAGTATAAAGTCAGAGACCACTGCATAACCTGTGTTATACCCCATGTCTTCTTGGTCAAGTCAGCTTATGACCCACAGAAATAAGTCCACACAAATTAGACTGCTTTTTCTTTATTGCTGTCTTACAGGATGGGACTGCAGCACATTTAACAGTTATTAATCTGCCAGCTACCACAACTAAGTAAGTAACTAAGGAAGTTTATGCTGCTAAAAATATGCATCTTAAAGGTGGCAGAAATCACTGCAGGACACCTGTATGCACATTCTTGCTTTGGACCTGCACAGCCAGACTTCCATCCACACCCTCTTGCTCCCCACTCCCTCCACCCAATTTACGATTTACAATTAGTCACAAGGACAGCTTTTGCCTTCAATTACTTCTTTTCCATTCAATTACTGTTTGACTGATGCAGCTGCCTGTCTTACTGCCTATATTTAGAGATACAAATTCAGCAATTCCACCTATTTAAGACAGTGTGTCCATCTGTAGGGCATTGCTCAGGGAGCCCTGCCTTGCTATCTGGTGCTCTGTGCATCCAGAACCTTAAAGATCAGTGTTCATGGTCCTGGAACCAAGCGCGAGCAAGTAACCTGCCTGTCCCACCTGCCCACCACAATCCACTCTGCAAGTTTCATCTTTCCTGCATGTGTGGCTTCCTCCACTCAACACTTGCAATATTCCACAATATAACCTTTTTTATCTATTGCTGCTACTTTCCGGGGATGGAAGATACGCTTAGCATTGGGCTCCCCTAGAAGGCAAATGTGTTGGTCCATTTGAATTTTGCTTGAACTTCCAATCTGCTCCATTTCTTTCCCTTTCAGCCTTGCTGTAGGTTATGTCTTTTTCCCTGATGGAAAGAAGGCTGGTATTGAGTGGTCCAATGCCTCGCTGGCTGAGATGGCTGATGATGGTGTTATCAAGGATGAATATGTAGTCAGTCTTATGGCTGGTAAGCCAAATGCAGCCCATATACATATCTGCCTGTAGCTTTCTGGCATGCAGTTAATTTAGACTATTCTGTGAAATTCCATGTGATCGTTGGAGTAAATACATCATTTTACACCCTGAGAAATTTGCTTCAATGCTGAAGTCCTGTATGTAGTGTGCCATCAATGAAACTGTGTGTGTCCACTGCAGGATGAGGGCCATGGGCAGCTGTATCAGGGAGGGTTACAGTTTTCATTTGTGGTGTCTGTTGCTTTTGCTAATCAAGGTGAAGAATGTGATTTTCACTTTTTTGGGTGTCAAAACCTATGTTATGAGGTGGATTCAGCTGTTCTGAAAATATGGCTTGATCCAAGGTTTTACATCATTTACAAGCAAACCGGAAAACTATTGCTCTTTAGAAAAGCATAAGAAGAAACCTTATGCAAAAATAGTAGATCTTGAGACTTTTTGAGATGAAATACTACTGAGGGCTGGAGACATTCTTCTGGTTTTTTTTCCTTTATCAAAGGTGGCAAGTACTTTGATGTTTCTGCAACACTGGACAAGCAGGCTTGCCCCTTGGTGTATAATGGCTTGACTGGAAGTGGCGTTTTCCATGAGTGCATTGCAGATTTCCACCTGAACGGGATAACACAAGGCTGGGGCTTGGTTGAATTTTATTACAGGTAAAATAATGACAGGGAAGAAGAGGTAAAGAATTCCCATCCTCCTCTATTGCCCTATATGGCTACAGCTCCATAAGAATTTGAAGCACAAATGCACAGATTTTTTTATCCGATGTAAAGAAATATGGTCCATTTACTGCTTAATGTGTTTATTAAGTTGCAAACTCTACACATTATTTGGGAAAGAATGGTTGTGCAAGCACTTCATACATGCAGGCAAACCATGAGCACTTGTTCTGTTATTTGTTGTATAGGTTTATGTAGGATTTTATATAGGTCTCCTTAAAGGTCTGTGAATTGGTGTATGGATAGTCCTTTCTGAAGACTGTCTTATTTAGGCAATATATTACATTATAAAAATAATGAGTCCTCTACCCCAAACAGCAGGCTAACTATTTACAGCATGAAATTTGGTTACACAAGTATTTGTCAGACAAGAGCACAGAACAGATAAATATTCAGATCAATATGGGAATGCTTCTTCTAGAAAAACGATTACATTAACAAAGTATGTGCTTTCCTGTGAAGTGCTATTTCTTCTATCACATGGTTGTCTAAGTCTTTACTGGAGCTTTTCCCATATTGAGTCTTTTAGGGGAAAAAAAGCTAGTTTTGTTATTTACATTTAGTTTGCTTTTCAAAACAAACACTAATTTTTGGCTATCAGAGGAAATGCATAGGTGATTTTCAGAATGAGAGCTCATCTTCTTCTGAAAACCAGACAAATTTAAAGGACATAAAATAGGCCACGAAACTGCCAAACACCTGGGAGTTGAGCTTGAAAACCATGGCCTGTAGCTGCTGCCGGGTACCTGCTCCACTCACTTCACTGCTGTCAATACCTGTGTGGTGGAGGAAATAACCCAGTATGGAAAGTCTCAACTGAAAACCAACAAAGGCACCTTTTGCAAATCCGGGCACTCCTGGACATTTCTAGATCTGCCTCTGGAAGGCTTAATTTAGCAATGCTAACAGAATTCCCATCTCCTATCTGCTTCCAAATCAAAACCATGTTAGAACTTAAAGGGTGGGTGTCCGCTTCTTCCCTCTCACTGCAGGACGCCAGCTCAGCATCACTGTTCTTCTTACAGGGATGAAACTGCCCAGCCGGTTCCAAATTTGCAGCTTGGTTTAAAAGCCAAAGGACCTGATCTTTCCTCCTGATGCAGTGCGACTGATGGCTCCCCCCTTTGAGCATTTGCAAGCTTGTCCCAGTGATGTTAGCAAGCAGCAGCTTCCAAAAATAACATTCACTGCAGAATACACTGTTTTTGGTGTGGAACTCACTGTCACAGGATGCTGTGGAGGTTGATGGTATAAAAAGTTCAGGAGAAAAATGAGATACATTTTTAGTTGTGCAGCACTCAGTGGTGGCTAACCATGGTGGCCTAGAGGTAATTTAAAAAGTGCACTACTGGGGATCACTCTATGCTCTGTCTTTTCTGCCAGCTGCTCTGCTCTGTGAAGACCAGAACATTGGGCTACATGGATCTCAAACCCAATTTAGCAGTCCCTCTGTTCTTTCAGACTTGGTTTTGAAATAAAATCAATATCTTTCTGAACTCTCTGGTTGCTATAGTCTTTAAGATGTGTGGAAAAACTGTTAAAGGAAACTACACTGATTTGATAGTCTTGCTTATGAATGTACGAGAGCTGAACTGGAAGAAGTAAGAGAAAGCACACTTAAATGAGATGTCTTCTAGGAATACCATTAATGGCCAATGAAATAAATGGTGCAAGCACATTTTCCCCTTGTCTGAAAGAAATGGACCTGGTAGTCCAATTTAGTAGATGATCTGAATTTCTCATAATTCACTTGAACTTGGATGCCATATTAATTACAACATCCCTGTTAATCACCGATAGCTGCTGGCCTAAGGTAGCCTAAAGCATATTCCCTACCTAGATATGTCTTGCCATCAAGTACTGAAAATGAAACATTCTAACAATATGTCAAGAATAATTAGTTAAGTGGAAGATCTGGACAGGAGTTAAGGAAAGAAACTTGTTCTCTATATCGGGCAATAATGCTATGCATTTGTTGGGAGCATTATGTCATAATAGTACCTCTACTCCATTTAAGAAAGTAGTGAAATCTGGGTGCATATATATATATTTATAATCTCTGCTTAGACTGACACTGGAGGAGACTTTAATAGACTTAAAAGAAGGCTTTCTCCTTTCTAAGATAGTTCTTACACTTATTACTATAAGTGCATTATGTACAGAGTGGGTGCATGAATGTAAAATTATTCAGCCTATATATATATCACAGCAATGGCTTCCTGTTCAAATTTGTGATACATTACTGAACAAGGCTGTGATGATACCTGCAACAGCCTGATATGATGCAAGAGATTGACTTATCAGCAGTCCCTTCTGCAGCTGTGCAGTAGATAGATTCCTAGTCCCTAATTTATGACATTGCTCTTCATTTGTGCCTGTGAGCTGAGCCGCAGTGAAGGCACAGCTCTGTGGTGGAAGTGCTGTGCCCATTCTTGCACCCCAAACCATCAGCTGTAAATGTGAAGCAGGCTTATGACTGCATTTCTTGTGGGATAGTCATTGATTCAGAGCTTTGGATTTTAGCTGGACTTCCCCTATAAATATTTCTATAAATATTCTCTAGTTACAGTGGTATTAAGAAACACATTCCTGTGACTCTTGCACATACTTAAAGATGCCTTAAATCTGTCTCTGCGCTGGTAGTCTCAATGCACTGAAACAGGGGGTTTCCAAATTGCTCAAGACAATAGTACTTTGACAGAAGGAAAGGCCTTATGCCTCTTTTTATGCATAAGAAATCAGTCAAATAAGTAATTGTAGAAGGGTTAGAAAAGTAAGTATGCTATACATCACAGTTTGTTCCTACTAAGTAAGTGGCTTCTTGTGCTATGATCTCAGGAACATATGTTCCTTTATTCTGTGGAGTTTTTGACATCTCTTTCCTTTTCTTTTTTCTTGAAGACTGAAACATTAGCACTTAGAAGAAGGAATACAGGCACATAAGCAAGGTCTTTGTAGGTGTCAATGTAGATAATGGGAAAAATGTTAACTATTACTGTGGAATGATAGTTTGAGAAATTACTATTAAAAAAATCCCTTGTCTAGGCCAGAAATTAAAAATCTGTCCCATCAAGGAAGGTGTTGGTCTGTCTGTTTCTGGCTCATAAAATCTGGGCTACAGTTTGAGATGCTGTGAGGCAAATGGCAGGTACCTCTAAGTCATGGTCTGTGAAGTTCATGTTCCTGCAGTGGAGGAGGCAGAGGAGGATGGCTACTCATAGCGATCCTTTTTTTCTCTTTACTTGTTTTTTTTGGTACCAGTGGATTGAGAATTAAAGCACTCCTGAGTTCAGTTTTGAAAGTTCAAGCAGGGTACAGAAAATGATTAATATAGTTTTGAGCTGGCAGGTTTATTTGCCAGGTGATGAACTACTGGTACGGTATTTCAGCTTGAAGGACTGAAAAAATTGACTGTCAGAGGTTTTCTCCCTGGATTTTAAATTAGTTTATAGTGATCTTGTGTCCAGAACACATGGAATAACTTATTTAATTTAAAATAAATCTACCAAGCCCCATGCTTTCTTTGACCATATGAAGTGGTCCTTCTCAGCGGCTCCTTTCTCGGTGGAAAAATCCATCTTGGGAAGTGCTTCTGCAGCCCAAAAGCAT
The DNA here is from genome assembly GCA_028858755.1 of Ara ararauna. Lineage (NCBI taxonomy): Eukaryota > Metazoa > Chordata > Aves > Psittaciformes > Psittacidae > Ara > Ara ararauna. Next base: position 5,303,853 of record CM054410.1, on the reverse strand, counting down.
TAATTCTGAGCAAAAAAAGCAGTAAATGGAGGTAAGTCCTGGCCAGAAGTGAAATGTAGCATATGATCTGCTCTCGTCCAGCATGGAAGCAGGCAGCTGGAGATTTGTTGGGATGAGTTGCTTTCCAGCATCTGCATTTTGCACATCTGGGAGGAACTGAACACCTGTAATTCCTGCTGCTGTCAATGGGCCAGTGCCTGACACGACAAAGTACTTGCACAAAATACTCACATGTCCCAATGGAGCTCACATGCATGTTGAATTTCAAGATTCAGGCACTTGTAAAGAGGTCATTTAAAGGCTGTCAGCCCCAAACTAAGCATTTCCCATCTATCTGGCCTTGGCTACCATGTCTAGAATAGTAAATATTTTACTACGCCTATTTATTCTCCTTCCTTTCTGCAATCTTTCATAGATTCATAGTATAAATATAAAGGCCATTTTCAGTGACATTGTATTTCACTGGCAGAAAGAAAGGAAGAAAAAAAGTATTTTTTCTGTTTGGATTTATGTCCCAGCTTTACAGTTGGTGAAGCAAAGTGTAGCCCAGGGATTTCCATAATTTATCAACAACAGAAGGAAAACCACTATGCAGACAAATTATCTCTGAAAGCAACCAATTATTTCAAAAGTAGACTTTTCCCTCCATACCAACAAACTCAGCAGCCAAATGACTCAAAGACATTCCAGACAAAGTGACTGATAAGCACCCACTCCCTTCTCCCATTTACCAGAACCCAGCTGCTTCACACTCCCTCTTGGTTACCATAAAAAGCCACATCAGTCTTTTGCCATTCAAAATTGCTCTTCCTTAAACTATGGCTTTTTTAACTGTTGCTGCTCTCTCTACATACTTAGACTCAAAGCTGAGGTGTCTGAGGCAGGGCCTCCATAGGAATCTGTTCTGGGGGGCTTTTGAGGTCATTCCTCCCCATTTTGAGGTATTTTCCTTTCCTGGTTAAGTCTATAATTAGTTACCACATTGATTCTTTTTTTGCTTTTATGCAGCTTAAAAAACTTTACTAAAAACACAGTGCAAATGAAGTTCATTCTAATCTGGCCATAAAATTTTATGAGGGATGTAAATCAAAGGGAGGAGTGGCAGCTAATTCTCTGGAACAGTTGAGCCCTGTTCAAGCTTTCTCAATAGAACTAAATCCCTCCAGGAGCAATTAGCCTAACAAGCTGTTTGGTCCACTTATAAATAATGTCACCGATGGGGACGTCTGGAGGTGTCTGCTGTATGCACAAGAGACTTTCCAAGTATGCCGAGTGGTGAATGACTTTTTCTTCTTAATCCGCAGTGGGGAGGTGGAGATGCATATTTGACATGTCCCAGCAGTTTTGCTCATGTATTTATCACGTTTTCCAGCAAAGATAAGAGAGGGAAAAGTAGGAGTGCCATGCTCTCCTGAAATAGCCTCCAACACAGCTTAGTAGCTGTGTATCAGACAGCATGTCTTAAGCCCTGACCCCAAATACTTTGGTCAAAATAACTTAGAAATGGCCCTGCTCACGATAAACCTGGGAATGGTTCATGACTGAACCTTATCATGTCCCCTGGGGCATCTGAGACTGGAAAGGGTCTTTTGGTTGCTATCTGTGTTAGAAATGTGATTTATAGAATGAGGTCCAATCAGATGCCATTTGAGCAAGGAGATGTGACCAAGTGAGTTTGCTTTCTTCATTCAGAGGCATTTCTGGCACATTTGGGCCCCACCACCTCAACTAACGATATGGCCTCATTTTTCCCTTCAGCTTGAAAGTTTTTCCCACCCATTGCATTGGCTTGAAGCATCTTACTGAAATTGGGGTTTTTTTTAATCGTCATCTGTTTGTCTTTTATTTTTCTAAAATATGTTGTGAATTTCTAGCCTTTTTGTTGTCATGATTATGCAGTAGCCTTCTGCAGCACGTAGAGAACTCACCCCATAAAAAATGGCTTTATAAAATGCTAATTAGATGTTTTAGATGTTTTCAATTGCAAGGATAAATAACTACCCGTACCCCTTTAAAGTCTGACTTTTCAAAACAGGGCTGAAAGGAGCTCTTAGCTAGTCTCTGCCAAAGCACGAACGCCATTGGTGAGCTAAAGACCCACACAAGGAGAAAACAACACTAAATAATTACAATAGCCTTAAGGCGGTGCCTTTAACCATTAGAAACAGAGATTTTCATAAGCAAATAAACCTCAACTCAGATGCCGCCTTGGTTTCAACCCTCATATGACTGTCATTTGGGTTAGTTCACTGAACCCAACACTTTTTATGCATCAGGAGGCATGAATGCTTTTGGATGAGAAGATTAAAACGATGGAAAAAGGATGAAAAGCCTTTGGTCTCATCCTGTTTGTACCTTGAAGGGACAGACCTGCATTCTGCATATTGTACCTAGCGCAGAAAACGTGCCATTGTGGGTGACTACACACACTGCTATCGGGGTGCAGGTGAAAATGGTGATTATCACTTTCAGAAGGAAATCTGCCTTAAAATCTAAGTCTCTTGAGGACAGGTTTGATCAGGTCCCATAGCAAGAGGAAAAGGATACAGCACAACCAGACAGGTCTATGCAGCTCAACACCAGTAGGATAAAAGCCCCAGAAAGCCCAGTGAGCCACAGACAGGGCAGGGAAAAGAGCAGTGTCATGTTTGAGGCCATGGTACCAAGCACAGTTCTGTGGTGATATGAGCCAGTGTTGTGTATGTACCTATAAACAGAGAAAAAGTTACTATGAGAACAAGTCAAAAGTGCTATTCATACTTTTCCTTCTACTCTTAAGGATACAAAAGTAGTAACTATTCATGCAAGGAAACAATGATTTTTTTACTTCTGTAACTCATTTTCCTTGGAAATAATGTTTTTTTCCTTCTGCAAACTGATCCAGATTAAGCACACTTGATAGCTTTTGATTAACTTTTTAAACATCCTTTTGGATGAAGCATAGGAAACTCCACTGTTTGTTGCTTTTGTTGTCAATCCTAAATGTCCTTTGAGTAATGGCTGGATAATCTGTTGATAAGGAATTAAAAAAAATTAACTACAAGGCCCCCAAAGCTTAAGAATATTTAATAGAATTTGCAGGGATGAGGAATGGGAAAAGTTCTGATGTTACACAATGTGCTGTGCTGCTGGTTGTCTTTACTAAAGCATCCAGATCTCAACGTTTCCTTTCCCAGTCTTGTTTCTGCTGTTATTCTAAGGCATGTAGGCTTCTACCACATGTTTATAAGCTGATAAAACCATAATGCCAGGAATGTTTTCCTTCCTCTATTAGATTAACAAAATAAGTGACTTTTCAGATACAGCCCTGTTTACCATACTATCCACACCAAAACAATAGTTGTGATTAAGTGTCATAACTCACAGAGAGGTGAGAAAATAAGAGCTGCTCTGGCCTAAATGCTGATGTAAGATGTATCTGTGCATCTTTGTGCTGATGAGAAATGTTCTGCTCTCCTCTCATGTTCTTCTCATGGGAGCCCTGGTATCGCACCACTGTTTTGCTGGGCTGGCAACCCTCAGCTGTGACAGGAGGGGTGACATAATGTTTAGTCCAAGTGTCTAAGAATAAGTGCCATCAGACATGACTGAGTGAGTCTGCAGCCACTGCACAGCAATTCATAATTGCACATCAGGCAGCTTTCTGACAACATGGGGATTGACTCTCATTAAGACAAAGCAGCCACACAAAACGCTTTTCATAATGAAGGGGTATTTTAAATGATCTCTATAAAGATTTTCCAAAATCCATAAATATGCTCTTTTTGATCTGTCGTGCACTTGGAAGAGCCGTGTGCTGTGTGTGATTTACAGAACATACACCAACACAGAGACTTTTTGAGGATGGGGATCAGCCATCAGAGCCAATTACACTAAACTCCCAAAATACATAAAAGCATGTCATCAAGGGAGATCAAAGTGCCTTTCATGGGAAGGAAGAGCTATGGTCTGTCTTTTACCCATGGGAAAATGCTGGGGAAGAAATTATCTAGCTAATTCTATAGCAGCATTCTTTAAATGCTAACCTCAGAGTTTACTTTACATTTGTCGCAGCTTCCTATGCGCCCTCTCAGCATCGTGTAAACTCTGCCCAGACTTATAGCTGCCTTTACACATTTTGAGGATCAGGCAAGATGAAGAAGGGGAAAAGTCTGCAAAAGGAACAAAACACAGTCAAAACCATGCATGCAGCAAGACAGCACCCACTATAGGTAACTGATGTGTATTCACATTAGTATATGTAGTGTATAACTAATGTGTATTTCATCACATATATGCTGTGCAGTTGGTCCCAGTAAAAAAGTTTAAACAACGATGGTAAATATTTTTACAGACATTGTGGTGCATGTTGTCAGTTGTAAATGGTTGCTTTGGATTCTGAAGAGCCCCATGACTATGAAGAATCCTCAGTTTTGATATGCATTATGAATATACCATGATGATAATACCAAGGTTTTTCCTTCAAATCACTGTGAGTCTTAGGGTTTCGTAGTGGTGACTGGATCAGCTCAAGCAGCACAGTTAGCATTAGCTGGATATTTAGTGGAGCACCTTGTTCCTGGATAATTTAGTATCTTGGAAGTGATGGAGAAGCACTGAAATGAGCGATGATTAGCTCCTTTATTCCTCACCTTAATGAACTGTGGTTAAAGAGTTCCTTAAACATTATTTCCATATTTTTATATTTGTCTCAGAAAGGCACACAGTGGCAAAGCATGCAAAAGAAGGCCAGCTCTGCACACAAACAAACAGGCACGGAGGGATGCTCAGATGACTCGGGATGTGCATTCACACTTATGATCTCCGAAACACCGTAGTTTCCCATGGGCAAGCCAGTCCTGATGTAACCAGAATGCCAGATATGCTGCATATTTTCACTGACTTTGGCCAACACTAAGCCCTTCAAAGGCTCATGTAACATTTAGGAAGTGCTGGAGCACAAGGAAGCTCTGCTGATGTTTGAAGCTCTTCTATAGCTGGCAAAAGCTGGTTGATGAAGACCCATTTATATCTTTTTCCCTTAGGCTTTCTCAGCTTCATTGATGAGTTGTGATCCTGCACCTTCTTTTACATGGACTTGGCTGACTCTGTCCCAAGGGAAAAACGTATCAAAGATTCCATGGAGATCATTTTCTGCATTTATTTCACTTAAATCCTTCCTTACTCACACCAGGAATCTGACTTAAATGCTATTTTTTTATGATTATTTAGCAATATTTCATAGTTTATATAGCTTATAAATATATATATAAACAGTTTATATAAAATATATAGTTTATACAGTTTATATAGCCTATATAGCTTCTGGCTATATAGACTATATATCAGTTTACAGGGACTGAGGAGCAAGAACCATAGGCAATTTCATGCAAGAGTGTGGACGAATGGGTGCTGGGAGCAGGAAAGCACCCACATGTGTTTGTTACCTTCCACATAAGCTGGAGCTATGTTGACACAGCACAGTCAGTCCTGGTGGAAAGATTCACTGCACCTATTAGCAGTGCAGTTACGGAAAGAAGCATCACCTTGGCCATCTCTGCTCACTTTAAGTTGCTGCTTTCTCCTGTCACAAGTTTGGGATGGTTTTGCTGTCTCTCCCTTTCACTCTGCAGGGACTTGCACTTCCAATTCATCTTCTCGAATGACTCTGGAGGGTGTTCCCGGGAGGACCTTGTCTCTTGAATTTGTTTCCCCTGTCTGATTCACAGGGTCTAGGCGTGTTTGATCTCCCAGGGCCGTCGTTTCCAGCAGCTCCCTGAGGCTCCATGAAAGGGGAGTAAGGAAGAAGAGTTCACATATGCTACACAGAAATCTCCATATTTTAAAGGGTATCCTGTATCCCCAATGGAATATTTTTAATGGTCCACAAATCAGAAAGAAAAAAAAAAGGGAAAAAGATTGAAACCCACACTTAAGGCTTTCATTGTTCAAAGCCCAGATCTTCTGGGGGCCGCTGTCTTCATGAAGGCTCTATGGGGCCATCATCTGAGGAAGTCTGTGCTGAGATCCGACTCCAAGACCCCTCTTGCCCGGGGCTGCATGGGGGTGTCGCTCTCAGGCACACATTGTTTATCTTTCAGGGATATGTTCCCAGTTTTGGTAAAGGAAACAAGCTAAAAGATTTCCAAGGAAGAATATGCAAAGGTATTAGTTTTGGAGATTTATGCCCTGCTTCTGACAGCCAACAGGGATTTGGTGAAATGTGTGTTAGAAGAGGTAACAGCTTGTTTTATTCCTGCGTATAATTTCTAGAGCTGAATTCTGCTTTCCTCGTGACATACTTTGATGAGACTTAACAGTTACCAAGGCTGGCCAAGCCAAAAATGGCTGCTGGGATTTTCAGAAGTGCTTGGTAAAAAACCAAATTGTTGTACCTTCATGTTCTTTATTTGTACACTGTTAACCCCAGTCACTGAATAACACAGAAAAGTTAAGAGCTGTCTACAAGTGGTCTGCTTAATATGTGTCTTCTACTTAAGTCTTTGGTCACAGGGTGTTAAGAGGAATTGCCAGGATGTTCCAGCTCTTCAGCAAGGAGATATGTTTTGTGGGAATTGTGGAATCATAGAATAGTTAGGGTTGGAAAGGACCTTAAGATCATCTAGTTCAAACCCCCCTGCCAGGGGCAGGGACACCTCCCACTAAACCATGCCACCCTAGGCTATGTCCAATCCAGCCTTGAGCACCGCCAGTGATGGAGCACTCACAACTTCCCTGGGCAACACATTCCAGTGCCTCACCACCCTTACAGTAAAGAATTTCTTCCTCATATCCAATCTAAACTTCCCCTGTTTAAGTTTGAACCCGTTACCCCTTGTCCTATCACTACAGTTCCTCATGAAGAGTCCCTCCCCAGCATCCCTATAGGCCCCCTTCAGATACTGGAAGGCTGCTCTGAGGTCTCCATGCAGCCTTCTCTTCTCCAGGTTGAAAAACTTTCTCATCCTATCTTCATACGGGACGTGCTGCAGTCCCCTGATCATCCTCGTAGCCTTCTCTGGACTTGATCCAGCAGTTCCATGTCCTTTTTATGTTGAGGACACCAGAACTGTACACAATGATATGTAGAGACTGGATTTAATCTTACCTGTACGCAGAAGTGCAGTTGCTGAGACTGAAGAAACAATATCCCACAGGAAGTAAATTATGGGACTGGCCAACAATTTTCAACCTATTGTTTAGACAAACAGAAAGAAGTATAATCTTTCCTTGTGAAATTGTGAGAATAGATTCTCCAGATGTGTCCACTGTCATCCACAAATTCTTTTAAATTATGTTTGTTTACAAAGTCTTCCTGGGGTTTACATATAAAAATGTTTGTGCTGTAAACATTTGGTAATTACTCTGCTTCCTTCAGTAACTGACTGAAGCAGAAATAGTTGGTAATTATACAACCAAAATGCAATTTCATTTGATTTCTGAATGTTCTGAATAAAAATGTACTTTCTATGGCTATTCTATACAAATAGGAAAAATATTTGTAAGGAGGTCAAAAACTGATACTAGTGTTTCCATAGTAAAGATGTGCAAACCCTTGAAAATACTGAGATTCTAGAAAGGTTCAACAGCTTGTAGGGAATTCCCATTATTTCAGCAGAGAAATTGTTTAAGTAACTCCTCATTTGCTAAGACAGCATCTTTTGCAAATACCCTCCAGTTAAAACTCTTAAAAAAGGACACTTTTCCCATCCTCTCCTCCCTTGCAATGCTAGCAACGCCACCAGTGCCTTGCCAGTTGTTTGGTATTAGATAAGCTGTTTTCACAAGGAAAAACACGTTTTCTCTTGTTTATCAACGGAATAAGCGAGCCATACTTGCTCTCTGCTTTAGGTTCTCTCACAAACCATCGGCTAATGTATGTTTTCTCTTCCCAGGCAGAGCACGGATGCAACCCCTTTCTGCCTTTTCTTTCTCCCCTTTGGAGCCATTTGCCCAACCCTCCTTCAGATGCTTCCTTCATCCTCCTCCTCATCCTGGCTGAGGAAGGCCAAAATGTGCCAGGTGCAGAGGGGACATACAAGGGAGTCACCCTGAGCTGACGAAGGGACACGAGCACGCAGATACTGCCTCATTTCAAAGCAGAAGACGAATCCATGGAAATGTCCTGTGGTTATACCGGGCTCTAGAGACCTCTCGTGGACGAACACATTTGTTTCCTCTATGCGACAAGTTTGCCTTAGGGATAAGTTGCATTTATTCCTCAAGCCTTAACCCAGTGTGGAATTAGTTGTCTGAGGTGCACAAAGGCTGATTCTGGTGATGATGAAGCAAATCACTTTTTGAATCATTTTAATCTGCATTCTGCATTGCCTTGTTCTGTAATTTATTTTTATGTTAGAATCTTTGTACTTTGAAGGGGTAGATGGCAGTGAAAATCATTCACATTCATATAGCTGCCTTACTGCTCTTCACCAAAATGTGTTTTGCTTTTCCTAATAATTTAACTTTCAAGACAATATAGATGCTACAGGAGGAAGGATTAAAAAAGTAATACTAAATTTTATTCTTATGTATTTATTGTTGACCATAAATTATTTATAATGTAGTATTTTTTCTCATCTTAAAGCCCTATCAAGATTCATCAGTTTTGTTCACATTTTCCCCTTCATTTTTAATGCCAATTTTTCCTCTGTCACAAAGCAGAAAATTTCCTTCAACCAGAGAGTAATCTGGGAGCTACTAAGCATTTCTAATGCTGGCAGGAGGTGTTCAGTGGTTGAAAACCACCAGTCTTAAACAAGGAATAAATCATTGATTGGATTTTTATTTATTGGTGAAAAAAGTTCAACATTTTTCCCTGCAAAATGTGTTAACCTGGGTAGGTCCAAGCCCCAGGAGGTGCCTCCTATGAGAGGAGTGTTATACTAAAATCCACATGTCTGTACCCATCTGCCAGTGCAGGGATAAATTGCTCTTTCTCCAGAGATTATTTGACTTTTTCCATGATCCGCCTCATTTTCCAGTTCCATCCTTTCCTCACTTAGGTGAATTATTGTTGACCCTTGATGTTTTCAGTTAAGGAGAAGCATGAGGAAAAATGGCCGCTTTCTTCACTACCCTGGCTTTGCATGAAAGTGCCATAAAATTAAAAAAAAAAAATATTATTAAAAAAAGCTTTATACTGACAAAAAGGTTTATACTGAGGAGATGTAATAAGAGTGCACTCAGTTCCCAGTGTTTATCTCCTGCCTCTGTGAGCAGCCCACTGTGTGGAAGTCAAAGGCAAGGTAATCTTTCTTTTTAATACTGCAGTAACTCTAAGCTATTTTAAGAGAAAATCTGCTGAGAATTTTGGACAGAAAGCTACATTTCAAAAATAAATTAAAATCTTGGCAGGAAGAGCTTTTGATTTCACAGGAAAATTTCAATGTACTAGAAAGCTAAAAACCAAACGAGCTGGACATATTTCAGCTGAACACGCTTTGAGTTTTGCAGAAGAAAAACACAGATTGGGCACTTCCTTTTTGAATTCTTTTCTGCTATTTTTATGCAGGGGAAAGGACACGGCAATATTTTTTTCATCGTCCTTTGTGGCTTTGGTTGTAGGTGCGAAGCTTCAGTGGGAATTGGGAAGAAAAGGATAAAGCTGTTGAGGTTCAAAGCTGGCTCTCCATTTCCCAAGCTGTGCTAGGAATGCTTTATTTACTGTGCTTTAAGGAGATTTTATGTGGATTTTTAAGTGGATTTTAGAGTAAATTTTTCTCTTCAGTGGTTTCTCTCCTCAGCTCCCACACCTGGGTAATTTTTAGCACTAGTTTTTGGTTTATTTTTGTCCTTGTGCTGACTGCAAGCAAGCACATTCTCACAGTAAAATTCTGAATAATTTTTAGACTGGAGCAATGTGGTAATGGCAATTTAATTTTTTTTTTCTGGATTTTTTTACACTTTTATTGCAGTCCTGGATATCAGCTGTACCCAGGCCAAACACAGATCTGGAATCCCAGATTCTTGCTCCATTTTTCCCTCTATCTTTGCCTAAAGCTTTCTTGTTTCAGTCTGACAAACCACCAAGAAGTTTGAGTCTGAATATTATTTTTTTTGTGGTACATCTTATCAGCCAATTAGGGTTTTAATTTAAATGTACAAGTGCCTATCTCTCTGTTCACAGTTATTCTGCCTGATATAAAACAATTGTTTGGTTACAGACTTCATGAATCAATGTTATCATGACTTGTGAAGTATCTTATTTGCTTTGCGATACGAATGTTTAGCGTATTTTTAAATTCTATTTTCTTGGTTCTTACTTTTATGTGCCATGAAAACCAGAGTGATCTCAGCAGGCTATTTTCCTGTTGTTAAGCCCTGAACCCTAATCTGAAGGAAACAAACCCAGCTCCTCTTATTTTCAGACAGATAAGATTTGCAAGGTTATTAATCACAGGTTCAAATGGCTACATTGGGAATTGAAAATGATATACAGTTTTATATAAAACTTGTCAACATTTATTACAGAGACGGACCATCCGTCCAGTGGGAGCCTTAGAAAGTCATTATGTGTCTGGTGTATGATAAAGAGCCATTTAACTGCATAAACAGCCATGACATCATGCTGAACTTACATGTTCTTTCATCTGCCCCTAAATGATACCGTTTCTTTTTGGCTGTTGCCCTGAACTTTGATTTTGGATGGGGGAGTTCTTTCTTCTCCCATGTATCATTTAATCTACTTATCCTTTTTAAAAATAGAGCAAATCACTGTTGTTGGTTTTGTTTTTGTTAAAGATCTGAGAAAGCTTTCTGGCTGGATTCAGAGGATTAGCTCCTGGGCAGGTGTAAATCAGCGTTATCCCATAGAAGCTGGCTTCCATCAGACAAGGTTTTAGCTCATGGTATTTAAACTTGGTGAATTTGTATGCTGGAAAATATGAAATTATGTATTCCCCCACATAAACACATCCTGGTGGGCGCTGAACATATTGGAAGAAGATAAGTTTCAGATCTCTTCATTTCCTTTCTCAGCCTTGCTCCTCAGATGTTAAACCTTTCTCATGGATGACTGACACAGTAGGACTACCCAATCCACTGTCTATACCAGCAATTAATAATGAGATATACCAAAACCAAATAATAAGATAACTGAAAAAGGAGATTAATTCCTTTTTGCTGTAGCTGCCATAAGCGCTACAAGTGCCCAACAGCCTCTAGCTGTAAAGCCTTTCAGCATGCAGCGTAACATCACCATTACTATGACCAAGTTGGTTAAAGCTCTCATAAATATCCCACCCAAATCTCTCAGTAACCATTTGGTGTTGAAATAAACTGCCAACATTGCTTGAAGAGGATGGTGCATATGTGCATGTCCATATATATTTTCAGAGGTACTTTGCAGAAGCTCATGATGGGAACGAATCTTTTGCAGAGATGCCACAGTGCAGTCACAGCCACTGTGAGACACCCTGGGTTCTATTTACTGCCAAGGACTGTGCTGGAGTAGCTGGTGATAAGATCACAGTATGCAGTAAACCTCTCAAGTCCCTTCCAAGGGATAAAAAAGGGAAGCAAAGTGTTTTAAGTGCAGCCAGATTGCTGTCCTCGGCTGGGGAGAAAAAAGAAAAAGCAATGAAACTGGTATTTGGAGAAGTGGTCTCTGAACTGTGTAAAACTGTGTTTGGCATTGAGAAATTAAGTTACGCGGGGACTAATAAATGTAGCTTTTTGCAACTAGTGGTGGTGCAGCCTTGAACTGGCATCCCTGGGGCTGCGGATACCGAAGGGCAAAGATGTGTCAGAAGTGAAATGGAGAAACCGAGATAAGGGTCATGCAGAATGACAAAGATTTCACTTTTTCCTTTCTGTGATTCGTCACTCCAAGAGGACAAAGTGCAGGAAGGCTGATAGAAAATTGATGGATTTTCCCTCTTGCATACAAAAAGAGTATTGTTAGAGCAGAGAGAAAGAGTAATGGGTTTTACAACAAAGGTGTCAGTGGTTCCTTTGCAAAATCACAAAAGGAAAGTAATAACAGAATTAATAATAGGGCCCTAATAGACTGTGTCTCTTCTAAGTAGAAACTTCTACAGAAATCATCCTCTATCATCCTTCACAGCAAAGGAGAGTCTTCGATTTTCATTTTTTTTTTCTGGAATAAACAGTTTTGCACATTGCTCTGTAAACCTGATGAGCAGCTAGTCCTTCTCCGCTGCACACATGCTGCAGTGACAGAATGCTTTTATAAGTCTGACTAGTATCTGGTAGAAAATATCTGCAATCTGTAAAAATCTTAAAATAGCAGAAAAACCAGTGTAAGGAAAGGGAAGATCTTGTTAAAAATGGGACTTCCATGAGATTTTCCAAGAGGTGGATCATAGAATCATAGAAGGGTTTGGGTTAGAAAGGACCTTAAGATCATCCAGTTCAGGCCCCCCTGCCATGGGCAGGGGTGCTTCAGACTAGACCATGTTGCCCGCAGCTCTGTCCAACCTGGCCTTGAACGCTGTCAGGGATGCAGCGTCTACCACTTCTTTAGGCAACTCATTCCACTGCCTCAGCACCCTCACAGTAAAGAACTCCTTCCTTATATCTAACCTGAACTTCCCCTGTTTCAGTTTGAACTCATCACCCCTTGTCCTATCACTACAGACCCTGATGAAGAGTCCCTCTCCAGCATCTTTGTAGCCCCCTTCAGATACTGGAAGGCTGCTATAAGTCCTCTAAGGTCACAGTCACTGAAGTCCTTGGGATGTGACCAGGGTGCAGTTAGCCATGACTGTGGTGGCTTTGACCTGGTCACTAACTTTGACCTGGTCACTAACTCCAAAATATGCATCCCAAACCTCAGAGGAGTTTTAAAGTCTGCCCTGAGCTTCCTATAGCCATAACATAGTGACCTCCAAGTGTAAAACACTAGCGCAAAACACTGACAGTAGAGTAGCTCTTCCCTGCAGCATGGATACTCAGTGAAGATAATCCTTCTTACAGCCATCAGCCAAGGTTTTCCTGTTGCCATTGCTGCTAAAGTATTATACTTGCTGTTGGAAGAAGACATTTTCATGAGCTGGTTGCTCATAATGTCCATGGTGGTCATAAGCAGCTGAAATGGCTGCATCTGAGGATAATATTTCTTGGAAATAAGAGTGATTTGAGTCTATAAATGGATTTTATCAAAATCCAGACACTGAGTTTAAAGGGAAAAACATGTATGCAGGAACAGACATATTGTTGAGGCTTTCTGTTCGTGTTTGTAGGAATTTTTCTCTGAAATGTGTATATAATTCAGAATTGAAAGATTTTTTTAATACAAAAGACAACTTGATTATTGACTAAAACTGATGCTGTAAAATGTTCCACTCTTTGGTAGAAAGAGGTTCACTGTTTATGCAATTCTAAATTCTTCCTTTTAAAATAAAATTTACAGCCTCCTGAAATGGTTTGTACAGACCTCCCAGGCTTTGACTTCTCACAGAGTTTTTGAAATGCATATCAACCCCAGGACTGGTAACAGACTGAAATAATTGCACTCAATGGTAGGTGTTAATGCCTTTGACATTGCCTGCCAGTTGTCTTCATGCTTGCGAGAAATTTATGTACCAAATGCCTGGCATTTTACTGCCAAACTGTATTCTTTCCAGTCCTCCTAGTGATTAATGTCCGTGCCATGAATCTACTAGTTCATTTTTCATAGCAATTCTTCAAGTCAGATTTGTTTCAAAGAAGAAAACAAGGCGTGGGCTACAAATTGCTCAAATTGTGGTGAGGTTTCAGGGTAAGGTTAATGTCTCGTGTTCACTGTGCATTGATTGCGCAACAGAAGAAAAGCTTGTAGAGATAGCTGGGGTGTGCTGTAACTTCAGGCAATGTGCTGAAAAGCAGCCTCCACATCTGCTGAGACATGGATTTGGGAGGACGTCTAACAACAGCAGCTTGGTAAAACCTCCACCTCTCAGTCTTTGTCTTGGGAAGATGCTGTTATTGGTTTTCCCAGGGTTAAATATCAGCACTCCCACTGCAAAACCATAGTGGAGATGAGAAAATCCAGTGTTTCCATGGAGTAAACTCAGCTACGGTGTCACTTGCTCCATCTCCCGGGTGGAACTCACAGTCAGCACATCTGGAACCTCTTCTTGCTTGGCCTCATGAAATCAGTTCCTTCTCTCCAGAAATCCTAGCCCCTCCATCTCAGTTTCAGGCTTTACAGCATGATAATGCACTATCCCAGAGCTTAAAACCAAAACAGGCCAAGAAGAGGCTTAAGTCCCTGTGCCAACACACAATGGCTTAAATGTGTCTGTGCATGGTGGGAAGTGATGTGTTCACTTTGTGGGAGGTGACTTTGAAGGGAGGGTTGTTCATGCAGGTGACACCTTTAACATAGACAAGTCACTTCACTTGGAGAAGTCAGATCTTGATGAGGTTTTGCATTAGATCTTGATTCCAGAAGATCTGAAAAAGCTGCTTTTTAGTCCATGGAAACCAGCACTGAGGTGTGGCAGCATCTGCCCTCCCATATGCCAGATACGCAGACTGCACTATCTCTGCAGGAAACACTGATCTCTGCTGAGCAGATTGGATCTGGGCTTTATTTTTCCAGGCAGTTGTGGATGAGGCTGGTTCTATACATCGTGGCAGCGAATATGCCAATTTTCTTATCAGGTTCTGACATGTTAAACTTTTCTGATGGTGCTGGGGAGACTATGAGGGGATTTAAACACCAAAATAGTTGCTCTTAATCTTCAACCAGCACACTGGTCTGTCAATACTGATGCTCCAAGCAAAAGCGTTGAGTGAAAACGACGTGACAAGTAGTTAAAATGAGGCATGGAGGAGGAGTAACATCTCCACACCTTCTGTACTTATCAGAAGGGATTTGTTGAGCATATGGCCCATAAAGCAGCATCTGCAGCCCATATTTATGGCTCTGGTGTGTTTGTGGACGTGCTCTCCAGAAGCCTGCTTGGCTTCAGGATAGCTGCATGCAGTGTACACAAACTGGCTGCAGGGCTGGAAAATAAATACAGCACCACGGAGCATTTGTCACCTTCAACAAGTGTTTCACCAACTATCCTCAGTGACACCTCATTTTGACTGCTAGTGTAAAGAAACCTGATGCCTTGAGGGGCATGTTAGGCCCTCCAGGGGTGCACTGGTTGTCTTTCCTCTTCTTCTTTCCTGTATAGGGTTTTTTCTAGTCACCCCAGGATTTAATTATTTCAGTGTCTATGTCTGTGTACCATAGGTAACGCAAACAATCTTTTTGCACATCGTTTCTAGAACTTTAGAGTAATTTTGAAGCAGAAAATTATAACAAGTATTTCACAGCTCTTACTTTAAATTTGTCAGAAGTGATGAAAGGGAAGGTTGATAGGAAGCTATTTTCTTCTTGGTCCAGGGAACTTTGAAGTGTTTTGCTGAAACAGTAGAGTTCTTAAACGATGTTTTCAGCTACACTCCATCAAATAGCATGGTTAAACAGGGAAACGGCCAGATCTCTGAACTGCTCTGTGGCTCCTCATCACTCACTTCTGTGCAGGACTCCCTCATAACAATGATCTCAAATAGAAAGGCAGGAGGCATACTTACTACATGAGCAGTGTTTCCTGCCAGACCTCAGCTAATCTCAAAGAAACTGTAAATGATCCCACATCCAGGCAGAGCCATGGGTTGCACTGCAGTCATTTTATTTTCACTAATACCTTAGCTGGGTGTAAACTCTGAGGAGGTCCTTTGGCTTAGACCTCTGAGGAGGATGTGATACAGATGAAACCTCCCTATGGGTTGAAAGAGACCCTGTGAACCAAAAGCAATGGGGTTTAAGTTAAAAAATGAGAACTATTCTCAGACTCATTTATCTCCCCCTGCAGCGAAAGAGCTGCTGGGATTTGGTTACTTTGAAGTCTGAATTAAGAGAGGAGGAGGGATGTTGATATCTGGGGAAAGACGTTGATCCAAATGGTGATCTCTCCTGGGTTAAGAACAAAAGAGCAATGGGTGAGGCGGTAAGAAGCAGCTTTTTTGGACACAGGACCCTCATGGTGGTAATGAAGGTATGTCTCCAGACCTCTCATCTTACTATGCAGGACGGTAGTTCAGAAAAGCACAGCATCCCAGTGTCCACCTTCCACCTCCTCCACCAACTTTGCACCAAACTACCTGTAAGCCTTCCTGGATGAAGAAGATGCCAGATTTTTACCAAATTCTTCAGCTTTTATCTGAGTTTACAATCCTCACCTTGAGGTTGGGAGATGTAAGTTCACTTTTTGGCATGTGGGAGCTGGAGGGCGGCAACAGCCACGTTGATGGCAGACTCGGCTGGGTGTTTCGGGTCCAGTGGTTTGGGGGTGGAAGTCTGCATCCCTCTGTTTAATACAAGATAATCAGCTCTTGTGGGACACAGACTAGCAGGGCTGAGCCGAGAGCAGCACTCAGCATCACTGTGGCATATTTCCTCTTGCAGATTAAAAGCCCTTTCTATAACCTCAGCAGCACCCGAGGCCAAAAGCATTGTTTTAGGGAGTGCTGTAGATGCTGCCCATTAAAGAGCAATTAGTCTGTGTTGGATGCATAGCCTGCTCCCTTTCCCAAATGGCTAGTTATTAGGTTATTTATGGTTAATATGGATTTCCCCTGCCATAAATCACCGGCATTTATACCTGCAGGGAAGTCATGGCAATCAGCGACCCTGCTCAGTCAGCCTGGGCAATGAGCGCTGTCTTGTAAAGTAAAGATTGTAACAACTTATCGTCATCGTAAAAACAACAGGAGAGGGAAAAATCCCAGTGCTGGTATCTGATAACACGCTGTAATCAAGCACTTGCATATCCTCTTTGAGGAGGCTGGTAAATGGAAAGTTACACAGATTCATTTGTCACTTGGTGACTTCTGGACAAGGAGCCAAAGCCTGTTGCAATTAGATGGGTGGGAGGATGGAGGAACAGTAATGTGGATGCCAGCAGGCATGGGGTGCACCTCACCCAGCACAGGGAGATGCAGGAAACAAGTTTTAAGTAATTCCGTTGGGGACTGGGACACCAGCCTCCAGGACATGATACCAGAGGTGCTGCAGGCTAGAAATTATTCCCAAATCAAGGTTGTCTTGTCATGTGTACGTTTTTCATGCAGTTTATATGCTTTGAAAACATGAGTTATATGTATGTCTCAGAACAAACCCTCTTCAGCAGTATTAGGTGTGCTGTAGTGCACTGTTTTGCTCTTTTGTTTGGCATTTGAGGGTAGAGTGTCTATAAGCAATGTGAAAGTGTGAGGAGTAGTTCTACCTTTGGGGCTGACCTCATTTGTACCCTATAATTTTGGTGTTATCAGAAACTAACATTCATATCAACACTGAGCAGTTCTAACCACAGATCTCCAAAACAAGGAAATCATGGTCTTTTTCCCCCTTTTTTTAAGCTATCTGGGAAATGTTAACTTGGGGAAGTAGCTCTAGAGAATATGGCTTAGGGGATAGCAGGAGATGACACATCCTCTCTGCAGGTGTGCAGCTCTCAAGTAGGCCTTTTTCTCCCCCTATATAAGACACTGATGGTCCTGCTCATGTTACTGCTGCAAAGCTGCATCACTGTGTCTCTGGTCCTTCCTTTCAGGTGTTTCCTCCTGTCTTAAATAACATGACATGGGATTTCTTGTGCAAATCCCTTTAAACCACGACAGCCTCGTACAACAACATGCTTTTTGGGCACTGCTGAGGACAGCTAACCACCCTTGCATTCCCCATTACACCTTCCTGTATTTTTCAGAGGGAAATCCAGACCCGCACAATTGCGCTGCCTTTTCATTAGGGGATCTAGATTGACACCAGTAGGTTTAATCCCTTGCAACAGGCTTGCTAGCACTAGTATATTTTCTTCCAGTATCAGTTTACAACTGCTTTAGTAACATCTGAGCAACATGCCCCAGTTACAGACTTAATACAGAGATGAAGGGATTGAAAAATCATCTTTCAAGGTCTTGTTGAGTACGCAGAAGTTGTCAAAACGCAGTGTCAGTAGATGGCACTATTTTATACTTTATGAAGACACAGTGCAGGTAGGGACAGCGCGGTAAAGCGCAGGAGAGGCAAACACAGATTTCCTCTTTCTCACTCTGTGCAAAAGTGCCCTACCGAGATGGGTGTAGAAGAGGTGAGGGATTTGCTCTGCTTTCCCTTAGCAAAGCTTTTGCAAAGGTTAAAGCTTAATGGTGATCTCTACGATTTACGGTCCTCAGGATGATAAGCACCCACTACCACGTGAAGGCAGAGATGCATTTGTATGCTTATTAAAGATCTCTAGCTAACCCTACTGGAGAAATACTTTAATCACTGCAAATGGCTGTGGATGGTCATACTTGCTCCCAGAAACTTGCTAAAAGTGGGCTAAAAGGGGTGGCATTTTCATTCCTCTGTGGCCCAGCATTGCTTATGTAGTGATTGAGAACAGCGTTTTTTATTTCCAGCTGGGAAGGATTTAAAGGTCTCTAATGTAGAATGGCTCTGGGTGTTTTATACCTTGGCATAAATTATTCCATGATTAATACCGTGTTGTAACCTCACTTGAGCTAACTAGAGGAAGGAGGAAAGGTGCAAACGGGCAAAATGTGACTTTTTCTGGTGTCATAGAATTATAGACTCATAGAATAGTTAGCATCCATTACAAAGTAGCTGTAATAACAGTCTATGTCCCCAGCCTAATTCCCTTACCAGCTGCAATAATGCCAGGACAATCCTGTCCTGGCCAGGACAATGCCAGGACAGACACCAGGTGACTCTGGTTGGAGGCTGGGGTGCGGGAGCTGAGTTTGCTCACTATTCATCTGTCTGTCTATCCACAGGAGCCTCTGCCACTGCAGTGGTGCTGGATGCAGCCAAATGATGCCACGGGGGTGCAGTTGAAGCCACCCGAGGGACAGACTGCTGTTTGTTGCCATTTTGTCAGAGTTGGATGAGTTTTATTTTGGAGGCTTTAAAGGTCAGAGAGTTCAAAGCTCAAAAATGCTCGTCAGTGTTAACATATATTGTCCCTTTAAGTAGAAACAGAGAAAAAGGAATCTGTCCTTCACTGCTAAATCCCTTTCATTAGGAATTCCTGTCATCCTCTGACAGTGACCTTTTTATTCCCTTTTGTAATTGTGGGGTTTTTTTTATTTTATTTTTATTTTTTCTTACCCCAGAGACTCTTTTGTTTTGATTCTTGCCATTTATTACTTTCTTTTTTACTTGGCATCTCGGAGAACTGCCGTCATTCCACTAGTGTGCTACTCTCTTTATACACATATTGTCTCTTTTTCTGTACTAAAAGCAAATAAAAGACAGCCTGTAGAGCACTAAAACCTCTTGGTCTGCGCTAATACTGGTCAGCAGAAAGACTAAACCGTGCCCATTTACACCCAAGTCATTTCCCCCTGTCTGCCCTCCCGCCCGCTCCCTTTCCGTTGCTGATGCAATGGTAGATTTGTAAAAAGTCCTGACTACTATACTGTTTTTATCTTGAGGAACATCTAAATCACTTAGAAGTCTGTTGGCTGAACTCAATAAATAAATAGCAGAAAGCTCTCTAGTAGCAGTGAGTTATGGCTTTTCTGTCACTGCTACGCGGGGTTGTATACAGCAGCTGCACTAACAGCAACCCCTCTATTAGCATATGTTTCTTTTAATCCAGTTCAGAAGAATTAAAGCAGTGTTCCCTGCATTGGGGAGCGTTGTGTTTTGTAAACTATCCAGATTAAGGTCTGCTCAGGCGGCTGTTTGCTGCCAGTGAATAATCACAAGGGTTTGTCGACGGTCCCCTCTCGCTGCATGCAGAGATGCTCAGACCTAATCACGCATGCAGCTCCACTTGAATTTGATGGAGAATATTGTCTGTATTGGGAAAATCTCCAAGGAGTTGGCAGAGCCCAAAGTGAGCCAGAAAGTAGGCAGTGTCCTCCCCTGTCATGGTAGTAAACACAGCTTAATGAGGAAAGCAAAGATGAGTCATACCTGGTGCTCTGAATTTCTCTACATGTCTCTTTATGTGTGTGTGTACAGCCAGTCAGTACAGATGCCTTTAAGTCTGTAGCATAAAGACATCTTATGCCTTTATAAATATGTATGTATTTCCACTGTGACTGTATACATGATTAGTTTATATGAAACTAGGTAGGATCTCTATCCTGGCACATCCACTACATGTATTAGCGATATCATGTCTTTGCAAGACATTCTGTGCATGTTGATATATGACAGAGATCTAGTGTAACATATGTTTGTATTATATATTGTGTTAAAATTACTTGACATCTGTGATTTAAGGAAGCAAATAACTCATTATTCACTTGTCTTCTCTATACCTGTTTACTGGTTAAAAAACCCCTAGGTTTTAGTTATCTAATTTTAAATATGTTTTCTGTGCCACTGAACAGTAGTGGCTTGGTTTGTTTAAATATCCTGGTTTTTTGTCATGGAAAAAGCATAATAAGATATAAAGTAGTCTCTTTTTTTCTTTTTTTTATCTTGGGTAATAATACGACTTGGTCCTGTTATCAACTTTTGACAAAGCTTACAGTTTTAGGTTCATTTACAGGGTAGTTTTATTGCTACCTCATAAAAGATTTTATAATATTTCATTATCTTTTCAACCAAAGACACTAGATAAAATGCTTTAAATAAAAATGCCCACAATTTTCCTGTTCCCTTGTCACTGCCTGAAAACCTTATCAGAGTTCCTCATTACTTTAATGGTGTAGGATTAAGGGTAGTGAAGAAACATTTAGGGTTCTGCAAATCACTTTGATTTCATTGTATAATGTAACAGCACTCCTTTTTGTTTTACTACTCCGTTGCTTGAAATAACCTATGTCATTTATCAGCCTTGGAGGAAATTCTGTTTCTTTGAACAATTAACTACTCAGACTAAAGTTGTGCAACTCCTTTCTTTTATTCTTTTTATTTTCAGAGCATTTTTAGATGGGGAATAACAGACACTCCTGTGGATCCTACCTTGATGTTCAGTGGAGTAGAGATGAGTATTTTTATTGCAAGTTTTCTTGAAAACTCTTTGACTCTTTAGATATTTTTTTTCATTTTGAGGGTTGAAGTAAAGGTCACTGACCATTATTAAATTGGATTCACTTTTATATTTTTTGATAATTTTCATTTTCTCATTTCAATTCTCATTTTTCATTTGGTTTTTAGTTCAGATCTGTTTTCCTCACTGCCTGCACAGATTTCTCAGTTTCCTCGCTGAGGGGGACGTTTCTCAGTTTAAAAGAAATGTTTTAAAATAAAACACATTCAAACAGAACAATAGCATTTCTGACTATTACAATATTCATAAAATTAAAAAATCCAAAGAACTGCAAAGTCACCCGCATGCAAAAACTTTTTAAAATGTCATAGTTTTCATGGCAATGAATTCTGATCTTCCAGTTTTTCCTATTCATTACCTACTGAAGTCCTTTCTCCATCGAGTTTACTGACTTTTGCAGGAAGGTGCTCTGCCTCGAGGTGAGTGTGGTGGTATAAAACCAAAATGAGGTGGCTTCTTGGCTTATATTTCTGTCAGCTCAACTCCTGGCACATGGTTTCAGAGCTGTGCCTGCTCCTGCACTCTCTACGAAGCAATTTCTTCCACTTGGGATTCAAGCTCCTCTGTGGTCTGAGCTGATGCATGACCTGGGTATTAGGAATGCTGAAGCCATCCTGAGTTCATGGTTAGTTCAGTGCGTGCGGCAGCATGCCGGGCTTTAGACAAATTGCTGGCATTGTGTCTAAAATGTTTCAGAGTTCCCCAGTACAGTAAACTCCTTCAAGCAAGTTAATAATTGAGGATTAAAATCATTTATCTGTGGCTTTGTTTTTTACTAGAATGAGATGAATGTGTAGCTAGACCAGTCCTTTAATTCCCTTTGATGAATTTTTTCCCATGGTATGCACTAACCAGGTAAATTTTACTGTCAGTTTGGAAAGCCTTTAAAGTCAGCACAGACTCACTTGAGGTTCAGCTGTTCAGGAACTGTCCATGACATAACTGCGGTTGCCGAAAATGAATAATATGGGATATGCCCTACCCTTAAAGGGTTGATCAATGCAACATCTCTGGAGCTGGAGATAACCAGGTGCAGTAAGTGAGGAAAGAATACCAAGAGATCCAGGCATGCCTCTGGAGCCTGAAAAGTGGTGAATATTGTTAATAAGGCAAGTGTGTCCTAACAGACACAAGAAATCTTTTATGGAGAAGAAGGTGCTGGGCATGCCCCTTCGCAGTCCATTTGCTTAAGGCACGAGTTCACGTTGTATCCACTTCCGATTTATGTGGGGAAGGCATCCATCATGTAGTTGTGCTTTTAGACCTGTAAACTACAGGATGGATATACATCGTGAAACAACTTGAAATGCCAGTGTGATCAAAACACAATTGGTAATATCACTTTGATAGTCTGTCACTTGCCAAAGATACCATAAGAAACAGCCATTCAAAGTTCTTGAAGCAGCTATCTACAAAAGGCATTGTAGGCACCTCATGATATTTCCAGTGAAAAATAAGGAATATAGAACATAATCTTATATCCAGCAAGAACATTTTCAAAAGCATATATACAATGTAAGAGCTTAGAGCCTATACCAACTCAAGCTTTGTAAGACTTGGAAAAATTTAATCCCATGTCTGTTGTTTGGAAGTCTCTCCACTGAATTTACTGAGATCAGATTAGTGTCTGTTAGTTTCTAGCTACTTGCTTTATAAATCTTCAATGGTTTCTTTTTAATACCCCTTGTCTTGAAAGCAGAGAAGTAGCATAGGAACCTTAATATATCAGCATTATTATACCATTATTATACCTATATTAAACCAGCAGTATAATCCTATATTGCTGTTGAGATATAGATAGCGATATACATAAAAACTTGAGGAATCAGAAAACAATTCTGCAGTGTAATCAAGTGTTACCAAAGCCTCTCTCCCAGCATTTTGCAGGGAGAGGAGCAGGAGGAGAGAGAGATTTGAAGCTAATTCTTTCCATCTGGACTTCATTTACGGATTATGTGGGAAAAGGCGAGATTAATACATTGGAGGAATGAGCATGCATTAGTTCGCCATCTGCGGATGTAAACAGGAAGCCCAACACGTTGTGCCTTAATGTGTGCTTATTGGTTTAGTGAGGAAAGATGAGTTGACGCCATGGGTCTTATGCTGAAAATATTTTAGTAAATTCTAATAGGATATTATAAACAAATGTCAGTCCAAAGCTTTTTCAAAAAGGGGAAAAGAACATTGACGTTGGATGCAAAAGCAGCTGATATGAGGGAAAAAAATCCTTTGAGTGAATTTGGCAAGAAAATCTCACTTGTTTGAGCTTATTTTTCTTGAAATTTCTTTTTTTGTCTTTTAAATTTTCTTTGAATTGAGCATGTAAATGAATCCCCCTGATCAACTTCTGAGCATCTGCTGCTGCTCTTTTAAGACTTCGGCCTCAAGGGCTGACAATGCTTTTAAAACATATGTTTAAGAATAATCCTTTTGTACTGTGATGGCTGTGTGAAGGAGGGATGATTATCTCTCCTGGCCTTTTCTTTTAGTTTCTCATACCTTCAATAAGACTGGCCCAGGCCACCTACATGAGGTGTAACCCAGAAGTCTTGCTTTGTTCCCAGGTAATGGGATCCCATCTCTTTCCATGGTTTCCTGTGGGTTGGCAATGTTTCATTTCCTTTAGGCTAAAAAAGCCTGCACCAGGCTGTGTTTGCTCCCAGATTATCCAAAGTGTAATGATGACTTTTGCCTGTTCAGGCAGCAGCTAGCACACTGGTGTTCATAAATACTTCCAAGGAGAAATACTCAGGTCTCCACCTACAAATGATTCTTCCAAGCCAAGAGCGTTTATTTGCTGCCCCTAATTTGAGACAGTGATCGGGACTGCGGACAATAAATGTCAAACCCTGCCATTCATAGTTTTATGCAAAGTTCATTTGAGAAATGAGAGCAGGTTGCTTTTATGATTGCTACAGAAATTACACTGTCTTCATTTTAACCTGCCTATGCAGCAATAGGGAACCACTCTGAATGTAGATGTTTCCATCCAGCAAGCTCTGCAGGGTGGGATGCTTATTGCACTTGAATGGGGTGCCCTTCTTTCATGCCACATTGTTCTTTGTCCAGGAATCTACTGCAGGGATGTGGTTGGTGATTGTACAGGATGAATTTCATTTTCAAGGGATGTATGAGGCTCCTCAAGGCTGATAGAATCCCAAAAACCTAAAAGATAACTCATTTAAACCTCAGAACAGTCATAGAATCATAGAATAGTTAGGGTTGGAAAGGACCTTAAGATCATCCAGTTCCAACCCCCCTGCCGTGGGCAGGGACACCTCCCACTAAACCATGCCACCCAAGGCTCTGTCCAACCCGGCCTTGAACACCACCAGCGATGGAGCATTCATAACTTCCCTGGGCAACCCATTCCAGTGCCTCACCACCCTTACAGTAAAGGATTTCTTCCTCATATCCAATCTAAACTTCCCCTGTTGAAGTTTGAACCTGTTACCCCTTGTCCTATTGCTACAGTCCCTAATGAAGAGCTCCTCCCCAGCATCCCTATAGGCCCCCTTCAGATATTGGAAGGCTGCTCTGAGGTCTCCATGCAGCCTTTTCTTCTCCAGGCTGAACAGCCCCAACTTTCTCATCCTGTCTTCATACGGGAGGTGCTCCAGTCCCCTGATCATCCTTATGGCCCTCCTCTGGACTTGTTCCAACAGTTCCATTTCCTTTTTATGTTGAGGACACCAGAACTGCACACAATACTCCAAGTAAGATCTCACAAAAGCAGAGTAGAAGGGAAGGATCCCATAATTATCCTCTATATTAATATTTTTTCAAGTACCTATGTGCATGTGTGTGTGTGTACTCATCTACCATTAACTAGGGTTTTATACATTTCCATTCCTGTCTAATGACTTTTTACAGACAATGTAATTGCCAGCTCTCTTTATCGCTATTGTAATGATTCAAACACGCATACCAAAAAAGCATAGTCCAGCTAAAGAAAGGGCTGCTGTAAAATTCTATATATATTTTCTCGACATAGCTTTAAATTAATCCATTTTTATTAGGGTGCTTGGCAAAATAATTAATCGGAAACTGAGTCCAAACAGATTAGAATTTATTGCAGCTCTATAATTCTGAAGAGTGACTTGATGGATTTAAAACTTTTTTATAATTTATGGGGAAAAAAAGGACAAACAAATTATTCTGGCTTAAAAACTGGAAAACCATTCTCCCTTCTTGCGCTCTGCAGTCTGAACCAGCTGAGACGATAAACTCCAACTTTGAGTCTTTCAGCAAGGAAGACTAATGGACTTGGACCAAACAGTGTTTGGGAACTTAGCTCTCAGCAGCTGTGAGGATTCCTGATTTCCCTGCAGATGCTCCTCAGTGTCACAGAGCAGCTCCTTCTGGACCTGCAGTGGGGAAGATGGGGTAGAGCTGGATATTCTGTATGCAGCACCTCAATCCAGGAGGAGATTCATTGATTCCAGTTTTTGAAGGCAGCTGTTAATCAGATATGTTGCAGCAGGCTATCAGAGTTCATCAACAAGTACTCTAAGCCTCAAGGATTCTAAACTCTTCCTTCCTCTTCTCTTTAAATATGACATTATTTTGTGTCCCTTTATTTCTGATTGAGTTCTTTGTGCAGAAAAGGGAATCCAGTTAAAGAAAGGAGATGTCATTAGGTCTGCAATGGCCTGTAAGATGCAGTGCCTGTCTGCAATCCTTCTTGATGGACGCTAATCCTCGTGGCAAGACAGTGTGTGCTGAGGACTCCTGGCACTGCCTGTGGTTGCAATGTTTCAACCTCTGCAGAACCACAAAACCTTTTCTCTATATCGTGTGCAGTCCTTTACCCAATAGCCACTAAGCCTTTCCTTGCCAAGGCAGCTGTCTGTCACTTGGCCGTAGCAGCATGCCTTGGAATGCCACATGCTGTAGTTGCTTTTCCTCACACAAATGAGCAAATGAAGTCACACAGCTCTCACTGGGAACCTGGTTTTCATAAAGGGGCGCAAGGTCATTTGTAATAACTCACAGGAGCTGACTCACATGCAGTATGTGAGATCCCAGTACAAATGTACGTCTGGACATCCTGGGTTTTAAATGATGTATTTTCTTCCCTCCCCCCCAATGCTGTCTATTATCCTGACCAGTGTGGATAAGACAAATAGCACCACACACCAGTGTGTCTCTGTCAGAGGACGGAAGCAGGAATGAAGGCTGCAAATGCCTTCTCAGAAGTCACTGTTGACCTTACTACTCACACAGACGTTTCTGATCCAAGAGGCGACTCCCCCTGTGCTCCTTTGCATTCCCAATTCCTGTATTTGCTTGGTTATTTTTCTTTATCTCCCTGCTTATTTTCTGTTAACTTCTTCCACCAGCAATGGCCATCACTCACTGGGTCACCCCAAGTCATCCTGAATAGGAGTATTGGCAGCACTTCACTTATTAGTCAGCCAACTCATGGGATCCTGGCAACCTTTTTCTCTCTAGAAGGATAGGGTCCAAGCTGCTCTTTGATGTTGTCAAACCATGACTTCCACTGGTCTCCCCGCTGATTCCTTTGCTCTTTCTCCCTAGGAGTAGAAAGCCACAGGGAAGCATTTAGTGTTGTATCAGGCACCATGCCAATATGGTTTCAGTCTTTGTTACTGTGTGGAGCAGACAGCCTGTCCAGTCCTGGATCTATACGATGGATGCTTTAATCTTCTAAGAATGCTGTGCATTTCAAGTCATTCAGGTTATTCCACCTATAGAGCCCATCCAGACAACCTCTGTAATAGTCACTCGTCCTGAAATTTGAAGCAATAACAAAAATCTAAGTCAAACACAAAGATCAAACTTTGCCCATAATTTATGTTTCATGGATTCAGAACATAGAGGATAAGGTGAAATCTGCATTTCTGATGGGATATTGATTTATTTCTATTCCATTTGCCTCCTAATGCTTGAAATATGTGGACAAGAAAGAGCTATTCACCATATCTGAGTCAACGTGGGTGAAATTCTGGCCACCGCTTAAGTCAATGGCAAACCTCCATTGACTACAGTGGGGCCAGCATTTCGCCCCATGATTTCTCATCTTGCTTTATTTTATTGACCTTTTTCTTGAATGCTAGCGAAATGCAAATATTTTTTCCAGCACAAGTCTTTGTAGTCTATGAACTCTGCTGGATCCAAAGTACTTCATATGTATATAAGAAAAACAGTTAAAAGTGAAAGAGAGAGCAGTTAGCTGTACAAATAATGATCTTCACAATCTATGAGAAATGGCCATGTTCAGAAGGAGATAGTGGCTTTAATGGTCAGAATAAAAAAAACAGGCTTAAGACTAACTTTTGCACCACAAAGAGCATTTTTAAGCCTGCATGGTACAGACCACACATCTCCGGAATGCAGATTGCCTCTGAGGCCACCTCAGCATGGCCCCATGGTGGCCATGAAATCACAGACACTTTAATATCTTTTTAACATCATGCTGATGTACAAAGTCTAAGGAATCCAATAGTTTTGATGCGAGAGGATGGGGGATGCTCCCATTCTTTTGGCATTACTCTGGCTAACTGTTCACAGTGGGAAAAATGGTTGTTCCTGTGTGGGTTCAGTCTCAACATGGAATGAAAAAAATAGCTGATTTCAGACACAAAGAATTGCCCCCTTTGCTTTCTCCCTAAGCCTTGTCTCATCCTTAAAATATTTTAGGATAATCTCCTCTGTATTGTGACTGTGAATCCAGGTAACATCACAATTAATGAAATTATTATTTCATCTGTTTGTGGAAAATGCAAATTGTCAAAGCTGTTTTTCACAATAATCCCACTTTTCATAGTACCCATCCCTTGGCCACAAAATCCAGAGTTTCATCACAAACCTTTCAATCATCATAATTCATAATATTAAAAGTTTGTGATGGACTAGAGATTCAGACTGCATGATTGGGAGACCTTCCAACAGCATCTCAGGCATTTGCAGATGCTTTGCATGGTTTAGATCGCCCTCAAAACAGTAAAAGTATGTGGCCCTCTCTGAAACAATCCTGATTTTACCACAAACAAATAGAGGCACAAAAAATCATGTAGAGTGACAAGCCAAATAAAAGCAGATGTAGCAGGAAGAAAGCAAAACTCTCAGCTCATAAAGTGGACATAGTATTATAATCAACATCTTAATATGACACGAAAATGGGAAATGATATGTCCCAAGCATTTGAAAAGCTTGCTATCACTCCCAGTGCCACAGTGCAGAATGAGAGCAGAAGGCTTCATTCGTCCCAGTCTTCATCTCCATCTGCTACATCAGTGCTTTTAGCATCCTCAAATCCATGGATGTAAACTCCAAGGGCAATCCTGTGTGGTGCTGCTGTGAGTGCTTTCCTTTATAAACAAACAAAGGAGGCTAAGTTTTAAGTGCTTTGGGCTTACATTTTATCCTCTTTCATTTATTTTTGTTTCAGAATGTGCCTATTTATTAAAAATAAACACAACAAAGAAATTTTTATCATCTCTAGGACCATGTTCTGATGCCTCATGGGCCACCAGTGGTTTGCAGACCACAGGGTAAGTAATGGTGCACGAGAGCACATTGCATGTCAAGTCCTCCACAATGATTCCTTCTGCCAAAGTAACTCTGCTCACACTAGCGTGTTCACCCATGCTTTGTCAGACCCAATTCTGCATGATTTGAGTTATGACGCTTCCATCATGTCTTTGGGACAAATTATTTCACTGTCTAACAGGTCTCTCAGGCCAAAATGTGGATTTGTGGAGCCTGCGATGTGTATTTAGTAGAAAAGCACTTTGAAATTAATGAGGTTGAGGAAACAGGGCCAAAATTCTGTCCTCAGCCTTACCAGTGTGGTGCTTGTCAGAGGGCAGAGGAGGGGTGGAGGATGGGGGGCTTCCATGGGGGCTGGTGCATCACTGAATTTTGTGACCTTTGGGAAATCCTTTGACTTTAATCACCCTGGCTGGGTAACCGAATAAACCATCAAGCCCTTGCCAAAAAGCCAGCTTCTGCACTTAAATCAGTGTTATCACTTACATAAATAACAAACATATCATATGGTTTGGGCTCTATTTCCTGCCTGGAAGGAGCGTGAAGACTGATCACTCACATAAAGCAAGTTTTAAACCAGTTTTGCTTTATAACGAGCGTTGTATTGCACTTGTGAACATGGGTTAACAATATTGTTCTTTCTGAAAATGTTAGCTCTCACTGAAATGGTTCAGACAAACATCCTATGAAGACTTAGTGGCCTCAGATTATTTGACTTGGAATCAGACTTGGTTTCTAATTAGCCAATCTTCAGCCGCCTGTCAGAAAATGCAAACAGCTGCCAATTTTCACTCCTTAGCCCCCAAAATAGATCCCAATAAAAGTGTGAAGAATAATGGCATACCACTTCTACTACTAGGAAACATCCAGTATGTTCAATGTTCTTCTCGTCCATTCACACACACACGTACATGCATACATGCATGCATATATGTGTAAGAGCTTACGTACTCATACAAGACCACCATCCAAATGTCAATAAATGTAAGCTTATAAACTCCAAGGTAAGAACATTTTCTTAATTTCCTACAATTTTCCATAGAAAAGTTCCAAGTATTTAAAAAAGAAGAAACTATTTAAAACAACAAACGTTAACCAGCATTTTAGCAGCTTAAATAGAAACACATGCACTGATGTTTTTATAATAAAATTCAATGGAGAGATTAAGAAAAAAAGGAATGGATAAAGCATGCTGAAATGTAAGCTATCAAACAGCTGTTTAGATCAAGCGTAGAAGTAGTATAAGTAGCATAGCTGAATGGAATTGGAACTGCATCCACCATTACTTTAAAGATCTTAAAAAAATTCCGTTGCAAGTCTGAATCCATAATAACGCAATTCCATCGCAAATGAATCCATAACATTTTCCTTCCAAATTTTGTTCATTCAGATGTGTTGCTGACCATTTTGCATGGCTTCCAATCTCAATGCGAGTAGCTTCCAGGAGATACCAAATTACAATCACTTCCAGCAAGAAAAGAAGAAAAACTTGATAATTTTAATTCAATCTTTTTTCTGGGTTTTGCCAAGATTTCTCTTTAGTAGACATTTTATGATTAGTTGTCTTCATTTTTTTAATTGATATTTATCTTCATGCTTTGATCTTTGGGCCTTCATTTACGAACATATAGCAGTCTTCAGCATCTTGCTTAGATAAATGGCTGAGAGTTTAGCTCCATCATAAATGTCTACAATCTTGGCTCAGATCCAGCTCAGAGGGAATCCTCGAAGGGACTGAATATATCATAGACCTCATGTGCTGTCCTCTTCTACAATTATGCCCAAGAAGCAACAGTTGGTACTCCATCTGCAGATAAACTACCTTTGCTACGCAAAGCATCATGAGTGTAGCTTAGCTCCCCTATACACTCCGACCTTTCTTCTTTGAAGGGTTTGTTTGCAGAAATAACTTTTCATCACAGAGATTAAAAATCTGGAAGACCATTTAAAAAAAGGAAGTATTACTGTCCTTGTTCCTCAAGTGGTTAATCTTCATGGAGGTCATTTCTCTACCTTCACTCCTGAGGGCCAGAATAAGTTAACAAGTTGTTTTATGGAAAGCAGTAGAAATGGAAGTGAAACAGCAAAATACGTGCTCCTAATGGTGTTGGCAGACCCAGAGATGTCTCCATCTTAATTTCTGCTTGCGCTTCACATTTTCAGGTATGGTTCTGTCTTCTTTTCTCTCTCTAATAGTGTTCAGATGAGAGGGAAAATACTGTTCACTGTGGTTGAATAGCTCCAAGCCCATATACTTTGCCTATAAACTGCCTTGTGGGGACTTCTTGACACTTAATCAGAGCATCTGGTACAAGAAAGGATAGTGGGCTTTAGTCCTGAAGACCTTTTTTAGCTGTTAGAGAGCCCCTTACTCAGGCAAATTCCAACTGACTTCAGGAGAAATTTTGGCCAATTAAAATCTAGGTAAGAACTCCCAGATTTGGCCAATACTAATAAAATTAGAGAAATGTGACTTGCTTCCTCAGCTAATAGTTTCCTTAAAGGCACTACCACATGCTGCCACATTTCTCTAATCTCTCTCAGCAGTCTAAACCCAGCTCCCCCTGTTGCGGTGCCTGCTCCCATAGATGTCAATGGCAGTCATATCTGCTAGGGATTATTTGCATTCCTTAAGCAAGCATTCAGCCCATAAATTATTACAAGAAAGGCTCTTCTCTGAGCCCTCATTTTTTAATTCCTCTTTAGGAAGGTTTCCACTCATATCACGATCCATTAACTGAGCCATATGTAGGATCCTCCATCCAGAACCATTCCACTCCCAAAAACACAACTGCTAGAGAGAAATGAATATTTGGATCCATTCTTGTTTTCCTTTCTGGCTGTTTATTTAACATGGGAAAGATTATTGAAGATGTTATCTCAGAGAGAGTTCACTGGGGCATATTTCTGTGATGGTATTTTTGCAAGCGCTTTCAGATGGCTTTTATCTTCAGCTAATAAAGGTGAGTTGAGCAGGAAAAGCTGATCAAATGTGTATTGATTATAATTTCATGTGAGATTTTTTTAATAAGTAGATATCCTATTTCTTACATCTGTTGTTCAGATTTAAATGGTTCTGCTTCTCTTTTTGTACCAAAAAACTAGAAGGACTTCATCTGGGAAAGGACAATTTGGGTGACTGTATCAGTTCTTCACAGCCATTAACACCGATGTAATGGTGTATATCTCAGAAAAGTCCATCTGTTCACTGTTAAAAAGCTCTCCAGCACCCCACAGCAAACATGAAGTCCTTGCTAGGAGAAGAGCACATTATTTATTAATTGATGTAAATGCCCAGATGCGACTAAACTACGATTTACCATCCAGGCTCCTGCAGAAAAGAGGTTTTTGGCAACTCCAATATCCTCAGAGTCTCATTCTTGTTTGAGGAAAGGGAAAACATGTTTTCAGTTGCAGATCTGGCCATTTGTAGTCATTCAAATTTGACAGGGCTGTCATGGATTTGTTGGCATTTTTGGTGCTCTTCAGAGCTCCATCACAGCCTGGTCCAACCATTCCGACACTTCAGCAAGGGATTAATCCCTTCAATAAGGAAACATGAGATTATTCCTATTAAGGCTGTATAAATAGCATGCCACAAGTATCACACAGACTCTAAGGAAGGCCTCGACATCACCTTTTGTGCAGATGAAGTTTAACCGTACTCTTTTTTTCCACACTTCCAGCATTTTCAACAGACTGAGGCTGAACTTCACAGTCTGTTGGTAATTTGTATGCATTGTTACCACTTAATGGTCGTATTCTTTTTGCTGACCCCACTTGCACTTGCTTCCCTCAAGTCCATGGCAAGTCCAGGAAGCAAGGGCTTGCTTTACTGCAATGAGCCCTTGGTGGGATTACACCTTTGGACCACCCAGGAATGGCAGTGAGCCGTAGCACTGCTTGTATCTGGAGCACACCTGCGCTCCTTGACCTGAGTTGGCTTCCCATTCATCTCTGGTCTTATTCAGACCCACTGTGCCCCAAACAGTTTAGCTCACAGGTACCTCAGAGGCCTCATTTCTTTCTCCCTCCTTCTCTGTCCTTGCAAAATCAGCTCCAGCCATGGAGTTGACTTTATTTAACTTAACTGAGAGCAACTGAGTGCAGCTGGTGTGAATGCAGCAGGCTTTGCTGGAAGCCATGGGAACTCCCATGCCAATTTGCATCCTCTAAGAAGCTGGCCCAGGATGTTTTCTATTTTAATTTTTATGTCTGCACCTAGTGTTCCAGTTGGACGTATTTTAAAGTAAACAGAGTTGATAAATAAAAACTTGTGCATTTTCCAATCATTCCAGAGCATTTATGTTCTTCCTTTCTTGCCTCCCCCTTCCTAGTCTTTTATTGCTTGCACAGATACAACAATTAAATAGTCAGCATGCCATTTTCCTCTTGCTCAGTTGATTCATCCTAAAATTTGGTTTTGGAATGTATTTCTTCTAAAGTAAGTAGTGCCAAAGTGGAGAAATTTGGTTCTTGGGCGGAAAACTCCTTACACAGGATTTTTCACCCCAAATTAGTCATCAGTCATCAGCAACCAAGTACGTTTTATTTTGACCTTGGGCTTTGCCAGAGCCAAAATGCAGAAGCTTAAAGGGAAGGATGGGAACAGTAACACCCAAATGCCCAGCAGCTGGCAAATAGCCCCATGATTTCTTCTGGATCCGGGTGATGGAAACAACAGGAGAGCGTGCCCACATTCCAGGTGAAGGGGGGTGTGAGGACAGGTCTGTCTTCCCCATCAGCAATCATGATGCTCACCTTCCTGGGCCTTCTGTACCACCAGCTCCATGCTATGTGTTTAGGCGCTTTTCCAAATCTGTGACTTGAAGAGAATTTGCCTTAGTTTGAAGCACCAGCCTTTGATTCGAGTAACCATGGCCTTTATTTGTTTAAGATGGTAATTAATTGAAATTAGTAATGGAAAGATTTTTTAACTTAATGGGCCATAAGTCTTTGAAAAGCACTGTTGGATTTTTTTTATTTTTTTTTTAATATAAATCCCAACCTTTTCCCACTTTATGATGTTCATCCTTCTCATTAAAGACCTCAGAGCTAAAAGTTGGGGCTTGTGACTTGGGAAGCATATGGATTTTACAGTCCATGCAAACCAAAAGACAAGCATTCATCTGCACAGACTGTTCCTGTTTGTTTATTATCCCAGCAATGGGACTTTTTGGCTCAGCAGCCATTGGAGCACAGGTTCCAGACTCTTGGCTTTTCAGTCTCTCACTGTGTGTCCCAGCTGCATTAAGACCCTGGCAGGTCTAATTCTTCTCTAATGGCCACCTTCCTTCACTTAAAACAAGCCTGGGGATTGTCAGGCATTGGTTCATTTCCAAAGTCTATTAATTGAACCTGCAGGGCTTAGTTCTCCTAACACATAAGGAGCCCAACTCTGCAAGATTCACACAGCTACTCTGCCTATTGCAAATGCAGAACACATGCCAGCCTTACATCTCTACAAGGGAAATAAGGGACTATTCCCAACTCAGATGGACTTAAAAAAACCCAAATTATTTATTATTTTTTTTAAGAAGGTCTCATTGAGTGTGTATTTCCTGCATATGAATAAATTATTCATACTCAAAAATTGTGTTTGTGTCCAAACAGAGCTGTGGA
The DNA here is from genome assembly GCA_028858755.1 of Ara ararauna. NCBI lineage: Eukaryota > Metazoa > Chordata > Aves > Psittaciformes > Psittacidae > Ara > Ara ararauna. The sequence goes on along the minus strand of CM054410.1, from coordinate 5,269,720 downwards.
AAGGGTAGGAAGAGAAAGAAGCCTGCCTCAAAGACTCGCTGAATAAAGGGAGATTTTCTCACACCCTGACCTCTGCTGCCCAGAGTCCATCATCCCTGCCCACAGCCAGAGAGAGTTCTTAGTGATGGGAGCAACAGGAGGAGGGGCAGGAACTCATTGCTTAGAGTGGTCTTTTTGATGCAACATATCCCAACTTATATGGGAGGCTTCCTGAAACCAGCAGAGAACCCCCAGAGGCTTCTGAACTGCTTTTGCCCATTTGTCCAGAGCTATTTGTAGCTGTGGTTCAATTTTTGTTCAGACACATGGGAAAACGGAAGGAGGAAATCAGGTTTTGCCTTGTATCTTCTCGGAACCAAAGGGCTTATCCTGAGGTAGTACAGAAGAGCTTCAGGCTTCTTCTGAATGATGACTGAGCAAAAGAGTTTCCTAGCAAGGTTCTCATCTCTTTAAGTAATCTTTATCTTTGCTGATGAAAGCAAATACCTCCTGCCTCTGTGTCGCCTTTGCATTTTCATCCTTTTAGCAGTGGACACATCTCTTTTCAGTTTTTTTTTTGGCTAGGATTTTCTTAGTCTCCGTGCTTCCAGACAGTCTTCAGGCAGAGGGTGATTAAGGGGCTTATGTTATCAACCTGCATGTAGTTGTTTAATGTTGTTTGGGATCTACTCAGGGATTTCTCCAACCGCAACAATTACTCCCAAAGGATATGGGTCTGCTGCAGGTCCAGTATCAAACTTGGCAGCCCCTTGTAGATGCCTCAGATGTTTCGGGATGTGTCAAGGCAATATATCAAGCCCCAAAAGTCTAGGGTTGGATCAAGGTCAATCGTCCATTGCCTTACTTGGACTTAAGCATTCAATGACCACTTGTAAGCCTTGTTTCACCTTCCCGTCTGCTTGGCCCCCGATAAATGAACATTCCCATCATGAGCAATAGTTCACTGAATGAAAAAGGGGTGAGAGGCGGTACCAGCCTTATCCCACCATTGGTGCATACAGGTAAGCTGCCTTCATCAATCTCTACCAGGGTAGAACCAGATCCCACAAATGACTGGGGAAGGCAGAGTGCAGAGGAGAGTGAATACACAGAAAGCCATTTGTTTAAGAACTGTGACACACATTGACAGAAAATGTTTTGCAGCATTCACTCAGCCTTAATAGGAGCTCACACATTCCTTGAAATGGGCTATTCATTATACAGCAGCTAGTGAAAAAGAAGGGATTTTTCCCCCCCAACCCAGCCCTTAAGCATATGATTTTCAGCTCCAGAAAGGATTTTACAAAGCTTACATGGAGAAGCATCACCAAGGGCAGTGCATATCACCATCGGCTGTGTGAGGGGCACTTGCTTGGGGCTCAGTGGTCCTGGTGCAAACCCGTGTTCATGGGCCTCTTGTGCCCGAGAAGCAGTGCCAAAGTCATGAGCTTTTATTAGCACTAACTTTCCATTTAGTCGGGAGGGACCTTTCCATTTGCTTCCCCGGCAGTATAGCACTGGCTCCACCTCAACATTTGCACCTTATAAAGTGTTGTCATGACCCGACTAGAGCAGTTTATACAAGGCCCTTCAAGATCCCCAGTAATGAAGAGTAAATAACCGAGGAAAGCTTTCTCTCACTTTGCAGCTTTCTTTCAGTCTCAAAAGAAATAAAACAACTTACTTAACAGCATTCTTTAATCTTTTGCACCAGTGGCCTCCTTTATAGGGTGTTATACAGAGCCAGTGTAAATCCAACCTCTGTAATGGGGTCAGTGTTTCTCAACAGGTGTTGGGTGGATACAGTGTAAGATCTATTTTTTCAATAAATGTCAAGCCAGAAAGCTTGCTGTTCATACACAGGCGACGTTAACATGTGGCTCTTTCACGTGCTCGCACTCCCCTCCCCGGTACCCCTTTCCCAATCTTATTTTTTCCAGCAGCCCACCAAGGTCTCCAAGTTAATAGAAGAAAGCAGAGAATGCCCATTGCCCGTTCATAGGAGCAGGAGTACCAGAATGCTGACCCGTCGTGCTTTGAGCATGACAGACCCCAGAGAGATTAGAGAAATCCTTGGTATTATGAAAAGAAATTCTTTCTCCTGCTATGAAACACACTTATGGTGCAGGGAAGGTACGGCAGACAAACTAACTAATAATGACCCACTGCATTTCCACAGGCCTGATCCTGAAGCTCTTAATTATTATTTTACTAGGGCAAAATGCTCTCTGGAGCCAGCAGAAGCTAACCTGAATAAAGATGACATTAGTGAGCCCATGACCATGAGGTTGTTGCCTGAACTGAGTTTGTTCACCCACAGATTTGTTTCAGCAAGGGCACAGTTTCACATCTCCTGGGCAATAATCCAGGAAACTGTATCATAGCAGCATTAGGAAATATGATAATTAGCTATTCAATTAGCTCCCAGAGAAGCAAGTTATCTAAAAAAATGCAAATTTATGCTCACTATTTTAAATGGGTCTTCTTAAAATTTGTGTTTTCATATAAATAGAAATCTTTTCATGTGTCTTCTTTGGATCAAGCTTATGTTCCTTAATTGGAACCTGACAGGTAATTAGCAATTAGGCAGCTCCCTCGGGGCTGCTGCTCCTGCCTGGTGCCAAAATCTGCTGGACTCCCCACTGCCCAAAGGTCTGCCCCTGTGAAAGGCAGGTCCAGAGCATGAAACCTTCTTTGCAGTATCTACTTGTGGTATAGTAGCCAGTGCTGCCTTACTGTTTGGTTGTCCAAATACCATATGGAAATCAAAGCAAAATATTTCCTTGAGCATTCATTTGAATTTATAGGGGTGGGGGACGATCACACTTTGCAATCTTTTGGGCTAATTCAGCAAACTGTTTGCTTATGTACTTAACTTTAAGCATGCTCTTAAATCCATCTCCTGTTCATCAACACATTTCAGCATCTAAATAAATCCTCAAGTACTTTGGTTTATAAGGCGCTATAAGCACTGAAGTATATTGGAAAAACATTTGTGAAAAGCAATCTGTGAGGTATTATAGAAATCAGACCTTCAGTTTGAAGTTTCAGATATCCTTGCTGTGTTTTTTCATTGAAAAATACTGCACAATTTGTCAAAACTGAGCAACAAAGTTCTAATTCCAACATTTCTGAACAAAATCAGCATCTGATGAAACAAAATATCTGTAGAGATTGTAATCAAACAAAGCAGGACAACAAATAAAGTCAAGGACATTGCAAACTGATATTCCATGAGTCAGCAAAAAAAGTAACACATTCTAAGACATAACTTGATGTTAATTTTCAACTGGTAGCAGGCATAAAATAAGCAGTGGTATAAAGCAAATAAAAAATCTCTGTTCAAATCAGATTTGATTATAATGATATTTTGTGGCCAGCAACCCAGTTTTGTCTGGCTGAATGTTAGTCAGTTTAAAAAGAAGAGGTTTCTTTCTGCTCTGTTTTCATCTGGTGAACCAGAAACCAACTTACTCATTATACATTCTGAAAGCAATTTTAATAATCTGAGTGAAGTGCTGCAAACATTTATATATTTGAGTAGGAAGAATGCAACTGATGTGATATAGGATCATGTGGGCTGGCTGGAAATGAAACTTTCCTCTTTGTTTTCTTTTCTAATCCAGTTTGAATAGCCAAACTACAAAGTGAGTTGGTATCAACCATCGTTTTTGCATTGACATTGTGCAGTTCCAGTGGGTTTGGATCATGTCTTTACTGTTTAGTTGACAGAATTGCAGCACAATACAGTGTAGTCCAGGGATCAATACTTTTCTAACTAGTCAGAGGAGTAAACCCACATGGGTAGAAGTACATTTAAAACACAAATAAACAAAAAACTGTTCTGTGCTTCAGAAATATTTCACTCAATGATGAAAGTGATTTATTTCTAATGAAGATATAATAACAGATATTTTGTATTCAGCTGGGATTATGAGGCTACCCAGTGTGCTATCGAGAATGATATTTTTCTTGATGAAATTATGTTTGATTAGAAAACCTAGTCTTGAAACTTGAGAAAATATAAGATTTAAAGATGCAGCACAATGCAGTTATTTCAATTTTTAAATTAAATATGAATATTTTTTGTAATATAATAATAATAATGCTCTATTAGTAGCAGAAAATTAATGTCTAGTGAAAAGAGATTAAAACCAAAGAAAGACCAGAACAGAATGATCTTTTCCTTGGTTTGTCCTTCCAGATACTGCATCAAGACTCCCATGTTTAGTAGCCACCAGTGAATTTATACGCCATTAATGTGTCTAATCCTTTCCTGAATACATTCTTTTGGCACCCACAACATTCTGTGGCAGGGATGCTGAATAAATATGATCTCTGGATATTTGTTCAGATTTTGCAAGCATAAACCAAATAGTAACATAGGATTAAATCATGATTGTGCAACCTCAGCCCTCATATACCTCAATGGGAGTTTCAGCTGCTCAGTTTCATTTGCAGTTTGGCACTTCTGTTGGACGGGAGCTGCATGTTCCTCTACATTTTGTTCAGCACTGTGTGAGCTAGCTGGTTTCAGTACAGAATTTGGTCAACGGCACATTATTATCCCAGGGGTATATTTGTCAAAAAAAAAAGAAAAGCAAACAAACAAAAAAAAAAGTTGTTTGCCTAAAAATTACTCATGCATTTACAAACCTTCACCACAAAATCAAAATCATGCAAAAATTGAAGTGTGAAAATGGAAAAATTACTAAGAAAGCCCACATTTCAGTTTTCTTTGGAAAGATTGCAGAAACCTCGCAAGCTTCTAATCAAAAATGAAGGCAACCAAAGCAGACACATTTTGGAAAAAGTCACTGAATAAAAACCTTTAATTTTTGGTTAAATAATGATTTGGAAAAATGTTTTCAGGCAATCCAAGTAATGAGTAACTTTCATTTCTTCCTTATTGAGATCAAACGCTTAGACAATATCATAGAAGTTTGTTTCAAGCAAGGAAGTTGTTCCTGCTTTCAGGGAGTGAGACAGACTTGTAAGTGCAATAGCACCTCTGAAGTCAATAATTATAGATCTTAGTCTTGCTAAATACATGGGCATGACCTGTTTACAGTAATTTTGCTTTTTCTCTAAACACAGGGATTCGAGTTACGGTTGATGTAAACAGCCATATCATGTGAAAGCTCTTCAGTGCTGCTATTGTTAGCATTTGTTGGTGAGCTCCTGAGGCAGAGATAGCTTCATTTTATTAATTTCATAACACCCCAGATAATTTCCTTGTAGTAATTTGGTCCATTATCTAAGGTATACCATGTTATCTATCGCTACAGGATACGTGATGTCAAGCTCAAATTAGCGCTATATCTTCTAATTCTTATAAAATTGTTTGCATTTCAGGGTTTGAATAGAGATCTGAAATGTTACAATATAATATAATACCACAAGGAGTTTTTTCAACGCGTGGGACTTTAACTGCCAGATACGCACAAAAGGCAAACACTTGCGGATGGCAAAACAAGGTTATCCTGGGATGTAATTCCCAGTAGATACCTTTAGCAGAAAACCACAAAAGCAAACACATTTTAAGCCACTTTTTTGGCACTTAGAGGTGATTTTCTGGAAGAAGAGATTGAGAATCAGAATAAAACTTCATCCACTGTGAGCTGACCCAAAGAAGGAGAGGGAACAAAATGAGGTCTGCCTCATCTAGGAGGTCTGTCTGCTTGCTTGATTTTATTTCAGAGTGTATTCTTTGATTATTAAATGCTCTGATTAGGACAATCTGCTCCAACCAAGCTTTTGCTGAGTTGTACTTACAGGGTGTTTGAATATTCTGTGCACCAGAACTGGAAAACTGATGTGGGACTCACATTGCGAATAAGAGCAGAAAAATGTGAAGGGTCCAGAGTTAACTGGCTCACTTCATAGGGTCTGTTAGGGTAAGAATGGAAAAAGAGATGAATCTGCAAAGGAAGCTGAGTTTTAGAGGTCAGAAAGCATAGGGGTAAAGTGAGAATTGCCAAAAGTCAAGCTGAGTTAGACCTTGCAAAGGATATTAAAATAAACAACAGAAGTTCTTTAACCAGAAGAATAAAAAGAAAACCAGAAAAGAGGACGTGGATTTGCTATGCACTAAGGACAGCATTGAGATTAAAAGAAACTGAGTATAATTCCCAAAATTAAATGAATGCATTGCATGCATTTTCAGTAAGGAAAGTATACAGAATGCAGGATAAAGGATGGATGGTTCATGAGTGGCTGGGAATGGAAGTTACCACATCTGAAGTAGAAAGAAAACGCAGAGGACTCAAGATGCTGAAATCAGTGCACAGAGGGGGAAAAATCACCAAGAACAGTGGAAAACCTGGCTCAGTCCCATAACCAGGATAGAAATAGATATATCCCACTGGAGTGACCTGGAGCAACTACAGATGCCTGCAGCTGTCCTCGGTAATCTGTGAAGCTTTAGGAAAGGCGAGAATGGGAGTGATCACAGACATCAAGGTAAAGATAACAAACAAAATGTGATGAGAGTTTACCTGAGGTGATTCTAACATTAAGTCCTAAAAAAAACATTTAATGCTTCAGGGGAAGTCTGGTTAAAGTGAAGAAGATGAGAGCTTGAGCCACATTGTAACCCAGTAAGAAACCTGCTAAACAAGAGCTGATCACATTGTCTGGGACGGTGGGACAGTGGGAGGTTGCAGGCAATTCCCAAAGATCCATCTTGAGACCGACCTTAAGCGGTGTTCTCAAGTACTATAGTGTCAAAGTTCAGACAAGATTAGACAAAGAAGCAAAATTGAGCCTGGAGACCTAATAATTTCAAAAGAGGCTCAGCATAGGACCTACAAAGAACTGGAGGACCCTGAAGGTTGAGTAATAGACATTAGAGTTAAGTGTGAAGCTGAGGAATGAGAGTGAGAATTTCTGCAAGTCAGAATCCATTCTGTTCTGTTCTGTCCTGTCCTCTTCTGTTCTGTTCTTTCCTGCTCTGCTCTGATCTGCTCTGCTCCGTTCTGTTCTTACTTGTGGAAAAAAAGAGGAAAAGACAGACCTGACATATATATTCATTCTCAGTAAGACTACCAGCTGCTAGTGTGATTTGCTTTTGAAAGACAGGTGAAACCCTAATGAACACATTGTGAAGGGGAAATAGGAATGTGATGGTGAAAGGTACTGGTCCTCATCTGGAATACCATGTGCTTTAGTTCTCTGAATCTGAATGGATCAGTGGGAAGGGTATGAGGATGTTCAGTTGAATAAGGACCTTGCTCTCTTAGAATCATAGAATAGTTAGGGTTGGAAAGGACCTAAAGATTATCCAGTTCTGACCACCCTGCCAGGGGCAGGGACACCTCACACTGAACCATGACACCCAAGGCTCTGTCCAATCCAGCCTTGAACACCACCAGAGATGGAACATTCACAGCTTCCCTGGGCAACCCATTCCAGTGCCTCACCACCCTTACAGTAAAGAATTTCTTCCTCATATCCAATCTAAACTTCCCCTGTTTCAGTTTGAACCCATTACCCCTTGTCCTATTGCTACAGTCCCTCATGAAGAGTGCCTCCCCAGCATCCCTATAGGCCCCCTTCAGATACTGGAAGGCTGCTCTGAGGTCTCCACACAGCCTTCTCTTCTCCAGGCTGAACAGCCCCAACTCTCTCAGGCTATCTTCATACGGGAGGTGCTCCAGTCCCCTGATCATCCTCAGAGACAGAGCAGGAACACAGCTGGCCCCTGAGACTGCATCCAGGGAAACATGCTGGCAAGGAGGGAGAACTCTCTGGATAAAGAACAATATTGGCACACACAACTCATGCTGGCCAGAAAGGCATTTATGGGTAGAGAGGGAACATAAATGATCTGAAAATGTCTAGTTTGCTGAATTTGTTGGTCTTTTCAAATCAAGTCACTTCAGTTGGCAGCAAGAGGCTCTGGAACAAACTTCCTGCAGAAGTAGCAGAGTAAGGAGCAAAGTAATCAAGAAGAGGAAATAGACCCCAGAAGTTCTTTGTAGTTCCTTATTTCTGAACAGTGAGTTGGGGCTTTGTCCAGAGCTTATTAAATTCTGCCGAATTCTCCATCAAGGCCAGCATTTAATACCTGTCCATATAACAGCCAACAGGGATCAGGAGATTCTAAATGTAGGTGTTAAATGGTCCAGTGCTCTGTTATGCTGGGTTTCCATTCCACTTGAAAAACCTGAAAACCTCTCCTTCTTTCACAACAGTACTTTTCAAACAGATACTTTCAACAGAGAATCAGGACTAAACCATGAACTAATTTTCATGGTTTCTAGGCCAGTTGGCATAAATCATTGCCACCAAACTGCTGACCAAAAGAAGCATGAATTTAACAGATAATTTTTGTGAGGGACAGCAATAGTTACAGTTTTTACAGAGCCACTTAATTTTAGCCTCCAACAAATACTACAAGGAAGGCTTTATCCTATTTAGCTTTGAGTCATCGATCAAGAGCTTATATTTACTGTTTTTCTGTGTTTACTACCTTTTCTAATGTCATCACTGAGATTCAAAAAAGTTTGTAGAGCACTGACATGTGGAATAATGAAGAAAAAATCAGTTTATAAACACAGGAAAAAATCTTTTTCCATTCATATGAAATATTTTCAAATAAAACAGTTTTATCTTACCAAGTTTACTTTTGGGCTTTCCCAATTTAGATTTCATGAACAGCCCCTTTCAGTGTTTCAAGATTCATCTTCTGAGTGCTTTTAAATTGAGATAAAAGCTTTTAGAATCAAGTGAACTATGAATAAAATCTGATGAATACAGGTTGAATTGATCATTCATTGCAAGCTCTGTGCAAGTCAGGATACAGGATAGTCACTTCCTGACCTCAGAAAGCAATGAAGCGCTTTCCCAACATACATAGACTTTAATGCTCAGATATAATGAATTGCAGTCTGATATTAAATCTGCACAATTTCCCAAGCTCCAGATATGCTGACCCAATCACATGACCAATAAATAAAAAGGCAAAAACCCAACAAGGATTTCTCAAGAGAAAGCATCTATGTGCTACTTTAGCTGTGCAGACAGGGTACAAGGTACCTCTTCATGATTAAAAGCTGTAATTCATTCTTTCAGGCTAGACTCCGACCGACACAATACACCAGATTCCATCCAGAGACTCAATTCATAAAAATTAAGACCAACAGGGACCATTAGATCATCTAGCAAAAAAACCCAGACTCTTGCATTTCGCCCTGTTACTCGTATATTGAGCCTTAAAGCAAGTGCTTAGTTAAATCATATCTGTGCTCAGGGTATCCTGTCCCTGATATAAGACCATGGAGTTCATTAGTTCAGGAGATAAAACCACCCTTTGGACTTGAATCTCTCGGGCTGATAGCTTTCTGGTCTATGGGATGACAGCCTTAACAAGCAAAACCAGCCATCAACTCAAAGGTAACTGATGGGAAGTGGTGGCGAACTGCCTGCACAAGCCCAGAAATGCCAACCCATAGCTAGGGAACCCCAAGAGCGTCCTGATCTTTATCTCTGCCTGGGAATTAAGAATGCTTAATGCAGCACATGAAAATGAGAACTCCATACAGCCGGACGAACGCTGCTTGTTCAGTGATCACAATTTGGGGGGCATACCTCTCATTCTGCAAGGTCAAGGGACATCATTAACCTTTTTTTTTCCCAAAAAAAATCCCCTGTAATTAAGAATACCATTCAACTTTCTGTTTTAAAACAGTGTGTTCTCATGAGAGCTCCACAGGTTGTTTGAAATCTGGGCCTCTTCCCAGTATTTTTCAGCCAGTTTCCTGAGCTTGCTGACAGAGCTGTCTGGACGGCCACTGGCTCGCATTCCTCGCAGTCTCTGCTCCAAGCCAGCTTCTTTGGGCCCAATTTCAACAAATACAGACGGACCACCACAATCCAGAGCTCAATGTGGGACTGGCACCACATGCCTTTGAGATATTAAACATAAATCAGCTGTGGCGAGCAGAGACAGATGTGGGCGTTAAGAGAACTGCCAGCTCTATACGCTAAATATGGAGTTTTGCATAGGGAATGCCAAAGATCGCAGGTCTTTCTTTAATGCAAATTCATCTGGAGGAGCAAGAACAGCAGCCAATTAAGCAACTTTCAATAGAAAGCAAGCACTTTCTATTGAATTTGCAGCTGGGAGTCCTAGGTTCAAGTCAAGAGAGGGGACAATATTGCAATGTCGAGTTCCTTTGCTTGAGACCCAGGAGAAAGAAGTCAATTTTGTGTTACAAGAGCTCATGATGGGAAATCATCACTGCTGGGGACCTTGGTAGTCCTTACAGGTTTCCATACCTCTGTCCTCTGAACTGGGAGAATAATTGCTCCTATGAGCTCTTGGAGGAGGCACAAAAGCAAACCTGTTTCCCAGAATCCTGTCTGGGTAGTTTGAGTACCATAAAAGACTTAAAGGGGCATAGAACACAGCATCAACTTGATCATTTCTGGAGGTTTCACTGGTACAGCAAGCAGCCCTGATTCCCAGTGGAAGCCGCAGGGTGTCGCACTGTGGGCAGCTGAGGCTTTTGGACACATGCTATTGATTATTTATCCTCATCACAAAAGCCTGCAGGAGTCAAACGCAAATATAGCCTTGTGGTTTAGGTCAAGCTGGTATTCTTGACACACCATTGATTTAACTTGTCAAGCATTGGTGAATTTGTGATCTTTATTTTCAGGTGGGTCTTGCTTACATCTCACCCTAGCACATCTGTGAGCACCAAGAGTTCACACTGGGCTATGCCATTAAATGTACCACTCTTGGTGCGTCTCCTGGTAAAATGACGCAAAAGCGCTGTAATAAATTGTGCTCCAATATAGTGCAGAACCAATATATATTTTTAATACTGCTCATTTAATTTAATTCTTTTATCAACAGTGACAATAATGCAAAAAAAGGTCATCTGTGAACACACTGAACATCTCATTTGTAAGTATTTATGGAAGTGAATAACTTTCATGCATCAGACCCACTGAGGCTGCAGATTTCTAGCATTAGAGAAATGTAAATGAAAGAGGTTTAAGTTTATCAGCAGGACTTGGTCTAAGATGCTGCCCATGTTGATAAGGCTGTGAGATGGATTTTGGTTCCAAGATACTCCAGCTGTGCTGGCTAGTCTCTCTTTAATATCTCACCTGCCAGCTTCATCCTGTTTTAAAGAATGTTAGATGACAAAAGAAGATTAGAAATTGCTTTCATTTCCAGAGCCGCTTTTCATTTTCAAAGCAGGGCAACATAACGCTTAGACAGAAAGCGAAGCATTGAATGTTTTATTCAGGAATCAAGACTTTCCACTGGGTTTTGTACAGGAAGTTTACCTTGATTGCAGACCAGAAATATCTTGTTAGAACTCCTGAACCAAAAAGGGGTGGAGCTCCCAGTAGCTGGCAGATTGCAGGGGTGGACTCTCATGTTAGCATCTTATTACCATTACATCAGGTGGCTTATAAACACAAGAAATGCTGACAAACTCTCCTGAGTGCCATTGCAGGCTGATAGCACTCTTCAATCAGATCTCACTTGCTGGATTTTGCCCTGTAGTAAAGTATGACTATTGTAAAAGGAGTTGCAGAGAGGTAAGTTCACAGAGGTTTAGAAGAGATCCATCCGCATTTGTAGGATGGAGAAGACTCTTGCCTCATGGCAAACACTGCTGGTGTCTGGTGTCAGATTTATTGAAAAAGTATTGCTGCCAGTGTCAGCTCAATTCTTCGTCAGTGCAAAAGTTAGCATCAGCACCAGTTGCTGACAGGGATGGAAAGCTGAGACATGAATTATTCAACAGGGGGGTGAATATACATCCACCTTTTAATAAGATGGCAAGGTCATGGGAGGGCAACCCTCTCCTTTGGGTTTCTGAAGCCTCACTTGTGTTTGTGGGTGCCCCAGCTGGAAGCAACCAAGTTCCCTTCAGGCTCAGTTGCTGACCATCAGAACTTATCTATGAAAACTGTTGCTCATCCTCAACACAGACTTTCCAAATTCTCTGTCACATTTCTGTGTTACAGCATAGAACTCAACAAGAAATGAGAACTCCCGTGAAATGCATTTCCTCACATAGACATGCATTAAAATTCTTCAGACTTGAAGATGTCTAAATTTCTAAAAAGGATTCTACTATTTCTTCACCGCATTTTCTTTCACCTCCAGAAGAATTTATCTGAAACATCCAAAAGAAGAATAGGAAGTACCCTACAGAGTATGAAAAAGGAGGTGCATTTAGAACCTCCTGTCTGCAATTATTCTAACACTTGCATGGTTCTGCAGCTAATGTCTGTGACTCCTCCCTAGCAGCAATAAGGTTTCTTGAATTCTCAGCAAATGAGCATGAAGACATCAGGGCCCTGATTTTAATATCTCTTAGCAAAATACTTCTTCTTTTTTCTTTTTCAAAGAAGACAGCAACAGAGGTATCTGTCCTCAGGAGAGCAGACTTGGTATATAGGATACACACTGCTATCTGGGAGGGTATTGCTATAGATTAGGATGTTTCTGAGCTGGTAGGCAGAATAAAAGCCACAATCTTAAAGCATGCTAATATTTCCCTTTTTGATATTGGGCTTGTTTTAGATATTCAATTTAGTATGGTTTTTATGATGCAGAATTACTATGGTGAACAAAACTTGTTTTCCAATATCACTGCAAGCTTCACACACATCCGTTTAATAGAAGCCAAATTTTATAGCCAAAGACTAAAAAATAGAAGGACAGGATGTTGCCAGGGTTCATTGCAAAAAGTAAGCTTATCAGAAGGATTTCTGAGGAAATAAATGTTTTCAGTAATTTTATTTGCTGAGAGGCATCATTACGGACTCTTGGCAAGTTAGAAAGATAGAGAAAGCAAATACCTTTTTAATTAGAAAGGATGAAAGTGTGCAAGTGGCAGCTCTCTGTTTCATTTCAACATTAGGAAAGCAGCAACTTTAATTGTCCCTGCTGCAGCCTTGGTATTGTACCTCTCTTGCTGCAGACAGACTCTCGCCAGCAGACTCTCCATCTCCTTCGCTGAGCACAGTTATCCTCCTTTAACTTTTAGCATGTTCCCTGAACTGAAATTTCCCTCCAATAGCATTTGTGTGAGACAGAGGGAAGATAAGAACTGTAATATATCTGTCTGATTTCTTTCCTTACAGTGAAGATAAGGAGATACAAGTGAATTTTTACTCACTCCCCTAGCAGCAAAAAAGTCTTGAAAAAAAATCCACTTTGAAGAGGTTATTGGTTGTTGGAGTATTGCTGCAGCGTTGTTGAAGCTGAGAAGAAAGACAAAATATCTGCACAAAAATAAAATCAGAAAAATAAAGTTTCTGAAGTTTCAGTTTTCCCCACTAGGACCATAAAAAAAAAAAAAAACTACTTCCTCAGAGACAGAAAACAGAAGCAATTTCCTTTTTCAGAAAGAAAGAAAAGGAGAGTAGATCTGTTACCTGCTTCCTGACAGCTACTTATCAGCTAAGCCTGATAAAGGTACCTACCACTAGCTTAAGGGCAGTCTCAGACAAAACCTGACAGAATTAGATGAGGTAACCCTGTGACAGCACAACTTCACCACAGCTCATTTGTGCAGAGGCTGCAAAGGAGGGAATTGACCAAGTCTATAAAAACCTTGTTAAGATCTAGGCAGCTGAAAGATATGGAGAAATCTCAAAAAGTTAGAGCCCTCTTTTCTCCTTTTTTTCCGGTATTCATTAATCCAACTGGTGATCGACAGCCCTCCACTTCCTCCCACCTAATGCATATCCAGGTGTGAGACCGACACAGGGGAACCCCTCCGCAAATAAAAGTTTCTGACCATGCCCTGGTTAAAAATAAAGTTGCTGTGCTGGAGAATGACTGGGTTATTATGATTTTGCCATGGTAGAAAAAAAAGAAAGGAAAAAAAAGATAGAATAACCTATAAAGTTATGCTACCTAGTTAAATATGGATGCTGATGTGAGTATCCACTGCCACACCACTGATAATCTGATAAAATAAAGGAGTGTTGGAATTAGGGAGGAATTAGCAAAAGATTTTGCTAAATTGATAACTTCTTCTTTGCTGAGTTTCTCCTCATGGGAGAATTTCAAATATTATGATTGTTTTAAAGCAGTTTAGGAATCAAGTGCAAGTATTACAAGGTTTTAGTCATATGGTGGATCTTAGAAGGTAAGTTTCCCATGTAATTTAGCCATACTTTTAGAAAGCCTTTCCTACAGCAGAGCTGCCACCAGTCTCAGAAATCCCAAATGTAGTACCTTTCTCTGTCAGTAAAAGCTGATCCATGTCCTATCTTGCTCTCTGTTTCAGTGCAATTATAATTCACTTATATATATATTATTCATTGCATATAATGTGTATAACATATACATATATTTATGACGTGTAACATTAATAATATAAAATAGGTGTTTTGAATGTGCTTGCTTCTCCCCACTGATGAATTCATATCTATTAGCTGCAAAGCTATGTAGAAGAGGTGAGGAATACTGTTCTCTACTCTAATTTTTGGTTTCTTTCTCTGCTTTGTACCATTTCAACACTGCTGGATAGTTTGGCTGCATTATTTCAGATCAAGTCATAAAGCATTTTGGATTAAAAAGGCTAAGGAGTGTTTTATATTAGCACAATTTAGGAGCATTAGGGTTGCCAAGAGATTATGATATGCCAAAAAGTTATAAACATTCAGTATGAAAACAAAATGTATGGTGATGCTGCTAAAAGTCAGGTTAAATATAGAAACCAGTTTGCTAGGAAAAATGAATGCAAGTTTTTGACTGGTATATATGGAGACACAGGCGCTACATGGAGATTTGTTATGCCAGACAATAATAGAAGCTAGTTTTGGGGGGTTAATAAGGTCTCACAGACTGAAATCTCTATCAGGCATTTAACCATTGCACTTTGGTTCAACATCGAGCCAGTGTGACAGAATTTCTAACAACTGCTAATGAAAAACTTAGTGAATCTCATGGGTAATTTGTAAGGTCTGAATCTTAGATCAATATTAATTCCCAGACGCTTCATTATCACCACTTTGGAGGCCAAACTTCTCTTTTTTTTTTTTATTTTAGTTTAATTAATTATCTCCTTTAATTCTGTAAAAATCAGCACCAGAAAAGCGGGTCTTACTTTACGTGTGCTTGATGAGCCTCTCAGCTTGTAAATCAATGCTCCTTGAGCTCTCAATTTTACCCTTTCCAGGTTTTAACCCTCTTGCATTTATAAAAGGCACTCTCCTTGAATGAGATTCGTTGATTTCTGGAGTTTGTTTCCCTCTCCAGTGTTTTCAGCTGCTGGTGGTTTTACTAGTGGGTATAATAGATGTTAAATTTACCATGAGCACGATATTTCCAGTTTGAGCTGCCTTTGATTAACTGGCACTCCAGCAATTCAAAATGCTCGTGGCTCTTGCACCTAGCAGACCTTTGGCAGCTTGTGTTGGCTGCCCATTTTTCTTGGGAGCATTCATGGGGAAAGGAATTTTATGTTCACTAAAGCCCCTGATGGTGAAAAATAAAACACAGCTCAACACAAACCCCCCGAGAGGTCAAGAGGGCAGCAAGAAATGTCCTGACATGATCGTCCTTCAGAAAGATCTCTGTGCAAGTTGTAAATAAGTGCTCTGTTTCTCTGCATCTCTGAACCTCACGATTCACAGACTGCTCGGAAATTGGGTAAGTGGGGTTTTTTTGGTTGTTTTTTTTTGTTGCTGTTGGGTTCGGGTTTTTTTTACACAAACTTGAGTAACCGCTTTTAAATGTATGGTTGGAAAATCTGGCTTGCGCAGCAGACCTCACAGTCATTCTCCCAGTGAAATTCAATCTTCTTGGTTTATTTCATTTTACCTAAGACACTGAAGGAGTGAAGGAAAAATGGTTTTGGAGTAGATAAATCTCTTTCCATCCATGTCTATGGTTTCTTTACAGAAAATCTTGGGGTTTTCTTTTCTTTTTTTCTTTCAGCTGTAATTCAGATTGTCTGGTTTCTACTCTGTATTTCCCACTGCATACAAGGCAAAAGCTCCTTTGCAAGGAGCTGGCTGCTGGATGTGTGATTTCCTACGGCCGTGACTGGATGTCTTTGCTTGCTGTATTTGATAAGTGATCCAGACAGCCAGGAACGATTTACTGCAAGTCTCCATTTGCCCTTGTGCTAGGATTGCAATCTGGGAGGTTTTTCAGCAAACATTCTCAGCCCCCATTTTTAATCAGTCTTTCACCCGGATGGCCAAGAAAAAGTTGTAAAATCAGAAGAAACGCTGGCATCTGTTCTGTGACTCGGAACAGAGCAGAGGTTGTCTCCCTTCCATTTTCTGCAAGCTTAAATTTTTTTTGTTGACCACACACAAATGGTTCTAATCAGCTTCCAAAAGGCTCTTGCAGCCTTTTTAAGATGTTTGCTCTTTGCATTTTTCTCTACATCCCCCTTTCTTTCCTCATCTGAAGGCGAAGAGGATGTTGAAAAAATGGATGATTTTTTTTTCCTTTTTTCTTTTTTCCTGAGCAATTTTGGTTTTCCATTAGCTGAAGACTTCTATTGAAGGGTGTTGTGCAATGAAAGCGCGAAGGATATGGAAACCTCTTTATTATGCTTGGAATGTCAGTTTGGACTTTTGTTTTAGTTGGACCATGCAGAGCATGGTCATGGCAAGAACAAGCCAGCAGTTTGCTTCTTTAATGACCCTTCCTCCACTAATGGCGCACAGGCTGTCAAGCAGTGATGCATGTTCCTCGATCGCAGGTGAATTCAGGTGCTTGTCCATCTGGGGCCAGCTGGGAACTGACAATGCCCTTGTCAGTCAGCTACCCAAGAAGCATGATTGGTGATGCCTCTTTGAATAGAGCATCCTTCAATCATGCCACCAGAGGAAGCAGTTTAAGGCCTTTTTTGCCTTCAATGGTATTGAGATGTTGAGCGTAGAGAGAAAAGTTGAAAGGTCCTCAGGAAGAAGAAAAAGAAAAATGATTGTTGGCATGAGAACTGTTGTGACTCCGAGTACTGAAAGAGCACAAAGCTTGATGAGAAATAGAAAGCAACGAAAACAAGAGGATATAATGCCCAGCAACTGAGCGCATATGTCTCTTCCAAAAGATTTTCTTCTCTGCTGTAATATTGACAGTGAAATATATCCCTCTATATAAACAAAAATAGCCCCCAAAAAAATGAGCCCTTGGCATAGGCCTGTAAAATCACACATTCAGAACAGGGCCAGGCCAAGATGGAAAATTACTCAGTCTATTTTTCCTAAAATCTACCATCTTTCTCCACTCTCCTTTTTCTTTTTTTATTACTTTCTCCCCAGCTTGAGCAAGTATACAAGATGCTCAGATTTTGTAGGTATGTTTCACATTGGATGAAGCCACAGTGAAGTCTGATGGGACTTGTTTTAGCTTGAGGAACATAGATTTCAGGTGACAAACACCTCCAGAGAAAGAATTCACCATCCCTTGGTGATCTGGGAAGGATTCCCACAGATGGCAGTTATGGATATTGCAGCCTCCATGCCAAAGTTCTTGGTTTTCTGAAGTAATTTTCTGTGGAAAGATCATTAGTTGCAGCAGGTTTTTTATTAGATCTTGCACATGAGCTTCTAGAGAAGCTGATAAAGTTCAGTCATTAATTCATACAATTGATCAAAGGATGTCCTCTATTAATCAGCTTCAACAAACCTGTCTGACAGATTTCCGCCTTCACATGGTCTTTTTCCATCTTAGATGTGACTTGGGATGAACCAGACATGAGTTGCCAGGATGGTGGTGGGACAGATTGGTGCCCATCTACCATCAGGGAGTCGAACCAGCCCTGAGAGTGGGCAGGCATCTCTATCTCCATTATCTTTCTCCTCCTTTAGGCACCCATGTGATTTTTAGCTTGGGTGAATTCAGGTCTCTGAGGCAAAGGGCAGGTAACAAATGGAAATAGTGACATATCTGGGAACACCATAAAACCTGATCAGATGGGCTGAGGTGTCTGAAACAACTGGTGTACGCAGGATAACGGAAAACTGAAACTTTGCCCAAAAAAGGTCTTTAATATCTACATTCTATTGGCAGAGCTAAAAAAATTTTTTTCCTCTCATCCTCAACGCCAGCTATTCAGTAACAGCAACATAGGCGGCATGACAATGTACTGCTCTGGTTTCATTATTTTGAACTAATTTTGCTTTGCTATTTTTAACTACTGTAAATGCTACTGCCACAGGGAATAGGTAGAATTATTTTGCCATTTTAGCGGACTGGAAAGAGATTGAGTGAACTTTTGCATACAGTGGGATGTTACTCTTGCCAACACTTAAATGAAGTAGGTTTGCCTGTGTTATTATAGGACCATAATAACGTAATTATGTAGTACTAGCAGAGTGTATTACATATCTGTAGTAGCCTGACATTAATCTGTGCAGTAGCTAAATAATATCTCCATTTCACAGACTAGGAAAGTAAGGAGATGAGTAAATCTCTGGGATCATAAAGAACATTAGTGCTACAGTGCAACTGGGAGGAGGCAAATAGTACTCTCTGTGGGACTAAAACACAAGCCCCAGGAAAGCTCTACTACCTTACGCAGTTTTTAAGGTAAAATACCCTCTTGGCTTTTCTTTTTTTTGACTTGACACAGGCATATCAACCCACTTCAGGATCTTCACAGGGATGATACTGGCTATGCATGGGGAGTCCTCTGCCCTCTGCAAATCTGTGCAATTAATAACCTATGTTTGATGCATCTATTCTCACATCTCTGTGAAGGAAAATCTAGGCAGTGAGAGACTAAATGGTTTATACAAGTCATAGAATCCTAGAATAGTTAGGGTTGGAAAGGACCTTAAGATCATCAAGTTCCAGTCCCCCTGCCATGGCCAGGGACACCTCACACTAAACCATGGCACTCAATACCAAGTCACAAAATTATTGGTCATAGTGATTACTTGGCTACCACCAAACATGTTAGTGCCCTTCTCCCCAACAGATCCATCAATTGCAGAGGTACTCATGACAAAGCAAAGGGGTTGATTCAATTTTCTAGAACCTGTATTAAATTCTTTTCATGGTCAGCATGCAAATTCATCCAACACTGTAGAAAGCATGTGGGTCAGCCAGACCTTGGCACACATGATAAGACTCCTGAAAAGCCATCCTTTACTCCCCCCAGATTCACATGCCATCTTCAGGGACACTCTTTTCACTCTCCAAGAACAGCCACCTGTTTTGAAAAGCCTGTCTGCGTGAACCCTAATCAGCCTTAGGGACTCTGGATAAATGCTCTCATAGGCATTTCCACAGCCAAATTGCATCTATTTCTTCTTTCCTACACATTAATCAGTGGGAGAGTTTACAAAGTTAACTGAATGGCAGGAGTCTGGTCTATTGCTCCTGGTGGAAGGACATAGAATCCTAGAGTCATAGAATACTTAGGGTTAGAAAGGACCTTAAGATCATCTAGTTCCAACCCCCCTGCACGGATAGCAATTTGTTGTAGCTTCACTCATGAGTGAAACAGTCTCTGTAGATCTATGATTTGTTATTTCCTCATTCCTGGAGGCCCACTCTTCTCCAGCATCCATGTACGAGGCCATTTCTATTAATAGTTCTCAGGCTTTGCATTTCCTGCATCCAAAGCACTAATGAAAACTCCTTCCTGGTACTCCTCCAGGGGAAAGGCAGTTTCCTTCATCTCCCCATCCCTATCTGTACATCTGTACCTTCTCGGCATTTCTGTCCTATGGAAGATTTACATGGAACATCTGTCTTTTCTTGTTGGGTACGTATTTTACAGGGAAAAACTGCGGGCTGACTCAGGACAATAAGTGCTTCTCCCTGCCCAGATGACTATTCCCATTCTCTGGAAGGGAAATAGCAATCAGACCTTTTGCCCTGGTTGACTTATCATACTGCTGCTTCTGCCTGAGTCAGGCTTCCTCTAGAGTCTGTTAAGCAAAATCTTTCATCCTGCATAATTATAACTCCATCCTGATGCTGAGGGCTGCTTTGACAGCTCAAAGAATGTGAGCTGGAGATGTTGGTCTCTGCAGATGTTGATATGGGAATCACTTGGCAAGGATATTCTGTTCTATGATTCTATGATAAAGTTTGAGATATGTCCTACCTATGTACAGCTCTTCACTTAGCAACTGAGCACTTTTCCATAACTATTTCTTTGCCATAGAAATTTTCTTGATATAGAAGGCTGGTACTGATCAACTGTCTTCTCCAGATAATGCACACCAAAGCTACAATGTGGGATTGAAGTGCAAGATCCAGCATTTTCTTGGGAATTGTACTGTTGCACATGCCGCATTATTGCAAACGGAGGGCTGTGCCACCAGCGCTGCTCAAGTTAAACATCGATATGCAAACATTTACATTGAATGTAAACAAGATTTTGTCTTCTTTTAGCTCAAAAGAGGTTTCCAGAGCTGACTCAGGTGATGCAAGAGTTAATCTTCCGTATCCCCAACCTCTTCACAAAGATATTGCCATGTGGACTCTTCAGGGAGAATTGCACAGCACGAGATGAATCCCCACCACATCTCAGCCCCATGGCCTCTCAGTGATGCTGAACAATCGCATTCATGCTGCTGGCAAGCAAAGGGACCAAGCAGCTAGCCGAGCCAGGCCAATGAGTGTACTAAGGGAGATGCCAACATATCCTGGGGAAGGGGCAATTCACAAGAAATTTTTTTGTTTTCACTCATTTAGGAACCAGGGGGACAGAAAGGGGATGTGTGCTGGGACTATGATGAAGTCTGGCACTTCTGAAGTAAATGGAGTAACAGTTTTTTGGGGAGTACATTTCTTATTTTTTGCTAACTTTGTATTTTCTGCACTGAATGTGATACCTAAAATACCAGCAGCAACACTTGGTTTCCATTCCCCTAAAGAGACATTTGTCTCCAGACTAATAAATCTGAATCTGAATATGTAACCTGGTAAAAAAACTGGTGCCAACATGACCTGTTTATGTCTCCCATGTCTCAGTTTTTCTGTTCGAGGAACAAACCCTCTGTTATAAGGTTTTGTAGGGTTTTTAAATGACAGCATTTGGATCAGTTAGGGGTTCCAAATCAATACATCCACTGAACTAGATAAAAAAAAAAACACATGCAAGGAACTATTTCTTGTATAAATGAAAGTATTTTTACAAAGGATCTGTCACTAAGATGATTTGGATGGTTTTGCCTCAGCAAAACGTTGATGGTTGAACTCTTTTCTCTTGAAAAGAAATACCTCAACAGCAACTAGTTAAATATTGTGATTTCGTATGGTGCCTTTATTTACAATGTGGCATTATCTTTAACAGCATCTATTTATAATGATCTTTATGAGATAATAAACAGCGCTATCCTATTAACAGCGACCTCAGAGTTCAGCCAACAGCAAGAGGGGCCTGCCAAAAGAGCTAGGTGGCCTTCTGTGCAGCACAGCTGATGGTATTTTTTCATGTCCCTATATTGCTGTGTTCCTACTCAAAGAAATACGCATTAAAGGTGAGAAAAGACGTTTATTGGTGTGCGTGCAACCCCATGACCATTTGGGGTACCCCAGAAGGAGAATTGTACCACTGACCAGGCAGCTCCATAAAAGTAAACCAGTAAGGAAACTCAGATGTTTAATGAGAAAAAGACACGTATTATTTCCCTAAGAAAGCTCTTCTGCCCTGTAGCCACCTAACAGGAAGAAGCCATAGTCCTTCATCTTCCCCATCCTGAGCCAGGGAAATTTTGACACTGAGAAGACTGAGGATGAGCTCTACCACATCACACATCAGGTCCACTCCAGCTGAAAGGGTGTTTCAGGAGTGGATTGGGCCCTTGGGGCAGTATCTGAGACAGATGGAGACATGGGTTGGAAACCTGTTTGCAACAAACAGCAAACCCTGTGTTAAGCCGAGCAGAGGGCTCCTTCCCTAGGCTGCCCGCACAAACAAGTCCCCTTTCATGCAAACGCCTGTCCAGAAAGCTCAGTGCCCCCCACCAGGAAAACGTCCATCCTGTTCCAGTGCCTGACAGATGGCATATCCCACCAGAAAGCTTTCCACTTCTTTCATCATATTATTTATTGCTTTGTTCCCTTTGAGGTGGAAGAGATGGCTTTACCCAACATCTTCCATTTTGAAAGCCAAACAAGCCACTATAAATGCCTCCTGTCACTGTTGGGGCTTGTGCATGTTATGCGTTTGACATGAACCATGGCTAAATGTGGCTATAAACAGTAATTATGTGACTGCATTGCGTAGGAGATGGTGTTTTAATTAAAGTCCTAATTCAGCCATAGACAAGCCCTCTGGATCTGCTGCTCTTTGGAGTAAATAAATCCAAACCTTCAGGAAACCTTCCTACATCACACAGCACCATCCTTAATATTGAGGTCATCTGGGAAGCAAGACACAAGCATCTCACTGAAATGCAGGTCATGCTGTAATGTTTAGAAATTTCCAGCCTGAATTTATGGGCAATAGTTTATCCTGAAGGAGGTCCAGTGACAGCAAGGGTAAAGATGAGACAAAGCAGCCTGGGGAGGACATTGCAAACACTGGGCAGAGGAAGGAATATGTTCCATATTTGTTCTCAGAGATAACGTGGACTATTAGCTCCAAATGGCCACTTAGAAGTCTGCAAAAATCTCTGCATAAGCAGCCTGGGAGTCCTCAGCATGGGGTGTATGTCACAGTATATGATCATCTGAAGATCTGCCTGATGAGATGCTGCTGAAGGACACAGTGCTTCTGATCCCTAATAAAACCTGCATTTCTGAATACTTTCAGTTTTTGATGAAACCATGGTTCTTTTCTCCAGAGGATGTGTATGAATATTAATATATTACATAAAAATCCCATTTTCCAAACTCCTTTTCAAGATTAGTTCAGCTTTCTTGTTCTCTGTAGTGGGAATGTATGAAAACAAGTTAAACCCCTCACTTCTCAGTTGCATTTCTTGGTTGCATCAATGAAAGCAAGCTAGGAAGGGTGACCAGCTCAAGCACATCATTACAGAGGTAGATGAACGAGTGTGATGAAATGTGTTCCACTTCCAGGGGGTTCAAACTAGGCCTTGGGAACCCGTGAGGCGTGAGATGTTAAGATGAGGACTTTTTAAGATGGGCTTAAGGGGGATTTATGACCCTGGAGACTTCACTAAGCCTTTCCATAGGTTTCCCTGCAGTTCGCATAACAAAAGAGTCCTAACTCACAGCCCAGCACTAAAAACTTGGACTTCCCTCAAAGAAAATGGAGGAGAGAAAAAAGATATCAAAGAGATCAAAACTGTGTTTGTGTTAACATCAGAAATCAGATGGTGGCAAGGTCCTCTGAAGAAAAAAGGCTATGATCTTTCCCTCTTACCGGTATCCAACCTGTAAATTTAATGTGTCAACAGCTTCAAGAAAATATTCTTTCGTGACCTTCCTATTCCCCATTCAATTGGAAGCTGCTGCTCATCATAAAAACGTTTTCTCTCTGTTATTTCATGATAGGAAAAGCCATTACATTAATATAGTGTTAGTTGTTTTGCTGTGTAGAATTACCAACAAAATGTATTTTTATTCAGTGGCTAAAAAGATCTCAATTTCCCCTACAAACCATCTCTCTTCTGAACATGCAGCCCTGAAATCCTTTTGGTACATGAATTGAAATATTAATTCTTCTTGGGGCAAGAGGTAAGTTTATAATGTGGCTGAAAGGATACTTTTCATCTTCCAGCCAGTGGTATCTATTTATTGATCTTATTTCTTCTTAATAAGACTCCAGCTGAAGACTAACACTTGACTTTAGCAACTGCTGAGGAAAACTTATTAGCAGGGTGATATATGGGATCTTTTTACTTCACAAATGGGCTCTCCCTAGTTCAAAAGAAAATGAGGTCTCAAGTAGCCTGTTCTTAACAAAAAAATAACAAAGCTTGACTTCAGAACAATGGTATGTGCCCTTAGGGCTGCTTTCCAGATCACGAGGGAGTTAGGGAGAGGCAAAAGATATGCCCTGAAATACACGGGTGAGCTCCTATCTACAGCCCTTCCTCTGCATGCACAGCCAGGCAGGTTGGCAAAAACACTCAAGAGCTGCTCAAAAACACAGCAGCTGGTGATATTTGGCCATTGTTACCAGAGGGAATAAATCCTTACTAGATGGAATTCCGACCTAGGATGAATACCCTATACCTATATTCCCCTGCACTGTGAATTTTGAAGTCCTAAAATATGACACACAAATTGCCAGATTATTTAGCAGATGGCAGCTGGTCAGTGTTTTATTTCTAGGCAAAATGCCCACCAAAGATGTTTGTCTCTCAGTTTCAAGCCTGTTGCCTCCACTGGGGCTGGATTATTTACACACTTAGTGGAAGGATGTCAGGCTGCACTTAGAGCATGGGGATAGGCTTGCCCTTCTTCACAGGTTACGAGTGTTGGCAAGGGAGCAAGTAAGAAATTCAATGTTTCTGGTATACTATAATAACACTGTCTATTAATGATGCACTTATAAATAGTTAATAAAGGTCAAGTTTATTTATCTGTAGGAAATAGCCATTTTAATAAATGGCAAACCATTTTTATAGAGACCAGAAGCTTGCTTATAACCCTGGTTTATAACTAGCTATAAAAACTCAGATTGATGTGCTGTAGCTGATGTTTGACACATTCTAGTCATGTTTGCAATTTTCTAATAAAAATCTCTTAAATATTTATTTGCCATTTATAAGTCATTTGCAAAAGGAAGCAATACTATAAAATATGACTGCTGCATACAGATTTCAGATACCTGAATAATTTATTGGCTCTGTGCTCTCATTTCTAAATGAAGTAGCACACCTTTTTTTTCTATATAACTTTTTTACTTTGAAGGACATAGTCCCCAGTACAGAAGGATTAATGCAGCATTTAAAATCTGGATTATATGTGGCTCAATGCCAATATTATTGGTTATGGAATTGCAAATTTTTACCAATACTGATATAAAAATATTACAGCCTTAATGTGCTGTGACCAGTTTACAGGGGAAAAGGAGTGACTTTAATCCCCCCAGTTAGCATCAGCTCAATCTCCAGCTCACATCACACCACTTCAGCATCTCCACTTTCTTCCCCCAACCTCTGCCAACGCAGAGCTGCATTTGCAAGTTCACCATGTCTGAGCTGTTTTACACGCATTTTACACCAGAACATCTTACTCCTGTTTTCATGTTTAATCTCTGGAGATAAAACTGCCTGTATGGAATGCTTATGCCATTTTAACTGTGCTGGTGTACTTGCAGCCAGCCTTTTTCCATCTGGCAGCCACTACTTTGCATGCAGCCAGTAGGATTCTTCCATCTGGCCCTCAAGCAATTTTCCACCATCGTATAACATTATAAGATATTTACCACCCCGTCCCAGAGCAATCTGTTTTAACAGACCCCCCCAAGGGCTCTCCTTTTGCTTCTCTCCCCTCTCCATGGCTGCAGACATCAGTCTTACAAGGAGCATCTCCCTCACATGCTGCCAGCACTGGAGGGAGATGGTGTAATGAACCTAGAAGGCCGACTCTGCATCTTGCAAGTACCTGTATGAAAGCATCAGTTCAGTTTTTTGCTCCCTTTCTGCCTGTAAATGTCGTGATGTGACATACTTTCATGGCTAGAAAAGCCCTTTTTCACTTCTGGCTCCTCCCCTCAGAAAATAGGCAAAAAAAGGAAGAGAATAAAAAAATAAAGCAATTAATAATTATTTTCTAGTGCTACTTACCTCTGTGGTAACAGAGGTAGCACTAAATATCCTTCTATTCTTATCCTGTTGCAGGAAATTTAATGTGCCTTTCTCCAAGTCCATTCATTTTAAATTTCAAATCTTCAAGAGAATCAGCTCAGGCTGCTTGGTGGACTCCTCTGCTTGAAACAATCCCAAAGATGAGAAGGGGAGAAATAACTATTTTCATGAATATAGAAACTTAAACTAAAAGCTCACATTCTGTGGTTCTGACAACAGCATAAATTATTTATTATTCACATTATGTGGATCTCAAAACTATCACTAGAGGCATAAGGTGTATTGTTACAGGTGAGAGTGGGTATCAGATATTTGGAAGGATGCAGCAATACCAGGGTGTGGGATTGGCATGCTGTCGGGACAAGGATGTGGAAAGGTACATTACGACCCTGAAGCTATCCAGAGGGTTTGGAGGGATGTGAAAAGCACAGAACCCTCCTGCACCACAACAAACCAACTCGTGCCCTCAGCATGCACAGCAGGACCTTTCTAAGGAGGCTTTTAAAAGTTGCTGCAGATCTACTTTTCACTTAGCCTTACGAAGACAGCCAACACCCCCAATAACCTTTGATTTAATACTGCTCTTAACGAAGTCAGTGATAATTATTTTGTTGCTTGCAGTAGAGTTTGTGACTCCATAGGTATAAAGGGCTCAGAAATACAGAAAGAGCAATTTCAATAGAAATGTCTAAAATGTATTTTCTAGGCTTGCCAGGGCTATAATCTTGGCGTCTTCCAGAGCTGTAAGTGGTCATGAAAGTTAGAGAATTTACCCAAGGCCAAATCTGGCCTCTTGTAAGCCTCCAGTGGGCACGGGGTAGAGAGAAAACACCAAATGGGAAAGAAGTGTAGGTATTTTATGGTGTGCAGCTTGTTCTTAAACTTCTGCAAAGTATCACTACTATGAAAAGCCCTTTGTGAGCTAGAAAGTCCGTGTGAAAAGTATATTCTTCCCAAATGATTTAGCCTATAACTAATAATAATGATAACAATAAAAATAAACCTAAAAATTAAAATGGCTGCTAAGCTCTGTAATCAATTCTTCCCTCATTGTAAATCTTGTGTGGTCTCATTTCTGTTCAGCATAGAAACAGGAAACATTGTTTGCAGTGGAATTGTTACAAGGGACCTCTTTGTTATTTGTACATGCAACACTTTGCACAACAAGGCCTAAATCCTGGATTAAGTAGGTGATACTGTAACACAGAAACTAATTGCATCACGTGTGGGGGCATTATTATTGATGAACATAATGATAGTCAAAATCACAGTATTAGTTAGGGATTATTAAGTAGAAGAGCTTAACTTTGAAAGGAGTTTCTCAGGAATTCAGGTCATGCGGCTTCTATTACAGGCACCAAAACCGTATAAATATCCAGCACTGTACCATGAACACAGTGGCTGCCAATTCTGCTTTTCCCCTGGGATTTTACTTAAAAGTTTTGCACTGGTCACAGCTTTTTCTGGAGAAAACAAATTCACCATGGCTGCTTATCCCGATGTCTGCAATAATGCTATTGGAAGAAAAGATTTGCATGGAAAACGCCTGGTCCGGATAGGATGGGAAAGTTCAGGGAATGAGCTCACTTCCCTGATTCTCTTCTAAATCTGGGAAAGGGGGGCTCCCCCAGTGGAACTTTAAATATTTGAATCTCTTTCGCTAATAAACTGCTTTCTTAATAAACTGCTACCATATGTAAATGCTAAATGTTCCCTGACTCTCAGTACCCACCCAGAGCTGCTCACCAGGGTACTGCTACTCCTGCATACAGCACATGCTCACACCACAATAAAAAGTAGCAGACTGTGCCCCTTTAATAAATTACACCATAAACTTTACAGAGTTTACCCCAGTGACTTTTAAAATCTTGCTTTGGTTATGCAACATCATCTTGCAATAGGAAACATCCTTCAAATGTTTAGGTTAGAGGAACAGAATTTAATCCACTCAAGTTAAAGCGTAATCAATAAATAAAATGCACCATCTCTTCAAAAGGAAATACGATACACACAAAAGGGAGACAAGCAGCTTTGATAGCTGATAATAAGTGTCAGTATTTCATTTTCATTTTATTCAGCAGCTGGTTTTTGTCCTAAAAATCTGGTATCTATGACGCTGACAAATTAACTTAAAAAAGTGAAGTGCTGCAAAACTTGTCTTGCTCTGAAATCTTCTTCTAGTCCAAGAATTAAGAAGAAAAAAAAGAAATCAAGTTATTTCAACAGTGATACAAGACTCCCACCCAGAAAGAGACTTTCAGTAAATATCAGTGCCCAGGACCTGATGATGAGGAGAAATAGAAAGCTTTAAAGCCCAGTGATTACTCTCCTGTGGTCATCTTCTGTGGTCTTCTGTTAGTCCCATAGCAGGTGACTATTGTTCAGAAATTGAATGGCTATTTCTGCCAATATGATGATAAATTCTGGGGTTCTGGATGAGCCCATTTTGCCTTCAAGGACTGCTACCACAAGTGTTCATAGTCATGGCTGTGGTACTGGAAAGCCTTGGTCTTCACCATGAGGAAACAAGCACTTGTGCTGACTTCAGAAGCTGATGGAAAACTGATCACCCTGTAGAAACCAAGACACAACACTGAAAGAAATGAGAATCACTATAAAAGAGATTGGCAAATCCAAAGTAGATTTATAGCCATGATCCATAAACAGTACAGATCAAATTCAAACCTAAGAAAAGCAGGAGGTTCCCCCAGTAAGCCCAAGCCTGAATAATTCTTGAGCACTTCAGAAGACAGCACAAGCTCTTCAGAGATTCATGAGTGAACTGTCCTATATTTGCGACTTTCAGCATTGCACTTGATCCTGCTTTCCATTCTGCTGCAGCTTCACAGGAAAGGTTTCTGGTGCATGGGTCCCTAGACAAGGGGATACTAATTGCTATTTAGGACTGGAGGGAGGGAGGAAGGAAGGAAAAGCCAGTTGTTAAATACCACTGCCCACACAAATACATATGTGTGAGCTCCCCCACAGTGAGCATGGCACCAGCACAGCCTTCCAGGGTTTTTCCACCTTTTTCATAGGTTTTCAACATTCTCAATAATATTATTCATAAAATGGTGTAATTACCAATGAGTTTTGACTGTAATTTAATAAATATACTTAAACAATTTTTTTTTTTCCCTAGGAAGAAATGAAGAATGAAAGTTTTACTTTAGGAAGATGCAACACCTGAAAGTAAATGGAAGATGTGTTAAAGTTACTCATGGTTGTTTCCATAATAAAATCCAAGAACCACAAACAAACCAAGAAAAAACCTTGAAAAGACAAGAAAACTGGAGACATTGCTACTAGTGAGGAATTGAGAACCATAAGGGGGAACTAACACTAACCTAATTTCCACAGCAGAAAATGAGATGCATGTCACAGGTGGGTGCAGCATGACTCAGCCTTGCCTGCTTTCAGCCAGCACACCAATGTATTGTCAAAACATGGGTCTGAAGATTGTGTAAAATGCATTAGAAGACCTGGAATGGAAGAGTGATCCTCAGAGCCTCTGTAGATGACAGAGTACTACATGACAGTGCTCCTACACCAAATGTGTTAGCGTTGATTAGCTTCAACTTAGCTTTAAACCATATATCTCCCCTGAAAATCACGCAGGCTTTCAGCAACACCCCTGGTGCTGGCCTTTGGACTTTTTGCTTTGCTTTAGCAGAATAAAGGGGCCTCACCCAGGGTTCTAAATCTGGCCTTTGACATAGCAGAGTTAATCCTGATTTGGGAAGATTCATTAATTTCATGCACCTTTGTTTACTTTGAGAGTGAGATCAGGACTCCCTTTGAGTCCTGTACTGTTCTTTTGACTGCCCTTTCTGTGTGCTGTACACAGTAGTTGGACATGGTTTGTAGACCTCTGTAGCTGTTATTCTTCATCAGGAAGATGGCTTTTAGCTGCAGGGGTAAACTTCACTCCATGCTGGGCAAATGTTGGGTGGAAAAATATTTCACAATAGGAAACAAGTTGGAATAAGTCAGAAAAGAGGAAGTCAACCAATCCACGGTGCTGTTTGGTTTTGGTGTAATATTTCAAAGTCCCCTATTTTGAAATTATTAGACCACCAAAAAAGCGAAAGTCTGCCAAAAATTACTGAAAAAGGTAATAATTGTTAATAACTTGGCATCTGCTTGCTCATTTGAGCTGCATGGTTTTGGCATTCACTAAGGACAACATTGTAAGCAAATAAAAGAGCAACTGCCTGGCACATAACATTTTTAACCACATCATAACTAAATATTAAATGTGAGGTTTTAATTCAATTTATAGTTTAAATAAGGATCTTCGCAATAATTTTTTTGAAAAAGAAGAGTCAACCCCACAGTCATAGCAAGATTTTAACAAAATAATTGCAGTGTCCTTGACCTCAAAATGATCCTTTTTCTGAATTAGCGCAGGAATTTAATTAAATCTAAAAAAAAAGTTTTCATTTTAGACTTGAGTTACAAATATTTAGAGTTTGAGTGCCCAGGCAAGCCAATGGAAACATTCCTGTTCATTTCAGTGAGCTCTGGATCAGGCCCTGCATGGCTTTCCGTATCTCATTTCACAGGATGGACCCAAGGTCACTGCAGGAGAAAACCTTAGCCCAACGTTATCTGAGGTCTTACATCCCATGGACCATGAAAGCATTTGCATAGCATGGACAAGCCAACAAACAGCAAAAGCTAAGCCATCCTTATTCATTTTACCTTGCTATTACTCTGCCATAGTTTCAAATGATTACTGAGGCTCTGAGGTCTCCTTTTGTGTCCTTTTCAACAGCTGAGGCCATTCTGACCTGCTAATGAGGTCACTGAATCTCTGCACCTAGCTTTTGCCAAAGATGCAGTCTGTTCTTGCCAATGAGTATCTCCTGTCTCTTTCCAACAGAGTTGTAAGAATTACAACACAGGAGTGCTAGAGACTCATCCAAAGGTCGCTGGAGTCAGGAGACACCTTTTCTATTGACTTCAGTGGGCTTTGGACCAGGTTCTTACTCACCATTAACAAGTCAGCATTTACCAGAAGTGATATCTGAGGCCTCCAGCTATTTCCTGTTCCCAGTATAGGGCAAGTGGTGATAGCTGGGGTGTCATCCAGTGGTTACATTTGGTGTTTCTGACCTCTAAATGAGCTCCTTCATCCCAGTCCAGTATACGCAGGGCTCTGTGTTTCATGACCAGAAGCAGGAGGGAGGGGAGCAGGCTGCAAGAAATGCATCTTTCCTTACTTATTCCCTTCTTATGATCCCAAGCAGGGAATAATTTTTAGGGTGGCTGCAAATAAGGAAATAAAGTTTTAGAAAGAACAGTCTCTAGAAGGTGCTGGTGAAATTCCTGCCCAGTTTCTCAAGCCGGGTCCACAAAGAAGCAGATGGCAATTTTGCTTGAGTCAGGACAAAATGAGGACAAACTGGGAAAGAAGCCTCAGTCCCAACACACAGTCAACAGTGTCATCTTTCAAAAGAAATTTCTGCACGCTCAAAAGGATCAATGTCTTCTTATTTTGGTTCAGCAGAGGCCTGGTTTATTACACAGCTTTTGTTTTTATTAGCGAAATACACTAAACTGTTTTCTCAAGACTTGCCAAACAGCTTAAACCGTAATACCATTAAATTTGAGGTCCTACTGGGAAAAGTAATGCAAACTTAATTAAAGTTAACCAGAGTTTTCTCTTTGTGCAGGCCCATGTTTCACTGTGTTGGAGTTCACTTATAAAGCACTTGCTTACCCAGTGCAGTGGCAGCGCTCAGGCTGGAAAAGGTGATGCAACATACCTGGACTGCCACGGTGGGAGACGGCAAGAAGAGAAAGGGGGGATGCGCAATAGAAATAGATGGAGAAGAAAAAGAAAGAAGGAGGAAAGAGGCTGTTTTCCTACTCTGATGTAAAACATTCCAATTTTCATATTAAGCTTCATGGCATCCCCACAGCTTTCACAGGGATGGGGTCTGGAAGAGAGTGTGGTGTCTCCAAAGGGGGTGAAGGTTCAGACTCCAGAAAACAGCTACAAGGGTCAAACATTAATACTTGCAATGTAATCTTTGCAAATTTAATCTTTGTAATATTTCTTTTGTTTCTTCCTTTTTACCCCAAGATATCCGCAGCATCTCCTTGGGATGCCTCCTCTGTACATGGCAGTTACCTCTCCCTGCTGGCAGGAGCCTGGCAGGGAGCAGGCAGAGATGTAAGTGTCCAAGAGGAAGGAAGAGCTTCAGAGTCATAACATTTCACTCTCAATAAGTGAGCATGGTGAGGTGACACACTGATTGCATCTCCCTGTCACAAGTCAGAAATAAAGCTTGCATCCTGTCGCCTTACAAAGCATTAAATATCCCCATGGTTTTTAGGACAAGGGTGAGGACATGGCACCTAATGTTTGGCTAGGTGCCATCATAGGTAATAGGATATTTTGCCCATCAAATATTTGCCTGTTGGTTTGTGCTGGACACTTTTTCCAGCCTTGCTCAAAAAGCTGGTGCTCTCCACCCTACAGCTGAAGCATTTCAGTGGAGGGCGCAAGAAAATGAGGGTAAATTCCTCTAGAAATATGACAGATTACACAAAAAGTACTCCTGGATACCATCTTTTTCCTCTTGGCATGTGCTGATCAGAAGGTTGAAATTTGGCAGCACCGCTGAGCCATGCAATTAGATGTCAACACAACTAACTGGTCAAAAAGTCCAGGATGCCATGAGCCACCATTTCTGGAATAAAAAAAAAATAAAACAGTGAAAAACTCCCATAATAACACTTTAAAAGGAGAATCCTTTTTTCCTCTTAGAAATTGCTCATATGCCTAGTCTTCATCAGCAGCCCAAGGGATGATTTTCCAGGCCATATATCTTGCAAGGCAATAGGTAGTGATGAATATGTACAGGCAAAGTTTAATATAGAATTCATTGAAATAGAATTCTGCTTCACACGTGAGAAAAAGACAAAGCTGTCTTGTGATCTATTTGTCCTGTTAAAACCCCATGAATGTTGAATAATATATTTAAACAGTTTTGTTGTTTGTTTTTTTTTTTTTAACTGAGTGAGAGTAATTAAGTATTTAACATAAGAAAGAAGTACTCAGAAAACAAGCAAATGGAAATGGAGGTGTCATTCAGAATGATTAATTATGGGTTATAGATCACCTTTTAAATTTTCTTAATTTTAATTTTTCATAGATTTTTTTATGATTACCTTTTTATATCAGATTTCTGTAATAGCTCCGACCAGTAATTTCCTAACCATCATTATTTATCAGCCAAAATTCAGAGCTCTAAAAATGCACACAATATCTTTGCATCTACAGAGAGTCTGGAATACTTTATTGAAGAAGAAGAACTTCACTGATGTTGAGGCCAAGATTATCTTTTTATTGATCAAATGACAAACAAAATTATGTGGCCTTGGACAATTCACTTTGCCTTTTCTTTCTCTCCCAAATCGTAAATTAAGTCCACTCTGCTCCCTGAGAGGGGGGAAGAGGTTGTCTTCAGGTGTGCTTGTGAAGCGCTTCGATGCTATTGAAATGATGGTATAAATAAGGGTGAATTATTTATGTAGGCAGAAAATTCTCTGGGATTAATTTCTTGTGGAGAAGTAATTCACTGGACATTTTCTATTTTCCTTGCTGCCACCTCATGGAAACCCAGGGCATCAGCAGTGGTGATTTGTTTTTGTTTTTTTCCCCACACAACACTTATATATGAGCTGGTGGAGAGCACCACATGATATCTGTGTGTCGATAAGAGGGATAAGAATAGCATTTCAGTCCTCAGAGAATTAATTTATTTCCTAAAAATTGCACTGGTTGTGAAGCTATCACTTTCCCTTTTATCCAAGCATTGGTAACCAGGACTGAAAAGTCACACGTCCCTTCCTGCAGGGGCACTTCCTGACCAGAAACGAATGGTGGGACATCTCTTTCTTTCCACTACCCCTGGAGAACAACAGTTTTTTGGGAGCAAACTACGCCTACACGGAAAGTTCCCATTTCCTCCTCAAAACAACAAAAAAAAAAAAAATTAAACAAAAAAAAAAAAAGGCTCTTGTCTCCTCTGTTCCACAGCCGGGGCAGGTTCCCGCTTGCACTATACTGTGGCCCTTGCCTTGGCTGGCTGCCTGAAACTCCCGTCTGTTTTCCAGACAGGAAATATGAATCAAAATAACATGACATAAAAACAGTAATTAGCTTTTGTGTGTGAGGCTGCTAAGGCCTTAATGAGGAACAGGCTTGTAATAAAACTCTTGGCTACTCTCTCCAAAACTTACTCTCTTGCTTGTTCGCCTTTTCAGTTCATCATTTATTTTCTTGTAAGGAAAAGTGAGGAGAGAAAGAGACGCTATCTGGAAATTGATCCTTCCCACCCTAGCTGAATTATCATCAAATATTTTGGCAGGTTTTACCATTTGTTGGGGATATTTCTCTCTTGCAATGCTCATCTTTCCCTGTGATCCTTTGCTACTTTTCATAGCACCTTTAAATATCTGATCTGAGCAGTAGCTGAGATGTTAATGAAAGTGTGTGATGCTACAGGTCACCTGGGGCTACCACACTCTTTCAAGGATATTTTCTGGATAGCTATTCCATCAAGTGACCTGGGGCAGTTGTGGTGGCTTCAAGCACCCTTGTGCCTTCGAGCAATGTGAAGGATGTTATGCAGCAGCAGGCTCACCACGAGACCAAGGGAGCTATGCCAGCGCACAACCAGGTCACCTCATCTAGCACTCTTAGCACAGAAAACTCTAATCTCAAAAGGCAGATAATGAGTCCAGCTCCTTGTGTACATGAATGAGCTTAATTTCTGTACAAAAAAGCTTCAAGTTGTGATAGTAAACTCTAGTCTCAAACCTGGCATCGTATGGACTCAGATTAATGTGTGAAATGAGACCTGCCTTGGCAGCAATGCTATAAAGAGTACTTGCTGCAAGTACTCAGAGTCATGCAGAGGTTTGCAAACTCCTGGACTTGTCTTCAGCATTACAACAGTTTGCTTATAAAAACAGCTGCGCCCCCTTCCCAGACAGACACAAATGTGTCTAGTGATGAGTGATATGGTGTTATAACTCTACAGGAGCTCAGGACCACCAAATATCTTACTGGTCTTGGTCCACTATATAAACCCTACTTTGATATCACTTTCCCTGATATAACCATAATGAAATCTCTTTATATAGACCCTTATAACTTTTCTGTGCATGTCTTTATCTGCACAGCTGTATGATCCCCACACATTTTAATGAGTTGTGATTTTGAGATGAAGTCCCTTTATGGTCAGCCTATTCAGAGCTGCAGAGCACTGATGCAAGCCTGTTGCGTAGTTTCTAGCAATGAACAGTAAACCTTTTCTAGGATCTGTCATCATCCCATGCATATAATGCCATATTGCTAGCAGATCTAGTGAGTTTCACCAAGTGGGAGGGAAGAGAGAAGTTGCGTCCCTGTTTTTCCAGAGACTGTGTTCCCATTTCCCACTTATTTACAGGCAGTTTGCTGGGGCATAGCACAGGAAAAGACAGCAAGGACTGCAAGCTGCATGTTAGGGGTGTTTTGAGAGAGTATCCACAGATTATCTCCTGTGGAACAAAGCATGGACCCTCCTGAAAAACTTCTTTCTAACCTCATGCCACTGCTCTGTGATTCTTACCAATTAATTAGCCATCTGTCAGAGCACCTTGGCTGCTGACAGATAGTTTCCATTGCTTAGTGCTCTACCTCACAGCTGGCAAAGCCCAGCAGTGCTGCTGGAGCCGAAGAAAATATGTTCTGGGAGACCTCAAAATGTGCTGTAATATTTAACTCCAAGTGCTGTTTACATGGTAATATCAGATTAGAGCTAGCAGGAAAAAAACTTTCCCTGGCAATTTCTCAATGGAAAATGCCATCCAGTTGAAATCAAGACTTCCGATCAGAAGAGGTTGCTGTCAATGAAGTGTTGTTCCAGTTTTTTAAAAAGTATTGTTTTGACTAGGTTTAAGTATTGTCTTTGGACCTTGTAGGAGAGAAATTACTTGATTTTTTGTCCTAAGTGTCTTTTCATAACAAAAGTGATTTAATTTTATGCTTTGAATAATGTATGTTGAAAAAGAAGATATTTTGTTCTAATTTAGTTTTTTCAGAATAAGCTATTTTAATTCATCCCAAATAATTTTTTTAATGTGGTTGAAGAGAAAATATGGTTTTCAAATGATTGGGGTTTTTTTCCTGATTTGGCTCTAAACCAAAGTTTGAAATGTCAGAATTTCAAATGGACTTCCAGTGAAGTTCAACCCATTCCATGGTGTAAAGCAAGAAGAAAACCCACATAAAACAATCAAATTGATGTAGACATTTATTACTTGTGAGAGTTGTAAAAGCATCACATGGCTTTCTCATAAAAAGTCATAAACCCTATTTACAGTCCCTGCATTATTATTCTAGTAACTAAAACCAGTGCCTCTATGAAGTGTATGAGTGTTTAGCTAGCTCTCTCACAACTAGTTTGGAAAAGCAGAAAATGTTTACTGTTTTCAGAGCAAGGGGATTGTATTTTACATGTATTTATTTATTGTGTTTACCTCTTACACTTATAGCTTGGCCCCTACCCAAAAGGTCAAAGCTATAATTATTTACACTGCATGATAACAAATGCAGAAACCAAATCGGATATGTGCACCCATGCTTTTGTGAAAACTAGTGGTGTCTAGGTTACATTTCAGCATCCAATCGAGTTAAATGCTTTAGAAGACAAAGCATAACCCTGTACACAATGGAGCATCCAAGACTTGCAGGCTCAGGCAGTGAGTGGTTACAGGTGAAATTTATTTGAATGACCACAAAGTCATACAGCACATTAAAAAAGTCTACAAGGTTTTGGATCAAGTCCAGGCTTTTCCTATTCATAAATACATTTTAAAGAAAGAGACATTCAGAAAGGTCCGTTTGTTGTTCCATGTTCTTAGCTCAGTGAAATCAATGGAGAAAGGTCAGCTCCAGAGAGAGAATTGAGTTATCCTGTTAACCAGCAGTGTTGCTATTGCAAACACATTGTATTTGGGTGTTGTCATCTCTGGAATAACGCACCGAAGCTTTTAGACTGAAGCCAAAGGTTCCCTCAGACTTTCTAATGTGAAGAGCTTTTACATTGCCTGAAAAAAATGATGCCCCCCTCCTTCTTTAAGGAAAGTCCAAAGCAGTTCAGAAGCAGGATCAGCTGGATATATTTGCAGGACTTTGCTTTATTAGGGATCTAAGTGAAGGGAAGTCCCACTTCTCACATTGGTTTTGAACCTACAAAACTTGGACTTAAGGAACATGATCTCATTGACTGTAAACATAAGTGCTAAATGTTTTCTTACTTTTATTTTCTCTCATTTATCATCCTTTACAGAGCCAACAAGTTAATCTAAGAGGGTGAGTGAGCTCGGCTTGTCAGTGGAATATCCCTGTGGAAGGCTCTCTCACACAGGTTTCCTACTGGTGTCACTGTACTGGCATCAGCATTGATATACCCAGCTATGGCAGCTTTTTACAAATGTGCCATTGTTGTTTTCAATAGGAATACATGGAATACAGGCCTAAACATGCTTGAATCCAGCCTATTTCAATAGGAATGCATACAAATACAGGCCTAAACATGCCTGAATCCAGCCAATTTTTCCTTGCAGATCTGGGAACTTGGGTCTGTTGACTGAGCTCAGTCAGATACCAGTTTCCAGAGTCTGAAACTCAGCTCAGACCAGTTTATCAAAAACCAATACATTGGAGGTCAGCCATGGGCAGTTTATAGACCTATCACCACTCTTCGATGGATGTAGTGCTGCTACCCCACGCCAGCTCACCTCACCTGAGAATACCCCCAAAAATAGTCTGCAAAGAGCTATTTTTAATATCTGAGCCATGCAAAGAAAACACTTAAGTTTTTAAAACATGATTGAACCCACAGTAAAGCTCCCTTCTTGGAAAGAGGATGCCCCTTTGACTGCAAGAAGATATGTATTGCTTTCCTGTCCACTTGGGCAAATTCAGAGGTAACGATGCCATATTCTCCTGTGTTCTCGCTCCCACTTGCAGCATTCCCTGACTCATTACATGCTCATTACACGCTCAAAAGACACATGGTATTAGTCTTTATGATTCAATTATTCTGCGGTAGAGCTTGGACGTGTGCAATATATTGAAGGCCTTTGGGAGACTATCAAAATTTAATGGGGAAAGTATGGCATTTTTTAATTTTTACTTCCAACCCTTGCTGTCAAATGATTTGTTTGCTATTTTTATAAACACACTACAATACCACTGGGGAGGTATGGGGACAAAGCTAAACTGATCTGACTAACCCAGTTCAAAACAGGAGGATGGATTAACCCTTTAAGTACCACTCCTTGGGATTTCCAGATGTTCCAGGATAACAACCAGGTCCATCTGGCATCCTGCAGTGGAAAACTGCCCTTCGCTGGCAGCAGGGCAGGGAGATGTAAGACCAGTGGGTACATTGTTTTGGGGATGTAAGACAAGTGGGTACATTGTTTTGTATCTCAGATACCCTTGTTGTTATGTTTGTGGTTAACTCTCCATAGGGAAAATATTTTGTAGGCAATTATTCTGCAGCCCCGGCTCTGTTCTCACTCTGGGTTTCTCAGAAATAACTTTGGACATGGAGATGTTTCCTTGTTGTGCCATTTCTACCACTGGCACTTCCTTTCCTCTGTACTATTGACCTCCACTTTGGTTTGTTTCTCTTGGAATTGCTTAACCAATTCTTCAGTCTTTTCTGGTTCTCCCAGGATTTTTAAGATGAGTTCTTTAGCATCCTTCTTCACCATGCTTGCTAAGGCCTTGGAACTTGTGTCCTCCTCTTTCTCCATATGCTTCCTGCCTGAAGTTCCTGCCTGATCACCTGTTTTCCTGTGTGGGCAAATATCCTAATCTGCTCTTGTCCTTCTTTTTCTTCTTTATTTGTTCCTCCCATTCAGCAGTTGATCATCATGTCCAACTTGCTCTTTTCAAACCAGCACTCCTGAGGTCTTGGTCATATGCCACACAATAAAACTCACTTCTTTCTCAATCCACACCCCCAGGGCTCTACTTTTCCTTCTGTCTTTGCAACCCTTTTGTCAGCACCTTCAACCTTAAGGTTGTCTTTTAAGAGGGTCTGTGATTTCATAGTTCTTGCTCTACTAACTTAGACTTTCTGCACTAAACATCTGGCAGGGGCAATGTGAAAGCCAGAACTTTATTTTACACTGAGATATTCAATGTAAAATGTCTCTGCCCCACTGCCTTTGAAATGCAAAGGTGCAAATCCGCTTTTTCTTTTGCCTTCTCTTTTCATGTTTGCAAAAAGTAGCATTCCCCTACCAAACACTCAGCACTTCTTTCTTTTCCCACTTATTCCATTCAACTCATGAGGAATTTTCTACACACTTCCTTTTGGAGGTCCAAAAGCCACACAACACTAATGTAACGTTGGACTCATCATAGATTGGTAGCAGTGAAATACCTCTTAGTGTTTGGTATGTTTAACCAGCTGCTTTTGCACCACCTGTTCCCCAACACGGTCTACTTATATACCACAATTTATTTTTGTACTAATGGCAAAATACACTGAAAAATAAATTGTATGCTTTTTTTCTACAGTTATTTCCTTGGAAGGATGGCCTTGGAAGTGAAGACTGAGTGGGTCTTTACCTATGAATCACTGTCTGTAAAGAGTCTGTAGCTCCAACTGCT
Source organism: Ara ararauna (assembly GCA_028858755.1). Lineage (NCBI taxonomy): Eukaryota > Metazoa > Chordata > Aves > Psittaciformes > Psittacidae > Ara > Ara ararauna. The sequence continues at coordinate 5,230,350 of CM054410.1, read as the reverse complement.
AATCCCAGTGGGTAATGAGGAACTATTCTAGCATGTGTGCATTTGTATAGGCAGAGAAACATTGACATCTGCATCTGTCTTTGATTCAAGAAAATGGCAAAGAGAAGCAATATCACTTTACACAGACAGGAGACAGTTCCAAATCATGTTACGTTTTGTATGATAATGGTTTTGAAAGATGACTCATTCAAGCTTGTCAAATTAGCCATTACATTTACATAGCTCTTATGGGAACTGTTTAAGCTAGAACAGGAAGTTAAAAAACAACACTGAAAGAAATTTAAATGGGATTGCTCTTTGCCTTTCATCCTTAGCATTTTGACTCTCTTTGTTTCATATCAGAGAAGCAAAGGGACAGGTACAGAACACTGAGTAAAACAAATCTCCCAAACATATTCTGCGGAACACGCTGGAGATTGGAAAACATTCTGGCAAACTTTATCATTTGTCACATGTGTGTATTTAAATAGCAGCTTTCTGACAAAGAAGGAGAATAAGTTTTTTCAGGACACAAGCATGCTGACCACCTGATTGCTCAAACACTTGTACAATATTCTCTACACAGCCAAGCTGCAGCATTGGGTCTTGGCGCTGTGACTCTAGGCTCTGCAATCAGTGTATAAACTATCCTCCCCAGTGGACCCCAGCTTTCTGCCAAGGCTGAAGTTGAAGTGTTCGGGACTTTTTAAAGCCAGATTTCTCTGTAATCCTTGATTCCTGTTGACCTCTTCACTCGAGCGTCTTTAGGATGATGAGAAAGTTTTTTCTAACAAAGATGACAAACTGACAAGAATTGGGCCATATGAAAAGTGAACTTGGAGGGGGGGTGGAGTCTTGCTGAGTTCTTTCACTCAAGCCTGAACATTAACACATAGTCAGTCCTTTGTTCAAACATCTGAGTTACTGCCTCAGAAACATGCTTTTTGATGTCATTCCTGCATACACCATGGTGCCAGAGATCCTGACAAGTGATCATTCATTGGGGATGACACATATACATTGAGTTTCCTATGATGAGGCTCTCTCAGCTATCAGTGCAAAGATTAACAATGACTACTCTGGAAATTAGCTCCAGTGTGTAGCGTGATGTTTAACACAGAGGCTCTGCCTCATACTATCTTCATGTCTTGTCATGCAAGTCTTAGCTATGAAGTCAATGTTTGAAACCTGTTTTAATTATCTTCAGTCCCACTCTTGGAGAAACACGAGTCTCAGTACAAGCAGTGGGCAGAAGAAACAGAATGTTTTCATCATGTCTTGGCATCTGTCTCTCTTTCTTATTCCCAATCTCAATGCTTGCAACAGGGTTGGGTTTTTTTTCTCTTTCTTATTTCAACCATGACTGGAAAAGATTAAAGCCTGACGTTACTGCTTAGGAAAAGGGACCTCTTCCAACAGGGCATACTGCAGAATGCAAATGGGACGGAGCAGTGGGTGACTGAAGCTTTCTGAAACAACAGCATTAATACTTCGCAATTGCACTGCACACAAACTTTTACCTAAGGATAGCAGAGGCTGGATTCTGTCTCCCTCACTCCTGCTTGGTAATACTTTTGTCCATGACTAAACCTCAGAAGTACAACTTGCAGAGCAAGGCAGCAGGTGGAGGCTGCCAAACCATTAAACTTTGTAACTTTCTTATTTAATGAAAATCTTGGTCCATTTGAGAGTTTTTATAGTATGCATTCGTATATATGCCATGTGTCACTCATTTTTACTTTGTCTTAGTGTGGCTGCTTTGCTTAACCTGACACAGAACAAAGTTTGACTGGTTTATGTTAGGAAATCACAAGAAAAATGGACTCTGTGGAGGGAAGGAATCTGTTCTGGGGGAGCAGTGGAGAGCAGTGACCAAGCAGTGCAGAGCTGAAGAAGACTGATCTGCCCCAGCCAGTTATTCAACTAGTGGCAGGGATTGATCCATGTCACAGCCCTATCAAAGAACTCTTGTGTGACCACCATTGGGAAAAGCTGTAAGAAGGAGCTCTGGCAAGATTAGTTCTTTCTGTCTGAGATCTCTCTGACCCTTACAGTATCCCTTGTCTTTCTGCCAATGATTACCATCAAACTAGCAAGTGCAGCAGGCATATTAGCATCAAAAATAGTTGATTCAAGTGCAATGCCTCTGGGTTAGTCCTTGGTGCAAAGTGGTGGTGATTAATACTCCTCCAGCTGTATCAGTGAGGGTCAAGTGTGTGCTATCATGCAGCCAAAGGGCTAGGGAACAAATCGCAATTCTCCATCATTCTCTGACTTGAAGAGGTGGTGTTTAAAAGCTGTCTGAGTCCCCAGTGTATCTACAATTCTCCTTCTATAGATTTGTCAGCATCATGAAGGGCCACACAACTGAACATTCCCCTCTGCAAGAGCCAGGAGGCAATACTTTGTTTGCCACTCATACAATTTGCACAGAAACCTCTCTTGCTCATATCCACATTTATTTTGCTTAACAAACAGGGGGGCTTCTGCTTCAGCTTTCCCTCTGAGACCCTCTTTTTTGCTTCAGCAGTGGAGGGGTTCTACCTTCCTCAGCCACTGCCTAGCAAAAGTGAGAAACTATGAAAAATAGACAATGAAGAGTGTCAGTGTTTCAGGAAGATGATGCTGCTGCTCAGTCATTCACACATTTAACGTGTTTCCTCCTTTATATTTTCACATAATACTTAATCTACATCACTCCCTCTACTACAGGTGTTCATTTTAGATACAGAGCTTTAATGAAGTTGCTCTTCTAGAAGCAAAATAATATCTGAGCATTTGTTAACCTCCTGTGAGAAGATGAAAACTCTTCAAGAAAAGGAAGAAGAACTACTTTTGTAATTTTCTATAAAAATCAACAAAAACACTGTCAACTCCCAGTGGCATATGGCTTTACTAGAAAGGCAAAGTTTTATACTCGCATTGCCCTGGTGTGGGTCTGTTTTACCAAGCTGCATGCTTTACACACCCCTGTGCTGCTGCACTGCATCTACTGCAGTCTTAGGTTTGCTCCACCAAATATCCCCTTTGCTCACCACAACAGCCATCAGTCTAATCCATGTAGTCACGCTATTTAGACCTTGAATAGCTTTTCTCAGCTATGGTTATGTACCAGGTCTAAATATTTTCCTTGTGAAGCACAAACACCCTTTACCCTTCTGGTTATGCACCCTCTTGAGGAGCTCACATGAGAACTTTTAATCAACACCATATTTTGAGGACTTTCTTCTTATTTTTTCAGGAAAACAAGCAGTCTCTGGTCCATGCTCACATTTTTATTTTCATGTTGCCCTTGACACACAGAACCCTGACAAGCCAAGTTGTATTAATTTCCTTGATTGGCACCAAGAGTAAATTTACAGCTCACATTTCATTTCCAGTCTGCTGTTCTGAATTTCAGACCCCTTCATGGAGTAGATACAACCAGAAGAACTTGGTGCACTTCATGAACACTGGGCTGCTTGGCTTATCTGATACTTACTCTTCCGTTTGATCTTACTGTCCCCCAAAAAACTGGGACAGATCACCTGGGCTAGGAGGGATGGTCAAGAAATTGTAAAAACCGGCTTATTTTTCAGGAGAAGAGGGTTTTTTCTGTATTTCAAAGAAAACAGACATAGCAGCAGCTGTGGGTTTCCTCAGACCCTGGAGATTGCGGTGACCTTTGAGATAGATTGTGGGCCATCAGAAGCTAAATATGCTTACTTTGGTTAGCTTGACATGAGTTACAACTCTGGAATGCTGAGGTCCATATTCTTGGTATATTTAGGTATAACGAAGGGTTATAACATAAAATTAGATCAACAGATTGCTATCTGGCAAAATGAAGGCTGAGAAATGATAAATGCCACAATGTAATGGAGTTACAGTCAAAACCTGGCAGCTCACTTGCCAACAACTACAAAATCTTCAATTTTTTAAATTTGTTTTCACAAAACCCTTCCTTATTTCCCAGTAGATCCCAGTAATATTTGAAATAGCACTCCCCAAATCATCCATGGAGCCAGGTGGGGGCACGGTGCTAACCTGCTCTTCTGCCACCCAAAAATGGCTGGACAGCCAGGTGTCCTAATGTTTAGACTCTCTATAAATGTTGGTACTTCACTGAAGATCTGTGAATATGAAAAAACATCAATGAAGTTTCTCTTTGGTGTAGTACGTCTTTAGTGTGTATGAGTTCATTCTGAATCTGTCACTGGCATGACTCTCATTCTCATTTGGTCTATAACCAGTGTCCACCATAATCCATCCAAGGATGACAGTCATGGCCCCATACTACATGAGTAGCCACATCTAAACCATGAGAGCTGTTTCATTTTACAGCAAAGAGAAGAAGGAGAACAACAGGAATTGGGGGCAGAATTTCTTGTCACAAGCAGAGCTGTGTGACCCTGTTTGCTCTGGCATGCTGCTTTTTTATTTATATGAACTTACAGTCATTTTTCACTGTGCAGGGCCATCCCCTAGAGAGTCTATTTCAGAATGAAATCTGTCTAAACTCTGATGAAAACCGTCATGTTGCCTCCTTCTCCTAATTTGCCTTTTGGTATATGGGCCTCATGAAAAATGCAGCCACCCACAAAATAGTGAGAAGAAATCAATCCACCAACAATGAAACTGCTCAGAGATTTATTCTTTTGCACTTCACGTCTCTCTGGGTTGCCACCTATGCAAGCCAGGCAGCAGTAAAGCCATTTGCCCGCAAACAAGGCTGGGGCCAGCTAATCAACCATTTCTATAGCCATTTGGGCTTCCAGTTTGGCTGGAAAATAGGTTTTCAACAAGTTAACTAAGTAGAGCTACCACACAGCAACCATAAGTAAGTGCTTGCTGCTGTGGCCATCTGCTGCTTGAAGGCAACTGAACAATAGCTATTTTCAGGAAAATGTTTAACTTCTTACTGGTAATATGTCTAATCAAAGCCAAGCCAATAGGGAGAAAATATGTTGGTTGGTGGGTGGCCTTAATGATTTTACCATAAAAGTAATTCCAAAAATACACATATCAGGGGCTCCAGCTAATTCTGTAGCTAGATTTGTCATGTATGAACCAATATAGTAACCAGGCAGTTATTAGTGGTAGAGCAGCAGTATTAAAGCTACTAAAACTGTCTTGGCATGAATGCCAGTATGGTGCCCTTGCTTAAAGTCACACGGGAAGCTTGACTTTTATGCTAATTCCAACATTACCTCCTCTCAGACAAAAGCCAAGGAGACAGCATGTGCTGTAGATTCATAGGTTTTATCTGGAGTCCTTTCCCCACAGTATATGGTCACCCCCATGATTGCATGGGTGATATTGCAGTGCAGAGATCATTTTGTTTTATAGCTTCCTGAAGCTTCAAATCTTTTTAGAAAATTCTGAGGCTCACAGACTTCAAGGACAGAAAGGACCATGAAGATCCATATCGCAAACAACAGCAGCGGGAAGTCTCCATGGGGACCAAGACACAAAGGGTGAGTATGACTTTTAGGAGAGCATCATATCCTGGTTCCAAATGGCTCTCCCATGCCTCCTTTCTCCTCCTCTTTGATCTTTTAGTATTCCAAAATTTAACTCTCCCTTTTATCATGTTATCTCCTCAGCCTGTCACTGGCCTGGTCCCCATGTATGAGGGAATATTAGGAAACCTATTTATTAAGACACTTATATGAACCGCGCAGACACAGTAACTGAGAAAAAAGCAAAAACACCTCAAAATATGAGAGTTTGTCTCCATTACTTAGCCACATGCTGAAGCAAGGCTGCTAGAGCTGAGAGGAGGTATAAAATTGCTGTCACATAAATTTGGTTTCAATTTCTGTAAAGGCTCATCCCAAACCAACCCATGAGAGGTACCATGTGAAGTGAATGCTGTAATATACCTGATTTTCAGTATTATTAAGCAAGGTGCTTGACTGTCATGATTCACAGGATAATGAAATGCTGCAACACACCTTAAACACAAATTTGGAGTCAAAAAGTAGCCAGTACCAGCTATTAACAGGGCATGGTGGGCTTTCTGTCATTGCAGAGATGTTTATGGGATGGAGCAACCCTTTGAAACAACTGCTTCTACCTTCCTTGTATTTCAAAGTCACAGTTCTCTGTCACATACTTCTATTGGTAGTCCAAATGATGGCCCAGAGCCCTTTGTGCCCCCAGGACAAGGCTGCTGGCTCACCCCTGGGTCACTGGAGGAGCTGCACCCACCCTTGAAACAAGACAGGGCATGCAGTGACATTAGCAGATTGCAGGGCTTAAGCACAAATCCAGGCAGTGCTGTTCTGTGCAAACCCTGTGCTACCCATTGCTGCAGGATATCAGACAGAAGGCATGGCTTGAAAAAGAGTTTAGGGGAATCCCCATGGGGCATATCCATCAGCGACCATGACTAGAAATGGCACACATGCAGCCTCCAGATGAGGATATCCCTGTACTGGTACTGGCCATAAACTGGGAGAATATTGAAGACACTACTCTTAGTTTTTTATTTTTATTGCGGTATTCCCCTTAGTGCCTGTTATGGGTCCTGTCAGAGGAAGGAAACATGATCTCGTGCGGCCATTCTTACATCATTGCACATGGACAAATGCTTTGAGTCTTAAATTTGTTGTCATGGCTAGTGCGAAGAAGATTCAAGGCATTGAGGGACTTCTGTTAAGACAATGTGTGCGCAGAGTGTTTCTTACTCTGTCTTGGTATGGCTAAACCTGGGCCATCTTGGGAAACCCCCATGTAAGTGTGCACTCTTCACTGCCAAAAACTTTTCTTCACCTTGAGGGAGCTGAATATTCTTTGCCATTCCCTATCATGTGAGAAATGCAAAAGCACCTTCAATGCTGTGAGCACTGGTTAATTTTAAAACAAATGAAAGGGAAAAGGGACACTGCAGTGGACCCCAAATAACCCTTGGAAGTAAGAAACTGTATTAATGCTTGTAACTGTGCTGTACATCAGGTGCACCAGGTATCTCCTTCTTGTACAGCATCTTCACCTCCAGTTTTGCTTTCATTCACAAGATAACCTCAGTACGGCAGTTTTCCTTCCTGACATTTTGCCATTGTAAAATTCATGGGGATATTACAAATATTGACCTCATGTTTAACGAGGGAGTTGGCTGGTTTAAAAGGATATATGCGTGTGCATGTGTCTGTGTATGCATGTGTGTGTGTATGTATATATATGTATTATGTTTAAGATATATCATTCAGTTTCCACAAGGTAAGGTACTTAAGGGACACACATGTGCAAGGAGACAATGCTCTCATTTTTCTTCTGATATACATTTTGCTGTCATTTTTGTAACCTTTCTTTTCAGTTTGTTAATCAATTATACTTTGGGCTTCATCAGAGGGCTCTAAAGTATAACAGCAGCTGCTATTGTTACAAGGCAAAGAACAAATTGATTGATGGTGGGTAATCAAAGTAATATAGAGACTTGGCATAGGTAATATTTACTTTATATCTGTCACTTAAGACATTTTACTGCCAATCAGTGCCTTTAGAAGGCTGGCTGGAACAATAGAGGTCTTTCTACTTAATTCCTCCTATTGACTAGGGCTTACACTGACAAAGTTCACTTGCTATGTAATCCTCAAGGCATGCACTCACTGCTGCAGCCAAGTTTTTAGATATATATCCCCCTGTGTCAATGAATGGGAAAAAAGGCAGCTCTTTGGAGCCAAAGCATTGAAGGTGGTCCCTGAAACACAGCCCATGACAGTGTAAAATTGCGTTGTCGGCTTTGGAGGTGTCAAAGTCATAGGAGCGCTTACAGGAACCCTCCCTGCAGCTGCTGGAGATGTGAAAGGCCTTTGATGGTTCACTGGTGACCACTGTTTGCAGGTCAAGTCTGGCCAGGAAGATCCTATGCAATAACAAATGTGACGGGTGTTGGTGGGAAGCAGGAGGAGGGGTTCGATTTTCTCCATTTCTCTCATATTTTAGTTAGGTTTTTTTTTCCTTTCCTTTTTCTTTTTTGCTGTTCCTGCTTGCTGCAGAGATTGATGTTTACAAGATGACTCAGAAAAGCCACAGACCAGGAGTGGAGTGGAGGAGCAAGAAAGCTCTGAAAAACACCTAGTACACTTTCTCCAATACTTGGTCACTTGTGAGAGCCAGGAGTGGGTGCCAGCTACAGCAGTGTCACCTCAGGCATTGTCAGGGGATAGAGGAGGGACACAAAGCTGCCTTCACCCTTCCTGGTTAAGGTGAGGAGCATGGTGTGGACAGGGAAGGATGAAAATGTCCATTTCAGCTGGAAGTACCTACAGTGTATTCAGCTTTCAGGCACACACTTTCCTGACCTGAAAGATGAGGAAACCTGAATGAGTGAGTGTTTTGGGATAGTGGGGCTGCAATGCAAGACTCATCCCTGTTTACAGGGCAGCTGAGTGCTATATCAAGGGCTATGGGAATTTTACCAAAAGGCTCTTTTAAACCAGAGTTTTAGGGACATCACCTTCAAGAGCTCTTACAGATAAATGAATTTAGGTTATTCTCCAAAACATCAGAACAAATGCACTTTTGGGGCATTTACAGCCTTAACACAGGCACAGCATTCTGTCACTTCACATAAACAACCATTTTTTGTCCTGTTTTAATTCACAGCCTCACTGGACACCCATCCACAGGGACCCATTTTGCCTGTAGTTTTTGCTGACTCAGTTTCCCAGTGGTCTTGGCACTCTATTCCTGTGTCAACTGAGTTTCTGCGTTAAACATCAGGTGAGAGCTTTTTGGTCACAGGCTCCTTTTCTTGCACAGTAAAATCAGATCTCTGCCTTCCTTAAAACACACGCTAAGCTTCTATAGCCCACTTCTGCAGAGGATTTATCAGCCAGATTGCAATATTTTAGTAACTATTAAATTCAATCAAAGAAGCCACAGAATTTTCATACATTAAACACCAAAAAGCCAGCCTTCTAGAGGTTTCTCTTACTGACAGCTTGCTGTCTCACAAATGGCTTTTGTTTTTCTGCAGGCACCATCTTGACTCACACCAAATATTCTCAAGAGAGTTGAAAGTGAAGCACCAGAGAGGTTTCCTGGGTTTCAAGACTCTCTGCTCCAAAGAGATTATATCCTCCTTTTTTGTTTTAAGGGTGGTGGGGAAGAAGGAAGAAAAGTGCTGGGTCTCTGCCAAAGTAACCATCTAACTTCCAAGACATGTCTGTCAGTAAGCTTGCTCTGGAATTTCCTCTGCATGTACTGGAGGGTTCAATTTTTCCATAAAACCCAGTATTATGTAAGGGGCATTGACAAATGTTTCCAGTTGGACCCTGAGATTGCAAATGCGCTTGTGGAAGACTGACAAGAGATAACAATCCAGGTTCCCAAATCACGGGAGTCACCCTGGAGTCAGAGCACACTTGCAGCTCTTCTACTACTCCATGAATAACAAAGAACTAGAATTAAGGACCTGAGATTTAACCCAGTTTAGATTATAATAGAGATAAATAGGGCTCAGTTAGATTTAAGTGTCATTAGTGTGTAATTGGCAAACACAGTTATCACAGCACTCAGCTCTCACCCAGTGCCTTGGGCTTAGGAGCAGGTTTGCAGAACGAACGTGATAGTTCTGCAATGTCCCCGAATATTGCATATCCCCAGCACGGATTTCAGCATCAGCACATTTTTCAGCTTTCACTAAGGGCTTGGAATGGCAGAGGGTGTTTCAAGGTCAAGGCTGGGAGATATTGGCAGGGCTCTGTGTGGGAAAGCTTGACATTGCGATATGTCTGGCTATAACCATTGCAGTCAGACTGACCTCCCCAGGAACCAGATTCATCTTGTAATTAAGCAGGGGAAAGTAAAAGTAAACTGGCATCTAAGTTTGCAGCTAAGAAAAAGTCCAGCATGTAATCATATATTGATATATATAGACATGCATCTCTTTCACAAAAACCACACATGTATAAGCATCAATATGGTTTGCAAAAATTGAAGTGATATAGGTAGATTAGAAATAGTGGGATATCTGTCCAAGTTCTTTGCTTCCTTTCTTGAATAATTATAATGTTAGCTGAAAGGCTTAAAAAACCTGAGCTGGAGACCATTTCGTTAAAGACGTGGACAGAAACATTCATTACCCCATTATTTTCTTGCAGCTGATGCCTTTAACATAGCTCAAGATGGGTTGCAGCAATGCACAGCAGCACTTAGGTGTATCTTACATGCGTCTCTCATTTGTAAAACGCATTTTTCATTTGCTACCTCCATGGCCCACTTACTCCTGAGTGCTTTGCTGAGATTTCCTCAACTCCCAGCACTTGACTCAGTGGTTTGCAATCCCACCATGCCCTCATGAGCTCTGGTGGCAACCTCCCTTGAGACCTGTTGACACAGTGTGGACAGCATAGCTGGGACACATAGCTGATGGCACACTGCCATCAACGAACTAAGCTGTGGGTTGCAGTGAGGCAAACTACACAGAAAGGAAATAAAAGTGTATTTGGAAAAGAGCAGCCCAGCTGAAGAAGCTGCTTCAAGCTCCTGTTGCTACTCCACAGTCAGCTCCAGGCACTGTTCCCAGGCATCGCTCTGCTGGTTAGAAAAGAAACGTGAGCAAAATGCTGACACAAACAGGGTTTTTATCATCCCTGGGTTAAGGTCACTAAAAAAGGGGTCTTGTGTCTTGCACAGGCAGGGCTGTGAGTCAGGACACCCAGCAATTCCCACTTCTCAAAACGTTGCCCTCCGACCTAGTATGTCATTTATCCCAGCAAAGTTAAAAAAAAGATCCATTCCTTCAATCTCCCCACGTTTCCCCATGTTGAATTCCCTCTGCCCAGCATCAGGGGTACTGTTCATGCAAGCTTAGCCTGAGTTCTGGCTGCCACAAAAGTTATTGACCCTAGGTATATCAAACCACTCTTGGACAAAGCCTCTGGTCTCCTGCTCTGCCTGATACCATCATTTGCAGCTATGCTGTGCTAGCTGGCACCTGCCGGGCTGCCAGACTCACCCACTGAGAAAATGTGCTTTAATCTTCAAATCCATCTGAGTTCCCTGCAACACTCTCCAATATTTCCAGTGTTAGCCCAGGGTTAGCAACACAGCAAGGAAATCATGTAGATAGGGAGCTACTTTGCCACGACGCTATGCTGGAGACCTTTCCATGACACAGCGCAGATTGGGTCTCCAACACTTACTTCCAGCAAGTTCAAGGGAAGGAAAGGGTGAAGTGAGCTGCCTTGCTGATAGGTAAAAGGTAAAAGTTCACAAGTCCACACGCACACATGTCAAATACTTCATGAACTTAGAGGGATACGGTTTCAGATCGCACTGCTGGAATGCGGTCCTGGCTGCAAGGGCTAGAAGCAGAAGGGATGAGGGGGTGACAGAGCTGGGGTTTCACATGAGAGTATTGCACTCAAAGGAGATGGGGGAAAAAAAGGAGGAAAAGGGGACTGCTAGAGTGGGACAATGCTATTTGGTACATTCCCACAGAGGGAGAGGAAGGGGAGCGTACGGAAACAGTTTCAGGCTATGCTCGCTCCAGCTCACGCTCAAGTTGTGGTAGTCTTATTGATCCCACAGGGAGCAGACTTGAGCCTTTTGTGTCTGAATGTACCTAGAAGTCATGCCCAAATACCTTGTCCTTGTTGGTTGCTTAGCCAGCTGATTCCAGTTAAAAATTCAATAGCCATTTCTTTCCTATGAATAAATAATAGTAATTCATATGGTCATAAAAGATTTTTTCTCTTTTTCCCCTAAGAAAGCTCTCCTTGATATTCAGCCACTGGTTGTCAAACAGAGGCTTGTTTCCTTTCCTGTTAATAAGTGCCGTCTCTTTTTTTTCTGTAACCAGACTTTTTGGAGCATTACATCACCGTGCACAAAGTTATGTCAAGACTGGATGGAGATAATTCACATCCTGTCAGGTCTGACATAAGAGAGTGGGCTACCTTCCAGCAGCGTAAAATATGAAAGGGAAAGTAAAATGGGTCTATTCTAGAGTAAATGAGGGCTAGTGAATACCGGACATATGGATTTGGGAGGTAATTGAGGAAGAAGGTTACGTGTTTAACTTCTGCTCCATTTCTGTTCCCCTTTACTTCTACTGAGTATGTTTTAAAAGCTTCATGTCATGACCATTTGCCATCTAAATACCTACAATGAGTTGCAACTCACATTATTATTCATTGGTCATTGAGTATATTTGGATACTGCTTTGCCACTTCATCACAAAATGGGAAAACAAGGTCAAATTGACCTAAAAAATGATCAGAGCAGAAAGCTGTGACCCAGAAAAGGCAAAATAAAAATGTTAGAACAGAAGAAACGTGCAGCGTTTCCTCAAACCTCTGCAGCCATCATGGAACCCCAACTCCCTGAGCCATGCAGGAATATGTTTTGTCACCTTCACTATTTGGAAGCTCTTATTAATTCTTAATTTGAGCCTTCCTTGCTGTAAAACAATAATATTTCTTCTTGTTCTATCAGCCAAATGATATAGAGAAGATATCACTCTATCCACTCTGCAGCAGCTTTTAGGTACTCAGATTTAAAACACTATTAGTATGGAAAATAGTCTGATTACAGTCCCATTATAATCAATGGACACCTTTTACTGATTTAATTCAGGATGAAGACAAAGCTTGAAATTTACTTTTGCTCCGTGGTTACCAGAAAAAGACAACCAGAAACTACAATTTCAGATTCTGCGCCTGTGTTTGCCCATCTGCTCTGAAATTAAAACAAGGAAGAACCTAAAGATCCCACTTCATAAAAGTGACTATAACTTTGCATCAGGACAGTTTTAAATACAAGCTGCGATTAATTGAAATAGAACTCTTTTCTGGAGGCATGTCACTGTTTAGTGAGTGGGATTTGCATTCTCATCTTCCCTGAGATCTTCGCTGTTTTGATGTAAAATCAGTGAAAACTTTAGCATTTGAGCATCTTTACTCTGGATTTACTGTAAGTAAGAGAGAAACAATACTGCACATGAATTTCAAATGTAGCTGGCAACGCAAAATAAATACAGTAAATGGTTTAGCACTTCACATTTGGCCCCAAATTCCTGTTATGTGACAAATTTCAAGCACCTCTGAAACAGGAGAAGCTTCAAAATAAAACATCTTGCAAGCTATTTCTGTTTCATGATTGTACTACAAACTCTTCGGAGTCCTTCACATCCGTTTGGTTTCTGATTTTTAATGAAGCCATCATAAACCCACAGCAAATTTAGCCCAAAAAATTCCAATAAAGCCTTTAGGAAAAAAACCTCCAACATGCTACATCTGAAATGACAACTGTGTTATTACAATCAAATGCAGGCTGACTAATGTTTATTTGGGGTTAGGGAAAAACGGTTTTTAATTCGTGACAGCTGATTTCTCTTTTTCTTTTTTTTTTTCGTAAGATTAAGAACTATTTACCTGTCTGAATCAAATTATGTTGCTTGAATCAGAACAGTTAAGGTTGAGGGAAAGGCAAAATGCAACTGAGAATGGTTATCCTCCCATTTTAATATAAAAACAGTTAAACAAAGAGCCATGTATTTAAGAGTGAAGGCAAGACTATGTCATTATGACTTGTAGAGAAATGCGCAAAATTGAGTAAAGGCGACGGAGACATGTTTTTTGCATGTGCAGCACATAGGGGTTTTTCATTGTGGGACTTTTCACTACCTCGTTTCAGGCACTTTATTGCTCCTCCAATTTCATATTCTGTGTAATTTGACAAAATTACAAGTTCCTCCCTGCCCAAAGACGTCTTTTCTTTGAAACTGTAAATGCCTAATTTCAAACTCCAGCTCCATAATGCACCTTTAAAACAAATTGAACCCATATTTTCATAGCTAAAGGGTTATGTGGAAAAGAAATGAAGTTTTTTTGCAGACAGTTTGTGCTCTTGTACCAAAAAACAAGTAGGCCCCACATTTTAGGATTTTGCTGTTTAGCACCACAGACTCACTCTCTGTTGTATATAAATATGCTCATTAAGCTAATCCTTTTTATTATGATTAAGCTTTCACACCTCCAGTGCTAGGGTACATTCTGACAGGGCAAGCATAATTTTTTCACAACTGATAACAGGAAACATCCATCTCCCTTATTCTGTCTATTCAGTGATGCTCAGGTATGAGCCATCACAAAGTGTTCCTAGAAATGTTACTTGCAGAAAATGCTGCATTCCTCTCTAGGGCAAATATACTGGAAATATTAGCAAAGGGAGGCTGGGGAAATCTTTCCAAGAAATACCTGTGTTTAGGGATGCAGAACCTTCATCTCCTTGCACTGATGATGGCCAATATTTATTTCCAAACCCACTATCATGGGTGGGTAGCAGTCCTGTGCTCCAAACAGGGTTTTGGGGGAGCCACAAGCCAATGTGTCACATGTGACCACAATTATCACTGCTGATGCTGTTACCATTACTAATACTATGCCTATAGTTGAAATACAATTGTAAGGCCTTCTTTCCTTCTAAAAAGGAAGGGAGAAAAGTGGGTTACAGAGATGGTCTTTATCAGGTAAAACACAGTCCCTGCTGGTGCTCACTGCTTGGGAATGTGCTCAGCTCTGCTTTCAGTATTTAGGCTGAATCACTGACCTCTGGATGCAGGCGGGGTGGTCTGCCCAGTGCGGTGCTCACAGACCTTCTCCTGACACTTTCTTCCTTGTTTCAACGCCTCTTTTCTGGGTCTCAATGGATGTGATACAGTGGGAAGCAGAGCCTGGGAGTTCATGGAGGAATTTTCCCCTTGTCCCCAGATGCTTCTTTCAATTAAATGATCTGCAGCCTCTAAAGCTGCTGGTGAATTTACATACCACTAAATTACACTGGCTGTGGGTAATTAAAAAAAGTGAGGTGTGAAGTGTGAATTCGTAACAGCAAAAATGCAAAACAGAAAACTCTACAGCACCTGCCTTGGAAACTATTATTTAAGTCAGGGGTATAAGAACTATGCTGATATTGTTGGGTAATCTGCCAATATCCTACTAGTGGCATTCACCACAGTCCAAAAGCAGATAGAAAATAAGGTGATCCCAACCGGCATCTAAATCCCTTGCGTCAAGTAGAAGCTCATTGTAATTACAAGAGACAGTGAAAAGAAAAATTTTATTTAATTTAGCAAAAGACAAGCATAAGACTGATGTCCCAGGGGAGTAATTTATTTGATTTTAAGCATTTGTAAAGAATCAGAATTAGTAATTAGAGCAATTTTTTATACCATTCTTCCCTCCACCCTAAAACTATAAAAGCTTCAAACCTGTATTTTACGCCCGCAGAAATGAATCTGCAGCAGGTTCATAGGTCAGTCTGCAAGATTTGAGGTGATTTTTTGAACTTTGAACAAGTTACAAATACTTCCTAGAACAGCAAATGTAATAAATATCTCAGCAGAAGAAATGTCTTTGACTTCTTTCCCTGGCTTTCATCCAGGGATGAAAGTGGGGCCAGAGCCGTTACATGACGACGAGGGATTAAAAAAAGTTAGTTTTGAGAACCTCAGCAAAAAGCCTGTTTCAGGCTTCGTGTGAGTTTTTGATGAACATTTATGGCGTCTTGAAACATTTTACTCATCCCTGCTAAATAGGGATTGCTGCGTCTGTTAAGTCAGTCAGCAAGGAGCTGCCTTAAATGTAAAAACCAGAAAAGCCTCTGCTGAAGGTTTGAAACCATTTCTCCATATTTATCATTTTAGGTGAAATTGAAAGCTTGTTTTCCTTCTGTCTGGAAATGTCACCTAGAAGATCTTCTAAATCTTCCCTTCTTAGCGCTTTGAGTTTCCATTTGGTTGGAAATTTGTCTCAAAACTCAGAGGGGTAGACTGGGAGGCAATAGCCAGCTAGCTTGTCTCCCATGACAGATAGCACTTTTAGAGGCAATGGATTTATATCTTATATTTATGAATATATGAGAGAGAATTATGATGAACGGGGAATGGCATATTTTCCTTGACGTATTTTGTCACCCAGAGCTGTTAGAGCTCTAAGTAGTCAAATCTGTTTAGGCCTGCAAAGTGAGTGATGTGCCCTTTTCTCTGAGGTAGAGATATTTGTAGTGGCATGAAGCAAGCTGGGAACATTTCTTGTAAGATCGCCCAAAGGAAATAGCACCATGCACAACTGACTTTTGCATAGAATTCTATATTAAAATAAAAAAAGAGAGAAAAAAAAGAACACACATAGTCTAAAGCTATTTATAAAAAGAGGGGGGGGAAGGGAACACGACATATTTCAACGCTTGCTGAAACGCCTGAAAAGTTTCCCTGTGACACTAAATGATCTAAGTCATGTCTCCAAAGAGTAGCTCATCATTTCTCAGACAACAGCAGGAATTTTGTGGCTGACCTCCTGAGGGAAATGGTCAACTTTCTCCATCTTTCCTCTCTATGCCAATGTTTGGCTTTAATTTATGTTGGTCAGTTGGAAATGGAAAGTTCAGTACCAAAGCTGAACTGGGGGAAAAATTCAGCCTGAGAAAGGGTTTGTTTTGTGGGATATGTTTTCAAAAGCACCATGGTTTTACAAAGACTGTTTCCGTATGCCTTCCAGCCTGTTTATCACCCCAGCGTTGCACAGTCATGAGTGCACTACCCAGATGGAGAAATGAAAGGCTTCAGTAATTGAGGTCAGTTGTTGTTACTGCTAACTGTTTGCAAAGGGTTTTTTACAAGCTGTCAGGCCACCTCCATCTGGTAAGAAGCTCCACATCTCTTCCAACCACTACAGTGTGTTTTCTTTCAAAATATGGTACAGGAAACATACTGAATCAAGAAAGATATAAGCAATTTTCAGCGCAAGCTGAGTGCCTTGACTCTGTGACGTGTGTTGGTATCTCAGTCGTAACTCACTTGTAGGTTTGTCTGTTTAAAATATACCCCAAAGTAACACATGCCGGGTGCATACCTCGGAAATTAAACCAAAGAAAAGAAGGTGCAGGAAGAAGAAAGCACCCAAAAATTGCATGGTAGAAATTTATACTCCAGGTTATGAGAAGAAGAAGCGGAAAAAGGCTGCATATTTGGCTTGCTGACCCTGCTTTTGTGGGGCGTGTGTGGAATAACTCCTGCTGCACATCTCCTGGCTGCACTGAAGGTAGATCTGAGGGACAGCAGGGATCTACTTCAGAGCTGCATTCATGAGGCCTTCAGGAAAGTGCTGAGGATTTCATATTCCAGGAAGACACATCTACTTATATGTTTACAGGGCTGATATTTAATAGCAGAGCAGATGAGCATTATTTTCAGACGGGCTGAATATGCTCAGCATCACAGGCACCTAGAAGAAAGCCTTCCTCTGTGACCTCTTTAAAAGCTGCTTTTAAAATATATCAATGAAAGTCTTCAGAAAGCAACCAGCAGCTGATCAAGCAAGCAATTTAAAGTGCAAACCAAAATGTTAAGACTGACGGTTAAGGGTTTTGTGTCACTGAGAGGAGCATCACAATGACACTATTTGCCAGATACATAGCATGAGGTACAGATTTGCCAAACACAGTTTGGAGAAAGAACTGCTTTGGCACAGCTTGGGACAGGTATCCATCTTCTGTATACTCATTACTTTTGCAATTCCTTTTCTATTTGTTTTTGTAGTAAGGAGCCTTAATCAACAGCCCATGGGAAGCTTTTATGATCTCCAACAGGTTTTTTGGCAAAACACTGAAAGAAGCATCTTACAAACTGGGAACACAACAAATGCACTCTAGATTTGATTCCAGATCACATGGAAATGCTATTTAAATTCAGTTTAAAATAAAACCCAACATAAGATAATCTCTAGAATAGTATTGTTTTACCCACTTATGAGACACCGTACTGTCATTAAAAGCTTCATTTCAGCAGATCACACGCCTTCCCACCTTCAGCTCCTAATGAGTAATTCCCAATTGTGTAAACATGAATAGCAAGGAGGCTGGGTTCTCTGTTTGTCTTCTGCTGGTTTGTTTATTCCTCTTCCTCTGAAACCCAGACAGATCATGCTGTCTCATGCTTTTCTACAGCCAGGACATTGGAAAGAGGTTACTTAGTAGTTCAGTTCCTGCCAGCAGCTCTCAACAATGTGGGACACATGCTCACTTTCTGGGCTCCTACCCAAGATTGCCACTACATGACACCTCACTGTACTTCTCGCTGATGTGGAAACACCTGACTCTCCCTGCAATGCACACCTGGATGAGGCACCACTGCTGGGGGATCAACCCCAGCAAGAGAAAATCAAAGATGCTGAAAAGGTCTCAGAGCATTATCCAAACATGTAACCCTACCCTCATGCCAATCCAAAACCAGTGGGCTCCAGCAGGCATAAGGGTTTCAACTCTTCTCCCATATAACCAATCATCTTCACAAGCTTTCAGTATATTAAACTAAAGCCATGCACCTTTTACCTTGCAGGTTTGCTTACTGCAGTAGGCTTTTCCTAGGAATAAGTCGTTGCTTAATGGAGGGAAAAAGATGCTCATGTTTCTCCGCAAGACCAAGGAGGGGACAAGCCTTCACACCCTGCAGTGGCTTCTCCATCTCCCTCAAACTCTGGACCTTGGCTGAAGCAGAGGAGACTTACAGTCCTGCAAACCACAGGGTGCAGTTAGGGGTGGAAGACAACTCTCAGGTTTTTGGGGCCAGATCTTTTCCTCTGGAACAACATATTATGCTCCCAGACTGCTAAGAATGGCAAAGTTTTCCTGGCCTTAGGTATGTTGAGAGTGGGCAGAGGTTGTTCATGTAACACAGGGCATCTGTGCATCGTCTTTAACAGCCTTTGCAGTAGCAAATTGGGTTCTGTATATGAAATATAGTATTTTCACACATCTAGTGAATGCCACAATAAAAAAGGGAACTGGTGCAGTTTACGACTGGGCCTCATGCTGAGTCAAATTAAACCTACTGTTTCCAATCAGGTTTAATGTGAGGATAAAGTGAATGCTCCCTGAGATTTGGAGGAGGATAATTTGTCAGTAATAATAAGTGTAGACAAACAGGATGTTCCACAGTGCAGGGGCCTGATTAAAACCAAATGTGTTTCCAGGGATCATCTCGAAACTCCTGGCAGCCAATACACTCAATATTGCTTGCAATTTGCAGCATTTCTTTTGTAAAGGCTTGCAGCATTCGCAATTCTTCCTAAATCCCATGGAAAAAAGGAACAGGAACCAGGCTATTGGGTCACCCAAGACCCATCTCTGTGCATTGCTGATGGTTTGGGTTTATAGGGTTTTTTTCAGAACAGGCTTTAGCTTTATAAATTGCCGAAGCAAGGACATCGTAACAGCAAAGGGGAAAAGTCTTGGATTTTCAGCCTTGCCCTACTCTATTTCCTGACATGAGCTTGTCTAGCTGGACCTAACATTGGCAAAAACACATTTCCTGATCAAAACGGGGTTTTCTACCAAAGGTGATCTTTTTCTTGATGAACTTTACCATAGAAACAAAATTGGCAGTCATCAAACCATGGTCCAAAAAGTCACTTCAGTTTTTGGGGAGTTTATTAAGAAGAAACAACGAAAGTTTCAAACTATCCCAGGATTTGGGTTTTAAATTAGATTCAAGATCATTCTAGTAACCTCTTTCCTTAAGGGATTGAGACGATGAATTTCCTAAGAAGGATTTTCTCACTTCTTGGCCAGATGGGAGATTCAGTAACTCAATGCTTGTTAGTTAAGTTATAGTCCCTCAGAAATCGGTGGTTACCTGTTGCTGGAGAACTGCTTTTGTTCATTACAGACAAACCAGCCTGAGGTCAATGTGCAGAGCAGTTAACATACTACCAAACCACTAATTAACCTAACACAGAAGCAGAAGCCCGTTCCCAAAATGTGTCTCTAATTCACAACCACTCCGTGTTTACAGCGGTACAATGGATTGTGTGTAAAGCAAGGGCTGTGGCAAGGACATGCTGCAGGGACAGGGTCCCATTGGGGAGCAATTTCTGAAAGTCTGCAGAAGTCTGGATTAGGGACAGGGAAAATCACTGATGGAAATGCAAAACTGGACACTATCTCCCGCCAACATTTGCCCTAATGCCCAGGAGGGCATTTGCCTCCTAAAATGCCAGCCCTTTCGGCTGTAGGTCTCCCATCTTTTTCTGATTTATCTCTTTGCCTTCAGGATGGTTCTGGCTTATTGGAAAGCTGCTGTCTGGACTTTCTTTCTCCATGTGCCCTAGAAGCACTTGGTTTTTTCAACAGATCATGGGAAACACTGAAATGCTCAAAGATCTAAATTCTTTTGAAGGTCTCTACGTGTGATTACTTGTTTGGTGAGACATAAGACCGGTCATAAGCACTGCCTTATGTCCAGTAACACATCCCTAGAAATCTGAATTATTTCCTTGCATCTCATTCCTTAAGGAGTTGTTCTTTGGAGGGTCTGATGAGCTCCTTTCTATGCCCCTAAGACCATAGTCTACTATGCTTGTTTCAGCAGCCCACCACCACAAGTTTCTTACATATATATACTGTGAAACCCATTCTAAACTCTAAAAAAGGACAGAACACCATAATTTCAGTCCCAAAGGCTGTTATGGATGAGCTCCTATCAAAAATGGAGCATGTATAATAAAATGTGGGAGTTTTAAAGTCCTAAAACAGCCTTCTGATGTGGTTTTGGGGCACCTCCCTGGTGAAGGGGCCTTACAGGAAAAAGGCTAGACAGGCACTGAAAGGCTTATTTCAGTCTCAAAGTGGACAGAAAACTCCTACCTTCCTTTCAGCCTGGAAAAACATGCAGGTATATTCACAGCATTCTTCCCCAGAACACACTTCTTAGGTCTTTACATGCATAGTGTCTGTTTTGAGAGACCCGGAAGATATCAAACTTTGAAAATGAGATGTTTTGGGGTACCTTGAAATTTGCATGTCTCCAGCATAGAAAAATGTATTTTCAGAAAGAAAAACTGTGAATGGAGATGGAAAATAGCACCAATAAAGAAAAGAAGACCTATCCTAGGTCTTTCCCTTGAGGGGAAAAAGAAAAGACTCACAAATACGGATGCCAATCTGACAGAGGCACTCATGCCTCTCCTCTTCTTGATGAGAAGTGACAACTGCAGAGACATACATTCAGAAGGCAGCAACTTCTCTGAAAACCACATGATGCATCTTAACCAAGCTGACCCAGACAAATAATTGGTTTGATTTAATTTAGTGCCACATCTTGTTCCCAGGGAAGGGTAATTGGATCCATGGCAAAGAGCTGGGAAGGGGGCTTGACATGAAACAAAGGAGGCAGCTCTGCTGCATGGGATTCTTGTTTTCTCCAGTGGAAATTTTTTAAGGAACAAAACCCCTTCTCTGCACAGCAGGGTAATTTCAGTGACCTGATTTCCTCCAACTGTTCCTCTCCTCTGATAGTCATAGAATAGTTAGGGTTGGAGAGGACGTTATGATCATCTAGTTTAAATCCCCTGCCATGGACCGGGATGCCTCACACTAGACCATATCACCCAAGGCCCTGTCAAACCTGGCCTTGAACACTGCCAGTGATGGAACATTTACCACATCTTTGGTAACCTGCTCCAGGGCCTCACCACCCTCACAGTAAAGAACTTCTTCCTTATATCTAACCTGAAGTCCGCCTATTTTTATTTGAACCCATTACCCCTTGCCCTATCTCTACAGCCCTGATAAAGAGTCCCTTCCATGGAGAAGCATGTTAGTTTCCTTTTCCCACAATTAAATAAATAAAGCATAAAATTAATAATCATGTTTAATGTCAAAGGCCTGTAGGAGAGCTGCTTTGGGCTGTAGACCTTTGCAAACACAAGGTGGTGTGGTTACAATATGATTTTTTCTGCTGCTACAGTCACGTAACTTCCAGGCTTGGTGCATCTAACTATTCTGAGAACATCCCTCAAGTTATAGCTGCCAGGAGAATTGAGGAGCTGGGAATCAGGGCAAGCTGCCTCTGCATTGCCTCCTTCCTTTGCTAGCTCAGCAAGTCAGAGATGGCCAGGGGACAGCTGGGTTATCAGCTCTCGGCTATCGCTGCAGATAATCTATCCTGCACTGGTTCTTAGGGGGACATCTCCAGTACAGATGCAATAGAAACGAAATCTGGTACCTCATGTGGGCTGGGGTGTGGCTTTAAGTCCATATGCTCATGGAGGGAAGGGGTGGTTGAAGCGCTCTCTGGGTGATACCATGGACAGAGTGGCACCTGCCACACATGCCCGCACACACGTAGTGTCCTGTTTGCTAAGCACATATTTGATATTAAAAGTCAAAAAAAGAGAAAAAAAAAAATCCAAAACAATCCCAGCCCAACACATGGGCACAAGCTGATCCTGGTGCAAGCAAAGCAAGGCAGAGCAGGAAAACCATTATCAACATCTCAACCTGGTTTGAATCTTCTTGGGTTTTTCTGACCTGGAGCAATCCGACAATGAGTTTTGCTTGACCTGTCACCAGTCTGGGCTGGCTGCAGAGCTGGTATACCTGGTTATACCCAAGAGATGAGGAATTTACAGCGTTTTTTCTGGTTGAGAAGTGAAAGCTCTTGATTATTAGTTATCACTATTTTCCTCTCTCCTTCTCCTCACTGTAGACTATGAAGTGCTCAGCTCTGGACTGTTTTTCCCTATATTTGTCATACGATTTGCACGATTTAAACGGAAGTAAAACCCAAGGCAGTTCTAGATAAAAAAGCAGTTGTTTGAAATTTTAACACATAATATAAACATTTCCCTTAAAGCTGGATTTCCTTTTTAGAACCAAGTGCTGTCACTATCATTGTTTTAAATATAGATAAAATTTTTATAGTCATAGCATCATAAAATCATAGAATAGTTAGGGTTGGAAAGGACCTTAAGATCATCCAGTTCCGACCACCCTGCCAGGGGCAGGGACACCTCCCACTAAACCATGACACCCAAGGCTATGTCCAACCCAGCCTTGAACACTGCCAGCAATGGAGCATTCACAGCTTCCCTGCACAGCCCATTCCAGTGCCTCACCACCCTTACAGTAAAGGATTTCTTCCTCATATCCAACCTAAACTTCCCCTGTTCAAGTCTGAACTCCTTACCCCTTGTCCTCTCACTACAGTCCCTCATGAAGAGTCCCTCCCCAGCATCCCTATAGGCCCCCTTCAGATACTGGAAGGCTGCTCTGAGGTCTCCACACAGCCTTCTCTTCTCCAGGCTGAACAGCCCCAACTTTCTCAGCCTATCTTCTTATGGGAGGTGCTCCAGTCCCCTGATCATCCTCATGGCCCTCCTCCGGACTTGTTCCAACAGTTCCATGTCCTTTTTGTGTTGAGGACACCAGAACTGCACACAGTACTCCAAGTGAGGTCTCACGAGAGCAGAGTAGAGGGGCAGGATCACCTCCCTCGACCTGCTGGTCACACTCCTTTTGATGCAGCCCAGGATACAGTTGGCTTTCTGGGCTGCAAGCGCACACTGCCGACTCATGTTTATTTTCTCATCGACCAACACCCCGAAGTCCTTCTCCACAAGGCTACTCTGAATCTCTTCTCTGTCCAACCTGGAGCTGTGCCTGGGGTTGCTCCAACCCAGGAGTAGGACCTTGCACTTGTCATGGTTAAACTTCATATGGTTAGCATCAGCCCACCTCACAAGTATGTCAAGGCCCCTCTGGATGGCATTCCCTCCCTCCAACGTACCAACCGAACCACACAGTTTGGTGTCATCGGCAAGCTTGCTGAGGGCGCACTCAATCCCACTGTCCATGTCACCGACAAAGATGTTGAACACGGCTGGTCCCAACACCGATCCCTGAGGGACACCACTCATTACTGGTCTCCAGCTGGACATTGAGCCATTGAGCACAACTCTTTGCTTGCAGCCGTTCAGCCAGTTCTTTATCCACCAGGTGATCCGCCTATCAAATTGATGTCTCTCCAACTTAGAGACAAGGATGTCATGTGGGACAGTGTCAAACGCTTTTCACAAATCCAAGTAGATGATTTCAACTGCTCTACCCCTGTCCATCAGTTCCGTAGCCCCATCATAGAAGGCCACCAGATTAGTCTGGCAGGATTTCCCCTTAGTGAAGCCATGCTGGCTGTTACCGACCACCTTGTTGTTTTTCATGTGCCTCAGCATGCCTTCCAGGAGAATCCGCTCCAAGATTTTGCCAGGCACAGAGGTGAGGCTGACTGGTCTGTAGTTCCCCGAGTCATCCATTTTCCCCTTCTTGAAAATGGGGGTTATATTTCCCTTTTTCCAGTCGTCGGGATCTTCACCTGCCATGATTTTTCAAATATGATGGACAGTTGCTTAGCACCTTCATTTGCCAGCTCCTTCAGGACCCATGGATGGATTTCATCAGGTCCCATGGACTTGTATACGTTCAGGTTCCTAAGATGGTCTCTAACCAGATCCTCTCCTACAGTGGGCCCAGGGTCTTCATTCTCACAGTCCCTGCATCTGCCTTCCAAGACTTAGGAGGTATGGTCAGAGCATTTTCCGGTGAAGACTGAGGCAAAGAAGTTGTTAAGAACCTCAGCCTTCTCCAAATCCAGGGTAGCCAGTTCTCCTGATAGCTTCTGGAGAGGGCCCACGTTGTCCCTAATCTGCCTTTTATTTGCAGTGTACCTATAAGATCCCTTCCTGTTATCCTTAACATCCCTAGACAAGTTTAATTCTAACTGGGCCTTAGCTTTCCTAACCTGGTCCTTAGCTTCCCGGAAAACATCCTTGAATTCTTCCCAGGCCGCCTGTCCTTGCTTCCACTTTTTATAAGCCTCTTTTTTCCTTCGAATTTTCCTCAGCATCTCCTTATCCATCCAAGGAGGTCTCCTGGCCCTCCTACAGCACTTCCTTCTAGTAGGGATGTATCACTCCTGAGCTTGCAGCAGGTGATCCTTGAATGTCATAGCATCATAGAATCATAGAATAGTTAGGGTTGGAAAGGACCTTAAGATCACCTAGTTCCAACCCCCCTGCCAGGGGCAGGGACACCTCCCACTAAACCGTGCCACCCTAGGCTATGTCTAATCCAGCCTTGAACACTGCCAGCAATGGAGCATTCACAGCTTCCCTGCACAACCCATTCCAGTGCCTCACCACCCTTACAGTAAAGGATTTCTTCCTCATATCCAACCTAAACTTCCCCTGTTTCAGTTTGAACTCATTACCCCTTGTCCTCTCACTACAGTTCCTCATGAAGAGTCCCTCCCCAGCATCCCTATAGGCCTTCTTCAGATACTTGGAAGGCTGCTCTGAGGTCTCCACACAGCCTTCTCTTCTCCAGGCTGAACAGCCCCAACTTTCTCAGCCTATCTTCTTATGGGAGGTGCTCCAGCCCCTGACCATCCTCGTGGCCTCCTCCGGACTTGTTCCAACAGTTCCATGTCCTTTTTATGTTGAGGACAGCAGAACTGCACACAATACTTCAAGTGAGGTCTCACAAGAGCAGAGTAGAGGGGCAGGATCACCTCCCTCAACCTGCTGGTCACGCTCCTTTTGATGCAGCCCAGCAGTCTTGGGCCCCCCTGCCCTCTAGGGCTATATCCCACAGAATCTTCCTGAGCAGGTTCCTGAAGAGGCCAAAGTCTGCTCTCTTGAAGTCCAGGGCAACGAGCTTGCTGCACGCTCTTCTCACTGTCCTGAGGATCTCAGATTCGACCATCTCATGATCGCTGCAATCATAAATTTATATACTTCTTTTGTAACTGTGTCTGGCTTAAAAATCAGTGTAATGATGGTAAAGAGCAAATTGGAAGTGTTTTTTGTCTTTTTTTTTTTTCATTCATCATTTAAATTTCATGTGCCTGAATAAGAGAACTGGTTTTGTTCACAAGACTAATTTATCATATATTTCCCCATGAGTGCTCAGCCTGGGAATTATTTTAGGAAGATTACTTTTAATAAGATCCATACAGTTATAAAATGCAATCAAAATATATTGACACTTTTTTAAGTCCTTTGCTTTAGGCTGGAATTATCTGCCCTTTCATGCCTGGAACATTAGAAAGATGTTGAGCTTTCTTCCCACGAGGGAAAAAGTTGCTTGCATTGGAGGACTTTTTTCTTGCTCTGTGTTTTTTAGATCCCTTTTAAAAAGGGGTCAGGTCAGAGCCTATTGAGTGTGTAAAATATCAGACCAATGAGGAGACCCTCCAACACAACAGGGAAGGTGGTGCGAAGCTTTTCTGCAGTATGCTCAGTGAAGATGGAAGCTGCATTAAAATACTTTTCCTCACTTTCCAAGAGAAAATGCACACAGAGTCCACTAGAGGGTACAGCCGGGAGATGTGCAGCCAATGCACAGTGGCTGCATCCAGGCGGGATGCGCTGGGCTTGGCAGGTGGAGTAAAGGGAGCCTTCGCCGCTCCTGGCTGGATGCCGCTTGAACCCCATCTCCAGGTCAGAAACCACTTGCAGCTGGAGAAAAGGAAGAGACCGGTTTGGAAGTTTATCCAAATGGAAACCACATCATTATACAGGGCTCAATTGCTCTTTGATTCATATTGATTAGATACTCCTGGAAGAAAGGTGTTTATAGGAACCCTAGCATCTGCTCCCTCTGGCTGTGCTCATTTCTCCTTCCTGCTCATTCCTTCAGCTGCTTAGAAAGCTCTCTAGTCTTTTAAACCTTCAGCTGTGGAGACCCAGCTTTGTTTTAGTTTTGAGTACTTTTGTTGCAAACCAGTGGGGAAAAAAAAAAAAAGAAGAAAAACAGGCATAAAATCACCTGGAGCCTTTGGAATTACTGCTGACTTGAGTTGCACTCAACAAGTCAGCAATTACAGCCTGAAATATTGAGTGGCAGGTCTTACCTTGACACTTTTTTTTTGGTGAAAACACAGAAATATATGAAATAAACCTTTCTGTGGCAGGCTGAGGGCTAGCACCTTTTAATGTGATTACAAGGCAGGGGGTACTCAGGGTCATTGTGCATCCCAAATGAGTGACAGCAATAAACTACTTACTGGCCCATTCACTTCTTTTTTAGCACATTTGCCAAAACCAAATGCAGAGAGGAACAGAACAGTGAGGGAGGGGTTTTATGGCATCATAGAAGGGAGCTGTCAGAGGCCCCCAGGAATAACATTTTGGGCAAGAAAATCCTATTGTAGTTCAGTCCTTCAGTCAATCATCCAGTTGACTGCAATGAGAGTGCTAGGTAAACATGGTGAGATCACCAGTGGGACCCCCTGGAAGGCACAGCATCAACAACCTGCAAATGTAAGCATGCAGTGACAAGACCCGCATGGCTGTGGCCACCTCCTTGGGGCATCTGACTTCCCATAGCTCTCAGAGGACACTTTTGAAGGTTTGGCCTAAAAAAGCTTCTCTTGCAGAGAACTTGGTGCCTTCAAATCTCGCAGCTAAGACTGACAGCGCCCTGATGCTGCAATTCTGGCTTACATTGCTTTGCTGATGAAGCTAACATGATTCTTGCACCCAAATGACCATTGCTGAAGAGAAGCAGATTACAAACACAGGACAGTATTTGGCCAAAACCAGCTACAATAGAATATTGTTATTTTATCAGGAGATTTCATATCTTCTCACTTAACTCAGTGGCAAAATTTCCCTCTATTTCTGGGGCTCTGGATTTTAGTTTCATCCATGGGGATAGGAAGATAGATGAAATCCACAGCTTTATCCTCAAAGCTACTGAGAAAAACCTTCTTTCTTGTAATCTGGCTCCATTATACTGGGATTAAGTTAAAGCATGTAAGATTTCTACTCATGTCTAAGCCCTGAATTTTGTGTGTGCAGTATCATGGAAAGTTATGACTTGGCTTTCACATGTAAAATTAGCTCTGCTGTTCTTATGCATTCTGCTGCCAGCAAAATTGTTGTATTTTATGATTTTATAGGTGGATCAGAAAGGGTACACTTCTAAAAATAGATAGTTTTAGTTGAGAGGAAGGGTTCAGGTTGCAGCTTTCCCCTGTTTGAAAATGCTGCTTGGAAGACTGATTATTTTGCTTCCCTCTGGACCAAAGCATACCAATGCTCCCATTTTTCTACAGACACCCCCCCCCCCCCCCCCCCCCCCCGAATTCTGGGCCTGGGAGATTTGGTTATGTGAAGTTAAAAAAAAAAAAGGAAGAAAGAAACAGAGAACTGTTTAGAAAGGATCAATAGGGAATGATCATTACCACTCTCCTCAGCAATCCTTTGAAACCGGTGCTAAAATGTCCATCCACTTCAGTAAGAACCAGGCAAAGACTCTTATCTGAAAGTCAGAGTAGCTTTGATATAAACACACCAGGCTGGAATGCAAATAACCTGTGTTGGGATCCTTTACCACTGAAAATGCACCTTAGATAACCTTTTTTTATTATTATTATTCTAGTGCCTCAGTTTCCTCATCTATCAAAAATAAACAAAAAAAATTTAACAAAATAAAAAAATACTACTCTTTGTATTAAAGCTTGAAATTTACAGGAGTTACAAGAGAACTAGGAAAAAGAACAGATTTTTCTAGTTGCCTCCTAGGCTAGTTTGTGCTGCTGTTGTAACGTTAATAAAAGTCTGGTACTCGAGGTCTCTAGTACCCTGCAGTCCATCCTGCATCAGAGCATTTTTAAGTAGATAAAACTCTGCTAAGTAGAAAGACTGAGGATAAAGGATCAGCACCTAAATCTGGTTAATTCTCCTTAATCCCCGCAGTACTCCATGAATCAGCCTAACACCCTGGATCAGAGAAGCAGTGTACACTGGTGCCAGTGTGGAGAGATTCTCCCCAGATGCTCCTTGCTGTGCCCATCTCCAGGGCCCTATCTGAGGGGTATCCAGATCCAAGGGAGATGTGCTGCTTGCTTTGTTTTTAGCTCAGCTGGACCACAGGGACCAGTGTGCTTCAGGGATTGGTTCCTATATTCCTTTCTTGGTTTTCTGTTTCTGGAATATATATAAAGCTTGTTTTTACCAAGAGCCTGTGCATATGGTGAAATGATGAACTTTACCAAGAAGGAATGACAGAAGAGACACCTTTCTGAAGACTCGATTAAAACTGCTGTCATTCCACCCAGATTATCTGTTTTGCGGGCAAACAACAGCTTTTAAGGATTTAAATCCATGGCACTACAACCCACCAAACAAAAACAAGAAAAGGCTTTCTCCTAGCAAATAAAGTCAGACTGGATTAAAACCTCCTGTCCCAAAGGGACTAGATAAATATTTTCCTACAGGAGCCAACACCCCCAGCCTCCCTACATGGTAAAGAGGCAAGTGTGGGTGTAATGGCTATATAGATAAGCTCTTATCTGAGGGATGCAACACTTAGCTTTATAGTCTGCACACTTATTTACCAATTGCTAATTGCTGCTGGGTTTATGGCACTTGTGCCTCAATTACAGTGAGAACAGCCCCGGCTGTCTGTGGCAGGTGCCCGTGAGCACAGCCATGTTCCGGACAGCACCAAACCAAGCCCTTTTTTTGGTGGAAACAAGCGCTTTAGAGCGGAATCTGACAGAAAAAGGCGGGGTTTCTTCTAGCGCCAGACTCTGCTTTAAGCCAGCAACGTGCGCCCGGGGCATTAAGAGCCTGAGGCGGCTGCAGCGGAATTCCAGCTGCGTTCGGGGGAACTTGGAACTTGTTTACAGTTTGGGAGTCATAGCGATTACAGAGGTGGCTTTTTACTATTGTTTACTTCTTATTCATTATTAATTCGGTTTTTCGTTAGCAGTTCTCTTTACGGAAAAGAAGAGCCGGGAGGAAGCATCTGGCTCCCTTCTCCCTGACGCTGCAGCAGGAGGGATGCTGCCCATCAAGGGGAGGGAAGTGGAGCTGGTACCTCCACCCAGGTGATGCTTATAGCGCCGTAAATTCCCAATGTCCCAGGGAACAACGGCCACACTGTAAATACATCCTTCCCCATCATGTAAGACGTTAAGATCGTTAGTTTGGGCTGGAAACAAAATATGTTGCATGCAAATCCCTCTGCTAGTGGAGCAGAAAATGCACACTGCTGCTATAATGGTTCTCATTATATTTGCCCTTTGTTCATAAAAATGGCTGAGTTATTGCATAATGCCGGAATCAAGGCAGAGGGGAAATATATCATAAAGATAGAAACGAAGACAGCTTGTCAGTTATAACTGTAAAGGGATGCTCTATTTCTTCTATAAAGCGATTCTGCTATAAAACTAATAGACTCTGTGACAAATAAATAAATAAAATGGAAAATCCTATTCTGACAAATATATGGTTCACCTCCTCCACATTTAATCCAACCTTGAAATAGCTCCAGAAACTCGTGAGAGGGTTGTTTAGGGGGTTGTGTTTGCGGGTTTTTTTATTTATTTTCCTTTTTTTGATTCTTCTATTTTCCCCCGAATTTTGTGTGTGTGCATTTTATTAGGTTAATAAAACTCGATTTTCAAGGTTTTGGACGCCTCGGGGGTACAATGAGCTCGGATGTCAAATGCATCAAATAGCAAATGAAGGGATTTCAAAGGTCTCCAAAGTGTCCATAGCAGCAGTTTGTAGAATCTCATAAAGGTAAAGCCCATTCTGGCTACAGTGTGCTCTGTCTAGAGGTTTTCCGGGTACTCCAAATTCCATCTGCTGTTTTATTCCGATTTTAAATCGTTTTTAAATGCCCCCGTCTCTCTGCCATAGGGGATGTGGCGAAATCAAGTCAAACCATTGAGCGAGATCATGCCCATGTTACACAGAAAGGGCAAACTGAGGGGAAAAACCCCAAACATGTCTTGCACGGAAGGGATTTATCAAAAGGGACTGAGGGAGTAAAACGATATGGAGGAAAATCCTTACTCAGGGAAATATTTTGCAATTTAAAGGTCTTTTATTTTTTTTTTTCAAGTGGGGAAGCAGAACTGTTTTTTGTTATTCCTCCCCCCATTTTCCTTTTTTTTTATTTGCTTTTTTATTTCTTTTTTCTTTATTTTTTCTTCTTTCTTTTTTTAAATTATTTTTTTGCTTTATTTTTAATTTTTTCCTTTATTTCTTTTTTCTTTCTGATTTTTTTAATCTTCTTTCTTTCTTTTACTTTTAAAATATTTCTTTTTCTTTTTTCCTTTTCTTTTTTTCCCCCTCCCACCCCCCCCATCTGCACCCCCCACCTCCCACCCCACTCCTCCCCCCCCGTCCCCCGCTTGTTCTTATTTCAACTTCTTTTCTGCCAACAAACCACTCTTTCTGGGGACTGGGCTCGGTTGCAGGCGGGTGGCGGGGAGGGCGGGGAGGGAAGCTGCGGGGTGGCTGTAGTACTCAGCTCCCCGCGCCGTGCTCTTCTTCCAGTACTTCCTTCCCTGATTTCCCCTTCATTCTGTACCCTGTGTCGCCGTCGTCGCTCCCCCTTTCCCCCCCCCCCCCCCCCCCCCTTTTTGCCTCCAACCCGGTGCTATTTTGGCAAAAGCTTATAAAAGAGCAGCCCCCCGTGCTGGCAGCTCTCTCTGCCACTTGCCACGGGCTCTTCTGCGCTGCCAAACGAAAGCCATCACTCATTAAAAAATACTTTAAAAATATAAAATTAGAAGAAAAAGCCTCCTTCTGCACGGTTTTTGCAGCCGGTGGTGCTGCAGACAATACCCAGAGCCCCGGCCCGCCACGGGCACGGGAGGGATGGGGATGAAGAGGATGGAGATGGAGGACGGAGAGGGGCCGGGTCGGGAAGAGCCGAGCTCGGGGTGGGGCGGTGGTGTCAGGACTCGGGGCTGTTGTCACCCTCCAAACAAAAGGTCTATTATGGAGCCCATAGATCAGCGGCCGTAAAAGCTTTCGCAAGGCACGGGTCCGTCCCCTCCCCTAGGTTAGAACAGCAGCGTTAATCTGCTATTCCGTGTTTACAGAGCCAGCTCATCCGTGGGGCTGGTGGAAGGCAGCCAGCTCGCAAGAGAACGCTCTTTATTAAAAAATACGGAGTTGTGTTGCTTTTAGCAGTGATCCCGCATTTCGGGGGGGGGGGGGGGGGGGGGCAGAGGGGAGCAACCCCCCTTGCCCAGGGGCGCCCCAGTCCCAGTCCCGCATTCCCCGGGGGGCAACAGGAGAAGGGCAAAGAGGGGGTCTCCAGCCGCTTTCAGCAGCGTCTGGATGAGTCCACCCTAGGAGAAGATCCCTTGCGGGGCTTTGGTGGGTTACTTTCGCCCAAGGAAAGTAACTTCCCTCCCCGGGATGCTGGGGCGCTCCCGTAGCTTGTTTACTCATGTATTTGCTGGGTTTGCGTAAGGAGGCGGGAGCCCTTCGGTCTGGGTCAGCAGGCAGAGACCGGCATTTCGAAACGGGAAGGGGAAGGAACGGGTGAACTGGGGAGGAACGGGTGAAATAGCGAAAACTTCAGGAGAGCAGGGGCGATAGCTGTGAAAAGCAAACCAAAATCAAACCCAAACGTCCCCTTCCTACGCTCATCCTTGTGCGAAATGCACTTAGAAGAAACACCAGCACGGAGCTCGCTCCTTTCTCCATTCTGCTTGTAGCAGCCAGTGAGAAGGGAAGATAACTCCGCGGATAATTGCGCGGGTGTGCCTGTCAGCTCGTTTTGGGGACAGATGGGCTGATATCGGGATTTCTGCGGGCAGTCAGCCCTGGGGGGGGGGGGGGTACACTGTCCGGTAAGCCCCGTCCCTGCCCTGTGCTTTGCCGTACACAAGCTGTCCGGCAGGAGATACTGGGGGTCCGCGGCCGCGTAACTGGCTCCGGACGATGAGTTTCTGTGGGGTAAAAACACGGGAATGAGAGGGTTTTGCGGATGCTAGCGCTGCTTGAGCCGAGCGGGGATGCGCGCCACCCGCCGGCCCCGCTCCCCTCCCTGCCAAAGCGCACGACCCGTTCGAAGTTGCTGCATTTCCTCGATTGATTGTTTAGTCAGAGATTTTGCCAACTTCCTGACGGTTCGTTTTCCGATTCTGCAAAAAAAGAGAACCGCATTTCCTTTTTGACTTAAGAGGCAGAGGGAGAGAGAGAAGCGGAGGCTGGGGGCTGGTGGACTCATCGACCTGTATGTACTGGACCTTTTCTCTTTCCTCTCCCCGTCCCCAAACCCTCCTCCTCTTCCTCCACTCCGAGCCCGTGATTTGCACCATCCCCTTCCTTGCTCCCAGCTTTCTGCCTAGCAAAAAGCAGCCGGCTCCTGGGACCGAGCTTGGGCAGGGTGAAGCAGCAGCGCTGCTCCGCAGAGTGGGTCTCTCCCGGCCTGGAGCCTTCCCATTTGCGTCCTTTGCCTTAAATTGCCTTTTTTAAAGAAAAAAAAAAAAAAAACCACGCCAAAAAGCTCCCAAAACCAACAATTTTTTTTTTCCTTTTCCTGTCTTTTATTTCCCATTCCGTGTCGTACCCTTGCAGTTCTTGCTGCTATGACAAGAGATCCAAGGGCAGAAAGAAAAGCAAACACGGAAGTCTGTTCCACTCGCTTTCATTTGCCTTGGGTTTTCTGTTGTTGGGCTCGTTTGAGTTAATTTTGCTATTATTTCGATTTTTTTCTCTCTTTCTTTTCTTTTTTTGAGAGCAGCAAAGTTAGCCTTTGCATCTTTATTTGGATTTTTTTCAGCTCCACTGTCTCTAAATGCTGCATTTAATCCTGCTGCTTTTAAAACTGTACCTTTTAGTTGATTTTTATCCCTAACCTTAACATACTAAAATATGCTTGAAATAGCGGTGTGTGGGGTGCAAACCTTGGCAATACGCAGAGCACATTCTATTAAAAATTATAGCGATTTTTCCCCCAAAAAGGCCTTCCTTTAAACTCCTTTGTATGTGTGTGTGTGTGTGTGTGTGTGTGTGTCCTGATGCTTATCATTCAAATTAGCACTGATTTCAGACTAGCTGCAGCAGCTCAAGAGCTGAAGAGGCGCAGGGCCCTATCCCAAACCTCCTAAAATCAGTAGGAGCTTTGGATCAGGCCCTACAGAAATAAATTAGGGAAAAATCCTGGGTACAGTGTAAAGGAAAATACAGACGAGTCAGAGAGAACAGTGCTTTGTTCAGCTGCAGTGAGGAAATGAGAGAGCAAAATCCAAACTGCTTTCTAATAGTCTTACATCCAAAAGTATTTGACTAGGGCAGAAATCTTAAATCATCTTCAAATTAGGGCCTGGTTTGGGAGTCATTCCTAAAAGTTGGTCAAACTTCATTTTCTGCAGCAGTGAAAATACATCATAATTCACCCCTATATATGTATATGGGCATAGAGTTAACCATGCATGTGTTGGTGATGCACGCCTGCCAATAGATATGTACATAAAAGCATTCCTGGGGAGGCGCATGCACACATCATTGTAATGCTGCAGAAAGCAGATACAACATGCAAGCACCATCTTAAGAGAAGGGCATATTTATTCTCTCTTTCTGCACCCCTCAGTTGTCATGTTTGCATCTGGCTATAAATGAACATGTGTGAGCAGCTGTGTACGCGTGTGCCCGTACACGTCAGGATGCGTGAGATGGAGCATGGAGGGGAGAGTGATGGGGAAGATGAAAGCGTGTCATGACCATGCGTCAGAGAGCAGGGATTAGTGCATTCGTGTGTATTTTCATTAGTGCATCCTAGTGTATCATCGCTTTGCAACTGGGTCACATCTACAAAGTTTTTGCCTAATAGGAATAGGGGATTTCCATGAAGATAACAAATTTAAGCTGTGCACCCCATAAACCAAGACTTGTACTTTAGGGGCCACGTGTGTCTGCCTATGAGACAGGGATGAGCTGAGATAACGCTACTCATTTCAGGTGTTGACATCTAGCAAGACAATCAAAATATTTGTCCAGCCTTTGCTACAACATTATGTTTTTCTTCCACTGAAACTATTGCTTTGTAAAGCTTTTTTTCAAGGCTGTTAAAGCAAAGCAAAGATTACTATCAAGGAGCATGCCTGCTCGGGTTGTGCGAGGTGCTGGCTCCCCGTTAGGTGGCATTGCTAGTTTGGCCGAGCAGGGAGAAGCGGTTTCATGTACCGGCCAGCTGCCGCTGCAGGGACATGTATTTGCGTTGCAATTGAAAGCGTATTTATCTTTTCAGCACTTGTTATATACTTATAGTACAATTTGTTTCATCAACACACAGCTTAATAACTTTATCGGTGCGTTTCTGTATCAAGAATGAAAATCAATACTTTCTTGCCCTGAACTGTGCACATCATATCTGCTTTTTATGCAATTAGAGGCATTATAAAAATAATTGGTTACCATAGAACACTTAAAAAACATAACAAACAGAATGTATAACAGATTAAACACATCCCTCTCCTGTTTTCTAGATGCTCGGACACCTGATAATTCAGCTCTTATCTTTTGGGATAGCTGCACACGTTGGCAAATGAATTTTGCACACTTGCAAATGGTGGATATGTTCAGTGCTCTGCCAAGGCATGATTACAATAAGAAATAAACACTTTTTTAATATATATAGCCCAAATTGGTTTTGATCTGAGAGATTATAGATGACATTTTAAAAATTAATTAAAATAAAGAACTAATAAAAACCAATTAAGAAAAATATTTTTTCTTCTCACAGTAACACTCTCTTCATGGGAGTTGTGTTTTTACATCTCATGTCAATTTTCTTTTTTTTTCAATCTGAAAAATCCTGTAATTGTAAAAAAGAAAACCCATTCTTTTTTGTTTGCAAAGATAGGGATCATTTTAATCATAAAATAATTAGTCTAATTAAATTTACACTGGTGAAATCTCATTACTTAAATTAGAGCTAGTCTTTCATTTACAATGAGGTTAACAAGAGCAGAATCAATCTCAAACTGTTTGCTAACATTTGTTTTGTTTTGCTTTGCTTTGTTTTATTTTCCTCTGACTTCTTGCTGTCATTTAATATAAAGGGCAGACTTTACATTTATATTCATTTGGGAAAAATGCTCTAAAGAATTAAATCTGTATTTTCATCTGTATTTGAAAAAAGAGCTTACTTGAACGGCTTTAAAACTTTCACAAAGAATGAACTGTGTATTTGTCAAAGTTATGACCGGTAAGCTGTCTCAGAAATGCTAGCTTGATGAAATATCTATAAAAATTATGTCTATCTTATGATGAAATATTTTCACATACTAATGGCTACATAGATTTTAAAACATTTGTTTTGTTTCATCTAGAAAAATATTATTTTTATTTTAGGCTATGAAATTTTCTTACAGCACGTTTTTTCCCACTTTTGTCTTCTTTACTGTACCTTTCTTTCTCTGGTTTAATTAGCTGGTTTAGTCTGGTTTGTTGGACTTCTTTTAATAACCCAACTGCTTTCCTGTGCTCTCATGGGAATGAATACTCTGTCTGTTTTGACAACTGAAGTTTTCAAAGCCTTTTTTTCCTTTTTTTTTTTCTTGAATGTGCTGATCATGTATCAGCAATTCTACTTGAATTTGAGAGTAAATGATAATTAATAAGATTTTCATACATTCATTTAGATTTCTAGAATCCCACAATAATAAATAAAAAGTTCATGTCCAGAAACATTTCAAAGCACAAGTTTTAAATACTTTCACCATAACATCTGCAAGAGCCCAAAAGGGTGAATTAATACCAACACCTACATCAGTATACCTGAAGAAAAGTGACTTTAACTCTTGGGAACCCAATGGAAACACCTTAAACTAATTCTGCAATAATTAAGCATATTGATGACCAAAATTTAGTTTGTTTAAAAGTTATTTTTGCCCCTTGCAGTGTCAGGGGGACCGTAAAATTATGTGGCTCATTCCATCAGTTCATGTTGTGCTATCTAAAGTGGCAGAAATGCAAACAAGTTTTGCCCCTTGTATTAGTTTTGCAGCTGAAAGCAGAAGGGCTGAAGCCAGTGAAGAAAGAGAAAGCTCAAACAGAACAACACATGCAAAGGGTGATTTCCAAAAGGGGCATTTAAAGTCCTGACAGTGGTTAATTCTGCAACCTGAGCTTATTAGCACCTTCTGCACAAAGGTACAGGCACATTGCGTTCCCATTTCAAGCTTTGAGCAACTTTTCCTTTCATTATCTTCTCTTTTTATTAAGCTGTGTTCATTTGGGGTTGAAGTTTGTTTTTTCCTGAAGTAACCTCTGTCATTCAGCACCAGTATTCTAGCAAACTGGGTTTTTTGCCCTGTGCTCAGCGCAGTAATAATGATATCATCACTCTGAGCTGAAACAAAGCAGTACTTCATGTGGGGGGCAGAGGGATATGATAATCAGGAAGAAATCAGAGATCAGATCTTAAACTAGGAGAAATCGGTGAATTTCCATGAAAAATCAATGAGAAGCTGGAGTGGTTATTTTTTCCCCCAGGTGGAAGAAAGCTGATATCAAAGTCAGCAACCTCAGAGCTTACCCTGCTCTGTGGAAATTTCAACATATATTACCTGCTTTTGACCTTTATCAGAGTGGCAGGATAAGCAGTGAGCAATGCAGGGGGAACGGCACGACACCCAAACACAATTTCTCTTTCATAGAAGAAAATCAGATGGAAGAAACTTAAATATATTTTCTCTATGACAGCTTGCAGCTAGAATAATCTCTTGTCAAAAAATACATGCACAAATGATCAAAGTGGTGATAGGCATTAAAGCATTTTCATGACGTTTTCTAGCACAGTAAGGCCCAGGGTTTTCCTGAAGCTGAAACTCCTGGAAAGTTCAGCAGAACAAACAAACAAACAAAAAGGGGACGTGTAAGCTCTCAGGAGTCAGGTTACCCTGCTTGCTTATTCATCACCCAGTCCCTTCTCCTCTAGTAATTTTTAACTATATTTTAGAGTACTTGCATGCTGCAAATTGTATGGTTAGACTCCTTCTCAGGACAGAATCAAACATAAGCAGCATTTTGGGGAGTAAAAGATCGTGGGATGAGGCTTGACAGATTCAAATTGTGGTCTTGGGTAATGATGCAAGTCTAAATAAATGCTTAAAAACTCCAGGAAAAGTTCTGCACAGTCCATCTAGTTAAAATAGTGGTAATAATCATATATTAACAAAATTAAAATGGGAGGGCCAAAGTGCTACAAGCAACCCTAATGAAAATTACATTGTAGTAATGACTATACAGGGCAGTTTTTAGGAACATGAAGACACAACTTTGTATTCTTGCCTTAGCAGCATGCCTGTAGAAATAGATGCCCTTGCATAATCCTATAAAAATACGCATGGCTCTGCCTTTATTTAGGCTCTTGGTGGATCAGGGCTCTAGGATGGCTGCCTTACCCATTACTACTCGCTCTTTTGAGGCGTTTTCTTGTCTTATTCATGTCTTTTTTTAAAAAAGAGATAGAAACCACAGACTGGCCATGATGCTAACTTAATGTGCTCGCATCCACCTTCCTACCCGCCTCAGGAGGTGTTTCAATCCGAATGCCTCTGAAGCAGAAATCCCATCACAGGCAAAGCTCCAGGCTCGATTATGGGGCAGGGGGTGAGGTATTAGCTGATGAATGAAAGCAAGGAAAGTATTTTTTGCCCGTGATTAAAAAAATAAATGGTTTTTAAAAGAACATATTATATTTATTCAGTTTTGAGTTTGGCTGAGGTTTGTTATACAAATAGTGCTGTAATTTTTTAAGAAACATTTTGTGTTTGGATAGATTAACTGTACACGCAGGCACTTTAACTTTTGATTCCTTTCAGTAATATAGTAATATTCATTGCTGGCATCAAAAGCTGTTCTTAATATAAACAGTTTGGGAAAACTTCTATGCAGGCAGATAAAATCTCTTTGAAATGTGGGGTGGTGAAGAGCAACTGTCAGAGTACATGATATCCCCTCTGCCCTCAGGTTCCAGGGCTGAAGATGTATCGCCTGCAAAAGTACATCCTCTCCAGTGCCACTACAAATGGCCTATGTAAGAAATACACTTGAGGACAACGTTACACAGCCATTTAATTGCAATAGCTAGTGCCGTGTGGGTTGGGACACACCAGTGTGGGCCCTCTCTCCCTGTACTTTTTAGGTCTGGGCCAGCATCTTACGGCACACAGCAGGACCCTGGCACATCTTTCCCCCCTGCGGGACCCTGGGCACATCCTTCCCATCCCACCTTGCCTCCTTGTGCCTGCCCTTAGTCTCCTGGTGAACATTTTTGCTTCCCATGAAGTGTAGGAAAAGTCCATCCAAAGTGGCAGTGCTGGGGAGCTGACAGAAAGGATGCTCTTCCTTTCCCTTCTGCGCTTGCCTTCAAAATGGCTTGTTGCACCCATTGCTTTTAATCTCTGTGCTTGCGGGATATTTGCAGCTCGGCAATAATTCCTCAGGTGGCCTTGGAAGCTTATTTATAGCAAATGACCTCCTGTCATTTTGGATCTGTTAAATCAGGGCAAGATTCTTATGAGTTAAGTTTACATAGTTCACTGAAAAGCCCCATTTGCCCAGGCTGAGGCTGCGACCCCGAGCACCCGTGACGCTGCTAAGCATCAGACCAAAGCCAGCAGAAGCAAAAAATTTAAAAAGGAGGAAAAATAGCAAAATACTGAAAGAAACGAGTATTTCTTTTAATTTTCTGTGTCAGTAGGTCATCATGGTGGTTACCTTGAGTCCAAGTGGCTGGGTCCAACTCTGTCATGTCGTCTGCACCAGCCCAGCCCACAGAGCTCTTCTCATCGCCAGCATACCTGAACATAAAGGACTGTTACTGGCTCAGATTTTGCTTGTAGTTGTTTCTGCCTCACAATGCTCTTTTGTAAATCCTGCGGCATTTCTGAGCTGTTCCTTTCAGTCCTTTGTAAAAGTTGCTGTTTAGGGTTTTTTTTCTATTTTGGAGTGTTTTTACTTCAGTGCGTGCATGGATGAGTTGCCAACAAAACTGTGAATGCACCCACGACCCGAACGTTCAATCAAGCAGTTCACTGTGTTTTTTTGACATTTTATTTTCATCTCTTTTTTTTGTGATTTTCTTTTTTTTTTTTAAAGAGAATTAGTGGTAACTTTATCTCTGATCAAGTTCCAGGATTTTGTATGATTCAATTATACCTGTCTAGGTTCTTTTCTTCTTTCTTTGGCTTTACTGAAGTGACACATAAGATTGTGCATCTGTTTCTGAGAAAATTCTAATCACCCTGGAATTTACTGTATTGTGCACACCCAATAATATCTCTTACACTTCTTCAAAACCAGAAAGTTTGTTACATATCCTTATTAAACAACTTACATGATGTTCCATCTTCAGAGATCAGTAATTTGTTACAGCAGCAGTGCTGAGGATAATAGAAAAAAATGTTAGGAAACACTACCTCTTTGCATTAGCCTTCCTTGCCATGTTCCCTGTCAGCCCTCATCACCTTCTCCTCATCTGGGAGATAGAAATAACCTTGGGACTGGGAGAAATGTGTTTTTCTCATACGAGCGCAGGACAGGAAAGCCTTTGCTTGAAATCAAAAACAGTTGGCTCCTGCAAGTCTTAAGGCAGAAACTCTGCTGTGGATGGTATATGTCAGCCCTTCCATCTGCCCAGAGGCATAATTCTCTGGGGTTAATATCTAACCCAAAGTCCTTCTGTTTAATACTGCTCTAATCTGAGACCTGCTGCAAAGCTGTGTGCTTTCATGCAGGGTCGGGTCAGTGCAGGACCAGGCTGAGTTTTCCTGGAGGCTGAAGGGATCTGTCTCTGTCATGGGAAAGGTTCTGAAGTATATTCCCCAAAGCACCTAACCTCAGGAGCTGGTCTCTGCTGGGAAATTGGACTGGGGTTTGTCTGGAACTCTCTTTTTTAGGTGATGTGCCCAGCCTTTCACCACCAATCTCTCCTCCATCACACACACTACAAAGACAGCTGCAATATGGTGTTCTTACATTGCAGATCTGCCTACACACAGGCTGGTGAAGCTTGTTCTCTTGGACATAAGGAGAGGGCCCCTCACCAGAAGTAGGACCAAAAATGCATGATCTGTGCCTCAATATGTCTGTCAGCTCTGTAAAAAACAGCTGTGTCAAATGGAGTATTTTTCATATAGATGCTCTGGGACAGGGGAAAGATAAGGTTAATGAAGAGATTCTTAGCCTGGTTATCCAATGTCCATCTTGGAAGGGATTTGCACCAGTTTTCCTTATGAGACATGTTTTGTCAGCTAGCTATTGGTCTGAGATTCACTTGCCCTGCAGAACTCATTCTTTTCTTCATATGTGGAAGAGAATAGAGCTCCAAGAGAATAGCGAGGAACATTCCCCCTTCTTTGTATTCCAGTAGTCCTCAGCATCCATATGTGGTGAAGTAACCTGATGATGTGGCTGGTGGCTGTGTCTTGGCATTTAAGGGTATTGCAACTTGGGAGCTCTGTGAAAATTGGTGCTCTTGATTTTTCATAGCTTTGCTCAGACATTATCTAAGCCGAGGATGAGCGTCAGCACACACAGCCTGGTGTACTGGGAATGTGGCTTTTGCAGATCTCATGTGCTGTGCAGGTGGATTGGTATGTGGAAAGGTGACACCTACCAACTTCTTAGGCCTCTGGTGTGAAAGATAAAGCCATCTGGTCACCATTTGACAGCTTAAATTGTAATTACACCATTTGGCCTATGAATTGCTGTGAGCCACTGTTTGAAGCTGCCGTGATTCAGCTATTCCAGTGCCGAGATAGGAATCGAGTCATTCCCCAGAAGCTGAGTTACTGGAATTCATCTCATTTCATCCGTTTGGCCTGCTTTTTACCTTCCAAAACTTATCTCCGCAGGTCCTTCGTTATGACTGTGAACTCAGCAGCAGTTGTTTAGCATAAATAACCACAGTCACCGATAACCAGGAACACCTGCTGGCCCATTACCCAGAACAGGAGGAGAAGGCGGGCATCTCCAGCAAAATTCCACCGCGGCAATATGGAAGTGTTTAAAGGAAGACCTGCGCTGCTCAGGGTAGCAGAGATCTGAACCTTTAAATTACAGCCATTCCCGGCCTGACGATAAGTAAATAAACAATTCACAGCTGCATGGGCTAAACACAGAAACACATCTATCTCTTCCAGGCGTGATTGCTGAACAAGTAATTAAGTGCGAAATGTGAGCTCTCAATGTCAGTGTGAGATGATAAAGGTCTCCAGTTGTAAATTAACTGAACTCCAGCAAGTCCTCAATATTAACTCTTCAAGAGCCCTTTGGTGGCAGTGGGTGGGTTGGCAAGAGTTTGGTGTAATTTGCATCCAATTATTCCTGACATTTGCCCCTGGGAATATGGAGGTGCTATTTTAGCAAATTAAAAAACAAGGGAGTGAGTTGCTTTCTCTGTTCTCTCTGATCTAGCACAGGGCACCCAGTAAGATGAGAGATATAGTCCCAGTTCATGGCTCTGCCACACTCCCCCATCACATTCCCCTGTGACGGTCTTCTTCTTAGTGATAGAAGAGGTGTCACAAAAACCAAGATACATAAAAGACTGTGAGCTCCTCAAGCACTGAGATAAAGAGGACTGCTAAGTCAGATGGGCAGATATCCATTAATGCCTTGAAACGAGTACACCACAATTCACCATGACAGTAAAGATCCAGTGAATAACCATAAACTCAAATATCACAGCTTGTTAATTGATTCATTAAGCAGGTTGTGAGGGATTTGCATGTGTGTCTGTGTTTTGGTTTGGTTTGATATTTTTCCTATTTCTTTCATGAACTAGTTGAAAGGAAGCTTGCTTCTGATTTCGCTTTGCATAGTATTTGATGACTTTTCTTAAAGGTGTCAGCTCCTGCAATCATATGACTATACTCAGTGTTCATTTTCAGATTCATACCATTCTTTTCACTTGTAATGAAAACTTTGATAATGTACATCTAGTGCCCAGTTTTCAACCCAAAGGAATGGAAACTACAAGACGAATAAAATTAATTCAAAGTAGCCCTTTTTAAGCAATTTTTTTTAAGCCATAGAATGATTTCTCAGTCCTAAATATCAGTTTTGAAAATTCTGGAGTTGGCTGTACCTAATGCGATTTTGCTCATTACTTGATTCATAAGCTTAGAGGACCTATTTGATGCTGGGGCTGGATTTGACTTGAAGCCCTGACAATAAAGCAACATGTAACTGTGCTGCTGTAGGGACAGATCTGTAGATCTGGACCTTGGAGTCATGGTTCAGGCAGGAGATAATCTTTTATCTCCCGGGCTTAGCACAGAAGTGACCTCACTGGCATTCAGCATAGAATCATAGAATCATAGAATAGTTAGGGTTGGAAAGGACCTTAAGATTATCTAGATCCAAGCCCCCTGCCAAAGGCAGGGACACCTCACACTAAACCATGCCACCCAAGGCTCTGTCCAACCTGGCCTTGAACACTGCTAGGGCTAGAGCATTCACAGCTTCCCTAGGCAACCCATTCCAGTACCTCATCACCCTAACATATCCCAATCTAAACAGATAAATCAAGAGGTTATGTTGTTCCACGTATAAACCTGTTATGAGTATTTTAACTCTTGGACATTGCTTGCTGACCTTGGCTTTTGTGCTGAAAGTATTTAATCCTTTCATCTAAGATTACCTCATGTACCTATCAGCTTTCCTAACCATCTCTCTAGGTGGGCAAATATCAGTAGAAGATGTTGA
Source organism: Ara ararauna (assembly GCA_028858755.1). Classification (NCBI taxonomy): domain Eukaryota; kingdom Metazoa; phylum Chordata; class Aves; order Psittaciformes; family Psittacidae; genus Ara; species Ara ararauna. Next base: position 5,187,064 of record CM054410.1, on the reverse strand, counting down.
AATGAGGCTCTGGAGCAACTGCAGGAGGTAAAGACAGTGCAAATAATTTAAATTCTTTTATTTTTTAGTTGGAATTTAATGAGTTTATGATGAGAATTATTTCACCCAGCACCTGCCATAGAAGATGGTGTATCGAATGATTCCAGTAGTCCCTTCCAGTCCCATGTCCTGCTTTCCTATGAGCAGAGAAGACAAAGAAACCAGCATCTCACACATCTTGCTGCAGTCTTGGTACCCAAGGCACACACTGAGCCCACGCATACACAGACAAGGATACTTCCTAAAATCTTTCCCCTTAAGTGGGTCTGCTTTCCCTGTCTTGGCCTCACTAGCATACCGCCCTTTCATTACTCCATGATGCCTGGGCATCACTTTTCAATCTCAGCCCTGGAAACTCATGCAGACCACTCTGTAATAAATGTTTACAGGGACCAAAAGTATCCTTGGGTTCACTGGGAAGGGAGGAAATCAGAGAGTGATTAAGAGGAGGAAGATGACATTTCAGCTTCTTTCTCACTGAAGCATGCGGTTTGAGACTGGGCTCTTTATTATGTACTTCTTCAGATTTAACTCACGGGCTCTTTTTCTTTTCCTGTTCTGGAGCAAACTGCTTATATTTCACAGCTTTACTGGAAGCCACAGCAAAATCTGTGCTGGAAATGCTGCAGCGTGAGTCTCTATCACAGTTCAAGAAGTCAGACACCAAATCCCTGGTGTGCCTTGGCAGCTGGGCCAGCTTCAGACCAGCCAAGCTGCGGCTGGCAAACCAGAGTGCTCCTGATTCTCCATCTCCTAGGAGAGCATCACTGGTAGTGGCAGATCAGGACGTGGGATAACCAAGCTAGGGATCTCTTCATTAACCTTATCTTTCCCCTGTCCCAAAGCATCTATGTAAAAAATACTCCATTTGATACAGCTGTTTTTAACAGAGCTGAAAGCCATGTTGAGGCACATATCATGCATTTTTGGTCCTACTTCCACTGAGGGGCCCTGGGGACTGGGCAGGGAGACAGCAAACTTTCAAAACCCAAGCTGTGAAGGAGCAAGAACACTCCTAAAATGTCCTTTCTAAAAGGGAGCCTCCCTTTTGGGTTTAAAATGCTATCTTTGTTCCCACCCTTGGTGACCTCTGTAGCAAAGAGCTGAATGTTATTAGAAAAGAGCTGAGTATGGGTGGGAAGAGAAGAAAACAAAAGGAAATGGAAGTGCTGGAAATTGATTTTCCGTTTGAATCCATTCTTTTATCTTCTTATTTTTAATAAGATTTTATAAGTTTATTGCACTGCTTTCTATTTTCTTTCAGGGTGCATTATCTTTTGTGACTAAGTTTCAACTAAAATAAACCTAAGTTACTAATTAAGGATAGAAATAGAAACCCAAAGATTTGCTTCTCATCAATGCCAAGTGGTAAATCCTTTAATGCTCTGGGATTTTGCTCTATAGCTCTAAATTTCCCATTGGTATTTAGTAATCTGCTGATTGCATTTACTTTCATTCTTTAGTCTTCAGAGTTTTCATATTAAAGCGCTCACTTACAGTAGCTCTGCATGTTAAGGGCAATGAGTTAAAAGCTATAGGATTTTTTATGAAATTCCAGCTTTGTTTGTTCTATTGAGTTCCCAACTACTGTGTTATATCATACTAATAAGAGTTGTACTCTGGCTGGACAATTGGCAAAGTATTGCAGAGTCCTATGGGAGCCATGACATCATTTTCAATTTGCTTATCTGAAGTCCTCAAAAATAGCAGAGTGACTGGTGAGCAACTGAATTGCATTTTCACTCCAACTAACTCACCTCTTCCTGCTATGACGTTATGGGAACTGTGTCACTGTGCAGTTTACACCCAATGGCTACTCCCTGTGGGACTCAGATGCACCTTTCTCCATCACCTCTCAAGGGAATGTAGGTGTTTAGTGACCCATAAGTCTGTCTTTTCATTCTCAAAGGCTAAGCAATAATAATTGTCAAGGAAAGGACACCTCTTCCTTTAATGTATGCTGCTCAAGTTTTTCCTGCAGGCTTAGAGGCACCGAGGAAATATTCCAGGCAGTTTTGTCATAGAGTCTCACAACCTACTTGACACTGGGATCAAAAAGAACAGAGGCTGGTGACACGCTTTGGAGCAGCTTGGGTACTTCTGGCCATGTTTGGACGGCATTAGCTCAAGAAGACTTCTATTTTTTATTTTTCCTCATTCCAGCCAATACTGAAAAAGATGTTCTGTTTACTGTGAGCTGAAGAAAGGCCTCATGACAGAGCTGGTTTAACCTCTGCTGTGGGCTCTTCTTTGCTTATGGAATTAAGAATGGAGGCAGGAATTTTAGAATTGGAGAGAGAGTATGACATTTTCCATTTTACTCATTATCATTCTAAGCATATTGTTTATATACAGAGAATCTTGGAAAAACTGTTACGAAATCATCAAGTGCTTTTCTAATTTAACCCAAACTTTTAACATTTTCCATAACCATGTCCATCTCTCCCCCAGGAAAGATAATCTAGACACTAATTTTTTAATAAATTTCGAACACTCAACTGAAATATTTTATTTTCCCTACTTAAGAGTCTGTCCATGCTGCCTACTCTTATTTTGCAATGAGCACCTTTCAAAGCAGGAGGGCAATGCCATTTTTTACAATGCCATAGATGTAATTTAGCTACTTACTGCTCTTATACCAAAGAATCATTTATGGACTAAAACTTATATTTGCATTTTCTCACTTCTAACAAAAGTACACATTTAACTGCTCCCTGCTCAATCCAGCATCTCATGTAAGGATCATTCCTCATCACAGAATCATAGAATCATAGAATAGTTAGGGTTGGAAAGGACCTTAAGATCATCCAGTTGCAACCACCCTGCCAGGGGCAGGGACACCTCCCACTAAACCATGCCACCGAAGATTATGTCCAATCCAGCCTTGAGCACTGCCAGTGATGGAGCATTCACAACTTCCCTGGGCAACCCATTCCAGTGCCTCACCACCCTTACAGTAAAGAATTTATTCCTCATATCCAATCTAAACTTCCTCTGTTTAAGTTTGAACCCGTTACCCCTTGTCCTATCACTACAGTTCCTCATGAAGAGTCTCTCCCCAGCATCCCTATAGGCCTTCTTCAGATACTGGAAGGCTGCTCTGAGGTCTCCACGCAGCCTTCTCTTCTCCAGGCTGAACAGCCCCAGCTTTCTCAGCCTATCTTCTTATGGGAGGTGCTCCAGTCCTCTGATCATCCTGCAGCCAGGATGCACTGGTGTACTTTAAAACATTGTTTCTCAGAATCTGGGGAGTTTAACCTTTTCTAGCAATTTGCGTTAACTAGATTTGGAGAAAAGATCTAAAACTGCATGTTCTGGGTAATCTGGGAAAACAAAGTCACTTAGGCAGCTTTCAGTAAAACCAATGCCATAAGTTCCTGGCACCTGAAACTGCTGGCTTGACAGTACAAGTGAGTGCGGACCAAAGGCTCTAGCTCCCTACAGTAGGGATGACATAACGGTATGAGGAAGACCTGTTTACATCACCGAGATAACCTGTTTCTTTAAAAATAGCAAGGTCAGGAAGGCAATAAAGCTGTCAGCATGGCAATCAGTGGCGATTGTGTTCCACCAGCCACAGGGTGGTGGGGACACTCACCAGGCTGGGGACCAGAACAGGGGCTACACAATGAGGATGGCCACATTTGAGTAAACAAACTTGTAGCAATACCAGAGTGCTATTGTCTGCTGAACAACTCTATTTGTGCCAATGATATTTCCAGGTTAGCTCCTCCTAGGCCCATAAAAACCTTCATTTTATACTTTTTGCTGTTTTTTTCTTTTTTTTTTTTTTCTTTTCAAGGCAATGATGGATGGAGTGCCCATAAAACCTTAGGGCACCATGTAAGAAATCCCCAAGCCCCGAGCCAGGTGTGGAGCAACTGGTCACTGAGCAGGCTTCCACCTAGTCCAAGATTTGGCTCACATATGTCTATTTTCTGGTCACTGGGGTGCTTCACTTTTTGTTCACTGCGTAAATGAACATCTGACCGTGGGAATATTTCATACTGAAGTCCAGGCCAAGAGTGGAAAACCATCGGATTTATTCAGCTAAGCAGCCTCATAAGGCACGCACACACTCCAGGTGGGATCAGAGCCCAATATTTTTATTGTGCTAAAAGTATATATTCTCAAAAAGGAAGATGTTGTGTAGGGTTCACATCCTGTTAGAGCATCAGATATGTTTCAGCTATTGCTGTTTCCCTTTGGATAGCATTTCCCTTAGCTGAGTCTTCAGTTTAGCTGCCCCTGGACAATAAGTTATAGTGACTTATCTGGGGGGACTTTTGCACATGAGTGTTTTGGGTCAAATTGTAGGGTATTGATACTGATTATATACGAGCAAAGCAGTGTTTAAGAATAAAATATTTCTTGCTGTACCCAAAGTGAAACATAGACTTGTGCCACTGAGACCACATAGCAAGGCTTTGCCTGTTAAATGAGGCAAGACACCAAGTCTTCACCAAATTTTGGGAAAATTTTTGATTTTCAATATATTTTTCAGCTTAAAACGTCAGGGTTTGAGTTCAGAGATGAGAAAGTATAAAAAAGGGCATCATCTTCACGTGAGTGAAATCTGGTTGCAGTTAGTGCAGATGTCATTGCCTTGAACAGCTTTTCCTTCTTTTGGTGGTGGCTCAACATTGCATTCAGAATAGCTCAAGGCAGTTTCAGTCAAAAAATTTTTGACAATTGCACCCGTCTTCTCCCATCCTGACCAAAATCAAATGGATGAAATAAACAGATTTGAAAGTGAAGTTTCAAATCCAAACTTCCATCACTGTTTAAAAGGGTTACAACTGGGGTGTGTTTCTGAGCTATTGGATAGGATGAAATTGTGGTTGACCACAAAATCGAGTTGCAACTCCAACAAAACTTTTAAAGAGCTTTACGTACCTTTGTTGCTTTCATAATATTTTGTGTGCCGTCACATTTATTGATTTTGATGGGTACCATAAACAGGCATACCATGAGACAAGGCTATTTCCATGGACTATTTTTGTTCTGTACTGAGGAAAGTAGGGGGAGAAAAGAAAACCACTTTTCTGTAGATTTTCCAGCTCAAAAAGACACCAGAAAAAAATATGTGAGTGCTTTTATAAATGGAATAGTTCATCGAAGCTTGCCTGTCACCAGATCCTAATTACCTGTTCATGTTACAGCTAATTACATTGATCCTCCATAGATGAGGTGGACTTCTAAAGCAATGAAGGAATTTAAACAGAATGATTTTTCAGTTTTGGTTCTATTTACAGACTGTGGTATGTCAATTTGACAAAAAGCCAGAATCTGAAACTGAAACACCAGTGTTTTCTTCTTGCTATAATTGGAATCTTTCAAGACAAGATTCCAGCGTTGGAAGGTGTTCACTGCAAGGCTTTGGTCCTTTCCCATGAAGTTTCAATGCTGATGTACAAAGCATTAAATTCTATGTTGGCTGCCTTCTTCTGCTATTGAGCTCAACCGGAATTTTATTCTTTGATTTCAGGCAAAGCACAATTAGGCCAATTCTAAACTCTTCTGGCTGTTCAAAAGATGCTGTGGTCCAGATATCCTGCTCTGGATCTGCAGGCTGTGCTTTTCAGGTATTACTGGCCTTTCCTGAGTCATCAGTAAAGTACAATCTTGACTGAAAAGAGAAGTTCTCTCTCTTGGTTGAACAAGCTAGCAATGTTGACCTGAAACACTATTGTTATTTGGTGCTTCTTTGGTGTAAACCTGTTTAGAAGGAAGTTGAATAATGATGATTTTTTTGAGGATAAAAAAAAAATCTCTTAATGAAGGGACGGATTTTGCCTACAACTCCTTTGCCTCAGGGACTGGGTGTGAAGTGAAGTAGCTCATCATCCATGGGTTTGCCATGCTATCTGTAAGGGCGTGAGAAGAATTGTGTTTGTACCTCTGCCAAGCAGTCCCCTGCTGGTCTTTAAGAAATCAACTTGCAAAAAGATCTTTCATGCAGAGTGTTGCAAGGACTGTCTTGAATTTGGCTTCAGGAAAAGGTTTTATTAATTTTTTTATCTGGATTGCTTTACACTATTAAAAAACCCTAATAATCACACGTTTGTGTTGCATAGGGCAGAGGACCTGCATCACCTACAGTGATGGTGATCTGGGTGGTAATTATTAAGCACTAGGGCAACGCATCAGCATTATTTTAAATCCATTCTTTCATCCAACGCAACAGTAATATCTTCTGGACAACGGATTTTGGAAAAGTTGAAATGTTTGCTTTACAAAACAGACATAAAGTTTCTCCTTCAAGGTGCTAAATTTGTGCTGAGCTGGTCCAAAATACGACTGCATCTGGCTATGTCTCATGTCTGCTACTAAAAAAATGTCCTAAATTCCAGACAACCTCTGGGGCTTTGAAATAAAACTCATTAATCCTGCATTTGAATTTAATATTTGAAATTTTATCCTAATCTTTTTTTCTTCCACATGAATTAACTTTAGAAAACTTGGAAAGGAACACAGGGGTGTTTTTTTTTCTTAGGTTGGGGTTTTTTTTAGAGAGAGAGAGAAGGAGAACATTCTTAACAAAGGGTATAAAATTAAACTAGATTTGACCTCTGCCTTTAGCAGATTTTCCACCTGGTCTGTGCAGGAAATCAACTTCTATATAGCAGCTCTTTCATAAGGAATAACATACATGAGTCTGTAAGTGACAGTTTTTCTTGGGTGGACAACAATGTTAGTTACATTTTATGATTAATTGATAAATGTTTTGATATGGTGCCTGGGCTCTGAGTCAAAAATCACTCTAGTTAGATGATCCAACACTTGGTAAGCTGAGCCAATTACAGCTCAGGCACAGTGAAAACAATTCTAAAATATTTGAGCCTAAAAATGTGCATAGTTGTTAAGGAATCTTGCACGTGGGTGTATGGTGGTATCCTGAATTACAACTGCTTGGTGGGCCAATATCTTGAGGAATGTGGGGAAGTGCAGGGATTCGAGACTCTTGAATCTATATTTCAAAAGACTTGGGAAAACAGAAGAACCACATGGACTCTTGTGGCTGGGCACGTGCTGAGGAAAACCAGACCATGGGCCAAAATGTACTTTTAGTCCCTTGGGTTACACAAATCCTTTTGCTTTTTTGGGGAAGACTTTAGGTTTCAGGACTCCTTCCCTTGACTCCTAACTGGCTCCTCTAGGCTTGCTCTTTTCCTTTTCAGGCTCTAGAACTTACTTTCTACACCAGGCTTCCTACTTTGTCCTCATATTCGCACCCAGACTCTAAATCCTAATGTTTTTCTAAATGATGTACAAGAAATAGGACTTCATCATGCCTGTGGCTATAGACCATATTACCACAACCAGTGGGATAGCCTGCACTCAGGGGTTGTGGATGCAGCCCAGCACTCGTGTGAACCTACTTTAGACACAGCTGCTCCTCGTAATGAAGGTCCTCTAGAAGAATAACTTACCTTACAATTAAGAGCTGCTTTCTCACATTATTAAGAGAAAGAAAAAACAGTCCATATTTTTCTTTCCACAGGTAAGTGAATATGGAGACATTTTCTGGGTAGGATTTTGGGGTCATCAACTCAAAGACCATTTGGAAAATTCTTTATTGCAGGTTGCTAATGACTTTGCGTGTGACACACTGCCAGCTGTTCCCAACAAAGTCAGTGGAAACAGCATATCTGTCTTCTGGTTCCACAGCCTCCAGGACCTCAGAAAATGCATGGAGGTTTCAAGGGATGTATGCTTGGGTTTCAGTGCCACCACACATCTGGAAACTGGGAAGAAATCTCCAAACTTCAGAAATCCCAGTGGTTGTTAGCTGTTTATCATAGACCTCTGCATTCTTCATGCAAGGATCTAATCCTAACCCCAAACATTTTGTTGCCTTCAGTGGACTTTTATTCCAAGGTCAAGACCAGGTATCACTTCAATATGTAATGGATATAGTTACTCCTGGGAGCTATTTTATATCACTAAGACCATAAACCCCTGAAGGGCTTAGATTTAGACAGCTATTGAGGATGGTCAAATAAGCTTAGATCTATATATTACTCCACCTTCTTATGACACTTGGCTCTTGATATACTGCTGTGTCTACAGAAGGTGGTTAGGAGAGCAAAAGAAGGTATTTTCACATGGAAGAACATCTTTCTTATCCTTGTTTTATGGTGAAGATTCATAAAGAAGGATGTATCTTCTAGTTTGCTAAGTGGTTGAAAATGCAACTTTTCCAATAATTCCCATATTTTAGGTACCATTTGTATGGTATCGTACCCCCTTCCCACCCTCCCTCCATCCTTGACACTGTTGTGATCCTGGCTCTTTGATCTAAACGTGCTTTATTTAACACCAGAGGATTTCTTCATTGATGATATGACAGGAAAATTTCTAAGAGCATACTGTAAGCTTTACTGCTCATGACTTCTTAATCATGCAGATTTTATTTCATGTTAAGCTAGCAACTGAACTCTTCTAATAAACAGAGTAAAATCTAATTAGGCTACTGAAGGGTAACAGAAGAATTTGCACTCCTCCAGACACACAGACCTTAGGAGTTCTTCCTCAAACATACACACACGCTTCCTGGCAGCCGTCTCATTCAGAGAGTGGCTAATGATCATCCTAATTTGCACTTAGCTGATACTGTTCTGAGTTCCTTGCAGATGGAAAATATACTTCTTTCATGAGATCATACAGGGTAGCTTGGCCTTGTGAATTGTGCATAGAGAAAAAGAAATCCCAACTTCTAATCCCAAGGCTCACACTACTTGCTGTGTGGTCTCTCTTCCTCTGTCAGTTTCTCCATGCACAGTCTAACTTATCCGGCTCATTCATGGGATTGTGATGATTACTCAGTCATTTGGCTGTAATGTGTTTCAAAAGCAAAAGGCACAATTAAAGCACTGTGATTAGAGACCCAACGGCACCTCCAAAATATACATATGAGAGACTGACCTCAAAGATTAATTTGGCTGTTTTCTTGTCTTCATTGGGCTCATAATTATTTCAAAAATTGCTTTCAAGAGAGCTCAGAAAATGGCAAAGCTTTGCCCCATCCAACCTCAGGGGAAGCAGACCCCTACGCAAGGGGGAACATCTTCCCATACAGAGGCCATAGAGCCGGACTGCACCCAAGATGTCAGGGATATCTCCATGCACACAGTATTTCCTGGCTTACAGACCCATGGCTCACAGACTCATGGCTCATCCAGAGATTATACCAGCTGAAGCTGTTACCCCTTACAACCAAAACCAGCTCATCTAGCCAATGGGTGCAAGCTTGGGGTCTCTGCTACTTTGGACTGGGATTGATGCATCGTGCAGGGGGCAGAGAGTGCCCCAGCAAGTTTCCTTACAGTTCCTTGCAAAGGACAACCCAGATATCTCACAGCAGCCCTAGCCTCAACACTGGCAACCATAAGATATACAGCCAGAACTGGCTGTACAAGTGTGGACACCGTGGAGCCAACCCAAGGCATACAGAATCCTGAGAACCCATACTTGAGGCTTTTCCCTGAGCTTGCCCATTTTCCAGTAGCTTTTCTTCTGCTGGAGAGCTGTCATCTCCTTTTCCAAGACTGTTTAGCTCTTCCTATGTTGCTTGTCAGGATTGTTCATATAAAACCATTAGTCATTCCTCGGGTTTGAATGAAGTGCAGGGAGAGAATAAGACTGGAATAAAAGCTGGGGTTTGTTTATAAGTAAGTAGAACCTGACCCAGGCCCTGACAACCTCAAGAGACACGTTTCTATTGAGTGCAGTAAGGCAGGGTGCCAACCAGCTCTGGTCCTTTGGAGGCAACTGGTTCAGGAAGAATTCAGGTCTTACTGAGTGTAGGTTTCCTCAGGGAAGGGTGTAGCCCCAGTAGTGGGAGAAGAAGACCTGCCTGCTTCTATTTCAGATTTTGAATAATCATTTAGAAACAAAACAAGCAAAAAGCCCCAACGCCAAACAAAAAACCCAAGAAACAGCCCTCCTGCAGTGGGCTGGAGCTGATATATCTTCTCATAATACAAAGAAGTTTTGTGAAGTGGAATCACTGACCAGAAACCTGGAGGCATTGCTTAGTTTTAACTCATACTTTATTCAGGCAAAACTCCAGTTGATGTGCGAGAGCACTGGGTCATATTAGGATTTGGCCCATGAGGGCAGAGGAGAGCCAAGCTCAGAATGTCACATAAACATATTAGCCAGGGACTTGGCTTTCTCTGAGACCCCAGGGTGGAATAGGACCACAGTCTAGTCTTCTGCAATACATAGAAGGAAGTTAAATCTGCCCTGCATAGAGTGCTAAGAGAACAGGATCCAAGCATCTGGACAAGCATCTGTACCACCTCTTCCTCTTCCTGAAATATCTAGATTACCATCCTTTTTCTGTAAGGCAGAAACAGGTAGAAACAGAGCTAGACTACTTAACCTGGTTTGTGGGGGGTGAAAAACTGTTAAAAATCAAACCTCCAGTTGTTCATGCTGAAGCTGAAAGCGTGTTCTTTCTAGTGATGAGGTATGAAGAGGGCATATTGTTCATTTAAGCCACACTCTATAGTTTTTTGCAGGAGCAAAGTATATTTGAAAGTTTACAGCTGTAGTAGAAACTCCCTGGAGCTTAACAGTCGGTTTTTTGCCAATCAGAAAGCTGAAGGTACTCTGGTTTGAGCTCCAAAAGTGACATTTTAGTATTACACGTCTTAAATGTAGAGCAATTTCAAGAGAGCATCCTGACAGGTTTTGAACTCTGGAGAAATTATTTTCTGGTGCCAAGCTACACAGTCTGGTAAACGCTGCATGCTGCACGCCACACTCACTCCCTGTATCTCTGCCAGAAACCTATATATGTATTCAAAAAGAAGCATAAGAAATATGGCCCAGGACTAAGGTTTGTGGGTACATTTCAAGTAGGAGCTCTCTCTGACATTAATGTATTAACTGCTCTCACAGCCCTAAAACGTTGGTATAGGAGAAGGTCCATGTACATGTATATCATATATTGACACCATGGAGAAAGGGCAGGAAACAGAGTGCATCAGATTAACCAAAACCCATCTACATTATGGAGGAAATGGTAAAACTTGGGCCAATCCACTGTACGTCTATTAATATAATAAGTTTAAAAGTGACTTTGCAGTGGTTTCTGAAAAGGAAAACACGGGCATCTGAGAAGGTGTAGATGGGGCACTGATGTCGGATCCATACTTCATGGAGCAAGAGCACATCAGCATGTCATGACTGTCTCCACAAAATGGTCAAAAGAAGGAGACTGAAGGAAGTTTAGAATTAGTGCTTCCCAAAAAAACAAATTGTTAAGCGATGAAAAAAAAAGGCATTCAGCTTCTTGCACTTCCTTTATGTAAGTAAGTAGAGTAGAGAAGAGGTGGGGGAAAGGCAGACAACCTTTTAGGACCTTTAATTGAGGAATGAGAATAGATAATCTTTTAATTAGAGCCATAGATGAATCAATTAGCAATAACTAATTGATAGACTGAGAGCTGCACTGCCATAGACAGGTTTATCTGCAAGGGCGTCACTGAAATGTGATTGCATGCATCAGCCAGGGTTGGAAACAGCTCCCAGATGGGGAATAACTCAGATGTGGTTCTCATACTTCCCCTTATGTGTAAGTGTCTTGCACTGCCCAGGGCAGAGCCAGCAGACCAGGTGAGAGAACTTCTGAGCTGAGCCCCTTTTGATGTCCTTATATGCAGGAGGCTTAATATTTTAAAACCCTGTCATGGATTCGATGACTTTGGCCCAGAACTTTCTGTTTATTCTTAATAAAAGTCAATAGAAGTGTGGAAAAGTACAAAATGTCAACCTATGACCTTATGAAATCCATGGCAGTATAGAGAAAAGAAAGAAAACCCACCCTTTGGTACATTCTTCGTCCCTCATGCTGTGTTGGGATCCAGAAGTAGAAATTGTTTCTCAATACTGGAGCTTAGAAAGTAAAGAATTTTGTCTCTCTTTATTTTCATTACAGTTAGTTAAATCCTTAGGCTCCTGTTAACACTGAACTCTATGTTGATTTTTTGTTAAAATGCTGAAAACTAATTTTCGTTTAACAATTTTCTTTTTGAGGCCAACATCAAATTAGTGTGCTTTCCACTGGCAGACCCCAGTAATTTGGTAGGCAGGAGGCTCACACATACTTAAGTTATTCAATACATTTTGTTATACTCTGTACAAAAACCTAGTCAGAAAAGCCTGATTTATGATATTCCTCAGGTTTCCTGTTACTCTAAACCACTAACATCTTATGGCCAAGCCCTTCATAGGCAGCCAACATATCTGGCCCAGAGTGGCTCTGTCACCTATCACCAAAATGCCATATTTATAATCAAGACATAATAGAAAAGATATTATTATGATGAAAAATAAAAAAATTAAATAGAAAAAGACAAAAGTTATCAGTGGACATTTGTAAATATGATTATGTGTTTTTTTTCAAAACATATGTCCCAGACAAAAAAAGCACGTAGCATACTGAGCAGGCAGATTAGATATGTATAATCATCTGTTCTAGCTTAATTATAGATTACTGAAAGTTCCAATTTTTCCATTTCACACTTTTTTAAAGTCTATTTTTTTGGCTTTCATATATATGGACAAACCACTCCTGGCTGAAGCCAAAGCTACACAGTCCATCTGAAATCCTACCTTCAATTATGCAACTGCTTGTAAGTGATTCTGTTCCTTTCAAAGTGTTTTTTAGCTGATCTCCTTAGGGATTTAAGGCTTGTGCAATCATTTTGTGTGTTGTATTTGTGTAACCATCTGTCAAATTTGATCAATGAACTGAAGTATCCCAAAATATTAGCTTCTTACATGTTTCATAACAATAGAGGCAGACATTTGGACTAACTTCCTCTTTAAAGCTAAAGCTCAGTGGATGCCCATGCCTTGTCCACAGGGCAAAAAAATTAAGCTCACAGCCCAAATTCATAATTGTTTTCATAAAAATTCATGCTTAAAAAGCAGCGACATAAACAAAAGTGCAGACAGACCTGCAAGTTTCTGACTGGTAGAGTCTATGAAGTCAGGCAGTGGTTTGGGCTGCCAATAGGTATAGGCTGGAATGAGGATGGATTTAAGGTGCATGTACTCCTAAAGGGCACAGGCAAAGTTGTCCAGACTTTCTTCTCTGGAAGATGCATTTTACAGAGATTCATTTTTTCCAAAGGAATCATAAAAAAACCACATAGATGATAATGAACAGATTCTCAGCCATGTTAAACCCTGGAGCACAGCTATGGAAACGTGAAGAGCTGTAGAGATTCAATGTCTTTGAAAATCTGATCTCTGAGCATTTCTAATCAGCTTCCTCTGCCAAAGGGATATGAAATTTTCCAAATCTGTGCCAAACTATGACGTTCACAAGCTGTTTCTCAAGTGTATTTGTGTGATGTAACCAATAACCATGAAATCCTCCTCCACCTTCTAAATTACATCTGGTTGAGATGAATTTCTATATGGATAATACAATGAAAATGTGAAAGACTATATTTGTTCCAAATCTTATTTTGCAGATGCATTACAACATAAAAAGGCATAACCTAAAGCAACTGCGCATTCACACATGACAGACCCAACAGCTTTGCCATTTTGCTCTTAATTATCCCTGGTGGATTAACTAGTTGAAAGACTGAGACAACCTGTCCATTTCCAAAACTAATGGAGCAATGCTGATTTATATCAGCTGCAATCCTTGACTGCATCTTATGAAATAGTTATCCATTAATTTCCTGCATAATCTGTCTCTATTTCTCCAGAAACACACTAGAAGTGCAGCCTGACCTTTTTTGACTTCCAATTCAGCAAGCTGTCTTCAGGCGGAAGGTTATTTAAGCACATGTTTAACTGCAAATGCTTGAACTTACTTTTAAGCCTTAGGTATGTGTTTGAGTGTTGTTAAAAGTGGGACTTTGATGGAAGCATCCTCCTGGTTTGTAAGTTCACTCACGAAGATGATCTTTGTACAACCAACAAAGGACTTACCAGCTCTTAATGGTAATAATGCCTCCCGTTGTTTCTTTTGGCAATAATTTTGCAAGTCTCTCTCAGAAGAATTAGATCACAGTCAGTCTCACCTGAACTACATATTTGCTAGTTGAATAAGCAAGATGAAGTTGGACTGACAGCCATATCTGCTGGAAGAATAGAGTGCTTTTCAGTGCAGTAAGACTGGCTCCAAAGGCACAGGGTATTCAACCAGCCTCTCGCACCCCAGGTTTCGTCCTCTGCCAAAATTACTCTCAGCAAATGTTTTCGGTTCTGTCCTCACCATTGCTACCAATAATGTGCAAACCAGAAAGACAAATTAATTCACATTTTAAATAGCAATCTCAGCAATATTAATTTCACAATAAAAAAAAATTTGTTCCAAGTACTCAGCCAACTATTTATTTGCGTTCAATTCTGAATTCATAAATCCTTGATTTGACATTTAAAAGCTATTTAAACAAACAATAATTTTTATTAGCAAAATGCCTAATCAGATGGGTTTTCTGAGCTGTTTAAGCAGCTCTGAGAAATGCAAAGTCTCTTATGAATATTTTTCTTCACTAAACATAACTTTTCCCTATGTAAGCCAAAGCTGCATCACTCCTCTATTACGTGAAGGTGATCAAAACTTTGCCTTCTCCTTTAAGTGTTGTTTTTAAAGATAAAGAGAAAACAAAAACAGAGAATAATCAAAATTATTTTTAAAGACAGCTGAGTTCATGAAAAAGATTCTGTGCCTTCATTCATACCACTTGTCCCTCCCTGCACACCAACCTCTAAAACACATGGAATAGTTCTTGAAATGGCATGGTGGATAAGAAGGAGGAGAAACAGAGTTATAGAACACCAGGTTGGAAGAGATCTCAAGGATCATCTGGTCCAACCTTTCTTGGCAAACGCACAGTGTAGACAAGATGTCCCAGCACCCTGTCCAGCTGAATCTTAAAAGTACCCAGTCCTGGGGAACCCATCACTTTCCTGGGGTGATTATTCCAGTGGCAGGTAGTTCTCATTGTGAAAAATTGCCCTCTAGTGCCCAGCTGGAACGTCCCCAGATTACATTAGGTTGTGGTTTCACAAGCAGTAGTATTCATGTTGTATTTTGGTAATTCATTTACAAGTATATATATGAGTTAAACTGCCTTTCTGTTAGCTTCTACTGTCCCAGCTCTCCACCTGTGAAATAGGGTCATTTCATCTCTCTCATAAGGCAAATACATGTGTAGAAGCAATGAGGTAAACAGATATTGTAATGGGAAGCTAGAAAGAATCCAATTATAGTTTTTCATCAGTATGACAGGTTTTCATTTAGCTCTGGAGAATGATAAAATAAGTAAGAAAGAAGAAATATTAAGTGCTGCAGTCTTGGGTACCTGATCTGACGCCTAAGCACACATTTATACCTGTGTGGTATTATGTGGGAATAGAGTTTTTTAAAAAATATTGGTGCCATTCATGGAGAAAAGTGGCCAGGAGATAATTTCATATTCTCTGTATGTACCAAAACCAGACACATGTATCATTGATAAATGTAGAGTGAACATTCAAGTACAAATATGGGTGTTGCCCTCTCATATTAAAAAGTTGCTCTTGGTCTTTCTTGGTAGAAGATTCATTCTTAACAGAGAAGAGCACAGCCAATGAGGCCGCATTCTCCTGTGTCTAGACCCACTAAAGTAAAAGAAAAAATGGGAGAGAAAAACAACCCTACAGACAGACATGAAGAATAGAAGCATGCTAGTGATCACCTGAAGATATCGTAGTAAGAAGAACTTGACCTGAGGTTCTAAAGAGTCTTATCAGCTGGGGAGGACTGATAGAGGAGGATTGATGGCACTGAAGTGCTTCTTGGTAATGACCTTTCTACAGCCATTGACTTTTCTTTCACAAAGGCTTTGGTAGCCTAACAACAATGGGAACTATCGTTTAGATAACTGTGATTTTGCTTCTTCCTTTCGTCAAAGGATTTTAAAAACTAAAAGCAGAGCTAATGGCAGATCTTGGAGTGTCCATAAATAACACATACAGACCAGGTACAAGAAAGCTGTGGTTCTGGAAGATTTATACCATTGAATTGATTCTTTGTGCTGTTGATTTCCTGACGTTGCAATTATGAATCTGCCTCAAGTGTTTATGAAATACTTTCAGCAAGTAAGACTGTACACTAAAGTTAATCATAATTTAATTATCACTTTTAAGGATTCTCTTGCTTTATCTTTACATGGCGTATGCATGTAAAAGTGCGAAATTAAGGCACATGCATGGAATTTTGGAAAATGCTGCATGTAATTCAAGATTTCTGACTAGGATCTGTGCATCAACCAGGGCCATGGCCATCATGTACAGGAGCAAGTATCAGCATCAGCTTCATCTTAAAATTCTTCATTTTCTCTGCTTTTCTTACTTTACTATAGATATACTTTCCTTTTTCATTTTTTATGATACTAATAAAAAAGCAGGGGAAAAAAGATCTTCATTGGAAATATTTGAAATATTCTCCACTGGAAAAATAATGTCCTGCAAAAGATGGGTAGTCATGTAAACAAACCTCTGCCTAGCACAACAAAACCAGCCTGGATTCATGGGTATGACTTCAGATGGCATAGTGGGAAGGCAGGAGGACTTTTGCAGGGGATTAAGACACCAGGTTTGAACTTCTAGGGATGCTGGTTCCAGTTCAGGCTCTAGTTGGGAAGGGAAATAAGTATGGTGGTCTCATTAGTCCTCATTATGAAAATTGACCACATGATTTGGTACCATTGGCAGCTCTTTGCTAGATAAGTCCTGGACTAGAATAACAAGGTTTACTGCAAGCTAGAGCTGAGGTATATTGACAGGGAGGAGAAGTTTGCAGAAAGCCTGGCTGTAGCAATGCCAGTGTTAACAGTCTTTTTACTTTCATTTGCTCTGAATTCATTCATATATTTGCAATGAAAATGGTTTAAAAGTCTTAAAATAAAAAAAAGGAGGAAGGAAAGAAAAGGAGTAAAAGAGAGACAGACAGACAGCTTTTGAATTATAAAACATATTTCAGGCCCCATATCCAACAAGTTTTATTGTTGTTCAACTAAATCCCTCAAGTATATCTCTAAATTATCTGAATTAGAAAAGATGTAAAACTAATCAGAATACTGCCATCATTATCTGAAATACAGGAACTTTATCTTCTGGTAAAATCATTGTATATATTAACAGTTGTAAATAAATTTTTATGAAGAACTAGTAAATCAAGTAAGTAGTTTGCATTTCCTGAAAGAACATATAATCACTTTTTTTTTCCCAGTTAAATAATTTCAACATTTTAATCTCAGCAAATTGTGTTTAAGAAAATTCCCTGGATTTCATGAGCATTTTGCAATACATTTTGCTGCATACTGCATCTGAACATATTAGGGTAAATGTATGTGTATAGGCATCCCCCGCTCTCCTTCCCAAGAGAGTCTCAAATGAGCCAAATATTCAGCTGATGTAAATCACTGTTGTTCCAGATACTTTTAGATATGATATACTGCATTAAATCAGCAGTCAGCCTTCTACAACTGACTCCATCACTATGCCTGGTTGAAGCTGTAATTAAAGTCTGTGTTGCTCAGGAGTCAGTACCCAGCAGCCTCAGAGGATTAATTAGGTCTGATATTTATTTCTTTTGATACGAAACCCAGATGTGTGCAGTTAAGCCAAAAATCATAGGGAGAGCCATCCTGCTTTTTTTTCCAGTGGACAGAGGAAAAGCAGTGTTGCCCACCCGGAATTAAAGAACAGAAGCAAATAATTATAATCATGGAACAATTTGGCAATGGTGTGGTTTCATAATCTGCTAAGCCACTTTACCTGCCTGATTATGAAATAATTCAGATGACCTCAACTTTTTTTCTTACCAAGTATTGTAAATATATATATACACACACGTGTGTTATTTGTCTGAACGCTGGGAAGAAAAATACAGAGGGAATACTCTTGCCCTCTATGGTTATAGAAATAAATCAGTTTGCATTTCGTTTTAAGTATATGTTCTTTAATGCATTATAAAAATACCTGTCCATTCCATAAAGGGTTTATTTTAAGATTAATAAAAAAAAATTAATTAATTTTAAAATCTGGAAAACAGATAATGAAAACACTTCAAATCATGAGCAAGTGTAGTACCACCTTTTGTTCCCATAATGGACATGACATCTCCAGCAGGAAAATGTAGTTCAGGTTTTATCCTTAGAAAGATGTAGAATTCAGGGCATTTTAGATGTTGAGCTTTCTGCTGTGGGCATCCCTCTGTCAATCCTGTCGCACTCAATTCACTAAACTGGGCCAGCATCAGATAAATTCACATGAACTGTGAAATAGCTTCATATGATATCAATTTGTACAACATTTCTTATTCAGCCTTTACTTTCAGTAGGAAAAATGATCCACTCCCATAGATACAATTCTGATTTTTTTCATTATAAAGAGAAAAGCAGAAATAAAAGTGGTTTCCAACCTTCAGGTGAAAGTTGACTTTTATAGTTACTAGCCCATGCCTCCACTTCTTTTCCAGTGGTAAAATGTAAGAAGTAAATCTACAGGAGTAGAGATCACCCAAAAACAAATACTAAAAAGAATTATCTAAATATCAGTCCATTATGAATTTTCTCCCATTATTCCACTTGAAAGAAAGCTCTGAACATTATCAAAATAACATAAAAAAATTCTTTTTTTTTCTTCTACTAATTTCTATTAGTCCATTCTTGTTGTGTACCTGGGTATTGATTCAGATTAATGAGACTCCCACTGATTTCATGGAGTTATGGATGAAATCCCTAGAACAGATTTAAGCCAGTGATCTAATGACAAAGGACTGGAAAGTCCATTCCTTTTCCCTGATGCAGCTAGCCAGTATATAATACTGGAGATATGTAGCATTTTTCCCCTCTGAATAATTCCTATAGAACTTTGTAAAGACTAGTTTTTCTCTTTTTCTTATTGATTTCATCACTGTATTTTACAGCATCTTCATATTTTTGGTTTACAAGTGGAAAAATGGACGAGAAAACAGTAGATCTACTTTTTTTGTTGTTGGGTGTTTCTGATTTGTTTTTCGGGTAGGCTGTCACAGGCAAGCTCTTGCATAGTTTCCTGGGGCATTTTCTCACTTTTTGCAGCTCATTATGCTCCACTTTTTTTCTTTTTTTGTACTTTTTTTGGGAGGGGACTTTTTCAGCCCATCTATGGGGCATCTCACAGGTCTCTGCAGCTCCAAATGTCAGCTGAAAAAACAAGCACTCTCTTTTTAGCAGTTGATGCAAGACACATCAGGACTCAGGCAAAAGGCAAAGAAAAAAGCAAACACACTATTTGGAGTTACCAGCAACTGCTACTGGGAGGTGTCCTAGTCCTCCTCCCCTTCCAGGTTCTGGAGAACATCAACCAAACTGACCCCAGTGAAGGGGTACGACATCCCTCTCTGCTCTCCCCAGGTCTCTGCTATGTTTAATACCATCAGAAAAGTCTCCAGCAAACATTTGCAATTGCAGTGAGAAAGAACACTGCTGTCTTTATTTTTTCTAACTTGACATCTATCAAATTTAGTTTAAGTGTTCCCCTGGGTCAGTCGAGTTGCTGAGCTATAAACTAAAAATAATTAAAATAAAATATTAAAAAACCTCAAGTCTGCTTGCCAGGAGCATATCACTGGGAGTTAACAGCTCTCAATCATGTATTTCAGAGTGCTAGAATAGCTGAAATAAGACAGGCAGGCTTAATACATCATAAAACTGTAATTCATTGATGTTTTGATGCTATAGGCTTCATTTTTGCACTTCAGGACAAAAATGATTTCTGTGACAGCCATTCAGAAAACAGATGAATTTTTTTTGCTTTAATACTACAGGTAATATAAATTTTATAGGAGTAGCTTAATGGAAAGAAAAGGCAGAGGAAAGTAGAAGGAGTCTTTCTGATTAATATCGCAGATAATTAAAACCTTGTCCTGACAATTCCTATAAGGCAGAAGACAAGTTACCTTTTCATACTATAAAAGATGACTGCCAATTTATTGACTCCAGCTGATATATCAGCTCTCACCAGAACTGGAAATTCTAGTTGCAGTGACTTAAATTTTGGCTTTAGCCCGATCAGACAGACAGACAGCATGTTCCCAGACTGGTCACATTCATAAATGTCATAAAAAACATATTTGTTCTATGACATGCACGAAATAAAGTTCTTGAACAAGACGTCTCTAACCAGAAAGGCATGAAGCAAAAATCTCTAACCACGTGTAAGGGAATGAGGACTGCTAAGAATGGTATTTTGACATTGGTGGACTGAAGTAAAGCTTCTCCAGGCATAGCTTTAACATTGTTTTTATTATTTTTATTAGTCTTATAGGTCATAGAAACCATGTGAGGTAACATGAAGAAAAAATCAGTCAAAACATGGTTCAGAACTTTTGTGTAAGCTGTTCCAGTGTAAATTTAAAAAGAAAGAATTAAGTCAAGGATCACATTCAGGAGATCTGAATAGAATCAGTCATCCAGAGGTTCATAATGTGCAACTGAAGAATTAACCTGGGGTGTCTAACCAAGTCCATCTGAACCTAACGCTTTTGCTTCTCAATATGTATCTTCTTCACTGCATAGATTTATTATTACGTGTTTATTATTAGTGAAAAAATAGATAAGCTCATCGATCCATTCTGAAAAATGACATTTTTTACAAAAAAAGTTGGCTTTGCCAGTACTTTTATTTTTTTCTTAAAATTTTGTAATGACTCTATTTTTGCAAACACTGTTAAATATAACAAGATTCTCTATTTGAAGAACATAGAGCCATAAAGTTGAGAGGACTGCTTGCACTTAATCTTCAAAAATAGAAAATTAATCTTTTCCTATAAAAAAAGAATATTTTAATTTTTTAAATGGAGCTTTAAATCAAAATTAGACACAATATCATTGCCCTGTTCTTGTCAAAATTGCTGAATACCACCCTCCCCAGCTTTAAATGGAGACTGTATCTCACCTCCAAAATGATTGCTCTCCTCTGATACAAACTCCCTCCCCATAACGTGGGGCCAAGTTCCCTTGCAGAGGAGATGCCCTGGAGCCAAGGGAGCTACGCCCAGGAATGGTTTGGTCCATAGCTAGCTGAGGATTTGGAAACGAAATGTACACCGGTGTACAGACTAAAGATGGTTGGGAATTTTCCAAGGTACTTATTTGGCGGGGTGTCACAGAATGGCAATTTGCTGAAACTGAAACCATTCACAAGGGAAAGTCTGTCCAAACAAAGCTCCCAACTCAGAGTGAAAAGCAAAAACAGAGAAGCAAGAAAGAAAAAAAGAGGAGGGGGATAGAGAGCAGTTAGCAAAACTGCCCCTTTCCGCCATTCCTAGAGGGAAAAGTTCAGGGGTCTAGCTTGACGTGATTTTTGCCTTTCTCACTGTAAATTGCAATTTACGCAAAAGATCATTTTTATTAAAAAATTATGAAGTCAAAGTGGAATAGAACAACACAAATTTGTTCAGTCTGATCTCTTGAAATTAACCATTCCTAGATTTTTATTTTTTTTTATTTTTCACCAATTTTCGAAGGATGCTTTGTGCTTGTTGACAAGAATAGCTACAACACCGTGTAAAATCTAATTGATCAAAAATATCTGATTCAGCCACTAGTACATGATTAAGCAACTAGTACCTGCAGTAAAATTTCTGTCAAGCCTATTCTTCACTGGGAAATAATTCCCTTTTATTATCCCATATTTCAGAAAGGCTACCTGCTGTTTGGGTTGACTTCTCGAAAAACCAAGTATAATAAACCCAAAATATTTTAGGACTTTCAGGCAAAATTATGAATAAGAAACAATTGCCTACTAGAACTAATAAAACCCACGTCCAGAACGGATTTCCTGAGTTTGTTACCTTAGAATAAGGTAAAGTGAGTTTTAAATAGCGCCAGAGTGTATTTCAAGTGAGGAGATGCTGCTGTTCACCTTTTTTACAGGCATAACAGAAAGTTTATGGATCAGTCACGACACGCTTGCTCAGCAGCAAGGAATTATGATCTGGCTCTCCTCTGCCACTAATTTCAGTGAGATGTTTTCTGTCTTCTGGGACTTTGCCTTCCAGTTCTTGGAGGAGAAATAAAATAAAAGCAGGATGGATTGAACATGCACATGGTAAAATCAGACTTGATGGGAGTGCAACTCTCCTGATACCCAGTGTAATCACTCATTTTTGAATCAGATCTGGTTTTGGTCTTGCATAGGTTGAACGCATTTGCTACGGTCCTGATATATATCAAGTAGTGAAGATGCAGGAGTTAAATCTGCCATAGGACTGGTCCTGCAAGGTGGGAGGATGGAGACCTTCAGTGGAGGTGGGATGTACTCAAGTGTTATTATACAAATCATGAAGGGTGTTGGACATCTAGAAAAAAAATGTAATATGCTGAGGGTTGCAAATATTGGCTTATTAACAAGCTGTTTGTAGATTTGGCTACAATCAGGTCTGGGATGAATTTAGCCCCTGGCTCAGTCAAATGGGCTTTAAACATTTCTTGATCCCCAATGGATCAAGGGGCACCTGGTCCCTAATGAATGCTGTCACTGACATTGTGGATTTTCTCCCACTCTGTACCCCAGAGCCAGCAGAGGGAAGAGCCCAGAGTTGCCATCCCTCTGCATTCACATGAAAAAGAGAGGCAGATTTTAAAGTTTCCTTCCTGAAGAAACACTGTATTTCCTTTCACCCCCATATTCCTTCTTCTCCTGTTATCTCCACCCCAGTTCTTTCCTTACCACTAACCCGGAGAGGGAGAAAACGGACAGAAAGAAAAGAAAAGAGAGAGAAATATGCTGCCTGGATTGGAAAAGTCATCTTTTCCCAGGAGCAGCGTAATAATGTTAATGGAAGGGAGAACGGGAAAGAGGAAATGTTTCGCTAACATGGAGAATTTCTGGCCTGGGTTCTTTCTGAGGCCTGTTTGTCAGGGGGAAAAGGAAATTGGTGGCTGGATGAAATATGAGCTGATGCAGCTGCAATGCCTTTAAATACAAGCTTTTTTAGGCACACTAGTGCTTCAGTTTGGGGATATAAGCAGATGCTGAATGCCTTTCCCTACTTCACATGGGGCCTTTGCGTGCTGTGGTTTTAAGACCAGTGTTCAGGTGATAAAAAAAAAAAAGAAGGGGAGGGGGGAATAAAATGTCATTTTCAGAGAGGCAAAAAATACTTCAGGCTCTTTGGCATGTAAGTCATAAAGAGCTTTTTGTGCACGGGTAGTCAGTGCAGTGTCAAGAGAAATCACTTGTACAAAGTGGAGTAACACTATCTGAAATTAAATTCTGGCCTCCATTTGCAAGTAACACTTTAAGGTTAAAAAAAAAAAGAAAAAAAGCACTTTTTCCTTTCAAGAAATTGAAGAGAACTAAGAGGCACCCCCTCCTCTCCTCCAAAAACATACTCTTAGCATTCTTGTTATCCACAACATGGCAGCCCCAAGCATAAGGTAATTAGCAGACCTCATCAGCCAGACCTAATGAGCACATGGTGGCAGCTTTATTACAGTGGGGTGAAATCTGGTTGGAGGTTTAGGGCTGCTCTGATCTGAAAAAGTTTGAATTGAAAAGGTTTGAACTCTCATACTATGGCTTTCCAGGCTCTTTGAGCCTGATTCCTATTTATACTAAGTTTCCTTAACATAAAGGGGCCTTCAAGTGGGCGTGCAGTGAAGGAATATTTCAAGGCAAAAAGCATGCAGAGCGGGCTCTCACTACCCTCCTTGCACCTTCTCTGGAACAAGCCCCTCACTGTTTTCTTACAAGGGTGAAATGCCAGATGTAGCTCTCGTTCGAGGTGGAGGAGAAAGGCTCTGGCTTTTAGTCCTATTGAAGCTCTTTTACACTGCATTGGTATGCCTCAAGGACCTAAATAATTACTTGTCAGGGTTTTTTCTGGATCTGTTTTTTTATTCCTGCAACTGAAGTTCTGATTTCTTACTCTTTCCCCATTGCTGGAAAGACAAAAAGCCACCTCGAGCTGGTCATCCAAGCTAGCAGCTGTGCTGAAATGCTCTGGAGATGTCATTTAAATATACAGAGCAAACTGACGGTTAAAAATAGTTTGTCCCCGTAAATGATTGCTTTAGAATTTAACGATTATTCCCGGTTTCTGAGACCTCCTTGGCTCAGTCCTTGCTGGCACCTTCCATTTTTTTTTTAAATGCCAGCCTGGGTTCCTCACTCCTAAGGAAATTGAGGCTCCTTAAAAGCTCTGCAAAATTTGGCTTTTTGTCCAAAGGCAGTCACACAGATTTCTGTGACAATATTTATGAACTAAGATTCTCATCCAGTCTACCGAGGTCCCCACAGAAAATGTTTCTTACTATGTATACCTGCTTCTTTGCCAGCAAGATCTCTCAGACCATAGAATAATCTCCCAAAAGATATATTGGAAACCTGGTTTGGCCTGTTTAATGTGTCTGAACTGATTAATGTAGCTGGTTGTCATTTTTAGAACTAATGAGTTTTAGCAGAAATGGTCTTTAATCAAAAAAAACTCTTGCCTTCTTGACTTTGCATTTTCTTTTCTTTCTTTCTTTCTCTTTCTTTCTTTTTCCTTCTTTCTTTTTCTTTCTTTTTCCTTCTTTCTTTCTTTCTTTTTCCTTCTTTCTTTCTTTCTTTCTTTCTTTTCTTTCTTTCTTTCTTTCTTTCTTTCTTTCTTTCCTTCCTTCCTTCCTTCCTTCCTTCCTTCCTTCCTTCCTTCCTTCCTCCCTCCCTCCCTCCCTTCCTCCCTCCCTCCCTCCCTCCCTCCCTCCCTCCTTCCTTCCTTCCTTCCTCCTTCCTTCCTTCCTCCTTCCTTCCTTCCTTCCTTTCTCTCTTTCTCTCTTTCTCTCTTTCTCTCTTTCTCTTGCTTTCTTTCTTTCCTTTCTTCCTTCCTTCTTTGTTACCTTCCTTCCTTCCTTCCTTCCTTCCTCCTTCCTTCCTTCCTTCCTCCTTCCTTCCTTCCTTCCTTCCTTTCTCTCTTTCTCTCTTTCTCTCTTTCTCTCTTTCTTTCTTTCTCTTGCTTTCTTTCTTTCCTTTCTTCCTTCCTTCTTTGTTACCTTCCTTCCTTCCTACCTTCCTTCCTTCCTTCCTTCCTCCCTTCCTTCCTTCCTTCCTACCTTCCTTCCTTCCTTCCTCCCTCCCTTCCTTCCTTCCGTCCTTCCTTCCTTCCTTCCTACCTTCCTTCCTTCCTTCCTACCTTCCTTCCTTCCTCCCTTCCTTCCTTCCTCCCTCCCTCCCTCCCTCCCTCTCCTCCCCTCCCTTCCCTTCCCTTCCCTTCCCTTCCCTTCCCTTCCCTTCCCTTCCCTTCCCTTCCCTTCCCTTCCCTTCCCTTCCCTTCCCTTCCCTTCCCTTCCCTTCCCTTCCCTTCCCTTCCCTTCCCTTCCCTTCCCTTCCCTTCCCTTCCCTTCCCTTCCCTTCCTTCCTCCTTCCTTTCCTCCTTTTTGTATTTTCACAATTTCCATTGAAACATTTTGTTATGACTTGCTTACCAAAAATTATTTTTTCAATAAAAAAATGAATCTGTTTTAACGCATTATGATATTTAAAGGATCTATTTTGACCTCAGAATATTGAAACTCAGATTAATTGCAAACACAGGTTTTCAACAATCAAGTTTATTTTCTCTGAAGAAAACCTCACCCATATGCCTGCAGGGAATAGCTGCATATGCCAAATCCAACTTTTGGTGCACAGAAGAAGTGGGATATATAAATAGAAAGTGTAAGCTTTTGGATGTACGAAATGGATTTGCAATTTAAGGCCTCCCAGCAGTGGCAGCAATTGTCCATGTCTTGTGGGGTGTCAATTTTCCCCCTTCTCTTTATTTGGCTCACCAAGCCGCCTTTTGTAATCACAGTTTAAAGTCTTGGCGTATGCCTCTTCTGTCTCCTATCTCACGTTGAGTTGCTGTCATCCCAGGGAGCTGCAGGATGCTATCCACTAATCCAATGCTGCAGTATCCAGGTGGGATACTGAAAAAAAAAGAAAAAAAGTTATCCTAAATGATATACCAAATTACACATTATTTCATTTGACAAACAAAAACTGTTTTGTGGTTAGCAAAATGAATGGTGTACATCATAATTTTGACAGAGAGTGCTGAAGTTGAACTGGCTCTTTAAACAATTTCCCTGTGTACGCATTGCTGTTCCAGTTCAATGCGAGCATATGGCAAACACAGAAACTATACTTACTGGTGCCAGGGCATGACCAAAATCTATAATAATGTTGTTTACTTTCACCAGCTCTGCAAGAAAGAATGTAGCCTCATGCACTTAAACGACCTCAGAAGAGTCACACTTTTGCTTTGTCAATAATTTATTCAAAACAGCCGTTGTCCCTTGGAAACATGAGGACAAAAGACATTTGCAGTAGCTTAGTCAAACTCTTCTATGCAGGATCTTACTTGTCTCCTGGAGGAAACCTAAGGAAATTCTCTCAGTGACGTTGGTGAGAGCAAAGGGAGGCAGCAGACAAGCATAGCTTTTGGAGCACACTTGGCCCACGCTCTTTTTGTTGTTGTCATTTATGATAAAAATCATAATATTTCAAAGTCTTCCACGGACAGAACTCTGCCAACTTCCTTCTCCCACTAAATTGGCCATTCTTGAGCACTGCCAGGAAAGAACATATTTTAGCATCTTAGCCCTGCGTGGTTTGGCAGGCATGTGTTGGGAGGCTGAAGCTGGCCACTCCTCTGCAGAAGTTTGTAACATCTAGTGCTCAAGGGGGTTTTCCTCTGCACTTTTGTCAGACACTAAAGCTGCACTAATGACGTGGAACCATGGGACAGTACAGGCTTTGAAATGCTCAGGGAATAAACAAACTCAGCTAGATGCTTGTGGAAACTCAAGCTCTCACAGAAAAAGCATCCTTCTTCACAAC
Organism: Ara ararauna; assembly: GCA_028858755.1. Lineage (NCBI taxonomy): Eukaryota > Metazoa > Chordata > Aves > Psittaciformes > Psittacidae > Ara > Ara ararauna. The sequence goes on along the minus strand of CM054410.1, from coordinate 5,160,151 downwards.
CAGAATCAGAATGTAAACAGCAGGATAGTCTTCGTTTCAGTTTGTTTTGAAGCATCATAAGGAAAGAAGAGGGACAGCCTGAAGGGACAGGGTCCCTTAAAGACAAATGTGTTGACGGAACAAGAGTCAAGGAATTTGAGCAACATTGCAGTGATTCATTTAATAGTTCAGATAAATTTTCAATGACAGTGATTGCAAAGACTAACACTGCAAAGTTTCAGGGCATATTGTGTAAATGGATCTGCACAAAGCAGTTTCCCAGTTGCCTGGGAAGTACGCGAACATGGATTTTAAGCACCAAAGCTTTAAAGTTGTGAGCATCTTGGCTGTACTAACCCCTACTCCAGGCAATGAAGACTAGGACTCTGCATTTGAGGGCACATTGCTTAAAATCAAGAACAGCTCTGCTGATGATAGTGTTTGTACAAGACTGAAGCAAGATAACCTATTGGTGAAATCATAAATATTTACTTACAGAAGGAGATAAAGTCACTTGTTTAGATTTCCTTCTTTTTATGCTTCCTAATTCTGTGTTCTGTCCCATTTCTTAGTCATCAGTACTGCATAGTATAAACACAAAAAATCCTGATAAAACTTGAGAAACTAATAAACCTAGTACCCAAATTGAAATGAGATATTTTTCTAACAGTTTAAACTCAATACAGTTAAGTCATATGTTCACCCCACTTGATAGTTCATAAAATGGGCAATGAACTCATCAGGTTCTCAAGTATTGGATGAATGAGAGAAGGCGCCACCAGGAGATGGGCAGACACCCATCATCAGGGGCTCAAGCCTTTGGGATTTACTAACTGGTGTTCAGCCTAAGCCTTGATTGTCTTTGAGTAGTGGCAGAGCTGTACTGGGCTAATAAGACCAGCTGGAGTACATCTGGATCAGCATGGAGGAGACTCAGGTTTTTCTGCACCCATACTAAAGTTAGTATGTAAGAAAATAAAGCACCCACAAATGTTCGAGAGTTGACTGTATGTCTGTTTTGACCTAGGAAGAAGTACATGTTACAGAAGCATAGCCATACTGAGGCAATCCAAGGGCTCAGCCTCCAGGAGTTCCACACATTAAAAAATAAATAAAACTGAAGAATCGGCTAACAAAAGCATTTACCAATTCGCCTGAAACAAAGAAGTTTATAAATCTTTGCAACCATTGCATTACTTGTGATTCCTTGCACGAACTGGGGGAGATACCCACTTTTCTTACAGGTCAAATATATTCTCAAAAGAAAGATCCAAAGACTAAGGAAGTTACTGAAAGCTGCTCATTTCAAAGAGATTTGGGTCTCATTGGCATGTACCATTATCAAAAGCCCAGTGAACAGATTTTGTTGGAGCTTGTTGAAGTGTGAGTGGATCCAGATCACACTGTTCTGCTCATCTTGAAGCAAACCCAAACATGGAGATTTTGCCCCCCACCTCCTCAGTGCATTGCTCAATGGTTAGTTTTGATTTCTGCATGTGATATGCTCCTGGCTGGGACAGGGCCACAGCTGATAACAAAAATACAGGCATCAGCATGGATCATGGCCCTTCTTTACTTTTGCTTTGGGTTTTTTTTTTTTCCTTCCTTCCTTTTTTTTTTTTTTTTTTCTCTTTTGTGTACGTATAATTTAAAGCATGAGGTCCCATTACTGTCTGGAGGTGCAAACTATTACTAATGTCAGGTTCCCTATTCTTCTGGATCAGAACTCTTACAAATGGTGTGCTTCCGTATCAGTAGTCAGGTCAGCCAGACCTTTAGTGCTGTTTTAACTTTTTTGTCTTGGAAATCCAAGGGCTTGCAGGAAAAGGATGCTTCTACCAGTTCTAAAAGTTCACACTGGAAAGCTAAACCACACTTTGCTCACTCAAGCTTATAACGTCTCTGTGTTGGCAATTTACTCTTTCAACTTCTTTCACCTCTCTGGGTGCCCACAAGGTGAATTAAGATTTTTCATCTGTTAAAAAAAATCCCAGTTCTGCCAGAAAAAAAATACTGATAAAGAATAGGAGATAAAGGGTGATCTGATTCCTCACTTAACAAAATATGTAAGTGAAGAAGTAACACCACTGGAATTAATAGGCTTAACAGAAGAAATGCATCAAAGAAATGTTGTTTCTCTATCACTATGTGGTTATGCAGATAAACCTACAGCCACATTTAATCTTTCCAAAAAGGTCATTTAAATGATTCCCAATCTCTAGTTTCACATGACTTTGCAGTTTCTTGGTTCCAGCTCTGAGGCAAAACAGAGGTGCTGAAATACAGAAAGATAGGATATCCTCTTTGTGTCACTTTTCCTACTGGAAAGAGGAAATAATGGGAAATCTTGCAAGAAGTCCCATTCTCACAAGGCTTTCAGCTTCTTTATTCAGGCCAAATGATCCTGGCTAGTTCAGATAAGGTTACTTTGGCTATTTAGCCATTGTGAAGTAAATTATCAAAAGTCTTCAGGCTTGTCCATCATTAACAAAGGTTGAAAAATTCACCTTTTTTCCCATGCCAGGGTTAAAAAAACAATGACAAAATCTATTTCAGGATCCAAGAGATGCCAAAAACATTCTAATAAAAAGATAATAAGTGTCTCCACAGCTGTTCTACCTATGTGTATGCTTGCTTCAGAAGTTGTAGAAGCTACAGGGAAATTTCTTTGGGCATATGTCTATTCAGTAGGACATCCTGAAATATGTAACAAATGCACAGCTTTTTCTGATGTGATTTTCTCTCCTTATATATTATCTCTATTTAAATTGAAGCTGGTGGCACACTTAAGGCAATGCTTCATCTCAGACAGATGGACTGTGCTCCCTCTTACAAACTGCCAGGCTTGCTGGTGAGCAATCCTACTGCTAGAGAAGGAAAACTCTGCTTGAGGCAAGATAATCCACCAGCCTTCTCTCACACACTTCCACAGCCCATTCTGCCTCCTCAACTGCATGTTACACCAGGCTGAGTTCCTACAGCAAACCTCTTCTTCCTATGCCTTGTCTTAGCTTCTGGCAAAAGAGGAAGAGGAGAGGGACAGCAGGAGGGAGCTGAGCTCCCCCCAGCACCGCCTATAGCAGAGGCCCATGGAAATACCAGCAGAAGATTTGTGGCATCATTTGGTGATTTTTCACTGCTCTACTGTACCTCTCTACTCAGACACTCTTTGTTTATTGTATGCCCTTCTAATCCTGGCACTGTCAAAGCCTAGTCCATTAAGCTAGCATTATTACGATTTATTAGCTGTGCATGGCTAACATAGTGTTATGACAGTTGGGATGAGATTAGGTTGTAGGTCAACCTGCTCCTTAGACTGGAACATTTTCAGGTCTCTTTGGATCTAAGCTTGAGTTTTAGACTGAGGAAGTCCCAGAGCAGAAAGAAAGAACAGTATGCAATGCCTCTTCATCCTATACTCATGACATGTCTGACAAATGGCAAGAGAAACCTACTTGTTAGAAAGAAGAGGTGGAAAAAAATGAAAAAGGTATTTGATGAAGGTAGAGAAACAGTGCTCCTTCTCTTAAAACAAGAAGCTCCCAGACCAAGAGAAAACACACTCACATTTTCCAGTCCATGCCTAATTTCAGACATAATTTTTGACATCAAAACACCTTGGTGATCAAAAGTAGGTACTTGCATATTCCTCATTTTTTTCCACTTCACTGAAAACAGTTGGGTAGATGTTCAATCTGACTTTTTTTACGTGCCAGATATCCCAGCTCTAGGTATCAGAACTTTCTAGAAATTACAACGAAAATATTTTCTGGTTTGCCAATTTCTAAATGCCTTCTTTTATTTTGCTGAGTGATTATCTCTTTGTTTGTCCAGGGGAATATCTAATGACTCCATGTTCAAGGAAGGGTACTGACTGCTGAATGAACCAAAAATAGCCTATACAATGATTTCAACAATATGATTAATATCTGATTTGGAGGCCCCTTTCAATCCTAAGAGCTACATCACTTTGCACCAGGACAAAGTGGAGTGAGACAGACTGTTGACCCTTTCCAAGATGGGAGAACCAAATTTTTCCTGGGTGGGAGGGAGGAAAGCTGATTGTGCTCCCCCATCAGTCATTCAGATCCATTGCTATTCAATGCACACATCCAGTAAATTGTTTCAATCAAGTTGTGGTTGTGAGAAGTATGCTCCATGTAATTCACTGCAGCCTCCTGCCTGTGGACTCCACTGGTTATAGCAAGGCCTTAATTGGTTTTTTTCCTCCTCTTTTTCTTTTTGCTCAACTGAATTCATTTAGAAGCACAATATAAATTAATGATAAAATCCTTCGCTAAACCACTGATAGCTAAGTGTTGCCTGACTGGGACAGACAAATAGCCTATTTAGTCTGGAATCCTTTATGCTTCTATAACGCCTATAATATGTCTAAATTGTGCAATAATATGGCACAGAAATAAATTATTTCATTACTAAAGCTTATGTATTAAACCCTTCCAAAATGCAACAGAGTGTAGCAGGCAAGATGATTAAAATAACAGGGTTTTCTTCCAAGCTCTAAAGCTGAATTTCTGTGTAACTAGCGCTAGTCATTCAGCCTCAGTGAGCCTCAGTTCCTTCCTCCTCTTCTATCTGTCATCTCGATGGCACTGCTCTGCTTCCTGCCTGTGAAGAATAACCTACAACCTTATTGTTGGGCTATGTTTTTATTATCACCTAAATAATGTGGCTTTGGTCTCAATAATGATTTCAGATGGTCCTGTAATAATTAATTCAAAATTGCTTGACTGATATTTTGACTGCCATAGGACCCAAATCCTTCTGCCTAATCTTTCAAATCTACCTGCTGTGTTTTTATCCCAAAGCAGTGAGTGCCAAAGATTGACTATATACTACATGATATTGTTTTCCACATATTTTAAAGTATTTCCCTTAAAGTCAGTGATAATTTTTTTTTCTTTTTCATTTTTTTAATGGGTAAGCAGCCTCATCAATACCAGGTGATTCATTTAAAGCACAATTACAGAGGGAATTCAGCTAATTGATTGGATAACCCTAGATTCATTTGGAAAAACACAGTCCTCAAACCTGAAGTGCTTGGACTTAGTGGTAGTCATGTACCGAGAAGCTTACTTTAAAAGCAAATATTTAGGTTAATGGGATCCATATGATATGAATTCCTAATAACTTTACCATGGGTGGGCTTATCGAACTGCTTTTCATAACAGAAGTCGGGCCATTTCAAAGGATCTTTCTTCTGAGACTTTCTGAAGACTTTTCTTTCACCCCAGATCTATAGAAAATTCCACTAACTCTCCATTGAGCAAATATTTGAGCTCCCTCTCATGCCATGATTCACAGGGATTATTTTCAGAATCTGTATTTTTTAACCCCTTGCTGGTAGGACAAAGTATTTAATAGAGATGTGTGATTCTTTGAAGGGGGAATAGCTCAGGACAGGAGTGTCTGCAGGGCTGCAGGAGGTGGCACTGACATATAGAAGTGGTTGGGTGCTTGGACTAAGGATGCTCCTCTTGCCTGTAAACTAAAAGAACCCAAGGGTAATGTGGGCACACTCAAACCCAGGGAAGTCAATGCACATCTTCCAGCAGACTTCTGTGGGTTTTTAATTGGATCCATAGTGAGATTATAATCAGTATTTCTAGTTACAGAGAGGAATAAATGAGAACAAATATCCCATAAAGAGGCATTTGAATATTTAGCAATCAAAGAAGCAGGGCTACCTGCACAGTTTGAAGACAAAATTTCTTACACAGAACTATATCATCTTAGAAGTGAGAAGAGAAGCTGCTGCTACAATAACTAACATTTCTTCATTTCTCAGTAATATTTTTCAATTAAAATCAGGCTACCTTTTTCATAAAACATTTTCAGAAAACTGAAACATAGTTCCAGTTACTGGAAACTTCTCTGTTGGGGTTGGAGCTTGAGGATCTTAAGGTCCTTTCCAGCCTTAACTATTCTAATTATTCTATAATTCTCTCTTCTTCCTCAATTGTATTAACATTGATTGCATACATTTCCCTTCAATATAACTTTTTTAAAATATAGAAAAATGCAGAAATAATTTTAAAAAGCTAAATATGAGAATAGAGTTTTATATAAATGTGCATGCATGTGCATTTAAGGAGAAATTCAGTATCCTGAAAATCTCTAGGAAAAAACAAGAAATCTACATCATGGCAAGTATGAAAATGGCCATGATGTTCATTGAAGACAGCACAATAACTCTATTATTATACTTATGCTATTTAATTAAAACAAAAACCCTATTATTTAGCAGAAGAGGGGGACAGCATCTTAAAACAAAATCATACAGATAAGATTCCTGCTGGGATTGCTCCACAGACTGAAAAAAGAGAAAATCACTAACTGTAGTCATACTTCGCATTGACCTATGGGGACATTAAAGTGATCTACAAATATGTGAAAAAGAGTGTTCAGGAGTAATTATTTAAGATGGCAAAAATAAAGAGGGAGAGAGAGAATCAAAATGGTTCACTGTGAAGGAAAAAACAAAGGTTATGTTTCAAGGAGAACTTCAGAGAAAGAGCCACTTGCTTGAAAGAGGGTTTCCAATGGCACACACACTGCTGTCACTATTCATAATAAATCACACTAAACACAAATCCTGTGGAAGATTTTGGCACAATCTAACCCAAAGGTCTGTGATTCTTTGAAAATTAAAAAACAAAAAAAAGTTTAACATTAGTTTGAGTGTAAAAAAAGAAACTGAAATTAAAAACATAACCTGCAAAAGTTTCAGTAATCACTATCATATTTGTGACGTTTCGTCACGTCCTTAAAGCTTATATAGCGGATTTTTTAAGTCCTTAATCATTTGCCCTGTACAACCAATGCTTAAAATGCTTCAATTTCACTGCTGTAAATACTCCCCATCCGCAATATTATTGCAAGGAGGTGTATTTGTGATCGCTGTATCCCATTACTGCACGAGGGATAATGGTATGGCACATTAGGAGCCCTACAAGGTGATGAGAGGCTGGTGCAAGAGTCCGGTGTGTTGATGTACTAAGTTTCCAAACATTAACTAATGCAGAAGGGAAGTCGACACTGGAAAATCTTGTTCTTGACTGTGGTGGGATAGCTGAACACTTCATAACACTATCAATTAATATGTTACAGACACTGGTCTCCTCAGAGGAGAAGGCCAAGCTGGAAACAGCTCTGAGGCGGGCATGTCACAGGAAAAGATTTGGGTTTGTTGGCAGAGAAGTGTGGAAGATGCCTGTAGGTTGCTTGTCAACACTTCACCTGGCTCCAACCAGGCGCGTTAAATCATGGGATGCAAACCCACACGTGGATATACATGGATAGGAAAACAAAGTGCCAGACGCTCTACAGCCATGTTCTTCAGATCAACACTGGGTTTATTCTCTCTTTGTGGGTAGTGAGGAGAACCCATTGAACCTCACCATTCAGAAGACTAAAGCCTTTCAAAAAAAACCTTAGGTAGGGATTGCAAAAGTCTCGGAGACTGAATTATCCACAAATCTCACCTCTAGGAAGCCTCAGAATTAACCAAAAATGGTTAGAAGCTTCAATCTCTCATTGCTGAGCTCTAAGATTATTGTGTTAGAGGCTTAACGGGCTTGAAAAGGCTGGGCTGGAGAGGCAGTGAAAGAGAGAACAGTGTTTATTGAGCAATAAAAGAAACATTATGTTTCATTGCTCAGCCAAACTGCCCTACAGAAGCAAATCCTCATGCTTTATAATATGGGGTGTAATAAATACTAATGCTATAAAGGGGTCTGTTGGAAACAACCAGCAGGGCCCTATCGCAGTGTAACCAAGCCTCCTGTTAAATTAGCGTCTCGCTTGTGCTTGCTGCTTTATTGTCTGATGGGAGCAACTGCCTGGAGGTTTGAACGCCAGCTCCAGTGGGGTTCACCTCCTGCACGGCTGCACTCTGGTTGCCCTCTCTCAGGGACATCTCTCCAAGGCCAAGGGTTAGGTTTCCTTCCAAGGATTAAGCGGTAGGCTCATGTCAACAAGGTGGTCGTGGAGATAGAAGTAGAGCAGGAAGGACTTGTGAGGCCAATGGAGAGAGATCCAACTATTTCAAGGCAGGAGATTAATCCTTATAATACTGAGTTGGGCAATTTTCCCCCCCCCCCCGGCTGGGTCAAATTCCCCTAGCAACCACAAAGCCTGTCATTAATAAAATTAAAAAACTCAATCATAATTTCCAACCTCTGTGCCCTTTTCAGAGGCAAAAAGATAAATTAAATATAAAATGAAAGACTTGCTTTTTGGCCTTTGTAAACCTCTTCTCACTTTTTCACTTTCCTCCCCATAATTCTGCATTGCTGACCTTCTTCCAGTCACAATGGTCTCCGGAGCGCATGCAACATATGGACCTCATTGTCCAATGGAGCAAAGAGGGCATGGGGATACCTTTCCCATTGACCTTTGCCTATGCAAGCTGGGGTACATTACTGACAGGATCTGCACAGCTCTACCTGGGCTGGGCTGCAGCAACATTTCATCTTGAACCTTTGTCTGATATTACAATTATTATCACAAGTTAAGCTGCCTTCCAGGGTTTATTTGGAACAAAAAAGGGCTTTTTCTTCTAACTGATTTTTTTGGCTAAAATTTATATTTCTGCTAAGATGATTTAGTTACTGGATTCTGTAAGAAAGGAGTGGTTGAAAACCAAAAGAGAGAAAAATATGAATGTATTTGAAGATGCTTTAATTTTCAGAAACCAGAAGTAACTGAAGAACAGTTGTTAAAAATTGGAAAAGTGTTAGGTTTGGGGTTTTTGGCAATAAACAAGAACGTTTCTGTGGAAATTCAGAGTTTTTCAGTTGCTTACAAAAATCACTGGAGAACTACCACACTCCAACCACTTCTTTTTCATTTTCTTCTGGTCATATAACACCAGGTTTCCATTTTCTGGAAATAAATGAGGAAACCATGGGGTATCCCTGCTCCTTTTATTCACACAAATAATCCCATTAAAGTCCACAGGAGTTCTCATATCCAGTGGGCAGGTTCTGACCCCAATTGTTTTAACAGTTCTTTTTATTCACACCTCATATTCTAGCTAAAAAAATCTTATAGAGCTTGACAGAAGGCTTAAAATCAGAAGTCTGCCCAAGGACAGATTTAGTATTATACACGTACACTGCTTGGTTGACTCAGCTGAGGTAAAAAAGAGGAGAAAGTGTAGAAGATGAGCAGATGTCAGGCTGATACTGCCATACACATCCTGAGAAACCATAATCAACCCATTTTTTTCCCCACTTTGCCTCAGTTTCCCCATTTATAAAATGGGATTTATTGAACTTCTCTTTCTCATAGAGCAGTGAACATATAGTCAGTGGTATACCTCAGATGAGCAAATGTAAGAGAGTTAACTGCATTTTTCTTCAAATAAATTGAAAATCAGTCGTTGCTGTTAAAAGGATTATCTTTTTAGCTTACTACCTTACTGCTACTCAGAGTATTTCCCTCAGCGAATGATGGATGACACTACATTCAGAAGTGCTGAAAATAAAACAGAAGCAGCTGATTCAAAGCAAGTGTGGTCTGTGCACGTTCGTACAGTCCTATGCTTCTCTTTGGAGTTATGTTTGACGCAGAGTCAAAACCAGACTTCTGAAATCATTCAATTTTAACCAAATTTCTTCAGAGCATTTAAAAACCTTTTCCTTACTGTAATATACCCCATCGCCAAGAAGTTTTTACTCTTTCCAGGCTGAATTTAAATGGAAAAATTAACAAACCCTTTTTAAATATCCTATTTATTTATTTATATGGTGCAGCACATATAAAGCAAGGTAGTCCATTCCAACAATCTTCTTCCTCATGTCTTTAACCTTATAATAGCCAAGTAGCTAATTTTATTTCAGCCTTAGTTCAGACTAAACATGAGAAATTGTAGCCAGAAAGGAAATTTTTTTTGAGAAAGTTATGTGGGAAGATATAAAAACAGTGGGTTAGAATGGAATGAGTCTTTTAACTCAAGTTTATTGTGTTTACAGTATTACTCAAGTTCTGAGGAAACTAATAACCATCACAAATCTCACCAACATCCCATATTTTAGGGCTTGAGTTGTCTAAATTTTCTGCTGGTTTAAAGCCCAACAACAAAGAAGATTCTTGATAGAATAAGCTCCAATGTTAAAAGTACTGCGACATACAGAGATATATGACCTCACTCTCGGGTAACCAAAGTCTCCAATGCAACTTTAGCAACAAATTTCTTCCCCTCCTTACAACGTCTTCTCTTCTACATCCCATAATAGCTCTATGTTTCAAAAGTAAGGCTCCACATCTGTAATATATTATGTGCATAATTTGCACTTAATTACAAACCACATTGATTAAACCACAGCACAACAATTAAACTTAATTAGTTTTTTTCACAGTGCCTTCACTATTTAACTGAAACACGCCAAGTGTCTTATCAGCTCTAATTGAAACATTCACTGGAGATGTTTAGCTTAAAGTGTGATCACCATTTCTTTCCAATTTCAGGTGAAGGCAAAACTGAGGATTAACAAATGTGTGTCAGTCTGTGACCCAGCATGAGCCACTTTGCATTCCCAATTGTTTCCATGTGTATGTCAGCAAACGTTCATCTCAACGCTATAAATAGATGACCAGGCTGCCCCCACCATGAAATCAGACAAGTTCTGCAGCACTTAGCAGGAATGGGGTTTCAGCTGTTATTAAGGGTTCAGCTGTGAAATTCAAAGGGTATATTGAGTTTTCAGTAATATGGGTAATAATCTGAGGCATCATTTTACTTAAGCACAGGACTGTAGCTGTTATCAAAAATGACAGAATTTCACAGACTTTGGCTAATGAGGAATCTGAAGAAGCCTAAATATGTGTACAAATACTTTGAAGCTCATCATTATGTTTAGGGAGCTTTCTTTTTTTTCCCCTAAATTGCCTGGTTTGGATGTTGTATGCTTATGGATTTAGTGTGTTTGATTCTTTTTCTCAAGAGAAAGGAATGGCAAATATTGGATACCTTGAAAGCATGTCAGATACTATGGGTATTAGACCCTTTTTATTGGAGCTAATCTTTGTATGAAATAACAAAGTTAAATATCACTTCAATAAAGTACAGTCTCACTGCGGCTCAATTTACAGAAGAAAATATAAATTAAAGAAAAAGATAAAATAGATTACCTAGCTGTAGCTGATCAACCTGATCAAAGAAAACAAGTAAAAATAAAAAATCCATGTTCACTGTTGCTTTTCAGTGCTGTTAGTGGGATAAAAACTCCCAAAATCACTGAATATTTTAGTTTCTCTAATACTGTTTTCCTCAGAGTTCTACACTTAGTTGACTGTTACCTAAACTTCTATATATTTACCTGATGTTCCCTTCATTTTCTAGATAATATATAAAATTTTATATTTAATTCACATACTGAAAAGAGAAAAGAAAATACACCTTATCTGTAAGCCTGCATACAATTAAATATCTAGAAGATGGAGCTCAGAGACACAGGCTGTACTCCTAATTCTGCTTTAGTCTTGCATCTAACTGTTAAAGGTTGTCATCTTTTCTTTCAGGAGGGAGTACTTAGTTCTTTATTCTATTAAATTTCTTCAGCAATACTTAAGTCTTTGTGGGGGTTTTTAAGCAGTAAGCTACTTCTACAAGTGGTAGGTTTCAAGTACGCAGATAAGCAATTTCTCATTTTTCAGTAGCATATACCAAATTGTTTTAAAAGTGTGCTTTACCGGCAGAAAAAAGTATTGCAGCTTTTTGATTGTCACCAGATCCACCAGTGATTGAAGTCTGTTGAATAAATTCATAGCACAATGCTTTTGGCAGATTTCACAATATGTCTCTTACAGAAATGATTTGACTAAAATGATATTCATCTCTTTCCCAGCTGATAGTACTGCTTTGGTTATTTGCCCATCCATTATGGGGGAGAAAAGAAAGATTCCTGTGAAATCTTTCAAATAATAATGTCAAGCATGAAATATTTTCCTTCAGGTCACTCAATCCGGCGACTGTCAAAACTAACTACACTAAAGAAATTCAGTGCTCATACACAGTGCCACAAATCAAGTTACTTTATTTTTGACCCTTTTGTTTTTTTTTTGTCTCTAATGAGTGAGAAACAATAAAAATAGCAGCTCACAATTTAACTCCAAACATGTCCTGTGCCCCTCAGCAAAGTTGGAAAAGCAAAACTTCCCTTTTTGATACCTACTCAGCACATCTCTAGGTGAGGTCCACCTTAACAGACCAACTATGGGGTGACGGAACACATCTATTTTTAAACAGCAGGAGAGTTCAAGACCTGTGCAGTAATTAACATCAAGCCTCCTTCCAGTGCTCCCAGTGATTCCTCTCTGTGAGCATGAAATGCCATAAAGTTCTGCAATGTTGCCTTTATGAATGGCTTGCTTGTCTCCCTCTTCCCTTCTTTTTTCACCCCACACTTGTCCAGTGGCCCAAAGCAGTTTAGCAGATATGGCAGCTCACATGAATTATGAAAATGTGAATATGGTTTTACTGACTTGTACCCTGTGTGCTGGCACTTTGTTAGGTTGGGTTTTCTCTCACTGCAAAAGTTCTTGTTTGTGAAAAAGGTAGAGAACAAGGAACTGTTTTTATTCTCAGACCCATGGCTCTGGGCACCTCACATGCTTAAACAAGAAAAATAATTGGTCAAATTTAAATACATATTTCCCAATATAACCCAAATGCAAAAGCTCTCTCCATCACCAGTGGCTCCAACTCCAGTTCTGGGTACGCTCAAACATGCAGCATCTGGATCCTGCAGTCACAGTCTGGATCCAGGGGTAATTTCTGCAGGTAGCATTCATCTCTGAAATAAATCTGTATCTGGGAGACAAGAATCTGTTTGAGTTACCTTCTTTGTGTCACCCTCTGAAGGGACAAAATCGACCTTCTGTGCACTCAGGGAGAGAAGAGATTAAAAAATGTCGGAAGACTTTGCTTAATTAGGTGGCCTGGCAGTTCATCTCAGAGGTACTGCTGGCAAATCACCTACCCTTCTTCCAGGGTTGATGTTAAAATCTGTTTCCACGTTTTCTTGTGGGGGAAAAGGAAAAAAAAAAAAGGGAAAAAAGGTTATCCTTCACCCTCTCCAGCAAGGCAGGAAAGCTTGAAACTGAAATGGTGGCTTTATGCCCAGACAGAGAGGAACTGAAATAAATATGAGCAGGGTTAAGAATTTTCTTTATTGAGAGCACCTGCTCCAATTTTATATGTAGTGTTGCTAAAAATTCCTTCATTATGCTGTACTCAACTCTGTGGGAGTTCAGTGAAGCCTTTGGTGCTGAGAAAACCTAAACGAGCCCTTTGGACCTCTCCAGGGAAAGGTTTTCCTTGCTGTCATCCGAATAAATTGAATGTGTCTGAAGGTAATGGAATGACAGATCCACATGTGATGCTCCCAAGGACAGCTGCCAGTGAAGATGTGTGTCTGGCCTTACTGTGGATGGAAAGGTGAAAAAATGAACTGGCAAAACTGCTCTATTTGTGAAGTTTCATGGAAAATGGCAATTTCTGCTGGTTTTGCAGGTAGCTGCACACCTCCTGGGTTTATCAGGTACACCTGAAGATCAGCAGACCCTTCTTGCACCTGCTCAAACACCTCCTCAAGCAGAGTGTTTCAGAGGAGATGGATTATGATCTTATTTTGTGATGCACCAAATTTTGATTTTTTTTTTTGTCACTGTGATGGGATTAAAACAAAGTTTTAGCAATAGGCAATATATTCTTATTAATCAGGCTGACATAGCTGGAAAAGGCAATACATCAGCCAGGCCAGATCCCTGGGTATCAAGAAAGAAATTGCAAGCTAATTTCTGGGCAAAAATGATAATTTCATGTTTAACTTAGTGATGTTAATAAATTAATCTGAAACTGGTTGAGACAATGGCATTCTTTGGTATTTTTTGAGGGTAAAGCAATTAAGGACTAATCCTGTAAACTGTACTATTTTTGTAGTTAAGGTTGATTAAACACAGACTGCTCAAACCTTCTACTACTGCTGCTGAAGTTTAGCTCTCTAGAGGTTTTTTGTCATGGTTGTGATGATCCAAGGGCACACAGCTTGTCTAAGAAAAGGCACAGTCTTTGCTTACAAGCCCATTTCCAGCTAAAGTCTGTAACTGTATTTTTACATAGCCTCATGAAAAGAGGTGGTCTTCAACTTTGGAAGTTTTATCTCAGTGTTGACAATGAGTCTCTCAGAGGCCCTGGCTGTTTCTTGCTTTATTGCACCTTGCTTTCCCCAAATAGACGATGATTCCTCTGTTAATGGTCTGAAAATAATGTTCACAATAAACTTTTCAACTAGGTCAAAGCCTTTAGATGACAGAAGTACTTCAGGAAGTGCTGTTCGAGTGCTAATAAAAATGATTATACATAAGGAAACAGCAGTCTGCTGGAGATGGCCAACAGATTTAGTTAGCTGCCATGTTTTTCACAAAATACCTCCTCAGCTGCAGACAGATTCATTATGCATCAGTCTGATGCCTCGTATAGGGGTTCAGTAAATGGTCACAAGGCAATTAAACAGCCTATAATCCTGGCATGGCTGGTATGTGATACTGCTGTGGAGAAGATGACAAAAGGTGGCTCTGCATGCGCTGAGAAGTGGAAGAGAAAGTAGAGACAGCCAAGGACCCAAGCGGATGGGAAATGATTGTGGCTTCCTCAGTGTTGTTTTTTTTTTTTTTTGTTAATTGTTTATTGTTTCTCAAATATGAAGCTTACCATCAAATTGAAGGTGAGGAAAGTGGCTGGTGGGAGCAAGGATTCAGTGATGCCACCGCAGTGCAAGGCCATGGTAAACCAGAGGGAGGTGACCAGCAAAAGAGGGAGATGAAAACGTCTGTCAGTGTTCTGGCTGATGGAAGTTTGTTTAGTCTGTAGCATGACTTTGGCTAACTGTGCAGTAAACCCAGGAAAAATCTAACACTGGGAACTGGTCATTTCTGTGGTGAATAGTGGTATTTTCAGAAAGACTGCCTTGACAATAAATTTTATCTGAAGGTCTGGCTCCCTCAGGTCCCCTGTACATACTGGAATAGCCCTGTGTTACTAGACAGCCTCTGTTAAATGCCACATTTTTTTCCAGGCCTTGCAATGGTTAGGTTCCCCAACACAGCAAAACGTGGTTTTCTGTCTTCTTTTTGGTTTTGTATCAGACCAATAAAACCACAGTCCTACCCCACAAAGCACTGATCCAGTATAAACTGGGAAATGAGAAAAGAATGCTGCAGTGAATCCACACCTGACCTCAGACAGCATTCACTGCTTGTAGACCTATGGTGAACATCAGCATCCAACACATGGGAAGCTGCTCCTGCAGTTGAGAATGGGTGAAAAACAAATGCATGAGGCTCCTGAGATCTGCTGCTTCATTCAGATGCTTCCCCAGGAGCTGGCATAGCCTAAGCCTAGGAACTGGCAGGGATTTTTGCTTCACTGGGATAGAAGCAACATTCTCAAACTTACAGAAATTACAATGCTTTACTAGGGGATAAATCTAATCGGATTGTATCCAAACGGTCTATCTGCAGATTTTAGCCACAGATGTATCTCATTTTCTTAATACCTAAACTGCTTAGAAGCTTTAGCATGTTTATTTTCCTTTCACCCCTGCAACGTAGAGATACACTGTCCCTATTTTACAGCTGGGGAAGTTACTTACGGACAGACTTAAGTGTATGTATTCACGGCAGTCACTGAGTAGAACGGAATTCAGCATGGCTGAAAAACCCACCTGAGAAGCTGGGTAAATACTTGGGCAAATAGCTCAGTGGTCAATGCCAGGAGTACCTGTGCTAATTCATTGAAAACAGGCTTAAGTGCATCTACTTGCACTCCCTGCAGGGTAGAAATGGTTTGAATGACTCACACAAGGTGGTGCAGTGAAGCTGGAGCAATGCTAGGAGCTGATCTGTGTTCCCAAGATTGGTGCTGGCTGAAGCCTGTCCTGTCTGGTCCCTGCTCAGTGGGTAGGGGCTTGCTGGCCAGGAGCACTGAACTATGTGATGGAAGCAGTACATGAGGTAGAGGCACTAAAATCCCTGGGGTTTGCATTCTTTCCTCTTTTTACCCTGTAACAGTGTAAGAAGTATCCGCCACTCCTGACCAGGTTATCAAACCTCCTGTCCCTTCCCATCTCACAATCAATCAGTCAAGCTCAGTGAATTCACTGCTTTCCTTCAGAGACTTGAACAGGGCCTTTTATGAAAGCAAGAGCACAATGATAAATCAGATCAGCAACACATACATGAGTGTGGCACCGCAGCAGAGACCATTCCTTGAGTCCCAAGTCATAATTAACTCCCTGAAGGACAGAAACCTGACAGGAAATCCAAAATCTCTTTGCAATCCACTAAATATTACAGGAATGAATGGCTGGCACAGGGAAGGAATGTTGGCTGGAAGTGATGCTTTTGGGTTTGAGCTTTTCCTGGGCTGTGTTTATTTAGCATATAGCTTAGAGGCACTTGCTGTTTCATATCAAGGAATGGAAGTAACAGAGATAGCATGGCACTGGAAGATGGAAGGGTTGCAGCTCAATCTGCTGTTACCTGGAGTTAATTTCTGCACCTGCACAATGCCTCAGGTGGTGTTTAAAACATTAAAAGCATCTAACTGTGAGGTTATGTTGAAAAGTTCAAAACATGGCTGCCCTGCAGATCTTTGTACTCAGACCGTGAAGTCTAAGGTGTGATTCCTTATGGATTTTTCATTTTCCCGTGGTTAAATGGAAGTAAAACCCTAAAAAAAACCCCATATCTGAAGCTTTCTCCTGCCAAACCAAAAAAAAACCAGAACCAAACCAAACCACTGCACTTCAGATTCAGTTTCCCTTAAGGACAGGAAGACAGAAAGACAAGACATATAATGCCCTGTAACCACAACCAAAAGATGTTCAGATACAACAGAGTGAGGTTCCCACATGAGCTAAAATAGAACATAAATTATTAGACTTAGTGAAAGATACTGCTTCACAACAGCTGCACATTGTTCCCTTCCTCAAGAGCTCTTGGTGTTGCCAAACTTCCAATCGCAGCCATTCTTTTACTTGTGGTGACATTTCCCATTCTTTTCCCCCATATGAGCCAAACACATTTGAGACGTCACTTTTGGTCAGCTCCTCTCTGCGTCTCCCTCTCTAGGCAGGACCAGCCACTCTATGAGACTGAATGCCTGGTGCCTGCTCTGTACCAAAGCAGCAGAACTGAAATAGCAGACAGACGGCTCAATTTTATGAGGCGTTAGCAAGCCCTCAGTGTTGAAACCCAGGTGATGAGTTTCCAATCAGATAAGGCAATGGTAATTCCAGATGACCCTGCCATCAGTTGCAGGAATCGCCATGCAGGGAATGTTGGGATTAGGTTTCACTTGGAGCCTGGACACATTTATAATGTTTCAGTAAATGAATAGGGAGTACTGTGACCCAGCTGGGGAATTTATGGCCTTGGTTGTGGCTCTGACAGGACTTTGGAGTGAGATACCATGGGCTTCGGGGGTGGAGGCTCATCTTAAACTTAAATTGGGGTGGGGGTAGAGGTGAGAAGCAGAGATAAAGCAGCTGTTGAAAAGCTTAAGCTGTGTGTCTCTGGCTAAAAGCAGCTCAAGAGGACATGCTCACTAGGGTGTCAACTGTCTACAAAGTACCCAGTAATTGAAAAATATTATAACTGGACCGTAAAGACAGAACAAGTCCTTGTGCTAGGGAGAGGGGGTCCAGCTACTTGCTCATAAAATGTGCAAATTGAAGTCTTTGTAGAAGGCGGAAGAGGAGGAATAGTTTCACAGGAGGAGAGGCTGTTCCTGACAATGTCCAGCCATCGCAAGGCTCGAGTCGTGCTGTGCCACACAGGGACCTTTCACTCGACCATCTGCCATCACTCAGCTTGTTTTCTCTCAAGGTTGGATCAGGGGATTTATTGCACCTTTTGGATTTCCAGCAGCATCTGCTATAAAATCTAACAAAAACTCTTCAAGAAATGGAAGCTAATCTTTGCTGAAGCTACATACGATAATATGCAGTGAGATTCCTGACTGATACCCAAAAAAACTTTCCTTAAAAATAGAGGAAAAGAAGGGTTTAAAGATTTACTGGGACATTTACAAGTGTGATAACATTTTTCAGCCTGCTTTGTTTTATGATAAATCGCTTTTTATTGCCCCAGAAAACCTGGGAGATGATGACCAGAGGTAGAATATTTTTTGGCTTTGTCGTTGGAAAATCAGACCCAAAGTGTTTCAGCTATGAATGGAAGGAAACTTAAAGCACACAACAATCTGAGGCAACCAGTCAAAACAATTGCTGTGGCTGTCCAAACAAAACCAAAAATGCCTATAAGTAAATAAAAGATGTATTTTGTAGGCCACCGAGAAAGTTTTCATTTCCCTCCCCCTTTTGATAGTGAAGAGTTATTTTTAATTATTTTTTTTCAAAGACATTGTAAAAGCAATAATTTTTACCCTTTGTAAAAAAAAAAAAAAAAATTAATGTTTGGAGAAAGGCCAAGTGTTCACGCTTTGTTTTATTTGAAAAATTTCAACCAGCTGTACCTATGAAACTGGAAACCAGGTAAAAATTGCCCTGATCTGGGGTTTTTTTTTTAAACTGAAAAGTCAGACAAGGTTCATTAGAATTTTTTGAGTTTCCAGCTAACTGTCACAGGCTTGTTGGAGACTGGACCTGAATAACAATATTGTAGGAAATCATGTTGACACAGCTGAGTTTCACTTTCGGTTTTGCAGACAAACCTGAAATCCCAAGTTCTGTAGCATTTATACCAAAACCAAACTGAGATTTAGGCAAAAGACCTTTCTGGCTAATTGATACCGAAAAATGAAGTTGCACAGAAATTAAATTGTGGTTGCATTGAACTAATTAGTTTTGCCATTGATATGATTGGGAATTGGAGCTTACCCTGAACATTCACCATCATATCAAACTGACCCCTGATGCAATAATCGTAAATAAACCATACTGGCTATTTTCTAAAATAACTACCCTATTTTTAATTCTTCTGGCTGTGAAAAAGCTTGTCAATATATTTCAGTGAACAGTAGTTATTTGTTGAAAGCCAGCATAGCTTAAGCCACCTTCAAGTTTAGAGGAAGAAGAATTAAGTCTACCTTTTATTTTCTCACTAGTATCTTCAGAAAACTCACTGAGAGTCACCTTTTTTCGCTCCATGTTAACATCATCTTTACTGCTTAATTCCTGATCCATGAATAGAATGCATAATAATTAAGCAAGATGAATTCTATGAATCAGGTACACAAAAATAACTGAAAAATACAATAAAAGCCATTTTCAGTCTCAGTTCAGTTGCAAATGTGTTCAGATCTTTTTTCAGTGTCCATAGTCTTGCAATCAGGATTTGAGTGGTGAGATACCAAAGCCTCAATCAACTTCAGGACCCTACATCAGATAGTTCACCTGCAGCAAGAAAAAAGAGTGGATATTCTGGATACGCTGCAAACTGAAATCAAAGATGCCAAGTCTGTTTTTTCAGGCCAGCCTACACCTATGCGGTAGTTTCCCTGGAATCTGAACCATCTCATACAGCACAGAACACTGAAAACCTGCCAGGAGTGATAAACATATCTCATTTTTCTTCCCTTATCTGTTTGCATTTTGCTAATATCACCTCTCAACCCCTTCCGCTCACTTCCAGTGGCTATTATCAGCAGACAGCAAAGAAATCCTTCCCAACCAACATGTCTGCAACTTTTGTGTGGGAAGTTTTCTCACCCATGCTCTTTGTGCACATAAGACATGATTTACATGTCCGATGATAAGGGGATTCACTATTGAAGTTTAATGAAGATCAATCATGTAAGAGGTAAAATATTGGGATGGAGGATGACACAAGTTCTTGAAACTCTGGTTACATGACAGTCACCAAAATATATTGCCACAGAAATCAAGAAACACATTGCTTTGACTTGCTGAGAGGAGGTTTAACATTAGTTGAAAGCCGCATGTTAGTATTTGTCGGAGAACTGATGTTCTTTGCAGAACAGTCTTCATGGACTACAGTAAAAATAAAAAATCCAGAGGGATGGACAAAGTTTCCATTGATTTTGAGTTCCAAATCAATTTGTTTTGTATTTTTTTATTACATTATATATGTCCATTAAAAAAAAAAAAGTGTGTGTATTCTGCTGCATTGCATATCTAAACAAACTGAAAGCTCTTGGGTAATCTCTAGAAATGAATTTAAATGAGTACAGCATTTTTACTTAATCGTACATATTTTATATTCTGAGTGGAGGGAGGGCATTTGCCATCAGCACTTCTTTATTCAATGTGCAAAATTAATTTGATAAATACAGCCTGGAAGGTAGTGCAGCTTTCAGCATAAGTTCCCAAGCTTTAAGGCAAACTATGAAACATATATATCATTAATAGTAATATATATGAATTAATACAAATTTTTAATGCTACAGATGCCATGGTGTTCAGGTGGGAATAAGAACGTTTTAAAATAATGCACTCTAGATAGAAACTCAGCTCAGTAATTTTTGCTACAAATGTGGGAGTTGCTGAGGGAGAAGCCAATATTGCATTCCTCAGGTCTAGGGCAGAAAAAGTGGAGGAGTTAAGATGAAGTACAGATTTTCTTCTAATCAAATCCAGAAGATGTGCTGTAAACCTTATTCTAAGAGATCCGCTAAGTCTGCAGCATGAACATGACAGGCAGGCAAAATTGTGGATTTGATCATTTAAAAACCTGCAGATTCCTGGGGTTTTGGCTACATTAAAGACTCTGAGAAAAGACATGCTGAAAATTGCTGAGGGGTGTTACCAAATCAAGTTGCCAAAGGCTTAGTCTGCCTCAGTAATACAGAGAGCAGCTGGTTGAGCTAACTCCCAGTTAATTAACTCTTCATTTCTGCAGTCACTCCATAGTTTGTTTAGGGCAAGGTGGACTGGAGGGTTTGGTGCCCAAATAATTCAATTCGTTCATTTGCTATAGAAAATTAAAGTTGGAAAATAAAGACCTCATTATTGTACATATTTTTTCATTTAATTCATTATGGGCATATTACAAAATGGCTTTGTAATTTGGGTAATCATACACAAATGTTGGGTTTTGCTGCAGCATATTCAGATCAAATACTTGTTTGGCTGAACCTGGCAGGCAATGCTGATGCAAGCCCAGCTCACTGAGAGTGTAGAGGTGATTGATTAATTGCTCCCATAAATCTTACAGCCCCTGATCCTGATGTCTTTTCAGACTCTGAATGGGGTAGGACTTTTGGTGCCCAGGGTTTGAAAGGCACTTTTTTTGTAGAAGTCAGAAGGAGCATAGGGATTGAAGCACTACATACACATTCCTATCCAAGGAAGAAAATGGAGATATGGCACATCTTCCTGTCATGTAATAAGATCATTGTAGAACTGTTTCACACAATTAAGATTTTCCAAGCCCTTTGTTCCATTTACTTTATATAAATACTCCATTGTAAGCCTTAAGGTAGCAGCTAAGTACTACAGTCAGTCTTAATTTCTACTGCTCAGCATAATCCCTGCAGATTATCCTAAATAAGTGCTCCTTTTCTTTGTTGTTTTTTTATACAATACAAAATTGCAGTCTCCTGCAGTGCCAGCCTTGTTTTAACTCTGCAGCACATCTAAAATCAGCGTTTAAGGAATGTTTAAATTGTAAAGTCAGGCTCTGAGAAGATTAGGAAGTGCTTGGATCCAGAATACCCAAGCAACCTTAAATTGGCCCCATTCTATAAAGCCTTTAAATATCTGATTGTTACAAGTTCATGCCCCTTCCAACTACTGGGAAAAAGGAAAAAAAAAAGAGGCAAGACCTGCAAAACTAGTCCATTTTGAGGCACAGCTTGGATTCATTCCTGCTGTACTTTCCATCCAAGGCTTTGGATGAAGTAGGGGGTCGTATGGAAAAAACACAGTGTGATTGTGTAATTAACATTTTCATGTGTGGAACCATAGCAGCTCCTAGCAACTGGGGAGAGCAGATGGAAGAGGGTTTGTACCCCAGCTTTGAAAACTTGCTCTGTGAAATTAGCCCACCCTTCTCTCAGGAAAGATCTTGAAAGCTGATATTAATTTATTTTGCCTCAGTGATGAGGAGTTGTGATGGGAGATTGAAGAGTCACTTGAAAATCTAATACTCCATTGATTATTTCTGTCTCTTAACCATTTTACTCCTTCACTTGTTATTTCCCTCACAAAAATGAAGCTTGAGCTTCTTCAAGAAAACACATCTCTGCTCTTCAAACAATACAGATGCTTCTTCCTTCATCTTTTCTATTCTATACTGAGAGTTAGAGACCACACGTAATATCTGTTGCAAGATTCAGACCCACCTGTCCAAATCATCAGATGCTTCTTCATCCCCCGCCTTCTCCAAAATCTATTTTAGCTCTAAGTTTAAAACCAAGCAACAACCAACACATGCACTCAAAAACCTACCTTTGCTTTGGTCTATTTTGTTCTAAACAACCTCCTCTAACTGTGGTGGTTGGGAGGTCTTCACTAGCCTTTCCAATGCCTGACCTGACATCTGTTTTCTGAAGGACTTCTGGAACAATCTGCCCAACAAATGATCCAGCTGGCTGAGTATTCCTAGGTGTTGGATTATAGTGCAACAGACAGGAAGGACATTCTTGTGGGTTTGACATGAAAACAGAAGCAGAAAATGCCATCTAGTGTGAAGTGTTCAAGTGTCATTTTGTTTAGGAAACCAAGCAGGCCATTGTAAAAAAGATTACTATTTTGCACTTACATCTTTTCTATGTTCTCCATCATCCTCCACCCAAACTCCCCAAAGAGGACAAAAATATGCAAAATACAGTAAAATGCCTTACATGTTTCATCTAGCTATAATTTTTGATAATTCCAGGCTAGTGCTTTGGAAGAAATGACCAAACTTCATTCACTTGATGTTGTGAAATCTTTTGAAAGCATGTTTCCAGCTGACTTTCCTACTGCTGTACTCAATTTGCCTGAAATGGTTTTGGCTTTCACAGTCTGGGTATGTTCAACATGGCCACGAGGGGTTTGGAAGACCTCACAGCAAAGACCTCCTACAATCAATGGTGAATGCTGCCCCTTCAGTTACAAAATAGCTTCTTAACTTCGAGTAGGTATTGCATCAGTGTCCCAGGAGAGGGATCTGCTCTTGGAAGGGTCTGCTTTCCTTGGGCACTCTCAAGATCTTGACCATTCATTCACCAGATGGCTTTATGTGAGCATTGTGCCTGTTCACTTCAATATGCTCTCAACAGCTGAGGGTGTTTCCATCCAGAGGATGGACAGCTATTTCCAAAGCTGAAGGTTTTGTGTGGAGAAAGCCTGAATCATTTCCCTTTATTCAGAAATTATATTAAAACAAAACAAACACCAAACCCAAAAAACAACCCAAAAAAAAACCCTTCATTGCTTAATCCAGCTAGAAATTCAAATGTCAGGACTCCAACTGGAGCACAGCTCACAAGCCTCTGGTGTTACTATATTGTTCCAGTGACAAACACAACCCATGAAATGGGTTGATCAGGTTCCAGTTGATTAAAGATGTTCTCCAGAAGAACATTCTAATTTGGGGTTGACAAAGGAGTGGAAACTATGTCTGTTTCCAATAAAACTCCTTGCCTCTTTGCCAGACACAGAAGAAAAAGGACCTGTCTTCAAACTCCTGGCCATGAACTTGCTTCATGTTTTAGCACTGCCTTTCTACTTTCCTTTGTGCTGCAAACATTGTGAAGAAATCACCAGAATACCAACTGCATGCAAAACCAGTATGCTCATTGATGTATTTCTTGTTTCTTCCCCGACTCCAGTAGCAGCACATTAGTCTGACCTGGGCTGCAGGCTACCTCTCTTTTTTCATGCTAGTCAGTAAACTCCAAAGGCACAAATTGGAAAGTGATTTGGCTGGAGATGTTATTCATTCCTCTGTAGACACCCCTAATTGCACTGCATGCTGGCCTAGCCTTTGAAAAACGCTTTGGAAGAAGGTGGCACATGGAATTTGGTTGTTGCTTTCTCATGACAATGCTGAAGGTGATGATTGCCCTGTAGTGCAGTGCATCATGTTGGATTCATTTAGCATATGTACCCTGCGGTCTGCGATTCATTCACTGCATTGCAACGTGCTTTTTGGAATCACACTCCAGCAGTGACTTTCTGACATGCGGTTCAAATACTCATTTCTTTTCAGACCATACTTTTATTACAGTGAGTAGATCTGTATATAGCTTTAGACTGCTGCGAATTTCCAAGGGTCACGTCCCAACAAGTATCACTTTCCAATTTCATTCCCCTCAAGAAGTTCTGTCAACAGCTTCTCCCAATTCCATTAATCTTGTGTTTTACCATCTTAAAGCCTCCCATTCTCTCAACTCTCTTAAAGATGTGACCAGTGTTTCTCCTTGAGTGCTGACAATTGCTTTCTCATTCTTATGTGGAGCTGCTCTCCCTGCTAAGAACCACATGCAGTTTTCAATAATACCTATTCATCGGTAATGTATATAGTGAGCCAGGTCTGGATTTCCACACTGAGGTATTGATGTATTTTACATACCTTTCCTTTCTCAAAAGGGATTTTCTGTCTCTGAGCACTAAATATGAGAAGCATTTTTCAAATTCTTTGACAGAATGCTTTTAACATATCAGTAGGGTTAATAAATCTTTCCCATTTGTTCTGTTCACTTTTATTCATAGTGAAGTGTTGATCGGGAACAAGCAGGGATTGTGAGGACAGTTCTCAAATGAAAGTGATAAATAGTGTTACCGGGATGCTGATACAAATGGTTTTGCTTGGATCTGTGGGCCACTGGCCCCGCGTATTTTCTCCCAGCAGCAAGGCACCCCAAAAAGAGAACATTTAACCACACCAGACCACCAACCTCTCAGAGCTCTGCATTTTCAGAGTTGCTTTTCTTCATGCTCTTTTTCACTGTGGTGTTCCCGAATAACACGAGTATTTTGCCTCTCCAAAATGCAAGCAGTTGATGTACTCAGAAAGGCTGATTTCAAGGAGAGATGGGGTACATAAGGTACAACAACACTGATGCAAGGGTAAAACCTTGGAAACTCAATTTCACCTTCTGTCCATGCCTCAAATCTGGAAAATCCAGAGGGTCATCCCTGCAATGACTAATTTTCTTTGTAGTTATGCCTTTGTATGCATACTCTTTATAGATACCTTAAGACTGTGCAACAATTAAATCAGTTTCTCCTCAGACATACAGAGAGACTTCTTTGTTCCTGTGTGTCTTGGTTGAACGATAATTTGTGAATCCCACAAGAGCTCATGCTTACAAGTTGCTTATTGGATGGCCCTCAGAGCAGTATAATGAAATGGGACCATCATATACACAGACTTAAGCACAGCCTTCACAGAGACCTTTTGGCAGGTCCTTTGGCATGGTGTGTGATGGGGACTGGATTTCTGTAAAACACCACACTGAAGCAGAAGAGAGAGTGAACAGAGGACATAGAGACAAGAAAGTTCAGGAGTGCCACAGCATGTTTGGGAGCTACCTTTGGAAGAAATAAAGAGATGCTCAAATAATAGATTTATTGAAAAAGATTTACACTTACAGCATTTTTCAGCCACACATCTCAACTGATGTTAGAAGGATAAGACAAATTCTCTGCTCTACTGTCACAGATGAGTCACTGGAGGACAGAGAGATCTCCCATGTCTCACATTCTTCCATGTCTCACAGTGCAAGAACTGAGGTCCTATATCAGACCTGATGTTCTTATTATCTTGTTCTATTAATCTAAGGAATTAGGAAAGTGACAAGAAAATAACAAATACAACTCACAAAAATTTACAAACAAATAAATAATCAGCAAAGGGTAGTGAAAAGAACAAATATTCAATGAAAGGAAAAAAAACCTAAAAAGAGTAACACTAACAAAAATCTGAGATATTACTGACAAACAGCTAGACAGTATTTTTTTGCGAGTATAAGTTGATATGGGGGAAAATGGACTACTGTGATGTATGGGGAGGATGACATAGAGGAGGTAAGTGCTCTTCTGTGGTCACTTCACACTATACTACCTGCTGTCCCTCATTACCTGGAAAATGTTGACTGATTTTGGGATATTCAAAGAAATCACTAAGATAAAGAACAGTAAAACCAATGGAAAATTGAGAAGCTGGAAGCTGACATATCCTAATTACTTCATTTTTGATAAAACACAAGGCAGAGCTATTACTCTATAAATGTTCATGGGAAAAAAAAATAGTACAAAACCAACCAAACAAATAATTTCTTATGGAGAAAGTCTCAATACCTCAAGTCCTTTCATGAAGATGGGATGGAAAGACTTGGGTTGTGAATAATCTTCTCAGATATTGGTAAGAGATCTCTCATTTAGGGCTTTTAAACCAGCCATAGGTTTAAAACCAGCCATAGGGGATTATCCTCAATTGGCAAAGAAATAGCCTGGCTGACCCAATCAGTTTTCCATTTCTAGTTGCCACGAGTCTGTAATTCTGTGACTTTTTTTCTCTGTTGCTCTTCATATGAAAAATCTTCCCCACGTGCTGTTTTGGGTTATTTAGTCAAAAAAAAAACCCCATCTGGTCACTGGCATTCCTGTGTAAGATTTTGGTGACACATTGTGCTTTTGTCAGCCTTGGCAAGGAGGCAGGGATTGTGCATGTGACCCACCGAGGAGAGCGGAATGTCAAAGTGCAGTTGTGGCACGAGAAGAGACGGCAAAGTTTGGAGTTGGGAGTCTATTTTTAGTGGCCAAAGATTGTTCCAAGGTTAAAAGAACACACAATTCTGGGGGAAGGTGGAGGGAATATTTGCCCTCCCTGGAGGAAATCCAAGAGGATTGCAGAATAAGAGGTCAGAGGAGCAAAGGGAGGGGAGGGCTATCTGTG
This sequence comes from Ara ararauna, assembly GCA_028858755.1. Taxonomy (NCBI): domain Eukaryota; kingdom Metazoa; phylum Chordata; class Aves; order Psittaciformes; family Psittacidae; genus Ara; species Ara ararauna. Next base: position 5,133,274 of record CM054410.1, on the reverse strand, counting down.
ACACAGCTGTTTTTGAAAACAGAAGGTAAAAGAAAACAAGCGGGATGGTAATCCCTTACGTTGTATCCCGCTGAAGCGCTTTTTAGAGTGGTGGACTGGAACAAACGTACAGTCATATTTAAGCCATTGGACCACCTACATCTTAACAGATCCGCAAATTGATGTTAATGAAGCCATTTATGTTTTTAAGAAAAAAATTTAAATTCAGCTGGAAAAATAGAATGAATGCTAGAACACTGGCTTACTTGTTCAAACCAGCTTTCTAAAGCAGTATTTGATACATTTGCTGGAGAAAAGAGCAGAAAGGACAAAGCTGTCTAAGTGAAGATATATCTCAGGCAATACTTTCCTTCAGCATGTTTCTGACCAGCAGAGGAAGGCCTTAGGTTGTATCAGTGACAAAATCTTGCACAAAAAAGGGGAAACAGCAGTTTACTTTTTTGGCAGAAAAATTAATATTTGAGCAGTGTAGGATCCTTTTGGAGACATTTACTGGAGACGAAAATTGCTAATGCAGCAAGATCTATTCGCTGTAAATTAATTATGCCTAAACTGGGAAAATATTGTGATTTTTTGCTTTTTTTAAGAGACACTTCGAACTACATAAATCTAGTATGTTTTTTCTCTTGAATTTATCTACAAAATAAGGTAATTTTTTCTTGTGGGACTATTTTATTTACTCACTTTTTCAAAAGTAAGGGTATCAACTTAAAATTTGAAGCAGGAAAAGGCACAGGAGACACCTAATCTTGCTGCATTTTTCTTTCCTCTGAGGGTCTGCAAGCTTTCTCCAAGGAAATGTGTAGTGAACGATTAAGCTACATAAAAACAAAACAGCGTGTGTTATCCAATGCGTGCACAAGCCAAACTGCCTTTTTACGTGGGTTAAGAACGTGCTCAGAATTATTTCTTTTCACCTGCCAATCCACAGTTAACCACACAAGCCTTGGATGTGTATATGAGCCTTTCAAAGGTTGTCCTCTGTATTTCAGGATAGAACAGAAAGCCAATATTGTTCATTTGAGGGCTATTTTTAATGGTTACATATAGAGAGCTCTCTAGAGTTGCCATAAATATCCTGTTTGCTTTCTTTGTTTCTCTTTCATTTAACTCCCTTGGCATCAACCAGACTATTCTTTCTAAAATGCTTTACTATATCCCTTCTGCTCCCTTCGGAGGAGAAAATCAGGGAAATACATTTGCAAGGGGAAAGGTATATTTATTCAGCAATGAGTAACTTTTAAAAATAGTTAAATCAATTTAGAACAAACTTTCAGCAGCGAGCGCTCACCTTTGGACAGGGATCAAGAATGGAAACTCTCAGACCAGAAGGAATTTGTGCAGGATGCAATGAGGAATGAAAAAATGCGAGTGGGTCTATGGGGTGCCAGAACAGAAATAACACCAGGTCACCCCAAAACTGCCAGGCAACCCGCTGCCTTTCCCCACTCTCACGCAGCACACAAATGTATAAAATTTCGCTGAGAGTGTGAAGTGCAAATCCAAGTGCCCACAAGGATTAATTTACGTGCCCGAGCGGAGAGCTGTGCTTGAACAATGCGGCTCTACCCTGAAGTGCTTCAGTATATCACACTTATACACAAATCCATACACGGACACTTGAGGGCTTATGGAGCATTTTCTTGTTGCAAAAGGCACGTGTGATATTTGGCTCATTAAGATGAAACATGTGAAATCAGATCCTCTTTTCTGCCTGCTCTGTTCTGCCTTTCTTTCTGCTGAGTGCCAGAAAAGCAGATTACATTTGCTCAACCGCTGCCTGCAGCATCGGAGCTGAAGTTTATCTCTATCTTCCTTCTTTTTCTTTTTCTTTTAAATTCTTGGCTCCCTTATTCAGAAGCTCCTGACAGAGAGAAATTCTCCAGGTGCTGAGAAGCATTTATGTACAGAGCAGAGGGCTGCTTTTTTTTTTTGCTCCTTAATAAAGCAGATGTTACATTCCTTACAAAAGCATCTGACCTTTTTCCCGTGCTCATTCTCCAGGCTGACATGGGGAAGTCTCCTGGAACGCTGCTGACCGCTGTCCCTCACACCTGGGGCTACAGAGCCTGCCTTCACCAGGGGGGCTTTGCATACGCTCCACAGCAAGCTGGGGAAAATGCCTTCCAGCAGCTCCTCTCACCTCGTAAAAGCCTCAGTGTGAATTACCGGCACATGTGGGAGACCCTGCAGGCTCTGGGGACGCTGCATCTCTTCTGTTCTCCCACCATGACTGCCCCAGCTCCTTGGCAAATCCTTCCCATTGACAGTTTAGCAGCAGCACTGTTCCATCTTCGGGTGCTCCTCTCCCTTTCATGATCCCATGTGCTGATGGGGACTTGCAGGTGATGACATGGGACAAGAGAATCATTCCCAGGTCCTTATGGCTCCACATCATTTTTGGTGTATGCAGCTTGGCTGATCATCAAGCAGAAGGCTTGTAAGGTCATCCTCTGTGCAGGTGGCCAAGTCAGGGATTTGCAGACAGGAGGCAGGTGGTGGTGGTTGCCCTAACCCAAGCATCTTAGATGCTTGAGTAATTGCTGCCAAAAACCTCAGCATCTCTGAGAGAAAGCCAGCAAGTACCACAGCGCAAAAATGCACAGCAGCAAAGGAAAAGCACAGCACAAAGTCAGGGCCACGTCAAATGTTTGGGCTCCTCAAGGATAGAAAGCACCTGCTTCCCCAGAGAAAACCAGAGAGGAACTGTAGATGCCTTTGTAGCGCTGCCTGCCTTATTAGGTTAAAGAACCCCTGGTTCGGCTTTTGCTTGTGGGTATCCAGTTCCCCAGGCTCAGCAGGCGCTGAGGTATGCTGAGTTAAGATGATATATTCTGTGGACAGGTGGAGAAGGGAATCATTTCTTCAGACAGGAAGAAAAAAAAAGGGGTTGGAAAGTTTCTCCTTATGCACATTGTTGGATAACAGGGAGTTGTACATTTATTATTATACTTGTTTTCTAAGTTTGATGTATAATTACAAGGTTAGCTTGTGTTGGTGGGTTCTCAAATCAGAGGTATATGGATTCCCATGATAATTACACATATCTGCACACCCTGTTTGTCCAGGATAGACAGGCAATGAAAGGATGACAGTACTTGAGTATTTTCTGAGTTCAAATGTGAAGAATGTCAAACCCTGGGTCTTGTAAAATACAATGCCATTGTTGCTTTAATATGATGCTTGTTTAGAGAGGTGGCTCCTAGAGGTCTGGGTGTTGCTGTCCTGCCTGGGAGAGGATAAAAGAGGGAGCCAGGAAGGAGGAAAAGAGGGGGAAATGCTCAGGATAGTTTGACATTTGTGTTTTATGGCTTCAGAGGCCAGTGGCTCAGGAAAAGCTTTCAGACCTGGCCTACAACTTCTCCATCAGATGTCCCAAATGTCCCAACAAAGGAGATGATTAAACAGGTGCTATCACCTCTTGGCTATGGATGGTGAGAGACACTCATGTCCATTGGGATAATGGCATTTGCTAATTAGGGATTTTTAGATTTTTCTAAAGAGTGAGGGTTAAGGCAGCTTGATGGGGAAGGTCCATGCTGCTGCAGGGGGAATAAAGGGCCAAACACTGGACAGCTTGGTCCTGCTCAGTGGGTCTTTTCATCCTGGGTACCAGATAAAGGTGCCACCATGTCAGTAGCCTTACAACCTACATTGCAACAGAGAAGTTTGCTCAGTCTACATTTCCCACAAGAAAGCCTGACAGATGCTCGCTGGCATTCATCCATCACACATACAAGGGAAAGTTTCTCACTCCAGATACTTTACTCCATCAGTGATTATCTTTCCTAAAAAACCACGGGCATCCAGGAGACAAAAATCAAAGCTATTGAGTTGTCTTCATTGCCGTCGGTGTCTCACAGTGAAATCTGGTCAGTGCCATGTGTTTATACAGTGTACATGAATAAAAATACCTCTCTGTGCCCTCCCCCTGCCCAAGCCATTAGCGCTCTGAAGAGTCAGCAGATGAACTTTAGTGGTTAAACTCATTAATATCAAGTTAACTCCCATTGTGAAGCTCCTGGCTCAACATCAGAGGGCAATAAAACATCAAGTGCAACATAATGACTGTTATGATCAGGAAATTTGGGACATGTGTCATTAGAGGGAACAAACAGGGCAGCAGAGGTGTCTGGCATTAGTGCTGCTGAGTGTTCATTGCTATTCGCTCCCCCTCCATGTTCCTCTTATGCCCTTTATCAGCTTCCTCTGACGCTGGGTGCAAACAAAGTCTGGCCCTTACCTGAGGGTCAGAGAGATGAGAGACAGTGTTAGACAGGATATTCCCAGCATTTTCGATGCTTCCTCTTTGGTGCATTATGAATGTCTGACTGACATGGCCAAGCGAAAGTGCTGCGGGTTCCCGCGGGACCCATGTAGCTGTAAAACTCACAAACATAATAATAACAAAGTCATAAATTCTGACCTGTGGTACAGTCCGAGTCGAATAACAGCTCCCCAGCTGTGGAATATGTGCCCTTGTTGTGTGAAGGTGGCAGACCCTGGGGTAAAGTTCACCTCATATTTGTCAGGTTGTGTAGAGCCAGGCCCATTTAATGATCTAAAAGCAGCCAAAAGCCCCAGTGTCAGGACAGATGCCCAGCCGTGTTTTTAACCTGTTATGATTTACTGATTATTTTGAGAGGAGGGAAAGCTTAAAAAAATAGCCGATGGAGGACAGATAACAGAGCCAGGGCAACAAATAGTGGAGATCCTGTTGTAAAGGAGGAGTTTATCCCCTTCAAAATGCCCAGGACCTTTTCTCTTCAGAGCTTTACACAGTGCCTCAATATCTTCAGAGCATAAGAAGCAGTTGCAGCCCAAGAGGAGAGATATGATAGCCCAGGGCTTTTTCTGCCTCTTGTTGCAGTGATTTTATTCCAGCCACAGCTTTGCAACCTCTAAACCCCAAAAGATATCTGGAAAGCTCCGGACCTTACAGAGAGGCAGGGAGCTGAACTGGGTGAATATTAGGGAAGCCTGGAAGAGCTATGAGCTATTTCAAATCCTTCCTGACAGAGCAGAAGGAGTTTGTCACATGGAAAACCCCTTAGTATCCCACGCCTGCCTTTGAAATGTGCTAAAACAGGCTGGTAGCAGGGAAGTGCACACAGGAGAGCATGAGGAGAAAGCTTGGTAGGGTCAGGCATCCTCAGGAGTGGATTTTCCAGGGAAAAGAGACTTCTTCATTCCCCCATCTCTCTGTCAGACTGGGATCACGTCCACCTCAAGCCTCAGTGACATCGGGAGCGGGCTGCTGGCCATCCAGGGAAGGAAGGACGAGATGATTTGTTTTTGTGTGTTTTTCTTTCCATGTCTGCTACTTGGAAGGAAACATGTCTGCTTTTAGAGAACAATGCTGCCCAGGGCCGTGGGAGTGAGTTACTGATGTGTGCGAATCCTAACCCGGACCCCGTTCCCAGGCCAGCCCTTGGCAGTGCTCAGCTGTACACCATCTCCTTGCAGAGGGTTAAATGCTAAATGAAGGGGGCTGTGGGTAATTCCGCATCCAGGGCAGCCCCTTCTGCCCTGTATGCAGATGTGGCACTTACTCTCCCTAAGCTGTTGTCAACAGGGATGCGCTGGAGCATCCTGAAGATCGCCCAGATTCCCAATCTCCAACCCATGACGTACACTATCACTTTGAATTCTTCCTCTCCTTCTTACCCCAAATATTTTCCCTTGACTTTTCTTATAGCTTCCTCTCCTCTTCTACCCCATTTGTCCATTGATGGACTGATGAGGACAACAAAATTGGGAAAGGACAGCCACCAAACATCTTCTTCCTCTAGAACCAAGCACAGTTAAGTCAGACCTCCTCATTTTGAGACAACATTCTCGAAAGTTGTGAAATTCCTACCACACTCCCTACATCTCTATTAATCACACCATGTTGCACATCACCTTTCCCCCGAACCTGCCTTTGGAAGCAGAAAGGGCTCCACTGGTTGTTGCAGTGACATTTAGCTCCAGCCTCCAGCCAAGTCAGGTTTTGTGCTGGTGGTCTTCAGACATCAAATTTTAAAGTGAAGCAATTTGATCTGCAACCTGCTAACCCTGCTTGTAATGACTGGTTTGCTGTGTCCCAGGGTACAAAACAGCATTTTAAGGATTCCGAGCCAAGTTCTTCAAATGGCTCTTCTGGCTAAAAGCACTTGGTATAAGTTAGGAACGTTCAGATAGGCTGCAATTTCCGTCTACATCTGAGCAATGCAGGATTGGGAACAGGAGGTGTTATAGAGGAGTCAGATACTATGAAACTGGAGGTTTTTGGGTGAAGTGGATTGACTAGAACTGCAAAGATTCATTTGGCAGAGTTTAGGGCACTAGCCAAGATCTCCAGGCAAGTACTGAACTGGGAAAACACATTCCAGCACCAGGGACTAACCAGGCTTTTTACTTATTTTATGGCATTTATCGTCACCTCATACCTTCCCTGTTAGTACATTGCGGTCCTTTGAGTCCAGCTGTGCCCAGAGGTGGGGAAGGCTGCGGTGTGAATTTGTCCTCTCTCCCAGCAAAATACAGCTCTTTTGCGATCCCTTACGATGATCCTTAAGGTTTACAGATCACCTTTAATATAAACTGTTGCACTGGCACACCAGGGAGTGCTTAAACAAGGCGCCTTAACACACACCCCGTCTTTGACCAGCGCACTTCTCCTGCCATCCGCTTTCTCGAACCCAGCTATTGCAGTGTTGAATGGGACCTTAGTTTTAAGGATAAACACATCCATCACAAAGCTGTTTGGCGTACACCAGCGCTGGCACTCTCATCCCCTCCATGAAACCCCTTTTGAGGACTTTCTGTCCAGAGACCGCATCTCTGCTCCAGTTTCCACTCCTCAACCTGCTTTTTCCAACACTCCCCAAGGTAATCCCACAGTTTACCAGGAATGAGAAGAGATGCAGGAAAACAAGGGCCGCTTTAACCCCTATTTTAAAGCTGTAGTTCCCTCCTGGTTTAGTATATTTAGTTTGGGCACAGTTCTGAAACAAAAGGTATAAAGAAGCCAAGTTGTTGGGGCAGGGGGAGGGAAGAAAGTTGGTTTGATTTTGAGAGCCTTGGAAGATCATTAAAATTTCATAACAGGCATAAAAAAAGGTTGTTTTCTTATGAGGTCTCTAGTGTTTAAAGAGCTAGAGACAAAACTGTCGAGCAGTATATTCCAGTTTATCCTGTGGAATAGGAAGGAATGGCCCCAGACGTAATTACAAGTAAGTAGTGCAGCGAGAGAGGGGAAAAAGCTCAGGAAATGTGATGTCTAAGAACTTTTTTTTGTCGGTGTTTAATCAGTTTTCCCGGTTGTTTGTTTGTGGGGTTTTCTGCGATCTGCCTCAGCTGTAACATGTTGGATCCTTTGATGGTGAAAGTGAGGGATGGGAAGAATTTTTGCTTCTGAATTCAGTGCATCTTAAAGGAAAACCAGGGAAAAAGAGTGAAATGTGAAGCTTGGTTTGTGAGTTTAGGGAGCTGAAAGGCAGAGTGTGGGGTTTCAGTGGTGGTCTATCACTCACTGACTTTTGCGTTTTTATCCACTGAACAAGCAACATGAGAGAGAGATTTACAAAAGCAGGGAAATGGTATCTCATTAATATTTCTACCTAGCAAAAAAAGAAGGGAATAATAACATTAGTGGTTATAAAACAGCAGGGAGTTGATGATGAATGTTAGGCTGTATATGAAAACTACTATGCAAGGCTGCATAGGTTTTAAAACATATGCGTTATTTCTTTAACTTTACTCCTTAAAAACACATTAACATTGAATTGGAATTTAAAAACAGAATAACATTGTTGCAAAATATTTCTCTGAAACACAGAACTCCTGACTGAAAAACAAAATTGGTCGTAAATCATAGAACACATTAGCAGCTGCGATATAGATATTGATCATTAAAAAATACTCTCATAGCAAAATAACATTAACAGCCATTATGTTATAGTGATAGAAACACTAGTAAAGGAACTATATTATTGTCAAGGTTGCAGATATCTGTTCTATTTTAATATCACAACATAGTACTTTTAAATAAATCATTAATAGTGAATACATTTTTCTATGTTATATCACATTTATGAAAAGCAGAAACTTATTGCATTGGATTTTATTATGAACCTACTTTTAGTTGTCTGTAATGTGTACAGTATTATTATATTTAATGGTATAATTCTCAAAGTAAAAGATATATATCTCAATTTCTTATTTTATTAAAAAAAAACCCCAAACCCCTAACCCAAAAAAAACCTAGAAAAAATAATCTTACTTATAATTCCCTGTAGTTAAAATGATTGTTAGTAACCTTCAAGCTCAACACAAAGAAAACACATTGAATTATTTCTTTAAACTGCATAATATTTTCTAGTTGTTTTAATGAATATAGTACATTATCCTTCTTCTATGTATAACTAATATGCACACTTCACACTCATAAGAATGGCTTTATAAATAGGGAAAGAATTTTTAAAAGTATATAACTAAATTAAAAGTGAAGTCTTGTTATTTCTTTTGGGATCTGTGATCTTAAAATCATTGAGTGCATTAAGTCAGTCCTCTGTTTTGAAATATTCATCCCACAATGAGAATTAATTGTTTTCTATTAGGATGTAGTTTTCTCCTTATTTTTCTCTCTCCTGGAAATAGATCAGTTTACTTACTTTTCAACTTTTACCTACCCGTGTATACAAATAAAACACTGAGATTAATTCTGTAGATTGTACATGTGTAAAATCACATCATTGTTTTAAGGAGTTTCCCAGATAGGTGGTAGATCCAAGCCAAGGTGAAGTTAATGGGTCATTTCTATCTGCTATAGAGGGATTTGGATCTGAACGCTGGACTACTTCCAGATTGGAGGCTGTACTTTCATAAGAACATGAATTTTATCATTTTCCTAAATCAGGAATAGTTACCCATGGAACAGTTCTGACTATAGCTGGAGAGTATAGCTTGGTTTGATAATGATATCTTCCTCCATAGACTTTGGACTTACCCTGGCTTTGTGGCTAACATAGCTCGTGTCAGCTTATTTCTTGCCCATTTGTTAATAAAACACTGTTTTATTATTTTATTATTTTATTAATGTTGTTAATAAAACACTGGTTTTGAATTTGCATAGAAAAACATAACAATTTTTTAACTTGACTTGGACTATATTATTTTTCAAAAACAGACAATGATGTTACTCATATATAACAGAGTAACCTGAAATCACATTACAGATTTTACTAGAAAATCTAGCAAATTTTCTAGTAAATTTTACTAGAAAGCAGAGAAGTCTATGAGCTTACAGGAATTCTGGAGTCAATGAAGATTCAAGTGCCTTTTGCCTTTTATTCCTTGCTGTTGCTTTGCACATGCCTTTTCTTATCTGGAATGGGGAGGAGGGTCTGAAAAGGGTTAGCTTAGACTAAACACACTATGGAAATAAGGACTATGTTGTCACATCGGGTTTGCTGGACACTTAAAATCTAACTTAGGTCTCCAAGTCCTGCCGTAATGCAAATGAGAATGTTCTTGCTGGGAACATGTCATTCCCGTGAATGCTAAATGCTGTCATGCAAGCCCCATGGGAGCAAGCTGCAGTAAGTTCTCCTGATTTAAGAGCTATTACTGATGCTGCTATTATTACTTTAGAGGGGTACAGCAAGGATTCACAACCTCAGTTTACAACCTTTCCCTTATTTCTACATGGAAAGAAGTGGCAAGGCTCCCAGCAAGGCACATTTGTTGTCCCAGTATGTAGGAATAATTGGGGAAGGTTCCTGTTATGGAGTTTCATTGGTATAAGGAACATCCTTTAGATCATTTTTTCTGACAGAAAGCTTTAAAAAAAAGACTCCTGTTTAAATGCCCCAAAACAGAATCAGTGGGCGCACTTATCTGCACATGCTCTAGATATAACACCATTTATGACCCCAGAAGGCTTCAGGCCTTTGCCAACCTGGACAGCTGGGAAGAACATGGAGGGTCTTATCACTGTTTGTGCATGGGGAGCTGGCAGTGTAGCACTCCTCTCCCTGATAGTTGGATCTGTGCCCCATAACTGTCCAAGTTGTGTGGGCCACCCCAGAAAGTCTTTTGAAGAGATAGTTGAGGATCAAGTTTGTACAGGATAGGTGAAAAGTAGGATTCTACTTAATTTATGATCTTTCTATTGGTTTATGCAGGCATAATTCCCAGGCTCACAGTGACAAAGAGTACAGAAGAGGCCAAAGGCATCAGGGGCAAGGTGTGGTTGACCATTCTCAATAACACAACCAATACCGCTGACTTTCCACTGAGCTCGCACCCTAGTACAGAAATCCTTTCTGGCTTGTGGATTGAGTTTGCATCCTGCCTGTTCCAACACTTGTAAATGAAAACCTTTTTATCTCTGGATATTCATATTTAGAAGAAAATTTTCTCAGGCCACAAAAAAATGTATCTTAGCTCTCCTGAAGGCATAGCAGCCCAAGTCTTCAGCATGGCATGGAAATGCTTACTGCAGGCTTAGATCCACAGATATGTCCTTTTTCTTCCCTTTATTCTCCATTACACTTGATCATGACACAGCCAGTCATATGTTGTTCTTTCTAAAGGATGGCAACTCAGAAAATGCCAAATATCTGATTTATCTGTGGTTAAGAAAACAGTCCCTTCATGAGCTGAAAGTTTCATTGCTTTCTGTTAACACTCTCTGCCAGAACCCTTAAACTCTCAGAAACTTTCCTCAGCACTAGTCTTATTGCAGCTTCAGTGCCCCTGGAGAGACTGAAGACCCTAATGCATGTGTGTGCCTTATCACAGCCACTGTCTGCAGCAAAGGGCAGGAAATAGGGATGTAGCAGATAAATGAGGTTGTAACAGCCTGGGAAGCAGATGTAAAACCCAATCTACCAAATTCAGGAGAGAGGCAGCCTAACTTTTCCTGCTCCCAGTGTAGACTTTTCTTTCTGACAGTTTGCTGAAAGGACCTCTATTGTGTACTACTTAACACATCTGTGAAGGTTCTTTCTCATTTATATCTCAGTGGCACAAAAAGAAGATGTGAAAGAACAATTCATCCCAGAAGGTCCTTTCCAACCCCAACTATTCTATGCTTCTATGATTCTATGATCTCTGATTCCACACTGCATCCAAATGTGATAAAACCCTGAAAAGCACTGACATAGGAGTTCCCTGCTTGTCCTAACCTGATCCTGAATGACACCAACACCTCTAACGGATGCTTAGGCAAAAGGAAGAGAATTTGAGTAAATGGTAGAAAAAGGGAGGTGCACCCTTTAAAAAATGCACCCTTTAAATACAGGGCATAGTGCATTGTGCAGCAGAGATTGAATATAACATTGACCAGATTCATTGTGTGGTCATTTATTACTTTACTCTTTGTCCTATGGAGAGTAAGGAGAAAGGAAAGGAATAAAGCCTTCTCAGTCAGGAATAGAGCTCAAATGTCAGCTTCTCAAACTCAATAAAGGAGCAAGGGAACATGGTGCCTGCAGAGAGATTTTTCCTGAACAGTTATCTTACCCTAGTCTATGACTCTATGTTTCTATGATTCTATAACCCACTTGATGCTGCCTGGACAGGGGCAATGCAGAATGGGACACTGAGGAAGCCTGGTCTTCCTGCCCTCTGAACCAGGCAGTTGTACTGGAAGACAGCTGATGGCCGTGTTCTGCTCTAGCATAGGCATGTTTCAACTGGACAGCAAGCTGCTGACCATAGGGCGTCTGTATCCTAATGCCTTCCCCTGCCCTTCACCTTATTTAGCCCTTTGCAATAGGCTGTAACGAAATAATGTTCACAACAGCAAGAACACAAAATAACTCATGATGTGCCTCAAACTGTGAGAAAAGAGTATTCAATCCTCCCCAAACACAGACCTGCTCACTTCAAAGGGGGTAATATTTAGATAGTAAGCAACATCACATTTTATTCCCTTTCCTGGCCCAATGTGCATATTTGCTCAGCCACGGCTTCTGCCCATCAAGAAAACCTGCCGTGTCTGATGTGCAGGGTGGGGCGAGTGGAAACATGAGTCTGAGCTGTGCCTGGATCCCAGGGACTATCCCAGTGGCTCAGATGCTACAGGACTGCAGCCTGCCACCCAAGGCCAGGAGTTTTCTCCTGGCTCATTTTATTTATAGCCACCAAGCTGGGACAAGGCTACAGTTGAGCCGGGTTTCTGTGTTTTCCACTACACTTTCTAAATTTACACTTTCTCCCATGTAAGTGAGTAAAGAAACATCCTCCCTGTCTCAGAGGTTGGGAAATAGGAGCAAAGAACCAAATTGCAGTCTCAACATGGAATTTATAACTCCCAGGAGGCACAAGATATCCCTCTTGACATCTCTTTGCTACCTTCAAATTTCAGAATGATCAGCTGGGGAGAACCAAATTTCTTCAGTTCTCAGATACTGTGATAAATATTTAATAAAGAATCAGATTAAAACTGAATGCTGCTTGTATTTCTTTTTTCTTAAGTTGGCATCTGTAGCTTCTCGTGCTGTTATTTATGAAACAACTTTATTAACTTATGACGAAAGCAGGCATTTGTTATGCAGTAAATTTAAGTTTCATAGTCAATGGAGGTTTTGTGGTCTGGGAAAAAGTAAACATAAACTGAAAATGTCACTTATTCCTATTCTTGTTTGACCCAACAAGAATTAAAATCAGATGTGTAATTGGTGAAATTCCTTGAAGGAAATGCATCTCCTTTGTTAGTGATTGTTAGCTAGAAATACCAGAGGCTCAGATGATGTAATAGCCAGACGTCTGCAGATTTTAAGAACAATTGTCATTTATTTCCAGGAACAAGAGGAAATTTCTTTCTGCTGCTCTTCCCACATCATTCATCCTCATAAGGAAAGATTCTTTCCAAGGCATTTCAGCAGTTCACTAATGCTATAGATCTGTATGGGTCACTCTGCTTGACAGATAGATTGGGATCTAACATCAATCCTAGGAAAAAATAGAAAAGAAGTCATAATATGAGAATGGAGCCAGACTAGTGAGAACATGCTGCTGGTAGTACCAAATTATTCAGGGGCTGAAGATGAAGGCTGGCTGTGATGAGACTCCAAAAATCCATCAGGAAGTACATGGTTGAGTGATAAAACATCAGGTAAAACTCAGGGCAGATAAATGTCAAGGGATGCATGTGTGGGAGGAGGGTCCTGGAAATCCTCTAAACTAAACTTTAACTCTGTTATAGTCTAAACTAACTCTAATCATTGAAGAGAGTTGAAGTTATAACAGAGAAACCTACAAAAAGTTGTTATACTGTGAAGTAGATTCAAGTTGTAGCTCTCATAAAGCCAAGTAAAATTTAGAAATTGCAAGGAAAAAATTAAGAATATTTAAAGAAAAAAAAAAAAGGGCGCTATTTGATAAATCTTTGGTGCATCTCCGCCTGAAATACCTGAAATCTTCCAGCTCCTGAAGGAACTAGTTGAACTGGAAGAGCCTTAGAGGATGGCGCCAAGAATAATTAAAGACTAAGGCGTCAGTGTGAGAACGATTAAATAGACTAGGTTTCTTCAGCCAGAAAAGAGATGACTGAGAGGATACGATGGTGATCTCAGGAATTATGAATGACAAGGATAGAATAGCAAGCAGCTGTTCACTGTTTTTTCCTTCTAATACAAAACTCAGAAGCATGAAATGAAGCTGGTAGCTGGCAGTTTAAACCAAAAAGGAGCAATCCTTCTTGACACCATGCTTAGTCATCTTGTGGAACTCCTTGCCATAGGATACAGGGAGTGCTAAAAGTTTACTGGATACATTCATGAAAGAAAAACTCATTGGAGGTTTTTAAAATCCATCTGGGTTTTGTATTAAACAAAAAGGCTCCATGTCTGGTTCAGAAAGTGCCTGAGCCAGAAACCACTGTAGGTTGGGCAAGCATTTTTGGGAAGCATCTCTGTAGAACTGACCTACATTTGTACTCTTTCCTGGGCTCTCGCTACTGTTGCAGATAGGAGGTTATTTGGCATCAACTTGCAGTCAGACCTGCTAAAGTTGTTCATATCTTCTTGTGAGCCTCAGCTTCAAAGTGATAAGTAATTCCAGACAAATGCATTCCTTATGTTCTCTCTTAAATCTAACAATAATGTTAACTGTTAAGTCAGGTGATGACAAGCTGGTGTGTAATAGCTTCAGGTCTTGGACTTCTCCTTTCCCAGTTACTAGTTTCCTTTGTACTGGGATACGATGACTCAAAGCAGCTTACAGGTGCTGTAGGGGCATATCCACATGGGTGGACATCAACTCCCTCTGTGTCTTGAAATCAGATACCTGTAGCAGAGCAAACAAGAGGCAAGCTGACTTAGATAATGCACAGCAGAAGACTAACAAGGTTAATGAGGTGTCTAGGCTCACTTTGGCTTTGCATCTGTATATCACAGCAGCAATGGTGCATCTGTCCTGTCAAGTAGATACGCCCAGATTTTCTTCTACTACTAAACTTTGATGTGCTAACACAGCAGGTGGAGCTCAGAGTGTTTTAGCAGGGACGAAAGCTAGCTTAAAAACATCACTTTTGGCTCTAAGCTAGCAGAAGTCCTCCATAGGAGGTATTGACTCTCTTGTGAGCAGCTACTCCAACTTCCAATTGCCTGGCCAGGAATTTTAAAATAGTTATGTTGGGTTCTGGGCAAATATAACCATATTTTAGTGAAGCATTTGATAGTCTCATAAAATCTTAATTGAAAGATTGACTCAATCTTGCCTGGATGTAAGTACTTGCCTGTGGTCTCTACATTGGCTAAAATACTGGAAACTAAGATAAATTTCAATATGTCAGGTTTGAGGACATGAATGGTGTTATGGCTGGAGAAGAAAATAACTTAATTATTTTCTTCATTAATAAACTGGAAGACACAGAAGCAAAATGCTCATTGCATTTGCAGATAGATAGGAAACACTTGTGAATAACACTGGAGCTAAATTATTGGCAATTCCTCAGTAACTCACGCTAAGTCATGTCCACCAGAAGGAGCTTACACATATGTAGGGGTAACTGCATGTGACCACCAGGGGGGCAGGTACATTTGATCTCTGCTGGCTGAATGAAATGGCAATGAAAAACTTGTCAGCTATGGGGGCTCCATAAAGAGACTGATGAAGCTTAATCAGCCACAGAGAAAACAATATTACAAAGTGTGGTAACAGTGATTGTCTAATTCCTTGAATGCTATTTGATTCAGAAAATATCAGCAAGATATCAACAATACAAAGAGAGCTCAGAGAAGGGGAAATGGAGAAAGAAAACAGAAAAAAAACTAATAAAAATGATGGCTAGCCAAATGGGACTGGCTCATGAGAAAAGATTAGGAGGTCTGAATATGTGTAAATTGGCCAAATTATGACTAAGAGAGGTTATGATAACTGTCTGCATGTATATGAGGGCTGCAAACCACCAGGAAAAGAAAGAAATTTTCTGATTGGCATAACAAGAAATTTAAGAGACATCAGATTAAATTATACAATGGAAAATGTTGAATAAAAACCAGGAATTGTTCCTAATGGCAAACTTGATCAGAATTTGTAAAACTTTCTGTATAAATTGGTCTGAACAAAACATCGCTGCTTGGATCCCAGTTGTTAAAGATATTGGCTTCTAATGCTTCCTGTAGCAAAGTGAAGGAAGAACAATCGACAGCAAAATCAGTGGAAAGGGTTTGGCTTTCTTTGCTTTCTCGTGCAGGGACCAACAATTTTAGAAGGCTCTGCCAATGGTCTTGTCATTAAAAATGCAGAGAGTGTATCCAAAAAGCTCTCAGCCACAAACGAACGTGGGTTTCTGAGAGCTTAAGGCTGCACCTCCCTCCTTCAAGGATTTCAAAATACTTCTCAGGAATCCCTGCCAGAGTACAGCACCGATGATGCTGTACTTGGGAGAACACAAGTGCAATATAAGATGGAAGAAGCATCATTTACATTCCCAGCACAAAAATAAGGTGATATAGGACAAGCTGGTCCAGGTTCAGTTTTCTTGAAGTGGTTGCTGACCAGAATTCCCAGCAAGGTGCTCAAATGTAGGCACCAATTCCCATGTTGTCTTTGTGGTACACCTAAACCACAGGTGGAATCTATATGTATTGGGATATGTCCACACGACCACAAGGCCTTACTCTTACTGGAAGCTGTTTCAAGCTGGCAGAAGGCAAAGTAACATAGACTTTATACCTGGCATTTGTGCCCATGTTTCTGCCACAAAACCACTTCCATTGCAGAAATCAGACAGCAGGTACTTCTATACTACAGCACAAGCCATAGTGTGTCGTGTTTCTTGCAGGGCATAAGACGGTCTAATTGAGGTGTCCTTGGGGGTTTCTATTCCAACAGGAACTGTGCATCAAGTTGAAGAAGAGGCCATCAGCAAACCTGTTGTGCTGCTATTTGGTTTGGCTGTAAACAACTGATAGAAGGTTCTCAGCTCTGAAATGTTGGATAAAAAAAGCAGATGAGCAGATGAGGCTTTGGAGCTCCTCCAGGCACCAGGACTTTTCCTTGCTAAGATCATGATCTTACTTCAAGATCCTTAAGTTTCTGAGTCACTGTTTGCTTCTGAAAATCATATACTTGCTCTTAAATAGCCTAATTTTCCAAAGAACCTCAGGACTGAGTATTTCCGCTGAAGCTTGAGCATGGAAGGAAGAAGCACTCAGCACCTTTCTGAATCATTGCACAGTTTGTGTCATTTCATTATCACCTTACAGTGCTCTTAAGACAGGTCTTTATCACATCCCTAGATTGCTGCAAGCTAATCAAATACATATAGGTAGCTGGCATCAGTTCAATAATATGGATTGTATCAAGGCTCAGGATTTTCATATTTCAAAGAATGTTATGATTTTTAAAATCACAAACAGGAATGTATTTATGCATCGACCCATGCTGTGTGCTGCATTATCCACTTAGACTCATGTTACAAAAATAGGCTGTAAACACTTTTGATGAAAGGATTGGACACTTTGTTTACACCCTGAGAATGGACTTTAGTTTTAGTGCCCAGTTTCACTTTGGTGTTTAACCTTTCCCCTCTGTTTTACATATATTCTCTCATTTCATTCCAGCTTGTTATTTATTTATCTTTGTGCAGTGAAAAAGGAAATAATATTTTTTAAAATAAGGGTAAAAAAATACATTTGCAAAAAATGTGTTCACTCAGCTTTTAGCTAAATATAAGCAGAAAAGCAGAATCTATTTACCCTGAGAGTGTTTTGGTTGGGGTCTTAGGTAATTTCCATTGGCGATGAATGAGCATTAGCTAAAAGCAAAATGAAAAACCTTTTAACTGTCAAGACATTAATTAAAGTTTAATTAGCTCCTGTTTGCATAGTGCTTTGAAGACATGAAAGCGTTTTGGAAGTCCTGTGCATTTTAAAGCCTGCACTGGCTACTTCTGGAGTAGCATTAGAAATATCCAGGGTGGAACCAGCGTTTACTGCATCACATCGAGGGCTTGCTGTCTTATGTCTATCCAGGGTTGCGATGGCAATGCAGAAGAAACACACAGCCTGACACCTCCATAAAAGCAGGTTTTTCATATATTTTTTTTAAAGGCTGGAATCCACCCTAGTTGGCTTAGGCTTTCCCACAAATTGAACCTTGCCTCAAAACCATGCTGTGCCAGAAGAAGTGAGTGCAAGCATCATGTCTCTCACTGAATGGCCCAAGTCAGCCCAGCCAGGATCAAGTCTTCATCGCAAGGTCCACCTTCTGCAACAGGGCCAATCCTAAAGACACTAAAAATGGAGTGAAATAATAATTTTTAGCGTATTTAATGCCCTTTGCCATCTGAGCAACCTCACTGAAGGCCTTCTTTTTAAGACAGCCTGCACAGACTAAGAGGTAAGTCAGTACTAGTCAGAAATACTGGCAAAATTATTTCCTCCCTCCAGGAAGCCCAATTTTTTATGGATTTTATTGTTCTTTCTAGGCACTGTGGCAGAAAAAAATGTTAAAGGGGAGCTTTGAAGCAAGGAAATAAGTTAGCTGGATGAGCATTTATGGCAAGAAGTCCTCCCAGCTCTGAAGAACAGGGTGTGAGAAAGAAAATGTAAGAAGTGGGGTGATGGATGGTGCTGTTAAGAGTGGGTGGCTGTAGGAGCATGGTCATGGGAGGTTGAAACACTAGAGTGCCAGGCTGTGAAGCGCATGGAAAGGGAGAACCAGCACCTTGGACTGAACAAGATAGAGAAGGGGAATTCAATAAAGTCTGATTTCTAGAGAGAGTTTCCATGGATTTCTGATAATCTTTTGAACCCTTCTGACATTTTTCTTAACCACCAAATTCTTCTCTTTCAGTTTTTTGGGTTTGTTGTTTTTTTTTTTTTTTTTTTGATGTTTAGCCATCACTAATTGCAAATAAGCACTTTGGCTTCTTTTTCTCCCAGACCTTTAAACTGCCCAGGCACGGTTAAACAGTAAAAAATGTCACAGAATTTGCAGAGAGGGAGAATAATAGTGAAATCTGTTCCTCATTTTTTTTATATTTCATATGGGATGCAAACCGTTTACTCCATAGTAATTGCAGATGTTAGACTGAGACTGTAATAATGTAGCTGGCAATAGCTATTGCTTTACCACAAAAAGCTTCCCAGTAGCATTAAAAAGACAACAGAAACAATAGTTTCAACACATTCATATGTACTAGTACTCTGGAAGCACTCAAGCTACTGATTTATCATGTAAACTTTTGCTAGTGAGCATATGAACTCCAAATATTTTCTCATGCTGTGTTTAAGAGATGACAAATCCGTATTCTTTTCAATCATGCAATCTCTTAAATTTTCAGACAAGTTTTGCTTTCCCATGGATTAAAAAACTCTTTAATTTGTATCTAATAGATACAAGAAAAAAAAAATGCATTCTTTGCTTTTTTCATTTTCTTTTAACATTTGTGCTTTCCAGTTTCTTTGGCCATTGCAATCTGGTGTGCTGGATTGTAATTTTAAATTAATATCTAAAATTTACTGCAGTCCTTGAAAAAGCTTTTATAGCCCCTCTGGGCTTTGAGCTACCCTGCATAACATGAATTAGGTGGTTCATAAAGCAAATGCACCCTAAAATCGACCATTCCAAGTTATGTGGATGCTCTTATCACATTTTCATGTGGAAGACGAGACCAGGCGCATATCACTGTGCCTTCAAAGTACCACATTTTTGTCACAGATGTTTTGCATAAATAAATGGTGTCATACAGGATGATTAAATCAATACATCTGTATCAACTTGCAGTTCCTGACAGCATGTTCCAGAGGATATCTTCTGCTCCCACTGTACCCTTTGAAATTTTAGATATAAACAAATACTAATAATAAAACTACCTTGTTTTTCCCAGGTTAACTTTTCATCTTTATCTAACGACAACAGTAGCTGCTCTGATTATGGTGGAGGAAAATAACAGGCAGATAATGCGGATGAAGCTGTTTCAGGGCAAGGTTATCCAGTCTGGTGGTACTGTAAACCGCAGGAGCAAAGCTCAGCTCCAGTGTCATCAACTCCCCAAGCTGGAATGTTCTTCTACTATAATTTAGGTTTTCCAGCCATTCCTTTCTAATCCAACGATCATACAGAGAAACCTCATTTTCTTTCCATCCATTGTTGCATATTTGTGTGTTTGGTACAGTAGTGTGAGATTAGGAAATTTCAGTTTGAAAGAGGGCCTTGAGCCTGTGGTTTCTGGATGTGTTTGCATTGCAAGGTCACTTCTCCATTGATACTTGATAAAAGTAATGAGATTTGCAGCAATAATGTCACATTGTGTATAAGCGTTTTGTGTCTGGATATCTCCAGTGCCTTTATCTATCATGTGTGTGTTTAGTAATGGTATTAATAGTGTGAGATCAGAACTGGGAACTGGGATTTGAGGACTTATGGCTACCAGAGGAAAAAAAATGTCCCACGGATAGCATTTAATATTTTCTATTTAAATTAATAACAAGTAAACAGATGAGTAACATATGACAAAAAAATCATGTTTTGCCCTGAGGACAGACTCCCATTAGGATTTAAAGATCACATTCTCCTCTGGCTGCCTGCTTCTGCCTCGTTTCCTGGGCTTACGTCACTTACAGAGCACTCAGTGAAGTGGTGACAGAATGTCAACATGTATCCATGCCATCCTAAGGTCCAGAAGGTAAACTGGTCTGCCCAAACTCAACAGAAGCCACTAGCAGGCTGAATTTTGTGCCTTTATGCCAATTGGACAGATCAGACTTATTTTCATATGTGATTGTACTTGGTTTGCTTTTGAGAATAGCTCTATGCCCCAACACTCTATCTACAATCATGTTGATGATTATTAGAGGTAAGCATGAATAAATCCACGACATAGCACAACAGGGCATATGCACTCTGGACAAAAAGCACTTTTTTGGTGTCAAGGATTGCCAGGACCCCATTTTACAGAATAAAAAACTCTTGGAACCAGAGTAGGAAGGTTAAAAGCATTGATAGTCAGGATTTCTGAACATTATCTTCCCACTACTCTTTTTAGGTAGTGTGCAGGTTCACCATCGGAGACAGCATCTGAGCATCTTGTGTATAAAACTAATAGCAAGATAATTGCTATACATGAGCAACCAATTTAGGAAAGAATGAGGGAGAAAGTGCGTCTTTCCTCTCACCAAAGATGTGAGGTTTTATGAGTAGTTGGAATATTTCTGTGTTCATTATCTGTGCCTTGGCTTGGCTTATCTTCAACCCCCAAGTTTTACAGAAATGTATCTCTGTATCACTATGACCTTCCAAAGACATCAGTCTGGCTAGGAAATCCAGAGAATTTCTGGCATTGAGGGTACTGACTCACTCATTGTTCGTGTTCATTGTCAGTTCAGGAATTTCCTCTGGTTTGGTTGGAAGGGAAAAATCCAGCCAATGGCATTTGTTGGTATTTTGCTGTTGTTTGCCAGGAGTCTAACCCCCAAAATATTTTCTCCTCTCAACAGCATCATGTTTCTGATTAATCAGGGTCAACTCTTCTTTTTCTCTCCTGACCTCTAGTAGTGACCCCAATGTTTCTTTTAATTTCCTTGATCTATTTGCTGCTTTCCCAGCCAGGTCTCTGGAGTGTTGATGATTGAAAGTAATTTCCAAGCACCTTCAGCTGTATTCTGGTTCCAGTTAAACTGGTCCGAATCAAGACTCACTCTGCAGTAATCAGTGGGCAAAATTGACGTGGGAGCCAAACCACAGTTTATAACATTAGGGATTATGTCTTTCAAGGGGAAAAAGAAAGCTCTCAGATAATCTCTATAGCATTTGCCTTGCCTTACTAATATCTCTTCCTGTCTTTCTCATCAGCAGAACATCTTCTTTATGAAGGTGCTTTCCCAGATCCCTTGGATAGAAGACACCAAGACAGGAAAATAGCTGTGTTTGATGGAGCGCAGTCACGGGATGCTGGATCTGCTTCTGTCTCTCTAAGTGACTCTGTCCAACCTCTTACCCATGAATCCCAGACTGACAATAAGGGCTATTTTTGAGACATGCTTCTAGGGAAAAGGATGGAGCTGGTCTTATTCTCACCAAGAAAAGAAAGACAGCAAGGGAATAAATAATATCTTCACTTATTAAAGAACATATTTCAGGCTGGATATCACCATGTCTCCAAGTAACCATGCCTTCTGTTAAAGAACAGTTCTGATAAATGTCTGCTGTTTCCATAAGCTCGCATCTGGGAGGTATAAACTGTGTCAGAGATGAGCTCAAGCTGTGAAGTTCGAAGAGTCTGGCTGGGTCTGAGCTTTTGGGGCTGCGCTCAGAACCTCAGGAGTCAGATACTGCTCAGCAGAGGGTGGTGGAGCTAGCTTTGACACAGAAGGTTTCTGCATAGGGAGGCCCAGATGATGGATTTGGACTTGAAAAAGTAACCATAATATATTTACACCATAATGTATATAATGGGGTGTGTGTGTGTTTGTGAAGGAATGCTGGAAGGGGATTCGTGCAATAAGGCATGATTTATGTTGTCTGAGTAGAAGATGTAGCCTTCTTTTATCCCATCTGAGGACCCATCTGGGAATTTCATCATGGTAGAAAAACAGTGAGGTGAAAAGGCATCATTGCTTTCGGTGATCTAACCCTGATCCAGCTCAGTAGCATCTGAGAGCAGGTTACCACAAGCACAGTTGTTGTGCCAGGACTTAAACAGTTTCCATTTCCCCACAAAGACCAGCTCACGTTATCCAATGGAGATGAACAAAAATTCCATTTGCCATGGTGGGCTCATTAGTCACAGGTGAAAGTTTGCTCTCCTCACTGCCTAAACCCCTTAAGGGTACTTTGGGTCCGTTCCTAGTCCCATTAAAGTCAATGGGAGCAGGATTGGGCTCCAGAAGGTATTATTCTTAATTTAAACATTAATAGTTGAAGTCTCTGTTGTTAATAATAATAACCCCTTGGAAAATTCAGACTGAAATCTGTTTCCTTGCTGAATTTCTTTTCTCCCGTCAGGCATGCAAACTGGTTTGTTATTGTTGGGTTGCTCTTGAGTGCTTTGGGTTGCACACACTGGTTTGTTATTGTTGGGTTGTCCTTCGGCGCTGGGCCATGCACACTAACTAATTTGTTATTGGAGTGTTGCTCTAAGCTACACACTCCAGTTTATTACTGATGGGTTGTTCACTGTGTAGGGCTGCTGTCCTTGTTTTACGATTATTATTACTGAGGTCTTTTGTGAAACTCCTACCCACACAAATAGAAGGGCAGGAACTGTGGCAAATTTAATGCAATGTTTTGGGATTAATCTACTTTGCTTAGCTTTTAAAAGGGGACTAATTAAGGCTTTCAGAATTAGGAAACTTGCTTCTTACTTTAATATGGTTTAAAATACCGTTTCCTTCCCTACTTCACCTTCTTCCCACATACTTCTTTTGAAACATAATTTTTATAGGTATCCTATCTTCCATCTTAATGCTCCTGTTAGCTTCCTTCTGGCCTTTCAGGAAAAAATTCTTTATGGAAGATTTCCTTTCAGGTTCAGTCAAAGAGCAAATACTTATGACCCTTGAACTTAATACTTATTTTCTCCTGTAATGTCTTCATTTCATTTTAGTTTGTACATTGATGATCATCAGGAAAATGGAAAGAAAAATGATTGGAAAGTATTAGTTGGACAAGAATCTGGCATGTTTATATGATATAAAGCAAGATTCTCCATTACCATCACTACTGAAGAGTGTAATGCTGAGTAAAATTTTTATTTTCCCTGTTCCACAAGCAGTACCATTGGTGATCTAGTAAGGTTAATTTGGTGAAACTGAGCAGTTTTACCAGGCCAGAAGTAGCTGTAAGAAAAAACATGATAAAAAACAACTAAGACATTTGAAATTACCAGTTATTACCTCTTATTTTCCTTTGTCAGAATCTTTTTTTGTACTCTAAAATATCTATTTGGTTAAAAAAAAAAAAGGAAGCTGATTAACTGGAGTAGGTATATACGCTGGCAAAGCTGAAATGAAAGAGCTACCAAGTAAATAGGACTGTTCTCCACAGCAGTAATTATTTCACTGTTATATTAATGTATTTATATAAGGAAGGAGAGGAATATTACCTCATAATCATGCAATATTATCTGCAAGACCCATCACACTCTCTCTCTTCCATGTACAAAACTGGGTTTGTGTGTGCGTACTTTCAATCCACCAAATAAGTGTAAAAACCCAGATGTGAGTAGAGGACACAAGGCTGAAGAGACCTTCTGACTGCTAAGTCTAACCACCTGCTATCAAAGCTTCCCACACCAGTCTTGTTGAGTTCCAGCTAGAAACCAGTTAGGGTTTGAGTCCACATTCCCTGCTCCTCTGGGCACATCTGGTCAGCTGTCACGAGCCAAACATTCACCACAGACATGAATGTGGAAATGCCCATCCATTTTTTTGCATATTGTCCACCAAACCCCAGAGAATGGATGTTTGCAGTTCCGAAAGGGAAGGGATTATGAGGTTCATTTTAAGGAGAGGTCAGCTAAGGCAGAGCAATTCACCCCTCGAAGTCATGGGCAGACTAGGAGGAGAACAACCAGGGTTAAACGGTAGGTCCCTGTCTCCGACCGGCTTTTCAGCTTCTGGCAAATGCCAGCCAGAGGCTGAAGAAGGACTTTCACCATCCTGTAAAAGAAAGATTGTGCTATTGGCATGAAAGCGCTTCCTGGTCGGAACAGTTTCATCACATCACGGCTTCATTCTGGGAAGGGAAACACATTTTAAACACATATTTCCAAATAGCAACATCCCATGCTCCCTGCAGATGCTGCTTGCTCCTCAAAGTAAAAATAGCAGTATCTTTAGATTTTCCTAACCCAAACACCACTTGCTTCAGGTCTTTATTTTCTTTTCAATAGAATTCTTTTTCTGGGGGACGATCAGGCATGGATGGGGCCAGTTGCCTTCAGAAGTGTGCTCCATGCCTGAATAAATGCAGCAAGGGGGCTCGCTGCCAAACCCTGCCCTCAGATAAACACTCCCAATGCTCATCGACTTCACAAGCTGCCGGCACATATCTGAGGGCAGCTCTTGGCCTAAAGATGTGTTGTTTCGGTTATTTTGCAATTCCAGTTCAGAAATGGATTTTTTCCTCTCTGAATAAAAGGAGTTCAGTGCCACATCCTAGCCTGCTGGAAAACGAAGCCCAGTGGGTTTATCAGCAATGACTTTTAACTACTGGGCTGTTCTAGGATTCTCATGTTTTACAGCCAGGATATAGGATCTCTGATATGAACACCCAAGGATTTATTGGTCCCACAAGGATGCAGGGGTTTGCTGGCAGTGCAGTTCAGAGAGTCAGGAGAAGTCAAAGGTTATCTTTTGTAGGGTAGTACGGGATTTACCAGCTGACCCTTCCCCCCCCTCCTCTGGTTCATCTGCTAAAATCATTAACGAGCTTTCCTTTACTCTCAAGATCTGTTAGTGTCTTTTTAGCGCTAAGATCAAGTTACTGACCTCTGCATTGCCAATATACCTTCAGGATTTCAAGAGCTTGGGGGTATTCTCAGTGTTAAAAAGAATAGCACAAAGAAAGATGAATAGGTGGGTGCCTTGCCCAAAATGAATCTTAATGTTTTTGTCTCTTGTTAAAGGGAGGCCTCACTTGTTTATATATCACCATCTTGAGAGTTTTTTTTGTTTGAGAAAAAGCTTTGCTGTTGCCATAGGATGAAAGTGGGATGTAAAAATGAATAAAAGGTACTACAAATGCTGAAATCAGGACAGTGTTCCCCTCTCATAGAAGCAGGAGGATGCTGTTTTTCCTGCTCAGGTATGGTGAGGAAATCATTCTGGGGTTCAACCACACTTGCCAGAGGACTTTTAACATCTCTCCCAAGCTAGGTCTGCCAAAGTACTTCCCTTACCCTACCATGACTGGAGGTAGACAGCACCATTTTGGGGAAACATCAAACAACAGGAGCTGCTGCTCCACAATCCTGATGAGCTGTTCATCCCTCCAGGCGCACCATCAGGTCTCCTTGCATAGGCGTCAGCAAGTTCATTTTCAGTTAAACTCATTGTGGAACAAGGCCACCACAAAATTAACAGTAAAATAATAACAATCTTGCACCCTCTAGCCAAGCTTTTCTCACTATATCAAAAAGATGCTAGCAGAGGTCATTTAAGGCCTCCCAGTGATGTCGCATCGCCCCTGCTCGCATTCTCTGCCCCATACATCAGTGATCTCATCACTTCTGAAACCCAAAGCAGGGGGCTCCAATGTTATCCTATTACAAAATTAAGATTTATCTGAACATGAGAAGCCTAGCAGGGTTTTTATGATATGCATGGCGCCATTCTTTTCTCTTAACCTATTTATTACTTGGGAACTTTTTATCATTCTTGACACCCCTCCATCTGTTCCTCCCCATGCAATAGCTGGGAGTCTTGTTTCACAGGACAGCAAGGATGAAATCACTTCATCTCAATAATGGGTTACAGTAATTAAGTCACTGTTTGAACACTTGGATTTTGATCTGCTTTTGGGATAAAGTCCCTGGGCTTCCTTTTCTTCCCATTCTTCACAGGATTTGACACCCATGTAGCTACTACTCCACCAATTATTGACTTTAAAATCTAATATATTTTCTTTTTTATTCTAATGAAAGAAAATCTGAATATCACACTTCCTTCTTGCATAAGTAAAGCAGGGAACAAATGTTCTCAGGCATTAATTATACCCAGACTATCTGATATCAGGATCCAGAAAGTAGATTTTTAATATGCAGTACAAAGAGTGAAAAGAAGATGCATGGAAAAAAAGTCTCTTTGTTTTCACTTCAGCATCAACCCATTTGGAACCTGTTAGATGAGCAAAACAGCTCCAAGATGCTATTGATTAATAGCAATTACAGTGATGCAGCAACTAGCTCAGTGACATGACCAACACCTTCTTGCCAGCACTTTTAATGATCTAGTTAAAAACTTAAACTCTCTTTGCAGTACATGGAACCCATCAGGAAACTGGAAAATACTGTGCATGCATAGAGCTCTGCAGATTCCAGAGCCAGATCCCCTGCGCATGCTGCTTCACTGCAAGCCTGTATTGGCAAAATGCAAGGAAGAAGTTCGTTTATGTCATTCCTTAGATGATGATATCCAGATACATGAAGAAAAGCTTGTGGATAGAGTGACACGAGGCATCTGCTTCATTAAATCTGTGTTGTTGCACTAACCCCCAGCCCAGCAGATCCTGAATTCTTTGTGGACACCACCATCACAGAGCGCATCTCAACTGCATAGTAATTGTCCTGCAGACACTTGTCTGGATCTGACTGAAGCTGATGTTCTTTGTAGACAAAGCTTTCCTCTCATTGATGGTCTCAGAAGAATGGCAGAGCCTGGATGTCTTCACCCCACCAACCAAGCTCCATCCAGAGCTGCTGGAGCACAGCATTGACCCACAGAAGTGTTTTTATTAACTAGCATCAGGTATGTGCATGTCAGATATAGAGCCATAAGGAGGATTCTAAACAGTGTCTATGTAATATGTGAGTGTAAATACAGTGAAGTATCTGTATGGTCCTCAGCTGAGTGGGCTTTGCTCACATAGAGCAAGTCAGCTCCTGAAAAAATGTTGTTCTGCCTTCAAAGGGAATGCGTGTAACAAAAAGACAAGCTCCACCTGTGCAAATGTGCTGCAAATACTCGTGCTGAGAGAAAATACGAGATGAAAATGTAAGGTTAGTATCTTGGTACAATTCAGTTGAAAAATTAATCTCTTTTGCTCGGTCTTAATAACGTGTCTCTCTGCTGGTTTTAAAGTTTGGTTTAAAAAACTATAATCTTCTGCCTTATTTAGACTCGGTGCCTCAGCCTCACTGAGCAAGAGAGCTGGGAGGCACAACCATTTAGAGAAGTTCAAATAACTAAACTGGCCATGACCTGAACTAAAACTAATAGTTTGTGTTTGTGATGGCTACGAGAATGGCATCTGGCTTACATTTAAATAGAAGGCTATTCAATAAAGCCACTGCTTCTCGAAACTGCACAGAAGCAAAGATTAATTATTGCAACTAATGACGTTTCAGCCATTCATGCACCCAAGGGAGAAAGGCAACCCCCTGCCTCAAGAACCAATAACAACAGAACCAATAACAGCAAGCCCAACAAGACAGAAGCACCAAGAATATATTGTTGCTTCTGATATTCTGCCCAGGCATCCTAAACATGGAATTAAATATAATCTTTACCAGCAAACTCTTTTTGCTTGTTATCCTCCCAAAGGAGAACACAGCGTTTCAAATGGGCTTTTAATAGCAACACTCTGAGAATCCAGCCTCTGTGTCTTCCAACATCTTAGGGAGATCATGTTTCACATTTCACTCATTCCTCAGTGTGTTGGCACAGCCTAACACTGGCTTCAGACATTTGGTATTTGAAACAGAAAATCTTGGTGTTTCATTCCTTGCCTCACTTCTCCCTGTGTTTCTCCAACATCATATAATATTGACAGCCCCTGCCTGTAAAGAAAGGCCAGGTTCTCTCGTTTATTCAGCTGCAGGCTTTAAAAATGTAGAATAGGGGTTTTGTTCATAGGAGAGAGCAACTGCCAGTGAACTTTTTCCTTCTTTACATAAAAGTAGGATAGCACAATAAACAATGGTAAGAGAAGTGGGACCCAAAGTATGTATGCACATATGTAATATTTAGCTGGCTAGGGTTTTAGTGACCTGGCTTCAAGGTACAAATCTGCTCCCATTTGTGTGAGTGATTTATATACTTGAATAATCTCAAAACTTGGAGATTAAACCTTTGTACATCAAAATCTATAATGAAAGATCTGGCCGTATGTATACTTCGTGTATTGGTGAATCATATACTGAAGCATGACAGTAACCCCTGTGGTGTCCTCAGGGTTTTCAGGAAAAAGAGAATGCTTGCACTTGGGGAAACAAGATGAGAAAGGGCAGATACAGAAAAAAGTTGTCTTCATTAACAAGTAGAAAAATTTCAATGATAATGCCTGCCTGGAGATTTCAGCCTTCTGGTCGTTGTTACTTATGGGACATTATTCACACGACCAGCAACCACTGAGATTTTACAGGTTTTCCCCCATGTAGACCCATTCTGTAAAGAGCATATGTACAAGACTGTCTCCTCTTTCTCCCAGACCAAGGCACTTTCCCTGGGGCAACATTTACACAGGGAAGTAATATTAGTCTAATGTCTACATACCTATACTTTTTAATTCAGTATTTTTTGAAGCAGTGCTTCAGCATTAAGAGGATGGCTCCTATTGCATCATGGTGATGGGGAAAAGAAAAATCAAGATGTTCCTTTGTGGGTATAAAATTGATATCAGTGAACATGTATTGTTTTTCTACATACAGGGACCAGTCTCTTCTTCAGTTGTTCTGTTTAATCTCCCCATCCCAGCTGTTGCTCTTACTTCCAGACCCTGGATAAGCTATAATTGGACGACCAAGTCACCCAAAGGGACCACTTGTTTTGGACAGAGGTTATTAACCTCTGCTGTTCAATAGGCATGACTTTGATGGGCCTATAAGCAGGTTCAGCAAGTATATTTCTGTAGCTGCCATTCCCATGGCCAGGCATGACAACCCATATCCATAGGAGGATCCAAACGAGAAAGAAACAAAGAAAGTTCCAAGGAAAAGGAGAGATGACATAATATTGCTCTGCAAAATCATGAGAAGCCAGCACTGAGACAGCAAGAATAGCTCATGGCTGCTCTGCCATGGGCATTGCTACTACAAGCACTGAAGAGATTGATTTGCATCCCCATCTTCACCAAATGGTGGGGAGCAGGGAGGAGACAGCATGCTGACATCATCTCCCAGTCATTGTTACACACGGTTAATGGTTTCCTTCTACTTCTGGTCTTCCTGTAGGGAATCTTCGTACTCCTTTCGGCCATAAGTACAAAAGGGATGTGGAAGTGAAAGCAGATTTTGGATCATTACTGTGTCTGTTGTGGCGAATATATAGTGAAGCTGAGCTGTACTGTGAAGTGTTTGCTTGTTAGAGTGTAATAGCTCTGGAGCTGTCATCGGGTGTAGTATTGTGTAAATATATATTCAGACACTTCTTATATAAGTGGATATGTGACCCTATAGGCTTTATTTAGCTCTTTTTGGTGACTGTGAGAATGCATTACTTCTGGCATAAACAAGAGTAATCAGAATAGATTCAGCCTCCTAGAAGTAAAAACCTAAGAAGGATGAGAGATAAGTGCCTTATCTGGAGGCTGGGGTTTTATCCAAAGGGGAGGTGAAATCCTGAACTACTACAGAAATTAGGGACTCATTTTCTTTAAAGCAGGTCAGGATTTTTCTTCAGTTCTCAGTGCAGCAAAATAATGGGATGGTGCATCCTTCAAAACTCTCTCTACATTGTGGGTTAGGATGCAGAGACCTGAATTTGCTTTACACAGGGTGGTGGTCAGAAAAGAAAAGACCTCGTGGAGGTCCATGTTGCTACTTAGCCACTCCTTCATATCCACAGCAGGGCCCAGGTGAGACATTGAGATGTTCCTCTGAGGTCCTGGGGAGCTCCAAGTGGCCTAAGGCCAGGGTGCCAGCACCCAGGAGGGATGCTAGAGCTCACCCATTGTGCCTGCAGGGAGGAACAAGGAAAACTTGCTTTGAAATTACACCTCAATCTGCCAGTGAAAAAATGAATTTTCAAATCCCCAACTAAGCTCCTAATTTATAACATATTGTAGGAACGTGGTAGATTTTGTTTCAAGAAGTTTAGTTCAATTAAAAAATTACTTTCCCGAAAAATTTCCATTGATCACTTTCCACTGCGTTTGCTAATTTTTTTGTCATAAAGTCTTATACCAAAACTGTGACAATTTGGGGCTGCAAAAAGAGTCCAGGTTTGAAGATATTAGATAAAATGTTAAATTCTTAAAAAACAAAATGTTTTGACAAAAACAGAAGACCTGTTTTCAATGAAATAAAAATTGCATTGTGTTGAACAATGTTTTTTAGAAAGACAGTTGAATGATTAACTTGATATTAGAATAATTACGATTATACCTGTCAATAAATGTATTCATTTTGCACCTTTTTATTTATTCAAAACTTGTTTAATATTATTGAAAGAACACATCATTTATTTGAAATTTCAGGTTGCTTTTTTTGCAGTCTTTTAGAGAAAATATGGGTTAACTTTATAATTCTCCTTTTCTGATATGAAAAAAAATAAATTATTCAACAGGTTCCAACTAATTACCTACTACCAGGAAAAAAACCCCGAAAACTGTTACTGAGCTTTGTCTGAAAAAGCTGGCTCCAGTGCACTTCTTTTCTTCAATTTAATAACTCAAAGTTAGAATGAAATAAAGATGATTATAAGCATATTTAAAAGCACATCCAAAAGAGCTGGGTTCGATAGCCTGCTTTCTGGAGGCTGTCTCAGATATGGATCAGATTTCCTCCTGTTTACATGTAAGAAGGTTGTGAAGATCTGCAATTTCAAGATACATCTGGTTCTCGCATCAAATTAAACAGCAACTAAAGCCTGAGTGCTGGGGCAGATTTTAAAATGTAGGAATGAATGTGTTTATATAGTATTTGCATTAATGCTTCCTACGGTTTATTTTGAAAGTGAAGAAAGAACATTGCATGGTAGGCAACTTAACCCAAACAATATCGGTTTAAAGTTAGGGGCATGCTCCTTGGAATATTTTCCTAGTGTTTTGAAGTGTCCACTTGAAGAGGGAGCAGGGAGAGGGGGGGAAGAAAAGGATTGTTCTGTCTTCTGCTCTGTGTTTGGCCTGGCTCAGTAGGGCTATTGCTGTTGCTCATCTGGTATGGATTAGTCCTTCTCTCTCACACTCTGTCAACTTGGGTGTTCTGCATGCAGGCTGTTTCTGCAGGGGTCTTGGTTTTGCTTTTTTTAACGGCAGGAAGTGCCCCACTCAGACCACATGTGAAATTGTGTGGGAACAGTGGGGGGGATGAAAGAGCCCCATCAAACATACCAAAAAGTGTGGGTGGAGAGACAGGGAGCGTAAGCGGAGAGATACCAGCTGAGTAATTTAACCTCCTGTGCTGGCCAGGCTGGGGACACAGTGGAGGTTTACTACGTAAAGAGTGTCTGTTGTTCGTGACATCCATTCCTGATATTTTATAATATCGGGAGCTGTTGGAAGTGTGAGGGATTACAGCTGCTGCTTAATTTGTTCTAAATTTCCTGCTAGCCTCACCAGACATGTACAGGAAATAGGCAGTAAATGTTTAATAGGTAATACCTAACTGGACAATTAACAGGTGCTGTCACACTGAAAATCCAAGCCAGCATGTGAGAGTGTACCTTAGGGATACGGGGCACCACCAGCAGCAGTGCCTGGGTAGCATCTGCACAGAGCAGCATCAAGCGAACATCATCCCAGAGTTGTGGTACCCAACGTGAGGTCCCTTGTATTCTAAAACTCACCCCTGTTCCCAAGTCCATGCTTGGACCTAAAAAGGTTTTTTCTTTTTAACCACTCACTGATGATTTTGGCGTTTGCATGAATAAATATCATAGAAACGGGTTCAGACTGCTGTACAGGATGCTGGGAAGCCTCCTTGCACTTATTTAATGAACAAACTCCATTTGTTATTCACAGCCTGGAAGAAGCAAATCTAATGCTCATCAATTGGTAGAAAATTGTAACTTGTCTTTCCAGGTCAGAATAAATGTGTTTGTCAGGGACCCAGTTCTACCCGGGACCAGCAGATATCTTCATAAAAAAATGGCAATGGGCAGGATATATTAAATGATCTTTCCCTTCTGGACTTTCTCAACTTCTGGCAGCCAGCAGGTATGGGGTTTCCTGCTCTGGAGTCTGTATCTGGATTTTAATAGTCATTGATACACATTTTTTCTCAGTTTTAAATTAATTTTTACTTCTGGTGTCCATAAAATCCTGTGGCAAAGAGTTCTACAAGCTGATAACACGTTCTGTGAAAAGTACTCCATCTTGTTTTAAATCTCGATATTAAATGTGACTCTTTAATTCTATTTTGTTTTTTTCTCAGTAAAAAATAATTTTAAAATAAATTTTTCATGGGATTTCTAACATCACAGAAATCACATAGTGTCAGTCAGTCAGTCTGTCAGAGTTCTTTGGGTTAGCTCCTCTGCCTTAAGTTGCCAATTAAATTAAATATATTTTTATTTTTACACAAATTCTATTTCTATATTATTATTTCCATTAAATTCTGTCATATTATGAACACTATTGCACCTCACTTATTTCACTGCAATAGCAGCAATCTTTTTTGCAATTTTTCATTTATCATCAGATAAATTATTAGAGAATAACCCTTTTTCAACCTTCAACATTCTTTAATAGTTATAATCTTGCAATTAAGTTTTGATTGTTCAGAATAATTTTATTTCCAGTGAAGGCAGAATTAGGCTAATTTAATTGTTATTATTAACTTCAGACCAATATTGGTTTACTATATTTGGCCAACATAAAACAAACTTCTCTTTGGAATTTGCTTTTATTAAGTTCAAGTCCAAGTGAGTTCAAAAGATCCTTCTGTAAAACTTAGCTGTCCCCTAATAGTGCATGACTAATGTCTTACACTTGGCTTTCCTATAAATTGCTCTCTTTACTGAGCAATTTCTGTGTCAATACTCAGACATCCTTATCAGCACTTGATGTTCATGTAAACCAACTCTTGTTAATGACTACATGGATGGGGAGGGGGAAAAGAGTAACACTGCACAGACCTCAAGACTCCTGCTCCATCTGAACTTTGAAGTCCAGCTGTTAATAGCAGCGTTGACTACTTACATAAAAATGTGTAGTAAACTGAACTGACATTGTCTGATTTCAAGTGACTGGCTTAAACCATCACAAATGGCTCAAGCTTCCACCCTTTTTTCATCTCTCTGTCTCGGTGCCGTCACTCAGGATGATTAACGTTGTTTTGCGATGCGAAGGCTATTGTCCCATCCTGAAAAAAGCAAACATTTTTACAGTTGGGAGCAAGAAAAATTTCAAACAAGTTTCCTTTTGCATGAAAAAGGGATTCCCAGCTGCTGTTTATTATCTCTGTGTTTATATCACACATGTGCATGTGGAGGACAAAGTAGTTCAATAAATTACTCCTCTACTATCGGGCTGGCCATTACGGGCTGCCAGGAACAAAAGCGCTTAATGGTTTGTTGAATGCCTCTGAATGTTCCTACAGTCATTTTTAACTCTCACCAAGTAGCTGATCTGATTTCATCTGCTTTACTACTTCATTTAGGGTCCAGATTTTTCACATCACATGCAGTAAAATGAAAGTGAGATAAATTATATCCGTGCTCTAGTGTTAAAGCCGTTAATACATATCAGCACAGGCTCACATATCTTACTGATCTATCTGACATTAGGCATGTGAATTCTCACCTCTGAATTGCCTACAGCTTCCATGAGATTTGTTAAAGTATAAAAGCTCACTTTTACACTCAATAGTTTACCTAATACCTCCATTTATGGATTTCCTGTATTGGAGGAGTTTTACTCCATTGCAAGAAAATTTAAAAAATAAAGAGTAAAAATAACAAGATACTGGATTTTTCCCCATAACAATAACTAACCCAGCCTTCATGGCTGTGCAGACGTACCCGCATGTGTGTGACTATCTCACCAGCCTTGAAAATGGTTGAAAATTGCTTACAACTTTTAGCTCTTTAAGTCCATATTCAGATGTGATTTTGGCTGTTTTTTCAAACGCAACCTGTTGTCAGATGTTGGATTTCACCAGTGGTAAGGACAAGTCTGATTGCTTGCTCTTCCCAAGCCCTTGCCAAGTCATCCTTCCCTCTGCTCCTATTCCTTGCCTTTCTGCCAAGGCAACTCTTCGAAGTCTTATTTCTAGCACAAATCTACACGACCATATACCTTTTTAGCTGAGAGCCCCATCCTCGGCTGTCACAACTTGAAACTGGGGCTTCGCATCAGGGACTTCTGAGCTTCATGTCCCCTTTGATTTTGTACAATGAGGTGGGCAGGACCCCATGATCTGCCTTCCTTTTTCATCCCAGTAGCCTCTCTTGACCCACAGCAGCTTGGCGGAAAATGAGTGTTTTGCATAGGGCTCCTCAGCTCCAGGCACGACCCTGAGCCCCTGCAGCAGTTAGCAATGGTACTTCCCCCTTTATCCACCTCTCAAACATCCTGTGAGAGATTTCAACTATCAGTTTATTACCAGACATTAACACACTTCTCAGGTGGTTGCAAACATTCTCCTCTGCACCTGAGGCATGCATCAAAAGACAGTTAATCATCGTGTCATGTCTCCTTGCTCATGGATAAGGGAAAATCAGGAAAGAGGGGTTCAGCTAAGAACACAGCAAACGGAAGCAATGTCCTTCCCAGTTACTTGCTTCTTGAAGGCTTTGTCCATCAAATACTGAAGTTCTTTTCATGTAGTTCCAACTGTCATAGAATCACAGAATCCTGGAATGGTTTGGCTTGGAAAGGACGTTAAAGCTTATTCAGTTCCTACCCCCTGCCATGAGCAGGGACACCTTTCTCTAGAGCAGGTTGCCCCAAGCCCCTATGTCCAACCTGGCCTTCAACACTGCCAGGGATGGGACAGCCACAGCTTCTCTGGGCACCCTGTGCCAGCACCTCAGCACCCTTCCAGGGAAGAATTTCTTCTTCATTTCTTCATATTTCTCATATAAAACATTTCTTCCTGTCATAAAACAGTTGTTGTAACCATGCCTGCACTGAAATCTCACCTGAGTGTGCAAGCTGGGCTGAGCACACATGAAAATTCAGATACTCTGTTTTCATTTTATATTCTGGGCACTTTGCATTGAACAAAAACTTTGAGGCTTTTAAGTTTAATTTCCAGCAGAATCAAGAGGCAAAGTACTGCCAGGAGGGTTGGCAGTACAGCAATATTGGGCTGACATGTAAGATTCCCTACTCTTAACCACTTTTTGTAGACCTCCGGGAGTGACATGTATTAAATTTGCTGGACATACTGGACCCAATTCAAGCTCTGGGATCAGTTATCCTAAACCTGCATCCAAGCGCTATATCTTATCACACATTAAGTCCACCCAGACCGTCAATGTGGTATTAGCATTAACAATCCACTTCCCCTCCACTTGCTGTCATCTCAGTAAAAAGCTGGAAAGCTTTCTTAATGGTCTTTCAGAAATAGGGTTCTATTTCGGAATTGCTAGGTCTAGGATATATTTGTAAATACACTTTCAAACAACACCAAAAAATGCCCTTTAGGAACTGAACACTTGCAATAGCATTGCAGAAAAGGTCTCAGATTAGCTTTAACTTCTACTATCTGCAAACACTCTCATTTACTGCTGATGGGAGTCTTTCATGAATATGCTTACATGTATGTCCTCACAGGCAGCATATTCAGAAGACTTTATGTAATAATAGGAGAAAAAACCCAATTTGGAGCCTTCCTCAACAACATTATTTCAAAGCAATGTTGTCACAAATGGATTTTCAGCCCCTGCCATTCTGATACAGGCAGAGGATGAAGAGTTGGAGAAAGGAAAAATTCAGCAAAGCTACCTATAGGTTTATTTAGGTTTTCAAAAGAGAAGCAGCACTTAATACTTCTGTCATTCTAAAATGCTTGGATACCTTCTTTGGCATGTTTTAAGACTCAAGTAGACGTCACACCACAGTGAAGAAGGCAGTTATCTTTGTAGCATCAGGAATGGAAGCTATACGGAGCAGGAATTTCCCACAGAGCTTATTCTGGTGCAATTTTGCAGACCAAGGTTTCTTAACTTAAGAAATGTGAATTTTTATAAGCCTCAGGAACCAGATGAACTCTGGGAGGATCCTCTGACTGAAACCCAACATTTTTTAGACTTGCCGGTGACCCCATTACACTGAAGTTGCACCAAGTCTGAAGTTACACAGTAGTTGTAGTCAGGCAAATAAAGACACTGACTTTCTTGATTCGTTCTTGGCTAAGAGCAATCTCTCGTACATTCTTACCTTTCACCCCTTCTTCATTAAGTGGAAAATCCAAAGTTTCCTTTAATCAGGTTTGAGCTTGGACTGATGTGATGTTTACTGACTGAGACAGTGGTTTTCAAACGACGTCAGGAACATCTGGCCTCGTGGCTTGGCAGAGAGCCCAGCAAATTGCCAATCCAAAGGCCCAAGTTCACAAGCAGCTTTGGGGCTTTCATCCTGTAACAAGAAAACCCTGAGGGCAGTGAAGGTGGTACTGCTCCTCCCTGTTAAATCAGATTGCTTTACAACCTATGTGCTCTACAGCTGATCTCTATGCGCCACCAGAGTCCACAGATTAAGATCCTGCAGATGCCCATCTGAGCTATGCTATGCTGGCTTTCTCTATATTCCCATTGTGTCTCACCACTCCCACATCTGGTGGCAGCCATGGGGCAGATGTGACAAAGGAAGGCTGTGTTCCCTCTGGTCAAGGGCAACACATCCCTGTGTATTCCTCAGCAAGTCACACCCTACCATAATTTCCGTGTTTCCATCTTCTACTCCTGTCTTTACTGACTGCTGTTCCCTAAAGCACCAGAGAAATCTGTGCCATGCAAAGGGTTGAACTCAGGTCTCCAGATTCCCGGTAGAGCAGCATGACCAGAAGACCAAGCTGACATTTTGTCAGCAGAGACCGCCTGGAAAGCCCAGCAGTAGCAGATGTTCTGCATACGGAAAGCATTTGCATCTAGTGCAGTTTATAGCTCCACACATGTTTTAAAGGCTAATTCTGCAATACTTCACTTGTGTGAATCACTTCTACTCCAACAAGTAGGTCCATTCACTCCAGTAAATGGGTAAAGAAGACTTCAGATGCAAACTAAGGCTGGATCTCACTGTGAGGGACCTGAAGTATTATGACCTGTGCCCGTCTGGTTCAGATTGCATCCCCTGTAATGGGTTGTTTACTGGAGAACTAAAGTTTAACCTGCACTGAGCTGCTGAAGTATGCACTGTTGTTAAACAGTGAGCAGGAGGTCTCTGTATTCTGTATATATGTCACTGCAACACACCTTGCCTAGGGAAAGGATGGTGCTTGTTTACGCACAAGTGAAATTGTGAAGGTAGAAAGTTACATGGTTTTCCCTGTGCAGTAAATGAATACAGGGAGGGTCATGGTCAAATTAAAAGTTTATTTTGCTAGAAAACAAAACAAAACACAGTCCTTTAGGGATTAGCACTGGTTGTCATGAGATGGTTAGTGAGGTGAGAGAGACAAGCAGCCAAGGGAAAGAAATGTCTCCAAAGATCAGTGACCAATTGCCAAGAGAACAGTGTGTCTCTGTCCTGACCTCCTGTGAGCTCTGATCTCTGCTGGCACTGTCCAGCCTCCTTCCCTGAGAAATGCAGAGCCTATAGAGAAAGTAATCTTTGTTTCATGAAATATTTACATTGGAGAAGCGAAGGTCTTTTGTATATTGTCAGTGACCTTCAGAGGGAGGCGGGGGGGGGATTGTAATCAGATTTCAAGATCGCAATTTTCACAGCTGCATATAATAATTTGATTCAGGTATCTGATTCACGCACTGAAGCTGAAAACTTATCTAGAACTAATAATCACTCTGCTTTCCCACACACTGCTCTTCAGAGAGATACCCTCTGCCTGCCTACCAGTGGCTATCAGCCTGGGCATGGACCATGTGTGAAAACATTTTGTGCTGAACATGGACAAGGAGTAAAGAAGTTAAACAAAAACGCCTGTCACTGACATTCTTTTGTGTCTAATGATTCTTTTTTTTCTTCCAAATGGCTGCAAGTGAAAAGGAAGAGCTAATAGGAGTTTGGCTCCATCTCCTCTTCCTGAGACAGAGTGGGGTCTACAGAATTTCCTGCTCCTGTGCAGCTATCTTAGAAAGGCTTAAAAACACAGCCGGGTCCAAGAAAAATCAAAGGGCCATCTCTGAAAAGGGATACAGAATTTCCAGATCCTAGGGTGGGAGCTGCATTGATGTGGCAAATTACATGGTGGTGGAAAAAGGAAGCAGGTTCAGTGTAAGATTTCATGTGTATGACCTTTAGTGCCTCTCCAGCGTAATGGGGAGACGGGGTGGGGGTGCCTGGATGTGGGAGAGGAAAGATTCAGACTCCTTATTTCCTCTGTAACAAAACACAGACACTTACTACTCTGAACACTGCTTACATGACAATAACATGCAATCACATTAAAGTCCATGCTGGAAAATTTGTCTCTCCAGCACCGAAGCTTTAGAGACATTAATATGTTAACCAGCTCTGCCTGTAGGATCTCCCACCAATGCCACACTTCCAAGGTACTCTGGGGCAAAATAAGGCAGAGGAAAACTTTTATTCCCAAAAAGGCTACAGCTGACTGCCCTAGCTGGAAAGCTATTTATTCATTTATTTATTTGTGCATGTGTATTTACCTTATTTCACACCCAAATCAGGTATGATCAACTGTGCAGCTGTAATTGCTCAGGCTGGGTTTTCAGAATGAGACCAAACTGGAAGTAGAAACTGATCCGTTCTGCAACCAACTCTCTTGCCTCACTAACACTGTATCGGGTGATCTGATTCACATCAATCAGAAAAAAAGGGTTGAGCAGAAATGAGTGAAGTAGAAACCAGATCTATGATCACAGAAACCTCTTGAGGACTTCAATGTACTTGGATATAGGTTGTCACAAAAGGACAGAGGCACCAAGTCCCCAAGCAGCACTGAATCCTACCAGATCACCCACTTTTAGCCCTCCTAACATAACAACATAAAGATGGGGGTTTTTTACTAGAGATGGGACTGAAGCAGCATCTTCTTATTTTTAAAGAAACCTTAGGAAATGCTACAAAATCAGGAGTGGGTGGGAGGCAGTTAGGCGACCCCCAGAAATGAGCAGAAAAGTCCATGACCTCTGAGCAGACAGTTTGCCATTTGTGTCACTGTCTTTCCACATTTTAAGCATCAGGGATAATCTGGAATGCACTCCTCCTGCTTCGGAGACAGATGGCAGCTAAGAAGCAGGTTGGAAGAAAGGAATAATAAATATCAGAAAGAGAGTAAATGTCTAGGCTTTAGGCATCTGTGCCTGTGTTTTTTCTCAGGGTACACAAATGTCCCTGCATTTACTGTGCTGAGTGGGTCTAGTAACTTTTTATTACATGTTTCCTGTACTGCCTGGCCAAGGGTCAGAGATGTTAAGACCTGGGGGAAATCTGGAGTTGAGAGCACTGCATGATTAGGCTGTGATAAGGCAGATTGACGGTCTAGTTTGTGGCAGAGAAGACAAGGTTAGCTTGGCAGATCAGAAAAAGTTGTAGAAAGTTTCTTTGTTAGCAAGAAGTGACATTTATTTAAATGTCTGGAATACTCAGAAGGCAGCTTACCTCTTTGCTACATTGCAGTGCATTGCTGTGTACAGCAACAAGCACCAGCTGGAAATAAAACACATAGCTTATTTGAGATGGGAATCACAAACACTGTGGTTCACCATAGGGTAGGGGAGAGATTTTATCTTGTGTAAGTTATCGGGTGGCAGAAGGCTGGTTGCAGGTCTCTGGTTTGGAGGCAGCTACGTGCTCTGATGTACTTTTAGGAGGGCTCTGAAGGATGGCTTTTGCTAACAGTGTTACAGAGCCATCCATCAACTGAAAATAGTTGGAACAGGGCAGCTAACTTCCCGTCCCATCCATCCTCTGTCACGAGGCACTAGTGGAGAAGCTATGTTTCCACTGTCTGAAAAGCGTTATATATGGTGAGAATTTGGGGAGACTTAGTTGTTCTTTGTTTCTTTGTAGGGCAAAGTTTACATCACAAACTGGACAGCCATCATAGGAGGAAGAAGGGTAATTCCACAAAGCAGTGCTGTGCAACTGTTTTGGAGAGAAAAAATGTTGGAGCCAAAGTACACTCCATGTAGTTGACATAGGAGGCTGAAATAAGATAGGCAGCTTGTAATTACTTACATTGGAATTTGGCCAGGACATTGAGGTTAACATCACAACTTCACAAGGACTTCAGAAGCAAGTGAGGATCTCTGTGAGTTGAGGAGGCATGCGGTGAACTTCCCTGAAACCTCCTAGCTTGGGCCATCGTGTACAGTGCATGAAAGCTCTCACTCCCAAGGCCAGGGAGGAAAACAATGGGTAGGATCAAGATCTGATACGTCTTCATTGACATGCCAGAATCAAATAAACAAACAGAGAGGCTATTGCTTCTCAGCCCAGGGCCTTTGGTCTTCTGCCACAGAATTGTCATTCTTCTTGACAGTATGCATCTGCTTGGGATAGTCCATCTTCTGGGATAAGAAAGTGTCAGAGGGCCACAAAAGGCACAAACAGCTGCAGCCCGCAAGCATCCCACACCACAGCAAACAGGAGGGAGAATTTAAAGCAACTCCACGCAGCCAAACATAACCAAGACCAGGGAATCATAGAATAGTTAGGGTTGGAAAAGACCTTAAGATCACCTAGTTCCAACCTCTTTGCCATGGGCAGGGATGCCCCACACTAAACCATATTGCCCAAGACTTTGTCCAACCGAGAAAAAGATTTTTCTTCTTTAAGAAAGGTTGATTTTGATAAGCGTAAGGGACATCTCTGGTCTTGTCCCATCTGCAAGACATGCTGGAAGAATAAACTACTCCAACCAACACTAACGTATTTTACGGCAGCTCTGAATTTCACCTTAACCAGATTCAGAGGCAATAATTCTAGAAGGTTTCTCTACAGAAAGACCACACTTCAAGTTGTTCTTGGAACTCAGCTACATTAAGACCAATCCTGTTCCTGAGGGACTGGGCTTCTTTTTTCTGCTAAGAGCTCAGGTGTTTGGACCATGAACTGAAATGCCAATGATTCACTGTCTTGCTTTAATTTAATCAGGATGCAGTTTTACAAGAGAAACACATAAAGCACTGACAAAAGCAAAGATGGCATATGGATCATGATGTGGGAGCAAGGACACTCCTTCTAACCTTTAAACCTGAAGAGAGAAAAGAAGGTTTTGGCAAAAGACCTTTTGCACACATTAACAGATATATAGATGAGCTTTGTACCAGTCAAAATAAGAAATACCACCCATTAAAGCTGGATGTTGGAATGACTGGAAAGCTTTGTGAAAATGTGCCATGGACTGTTAAGTAAAATGGAATCATTCCTAAAGCTATCCTCCGGAGATTTCTGGGAAAATTGGCTTACCCACTAATTTTTGCTCAAGAATCTATGTGATTGGTCTTAACCCTGGCAAGGATTCTAATCAACTCACTTAATCTGGCTGCAAAGCAATGCCATATTGCAAAGATCTGAGATGCTGTTTGGGTAATTTAGCTTTACTTTTATTTTCCCCAGTTACAAGCTGAGACAGCCCTTTTTATTCACTTAAATAGCTTCTTCTTCAAAGGGACTGTGAAAATGCCTTATTTCTTCCCCAAGTGATAGATTTTTAAGCAATCCCAACGATATCTCGTCCAAAGAATTACCCTCCACAAATCTGACACTGACAGAGCTGAGGTAAAGTGTGATTTTTAACCTCAAGCACTAAAACACGTCAGGAAAGTTGTAGTTGTGGCAGAAAGACCTTGAGGTGGCTAAAATTTATGGAGAAGAGAAGCTAAGCGTTTTAAATTCCAGATGTCTGAAGTTCCAGCCATTTGGTAAACGATCATGGAATTTTGGACTATTTCTCAAGCACTGCTTTTAGCCCCAGAAATCTATTCAGGATGTGATCCTGCTATTTAATTGTCTGGGTTTTTTTCAATTTATGCAAAGAGTTTATTCATATCCTAAGACATTTGCTGCTCCTTAGAATCATGGGAGCAGGCATATCAAATGTAACATTTTCAAACTATCAATCATCCATGTATTTTTATCAAAAAATCCCCTGTAAAATGTCACTCAGCTTTTTCAATTGATGATGACATATTGCGGAGCTATTAGAAGATGCATGTTGCCATTAGTCACTTTGACCGTCTTGCTTGTTTTAGGCTAAGTATGAGGGGTAAAGACTGCCATTGAGACGGTATGATTTCTGATTCAATTCTTCCCTCAAATACATACTTAAATTCAAGCTCCCACAAGTGTTTGTAGGATGAGGGTCTGTTACAGCAAAAGTATGTGTTGTAAAGTCAAATTATTTACTTCCCATTCCGAACTGTGGGAAAAGAAAATCAGGGAATCTAATAAGATGGGTGCAGTGTGTATCTAGATGGGCATATTAATAGACTAAAAAGGGTAAAAGAGAATTAGGTATAATTATTTTCTTATCTTTTAATGTTGGTAGCAGAAACATCTTTCTTCTGAGAATTGGGCCCTTTCCCAGGACCAGTGACCTGAAGCTGTACATGATGGAAGTAAACTCTGGGCAGCAAAGGCAGCCAGACTTTCTCTTCTTGACTACCTCTATCTCTGTTACAGCAGAGTAGTTTGCTTCTAGATGATGGTGGTTGATCAGGGCAATCACAGCTAGATCCAGCTTGCTTTGGCACACAGAAACGAGTGAGGTGGGATTTCTCAGAGGAAGTGGTGATAGCAGAAATGCTTTGGGGTGAAAATAGACAAGCCAACTCAAAAAGCAAATAAGTCCCCACTCTCCAGCATTCTCAGCCTGTTTGGGAATGACAAATTAGAGGCATGAAAATGAGCAGGGACATGACAACAAGGGAGGAGGAGCAGTGTGCAATGGATGACTTAATAACAGGTTGCAGTGATGGACAAATTATACCACAGGACTGTTTTCCTCCTTGTGTCTGCAGAAGGCTGCTTGGAACCTTGTCAGGGAAAACTGAAAGATGGTTCCCAGTTGGACCATGCAAATAACGAGTTGGCCCCAGCTTCCATCACCAGGCCATGGACCTGGCAGAGCCCTCACACCCCTGCTCCCAAGGGCCATGTCAGTGGAAAACCAAAACGATGCAAAGAAAAGGGTCAGGCAGGCTTCGAAGGAGACATGGACTTGGTTTTAAATTTAACCCCTTTGTAGCTTAAACTTCATCTAAATCTCCATCACAGGCCAACTGTCCCTGGTTGCATGTGAGTAGCCAGTGGGACTGTCTGGCAGCAGCCTCGAATACCTGAATATCCTATATATCAGACCCTGGATTTCTGTCCTGATGGTACTCAATAATATTTTACACGACCCA
This sequence comes from Ara ararauna, assembly GCA_028858755.1. NCBI lineage: Eukaryota > Metazoa > Chordata > Aves > Psittaciformes > Psittacidae > Ara > Ara ararauna. The sequence continues at coordinate 5,089,733 of CM054410.1, read as the reverse complement.
AAAAACTGCTCCCAAGGAATGTGGCTCTGTAGACACACGAAATACAGTGACATAGTGTCTGTGGGAGTCTGCCCATCATGCTATGGGTTTTCTGTAAATGCAGGTCTTACTCCAGCAAGTCACCTATATTCGGCATATGATAAGCTGTCATTATTAAACACTCTGTCACTTTTATTAATCAAGGCTTCCTCAAGTAACCTGTAAGATTTCTGCAACACAAACTATCATTTCTCTCTGATAGAAGTAATATACAGCACTGACCATGATCTATTGCAATTCCTCCTGATGGCTCTTGAAAAATCTGTTTTGGTCCTATTTCTTTAGTGCAACAGTCAGAGCTGCTCTGTCCCCACTTTACCCTTCTCCAGCTGCCCCAGAGCATTTTGTCCCCTTTGCCTTCCCAGCCTCCTCAGTGAACAATATTACAGCCTTCCCACCAGGTTTGGAGAGAAATAAATTCATATAGGGAAAGGAAATGCTAAAGGCAGATGGGTGTTCCTGGGGCCACTGGTGTTCCCTTCCTTGGGAGACGTTCACACCGTGAGCCTCCAAAGCAAGAAAATTGGCTCTCAGCCCTCATGCAACGCAAATACCAACCAATGATCATAAATTTAAAGAATGGGCTTGTGGAATGACCCCAAATGGCCTGTGGGCTGGGGATGAAATACACGCTATAAACATCAGGGGAAATGAAAACATCTCCTTTTCACTGAGGCCTTTTGCTGGAATTAGAGGCACATTCTTTAGCTTTCAGCTTGACATTTGGGGCTAGCACAGATGCCATCTTCCAGTGACAGTGTTTTCCATTGTAGATGCAGACCAAGGAAAAAGAGAAGAAAAAAAAAATGGCTCTTGAATTTTCCCCAGAGGAATTTCCTCCTAGATCAGCTCTTGTTAAAAAAATATTTTCCAAAACAAAATTATTTAACAAAATATTTTCCATCCTTTTTAAATCTAGGAATCCTGTTTGTTTGTTTGTTTTTTGGGGGGTAGGAAAGGGTGTTCAGCATCACTTGTTCCCGTGCAGCCTGTAGGTGAGTGTGTTGTACAGAAAGCAGTAAAACTTCATGCCCCAAATGAGCTGTTATGCAGCTACTCCACTTGGTTAATTCTTGACTTTGCTACCTACCCTAGTAATTCTGTGTATTCAAGAAGCATAATAGTGACTCTGTCATCTTAGTTAAACAAAAAACTGTAAGTCTCCTATTGCCCTAAAAATACAGTTAGTCTCATGATCCTCTCTGCCTTCACCATTAGTACACGATTTAATTATCATTACTTTTAATATTCCACTGCTCATTGTATTCATAATGGTAGAAATTTGAAAGCCATCCCACACACATACACAAAAATCCTGGATTTAAGATTTAGGGGTGTAATCAATGGCACCAAGGTAGGCACATGGGCGGCTAGAAGGGAGAGGACAGGAGAGGCAGGAACATTACCTTTTACATAGGTGAATGTCATCTAAAAAACCGTCCTCCTGCAAAAAGGAAACAGATTAAATGCGCTATGGGCATGCCATGAGGCTGAGAAGTCGAGCATTTGAAAATCATGAAGTGGAAAAAAAATGTGGTTGCCCAGCCCATTACTGTGGTGTTAATTAAGACCCTTGGGCTGGGTGCCTTCAAGACATGTGGGAGGGTATTCTTCTAATCTGGGATGACTGGTAATGACAAACGGCAGTAACAAACCTCCAGCGTGCTGGCAGCAGTTTATACTGCATCTACAGAGACTTGGGGATGGGAAGCCAACCAAAACTTTAATCTCTGATTAAAAAAGAAAATAAAAACAAAGAAGGAAAATAAGTGGGTTTTCTTAAATGTGTTTACACACACACGCAATTGCTTCTTTTTAACTGCTAATAAAAACAGGATACATAGGCAGAGCTGGTACTTTCAGCAATAAATCCATGTACAGTAGCCTTATAATCCACAATTTCACGCTCAGGGTGAAGGTAGTCCAGCGCAACTATAAGTCACGCACAGTTTAAAATAATAGGAGAGACTACATGAGGAAGAAACTTGATTTAAAAAAATACATGAGAGGTCCAAGAAACAGAAAACCAAAAAGTTTATTTAATTCTGGTTTTGGTTTTGTGCTTCAAGTTGGCAAATTTTTCGCCCTTTATTAATCAGGCACATTTGGTGGCTGTAGAAAACAGGGTCACCCTGACACTGAGAGGACTATTCAGACAGGACTTTTCCCTTTCCTCATCCTCATGAGTATGATACCACACTAGTTTTTGTGGAAGTGGAGGGAAATTATCTTTGAAGAAAATGGCATTTTGGCAATGCTAGTTTTGAGTTTGCAACCCAACCTGAGCCCCCAGTAAATTAAAATCTTTTACTTCCTTTTAATGGAGAATATGACCCCAACTGTAAAATCCAGAGTTCAGCATAAGGCTCCATATTTGAATATTTGCCTAATGCACAGCGCAGTGAAACACCCAATTTCTTCCGCTGAGATCAGCCTGAACTGTCAGACCCATCCACAATTTAAATCCCTTCCAGCCTCACCCATTTTGGGTGAGTTTCCTTTGATCAGCACTAGTAAGTAATCCCTGCTGTGTCAGTGCTACAATTAACCCACTGTGTCCAATTCATAGATGACACAAATCTATTGCAGCGCTGCTTCAGGAACTTAAATTCAAGTGTTTCAACTGTCTACTTAAAGCCTTGATGTAATTGTGCAGTCAAGTTAAAAATTCAAAGAAATTTAGCTATTCCCTACTGTAGCATTTGCCATGTTTTATACTTACTAAGTAAGCAAATGTATCCAGTATTTTTATTTGCCATTACTTTATTGCTGAGGAGCACTAGCCAAAGCCAGTACAGAACCCAACTAAACACTGGGGAGCAAGATTTATTTGATATCCAGGAGATGACGGATATTTCCTCCCAGGGTGGGTTATTTATTTGTCTGGAGCAGTTGGCATGCATGAGTTTCTGACTCTTACAGGTAGTTTTGGAAAACATGGTTTGCAAGAATATGAAAGAAAGCAGCTCGGTGAACATGCATTACAGCTTTTAAAATGTTCGCTCTGTCTTTGGTGGAGGAGCTTGAATGAAATCATTTATATTAGCTGCAATATCTGGCTGACTCCACTGATCTCCACAATCAAACACAAGAGATTTGAAGAGGAGAACGGGAAAGGGGGGGATGGAGGAAAGTGTGTATAATTAAAACCTTGTTCTAATCCTGCTTTGATGCTTTTGCCAAGACAGGTTGGACTAGTCAAAAGCCCCAAACATTCTAGGTAGGAATTTGTTTTGTTTTGATTTTTTGTTTGGTTGTGGGGTTTTTTCCTTCTGTCAGTGTCTGTAAAGCAGTGAAGTGGTTATTAGCCTTATAAGGTATCAAGGTAAATATTTTAGATCCCTTGTGAATTTCAGTCTCTCCTGACTCGGTTTATTTGTTCTTGTCAGTGGACAGTGAAGTTTTGTTTGTCGAAACCAGTTGGGGCAGAGCATGACAGCACCAAGGCGTTGTGATTTATTTTCTGCTAGCCCTCCTTTTCCCCCGCACTTCATCCCCAGCATGCCCCTCAGCCCCCACAGCCTATCTGGGAACAGGGACCCTCCCAGCATCTCGGGCACACAGCTGCAGGGTGACCCTACAAAAACCCCGGCGGCGCCAGGGCTTTTCCTTCTCTCTTTCTTTATAGCTGTCACGGGGCCCTGCTGTTGACCGGTGTGAAGGAGTGACACCGCTTTCAGGGTGACAAAGTCTATGTTGTGTCAGTTTTTTCTGCTGTTCTTCCTTGTGGGACTGTGGATGGTGAATGCTGGTGGCCCCTAGGTTGGGGGTACACAGGGTGTGGACCTCCAGTGGCACATCCAATGGGGAAGCTGGGGAAGCAATGGCCATCATGGGCATCAGGGCTGATGAAAACCCAAAGGGTGCACACTACTAGAGTTAGTCCCATCTTACAAATCCCAAAAGGGTGTGCAAAACTACATGACTTCATTGCCCAAATCTCCATTGCCAGATGGCATCTCTCCAGCCTGAAGGCAGAAGGGATGGAAAGCAGCTGAGGCAATCCAGCCTCAAAATGTCTTTTTGGGCATATGGGTTAGTATTTTGGAGAGGATATACTGAGAGTCTTGAATGGGTGTTGAAAGTTGAGAAGGCTGCTTTGCAAAAAACAGCTTTCCTATTAAAAAGTGTTTGTTTAAAATGTAGGAGGGGTCTGATAGGGATAGACTTAAGGAAATTGGACTGTTTAGTTTATTAAAAAGATCAAACAGAGTCTTGATTACAGCACGTAAGTATTTTCACCGAGGAAAAATAACATATATTAAAGGCCTCTTTAATCTGGCTGAGAGAGGACAGCTGAATTCCAATGGCTGGAATAAAAAGCCAAATAAATTGAAACTGGAAATGAAGCATTTCATTTAATTCTGTTCCCTTTGTGGGGAAGAGCAAGGTTGGATAACAATGACAACAAACAGTTGCCACAACCATGGGTATGTAGTGGAAGTGATCAGCAATGAAAGCCTTTGTGGTTCTTCAGGGCCAGGGGCTGTGATGAATGTATAGAGTGGATGTGAAGCTATGACTACAACAGGAAGCCAAAAAATGTAAGGTAGCAGTGATACCAGTTTAGGCTCTTTCTGTGGAAGATATAACACTTCGGCAGACACCAACAAGCCATAGGATGGGTGTTTGCTCTATTTTGAATTCAGGTAGCAGTACAGATTGGACTGTATCAGGGGAGGAAGAAAAGGAGAAGACCTCAGATAGAGATGTGTGTGCCTCAGCTGTGTTGGGTGCTGTAGGACAAGTAGAGGCATGCATATTCCTGGTTGCAGCAACTTGAAGAAATTGGAATAAAGGCTGGAGCAAGCAAAGTGGTCAGCAAAAGAAGGGAGGCACCAATATACATTCACTGGAGGTACTGAAAAATGGTGAAAAGAGTCACTGTGCAGCTCTGAGCATACATGTGAATGTGTGTTATCCATATTTTCCCCCGCCACTGCCGAGTAACAGCTCACACTAATTCAGAATCGCTTGATGATTTAAACAATGATTTAATGTGTTTAGTTCTGTTCAAAGAGAGGGTGTTAATATCCCTTAGCACATGAAGCAACCCATTGAATAATACTGCTATTCTGTGCCACTGATAAGAGTTTATTGAACTGACTACCTCTCCCAGACTAGTTCAGCAAGATGCTTAAATCTCATGGACTGAAATGAAAAAGATGATGGAAGTTGAGGGTATCCTCAAGTACTTTGTTGCGCTGTGGATTTACCTGGGGCTTATTTCACATCCTTAGTGCTGTGGGCAGAACTTGGTCCTTTTTTCTTCATAATTTTCTTTTCCTTCTTTCATATTTTCTGATCTCTAGAAAATGTGTGGTCACTTCATTTTCTCCTCTGATTTGCCTGTTATTCATCTCTTTATTTATTTCCTTACTTCCTTGACATAAACAACAAAACCAGGTAATACGGAAAGAAGTTTAAGGTCCAAAATTTTTTCAGCTGAAAAACACAAATGAATTATTCTTTACAGAACATTCTAAAGGTCGAAAACTATAATTTAGCCTGACATTTTAAGTGTACATCACTTGAACTTCTGCCAGCTTTCCAGAGTGATTAGGTGACTTGAAAAAGGCAAACATTTTTTCATATGCTTCCACTGAATTGGAGGCTTTGCTGCTGAAAAGACTTCAATAATCCTGGCTGTATTTATTTCCTAAAGCCTCACTCATCATTGTCAAAATGTTATCAGCCATCCCCAGCTTTCTCTTCAGCCCAGAATCTAATTCCAATTATTAAAAAAAAATCCTTTTCTGGAAATGAATCTTCTGCAGTACTCTCTATTTTTCACATAAGACTTAATCAATTATTAAATGGAATGTATTTGCCACATAACTGCTGCACTTAAGTTAAACTACTCTTGTGGGTTGGAGGAAGCCATGGCACAGTGCTTCAGCACGCTTGCGAGGGAGCTGGAAGCATATGGTTCATGGAAAGTTGCAGCAACACTCTGGGCACAGGATGCAATTTCACCATCGAGGATTGCCCTGGAAAGAGTATTGGATGGGAAATAGCTCATTCTTGACCTCTTCCCTTAACTGCAATTAGAAATGAGGAATTTGGTTCCAAGAACATATCACCTGCCTCTGAAAAGCACCAGAGAGATGGACCAATTTTGCTTGTTTTACCCCATCGGCAGCAGGGGAACTCATTGCCTACAGAAGTTGCAATAGGTTCATCATCTGTTATGTCCTTCTAGGATCTTGGCTTTGCTTATTCGTCATATGAACAGCTGGGAGTCAGGCTGCGCTCCCTAAAGAAAAACACCTAGAAAGAGTATTTTGTGCCTTAGGAGGAGGCAATGGAAGTGGAGACAGCAAGGGAATCTCATCTTCAAGGCTGACAGTTCAAGAGAGTGCTTTAGGCAGAGCCAAAACTCTTATTCTGGAAGGAATGTCTACACTGTGATTTATACAGAATAATTGTAGGGACATAAATCTACACCTTTCCCTGATTTGCTGGGGCTTGCTTGGAAGTAAAAGTTTTTTCCTTAAGTCCAACAGGACTGGCACTTCCTCTTAAAATACCCAAAGGAAAAGAAAAAGCTCAAGGCATCATTGAATGTATTTAATCTTTTTCTAGGTTATATTTTCTGATGGATGCTTTCTGAAGCTGCAGTAACAGTTATAGAACACATTTGGGTGCAAAGCCCTCATGTCTTAAGGACGGAGTGAGGGTTTGTAACTGCTAGTTTGATTGTCACCTGAAAGCACATGGCTGGTGCTTTTGTGTGTCTGAGTCCTGAAGGTCTAGCAGAATTAAGATATGTCTGAGACACAGTGGGAAATCCCAAGTTTGCTGATAGCTGGGTGGCATCAAGGTCAGGTTTCCATATCTTACATGATGAACTTCCAGTGACTTTCCGGATCATGTGCACCTACATGGTGAACCTTCCCTTCCTGCAATGGGAAAATGGTAGCTAAGGAGTCAAAGGCACTGAGGCATTGAGTGAACATATTTATACCTTAGGGGGGTTTAAGGAGTTCCTGCCTGTTTCTATAGGGAGTTTTTCAGCTTACTTTGAACTACCTTAAAACAATAAAGTTCCCTTTTCAGCAGCTTGGTTTAATAGAAAGATTTACTGTATTTTCATTCTCCTGCTGAAAAGTGATAATGAAGCCAAGTTCAGAATTCAGTGTCAAAGGGAAGGTCTATTTAGGAGTATTAAATGGTCTAATAACATTCATGCCACCTGGATTGCTTTCTGGGTGGGAGACATGGGTAGTCCTTTGTGGACTACAGTTTTGCACAAGTAGGGCACATTTTTACTAAAACTCAGCCAATGAGAAAACTAACATCCTGAAATTATAATTTCATAACATACCAATGGAGTCTAAATAAGTCTTTGTAGGCTTAGCACTTCAGTATTGCTATATCCAAGGCTCTTCTGCCTGTGAAGTGCTACAGAGTTCTGATGATAGTGCTTGCATGCCTGGTCCCAGGGAGGATCATGATCTTTCTCCACTGACACCAGAGATGCAACAGAGCTTCGACTAGTCCTGTTAAACAATGAAAATTAATGAACAGTTATGCATGTACTTATTTTTAAGCATGTTACCTCTTTACTGTCTTGAGTGCAAGTGTCTTAATGTTCGACATAAAGTACATGTGTAAGGGTTTTCTGGAGAGGAGATACGGTGCAAAGAATAACCTCACATTAGTGCACCTGGATTCTCTCATTGAGGAATCCATTAAGTTGCTGTTTTCTTTTTGTACTTTCCCGCCCAAAAGTTTGTTCTAGAAATGACCCATTTTATGAACTGCTGTTTTCAGGTTTGAACCCTTTAGTACTGCACATAACGTTGGATAAAGGATTTTAGCTTGCAGAAATCTCTGCAACAGCAGCAAAGACAATGTATTCCTTCAAAATCTCCCTTGACTGCTCGATGCTGGAGGAAATAAGCAAAACAAGCCTGAAATTGGGTTCGTTAATTTTTTGACAAGTTTTAACTAAGCACAGTGACAGGGAGCTTTGCAAGAGAAATTTTAGAAGCCCAGGAACCAAGGCATAATAAGCTGTCAGAGAAAAGATCAAGTAGCATTCCCTAATTCATCTAACCAACATCAATGTTCCAGCTAACAGTAGACAGTGTTAGCCAGATTCTTGCCCTTTTTATCTATGAAAAGCTACATTTATCAAAATAAGCAAAAAATGTGAGGTATGGAATGCAGTTCATTGGAGGGTAGGGCTTTATTGGTTGATTGGTAAATTGAAACACATGGAAAAGTGCTACATGTAGGAACACACTGCTGACTGTATTACTCATTTTTTATTGGTTAATCTCTAATAAGAACCAGCTGGTAATAAAGGACGGAGTTCATGGGAACCCACCCTTTGTTGAAAGCGAAGTTGGTGTCAATACTAGAAACACATGAGCACAAAGAAAACAGATGTAATTGGCTTCTGGAGGTCAGGTTATGTAAAGACCCCAGTGAACAGAGGTGAGGTTTTGGCTGCAGAGAATGACAGGCTAAAATAGCCATTATTTCTGCGTCTGCAAGTGTGTGTGTCTTGGGAGAGGGGTCAGTTGCACAGACCTCCCTGTCTTGGGTAGGAACTGGGGCTTTTTGCTCCCAGAAAACAGGGTGCTTCACCTGAAACATGAACGTACCAAATTAGGGGAAAAAATGCTCTTTGTGGAAGGAAATCTGCAAGATAAAACCTGCTCCTAGGAAAAACAGAATTAATTTTTTGGTAGGAAAAACAGCGATGGTACTCACATTTTCCCATATGATGTCTACAGCCCTAGAGAGAACGGACTGAGCTTCAGCACAGGTTTCAAGTTAAACAGACACTTCAGTAGTTTCTTGCACAATAACAACTATTTCTTCACTAAAAATTGTTCCATTAAAGCTTTAAACTAATTTATAAAAAGAACAGAGAGGAGTTTGTTTTCTTCTTTTTTTCTCTGAGAGCAGCAGTTTACATTAAATTAAAAATGATAACATAGCAGGTTAGAAATTTAAAGAATCTAAAGCCTGGATTTTCTCAACACAGACTTTAATGGAGTATTTAAACCAAGCTCTAGCTCCCTTGCACAGAAGGGATCCCTTAAGAAGTACCTCAAGTAAGGATCTGCTCCTGAATTCGGATTTCACTGTTCTTTCTGTAACAAGATGCCAAGCAAGCAATTCACCTGAGTAACGTGGGCAACAAGCAAATTTTCAGGTAAAAGCCTTTGTTCAAAATTATTAGTCAAAAATACATCGGCCTGAGGATTGCCTGAGAGGAGTTTGTCAACGATGATCTGAAATCCAAACGTTGTAGGTGACATTTGAGAAGTCCTGGTGGCGGCTCTGCCCTGAGGTTGGCTCAGTGTAATCCTCCGAATCAGGATTCTATTGTAAATGTTTGTGGTTTGGAGTTCAAACTTCACTCTCTTCAAACACTCTCACATACTCTGTTTTCTGCCTGCAGGCTTCTTTGCTGGAATACAACTTACAAGCAAATGCAAGAGAGATCCAAATGCATCCCAGGGGAAACCCAGATCTGATCAGCAATATTCTTCTACATTTGCACCAGAAAGACTGCAGTAAGACCCTCATTCTAGATTTAATTCTCATATGCCCTGCAGCAATGTTTAAAAAAAACGGGTCCCTCAAAAGCAGGTTTTCATGGTGCAAGGAACCATGTCAGAAGGGAAAAGGTCATCTCATCCCTCCTGAGATTTTTTCACCCTGCCAAGGAATGAACAATTGCATTGCTCCATGCATTGCAAGGTGAGATCCAACCAAGGCGTACTAAGTAGGGACAAGGTATAGAGAAGTTACTGGGGAAAGCTTGCTCGAGAAAGCCAGTGAAGAAGCATGTCCAAAAAAAGAAAGGAATCTTTGGGTGATTGGCTCTGGGTCTGTATGCTGATGTATTACTGAAACACCTGAAATGAAGGACAGATATGCTACAAATTGTATTTGAAAGGTTTTAATTCCTGCAGGAAGGATGCAAAGGAAGGTTTTTTTGGAAAAGTGTTTGCTGCTGTTATGTTAAAGTCGGCTTTAATGCCTTAATGCTTTTCAAGAAGCAGCGGTTACCAAAAAAACCCAAACAACTAAAAGCTGGGAAAGAGTTATTAACCCAAAATTCAATAACATCCCCCTGCTTTTTCCGAGGTATTGCCTGAGTGACTGCAGCATTTACAAAAGGGATTCTAATCTGAAATGAATTTGCAGCTAATTCAACCTGTAGGCTAGTGACTCTGGGATTTCCTAGATAATACAATCCAGACAGTAATGTTGATGGATGTTAAAGACTTCCCTGTGTAACTGTTGTAAAGCTCTGTCATAAGAACAAATGAGGCATTATTGCTTTAACAAAAGTAATCCCACTGCACCAGTAAATTCTGCACTCTTTCAATATCACACGATTATTAGTTACAGCGACTTAGTGATATATCTGCCTTCAAAGAGGCAACAAACACTTCACTCCAGGATTTTCCATGCAAAAAGATTCATGAAAACTACTCTTTTTTCTTCTTCTCTTTATTTCCTTCTAACACAGAACAAATTCAATGGCACAGTTTTTCTTACCTAGATGGACAAGCTGGAAGAAATGTGCCCAGTGAAAAACGACGGGTACCAGGGCTACAGGGGCTGCAAAAGCAGGTGGCAATTTTCATTATTCTCTGTTTTGCTCCTGCCTCAACCCTGTAAGGCAGATCAGGAGGTGTGGGAGTACAAAACTAGCCTTAAAAAGCTAAAAGAGTATTTTATGTCTAGAAGACACTGAATAAAAATGGCTTAGTGGCTGCATATTTTCCTAAAGGCTTCTATTGAAGCCACAGATATTTGGCTAACCTGGACTAGACTCCTTATTATGTTCACCCTAGAACTAATGTGTTTTATGGATTTTGATTCCTGGATCAAGCCTCACTTACAGCATCCAGATTTCCATCCTTCTCTTTGCTCTTGAGTAAAATGGTCAGCCTGTCTTTTTCTTTCCCGGGCATCCACACTCTCCAGCATTACCAGATATTACACCCTGTGCCCATAATCTTTTTTTTCATCCATTGCTTTAGTCATCCTCTCACCTATTTTATCATCTACTCATCTTTCTCAGAGAGGAATCCCTAAAAAAATATTTAAGTAAAGCCAAAATAACCCTTGACTTTGGTGGGAGGGAAATAAAACCAGTGGTGGGGAAAAAAAAATGTTAAATTTACACACTTTTTACTTATCAGTTCCTGCTGTGATATTACTGTTAAAACTCTGCTTGTAAACTTTATGGATCTCTTCTGCTGATAACTTTGGTATTAAAAATACCATTTTTCATGTCTGGGGGTCTTTCTGTCCCTAATGCTTTCCAGGCTTCCTCTTTCTTTTCTAGTAAATAGTTGGTGGACTTGAGCTTTCTGATCACCTACTCATTAAATCTCAGGGTCTTTTTGTGCAGTTCTGCTTTTCCTACTGCAACCACTCCAGATATAAACCTATTCAAAGCGTTGAAAAGGGATAATGTAACACAGTTTTTCTGGCAGAGAATTCTCCTGGCATGAGACCTTTACCAAGCACTTGCAATTGTTTGTAGGGACTTTCCAGCTGAAATTGCTTGTAGGGTTTTCCAGCTCTAAACAAGTCCTGAGACAGGTTTGGTTCATGATATGGACAGCCACCCTGATGCTCTGCTAGTCCTCAGCATGGTCCAGCTGGGATCGTAGATGAACCTTAAGCAGTTTTGCATGTGTTGAGCTATAGCAAGAGCCAGAAGAGTCAGTGGCGTAACCAGTTCCCCAGTTCCCCTCCCCGTATCAGAGATAACTTGGCTGAGCAAGGGGGACATGGCCCTCATTGTGAGTAGCACTGTGGTTTGGATAATAGTAACACTAATATTGGACTATCTAGGAAAAATCACACTTATTAGAAGTCTGTCTCGAACCTGCCTTTATGCCAAAGGTTAATGAGGAGGGCAGGGAGGGGTACAGGCACCCAATTCCCCATGATTAATTTAACAAATGTCTTTCTGGCTTCCATCCAGTTCCTTGTGGAGATACGGCTCTTGGATGCATTCAAAATGACCTACTTTTCACTGCTGGCCAGGATTTTGCTGCTTTGTTGTTATTGTTGGACTTTTCTGCTGCTTTTGATAGTGTTGCGCCTGAGATTTTTTGTCCTGTGGCACATGACTGGCCTTGTTGTGTTTGAGCACAGGACTCCTGTGAGCACTCACGTGCTGACAGTGACAATAAAGCATTGCATCTTGAAGGATCTCTTCTCTGAAGCTCTTAAAAGGGTTTAAAGCCTCTTATTTTCTTTTTTTATTTCTCCCAGTCCTGTGCCCAGTAAGTTCTATGCAGAGTTCCTAGTCCTTTCTCCTACACCTATTTGCTCTATAGTGCACCCTATAGTGCAAATGGGCAGATGTTTGATGTTCATCATCACCATCATCATAAGGCAGGAAGTGAAAGGAGATTGTACCCTGTAAAAGACACCAAGGAACCTGGCACAGACATGCAGCTTAATGAGTGGCTGACATACTGCTCAGGAATGTGTCCTCTTCCTCCCACTTGATCCCCAAACCATGGTCAGGTCTGAATCAGGGCTACCCTGATTCAGCTCTGGTTTCCCATGCCATGGGAAGGTCAGAGTGGGCATTTCAGTGCTCAGACCCTCATAGGTCAGCATCAGGCACCATACCAAACTGTATCCCATAGTTTTAAAAACACAGTTTTGGAAAGGACAAGATCCCTGGTTAACTCCTGCTGCTGCTCTCCAGGATGGGTTAGCTGAACCCCAGGTATCTCCTGCACCAATAAATATGATACGTGCAAAGTATACTGCTGTTCTTGTGGAAAGCTTCGGCTTAGACCGGGTGTAAGAGGGACTCTTTCTGCAATCAGCATTGATGTGAGGCTTGGACAGCTGTTATTTTCTGTCCTGCTTTCAGCTATCAGGGTTTTGATGTGTGCAGAAAATAGGTTCAGGACTTGACTATACACGTTTCTGTCTTTCTAAACATGACCACAGACATTTATATGTACTGGGATAACTTACACAGTTAGCAAGCAGCAGAGAGCATAGGTTCATTTAAGATGTTACAGACAAGTCTACAAATTTGTTAAGCCAGAAGAAGCTTCATGTAACAGGTACATTAGAGGATCATGGAGAAATTAAAAATTCAAGCCAGAACTGACAGACAAATAGATAATCAAATGAAAATATTTAATGTTAATTTTATTATTGGACATGTCATTTCTGATTTACTAGGGTAATAGATCATCATTTATCACCTGTTAAATGCAAACATAAAGGAAAGACAAAGGTCTGTAGATGTCTCTTCATTAGCCCAGCACTGTTGATGGCTATTTAGTCATGTTTGAAACTAGAATAATATTTTTTCAAATGCTGCCTTTGCCAGATGCAAAGTGAGCTGACATCTGCTTGGATAGAGCTGGGGTCATATATGAAGCAGTGCCGAAACTGAACAAATATTTCCAATGTGTATATATATATATATATATATATATATATATATATATATATATATAAAGGAAAAGAAAAGAAAATCATTAACCTTTTGTCATTAGCATTAGCTGTTCTTTGAGCTGCTCAGCAGTTTGAATTAGTGCACCTGCCAAAATAAGCACCAAGTGTTGTTACCCTCTTAGGGACAGCCCTGTTCCATAAATCACAGCATTTCAATGACAGCTAAATGTGTTTTATATCATGTAGAGAGCCTGTGTTTATGAATGTGAGATAAAAGGGGTTTAACCAGTGCAAACACTAAGACTACTGTATGCAGTCTGGCTCTCTTTCACAATTATTCCCCCTTTTTCTTACGTGTGATTTCTATGGCCTATATGCTTGCCTGTCTCATTTTCTGCCAGTTTTGTCTCTAGTTGATTTTCCTTCCAATTCTTTCTGTCCTGAAGTGCAGCACTGACTACATAATCCTTGTTAGTGTCCAGCTGGAAGGAAAGATGATTCTGAGAAATTAATTCTTTGTACTTACAGAAGACATAGAGATACAGCCTTACTCATTTGTAAACGTGTATTTTGCGGAGTTAATTCCTGTACTACTCACAACTTACAAAAACTCAGCAACAGGATAGATCCCCACCCTGTTTTCTGTGCTTGAGTGCTTAACTCTTCACTGTTTGCCCATAGACATTTCTGCAGTAGCTCAGGATGAGAAGGAAAATAGCAAAAATGAGATTCACTTCTGTGTGTAGGCAATGAAATTACTTTTATTACAGCAAGTGAATTTTATACAGCCTGTTACCAAGTTTCCCAGTTGCACAAAACACCCCATCATCTCCCCGGGTTGATGAAGTGTAGATTATTGGTATTCTGAAAGTGTCCAAAGACGCTGGGATGTCTCAAGTGTCTGGTTTTACTCCAACTATTCCAAAGCATCTTGTAACTAGAACATGCTATAATAAACATATAATTGAGCCCTTTGTTGTTTTCTCCTATGATAGCAAATTCACTTGTGTAGATCAGACATCATTTACCACATGGCCAAAGACTAACTATTGTAAAATGAAGTTATTAATAAAAGTTTTCAAGCTGCCCACTTTCTGTAACCAGCTCAGTTTCTGTTTATCACAGGGGTCTTCACTCCATGAAATTATGGTTTAACCCATCCCTCGCCCCTGTCAGCTAACGTAGTGACAGCAAATCCAAAAAAACCCAAAGGGTTTGCAGGTAGCCTAGGCAATTCATGATAAAGCAACAGCTGACTCATTATTTATAGAGTCTCCATGTAAATAGCAGAGAACATTGTAATTTCCACTTGCATTCCAGTGCTATATTCAAAGTGCTGCAATTTATTGTAACTGAATTTAAATTGCTTGGAAAAGCATCATGAGCGTGCACATAGAAACCACTTGATGTCTGTGAAAGGAAACAATCTTCATAGATGTCTCCCTAAATTTGTTCCAGGACAATATATTGAGCTGAAATGTTTGAATGATTCATTTTCATTGCAGTAAAGATGGATGAATAAAGAAGGTCAGATAAGAGGCAGAGATTAAGTTAACATTGAAGACTAGTAGAAGAATGGGACTAAAATAAAGAAGAGACATTTTTCTGTTAGAGGTTTTGTGTGTGAATTTGGTTGAATCACAATGCAGGAAATCCTATCCTCATGGAGCTTTGCCACTGGAGTCACTGAAATGCATCTGCATCTCTCATTAGCATGGCCCTACTTTGCAGATGATTTGGTGGTAAGGATCCACATTATGGATGGTTCCACACCTAGACTGAAAGGATACCGGTCTTTCAGAAGGGGTCCTCCAGAAGGAGTGCGCATATGAATCCAGAAGTGACAGCCAGTGGATTTTAAACAGCTATGCATTATCTTGCTCATTTCATATGGAATAAAGAATTCTGTGAGCTGGTATAAAAATTCATAAGAATGTCATATGGATGGCTGGTTTCGTCTTCCAAGAACACCGCTGGGAATCACAGCCTCTGCTTTATGTCATTCTTCTCTTGAGTAATACTGTTGCATTGGGAGCAAGGCTACTTCAGGAAAGTGGGTAAAATTGCCAATTCCTACCAGAAATTTGCCACCCAGCTTAGGTCTCTCATAACAGTAGTGGCTTTTCTATATCCTATATTTGTCAATAATTTCTGTTCATCAGTTCAGTCATTTCTTTGTGGGTAGGGAAAGTTGTTGCCCTTCATCAAAGGCAGCTCTCAGCCCTGTCAGATGAGGTCTGCTTTTCATTGGCAAGCCTTGCAGAAAGCAAGGAAGTGCCTGAGCCATGCCCAGTCCTCCTAGGCAAATTCTTTGCCACCTCAGATATTAATTCCTAAAAACTCTATTGCCAAGAGTGATAATCCTGAGAGCTCTGCTGAGCTGCAGATCTTGGAGGGGGTAAGAGACATTTTCTGCTGCAGTCATTTGGAACAGCTCTGTGTTACTGCAATCTCCATTACAACACAATAACAGGAAACGTTTCAGTGGCCTCTACAGTACTTGGCATATTATTTCACTTTAATGCTTGTATTGTTCGAGCATTAATAAAACTGGAAACTGTGATATAATTAAATCCATTCTTCCTACAGAGAAGATGACTGTCTACGATAGTGGCAAGAGCAGCAGACTCACATGTCGCCTGGAGAAGAAAGCATGTTCCCCTTGCCAAGGCACAGCAAACACGTGCTTGGTTTTATATCCTTCTGCATAAAAGAGAGCTCCAGTTGAGAGCTGGAGACCTCTTATACCTCTGGATCCAGCTCTGCAAGATTTTATTGCTTGAGCTGTAAGATTATCCTGTTAGACCAAAGGATAAACCGTTCTCACTATGCGCAACCTGAGCCTCTCATGGGATAAAAGACAAAATAACTGATAGTGCCATGGTTCATTTGAACCAGCTGAACTAAATATCTGAAACATATATTTATATTGAGAGGCAGGACTGGGGAGACTTGCCTCTGTTCATCTCTGTGCATCTTTCAGGCACTGCAACACTGAATGAGGCACTGCTATGGCTCACCTCCATCTGCATCAGTGATGCTCACATAGCAGTTGTGAACACACACTAACAGCTGACCACAGCGTGATACCCATTCTTGTACCCCTAGTCAGGATCACAGGTTCAATATAGCTGCCAGTTAAACTCATGTATATCGGGGAAGTAACCAAGCAAATGATGTAATATTTCTCCTCACAGTCTGTGTCACAAAGTACTTTGTGTATCCAGTCCTCTTTGCTGTACTCTCATTAATTTTTCTAGTTTTTGTGTTTTGGGTAATGTAATATAAATTTTCCCATGGTCATTCCTGGCATTCACTTCTTTGGAGCGGTCCAGCTGTAATTAAATCTCTGCTAAACTTTTAATATGCTCACTACACACTTCATTGGATCAATACTAAGAAAAAGATGCACACCTTTTCCAGTGTTGCAATCTACAAATTAGTTCAGAAAATTCCTGATTCAAGGAATACCACAGGGCATTAATCATTATTAATCATTACTGATATTTTAAAAACATTGATGAAATTAAAAGCATAAAGAATATGCTATGTTTAATAAATTTTATTTGAGATACTCATGGAAAGTTCCTAGAAACGCTTTTTGCTGTTCAAGAAGTTATTAGTGAACTGGTAAAACCACAAAGAATCACATCAGGAATTGTGAAATATTGCTATGAAATAGCATTATAATACAAGTTACAGATTTAATCCCATACAGTAAGTGTATTTGTATGACCTTATGATACAGCTTTAAACACTAAAACAATCTTTCTGTAGCCACCAACTTACACAAAGCTTTCAGGAGAGTAATTTTCCTCCTGCTATGCTATCACTTTGAAAAATGGGTCTGCACAGAGCAGTTTCCAACCTGATTGCTCTTAGGGAACATAAAAAAAAGAGAGAGATTATAACAGCTATTAAAATTCTCCTGCTAATGAAATATAAAAAGCAAACAAACAACAAAAAAGGTGAAAATTTGATTCGTGTATGTTATACATATTTAGTTCCAGACTCAGACTTTGTAGTGCAGACCCAAATTTTTTCATTTCCCTGGAAAATTTCAGAGCCTGGGGGAGGAGAGCAGGGAAGAGGGTGATCAGCTGACGAGCTGCTCAAGGTAATTTTAAAGCCGAGTATCTGCTAGATATGTTTTAGTTCACATGCCTTGTTTTCCTATTTCTTAGTCAATTTCATACTAGCAGAGACATTAGATGGATAGGAGCAACTCTCAGTTTGGAGACAAGCTGCTTTTTCTGCTTCTGCAAATCACCTTCCCAGCATCAGCCAACTGGAAGGGGTTTCCTCCCTTTCTGCACCTACCACAGTGAGCAAAGGTGGCTGGGGAGAAAAAGAAACTCTTGATTTAGTATTGGGTTCAAATCAGTTTAAACCAAGAGATGCAACACTGATCACAACCTCCTCCATTGATTTTCCATTGACCTAGGACTTCATGCTGAAGTTCTAGTCAAAAAAACACCCCGCTTAATTCAAGTTTCCTGTCGACTTCTGCTCCCTCCCCTGGCTTTCAGGATTGTAGCCATTTCATAATATCCCATCCCAAACTTTTGCTTGAATGTCAGCAGCTGCCTTTGTTGGCTACTGAGTTAGCCAGAAGTTAAATTATCTTCTGAGCATGGCTTTAGGAATGGCAGATATTTTAGATGGCTGTCATCATCATGTCTGAGGACTTGGAAGAAGCTTTTTCTTTGGTAGAAGCCAATAAGAAACTTGTAATGCAGCACAATGTGGATTTTCAAAAAGCACATTTGTTGTGTTCTTGATGGGGAAACCAAAAGGAATCCAGGCATTTCTCCTGACTTCACTGTGAACTACATGCAGCAAAAGGTCAGAAAATTGGAAATGGGGGGAAAGATCAGAGGTTAAGGAGCTCATATTTCTACATAACATGACCTTATCTCAGTTGCAACTCAATTCTCATGATCTGCTGCTGTGTTCTCACAAAGATAAGTCTTCTAAAGACACAGAAGAGTGTTTCAGCAAGGAAAACAGGAGACTGTACTCACAGCAGTTTCTTTGAAAGGTTCCCCTGCCTGCGAGTTACAAGATACTGTACTTAAAATGTCAAATCAAGCAATCTGCTCTGAAAGGAAAATTACCAAAGCAATCACAGACCTTGATTTCCTCTAGACTCATGGAGTACAGACAAAATTATGAAAATCGCTTGGCCACCCAGAGCCTTAATGTTGAAGTCCCAGGTCAAGGAAAGCTCAAGCAATTAGCCCGGTGTGCTAATGACATGCCTGTTTGATATAGTAGCTGAATAGCACCCTGATTGCCTATAATATGATTATGCACGTTTTGGGTTGCTTTAAAAAAACCTGATGCCTTGGAAAAATAGAATCTCATTTCTCTGGCATGTCTGAAAGACCTCTGTTTCCTGAAAAGCCAAGGGCATATTTCAGCTCCTTATGTTTCCACAAATATGTTATTAGGTTCACTCACTGACCTACCTTTAATGAGTAGAAGATGGCATTTTTGAGGATATTAAAATACAGTAGCATGAACGTGCTGTCCCATCACAAAGCTGTCATAATCGAAAAGACCAGTTTGAATTCATGTCCCATGAAGAAGAAAAAAAAGATACAAAATAAGACAAAGAAAACCATAGCGAGGTGAAAGAATATTGCTCCAGGTTGGGTGTCCCTAACAATCCAGTTACTGAGTACACAAGATAAACTCTGGTAATCAGAAAAAACACTCCTTTTCATCCGCCTTTAAAAAGAAGACATATTTTGAACAGATCAGTAATTTCTGAAAAGTTCAAATATATTTAATCTTCTTTTTTTCTTCACGTCACACAATTCTTCCCTCTGGTTGGTAATAAAATGGGTGGCAGAAGCAGGATTAGACTCAATTTTCTGGATGTTCAGCACCCTAATGAAAATCTCTGCAGGATCTCCCATAGTTGTACCACTCTGATATGTGAGAGACTGTGATTTACAGCTATGTGAAAAAATAAGCAAGGAGAAGGCATCTATTCTCATTGAGACATACAGCCAAAACATACTAAGCAAGCACAAAGCAAAAAAAAAATGTCACTGTGAAGGACTGTCCAAAAGACACCTGAGCCCTCTTCTGTCTATAGTCAGAAATTTATTTGCTGATGATACATTGAATTAATGTTGCAGGTAAAACAGACCAGAAACCTGAGCACAAACAAGAGCTTGAGATGCTCAGTACTCTTGCAGGATGTGGGGACAAAGAAGCCAGTGACACAGTTGAGACTAGAGCAACACAAACGTGAGATGAAAAAGGGGATGGAAAAAAAAAATCCCAGACCTAATTCAATATTTGGTTTGGGAGGTGATCTGGCTTCTTTTAATCTAGAGCTGTTTGCATATTCCGACCAGTGGGACCATCACTCTCTTCAGCTGTGCCATAAAGCAGGGCTTGTAGCGTCTGGGGCAAAACCACAGTGGTTACCTACCTGCACCTACAGAACGCTAACTCTGGAAAGAGGTCAGGGTCCTCCAGTTTGGGGCATTTCAGCTTTTTTCCTGGCATTATGTCCCTGACAGTCTAATCTCAGGCAGGACTATTTATTGACATTAAAAAAAAGAAAATCCCCTCTTTAGAAAGAGGAAAGGGAAATCTAGAGGTGATTAATACTGAGGGGCTTGCGTACAATGACTGCCTGTGTCTCACAAATGCACCAACGAGATTTAAAGCTGATACGTTCTGGTTTCCCAAGGAGAGGAGTGGGAGTCTGGGAAAGCTCCTGACCATCTTCATGCATATTCAGGGTTTCTCTTTGTTTTCTGATGAAGGAATAGGCTCTGTCCTTAGACTTCTGAATGGTCCCCTGACACCAGCCCTGGAGACTTTTTTTTTCATTTAGGCCAGGCTGAAATGATTTGAATTTGGATCCAGTACTGACAGTGGAGCTCCTTGGTTTAAAAGGGGTTTTAACCTAAAAGGAAGTGGAAATCTTATATAAATTCACTTCCGTGATTTGAAAGTTTTTTCATGCAAAATTTCATTTCTCCCTTCATTTCTGCTGCTCCTGGAGGTTATCAGCAGAGCTTGTCAGAAAGAAGGAGGGGGGAGAAAACCACCAGCAAAAAAAAAGAACACGAAAGCTTTTAAAGCATTTTGCATTAAACATTCAGCTGATATTAAGGGATGTTTATGTTAGCATTTATACCCTGTGCTCTACTTTCCACATGTGACACTAGCAACTGATATACTTCTAGCTTCCCTAGGGCACTGTGTCAGCTCCAAAGCAGCGGGGTGAAGGTCTGTGTGTTACATCCACCCTGGGAAAGGTCCCACCACTCCATCAGTAAGGGCTCCCAAGAAAAGTCTTCCCAAACCACCCGAATTTTGAGGGAAGATGAAAAGAGCAGAGGCAAAAGCAGATTCAGTCAAACCTCAAAATGAACTTTAATAAGAAGAATGAGCCGGAAAAGCTAACCAAAAACACATGAAATTCTCGGCATTGCTGATTTTCTGTGTGGCTAGGTGCAGAAATGACCAAACCTTCTTTTCTATATTTTCTTCTGACTTTGTATTAAAACATGGTCACTCTTCATCAGAAGAAAAGGCTGCTGCTGCTCCCTAATTTTATATCCAAAGTATTTCAATTGTCATTTTCCCATTTTTAATATTGGAAAGGGAGAAGAAAACAAAGCTAAAGATGTGAAGATGTGTTTAATGCACACTTGGATCAGTCCACTGTGCTCACTACTGGAAAGAACAGTGCACCAGTAAATATTTACTGAACTTTAACGTATTGCATTTATCTAACATGTCAAATGAACTCTATATATGTATCTTGGAAAGATTTTGCATATTCTGGTTTCTCTCCTTTAATTTGGAGTCCATCATTAATGTGTTACATAAGGGTTATTTGAAAATCAGACAAGTAAAGACTGAACTAAAAAGATTCAGCTGAAATTTCTCTAGCACACCACGTCTTATAACTATTTTGTCCTTCCCTGCTAATGACTTTCTGACTCTCTTTATCCACTTGGTACCCCAGGGTTGTACAGTATTATCTGTGCACATCAATATTTTTCATGGGACATATGTTTTTACTTTGTAGCAGATTTTCTTCGTTGCTTAAAAGTAGCAAATAAAGCTCTAATAAAAATTGATGCTTGTATCCCTTCAAAACCAGGTATAAGTTTTCAAGCCAGCAAGTAGGACTTCATTCTGGAATCCATACTGCTGGTTCTCCTGGTTCTCCACACAGCCAGGAAAATAAAATCAGGCTATTGAGGCTTTGGAAGAGAAAACCAAATCAACCAACAAATATTTGGAAAGGAGTCGTTTGGGCAGTGTTAGATAAACTTTCTCTCCTTACTTTAGTGCAGGAAAATTATCTCTACTTCTAGCCACCTTATATCCTTAATGTTCTGCATCTTCTTGGTCTCTGTTTTTTGCTAACGCATCTACCATTTGAGACTTTTCTTATACTTCTAACTCATGCATCCTTTATTCTACTTGAACCCATTTTAGAGCCCTAAGCTCACCCTGTGGGATTTATTAAGCTTTTTAAAAAACACTCAAGCTCACATGAAACCTCTTAGTCAATATTTAATTTAGACTCTCATATGCAAAGGTCTTCAAGTCATTCTGGCTTCAGAAGCAAGAGGGAAATGTTGACACAGGAAAGTTTGCTGCTGCAAAAAGCCAGATGCCTGAAAAGGTGCACCCATGTGTAAGTGAGAGGCCAGCACATATCTGGAGCTGCAACCACCAGCTATAGCTTTTGTTGTCACTCTGTTATCAGTTCCAGCATACACGAAGTCTCTCTGCCAGTGTTCCCCTTATTGCATAAATAAAACTGGAACGTCTCAGACAACCCCCTGGACTCCTCTACAGGATGCATGTCCTGATACCTTATTGTTTCTGACGCCATAAATCCCCAAATATCACCACATTCAGAGCCATTTCTATATTAGAACAAAAATTCAAATCAATCCATACTGGGACTGATTTGACAAAACGAATGGAATAGAATAGCAGTAGCTACTCCAGTTTCCATAAAGTATCCACAGGAGATAAAAGAAGCTGAATTAAGAGGCTGAGGTTCTGTACGATGTTCAAGGAATATCTCCCTTTCCATGTCAAAAGTCCCCCACCACTTGCATTACCAGGAGTCTCTATGATCTCTACAGGCTTTTGCGCCACTCACAGCCACAGGCGAAAGGGTCATCACGCTGCCCTGCTAATAGGAGTGGCAGGCAGCTCTGATGCACACTTGGAATCTTTCTCCTCCTTTTCTTCTTTGGCAGGTTTCTGGCATGCTTTGCAGCTGCTGATCACTGTATTACCGCTCACACATCTCACGACCTTTGGCTTTCCTAAAACTGTTCAATTTGAGGTAATTTTGGTTCATCTGTCTTCTTCCCCATGCGTATGCTGAAGGGAAATGAAATCCTGTTGAATGGGTAGGGTGCAGACCTCCTAAATTCTGGTTGGTGCCCAGCAGATACTCCACAGGGAGCTTTGATCCTACTCCACAGCATGCTCTGTCACTCCAGTTCTCTCACCTTTTAGTGCAATTCGTCTCCATAAAACCATCAACCCAACCTGCTGCTCCAGCCAAGGGCCCTTTCCAGCCTGTGAACAGAACTGAATGTTGTAATGGAGACGCAGATCAACACCTCGCACTCACTCTTGATCTACTCTTGATCTACTCCAGCGTTTCTGGCAGGGGCACAGGGAGGCCAGAGGTCCACAAGGGACATTACTTTGCATCAATACCTGCCTGCCGTCCAGGAATGGCAGTCAGACTGCTCACCCTGCAGCAGTCTGAAGTTTACCCTCAAGAACTGCAGTAAACTCATTACCGCTGTGGCTCTCCTTCATCGCAACTTAACAGCTTTTTATAGATTTTTGTTGGACCTGAGTTAAAGTGCTCGAAAAGCAGTAATGTCCTGCCAGTGATTTAACTCAAGCCTCAGACAAAAATGTTCCCTTTGCTCTCTGCTAAAGCCTGTGTACCAGGGATGTGTTTCTTTTCAACAGAAGCACTTTTTTTTTCCAAATCCCTAGAGAAAAACAGGCAAACTTTCTTAAAATATTTTAGCTTTATTACACCATGCTTTGTTAGAAGCTTAGGACAGTGAGATAGAATCAGGGCAGTATTCTCTCTGAGTAGACCTTGGCACTAAGATGTTTTTGCAGCCCTTTAAAATGGGACCAAGAAATTCACACCAAAGGCTGCACTTACTGGAAACCAGTCCCTGAGGGGCAAAATGCTGGTGTTCCTGCTGTATTTTTACAAGCCAGGTGTGCTGGCAAGAAAGCTTCAATGGTCCTGGAGGGCAGGTAGCTTGACAGCTCCTCACCAACACATCTTTGCAGGTTTATGGAGCCTCTCCAGGCTCAACTTACTTTGTTCCATGTACCCTGGTCCTCTCTGGTGTCTGTAGGCTTTGGAGTCATATAGGGTATAGGATATGGAGTATCTCATTTGTCCCTCATACGCTTCTCCTCTGAATATAGGACAGCCCAAAGAGAACGAGTGCCATAGGTTCTATGGGTGGTAGAAAGTCAAGAGGGGGATTTGGATGGTCAGTCAGTCAGGAGACAAGTTTCCAAGACAAGAGACACGACTTATTGGAAAATATAGATGCCAAAAGTGCAATGAGGCAAAGGCCAAAGCAAAAGCATGACCAGAAAGCCATGAAGTCCCCTAAGGGCCTGGGATAAGGAGCTAGAGGCAGCAAGAAGCAGGAGTGCCCCACACAACCCCCTCTCAATCAGCACAGCCCCCAGCCTAGCATGTCTTGCTGTGGGAGGTGTTGAGCCCTCACTGCCCCAGGCAGTACCCAACGCACCAGATCACCAGCGGTTAACACAGCCTTGCACTCAGCACCGTAAAACATGCTTTTTTCCTATTGCCTAAGCATAAAAATCCTCTTAAAAAATAATAAAAAAAAATCATTTGGGGTTTATGCTCTTTCCACTCACTCCTAACAAAGAACTGTTTCTTTCCTTTTTTTTTTTCTGGGTGAAGTCAGGAAACTCTCGGAGTTTGCAGGTCCAAGCAAGGGCGAGCATCTCTGCTTTTCCTGCCAGTGACAAGGGCAGCAGTGATATAATGAAATGTACATGTTCTAAGTGGGGCTTCTTCATTTTTAAACAGTTGCCAAAGCTATATAAATGGGACTCCTTCTTTTCTGACCCTTTGCCCTACTTCAAATGAGCTTTTAAACCCTTTGGAAAACATGCAGTTTTACTTTCAACTGCATTAGCTCTCATAATGTGTTATTTTGGCTCTACTTGTATATTCAGGTTGAAGGCATAGATTTCATAGATTTCATCTGGTAATGTTGACAAGCAAGCCTTACGCAGGGACTATCAAGCACCCAAGTCAGCGTCTTTTAAAGTTCTGTTAGCTCAGCTGTATTTTTCTTTGTACACCCAAATACTTCTGGACATTACAGGAGTCTCCGCACTCAACATGCTCCAAACAGTTCATATATAATGCAGTGAGTGTCCGCCAAGGGTACGGATGGTGTCAAAACTCACCTGGGGTTTACAACACACTAAAGAAAATACTGGTGGCATCCTGCCCCACTGGCAGCCCTCCAAAAACCCCAAGCTTGGTTCTTGTGCCAGCACACGGAGGGACAAAGACAGTGTGTACCAAAGCACAGCAGACCTGTCCACCTTCACTGCAGTATTTATTCAGCTTTGTGCATGGAGAATTTGCATTTTAAAGGAACGATCCTGGAGCTGGAGTGAGCACAGGCTGTGAATGTGAGGGGAAAAGCGGAGAACACAGGAAATCTCTGCGCTTTTCAGTTGAGATGTCTCTCTCCTGCAAATCCCCTGTGCAGGAGACTCTACAAGTAGCCTGTTTGCAGATACCCTGTGCCATATGTATTTCAGTTATTGGTATATAGTGGTTTCCACACTCTGTGCTCTGTTGATGGTTTTTAAAGTTATAGACTGGCAGCTAAGTTGTTTTACTGTAAACCAGCAGAAAGTCATCACATAGTAAAATAGGTTTTGAGATGATATATCTAAATAATGTCTTAGAGAGGGATTACTCACTCATAAGGAGCACAGCTCCAGTGGTAAAATTAGAGCCTTGTCTCCCCCAGCTCCTGCTATGAAGAGCAGAGGGAGTTTGGTTTCTCCAAAAAGTGGCTCTGAATGGCCTAGCTGTCACCCGTGGTTTCTGGATGTTTGGTTTGTGTTGTTGAACTATTTTACTGGCTCTAGTGAGGGATCTCTCATTACTCTTTGCCCCCCTCCACTTACACCAAGGGATGAATTCCATTTCACAGCACTCATTCCCTCCAGGCATCCCAGGAATAAACAATAGGCATTGATGCCTGCAGGCATCAATAGTAACAAGAAATGCAGCCAAAGAGCAAGGTGACATCAAGAGTCTTTACATGAGAACCTTAATTTAAGGCTGCAGGTGATGTTCAAGCACATAAGGTAGCCATTTCCTTCAAAAATCTCAGTCTTTTATCCATACAGAAATGGAAAGCGGGGAGGGGGAAGAAAACCTTTGCAAGAGCACATTTATGGAGAAGCATCCCAGAACACAAATGGTTATGAGTTCATGACCAACTATTTAAAAAGTTATGGTGGATTTTGCTTCAGGAAAGCTTTTCATTAAAGTCATATTTACTTCTTTGGGCTTAAGTAATAACTTAAAACACTCCTACTTCTTCTAACACACTATTAACAGTATAATTAATTCTCAGCAACAGGAAACAGAAACCTTTCTATTTCACTTCATCATCTCAGAGTCAGACCTTCAGTCTTCTTCCAGGATCCCTATCAAACAGATGGCTTTTATACTCATAAACATGTTGAGCTCAATTTTCCTCCTGCTGAGCAAGAGATTCAAACAAACCAAACTTCCATACTACTGCTAGGAAATTCCAAACATCTAGAAATACTTTTACAGACGTTTCTTGGCAAGTGACTCTTAGAAATGTGTGTGGTTCAAAAAACCCAACCCCAAAGCAATGAATTTTACTCATGAAAATTGCTGATTTCAAAAAAAAAAAAAAGAAAGAAAGAAAGAAACGTGAGGAAAAAAGGGGAAGAAAAGAAAATTAGAGAAGAGACAGACTTCTATCTGGATAACCAAGTTTAGGAAGCCTGGAGCAAAGCATTTTTTAGTTCATGCTTATTTGGAAGATGGAACCTTTCAAACTAAACTGGATTGACTTTTTAATGAACAGTGTCCAATTTTGAGACAGCCTTGGCAAATTTATCAGTTCAGGGGTGGAAGCTGGTGGTTCAACCACACTTGGAGCCTAAGCAGGCAAATTTTTGGTGGTTAAGGCTAATTTTAGAGGGAGAAGTTTAAGGGATGCAAATCCATGCAAGATAAAATCCTCACAGATACAAGCAATCGCAGTTCAATGTTGCTTTTCAGCAGAGCTCTATTTGACTTGAGGGTCTATTTGTTTTCAAAAGACTGCTCTCACTCCTGTTTATGAAATGTTTACCCTGCCAACTAATCTTTGGGTACAGTTAATGCTGATACATAAGTGGATACCTCTGCTGAACACTGGGACAATACATCCAGATATTTCACCTAGTAAACAAATGAGACGTTTTGCTGTCTGCCAAGGGTTGCATTAGCAGACAGAAAACCCATTTTCTTACCAATGAATGTGGGGAAATTTCCAGAGGAATTTAGCCATCAGCAGTGTAGGCAATGGGTGAGAAGTGGGGAAAATTAACCAAAGTCAGGCTGATACAATAACCACACAGTCCAACACTGGCTGGAAGCTCAATAAGAAGTGCCGGACGCATTTTTAGGGGCAACATTTGATGAAGGTGAAATGGTATCCACTCTGGGGTGTGACTCTCGAGTGATGAAATATCACAGTGCTAACCCATGTCTAAGATTTAGGATATTGGCTGGATGAGTAAGATATATTTAATGAGGTTTGGAAACCTGTGATGCCACCACTTCTCCCCTCTTGTTTTCCAAGCATTAACTCTCCCTACAATTTTTTTTCTTATAATGTCTCTCTGGTTTGGTGGGTTCCTCAATATTCTGCATTTTCCTCTCTCTCAGTTCGTGTTTACTTCATACGAAACTATCTTCAGACCCCTGAGAAAAGCCTCATAAAAATTCAGGAATTATATCATCTCCATGCTGTTTTTAAGGAAAAAACAATCTGTTTTTTGGAAAGACTCTACTGAGCATTAGCAACGCTTTCTCATCCATGCTTTATGTGTGTGTCTGGTTACCTTGCACTGAGCCAAACAGCTTCATTAAATCTCATTTAAGTGCTGGCTGCGGTCAGCTGTTGTGGCTCCAGCCCAAGTTGGAGCAGAAAATCAACCACCTCTAAACACAAAGCACATCTCATCAGGCCGATATTATTTTCATCTTCCTGAACATCATTGTCTGATCTGTACAACCAATTAGACCTGCTGTTAGTTTTGGCCCTGTGTCAATAAAGTGTGTGTGGATCAGACAAATATGAGACTTCAAATAGGCAGGCATATTTTTTGGCTAATACTGTCAGATAAGGCAGCATTATCTGCACCTTTTCTATGAGCTGGCTCAAACCCTATTGAAATTGTTCTATTTTACAAGCCATATGTCAACAGTACCTGTTTAGGGAAGGTGATACTGTCTCCCCCCTGCTGCTGGTGTTATCGATGAGGAAGCACTAAGTGGGTGTGTGAGTATTTTCGAAGCACACTGCAAAAATAAAATAACAAGGGAGCTCTTGATTTATCCATCTGTTAACAAAATAATGAGCTTGCCACCTACCAACGTACTGTTCTGTGCAACGCTCCCAGGTTTTCTGTACTCAGTTTTAGAAAAATCCTTCTTTCTTCTCACATAATATTGATTTTATCTTGGAAATCATCTATTTGTTTTCCTGATGTTTGGTGGTCAACCCTCAGCTACAAGCTTTTTCTTCTTATTTTTCTTTTTTTTATTTTTCTGCCTGTTATGACAAGTAGCGCTGGCAATACGTGTAGGGTGGGAGATTGAAATTGCTGTCTTCATCTAATTCTCCTTTCCTGAAGTCTGTTACTCAAAGTCTTGATGAATTTCAGAACCAGTGAGAAAGCAAGAACTTCTCAAAATCCTACCTGCAGTGCCTGCATTAGAACCAGAGACATTTTGGTTGTTTTCCATATTAAAAGCCTTAATTAAGTACTTCATACTACTATCTGTTTCATGCACGCATATGTATATATAGGACTATGTATATGCAATAATGAATCAATTCCAGTTTTTAAAGAGTTTTGTTATTGGAATAACACAACTATAGGATAATCAACAAAACACAGTGCCTTTCAAAGTGGTTTTTAATGTTACATAAACTATTTCTCCCCCTGCCTAAAGCAAAAAAGCAGACAAAAATCTCAGAGGTGAATGGGTTCATCAGATGCTCACAGGGGCAATGGCACATGCTGGTATCAGTGTTACCATGCCTTATTTTGTGACACCAAGACTGCTACAGAGAAATAGCTTTCTCTTATATGTACCCATAACTGTGACAAAATCTGTAAACAATTCTCGAAAGGGTGTAGCTGTGCTTGGAAAATTCAGTTTCAGTTTTCCTGTTATATGTATATGTGGGTGGTTTTATATGCATATGGGTGTGTGTTTGTGTTTGGGGGTACTGTTAAGGCATTGCATTAGCTGGCAGCAAGCAGCATGATAAAACAGTTATAGAAGACATCAGTTTTGCATTTTGGGTGTAGAACTTCAGGAAAAAAGCTGTAGATATTATTTAAGCAATGGAAGGATAAATAAATATCCATATATATGTGTAAGATGCTGTTGTGGCTTCAACCCAGCCAGTAACTCAGCACCACACAGCCGCTCACTCACTGCCCTCTTTCTCCCTTCTCCAGGCAGGACAGGCAGGGGAATCGAAAGAATATAAACCTCATGGGTTGAGATAAGAACAGTCTGATACCTAAACTATAATACAAAACTAATAATAGTAACAATAACAATATTAATAATAATAATAATAATGGAAATAACAAGGGGAGATAATATAAAACTAAAGAGGTAGGGGACAAAAAAGTCTCAATAAATACAAATGATGTGCAATACGATTGCTCACCACCTGCCAACTGATACCCAGCCAGACCCAAGCAACAATATGGCCCTTTTGGGTGACTCCCACCAGTTTCTATACCAGGCATGACGTGCTGTGGTATGGAATACCCTGTTAGCTAGTTTGGGTTAGGTGTCCTGTCTCTGCTTCCTCCCAGCTTCTCATGCCCCTCCTCACTGGCAGAGCATGAGACTGAAAAGTCCTTTATTGGAGTAAGCATTACATAGCAACAACTAAAGCATCAGTGTTATCAGTATTGTTCTCAGGCTAAAGTAAAAACACAGCCGAAACACTGCACCAGCTACTTGGAAGGAAAAAAATAACTGTTACAGCTGAACCCAGGACAGATGCATATACTTATGTGTATGAAAACTCTAAATATATATTCATAAGGTGGTCAGATAGATTAGATGTATTAATTATTCACACCAATGCTTCGTTACCTACTTACACTTTTTTCTGATCACCTTAGCAGAATGTATAGGGGGACTTCTATATTACTAACCTCTCAGCTTATGTAAGCAAAGAGGAAAACAGCTTTCAGCATATGATTTCATATTCCAGTTCCACTTACTGCATGTATATTTCTCCTACACACACTCAGGTAATCTTCTAAGCCTCCATATAAAACAGATTAATTACTACTGGGAAAATCACAATCTTGGAGGTGGGGGCAAAACTACTGCTACAAGCAACTCTAAGCTTACCCAAATCAGGATCAACAAACCAGAATTTTCTTGACATGCAACTGATGTCTTAATAATCATCCCAAAGAAGAAGAAAATCAACCTGGCTGTAGGTTTAAAAAACAAAAAAATGAACTGATTTGCATTTCTTTGTTTCATGCCAAACACTCTTTGCATTTGGCATATTTGTTGTTCAAACACACCGAATTTCCAATGTCCTTAGATTTCTGTTCAGATTAAGTAGCTAACAATATAGGTGTAATACTCTTATTTTGTAATCAAAATCAATTATTTTTATTGCATCTTTAGAGCATTTTCACCCTCAAGGTGAATGCCCTAAACGGCATTCACAGCATCCCAGCTTTCCTTGTGACAGCTGAGGACAATGCATATACAGGCAGAAAACCTTTTCATCAGGGAGTTCTGCTTGTTTTACTAACAGAGTGTCCAAATGTGTTTTTATAGAGAAAACAATGTGTATGCGGGGTTTGCTATGGTCAGACAACAGTAGCCTCCTGTTATGTGTTTAATGAGCTAATAAAGACAAGCAATGAAGAAACCTGGTACCAGACATAGTCCAGCTGTCCCAAAATTATTCCTCCTCAATTTCCCTTTTACCACAAGGCTAGGTTACAACCGGGCTAATGCACACCCTAACCCAGATGAGGTTTCCCATGGACCGCGATGAGATTTGGGTCAGGCTCACAGTAGCTGAAACCAAGCAATTGCATTAGAGGGAAGAAAGGAAGGAAAAACAATTCAACAGCCTGTGCTGGGCCAAATTCAAGAGATGCACTAGGGAAAAATTGTCCCATCATTGCTTTTCTAAGGAAATGAGCATCCAGCTCAGAGACATTGAATTCATTTCAGAATGATTTAAAAGCAGCTTTCTGAGGGGGTGTGTGCACGTGGAAAAGCCGGTTTGAGACTTAAATATATTCTTTTTGTTGATAGTGGAAGAAGCACTGTTTCCTTTGGTCATAGCGAAGAGCAAACAGTTACTTTGATAGTCTTGGCAACTGAAAACTTATTTTTATCGAACAGCAAAGGAAACACTGTGTAACCCTTGCCAATACACTATACGCTATGTGACATGTCCCATTTAGCCCCACAACCCTCATACAAAATTCTCAGAGCACATCTGTTTCACCATGGAGCCTCTCATTGCTCTCCTTCCCCTCTGGGTGACTACGTCCAAGACAGTCTTCTTTGGCTCATGGCAGGAATAAAGAATTCTTACTAAAAGGATAGCATCAGTACAAAGGACACTTATCTGATATCTTTTCTGCAGGTTGCAGTTAACATGCTGAAGGTGAGGATGATTCGTCAACATATACTCCTCCTGCAGGAGCCTGCCCTTCACTGCTGTCCAGAGAAAAGGGCTGGCCATCTTTTGGACCAGAACAAGGACTCTAGAAGAAACAACCATTGAAAGGCAGCATTGGCAATACGGAGATGCTCCCATTTTTCAGCCTTTCAGCACTACAGATGGCCCTTCTCTTGAGCTGAGAACATGCAAGCTCACCCTCCAAGGAGACATAAGTCACTGTGTGCGCAGGAATGATCTGGTATTAGCTAAATAATCCCAGATGGGCTTAAGATACGGTTGGAAGGACTGAAGAGAGTTGGCAGTCTCAGCTTGCTCCAATGAGGGTTTGGGATGGAGAGATCTCCACCTCACACGTTGTTGGTGTGTTTTTCCTGCTCCCGCCACTGTGTGGAGGGCAGAGGTGCAACCAGCAATCTTCGTACCTCTCTCAGTCATAAGCATAAGCATGGGCTCACTGCTGCACAGTTACCAATTTCTACTGTTCTCTGGTTTTCCAGGACAATTTTTCTAATTCAATATCGATACAGGGATAGGTGTTTTAAAAGATCCAAATTCACTGCTTTGTAATGAAACCTAATGAAAACTGCCAAGATAAAACCAGCAGCTTGCCTCTGTGGGATTTCTGAAGGCCTGGTCTCTCTCTTTTTTTCTTTCTTTTTTTCTCTCTTCCTTTCACTCCACAACAGCTGGCTCTCACCAGGCAGACTGGTGCTTAAACCAGTCTGATATGATGTGAGAAAGCAAAATAATCACCTGCCAAGGATTTCATCTTCATAAAAGGCAAGGTGTAAGATCAAGTTTCAAAACGTGTAGGAGTTCAGCACACACTGTGACACCGGCATGAACTCTGAGGAACCAACTTCTGTTAACTTTAAAAACACAACATTCATCTCTTTCCCCTTCAGACCCCGATTTTGGCAACACCGAGCTCTTCTGCAGGGATAACTCAACAGAGAATGGAAAAAAGAAGTCAGAAAGAGGAGAAAGGGAGGATGAAGACTTCAGAAACTGGTACAACGCCCAAGCAGCTCCTCTCCCATAACAGTATATTGAGAGTAGTTCTTGTGTGCAACCCAGTCCAGAGGGCTAGCTTCACACTTGGTTACCCAGGGAGAATTTGACCAAGTACATGGATGATGGAGAATGGAAAATAAGGGCTTTCTCCTCAGTAGATACATGAAGGGAGTGGATTCCTCCTGTGAAGAAAATTGTTTGGATGCAGTTTAAGCCCTAATAAAAAGTTGGCAGGGTAGCTGTCATGATAAAACTCCCCTATTAAGCAAGATGTTCTTGTGTTACCATTCCAGCTTTAGAGAATTTAAGTGGCTGGTTTACTTTTTCTCTTTAATTAGGTTTTTCCCTCATTCAACTTGGAAAAATAAAAAGATTTAAGGATCTCATTTGCTAAGATGGTGATTTTTCTGGCTAAATAAATATTTATATTGTTACATAGCACTTTTATTGCTTTACGGATGGATGGATGGATGGATGGATGGATGGATGGATGGATGGATGGATGAAAATAACATTTATGGTTTTAGTGAAAAACTGTGTCTTCCTTCATTGATTCTCATCTTTATTTCCACCTCTACAAAGAAAAAGCTGAAACAGGTAGCAAATAATGTAACTCAGATTCAGTGGCCACCGAGCTGGTTTTTTTCACCACTGTATCCCAAAGTTTTTTCTGAAAGAAAAATACACACCTGCACCACTTTGCAGATGGGGAAACAGATGTCTGCTGCTGTAAAAGGACTTGGGAAGGATCACCCCAGAGATTCGCACAGAGCTGCTGGCCATGCTTTCCACTGCCAGTACTTGTGGGGTCTGTCCTGCTGGTTGCAGCTTGTTTTGGGCTATGTGCACCACCAGCCCATGCAGATAAATTTTCCATCACTCAACTGCATGTTTCCTGAGGATCTTCAGCATCTGCACACTTGGCAAGACGAAAAACAGTGCTTTCTCCATCAGCTACAGATGATGTATTGTCAGCAGGAGCAGCACTACGGGACAACTGCATGCATGATTGCAAGGAAGAAGCCTTGGCTCATCAGTTTCATTAACTCTGTGCATGCTCTGTGCTGGGTGCTGCGAGAGGCAGCAATGATGTTGGCTCCTCCCATGCAAACTGAGTCCCCTCTTCCTCCAGTACTGCATGCAGATGACCTGCCTGAGGTAAATTAAATCCCTGCTCTGTAAATAATAAAGAGTACTTCATCAAGTATATCAGTCCATGATTTTCCCTGCTCTGCTCCAAATTGTTTCGGTCGTAATTTCCAAAAGGTTTCTCAGCTACATTTGTTTACGTATTTCTGAAGAATTCTTTATAATAAACATGCAGTCCTGACAGCTCACTGAGATATTATTTCAGTAGATCTCATACGAATATGGTCTTGATGGCATTTTGATGTAGCTGTGATGGTCTTGGGTACAAGACAAAAAATTTGCCACTTCTGTTTCAGATTTGTGTGTCCGGGAGCTTGCCTGATTTATCAGCTTAAACTAACAACAGATATCAAGAAATTACCTCCTCCTATAAACTTTATCTGGCCCTTTACACAGCAGATGATGCATACATATTGCAGCTTATGCTCAGGTTCAAAAGTGATCATATTAATTACTGGGTAATTGCCTGTGTATGTTTATAAAGTGAATAGAAAAATCCAATTGAGGAAAAACCCTAACATGATCTTTGTCATGTGTTAGAATGGTAAGAGATCCACGGGGAGGCAGTGATCAGCTAATTCGACTTCTTCCCCCTCCCCTTGATTTTTCTTGTCTTCTGTTATGTGTTTCCAAATGGGTACTTTGTAATTACTTCATTAGGAAACTATTAGAAGGGAACAAGAGAAGATGAGTCACCCGATTTGTGTCCACACTTTTATCTGATTGTGAGAAATGAAGGAATTTAAAACATCTTTTCTAGGTCACTGATCCTTCCAAGCGTTTATGCCCATCTTCCCTCCTCCCTTCCCCCTGACTCCAAGCGATTCTGCAGACCTTGGTGTGGATGCAGGAATCTACCCACAAGGAGTAATTTCCAGGGCCTGCTTTTCAACAAGAAAACCATTTATTTCCTTTTCATATTTTTCTCTCGCTAGATAAGGAGAAACAGCTCATCAGTAGCCTTTTTTTAACTCTTATAATAATAATTTCTCATGAATTGCATTTTATGGTTCCCAAGATTTGGCTCAGTTCAGAGGTTCTCTCAGATTGAAAGTGCTGGATGGAAATATTCAAAGACAAGGAGAAACACGTCAAATCAAATAAAAACCTTCTAAGACCTGTGCGCAGCAAAACGTTACTCAACCCACACCTATTTCCTAGCTAACATATATTTGAAAAATTGCTTAATGCATTTTGGTTACTTTCTTTTTTCATTAACATCTGGGTGTCTTCATTCTTTCATTTCAACCTCCATGTCAAGAATATGACAAAGAGAGCCCCTAGACCCATATTTAAGCTGTAAAATAAGTGATCTGGTTTTCAGAAAAGCTGAGTGCTCTGCATTCATGGCCAGGGAGGAAATTTCCAGCCCTGTTTAAAATGGAAGCCTCAATAATTTTGCATCAGAAATATATTTATGATCTTCTGGAAAGGAGATCTGGCACATTCTGGAGAAAGCTCCCTCAGAGAATGGGAACTGAGTCCCTTCCTGGTTATTTAATCACAGTATCATTTTGCCTTGGTGTTTTCCAAGTCGCTTTACCACAGACTGGCCAAAACATGTGAGGTCTGCTTGCCCTAAACTGCTGCTTGGATTAAAAGTGATTGACAAGGGATACAATTAAGGTCTAATTCAGAATTCATCAGGATTAAATTCCTTTGGTAAGAAAATACTTTGATACCAGAAAAAAAAAATGCTATAAATACTCCTTGGGATAACCATCAGAAGTTAATATTTGATTATTTAAGTGGCATTACAGCAAAAGTAAAGAAGAAAATTAAAAGTAATGCTGAAAAGTGTCTGGTTGCAGTTCCTTGAAACAACAACAACAAAAACATGAGGCATTTAGATCAAAATCTCTTTGTGTGATTTACATATTGATATATACCAGATGTTTCAGAAACAAATGCTGTTACATCCGTTGATGGATTGGCTTCAGCTGCTTGCGAACGGCCACTGGAAAGAGTTCAGTGGGGGTATAATGTCACATTAGTCATTCTCATTTACTTTATAAGTCCTGTGTTGACCCAACAGTACCTGAATAATTTTTTTCACCACAGTAAATTACAGATGGAAGCCTACAGGGGCAGATGTGGGAAAGGGGATATTTGTCCCAGGTGACAAGGGAGGTTGGCTGAGGCTGCAGGGATTCATTTTTTTGTTTATTTTTTACACTGCTTTGCTCAGCTTTCTCCTCTGTGTTCAATAAAAGGCAGAAAATCAAAAGAAGCCATCAAAATGTTGCCCTCTCATTCTGTAGCAGTTTTATTTTCACATCAGGTTATCCTGATGTGACCATTAGCAGCATTTCTGGAGGAAATATGTGAACATATCCTTAGGATCTTTGTGGTATCCTTGTTGTATCTTCGATGTATGTTAATCAGCAAGCTTGAGCCTTAGAAACGTGTCTTGCTCCAGAGTAAAAACTGAGAAGTTAAGTACTAGAGGTGATGGCTTAAATTGCAAATTTCTCATGGGCTTCATGGAGACAGAATTTGAGAAGCAAAGGCCAAGGGCATAGGAATGGACTGGCTGAACTTTCCTCTAAATAGCAGCGACAAACAAACTGAGTCTCCCAGACAAAGAAGTGAGGGCAAGTGGATGTGTTTGCTTTTGCAGCTTCACTAATATACTGCAACATAATTAAAAGAATAAATGACTGTTGTCTGTGAGAAAAAAAGGGTACAAATTCAAGGGCATAAAACCTTCCAGCTCCCTAGAAGAAAGAATTTACTCAGAGGTGCAGCACCATAAATGTTCTGTGCAAACAACATGCAGAATCCAGCATTAGAGAAAACCAAATAATGGGTGCCTAAGGAAATAGCCAGGATTTAGAAAGCTTAAACCCAGGCCCTGCTGTGATACAATAGCCTTATTAAGCATGATATTTTATATATGATTTTGAGAGTTTGAAGGTTTTGAGTGGTGTTTGGGTAAGGATCAGTGGGATTTCGGAAGCTGTGACCTCATCCCGCATTTGATGCTATCAGTGTTCAGCTGCCACTACACGGCAGAAGGCTGAGAGGTTTGGCCAACTCAAAGACAGAGCTGAGAGCTGTACTGCAAGCCTCAGTGTTTACCAGCCTAGAGTCTATAATTGTTTCTTTTCATGGGGAAAGTTCAAGCCCACCCAAAGAGTTTTTCATAGTGCTCACCAAACCAATAAATGTTATAGTTATGAAAGGCCACATACTGTAGCTGCTGGCCAAGGCTTAGCTGCGTGGCTGTCCCTATGACTTTAAAGAAAATTGTGTGGCAAAAACCTCATGCACCTCTTGGAAAGCTTTGGGCTCAACCTACCCACTGAAGCCAAAGCATCTGGAAGAGAGGAAAAGATCCCCTGTGACCGGACACAGCAAATTTCCCCAAAATGATGAGGTCTTTGCAAGCTGAGGACAGTTCTTACACTATCACATCTCTTTGGGCATCTGTTGTTTTCCTCTACAGGAAGGGATGGTTGGAGCAGCAAGACGCATGAAGGTCATTGGGTGGCCCTACTGCACTTCTGACTTATTTGTCTCTAACTACTACTATTTTGCATCCAAGTTACAAGTGTCTGCACACGGTAGGAAGTGGGAAAGCAATATGGAAGCACTTACTACAGTGAATCACCAAAGGGGATTTTTATAAAAGCTCTAATTTTGTGCTAGAGCAAAAGAAAAAAGACCCAAATCCTGGGGAGTACCACAAAATGGGTAGCCTTCAAATGTCTATCTTTGGGTCAGATTAAATCAGATGGCAGAGGATGTTTTCCATGGAAGTTTGGGATTTACAATTGATGAGAGATTATGCATGGAAAATTGTGTCCGGATTTATTCTGACTCATAAATTGTGCATTCAGATATGAAACAGTTTGGTTTTAGGCTTGCTTACAAAGTTATCTTTCACCATCCGTGTAAACATGTTCTCTAGATTAAATCAGACTTTGGCTTAATCCAAAGTGAGTTTCCAAAGTTCCGGACACTGAGACAGGACTCTGGAGTCATGAAAACAGATTCCTTGAGGATTTCTTTCTTTTTTTTTCTCTCTTTTTTTTTTTTAAGAGCTTCATATCACAGTAAATTCTGCAGAATGCTTGTGGAGCACCGGTCACACAGAATAGTACAGCTGGCCCTGTGACTGAGACCATGGGATGAGAACATGACACTATAGGTTCATTTCTTAGTACTGCCACTACTTTCTTCTGCGGACATCAGCCCGTGAACTAACTACACTGAACACAAGCTTATCTTGACATAACAGAGATTTTCTTGAGATGTTACTACTTATCAAAGGCCAATGTGCACTATGTACAAAATCAACTTTATTTCTGTGTAGTTAAATACTCAGGATGGTTATCACCTTTCATTATGGATATTCCTGTTATAACATTGATTAACCTAGACTTTTGAGCATAGGAATAAAATCAGGCTTTTCAAAGTGTGGTATACATCTGGTCTCTGGGCAGAACTTTAGGTGTGATATGTTTGAACCCGTCTTTGTCTAGACATACTCAAGAAACTGCCCTCATGGGTGTAAAACCAGAATGCCTATTTGAATCAGGACTCTACCAACAGATTTATCCACTTGGAAGATCAAGCTGCTAAAGTAAGGTTCCTAAAACTGTATTAAAGAATTTAAATACTTTCCCTGAGGTTTGCTGAGGACAATCAATGACTGTCTCTTCACTGTCTTTGATGTCCATTGGGTCAGGCTGCAGCAACACAGATAAGTCAAAGTCTGTTAATAAAATGTTCTTTCTGCCTGAAAATTAGATTAGCAGAGTCTGATACATTTCATATCCTTTGATGAGCCAGCATGGCCAGAGGAAAGCAGGAATACAAAAGCCATCTGACGCACTTTGTCTTCTGCCGTTTTGGGAAGCTTCTCAGCTGACATAGGAAGCAAATGTTCTACAGTCTCATGGAGTCTTTCTTGCGGCTGACTGGTTTATAGCTCGAAAAAAACATCCTCAGCTGGTTTCAGTAGCTATTTGTTACCAACTTAAAGATCAGGTTCGTCAAGGTAAACTGAAAATGACAATTGGAAAATAAACATGAGCCACTTGGTGTGTGTCCTCTATTGGACTGAAATGTGACCCATGTGCTGAGAGGTTAAGGGGTTAAATTGTGCTTTGGTCATTATAGCCCATGAAAAAATCCTGGGTAAAGTCAGAGCTCATTGCTATAATAGTGGGGTGAGGTAGCCCTGAAACCTATCATGCTGCTTCCTGTGTCTCTCCAATGATATCTGATACCCAGTTTCTTTAGTGTCATGGTTATCAACAGCTTAGGCTTATAAGAACTGACGTCAAAATGCACTGAGCCGCCACTCTCTTCTTGCTCTGGTTGTCACTCTGAGCTCATAAGAAAAGCATCAGGAGTGTTTACACATGGTGAAGTTATTAAGGGCCCTCACAGAAGGGTTTTAAAGGATGGAGTCTCACCTGGAAGATGGCTTGCTTGATCTTAGCCCTTTTCTTCTGGCTGGAATACCTACCTCATAAAAACCGAAATGGGCCCCAGAGAACATTTATGTTCCCCAGCCTCATCCCTCCCTCTGATTTAAACCAGCTCCTAGTAAGAGATTTAAGACCACCCTGAATATAACTGCTTGTCATGCTGCTCATTTAGGGTCAGAAAGCAGCAAAGCATTTCAACATGTGCCCACAGTTTGGGCACCTGCTCAGTCCTGTTGACTACTGACTCTAAGATGCTGCTGTTTTACAAACATAAAATACATCCTTAAGACTGTCATTTAAACATGTTTTTTTGCAAAAAAAATGTATAAATATAGATTCACAACAAAAGCTGAACTTCAGATATTCATTTATGAGATTCTTAGCCACAGGCTTTGGGAAGAAAAAGTCTCATCTCACTGCATGCATTATTTTTTTTCTTCAGCAGAAAAAAAACTTGCTTGAAAATTAGTTAAGAGGAATAATTTATTGAAGGATAATGGACACTGGTGCTTATGGGACACAAGTCATCCCAGTTAACAGATTTACGGAAACAGAGTATTGATTACTGTTCCCGAGAGGGGCAATCTGAGCAAGCTTTTGAGATGCGCGTATAATATCTGTTTTTTGTGACATATTTTCTTCTGAAATATTGGATATCTCCTTCTTCCAGCTGTGTTTCAAAGACCCAACCTTTTCTGACAACTTCCCCAAAATGTAAGAATTTAAAATGTTAAAATTGCCAATTCTGATGTTTGCAGAATATCCTGTTTGACTAGAAACTATATTTTCCCATTGTTTTGATCTCTCTCACCACACTTTTTGGTGACCAATTTATTTGGCAACAAAATATTGCCTTGCTCTGGTCATTAGCTAATGGTGGTTAAATTCTGGGATCTATATATAGTTAATGTTTTACACATGAGCCTACTTGACTTCTTTTCAAGAAGAAGCCACTGGATCTTGGAAAACATCATCAAGCTGTCAGCATTAAGCGTAGGACAAGGCAATAAAGGCTTGAATAAATCATGTCTAGCTTCTCGGTTCTTCATGATGATTGCTGAAATATATATTTTCAGAGGTAATGAAATATGCATTTACAGTATAATTCCATTATTTTAATGTAGCATTGACTCTTTGTCAAATTGTCAGACCCTTTGCCTCCTCATTTTTCATTTAAGTTGTGTGGTGATCATGTCTGTAGCTGTTCAGAGCAGATGTAGATTAGGTCCAGGGTGGATGACGAGCAGTCACAGCTAGTCTTGGTATTTATGTTTGTGTAGTCTGTTATCCCTTTCCCTCCTTATCTCAGCAAGGTGAAGGACCACATGAGAGCTTATCAGAAGATCAACATGCTGGTGACCGCCTTTCTGTATTTTCCCTGTCTGCTCTGTCTGCTAGTGCATTTAGATTGTGTGCAACAACAAAAAGTTGGCCATCATGAAATAATTTTAAATCATTTCCGGTTCTAAACTGTTCATTTGTAAGAGGCAGCACAGTTTCAGAGGTAGGAACCTCAGTTTATCCCTATCTTTCCCAGCACATGAAAGAGCAATGTGGATTAACAGTGGAATTAGCCCATTCAGAATCAGGTTATTTAGCTTCAAGCTGTGACTTTGTCGCTAATTTGCAGAGCAACAGCTGAGTTTATTTTTCCCTCATTTCGTCTGTCTGTAAAATGGGGTTTATTTTCTTGGTTATTGGTCTATTAAAGGAACGCACATTGAAAGATCTCTTCCTCAAAGGGACTTTGTCTATTTTAAGTGCAAGCGTTGTTTCCAAAACTGTTTCAAACAGTGAGACCAGCCAATTGCTTGTCACAGCCTAAGCTGCTTTATCAACAGCATGATCGATGGTCTCACTTGTGTTACAAGCAAAAGGCAACAGGCAAAAAGGTTTCTCCTACAAGACAGCAGTGTTTTACTCTGTTACTGCCCTGTGTGGATAAGCCACTAAAGGGAATGTAACAGTCTTACACTCTCTATCAGCACATTGCCACAGCAAATTATTCACATTTAGCACAAACTCTTTGGAAGTTCTGATCCCAGTATTTCTAAAAAGCAACTTGAACCTTAATGAGCATTTGGAAGATGCATCTTTCCCCATGGCAAATCAGTGCCTGGAGAGTCAAAAGGAGAGGTTAAAGAATGGCAACGCATCTTGGAAATCATTCAATGTACTCTTTATTTCAAACTTCTTTACATAAAGAGCTATATAAACAAAAAAGGTCAGTTTTCAAGTGGAGGAGTAGATTTCTCTCTAACAATATAAAAATGAAGTGCGGTAGCATGACGTTTTCAAAATGGATCTAAACTTCCTTTAGCCCCTGTGGATTATCCCATATCTGTGTGGTTCACATTACCCAGCGCTCCACTCCCAGAAACATTTAGCTTTCAAATAAGCAGATGTTGCTAACTTTCCTCTCTTCAGAGTTACTGCTTTTAGAGGTCCAACCAAGTTCCTTTTCAGTTCTTCCACTGTCCTTCCTTGCACAATTGTTTAAAATATACTGTTTTCCTTTTCTAGGTCGAAGGCAGTTGTATATTTAAATTTCTCACGCCTGTTAAAGTTTTAGAAGGTATCATTTACAAAGTCAATACCCAGGAATGGAAAACATCTTATAAAGTTTCAAACAAATTCTGGCCATATTTAGGCAGCAGTGTGTGACTTTGTCCCCATCTATAAACGACCTGCTAATAGAAGGAGTTCACTGCATCTCAATCCTGCCTTGGCTGTGATCGTAGATAAGTCTTGGCCTAGCAAGGAGCCGGTGATTGTCTTATGTTGCACGTTATACCCTCTAACCTCTGACATGGCAAATATACGATAACAAGCATGAGTGAGCTCCCAGAGGGACAATGCTAAGGGCCACAGTGGATTAAATGTTCTCAAGCATGACTTCTTCCAAAGGAAAAAGCAGAGGAAGATCTCAATGCATGAGGCAGAGACTGCTGCTTAAGGGCCTTGAAGGGTTTTCCAATCCCATCTTGTTGAGCTACTTGCTGTATAGCCACCCAAAATCTGCTTTGACAGAAGATCAAGTTTGCTATTTAAAGATCAACAACAGTGGAGAAAGGCTGAAAGATGTTTGTTTCACTTTGTCCTTTCGCTCAAGCTGGATTTTTTTGCTAATGTTTTAGGAATGTTTCCTTATCAGAACTATAAAAAATAAATACAGCTAGCACTTTGGCAGTCAAAAAGAACAATATAGATTAGAAAATGATTTAGTGCCCTTATTTCGTTAACTAACCTAGATTGCATGATATTATGAGCAATTATCCAAGTGAGTAATTCTCCCGTGTGAAGATCTTTGTTGAAATTAATGAAAATGTTCACATAAGCAGTTACTCATACATCTTCAGATTCAGAAGGGCTTAATTTAAACTTAAGAACAGCTTGTTTCCTTTAAAACTAATTCTTTAGAGAAAAATATCCCCTTTAGAGGATAAGGTTAAGTGGAAATATTGCATTTTGATTAAAATTCTCTATATCCCTTAACTACACATTAATAGAGTTTGTTATATGTACCTCCCCTACCAGCCTTAACTGTGATTATAAGCAATTTTCAGTGAACTTACGACTAGCTTATATGTGACTCTTCTTCACAATCTTCA
Organism: Ara ararauna; assembly: GCA_028858755.1. NCBI lineage: Eukaryota > Metazoa > Chordata > Aves > Psittaciformes > Psittacidae > Ara > Ara ararauna. Next base: position 5,046,989 of record CM054410.1, on the reverse strand, counting down.
TAGACTTTGAGATCTACTGAAACCAAGGATCATCACCAATTCCCACCAGATATTTATGGGGTGATACCACCAAAGGCTGGTAACAGAAAACCAAGAAAAACTTACAAAATTGTTGAAATACATACAGAGCTATAAACAACATATGAAAGCTGCATAATTAATAAATCAATGAAACAAATCACCCAGAGCACAATATTTACCCATGAGATACAGGAGATTTCTGCTTAATCTACTGGAGACATCACTAACGCTACTAACAGAATTTAGATTATGCTTAGATATTAGGGTGATAGGCAGGTACACAACCCCTGGGTTTATAGGTTCAAACATTGCAAAGGTGTGAATTCGGCTGATTTGGGTTTCCCACCACTTCATTTGTGAATAATGCTAAGGTAGCTACTCTTAAATATGCCCTATGACATTGTAAAGAAGAATAATATGCTTTATATTACGAGCCAGGGTGCCATGTCATGAGCTTCCTGTTTCATAAAGGGTTCCAGAAACTTGAAAGTTTCTGCTCTATGACAACTTATTAACACTTCTAGGTACAAATGCTTACAGCACAACAGAAACAAGAAACATGATCCCTCTTACTAACAATATCCACACTTGGATATCAAACTGATGATTTCAGTGCAGCCCATCTATGCAGAATTCTGTGTTACCTCAGCTTAAAGAAAGAAAAACAAATTGAAAAGTCATTTAACAATAAAAGGAGCTTAGACAGGATTATTATAAGGTCCCACCTGACTTAGAAATGTATAATAAATGTATGTATGTGTTTGTATAATATTAGAATTTTTGTAAAGTCTAAAAGCGCATTCTAAGATAAGTGTTAGGAACACTTGGCAAGCCTCTTATACATGCTGTAGGACTTTTGGACATAACATGGACTTATAAACCACAGAACTACATTCTATCTCTTGTTTTGTCTCAACATTAATGTAAGATGTTTAGCTACATTTAAAATGTTTAGACGACATTTCAGCCACTTTTTGGAGGACAGATCTGGGAGTAGCACATTCGCCTCGCTGGGAGACAACATTTTACTTTGATTGCTTCAGATTTTCTCTGGTTGGAAGCAATAAGAATCACCTCAGAAGTGACAAGAGATCCTATTTAAACAGCAGAGCTGTATTTCAAAACCTTCTCTGTCCCAGCACGGCAGAGTGATACAGATTCCTTTGGGGCTCTCCAGCATTTTCACAGAGAGACTATTAACTTGGATCCAAAACTGTGTCTGGCCAGACATTTCGAGTCCACAGCGAAAAGATCTGAAAAGCTTTATCTGAGCTTGATAACCATCACAGCTGAAGTATGGCTTTACTCCTGATTTACACCACTGCAGAGGAAGGGAGAACCAGACCCGACATGCTGAGAGAGATCTAGCAAAGTGAAACTAAATAAATCCTTAAGATGCCACCAGCTTGTTTGTTTGCCTGTTGTCCAGTGAAATCTGTCAAATGCCCAGTTTATCTTTATTTTTACTTGAATTGGCTCCTTGTCAGGGTTTGCCAGTGTTGTGCCAAAGGCACGTAGCAAAACCACATAAAATTCATCCAATTCGCTGTTTTCTTTGTAAATGCTCTAAAATGGGCTTGACTCTGTCCCAAAGGATCATTAAAGTTCCTGAACTTTCTGGGGCAAGCGTGACCAAGTTCAAAGTAAATCTGGGGTTGATTTATGGTTCTGATTGGAGACCAAAGAAAAGTAAAATTTACAGTCTGGGTTTTATGCTGAGTTTCTTGTGCGCTTTCAGTCTGAAACTTGAAGCAAACATCAGGGGGTTGGAAGTCCATGAACACTGAAGCCATTGCTGGTACGATGTTCGGCTGGTGAAAGCTGGCACAGCCTGGTGAGCTCCCTGGAGGCTTACGCGTGCTGAAGACTTTGCTCCAATGCCAAATGAAGCAGTAGGGTTTGTTGCTTTCTGTTAGGAGCGTTTAAAAGATGAATAAAGTGACACTGGAACAAGGATAAATAGTTCCTTTAGAGATAAGCTGGGGTTTTTTATAAGAATTGGGCTGGTAGAACATAAGCTCCCAACCATTCTAAGCATTTTGAGACATCCCAGGCTGGAGCAAAGAGCATTAATTATTACCAAAGTCATAGTCATGAGAAAATTGTTGCTTGCAAAAGGGTTACGATAATTCTCAGATAATCATGACTGTTTGGGGAATGCCATTTCACCATTTGGAGATGCAGATGCCAAATATATAGGATGTAGCCAGTGACTCAGGAAGTAGGTGGTTTGCTGTTGTCACTTTTTATGGATGGCCGTCATTGAGAACAATGGCTCTAGTAGGAGCCATTGGGAGGGGAGCCAAGTGGAAATATCACATCACAGCCAACATTTGCTGTTAGTCTGAAGCCTCAGTGCCTCACCATGACTTCATGGACAGAAAGCGCATAAAACAAAAGAACAATGCATTTTAGGCTTGGAAGAATAATCCTCATTTGAATGTATAATAGTGCTTATTGGACCATGAACTCCTTGTAAGATCATGGAAAAACCATTGTTGAAGGTCTGGAATACCTTTCTGCTGCCAACCTTGGCCCAGGTTATTGTAGATTTTATTTCAAAGAGTTTCTAGAAATTTGAATGTTTTGTTTGTTTCAGCAGGGATCACCCCCTTGTCAGTGATTTTCTGTTAATTCTGATCTTTGCTTTGCTCCAACCTTCATATCCTGAGATGAGTTAATTCCAAGCCGATGAGCTTGAATCAGTGTTTTTCTTGGAAAAATGTGTTCCAAATCGCCAGCATTTCACTTGCCACGAGTGCAGACGCGTAGCACAATGAGGAAGTCTGTTTGAAGGAGCTGTCTGCTCAATTGTCCCAGGGGAAAGACAGCCATGGCTCAAGCCCAGGAGTGAACTCACCCTCAAGAGTGCAGGGTTGCTCAGCAGCAAAGCCACACATGAATAGGTTGCCATAGCCTAAAAAGAGTCATTGTGTAAAACCATCCAATTCATCCTGAGATCCTACAAATAGGACAAATAAAGAACCTGGCAGAAGACTTCATCTTGAGATGAAGACACCTGAGATCTCTTCACTCCTGTTTGTGCAACACAGTGAAATACAAAAAACAGGTAACCCAACTCATGGTTTAATGGAGAACTCAGTCAGTAGCTACAGTTGGTTTTAATTCTTTTTTCTTTCCCTTCTTCTAAAAATTCCTTCCAAGACTGACACAACAAGGTTGGTCCCTAATTTCTAATGTCCTTAACCAGTCCTGTACACTAGTGGGAAGGGACAGCTAGGAACAGCACCTTTCCAGGAGTCTCAGAGTTCAGATGTAGATAGACCCCCACCACTGCATACATCAGCATCTCACTGGTGGTGTTACAGGTGCATTGTGGCATGGGAGTATGTGATAGACGAACAGGAAACAAGTCCTTTCGGTTTCACTTTGCTTTAGGAAACCCATGCATTGCTGTAGGTTTTAAGAGCTACTATAGGTATGCACATTCCTCTGCATTTCCATCAATTCCCAGCGTTTAAATAAAGGTTGCCAAAATTCCTGTAATTCCCCCAGACCTCTGCCATCCACTTAAAAAATAATGTGGGGAAGAAGGAACAGGAGCAAAGGGAGGCACATTATAAAGTCTTGCATATGCCAAAGGTGGACCAGTGCTCAGCCATTGTTATCAAGCAGATATTATGCCTGGTAACAGTGAACCTGCAAAGGTTGGGCTTTTCAACACTTCTTGTTATCATGAGATGTGATTTGGTTTGCATGCTGGGGTGGGGGGGGAGAGTGATTACAGCAACCAGAGTGCTTTTGTATGAAGTCAGGACTTCTACTATGAGATATGATGTGAGTGAATAGCATCCTGCTTGTGCTGTAGAGGGAAGGAAAAGGAAATTTTGCACCTTAACAGAAATGTGTCATTTGAGCTCTGTTAACTGGGCTGGACTATGTTAGAGTACCTCCAAACAAAAAGTCTGTTACTGCTTTTTTAGAAGAGTTTTTTCTGACTTTTTCTCAAACACTTTGGCATTTTTAACCACCTTTCCATCTTTCTGAGGGAGCAATATAGACCTTTTGAGGGTCAGACGAGATTACCAGTTGCAGAGTTGCTCTACTACACTGGCTTGGGCATAGCATAATCCTAACACAGCCATGTGGCTTCCAAGCACAGAAGAAACATACCCAGCCCAGATGACAGGGTGGACAGGTTTGTCTACAGCCATCTGGGTAAATAGAGGGACCTTTTGTCCTAGATCCAGAAGTGTCTTTTCCAGATGTGACTGTGACTTTCTGCTCTTAGATATCTACTATGTGGAGGCTGCTGCCTGTTTTCTAACCCAATGTCCAGGAAGTTCACAAGGGTTATTCCAAACCATCCATTTTTACAGCTAGACCTAGATTTGGGAGAACCCCCATGGCCATCTCTACCAGGAGAAAGATATGGGAGAGTAGGAAAACTGAGAAATGCCCAGTGTTTGTGGAAATAAGAGTGGGTGAAGAGATACTATTCTCACATAGTTCTACCTGGAACCTCACACAAAACTGCAACAAAATCGGCAAGATTTTGTTTTAATTAATTAAACATTAATGCCAAACATGAAACATTCTTTCTGCATTGAGCTGTATGGTTGGTTAATTCTCAGTCTCCAAATATAATGCAAATGATTTGAGCTATTTGGCATGAGTCATGGCTTGATTAACATTTTTGGCATTTTTAGTAGGACTCTTAAATAATGGAAGTAGCATCTGAATGGAAATTAGAATAGGATAGCAAAAGGAAAGGCACTTTTAAGGTTTTGGAGAATTAGCAAAAGCCTCCAAAATGCCAGAAGATGTTAAAATTTGAAACCAGTTGAGGTCTTATTTATAAAATGGCGTCAGAATTGATTTGTCCTTCATTTGCGGATGTTTTGTCTCCAGTGCTGCCATTGTTAAGTTACGCAGACAATAATGTTTCAAGTCAATATACAATAGACAGCTGCCTGCCTCCATTTCCAACCAAGTGTGAGTAGCTAAGGCATGTTTCTCCAAGGACTGTTTATGATGCTTAACGTTGTTACTTCATCATTAAAAATATCCCTCTTTATTGATGTAAAAAACACATTTTGGAGCTTTCTAGACCATTTACTTTGTCTCCTGTGTGGATATATGGCAAACTGTCATCCTTCCCAGGCAACGATAGTGTAACTGGATCCAAAGAAAATTCTTCAAACTTTATTGGCCACAGAAAACTAAAGTCAATTGGTTAAGAAGAAAAGTGTTTATTACGTTTACTCTGGCATTCTAACCATGGAGAATTATTAATCATTAAGATCCAGATACATGAAGCTTGCTTTTTTTATTTTTTTTTCTAAGCAGGGCTTTGCCAATTCATTAAACATAAGTTGAAATAAGCCTCAACAAGATGTTTTTTCCTCATCTTTTAAAATAATTTTCTGTTATCACACTGCACTTGCTACACTCTATCAAAATAGCCACCACTGTACTCCTGAGGGCCTGGAGAGTGAAGAAATGCCTCTTCCTCTTGTTCTGTATAATTTCTGGGTCATGTTAATGATAGGCATAAGAGGGTCCATCCATTTCCGTTGATCCCATCTTGAGCTGATTCAGACTGAAACCATGAGAAACTGTGGATTTGTCTCCGCTGTGCACCTTTTCCAAAGAAGACACGTGAGGCTCCTCCATGAGCAGAATATATTAAAAGAAATTAATTCGCAGATACAACACTAACGAATCATGATTTTTCTACTGGATCTCCATTCTCTGCTAAAATGTTTTGTCCTGAGAGCAATAGCAGAGGTGTTGCAGGGAAATAGCCTCTCTCAATCTCATCACCAATCAGAGACTTGCTGCACTTCCAGTTCTTGCATATGCTTACTCTTTGATGGCTCCTGGTTATCATTCAAGCTGTGTGGCTCAGTGCATTACAGTTTTGGTAGCAGAAGATTGGCACTATTCCTTGGACTCTGTTTCAATAGCATCAATGTAACTGCTGAAATAATATTTTTATTCCACTGACGTATGTAAAAATGCACTGGCCAGAGTTGCCAGGATCTCTCTTTTCACCTCTTTCCCACCTGATACCACTAAGGAAGAGCTGAAATTGCAAATGAGTGTATCACCTGGCTTGCAGGCTCCTGTCTCCTCAGATTTTGTCTTCATTATTGAGATTGTCTTTCTTTTGGATGCGCAAGCCAGGAACAGAGAAATTACAGATCCCCATATGAACTAAACTAATAAGGACCCTCTGGTGATGTGCTCACATTGCTGTGAAATATGGAGGTAATCCAGTGAGCCTTAAGCAACTTGACTTAGGCAATGGGAGCAGTTTGGTCCACAGAGCATAGGATTATTGATCCTGACAAATGGTGGCCCAGTTTTGGCTTTGGATGCCGTTGCAAGTGCTGATCCTCCTATCAGATACAGAAAGGGCAGGGTCTCCTTTCCTTTCCATCTCTTCACGAAGGTATCATATCACTTCTTGTTTCCAAAGTCTGGACTAAATTGTGCTCTTTGCTGTCATCCTGGTACAGTATAAGTGCAGAATGAGACTGGGAGTCATAACTCTACAGGTCAGACATGGGGTGTTTTGTCAGATATTTGACTTAGATCTGGCTAGATCCAAGCTGCATACACTAGACGAGCCAAGAGGCATCAGCAAATACAAAAGCAACAAGTTCATCTCCCTGAAGGTGTATCCTCCAGGCTGGTGGCCAGAAATTGCAACTCCAAGTTGACATAAGCAGTCTTGACAGCTCCTAGAAAAGACATAATTCAGTGGTATATTAGATAACTTACAAAAGAGTTAAACCATGACCTTTCCTTCCTCCCTCCCCCCCTTGTTTCCCAAGGGAGAGGCTGTAGAGCTGTATCTGGGAATTAGAAAGCAACATGGGTGGTGACCCCCTGGTGCCAAGACTGTCATGAAGAATAAGCCATATGTTGTGCCTTTGCATGTTGGGAGGTCACAGCTCTGAACACCTAGCAACTGTTTTTCTGCCTGCACAGCTTAGCATGCCCAGGAGAACCATTTAGGAAGAAAAAAAGCCTGGGGAATACAACCAAAAGGGGCTGACCTATTCATTTGTTTTCAAATGCAAAGCCAACAAGGCCAATGTGATATGCCACTAACGTCAGGTTTGCACCCTTCTGAAAAATCATTACAAACACCGATGGCAGCTGTGCTGTGACAAAATTCATACTTCAACCAGCTGGGAGCATGCTAGCAAATGCTCCCATGCTCTATCAGCATCTGGTGATAGCCCTTTCTCAGATAATTGGTGGTCCAAGAGAAAACCAAAGGCCATGAGCTAAGGTTGGAACAATTTTCTTGACAGGAAGACACAGATGTGGGGCCATCCACTGATGGTTTAGGGCATGGGCTGGGGCAGGAGCTGTGCTCCTCAAGCAAGAGCAGCCTGTGCTTGAAAGCATATCAGCCAGCTGTTTGAAATCTAGCGGAGGAGACATGAGTAGGTATCTCCCCCCACTTTCCACCATCCATCATAGAGCTTTACTGGATACTTGCATTTCTGTTCTCTAATTAAAGCTTCTGTCAGGTGCTTTTAAATTATAGCCCCGATTACAGACTTCAGATCAAAATTCAGCAGGCTTTGGAACCTGCCATTTTATTTAATTACTTGCAGTAAATTATTTTGACACCCTCAATTAACAATGTCCATCACTTCAGTCCAGTGACGATGAGTGTGAGGAATTTGCCATTTGATCTGTTTTGTCTGGTGGAAGAATGCATAAAGAAAAATATCACTTCTGGATAAATGTAGTAAGAGTTTGAGAAGATTCAACCACATAAATTAGAAAATATTAATAATTTCCTTTAGTCCATTAAAATTCTGTTGCTAAAGTCTTGGGTACATTTTGATTGGATTAATCAAAATGAAATTAAAACCATTGCTGCATAGCCAGCAATGGAACTGGTCACTGGTGGAAAGACAGGATGGTTCCTCATACATGGGTGTGATGATATGACCCATCAGAAGAAGGATTGCTCCCTATGAAGCTCGTTTAGGTACTAAAATTTTTCCACATAAAATAGTGCTTAATCAAATCCCCAGTGCATTAACCCATGCCCACCCAGCCGAAGGTAGCATCTGCGTCTCCCCGCGCTGTTTGAACACCCTGATGCACTTCATGTGTGGACCATTCTGTGAACAACACACTTTGCTGCTTCACTGGCCAGCGCAATATTAACTTCCATCATTCTCAGTCACTTTAACAGCCTTGTGGGTGTTGATGATGGAGCTAATTAGCCATGTTCTTTAATTTATTAAAATCATAAATATTTCACTCCAAGGGTGGTTTGGGGGGGAGAAGAAGGGGCGGGGAGGTTAAAGGGAGACAACTGCATGAAATTCTTTGGCTGATTAAACTTTCCATAAGATACAGCAGTATTTTACCTCTCTTAAGTGTTTCAGTGGCACATCAGACTTGGTATCCCATTCTTTGTCCTGTTTATTTTTAATTATGACTATTATTTTATTTACTGTGGATAATGCTAGGACACAGTATGGTTGGCTGGAAAAGCCAAAGAGCACAAAATCATTTCAGTGTCAGAAGCTTAAATAAAAAGCAAAGGAGCAGCAAAGCTGTAAAACAGATGGAGTTAGAATGGTGTAATATATTGCTCTACTGTGGAAGCTCTAGAATATTTTTTTGTACTGTATGTACACAGACCTATGTTTCTTTTGAGAAGTAACCTGATATCCAAACATTACTTCTAACAACCAAATCTGCATCCGTATTTGCTGTCTCAAACAGATCATCTTCACATTTAAAAAACTGAAAAGTCTCACTGTGTCATAGTCAGCTCAAAAAAGCTCTGTATTTCTCCTGCAAAATCCATGTTATGGTCATTACAGATTTCACCAGAGCTAGATTTGCAAGCAAAGACAGAAGCTGAGGGCAATAAAGGAGCCCAAATCCTGCTATAGAATGGCAGTTATTATCCATCCCTTGCCACAGCTATTACTGCCTAAAGTGTAAGAGATTAATTCAGACTACCAGTGGGCTGTATTTTATTGCTTGGTTTTATGGGGATGTTTTCTATGCCCATGGACACATGAAGAACGTAGTTGTATGCTGCAGCTCATCTGCCTCTGACGGAGCTGGCTGGGTTGTGGTGGTGCATGCCTTGAAGCTATGAGGCACAGATAAACATGCCTCAGTTTCCCTGCTGCACAGTGGAGATGGATTCTTATCTTCTGGGTTGAGGTGAGAGAAAAGGGAGCATTTGAGAAAGACAAAGACTGTGGGGTGCTCGGGTGTCATAGAGCCTTTTATCAGCTGCAAAAGCCTGCGGCTATTGTAAATCATAAAAGAGGAGGGTGAGAGAAGGAACTGATCTTGGAATGTGAGAGGTGAGATAAAATAAATGGAAAACACCAGGGCTAAAATCTGAGCTCATTCCAGCCCAGACCTGGCTGAACCCCGGGATGTGATTTCCCTCGGCAGTAGATAAAGGAGCAGACAAAATGATGCTAAAATACCTGGGATTACCTGTCCTCCTCTCCCCCTTCAAAATATCCCCTCCCTCCATCCCTAGCATGAGACATGCCAGAGATATATGGCCCATTGTTCAGGGATGCTTTGGGAGATGCAATCTGTTCCTCATTGTCTGGTAATAGCTTGATTATCTAGGGGGTGGAAATGCAGAGTGGTTGTGCCCAACGAACCATGAAATTGCCACTGCTCCGAGGAACCATTTATCATGAGCCCTTTAGAGTGAGCAGAGCAGGCGGCTCGGTGGGAGACATGGGGCAGGTATTCATCCAGAGCCTGGATCCTGGAATGCGTCCGGGATGGTCCCATGCTGAACTTTTCAAGGAGCAAGTGAACCCTGGAAGATGATTGGAGACCTTCCTGGGGAACTGAGAGCACTGCAATGGCGTGAGAGAAATGGTTGCAAAGTCTGAAGAACACATTAGGAATGCTGCCGGAGGAACATGGCTGAGGTTTTTCTTTTGCTTCCTTTTCAACAGAGAGGAAACTTGTGTAAACCCATTAAGCTTAAATTCCACTGGGCTCAGGCCATGTATTTTGTGTCAAACCCATGGTTAAAATGTAAGTGAGCAACTTCTAGAAGTGTACAAGGAATCTGGACACAGACGGGCCACCCCAGGGCAGATTCTTCTTTTAATGACCCTGGCCTCTAGCTTAGGAACTAATTTATAAGCTAAATCTAATTCCTTCTTGGAAGCTGCTGCTCAAAGCTGTTCCTGCCAGGAGTTCCCACAGAGCAGAGGACAGGCTACCTCCCCACTCACTAAGCTGCAATAAGTGAGCCACCCCACTGGGTCAGGTATTCAAGGTCCTGAAGCTTATCTAAAAGTTCCTGTTATCATCGGAATGGAAGAAGTTTGGTTTTGCTGCACAGAAATAGGTCCAACATGGGCATGAACACTGTCCTAGCAAAAAAAAATCGATGTATTTGCACCTCAAAAGAAAAGAAATGCTGATTTCGACTAAACTTTACTTCAAAATACAAATCCATCCCAAATCAACTTGTGTTTCCCACCACTGGTGGCAAGGACTGATAGATATTCTGTCTGATGCTTGTCAGCTGAACCAGCCCAGCAAGAGCTTGGTGAGCTAGATAAATTGGGAGAGCTGAAATCTGTGGGGGCAAAAGGCACAGCAAATAAATAAGAAGAGTGGGTTTTGTGACCTCCTCCTTTCCAGCTCAAATCCAGGAGTTGCGAAACTTGATACAGGGAATCCTACGGGGCCTTAGAGGAAAGGAATTTACTCCCACCCATCCTGGGTTCAGCCTAACTCCTCATTTTTTGTGTTATTTGAGCCCTATGGCCTGGAAAAGTGTCTGCGCATTTTCTGCCCAGAGACCCATCCCACCCTAACCCCTTGCTCCTCTGTCCCTCTTGCAGAAAGGCCACCTGCAGAGCAGAAGCTCCCATGGCTTGGACCCAGGAGCATCCCTGCACAGCCCCACGCGTGGGGGCAGGAATTTCCTCCTGGGTATGTAGATACCAAAGATACAGGGATCCTGCACAAAGAGCCATTCTGCTCGGAAATCTCTAAAAAACTTCCAGGAATTCGGTTTAATAATTTTTCTCCACACCATGTTATTTACTGAAATAGAGTCCCAAGAGCTGTAGATGGCTTTTTTGTTAATGAAGAATTGTAAATAACTGGGACGCTACTGTGAATCCTGCTATTTATCTAAAGCACTGGTGTGTGCTGCCCTGTTAAATGAACAGTCATTGCCAGATCTCTGGCTGTTTTATAACAGTCCCTTCTGATGAGTGTTTTATTAACTGGAGAAATGATGAGATTTTATGGTATTTCCAAATCTCGTGATGTTTGTTGAGTAAATCTGATTTTACAAGACTTGGCATCTATTTACCCAATTTCTATCATCCAAATTGTGCCAGTGTGAATCTCACCCAGGGAGACATGTAAGATAAATGCTTTAATTTCTCTTTAGCCTTTCAGTGCATGGTGCTACATTTCTGCTGTAGCCTGCTGCTGTATGATGAAGACGTATTGTAGTCTCTGAATATAAGAATACTGTCCTCTGTTGATCAGAAAAGAAACAACTGCTGTTAACACACCAGAAGGCACCAGCAAAAGAAATTCCCACTAAAATCTCCCTGTGAAAATCAACCTGGTTTTCATAATTCCCCCTTCATGGCTATTCACAGCATGGGATACCTTTGGAAATCTATGCACGCTGGGATTTGAGGGCTCCCAGATCACTCATGTAAATCACATATCATAGCTACTTGTGTGTTTTGGCAAAAACAGTGATACATGTGATTGATCTAGAGCTCTCCTGTTATTGGTGCTTAAGACTTTAGCAGGCAGAAAAAGATATGCCCCACTCCCTGAATACAATCTCTGACTGATACTACAAAGAACAGTGTACTAAAAAGAAAAGGGAGGTGAAACCAGTTTAAATGAGGGGAAAAAGGTGCATTTTGAAAAATCCAGGGGTTAGATGCTGCAGGAGCTGTGTTGAATAATGCCTACAGCACTTCATCTGGCCACAGTTTGCATTAAGCCCAGCGTCTCCCAGTTCTTCCTTCTCTGCAGTCCCCCAGCTCCAAAAGCTCCCTCTCCTCTTGACAAGAAAGAAACCCAAATGCAGATTAATTTGCTGGGAAAAAAGGTGTGAGCAGCTGAGTCAATAGCCATGTATTATCGTCACAACCTGTCACAGTGACTTGTCAGTGGCCGCACCATCAGGAGGTAGTGGCAGGGCTGACTGCTTGCCACAGCAGGGATGCTCAGATGAGGCAGAGGCTCCTGCAGTGCTGTCCACCTCCAAAAAGCAGCAGCTTGATCCCTGCCAGCATAAGGACAGTGCTGTGAGATGCTCTCTAATTAGTGGAGGTCAATTAGCAGTGTAACCATACAAGATATAAACCCTTGGGCACAGTACTAGTGAGAAAATTCTGCTGCAAAACAGGACAATGTTTAATGCTTCAGTACACTGTGTTGTGTTGATGCGGGAGAGGGCTCACTGGTAGGTGGCTGCCCTGAGGCTGTTTCAGCTAGTTTCATGTCCCTTTTTTCCAGGTCAAGGAGACACATGGACACACAGTCCTTTCTGCCTTCTCCAAGTTTCAGCTTCAGGCATGCACGGGCTACACCTATTTATATTAGCCACAGGGCTGTCCTCTTAGGTTTCTTACCACTTGCTTGTGATGATGCTGTGGACAGAGCTGTAATGTAGCCAAATTATTGCCTAAATCCTAAAAAAGAGGAAGCAAGCTGAGATTTTAAAGGAAACCCCAACTTTTGGGTTGTTTTCCTTCATCATCTGATGTCATGGCATCACGTTTTGTTCTGCAAATATAAAAGACATTCATTGACTTGAAAACTAAAAGTGAAAAAAACTAGGGCTCTCATCACATTCAAGACCTGCAGAGGAGGTGAAGTAGGTGATCTTAAGGTCCTTTGCAACTTTTTCTGTGATTCTATGATTCTGTGATTTAAGGTGAGTATGGTATGTTGCAAGATTCACTCATTAAACCATGTCAATTAGACACGTGGCACATCCGAGGTTCAGCAGCTCCAGCGTTCAGAGGCATTTGCATCTCAGGATTTTGGATTGATCCAGGCTGAGCCTTTGCAAGACTCTGATCCAAAGCTGAGTTCAGCTTTCAGGCAACACTTGGCATGAAACTATTGACCGTATGCTTTTTATTCCAGCCTGCCTTGAATATAAGCGAACACCACTCACAACTTACCTCACTGTCTCTTTTCAGTATGCTGTGGAACGCAGCAGGTCTGCTCTCCCATTAGGTTCAGGCTGAGCTCCTCACAGCTCTTCCCCTTGGGTTATGGTGTTGTTTTACCTGGATGTGACACAGAAAGCAATGATGCCATCACTTAGTTCTCACTGGACGATTCTTGCTCTAAATTAGTCACTTGAAAGCAACAGCCGAGCAGTCAGCTGGCAAGAAACTCTGGGACAAAAATTTTCCATGTGCTATTTTTAATACAAAATGGGTCTGAAAGCAAAGGCTGGGATGGGCTTTTGTAGCAAAGAAGGAGGTACAGATGCCAACTGTCCCTATTTAGGAAGGATAGTTTCTAATTTTTTTTTAAGGCAAAATATCTCTTATTTTTTCCATTCTGTCCTTCTTTGAAAGCTCTCACAGTCCAAAATATGTCAATGGACTTTAAAGGTGTGTCTCTATTTCTCACTCCTAAATACGCCTATTTATAGCTTAAAAAATGCCACTAGCAAGCCTGGAAGAGGGCACAAATAAGCGTTTTGCTTTCTAACATAGGAATTACAGAATAAAACAGTGACCTCGTGAAGAGTGGGTTGTAGGTGGATCTCGCCATGCTCCTGCACAAAACACACAGAAAACCCAGGCACAAACCTCTTGAAACAGTTGTCTAATAAGCACATTAAAGCCAAGTGGCTCAGACAGGAATAGAAGTCACAACAGATACAAGATACCCAAAACAATATCAAGGTCAGAGAGCCCACCACAGCTCCCATGCAAGATCAACCTTATCTATGCAGACATTGGCAAGGATTTCCCATGAAGGCTCGTGCGTAAAGAGAAACCACTTAAATTTATCTTATTGGTGCGGTTTCCCTGCATCAGCTCTGGGCTTTCTGTCTCTCTGACCCGCAAAAGCATGAAAGAATCTTTCCCCTGCTCTCATCAAGAAGGGAAATGACTCTTTTACCAACTAAAAGCAACTTTTCCTGCTTGCTGCAAGCACTGTTTTGGGTGTCCACCCACTGAAACGTGAAATCTGAGCTGTTTTGACTGGACACTGACGTCCCCCAGGGCTGCCCTATGTTCTGATGAAGTGCAATCATTGAGGGAAAAAAACAGTCCTGATGCAAACGCTCTCGATTGTGAATGCGGAATTCTTCCTTCATGGAAATCCCATGGCTGCTGGAAACGTGCAGCTCCCACAGACTTCGCTGCCAATAAGCTCCTTTTAAGGAATGACAGCAGAAAACAAAAGCAAGGCTGTAAGCTTATTTATCTCAAACGTCAAACGAACAGTCATGTATCACTTTGGTCTGATTTGCCCAGTGCTGCTTAACAGTTGATCTGAGCCAAATTTGGGAGTAGTGGGAGGAATAAGAATTTAGCTCCGTTAGTTTGTTATATGTAAAAATATGTTAGAGACTGTAGCTCCAGTGATCCATGAGAAAAGAAAAAAAAGGAAAGAGGAAAGGAAAGGAAAGGAAATGGGAATGGAAAGGGGAAAGGAAATGGGAAAGGCAAGGGGAAAAGAAAGGGGGAAAGAAAGGGGAAAAGAAGGGGGAAAGGCAAGGCATGGAAAGGCAAGGCAAGGCAAGAAAAGAAAAGGGAAAAGGGAAAAGGGAAAGGAGGAAAGGAATGAGGAAAGAGAAGGAAATGGGAAAAGGAAAACAATAATGAAAATGGAAGTTGAAACTAGGAAGCTTTTTTGCAATCCTGTGTAGAAATTTCTGGCAGCAGCAAGGTTCAGGTCTAAGATTCCTGCTCTTTTGCCATCAGCTGCTCTGTAGGCTTGAAGGATGAAGGGCTGCTTGGGGGGGGTGTCTAAGGATCCAGGCTCACACTATCAAACCCTGGAAATGACAGGTAAGGCAATGCGAGCAGTAACCAGGCGGAATCCACAATCTTGTCCGCTGATAGGCATATCACCCCCGATTGCTCAGCATTGGCAGATCTCTTCAAATGATCACTTCCCATCAGCTGCCTGCATGCAGATTGGTGGAAATACATTCCTCTTTCTGAACAGTAGCATAAAGAAAATAAAAATAAGAAATTTGTGCCTATTACTAGGAGGTGAGCCAGATAAATCTCCTTTGGCACCATATAAGCCCATGGGATAGCAATGTCTGTGAATCATATGCAGTAATTTTAACTATGTCATGGGATAGACCAAAATACAAGGCAGCTCTATAGATTTTAACAGATATTTCTAACCCAAATTACAGAGACAGTAATAGTCCACTGGGAATGTATCCCAATATTGCTTTTAATGGCACTCCATTGCGCTGGGAACTGTGCATGTGCAGTGGGGGATTTCTCACTGCAGCTCAAAGTTTTGAGAAGCTGCTGCACAGTAGTGCTGTGCTAAACCTCATAAGTAGTTAGCTGATTTATTTGTTGTCTTTTCTTTCTTTTCATGACAACAGGTCACAACATGGTCCTGGTTTGAAGTTGCAAGATTCACATAAATCACACAAACCGTTCTTCTGCTTCTTCTGTTTCTTTCTCCCTGTCCTTTTTTCCTGCATTCCTCTGCAATAAACACAGCCAAATATATATATTTTTTTTCTTAATCTGCAGGGAAAAATGACCAACTTTGCTTGCAGGCTGAGATCTCTCTCTAGTTTCAGCTGGAATGGATTTCCACCACTTTGCTTAACCTCCAAAAAAGAGCTCTTTCCTTTTCTCAGTGACTTTCTAAGAATAATAATAAAAGCTTAAAATCTAAGCAGGCATTCTTTTCAACTTCAATTGAATTTTAAAATAAAATTAAAAAATCAGTATTTGCTAAAATAAAAGATTATTTTCAGTGACAAAAAGCAGACAGATTACAGAGCCAGTAGGATGCAAGGCACTGTCAAAAAGCCAACCGAAAGCTTCATAGGTCTAAAAATACAGGATTTCTTTCTGCTGCTGTCCTAGGGCACTCTTTACCAAAACCTGCAATTTGAGTAAAATATTTCTATACATTATAGCAGTCCTCCTGCGACCTTCAGGCTTGTGACCAGTTAGATGTTCATTTAGACTGACGAGTTAACAGTTCACTTGCTATTTCTGAATGCACAAGCAATGAATCGCTGCCAAACTCGCTGCAGACTAGTGCCGTCCAAGGAGCTCCGGGGTTATCTTTCTGCTGAAGGTGGGAGACAGTAAAAAACACTTTTTGCCTTCCTCCAGCCTTGAGGCCGGATAAAGGGAGGGCTGCTGCCCTGGAGAAAAAGGGAAAAACCTTAAGTCTACTGTATTTTTCACAGGTCTCTTATTGCAACTGGTCACTCTGCTGATGTCAACTGTGTTTTTGGGCTGCTAGAACAGCTTTTGCACTACTGAGGATCCTAGCATGACCTCCTTCTAGCAGTTGCATATTCAGGACCTGTTAGAATCTATTTTATCCCTTTGGAGACGTGTAACGTTTATAGCAGCAGGCACAGAGAAAGAGAACAGGATGGCCATAAACAGCAACGTTTGCTGTGCAAGGTACAATAAAGCAATGAGCAAACTGCATTTTATAGGGCTGTTTGCTGGGAAAACTCAACAAATATAAATTCTCCTGACATTCGTAAGATCCATTTTATGATTCAGCAAGATGACATGAAAAAAACTCCAACAACTCACCCAGAGCGACAGCAAGTCAGTGGCAGAAATGGAAACAAAATCCCAAGAACTTGATTGCAGCCCTCTCCTCTATTAGCCTGCAAATGTTTTTTCATCACAGAAAATGTTTGGTTAACTGCTCTGAATCGCCTGCAAGTTAAAGCCCAGGAAATCTATGGTTTTCATATTTGATGGAGTGAAATGCTCTGAGGGATAATCAAAGCTTTATGTACCAGCCTTAGAGAAAAGCATTTCACAATGCAAAAAACCTTATTACTTTCATAAGCGGGAAAATGACTGACAATACACATATGCTGACTCCCTTCCTCCAGCTAAAGCTGTGGACAAAAATGCATGCAGTGCTATTCGGAGGTGCAGATCTAGCCAGAGGGGACTTGCAGCACTATTTATTGTGGTGATATATATCTAAGTTTAGGCAAGGAAGTATAGCCACAAACTTTCAAAGCAATCTCTTTTCTTTTTAAGAAACTGATGCCAAACTACCTGTTGACAGCGTAAGCAACTGGCAGAAAAGCTGCCTTTTGCAGGTGGATAGTCCTTGAGCTATGGTTGAAATCAGAGCAAGGAAAACCTAAACTTGTGCGAGAATAAAAACTACTATTTGCTATGGGAAAGAGGAGATTGCTGTGAGTGGAAAGTACCACTTCATTCTGCCTAAAACACCCTGGACCTAATGTATCCCATTCCTCTTTGGAACAAGCAGGGATACCTTTAGCAGACTGTCCTTACAGCAAAAGGAATATTAACCCGAGAAAAAGCAATCTTAAGCCATTCAAATTGTCTTTCAATGACCAGGGTATGGTTTTTATATATTAGTATTAATCTAGCAGGAAAATATCCTTAGAAACAGATAATGGGGTAAAAAGTTTTATGATTCAGGGCATAAAATAAAGTACAAGTTTCCCATCGTTTGTGGCTTGCTCCCAGCATTAGCGTTACCTAAATAACTTTCAGAAAAAGAGATTCTTCCACATAGACAGCAACCTGGAGTGAAAGAGCTTTGCAAATCTCACGTGGTTGAATCCTTATTACATGTTCTTGTTTTAGTAATTCCATCACAATAAGAACTGTACCTTGTATGCATATACATGGCATTGTTCCACCATGGCCCACGCAGGGGTAGGTGGCATTCCTGATGACTAATATACATGTGTCCATTATGAACTTGCTCTATTAAAGATGAAAAGAACCATAACTTCTTTCTACACTTAGTGTTCTCCCAGGTACCTACATGGTTGCACAATTTGGTCAAGAAAATCAGTTATATGGGTTTGACCTCCTCTCTCCGTTTCTCACACATTTAAGCTGCAACAACAAAAAATAAATAAACAAAAAAAAACAAAGAAACAAAAAAACACCAAAAAACCCGAAACAAAACAACGAAAAATTGAAATAAAATTATAAATTTCCACCTTTCCTTGCGCTGGCACCATGAAAACTCAGTTCTTCAAGTCTGTTTTGTTTTTGGGTTTTTCCTTGCTACATGTTACTATTTGTCCAAACAGCATTTCTATTGACCACACATTAATTTCAACACCATTTGACAGAGTTTTGGGTGGACAGTGGCTTGGTGACCAGAGGCTGTTGCAAACCACTTCTTAGGGGCCATTGACCACTTTCTTTTTTGGTCCATGAGGTTTCAGAGATAAGAAACTCCATTCGTTACTGTGAAACAGGTAAAGTGACAGTTATTTTTTTTTTGTACATCTTAGATAACGGTGAGCCTGTAATGGCTTGAAATTTCCTCCACTTGGTTTTCACTTTATTAGGTTAATGATTGTTTGGATTCGTCTCAAAAAGCCCTTTCACTATGGTTACTTCTTCTGTTCAAAAGCGTCTGCCAACTCTTAATGCAGAAAGGGGGGAATTTTAATAAAGTTCATTAAATCTCAGGAAATTAAGCTTTCCCTCCTTAAGTTCCTTTTAAGAATGAATGTTCCACTGTGGCCAGCTGAAAGTGTGCTGAGATTTTGCCTGAGACTCCTCTGGATACACAAATCTATTGATAACACATTCCTTCTCATAGCAAGCTCCCATTGAGAGCCCAAAAGTGGTAACCTTGCAGTCATCTCATATTTTGCTCCCACGTTGGAATTTTGGGGTGCACCCCACACTTTGAAAAGTTCACACCAATCATATAACAGAAGAATGACTTTGTCAGCCCTGCTCCTCACCACCGCCGTCACCAGTAACGTTAACCAGCTGGGCAGACATGACAGCTCAGATAGACTCCTGGGTCTGGGTCGCCGGTGGTCACCTATGCCCTGAAGTCCCAAATTCCTCCCTGTGAACTTAACCCCAGCTTTGGAAAGTGGGGAGGGAAAGATAAGAAGGAAAGCAAACCCCATATAACTGTCTTTAAAGAAAGTACAGGCTGAAAAGGTTTCATTTGAACGTTTGCCTCATTCTGGTTTGTTTTTTCTTTAAACTATTGCCATTTGTTCCCTTGTAAAAACAGGGTTTGAACCTTTTAAGCCTCTCAACCCTCCAGTGGGAATTTCACTGTTTGACTAAAAAGTTCAAGGATTGCTCCCACAGTATTTAGGAAAAGAGAAAATGGGGGAAAATGATTACTTCTGTAAGCACCTAGGAAATAACACTTATTCAGCAGCTTTTTCAGTTCTTCTTGCTTTCAGAGTACAGCAGAGATAAGCATTCTTCCCTTCTATAGGATTTCCTCAGACTGCAGCAAAGACACTAACTCACTGGTGCTTTCACGCTCTGTGTAATATCCATGGGGGTTTTCCCTGTTACTGGCATTCATGAATGGAAAACGTCTCATTTCAATGTCATCCTTTTGTGGAGCTGTGGCACTGATGAGATTACTGGAAGTGTAAAGTTATGACCAGAGGTCTGAGATCTGGTTATGCAATAAGTGCTATCTTTTCAGTCTTCCTTATTCACAAGGAAAAAGCCTTGGAGTTTATTTCTGACGTAAAGAACCAAACACCTGATGGCAGCACATAGAAAGAATCTTAGTGGATCTGTAATATCCCCACTCTTCAAGTTATTGCAGTAATGATAGGGACTGGGGTTTTTGGTGGGGTTTTTTTGTTTTGGTTTGGAGGGTTTTTTTAATGCTTGGAATTTGACATTTTGAATCAGCAAATCGTTACTTGGGTCTTGCATCACTGAAATGCTGGTTTATAATTCTTGCATTTCTGGTCTTTTTGCAGTAAAATCTAAGGCACTCTCTGCTTAAAATTCCATTTCAGGATTAAAATTAGGATTTTGGCAGATTCATGTTCACCAAAGGGCTGCAGGTTCACCTGATAGATAGGTTAAAAAGCTACTGTACTGGAGTGGACCATCTGAAACTCAGAACTCCCTTGAAGATCAAGTCCTTCAACTTCCTCACTTGTGTTGTCATAGCCCATTTTGACACCAGATCTCCATAGCTTTCACAAAGCGTGATGCCCACATAATATCACAAGCAGTGGGCAGAGAAGAAATATTACTTTATATGCAATGTATCTGATTATTTATCTAGTGTGAGCTTTACCTTTTGAACTCTTGTTACAGTACAATCATTACATATTGGACTCTGCCAACTAAGGCATTCCTGTGAAACAACTGACTGCATCAGTGCTGCTCAGTGCTGTCTGATTATATCCATCTAATCCAGCTTTCAATGGGATATCAATGGGGGCAGATCTGAATTGTTATGCAGCAGACATGTTTGAAAAGCTCATTCCCATTTTGGAGATTTCTAATCCCAGAGAATCCCTAGATGGAAGGTTTTCCACAAGCTGTAGTGGACTTTAAATCAATCTGAAAATGGGGTATTTTGCTGGAAGCAGAGGCACAAACGCCAATGCCAGGAGGATTACAGATATAAAAAATATGTGCATTTTGGAGACAAGCAAGAGAAAAGCCCCATGAACCCTCATGCACAGACAAATTCAGTGGTTGCAGCTCGCAGAGACTGAATTTGCTGTTGAAGAGGCAGAAACTTTGTGGCTGTTTTCAGAGCTGTGTAAGCCAAATCCAGCTCACTGCCATGTGGATGGATCACTGAATTTAGGTCAAACCAGGCCACAGGGAGATGAGAAAGGCAAAGAAGGACAGAACTCACATGAAGGATGAGGAAAAGCCCTTGAAATCCATGTGGCATTGGATCAAGTAGTCCCCCGAGCATTTTAAGCACTGTGGGATACAACATCTGGACACCAGCTGCTGCTCCAAAAAAGCATTAGTTGTCAATAATTTCTATGTTGCATCCACCATACCAGGTACAGATATGCCACTAGGTATGGATATATGGGCAAGCCAATACCCTAAAGTCAGGTTGGGTTGGGATGTCCCGGAAAAAGATCTGCCCAGAAGCTAGGTGTATCTGATGACTAAAACAACAAGATCTGGTCTCTAAAACGAGCAAGGGTTTTTGAGTGAGGCTCAGAAAGCAGCAGCAGTGTCTCTGTGCCAGCTTCTATCAATATGAGTCAATACATTTCTAACTACCATTGTGCATCACCAGACACTTAAATAACTCTGATGTGGTGGGCAACCATCACCATCTCATCCCTTCTGTGTTACCAGAGTGAGGAACCATTGAGTCATAGAATATCAGGTTGGAAAGGACCTCAAGTATCATCTGGTCTAACCTGTCTAGGCAAAGCATGACCTCGACTGGATGTCCCAGCACCCTGTCCAGCTGATAAACCTCCAGTGCTCTGGATCCTGCAAGATCTTTGGGGAGACAGATGAACCCAGACATGAGTAAAGGCAAACCAATGTACTGAATGGGGGTTCAGAGTGAAGTGAGGTAACACTGTCGCTGTGAAAACTGATGGCCACAGTGGAGCCACAGCAACACTTGTGATGTTTTGCCCCATGCGCTAAAGAACAGTCACACTTTCGCAAAAACCTTCTTGATGTGAGCATAAATATTTTCTATATCACAAAAGCTGATGACTTCTTGAGCTCCAAAAAGAAAATCTAGGTTAGGTTTTATTCTGTTTCCTATTGTCTTCCCCAGAAATCTTTTAGTGTGTTTTATTTTCTGCATGCACAGGAAGGGGGCAAAAGCAAGCACTGTGTCACTATAGGGCACATTTAATATAGAAGTCCAAGGCAAAAGTGTTTTCTCACCCCTTAAAACTAAGGCTCTGAGAAACCTGGAACATCTGGATGGTGCCAACCACCTCTCTGCCAAGGGTCTTTCTTTCTGTCTGAGCGCACAACACCTTCACAATCCCAGCAGCTCTCACAAAATCACAGCTCTGCATGTATTAATGTTAGGAAAGTCACAATTTGTACATTCCTGCTGTTTAGTGATGGGCCTTTTGGGGTTCCTGGTTTCCCTTGCAGAATATGAAAAAGAAACATAGTCTGTGTAGTCACTTGCTGGCATAACTTCTAGAAGACATCTAAGAAGAATAAAAGCTCAGGAAAAAAAAAAAAGACAAAACAAAAAAAGAGCTGATGTGTTCAGAGGTCTAGGGACTTCAAGAGAGACATATTTTCTTTATCTATGGTCTAAACAGCAACAGTAGCTACTGATTTACCCAAGGTCGTCTTGACAAAACATAAGCACTTTTCATCTTTTAAATTTAAATTGATCAGAATACTTATTCTCCGACATTAGTGAGTACCCCAAAGAGCATAAATTTCAATGTGGCTATGGTGAAAATGAGAAAAAGAAAACACAATGAAACTACTCATAAATAATCATCCGTCCTAACCATGTAAGTGTTCTGAGGTTTGTATGTTTGTTCAGACTTGATAGTTAAAGGTCTTGATATTCATGACAATGGAGAAATAGCCAGATGATGTCAATTATCCTCAAGCAGATCTTGAGGATAGATTCTTAAGGAGGAACTTGGCTGAGTGGGATTTCTTTGGATTTTACATCAGGATCTCCCCATGAATTTAAAGCCAGCCTATTTGCTAACACGCTTACAGGATGTTTTCATTTTTCCCACGTTTTTGCCAGGCTGTTAAAGAGCTTAGAAAGTTTTATTCAAATGCAAATCAAAATGCTGTGTGGGCAGATCTCCTGTTTGTCTCAAGCCTAGTTAGGTGAGCACCAGCACAAGTCAACTTCTTCTGCAGTGTTTGCTAGAAGTGTGTGTGTATGGACACATATCCAGAAGCTGGCTATGTGTAGAATGAGCTACCCATGCTGTGTCCATGCATGAGCAAGTGTTGGTAACGCTCACACCCTGCAAACATGGTCTCAGTGGAGCAGACATCCACTGGTGTAACATTTGCAGGCAGTAGTGGCATCCCCTCTCACAGCAGCAGGATTTGCTCTCCATGAGCTCCAAACTCCATATACATCATTAGGATGGTGTTGCTCAAACTTACCAACGCAATTGGCTTGCAACAGGCTCGGTCAGAGCAATGCAACCTGGTTAAGGGCAGTTGACTACCAGGGTAAGAAACTCAATAAAATGCTCTTTCAGTATGAAAGGGAAAAAGAAACGTGATCATCTTTTTTCTTTCTTTTTTTTTTTTTTTAACAATTATTTCTTGTTTCCAAATTCCTGTCTATTTCCTGGTTCCAGCGCAGACATGCCATGGGAAAGCCAGTTCTCACAGTGTTTGCACAAACAGGAAGCATGTGAATTTTCAAAAGAGACCCTATTTTTATGAGCGCCCCCGCTGAGTTTTGCTGACTCAAGAGACCTTGGCCCGAATTTAAATAAGCAACTTTGGAATAACCGGACCAAACCTTTGCGTTTCCAGACTGCTTATCTGCCATTCATTTTCCAAAACAAAGCAAACAGCCTGACTCAAAATGAAACCTTCTGCCCACTGCACTGACTCACTAAGAGACCAGTACAGAGCAATGCTTTCTTGGTGGTAGAGAAAGAGTCTAGGACCAGGAGCAGATACAAAGAATCCCATTTTACTGCTGGCAAATTGCTAGGGAATCCCTATTTCTTTCCACCCATGGGACGGGGATCTGGCGAGCCATCACGTGGAGCTGTCAGAAAGCATCACCTCCCTTCATCCTGATGCTGCACAGACCCTGAGATGTCAAAAGCCGTCAGTCCTGAAGGGGATGTTTACCCCTGTTGATGGCAAGGTAGAGATTTGTTACCCATTTGGCATCCTCTCTGAGCAGCACAAGGACATGCCATTCTTTCCAGTTGCTATTTAGCTCAGCTGGGCTTCCTCAGCCTGTCCAAGGGCTGGATTTTGACGCTTTGCCCTCTGGCAGGTGCCATCAGGCACAGGGAAATGAGCCCAATCCCACCAAAACCTACCCAAACCCCACTCTGGTGTCTGAGAGCTGTGATTTTTATTCCCAGATGGAAATTGAGCCTTTCAGGCGGGTTGGAAAGGGCGGGTGCTCTGGAAAACAACTGGCTTTTTGAAGTGTAAGGTGAAAGGACCTTTCTGTGGCTTAAATTCTTTACGCTAATTTTAACAACTATTCCAACCCCTTGAAAATTGCCACTCTGAAAAAATAAACAGGACCCACATTCAACCACTGAACTGGCACACAGGCTTTTCTCGGCCACGACCAGAATGCCTAACAGTAGCCAGCCTTATTCCTGCGTGCAAAAGCGAAGGGAGAGAGAGGAAGAAGAAGAAAAAGAAAGAAAAGGCTACTCCAGGCTAATTGGCCTGCCTTTGGATTGGGCTGCTGACATTGGGCTGGTTTTAAGTTACATATAAGCAAGTGAAACGGTATATAAATAATAGCAGGGGGAGAGCTACAGTGGAAAAGCCAGCCAGTGTCTGTCTGACTTGATGTTCTGTTATTCATCAAGTCCTAGTGTGGTTTGTGTCATTTGAGGCACGCTCGCCAGGAGCCAGTGAGTTGCTCTTGGAGAGCACCCACCAGCCCGCCAACACCAGCACTGGGGATGGACCTGCCACCCTGAGTGGTAACACTGAGTTAGGAGAATCTCCCAACAAGGGGATCCCTTGATTAGCAAGGGATGACCTCCAGCTGCCACCCTGGGAGAGCCCATCATCATCATCATCAGTCCTCAGGACTAGGCTGAGATGGTCAATGAATGCAGTTTGGGATTTCTGCTGGGCAAGAGTGGCTTTGCTTCAGGAATGACTTTCAGAAGGATTGCAGCATAAGTGAGCACCTCTAGAGACCTCATGACGCCTTTTCCCAAAGACCCTCAAAAGCAGAGAGATCTTTTTAAGTCTGAATAACAAGCCCTGATCAGTAGCTACAGGTACTCACGTAGCTCAGGAGCTGACAGCATCTCATCCACTGGGTCTAGCTGAAGGATTTATTCAGTCCCTCATACTACTTTCCTTTAATAAACAGTTCTTTGCTATAATTTTTAGTCTATATCTTTTTTTTGTTACCAATGTTTCAACTTTTTCTTTCCTTTCTCTTTTTTTTTTTTTTTTCCTGGTTTAAATTTTCCAAGCACAGGCAACCTGTGATATGTATTAGGAAATTAAAATCTCAATCACACCTCCTACATATATAAATATACACCCTGGAGGGGTGAGTACTATGCAGTCTACATTTCATATATAGCTACTGTTTTGTCGCCTATTTCCTCCTTGGCTTTGTTTTGGTTTTTTCCCCTGTAATCTCCTTAGTTTGGCTTAGGGGTTTTTTTTTTTCTCTCTGCTACAGTTCCTCTTCATTCCTCCATCATTTCCTGGCTGTATTCTCAGTTATCCTTCTCATTATCTCTGCTGATGGGAGATTTCCTGTCATCTCGAACAAGTCACACTTTCAAACTTGTCAGATAAATGGAGTTGGGTTTGTTTGTTTGTCATTACACAGAAGACATGCTGAATTTTTTTACTTATTTATTAGCTTGTATTTTATATTTATATTGGCATCCATGAAAGAATCTGTTTTTCTGGTTTTCTCCGCCACTGTGTCAACTTCTCCTCTTCTATTATGGACTTTATGAGACTGCAAGGGACTCAGGAGACTGACACTGTTATTTTGCTCTGCACTATAGCAAGATTTGGAGTGGGAAACATCCCAAAACCAGGGAGAACCTGAAAATATGGCAAAGGGCAAGTCATGAGGAATAGTCCCCATGGATCCAAACCATGTGTATGTACAGCCTTGCCGTGCTTCAACGTCTATGAGCTGGTAATGAAAGGGACATTCCTTCATGGCACAAAGAAATAAGGAGTAAAGGAAACCGGAACTATTTATGTGCTAAAAACCTTTTCCTAGCCTGGCCAGCCCAGCTGCATGGGGGAGCTAAAGGGCAATGCCTGTGCACCAAGGAGAAGCTGAAATCGTGGGTTTTCCCCACATATTTATTGCCTACCCACCGGATCCTCTGCATGGAACATGGTAAATTGTGTTTCTTTTCTGACTTGAGTGCTGGGAGATTTAAGCACCATTCTGAGCAAAATCCTGAAAGGCAAATTGAATTAAAAAAGCCTTGCCACAGAGGAAGGGAGGAAGGTTTCTGAAAGGTTTTATAAGAAAAGATTTTTATAAGGTTTATCAGGAAAAGTTCTTTTATGTTAGAAACTCTCTGATCACTACCCAATGGCTACAGCACAAGGAGGACACAAGAAGGAATCCTTATGGGATTGTTCAGACAATAGTTATTTGTCATGAACAAACTCTGAGCCTGGCTGGTCCTGAGCCAAACATTGCGAGTTTGTCCTGGCAGACATGGTATTACGTCACAAACACAATTATATCATGTTACAATGCCAAGCTGCCAGATAGGAAGTCTGAGACAGCATCATGGAGGTATGGGATGAAGAGGACAACCGGTCCTTTCACCACCAATGACCAAGAGCAACCCAAGTGCTGAGAGATGCTGCCAACACACAGGTGATGGGTGGAAAACAGGGGAAGCAAATAGCGTGTAGAATCACAGAGGGTGACAGCTCCAAGGCTGAGCAAGAACCAGTCTGGGAGTTTTGAGCTTCCAGTGTCCATCACACAAAGAAAGCACAGATTGAAGATACTCAGGCAGAGAACCCACAGATGCTCAATGGGGAAGAGGGAAGCGAATGCTGTCATATAATGGGTAGATCATCAATTTTTGGTCTTTTTTTTCCATTTCATTCACTGCTGCTGTGTGTTAGCTTATAGAGACCTTCAGCATTCTCGGTGCTGAATGACGCTGAGTGTCTTGACCTTGAATCATAGAATCATGGAATCATAGAATAGTTAGGGTTGGAAAGGACCTTAAGCTCATCCAGTTCCAACCCCCCTGCCGTGGGCAGGGACACCTCCCACTAAACCATGCCACCCAAGGCTCTGCCCAACACGGCCTTGAACACCGCCAGCGATGGAGCATTCACAACTTCCCTGGGCAACCCATTCCACTGCCTCACCACCCTTACAGGAAAGAATTTCTTCCTCATATCCAATCTAAACTTCCCCTGTGCAAGTTTGAACCCGTTACCCCTTGTCCTGTCACTACAGTTCCTCATGAAGAGTCCCTCCCCAGCATCCCTATAGGCTCCTTTCAGATATTGGAAGGATGCTACAAGGTCTCCACGCAGCCTTCTCTTCTCCAGGATGAACAGCCCCAACTTTCTCATCTTATCTTCATATGGGAGGTGCTCCAGTCCCCTGATCATCCTCGTGGCCCTCCTTTGGACTTGTTCCAACAGTTCCATGTCCTTTTTATGTTGAAGACACCAGAACTGTACACAGTACTCCAAGTGAGGTCTCACAAGAGCAGAGTAGAGGGGCAGCATCACCTCCTTCAACCTGCTGGTCACGCTCCTTTTGATGCAGCCAGCAAAGCAGTTGAGAATAACTTCAACCTGACTTTATTTTATTTTAGAGTGAGTTCTTATGGGAAAAAAATGATTCAGAAAGCCCAGAAAGGGAGACATATCAGTACTGGAAAGTGCCTACAGAATCAGCTGGATTTCAATGAAAAAACACAAATGACCCCATAGGTCCTTGTTTACCCTTACGGCCACATTGTGTGTGAGCAAGCATGTGCTGAGAATACACATCACTGCACCTAAAACTCACATCTTAAAAGTCCTACAAAAAGGGGGAAAAGGCTACAAAAAGGGAAAAAAGAAATAGAGAGGAAAAAAATGCGAAGAAATATTTGGGCAACTGGAAGGAATTATTCTTTCTTCCATACCATGGGCTCTATTCATAAATCATAATTTTTTAGATGTTTAGAACAATGTTACCATTTGATGAAATAAAATACTGAATCTATGTGACATCATCTTTTATCTCAAGAGTTCTGTGCACTTGGTCATGTTCCTGAGCCACATTTGTTCTGCAGATATTTAGAACAAACCTGACATTTTATAGACTTCCTTCTGCTTGTGCATGTGTTGGAGACAGTTGTTTGGATTAGCACGATCAAAAAATTTAACACAGCCTTTCAAGATCCCATTTTCATCTGGATTTGCACAATACATAAGAGAGCATTATGCCAAAAATATGGTTTTTGAAAACACATAGACTTTGTTGTGATCGTTTGTAACTGGTAAAATCCTAGGATGCCCTGATTATCATGACCTGTGTGCTTTCATAGAAACCTAAGATATGAAAGTACTGTATACAAATGAAAACCGTTAGCTTTCATACCACATGTGTTGTACTTATGCCAGTGGGAGATGACAGAGAATGTACAAGGTCATGGTTTACTAAAAATATAAAAGTTTAACATGTGGTGTTAATAGAACACACAACAGGGGTCACTGGTACAATGGAAAATAATTCATTTCCAATGTCAGGCCAAGTAATTCACTAGGAAAGAACATTTGAAAATGTGTTACTTATATCTTTCTCTTTCTGTTCTTTATGATGAGTTTTAGGGGAAAAAAAGAGCAAAATTACTACTAATAGAAATGCATCAATAATAGGTGTCATTCAGATTTCAACTGTGTCAATATAAACCAGGCACATGAGCCCTACTAGAGCAGGCAAAATTATACTAATGTATGCAGCATAAGCAATGTACCCTCTCTTTCC
This sequence comes from Ara ararauna, assembly GCA_028858755.1. Classification (NCBI taxonomy): domain Eukaryota; kingdom Metazoa; phylum Chordata; class Aves; order Psittaciformes; family Psittacidae; genus Ara; species Ara ararauna. Next base: position 5,018,315 of record CM054410.1, on the reverse strand, counting down.
GCCTTAATCTTCAACTAAATCTAAATCTTACTACTAAAGTAGTAACTAAATCCCCACCAGGATGCTTAAACCTTGGTCACTGTCACTTCAGCTATTGGGGTGCCTCAACCCAAAGCTAAGTGCCACAAAATCCCTAACCAACCACTGCCTAATCCAGGCATCACATTAGCCTAGAGGCATTTGTGTTTCCAGTGGTATATACGAAGAGTGCAAGGACTTGTTTGCATGGACCTGGTACTGAGATCCCACCAGAAATCACAAAGTTAGTATCACCTGCGACATCTCAGGTCATCTGATGGTGCTCCCCAGAGCAATGTGCCAGGCTGAGCCTTGCACAAGCTGTACCAACAGGGCAAGGTTGCAGTGTCCCATGACATACAAACAGAAAGTACTCAAAACCCCTTCTCAGCGTGGGATGCCACCCACCCTCTCCACATCTCCTGGGACCACCACAGCTGCCAGCACATGCATGTGCCACACTGGGTCCCCCCTGCCCCATCACCTGGGCAGCACAAGCCTTGTACCTCAGCATGAATCCTGGAGGCTCCCCACTTCTCAGGCATCCCTGATTATTTGGGGAGAAATTTATTAGAAACAAATGATGCAGAGTTCCATCATCTATATCTATCTATATATATATATCTATATATATATATGTCTATTATATATCTATCATATATAACCTATAGATAAGTCTGTGAAACAAAGGTGCTCTGAGCACTACAGCTGATGATGCTGAGAAGGTGCTGGCACTAAGGAGCGCACCTCATTCATGCCTGGAGCCAAACAGCTATTGCATTAAAACCAGGAGAGCTGACGTAACAGCATGGCTGGCTGGGAACCTCCCAGATAAAGCTGCCACACTGCATTTGCTCCAGTTCTGCCTTTACCTGGCTCTTTCAACATGCCGCATGCTGCTGTCAGCAGCTTTTGCCTGAAGAGAGCAGCAGGTGAGATTGTTTTTCTTTCCTTCACTCCCTTACCAAAAGTGTTTTCATTTCTGGGTTGGCTCAGTCCATTTATGTAACATGCATGTCCCCATCTGAACAGCCAAGCTGATTGAAAACATGTTTGAACTGGCTGTCCTTCCCCTCCTCTCTCCTGGTGTTTCTGCTGCAGTCTCCAGTGCACGGTCCACAGAGCTGCCTGGTGTCAGTGCCTGGCAGAGGTGTTTTATGCTTTTCAATCAAGAATGGCCATGGTCAAGCTAGAAAAGCTTTTGGAAACCATCTATCAGCTGGACCATGGAGACCGAGCTGTGGTGCTTCCTCGATGCCGGCTTTTGTAGGACTTCACTCAAGCCGCCGCCAAGTTTTTGTAGGTCAAGTCTTGAAACTGTTTGAGTTCCCCAGGGAGCCCCGGGAAGAATTGCAAGCAAGACTGCAGGCTGATTTGTGCCCATCTGCATCACCCACAGTGTCACTAAACTTTATGGGATTCTTCCAGTCTGACTCAGTCAAAGGATCATTAAAATAATACAGTGAGAAACATAGTATAAAACCCACAGTGGAGAAATTAAACTGAGCAGACAGATGGAAAGATGGATCAGAAGGAAATGTGTGTTGGGCATTAAAAAATACAACATAGGGGCCTTTGCATGTCTTTTCCTGAAAACAACTGGGTTTATGTCACCGCCAGATTGGAAAAGGCTTCATTATAAATGTTTACTATCTTATCTCCTGCAGCCCTTTCTATGCACTAAAGCCATCTTTGCTGACGGTATTGGATAATGTTACTCTTTTTCCCTCCCTTTCGAGTGGCAAACATCAGTGAGAAATCAATCTTTCCCATACAAACGTGTATTCAACACATTCTAGTTGCTACGGTTAACAACCTGACATGAAAAATATTACAGGACATAGTACACTCATAATAAATTCCTAAGAGATGATATTAGCTGGCTGTTGGAAAGCCAGCCATGTTATGACACATTAAGCTCACCATAAAAGATGCTATTTAGCAAGATTTCATTTAAATACTATGGCTGATATGATATACCAAGCATGTTTTAGAAACTAATTCTCCAGTTTTCTGACACTGTCAGCAAGAATTTCAAGTTACTTTTAAAAGGCACACTGTATGTGATACGTAGCAGCCTTTTCTGTGCGGTCGGGCACACTGAGCAGTCCTGAGCTGTCCCAAGTTACTTTAAAAAGCCTTCTTGGCAGTGTGCACAACCACTCTTACAGCGCCTACTACAGCTCAGCTGATGGCTGGTAACCTGCTAACCCACAACCGTTTGCAGTTGGACAAACTCACCCAGATGTCATAGCAAACAAATTCAGAAGGGAGAAGATACCTTCTTTTATGCCTCTATATACACTTACAGTGGTCGATCATCCCCTAAGGAAATCTTTCTCATATTTTCTTAGGAGCAAAAAACAGTATTTTTCACCAGTGCATCGGATTACAAAGAAATGAACCAGTTTATTTTGAAATAAAGCACTAAAGCAGCTCTTTGAGATCTGCTCATGTGTATGCTTAGGGAGACAGATACCCTGGCAACTATCATGGGGACATTTTTAGAAACTGTCTTAATTATCTGGCCCAGTGTTTTGTTATGACATGTAGCTAAGAGCAGGGAGAGATGCGGTTTCTCTGTCCTCTGCCAAACCTTCTGATTTTCACTGTTTGCTTTGTTAATTTAAAAATGTAGTAACAATTTCAGAAGTTACCCATGTGATCAAATACAACTGATAGTCGCATCCTCCGCTGGCACAGGCTCCTCATAGGGAACCAGATGTGTGTGGGGCTGCAGGGATGAAAAGGAGGGAGAAAGCAGAGGAGAGGATGTATGAGGCACTGAAATGAAAGAGCTTCCTCTCGCAGTTCTCACTTTCTGGTGCTCTATTGCTTTTATGTCACTAGTCACAGTTAAATAAAATATTTTATATAAAGATCAGCTTAATAATTTGGGCTATGTACCTCCTACACCATATCTGTTGCCATGTCCCTGTGAGTGGGGGAATATGATGACTGTCAAAAATGCCAAAAAATATCCAAAAACTAACCCTTGAGGTAAGTATTAGTACTTTCAGAAAGTTTTTCTATCGCTAAATTAATTTCTACACAAGCTTCGGGCAGGTATATTTCACTGTAAATCACATTTTATATCCATCTTAAGGGAAAACCAAAACAAGAAAAAGGATCACATAAAACCAACAGGTATAAAGCCTTTATAGAATAAAGCACACATAAAAGTATTATATTGTTAGAAAAAGCTGCTTTATCCGCAGATCATCCCCAGACAAAAGTTAAAGTGAGAGAGCCTCAGGGAGGGAAACATCAGCATGAGAGCAATGCTGCTCACATCCATGCTCCTACATCACTTTTCAGAGGCATCCTCTCGCAAGCACACCAAGCTCAACCGTCACTACTTTCCCTCCCTCCTCATGCTCTTTGGAGAAATGGAATTAAAACAGTCCCACAACTGCTCATGACACTGAAAGGGAATGTGATTAACAAGCTCCTGACCTCTGCCTTCAGCTAGCAACTCCTTTTCCTGCTCCTTACAGGCAAATCTCTGCCACGCAAAGCTCCATTTGCAGAGCTGGCACCAATCCTGCCTGAACCAGCATAAGCAAATGTGGCATTTTCTCAGAGCAAGACAGTTGGGTTCCTCATGGGGGCAAGGATTTGCAGGGCTGGGACACAGGGTGTATGGGAAACTTTTAACTGATACTAATCAGACTTTATAAAAGGCCTAGGAAGAGCCAGGATCCCAGGATGGTCTACAGTCTGTTCCGACTTGAGCCAGCAGTGCAGCCCAGAACAGGCTCATTAAGGGGGGAAACTCAGGCAGCACTGAGGATACAGCACCCAGTGATGACAGAATGTCTCTTTCTCCCTGGAAAGCCCTCAAAATGCAGCAGGTCAAACTGAGATAGTGTGTCAGTGTTTAACTGGGATCAAGACTATAATTAAGGCTGGAAAGAGTTTGTCTGCTTCTTACCGGGCTTTTACAGTAATTATTTGCACCTAATATCTCCTAAAAAGGCTCTCTTTATGTAGGATAAATCTGTAGAAAAAGCATGTCATGAGCTCAGCTGTACCCCTCAGAAATAAATCACTTCCGAGCCTGAATAATCGTGTAAGTAAACGACAACAAATTAACAAACTGCATCTGATCAGGAAGAAACAGTCTGTAAAATACAGTTTATTGCAGCTGGAGAAGGCAATGGTACAGGTTCAACACCAGGTTACTTTCCCACACATCATGTTCTCTGTTTGCGCAGACAGATCCATCTGTCTGCATCTATATATAACTAGTACAGAAACAAAGCGAGATAACCAGGTTAAGGTTAGTGTTCAGGGTACATGTGTGTCTGTGTCAAATAGGGTATCCTGATTACATAATTAAATGCTTTCCTGTTGGAGTAATTAGGAGAGACATGCTAAGATTTATAGACGCCTAATCGTTGCAGACATTCTCTGCTCCCTATCTGAGGGACTGAGCCTGTGCTTTTTGCCAGATTCTCATTTCCACCACATTTTTACAGTTGCAAAATTAGATTAAAAAATGAGACGAATGTGAAGGCTTCTCGAGAGCGAGCTGGCTGCTGGCATTTTTATTTCCAGCTTACTTACATGGACTTTGCTCATGTGTTTCTCCCCTTCAAACAAACTCTGTCTTTGTCTTTTCCCCGACAAGAGTTGTCTAGATGGAAATAGAGATCCAGCCAGCCCTGCTCCCACTGGGTGCCGTTGTACCTCTCTGGGAAATGATGAAGCAGCACAGACCACTTTTATCCCATTAGTATATGTGAAAAAGATGAAAACTGGCCTTGACACTAAGTTGGGCAAACCAGAAAGCTGACTGGCCATAGCCAACGTGGCAACAATGCAAAAAGACTTGGAAGATGTGAAGATTTAGGACTCTGACTCACAGACGGAGCAGATTAAAATCAGGCTTCCCACAGCTTCCTGCCCTGCCTCATTTTAAAGTCTCCTTCCTCCACAACATGGACACTTCAGCCACCACAGTACAAATCCCTGTTGGGCACCATGAGCAAACCCCAGGTGTTTAGCAAAGGTGCTGGCATGGCACCTGCCCCTCAATGGTTTCAATATCTTGACTCATTTTTGCAGATGAGGAAACCGAGTTATAGAAATGCTTGGTTCAAAGCTTCTATTACTAGCTGGTCAAAGCTGTATTTCTAAGTCAGCATCTAGGAATCTACTAAAGACCTGCAAAGAAATTTGGGCAACTCTTGGATATATCTCGATATGGAGTTAGAAATCAGGTTTCAGGAACCAGTTTCTTCAGTGCTTTCCTTCCATGATTTGCCTCTCATAGTACGAAAGAGGGCGACGTCAGATGACATGGGACTGCCAATGTGGATAAATCATTACTAGCAGGATAGGAAGACTGTTTCCTCCCCATTTTCTTAGCCCAGCTGGACACAAGCTGATGAGAAGCCCAGATCCAAGCTTGTTCCCATTACCAGCAATCAGGTATAAGCCCAAGCTCCAGGACAATGATTAACAATCACATCTAGACTTAATTAGCACAGCTAAAGATCTTAGGGACTGCTAATCACAGCCCCAGTTCACAGCCAAGAGCGTCAATGTGAGTTAAAATGGGTGGTGGTAAGCATTAAGCCAGGACCGCATTTCCAATGGGATCCATGGGGTGGCAGGGATAGATGTAAACTCAACTCATGTGTGAATACATGCAGTCATGAGGATTTTCTCTTTGCAGGGTGCTTTCAGAGATCCCTGGTGAATGGTGTTTCTTTCTGCTGATTTTCCTCCTTATCAGCAGTTAGCATCTGCCAAGGTGCTGAAATGTGATTTAATTTCTCATCTATGTGATCTGGACATTAGTATTCTGCTTCATTGCTGAAAAGTTCAGAATAAGCCAAGAGGTTCCTGGAACAAAACAGTTAATGAGGAAAAGTTGTCTTGGCAAGAGAAATGATTTCATAGGCTGGTTCGAATATATTAAAGGTGAAATGTTTTGCAATGGGGAGGATGCTCTTTCCAGCCCAAGTTTTCAAGGTTGAGTTTCCTTATTTGCATTCTTTTGAAAGCATAGATAAAAGCTTGGAGTCATTTCTGCTTCCTTTGCTATTTTGAAAAGTCCAGGGGCTAGATGTAGATGCTGAGGGATGTACTTGGCACACACAAAATATTGGGGGAGGGAAGAAGGAGACAGGAAGAAATTAAGAGTTTGGGCATTTGATAACAGGAGATATTGTTCCTCTTATTTGAAGGCTGAGCCTCAACAAAGTGTACAAGCTCTCCTGTTCTGCACCTCTAAAATGGTACCAGCTGCAACATTTCATCAGGGAAACATGAAATAACTTATTCTGTTCTGACCAATTGGTATCAGTGGAAGAAGACAGTCCTGTGAGCTCTTTCCCATCTTGAATATCTCTTGGCTACCTCCCTGCTGCATTCCATTTTTTCACACGGGGCCAGTGCAGAAGAGAGCAGCATGGCCATGCCTTCACATGCAGGGCATCTAATTGTCATCAGGAGGCTGCTCCAGTTTATAAAGATTTGCTAGTAAGGCAGGCACCGATGGAGGAGAAACATCTCTTTAAACCATTACCATCTAGCTTGCAGTGTGAGAGACCCTTCTGCCCATTTTCACACATTCATGGTGGAATACGATAAGTCATAATCATGCTTTCAAGCCTGCCTGTTTGGTTCCCTTCTCGTGGAGCAGCAGCTTCTCGGCTGCCTGCCTTTGAAGTGTATCTAAGCTCCTAGTAGCCATAAGATGACACTTAAGTTACACCTCTCCTGCATTCTTGTCTCTGTCAGCGGTCTTTGAATCGCTGACACGTTGGCAGCCCGATGGCCCTTCTGGTGAGCGGGTTGTCCCCTGCATGACCTTTGTGTTTCTGAAGAAGACACCTGAAACCCCAAATGGAAGGGATCAGAGGAAGGGGGAATCCCACCTCTTCTTCATCAGCTGCCAAAGAACCGTCTCCCCTTCCACAGGAAGCAGCATCTGTCTTATCTCTCTACTTGTCTCCCCGTTTTTAAAATTCTCTTTTAGACATAGGACCTTTTGAAATCGCTTTTTGTTTTCCCTTCTTTCCCAATGCATCTTTGAACCCACTCTCTCCTCCAAGTAAACATCACTACCACAGGGAGGGTTCCTAGAGGGAAGGTTATGTTGCTGTTAGTCATGCAGAATAAAGATGAGGTTTTGGTCAGCTGCAAGAATATGGGGTACGAACTAAGCAACATTACTAGAGAGGAAGGCATGTTTCCCCTCTTGTTTTGTAGTTCCTTTGATATCAGTGTTAAAACCATGAGAAAGGTACAGCATGCTAATATTTTTATATAATGATTAGAATAAAATTAAAAAATATCTCTAATCTACTCTGGATAATGCTGTTGAACATCAAAGAGCATCTGCCTCTCCCAGTCTTAGTCTTCACCTGCACTCATTTCTCATTCTTATCCCTATAATGTTGCGCTGATAATAAATCTGGGCTTCATGAGCACATAAGTTAGTTATTTTACAGTGTAGTCCAGTATGAATGGAGAAATACCAGAAACAGCACCAAGCCTGGTGCCTCCTGCCAGAAAAGTGCACTGCAGTTACTCTTAGTGGACAGAAATGGGAACGTTGGTAGAGTTTTACTCCTCACGTCCCAGACGTGGATTTCCTGAGTCTGGATGTCAGAAGGTCCCCTGAGTAGTGAGGGGTACCATGGGGCTCCTGTACATCTCAGATGGTCTTGGGCAGCACCATGCAAACCCAGTGCTCAGGACTTTCCTTAGCGTTCTTACCAGTGCAGAAAACCACAGAAGCCCTCATTTCTCCTCAGATGATCAACTCGCTGTTGCAAATCTGCTGCCGGCATCATTCCCTCTTCTCAGCTCCCTGTTTCTCCCTCCTGCGCTACAGATCCATTTGCATTTGTACTTTTCAGCCACGTAACGAAGACCAGAAGGGCTGCTGTGATGGACAGAACTAGTTCAGCTCTTGCTGGATTTTGATGAAAGGCAATTTGATTTCCACAGCCAAGTTATTTAATGAGCCTCTAAAATTACAGCCACAAATTATGCACATACAAAACTATGCATTTGTGCACTGAAGAGGCAAGATTTCCAAAACAGGAAGCCGTTGGTCTGCATTAAAAGAAAAAACCCTGCCTGCATAGCTGGTTCCCCCTATCAATGCGTATAATTATTCAGTCTGCCCAGCTAACACAGTGGATTGAATGCACAATGGCTCTGTAGGTACTTACTTAACCATTTTCACATTATAGATGTCTCCTGCTGTGTTTATACACCCATTTGCTGCACACAGATTTATGTCTGGATCAAGGAAGGACATGGCTCCCATCATACAAGAACCGTGTGCACCATTCTCTGATGCTGAGTAGGAGGGTAGCATTACTTTAACCCAACTCCCTCCTTCTTCCACCTCCAGGGTTTCAATGCTTATTTAACCAACTCTTTACAAGATGTCTGAGATGTCCACAAACCTGCAAACAGCACCAGCTGCCTTTGTCCCCCATGCAGTTAGATGGCGAAAAAATGCATGCAAAACCCAGGCAGGGATTCATTCATTCATTTGCTGCATGTAGTGGCTGCAGCACTGGTCACAATGCCTTGCCTGCTTCACCAGCAAGCATCCTCCACGTCTGAGTTTGAGACTGGTCTTGATTTGTTGAGATGAGATGACAGAGAGATGGGGAGCCCCATTGCAATATGCAAGTCAAGGTTTTAAAAAGACAGAAGTGGAGAAGTACGTGTCCCACCAAATTAAATTACTTTCAATTGATAAAGCCCATCTTTCACTATTCCTCAGCAGTTGATGGAAGCCTGACATCAAGGAAGGGGTTAATTGCTTCTTGTTTTATCTCTTCATCTACTCACTCTCTTTTTATTCACTTCCAGAGGACTGATTGGCCTTTAATTATAATATATCCTTTTTCTCCTCTCAGTTTAAGGGGTGTTAGAGTCTTTTTTTTCCTTTTTTATTGCCTTCTGAGGTTATCACAGAAGCCCACTGAACACTGACCTGTTATTTTAAACCTGTTGGCAACCTCACATCAGATCATTTTCCACCATATCTTGGGATCCTCCCTTGCTTCATCCTTCACATTTCCTAACAGAGCCCATGAGAGCAACGAGACTTTTGCCAAAGAAAAGCAAGACTCTTGTACAGGATTTTTTTCATATCTCGACTATCCTCTCCTGCTCAGTTAAACCTACTGCCAGGTTGGATGTGGCGTGGAGCAACCTGCTTTAGTGGAAGGTGTCCCTGCTCATGGCAGGAGGGTGGGAACTGGATGATCTTTAAGGTCCCTTCCAACCCAAACCATTCTGTGATTCACTGGCTCAGCTGGAATAGCTCTCAAAAGGGTCTCTTTCTAATTCCACAAAGCTCAAGAAACTCTCTAGGAACAGTGGGGAAATTAGTCAGTTTTCTATTCTTAAAGTGATTTTTACAGCAAAGAAAGGACGTGCTCAAGAACAGACCAACACATGACAGCTGCTTTCTCCAGAGACCATAGGAAACATGACAAATACTACAGAGCAGCATATATTATCCTTATACAGCATTATCTCCAGTTCAGTTTCCAGAAACTCCAGAGCTCTGAGCCATGAGTTTCTTTCTTAACTCTTGCAAAACTCTCTGCAGCTCTGTGAGCACCAACAGAGCTGAATCATGACAGATCTGCCTTTTCTGTTTTAGTTTTTTGTTTTTTCTTAGAGCAAGACCATTTTTGCCAACTCCTCTTAAAATGAACACAGTCTCAACCTTTGCTTCTAAGGATTTTCACAGCCGCCATCACTGTGCAAAAGCCAGCAGCATTAAAGCAATCTCAATGAACAGTCAGCCGTGGCATGAATTTATTTTTATTTTCTTTTGAGACAAAATAAACCTCTTTGTTTTCCATCATGTATTCCCTAATCCAACCTAAGCTGCTATTTAAGCACAGCTTTTTTATCTTGAATAAGTTCTTTGTACAACCTGACAAATTACATAGCTGTTATAGAACCAAAATTCCCCATAACATAGTGACAGCTCCCAATACTGGAGCTCCTTGGAGAGCAAAAGGGCTTCATAAATAAGAAGAGCTTCCTGTGCAGCAGGAAATGCCAACACACACCTCCCTGGGCAGAACATTATTAGCCAACCAACCCAAGAAGGAGGTAACAGCAAGGCTAGAAAGGCTGATCATGGCATTTCCTAAATTTAGCAGCATAGGAAAATCAGAAATGGACAGCCTCAGTATAAAGCCTAGACTTTTCAACGCACTTGTAATCTCAGCAGTTAATACATGGACTGGGAAAGCAGGCAAGTCACTGAAAGGTTAGACAGAAAATGAGATGCCTTCCAAAACAAAATAAAAAGACTGCAAGGAGGTCAGGTCAGAGTATGGAAAGATTTCATCACTAGCAAAGAGATTTGAGAATTTGTCCTCTTCCAGCTTTTCTTTGAATATCTAAATATCTGGGGGCATACACACTGCACAACACAAGATTCTCATAGCAAACACTGAAAAGTTACTGGTGAAGCTGGAGCAAGCTGTCAGGTAAAAAGCAAACACTGTCATGCTGCAGGAAGTAAAAGCAGGACTCTACACCAGGAGGAGGACTTGGGCCGCATGCCAGTGGAGAGGGACAAAAGTCTGCCAAAGGATACATGGTCCAGCAGCGGAGCCAGGAGGGAGAGCATCCTCTTAGAAGCAAGTTTTAACAGCCAGCTCAGGAACCAGCTGTGATTGTAGCATTCAGCTTCTGCAGAGCCGGACATAACAGCCCACAGCTGAGCCTTGGAAATGTGCAGCAGAACATCTCCAAGTGAAATCTTTTTAAAAGCCCCAGCAAAGGAAGCAACAGACTTGGTTTCAACAGTGTCGAGGTAATGGAAACCACTGCAAAAGATGGAGAGAAGTGAAAGGGACAAGTTTCCATTCTGGGTGCCAGTACTGGCCCAGGGAACATGTAACATAATGTAAAAATAATATGCTATTGAACATAATGGACTAGTTGACCCAAATGAGTCAAACGAATAAAATCAAAACTAAATGTTTCTACGGCATTAAATCAAAATGACTTGCCATTATTAAAAAGAAGTGGGAAAGCCAAAATTCTACACCTCACCTTTTTGGAAGCTGTAAATTTATCCCAGATTATTGCATTTCATATTTAATTTAGAAAACATTCCAGTGCAGGTAGAAAAATTGCTCCATCCAAAACTGTTGGCAAGCTGCACCCAAAAATTGTTGATGCGAGAATAACTATCATTGGTTTAAAATGGAATTTGGATCAGCATTTTACAGAGAAAAACTGCTGCGCAAACATGCACACATGCTACTCAGTTATATTGAATTCAGCAATAACATCCTTTAAACATTTCTTACTTTCCAGTATCAGTCAACATTCAAAGCCGATTTCAAAGCTACGCTTGAATCCTCCAGACGTTTGATGTCTTAGTGTGCACCTGTGGGAGTGGGAAAGGACACTTTGTGTGAGTGTTTTGAAAGAGCAAGGTTCAGCGAAATGAGTATGCCATGTGGGATGGTTAGGACCACAATGGGTAAAAAAAAGGTAGTTAAGGTACTAGTTAGTAAGCACCAAATATTTACCACTATGTAATAATAAAATGAGCGGATTTTATTTTCAAGAATGTCTGAAGCCATACTGAATGTTTCTCTAAATATGAGGAACTCAGCAGTTCAAGTGCTTCAGGATGTATAAAATGTGGGTTTTCCTCTTGTATATTTGCTGTTCATAGTAAGCGTTCATGGCTGTACCATACAGTATGTATTTAGTATGAGAAAGGAAGAAGGTTTCACTTATTTCCAGAAAACTTGCCAGTTCCTAGTAAGCTTCTATTTCTTTTAACACTGAGCTGGAAAACAATAGCCTCCAATTAACAACAGCAAAATGCGACTGAAGTTTGAAATAAGCTGATCGTAAGGAATTATGAACGATCAGACTTCTCCATGCTTAGTTTGCAGCTATGGAAGCATGCTCTAAACCCCCATTTTCAGCTGCTTCACAGAGACAATAGTTATCATCTCTGTTGCAAATTTCATCTCCAGAGCGCTTGGCATACACGACCTGGGTTAACCCTGAAAACAGCCAAATGTGGTTTGTGATGGAAATATTGAGGTCTTTGTTGAATCAGAACAAGGTCATCACCTGCAGGTCACAAAAAGGTCCCTTTTGCTGTTCCTGGAAGCTCAATTGAGCAGGTGCTTAGAAAGGAGATAATGCCTACTCAAATCCTAGCGGGGGGGGGGGGGGGGTGAATGCTGTGCTTTCTTTCTCCTCCCACAAGGATGTTTTCCATCCACATTGGATTGCTCTTGTTTCCTTCTCCTTTGATTTCTAATCCTGCTTTTGCTGAACTTAGGTCACCATCTTTCTTCTCTCAAGTGTCCTAAAGGAAAAATTGTGGGTGTATCTCGGAGCACCACCTTGCCAAGTTAGCCAACTTTCATCCTGAGTACTTTTATATTATTCAGAGTACAGCAATACCAGTTACTGCAGACCCTGTCATGGAAGAGAATACGGTTCTTTCACATTTCAGTTGTGTTCTTTTTTGGTTTTAATTCCCAGCCAAGCAGGCAAAGGGGGGAAAAAATCATGTGGGATTTTGGTGCATACAAAACGTCTGAAACCAACATTTTTGGAACGTCTTGATCACAAATAAAGAAAAAGGTGACTTGAGATTTTTGTATTTACTTGTGCCTTTGAGGATGTTTTTGGTCTTTCATACTATTTTGAAGGCGTGACACCTAATTATGACTCTTTCATCCATCTATTCCCCAGTTAGAACATGCCAATCCCTTTTACGGCAATTGATTATGACTTGGAGGTTTCCACATTCCAGCCAGTTCAGAGAGCTGGGATATTTGTGAATACCTGAATAAACTCCTTTAATCCAAAAACAAACTCCACCTGAAAGCAGCCGTATGAAAAGGCCATTCATCCTGTGTTTTCAGACTCACTGGTTCATGGTTTCTTTGGATTTGACCCGACTTCCTGTACTAATGGTCTCTGAACGCATTCCCAATTGTGGCTTACTGGTCTATAAGGTACCCAGCATTTATGGGTGAGAGGGAAAGTTGTTACACAGCAACTGCTTACACAGTCTTTTGCCTGAAAGAGCAAAAAATGGACGTGAAATTAAAAGGAAACATAAAGTGTACAAATAGCCAGCCCCTTCTGCTCAATTATTTTTAAACAAATATTCCCATGATGTTGCTACTTTAAAAAGATCTTGGCTTCTTGCAGATGAAAAATACCTTTAAAATTACCACTACAATTGTCATTCCCAAGTGTGAGCATTGACACTTTGCTGATTAAGGTAGGGCCATGTTTAAGTAATCTGGTAACCTAAGTGCAAATGTGTCGATGATCTCACAGAGCAAGGAGAGACCGCAGAGGGAGATCTCCACTCCTGATAGTTATGGGACAGAGCAAGATCGCCAAAATCACAGGGAGCAAAGTGGCTACTGCCAAGATCAGACTGACAGAAGAGATTAAAGTTCACAAACACACATAATCACCTAATACAAGTAATATTTTTGGAGGCTGTGAAAGGATTTAGAGGTAGCATTACACATTTGCGCTGTTCTCATACATTTTTCTTACATATTCTCTCCAGACCACTGCCAGAAGAAGGACTCTGGTCTAGATGCTTTGTTCAGACCTGGTATGAATATTTAATTTGGCATCAAATGCTCCATCAATTGGTGAAGGTGAGTCCACCTAAACAAACCTTCTGAGCCTACAACAGACATTTAAACCTGCCCAAGGGTGTTAATTTTTTGGAGATAAGGCAAATTCCAGCTCCAAAGCTGCCGATGGGTTTTAATGGCTAAACATCAAGTGCTAGCTTCAAAATTTGGGCCCTGAATTGCACAACCTTGTCAGTCAAAGCGCTCCAGACCCTATAGGTTAGATGGGGGATGCCATCCTTTTGCAGCAATCTTGCTGTCCCCATCCAAAACTCTTCCTAGTATTACAACTGTATCACTGAGACTCAGCAAACCACACTCATGAAGATGGACTTGCATCAAAGAGCCCTTTTAAAAAGTGAGTTAGTGCTTTTTTTAGAACTTTTTCTTAACTATTGTACTTACCATCTCATAAAGATTTACTGGAGAACACAAAAACACTAGACCCAGAGATAGGTGCTTGTGCTTGAATTTCCATTGTTTGGTGATCTGAAGGAATTTATCTGCCTGTGAACACACAGGACCTTGATTTCAGTATCCTGTGAAGGGCAGGATCTAATGAGGCAGAGGAAAGAAGTGACGGATTTTGGCTTCCTGCTGCTCATCCTCAGAGGTGGAAACTCCCTGTGTTGACTGACTGGCTTGGCTGAGTGATAAGCCAAAATTGGTTTGGGCAATAGGCCAAGGCAGGGAAGGTTCCTTCTTCAGGATAAGATTAATGAGTTTCAGGAGGGGGCAGAGATTCAGGACTCATCTTACCTCTGATTTCCCCCCATGCAGTGGTGACATTTGTCTCCCTGACGCAGGGTCATTGTATCGCTCTCTTGGTTGCCATCTGACTGTGGATTGCTCAAGATGTGCCAAAAAAGCCCTTTCCCTGGAAAACAGACATTCCAGCCTGAAGTATTTGGCAGTTCTCCTTCTCATACAATATCCTTGGTAAAGGAGATTTTTTGGAACCTATAGCTAACACTGCTTGCTGGTAGTGGCTGTTTGCCTACAAAATAAACAGGACCAGAATATGCCTCATTACAGTCACACAGTGGGTTTTATTTTTCTCTGACATTTCAGGAGGTGGTGCAGAAAATGAAAGTCTCTCCAGAGTGATTCACGCGGTAGCCAAAGAGGTCTCTGTGGCTGACAGTAAACCGTGTGACCTACCCGTTTCCCAGTAAGGATCCAGTGCCGGGCGCCAGCACGGGACAACAGGGAAAGAGGGAATGGGGAGGGAAAGCTCTTGGAGAGAGATTGGGTTTGGAAACATCCTGGAGTGAATTTTGAATGAAAAAAAAAAAATAAAAGAAGAAGGAAAAAGAAAAGGAAATGAAGGCAAAATTTAAAAAGCAAAATAACCAAACCTCCTCAAACTGAAGCCAGTCTTTGATTCCTTCTCTGAAATGACATCATCACATACCCAGTGCAGCCACAAAGCATGACAGCCGCCATGAGCCTGCCTTGGGAAGGATATATCACTTCCCTTTGAGAAATATGGAAGATATTGTCTGTAATCTCAGCCTGCTTCAGGCCAGGCAGGGGGGCTGGTTTTTGCAATGAGATCCTTCTGCAGCACTTTTTCATTCTTCCCTTGGTCTTTCACACAAATTAGGTGGCTCCCAGAGGCTGGAATGCTCTCCTCAGTGGCTGTGCGCATCCACAGGCATTAAGCAAGGAGGTCAGAAAGGGATGGAGTTGGACGAAGAAGCCTGATTCATGCGGATGTGGCTGCTTTCAGCCCTGATGCAATGGCTTCAATGTCCCCTGGTGCCATCTGTTGCTGGTGACCTTCACTGCTAAATACCTTCATGCTTAACCCCATGTCTTCCAAGCTGGAACTACCTTCTGCTCCTTCCCTTCTTCAGTGATAAACCAGAAGAACGAAGGGTCATGTTCTGCAGAAGTTATGCGTATGGGAAAGCCAATAATGAAACAGTGTTTCATTGGATGGAAGTAGATACAGGATTGTATTTCCAGAATTAGTCTTGATGTCAAAGCACGTCACTGCAGAGGATGGAAAAACTAAAGCCCAAGCAGCAAAAGATGACTTTGGTCTGGTTTTTGATGCCACCAGGGGCACCAGAAATTTTTCTGTCAATGACTGAAAGGAGAGAAAATGAGATTGAGGTTCCCCAGAGACTTGCTTTTGGATGGTAAATGGTCTACAAGAGCCATGCAAGCATCTGCATTTCAATAGACAAAGCGCAGCAGGAGGAGTTCATTCCCAAGAGAGACAGACCAGGACCTTTTCTTCATTCCACAAGCAGCAGTCTGGCACAAAGATGGACAAATGCCATAGGAATCTGAAAAATATATTATTAGGATATTTGTAGCTCCTATTACACTCTTCCAAATGTCTAGTTACATTAATGAAATCCATGTTTCATTGTTTCAGAGAATTTTAAGGCCAAAGGGACCATTAGATCATCTGGTTTGACCTGGATAACATGGGCCAGAAAATTTCATCCACAGAGACAGTGTGTGTTTGATTAAGTTCAGTTAACATAGTGTTTCACCAAAACAATAGAAATGGATGCACTTTCATAATCCATATTTTTAAGAAAGACCTTACAATTTACATTCTCCCTTTGGGAATAGCAGCTCAGCTGTTATTGTTCTTTCAAATGGCAGCGCTGCCCACACTGGGCACACTCCACAGAGGGGGAGGATGGGGAACGGAAGCCACAGCCACATCACAGGGGACTGTGTACCATCGTGTGCCATGCCAGTGGGACTGGAGGCCTCCAAGCCTCCACCCCTATGTCAAGTCCGTAGGGCTGGTGGGGTCTTCCAGCGATGTACCTTAACCTGCAGAGTGAATTTGACTCTGGGAGATCCTCTCTCCCTTTCCCCAAAACAGCTCAAATGAGCAGTGCTTAGACTGAACACAAGCTGCTTCAGTTTGCCTTTTTTTATTATTATTAGCAGAAATGCAGTGGAAGATACTCAGACATTCTGGCCATGAGCAGAGAAAGAGCCTTTGAAATAAAATATCATTATTATGGCTGCATATTTCAGCTGGCACCAGATGAAGACTGTTGCAATGAGCACTGCACAAGGAATTGCTGGAAGACACCATGAACAAATGGCAGGAGAACACTGACTAGTGGCGAGAAAACCAAAATATCTTTAGAAGCTCTGGAAATTATTAGATTTTTGACAGCATTCTTCATGGCATCACTTTCCCTTTTCATCAGCTGTGGAAGTGATCAGCATTTTATCTCATTCAAATTTTGGCAACAAGTCGTCTTTTGCATCCCACAAAAGAATATCCCATGCTCTTATTTCTTTTTCCCAAATTAGTATATGGTAAAGAGAAGCACAAGGAGACTTTTGCAAGATCATAGCAGGGAAGCTTAAAGAAGGGGTCAGGATATCAAACCCTGGTAAACTGGGTCTGAGTCCATCATTACCATCAATAGAGATAATTATGATGAACCCTTTTATTTGCTATAGGATATATAATACACATTCCTTAGCCTAAATAATGCATATTTCAGGCAGGGGATAATTATGACATTAGGAGGAGCTGCAGCTAGCTATGAAAGTTTCCCAGCTACTGCCAATGCTTTTATAGTACTTTAAACCATTTTAAGAGGGGAAAGGTTTGTCACAGGCTGCAATCGCTGCCACTTCACATTTCTCTGATGAAACCCATGCAAATGCTTATGATCCTGAAAGAGAAGTGTCTCTGCACGTCAGTTTTCACCAGGCTTTCCATTTCCAAACTGGTGCGGCTTATTTGAACAGAGCCTTTTGGTAACAGGGTTGTTCAAGGTGTTCATAGCACATAGGAAAACACTGACTCTACTGTCTTTTCTCCTTTCTTTTTTAAGACTCACGGGTTTTTTTTTATCTTGTGGCCCACATTACTCATGGACTGCAAACGGTTCCCAAGAAAACCACAATCAGTGGATTCTCCCTCTGTCTGTAAAAAGAAGACTGGATCTGACCTGCCATGAGGTCATTGTTAGTAGCCCATTTTTGGCTGGAGCCAAGCCGTGAAGCCGATTCACACGCGCATGGCCACCCCTGGTGAGGTTTGTGTTGCAGAGGGCTAGCAATGCTCCCACGGTCACTGCCCACAGCACAGTGGTCAGTGAGGCAGGATTTCTCCAGCCACCCTGCTATCTGCCGTATCAGTGGGGCTAGAAGGGGGCTATGTTTACAGAAGAACATGGGGTATAAAAGAAGAAGACCACAGCAGAAGACTCATTAGTGGCAGGCAGTGGGGTGCCACAGAGGCATCGCGGGGGCTCAGCATCTCTCATGGTACTGAGCTGCTCAGATTTGTCAGAGACAGGGTGATGGAAAAGGCTCCTCAGACAACCGTGGGCAAAGTGCCATTGCAGTCCAGGATTATCTGGTTTCCAGTCTGAAACGCTGTGACCTCAGCTCCATTCCCTGAAGACTTAACCCAGCAATACTAATTTAGCACCAGCATCCTGGCTGGCAAAGTCAGCAGGGAGGCCATGAACTAAAGCTCTCCTCCACCCTGTCAGTCCTCCTCAATTGAGATCTGAGTCACGCGGAGGGCTGGGAGATGGGTGGAGGAGACAGGGAAAGGTGTCATTGGAAACAATAGTCCTTTGTACTACCTGCCTTGGATACAGTGGGACTTTGTTCTTCCACCAGCTTGCATCAACATGGAAGTCCCTCCTCCACAAAGTACATGCATCCCCTTTGCCAAACAGTAGACTGAAGAAATTAGCCTTTACCACCAGAAGCGCCTTGAAAGGTGGCAGGTTTTAGCTGCTCATAATCACATTAGAAAGGGGAATTAATTTTGAGTTATCACAAAAGGTGACAGAGTTGTCTTGCTTATGAACTGCGGCTGATTCTGTGTGTACTGATCTGTCGAGAAGAAAAGAGCCAGAAGCCTTTATTGGCTTCGCTGTGAGTAGCGAAAGTGTCTGCCCTCTTCCAGAAGATAAGTTCAGCCTTGTTTATTTTCATTTTAGCTATTCAGAAAGCTCCGTTATGTGAAGTACTAGACAATATCCCTGTGCCTTTAAAAAGGAAAGGAAGTGTTGTCCTGGCAAACATAACTGGAGCAATAAAATATAAATCTTTGTAATTGTTGTGGAGACAGAAAGCAAAACAAACTGTACTTAAGTACATTGTAAGAAAATGTCAGAGATTTGAGGGAATGGTCATTAGCATACGAAATCATTTATCTCCCATGAGTAAGTGAGTTGGCCAGAGACCAACCCATTTAATTTTCAGTATTTTTCCTTTTGGGATTTCTTGGAATGTCAAAACTACTATTTTTTCCTCCAGAAACAAGACTGACTTCAAGGCTGATGTTCAGGGACCACAGAAACAAGTTGAACACAGTGCCAGCTCTCCCCTGCACACATGCATAGCTGAGCACCCTGCTATGGGTGCAGATGTCCATGTGCCCAAAGGTCTTGCAATTGCCATCTGCAGGGTTAGACCCCATTCAACATTCATGGGTGCTGCGTGGCATTGACAGCCAGCTCCTGAGACGACTCAGAAACTGCGTCCTGTATCATCATCCCCACCCATGAGGGTGTCCCCAAACATGTTAAATTTTCTCAAAACAAAATTACAGCTTCCTGTAGGTCTGCAATCCCTATGGCCACTATATAAAACCATCCCAAGAGCAGCAGGATCCTTTTAGCATCACTTCAAACCACCCACTGTCGAACTGGTCCAGCTGCTCCCTTCCCTGCTGGGAAGCTTGCCTGAAAACCACTTTCACAGACAGCCACTTCTTTGCCATGCCTGGCTTTTCATCATCACATCACATCTCCTTTATTTATTTTAAAGCTAAATCAAAGTGGGAGAAAGCTATTGGGAAAAATGCGACATGAAGTATCTTCACCCAGCTGGTATCAGGTGGTGGGTGAGGTGTTCCAGTACCCCCACAGATGATCCCTTTCCCAGGACAACCAACCTACAAGGATGGGTTGAACATGATGAGGAGCCTCATGCTGCCATACTTGGTTACGCAGCTGCTGAGCTGAAATGCATGAAGTTATTTGAGACAGTTAAGGAAACATTTGGGTACCCTGAACTTCTGCCTGCTGGATTCTTGTCCCAGATGGGAAGAAAATGAAGTTCAGATCTTCTGGGATTAATATAATCAGAAAATCTGAGAGGAAAACTCGTGAGTCGCTTTCCTCCTTTCTTTGATGAGGGGGTGTCTGCAAGGTTAATGAACTGCATCCCTCACAGTAGGCAAAATGATATCACACATGTTTCAGAGCAGAGAAAGCTTGGAGGTACCATGGAAAAGGTTTATTCTTTTAATTATAGAGCAGGAAAATCATGTTTCAGCTTCCTAGTAAGACTGTTTCTAGCAAGAAAGTACTGAACAGTACCAAATGCAAATACCTTGCCTTCTTTTTTTTTTCTTTTTAATAAGGTGGTCAAAAGGTCTAAGGGGAAGCAGGGATTTTGGAAGTATGCACAAAATCAACAGTGCAGTTAGCAATGGGATAGTAAGATTTCACAGCTCCGCTTTGATCACTATTTCAGAAAAGTGAAGCCATAGTACAGAACGTCCTCTGAACTGAAACCAAGGCAGGCTTTGTCTTTTATCTCAAATATCAACTAAGAAAATTAGAATGATATGAAAATGCTGAACTCATTACATTTTATTCGTGGTTTTACAAAACTGCTCCAGTAAGGCATATGGTTTCTTGATGAAGGTAAAAATTTCTGGGACATTCTAAATGCTTTGTTGGGTCTATGTGTGAGCCAAAGAAGTTGCCATTTCCCCAGAACATTTTACAATTTGAAGGTGCAGTCACTTAGTAACTGTCCTTGGTTTTTGGACCGTAGTGGTGGTTCCACTTTCTCTTCAGAAGTCACTGTGAGAGTTCCAGCCACTAAAAAGTCATTTAGGAATGGAATGATTGATTTTGCTTTTCAGCCTAAACAGTTATTTTCTTGTTCCTTTCACTAGTTTAGTCCTTCGTTATTTCTCTTCAGTGCAAAATCCTTTATGATGTTCGCTTGAACTAACGTGGAAGCAAAAGAAAAATGCCCATCCATAATTTGAATCAGACACAGTTTCATCACGCAAAGCTTGGATTGTACCTGGAGGTTGTGTTACAGACCTTTCTTCAGAAAATAATTACAGATGGATTTGGTGACATCTGTGGCTTTGGTGAATTCAGGGGATTTGGATTGGGCCTATAGTTGTATGATATACATCCATT
Organism: Ara ararauna; assembly: GCA_028858755.1. Classification (NCBI taxonomy): domain Eukaryota; kingdom Metazoa; phylum Chordata; class Aves; order Psittaciformes; family Psittacidae; genus Ara; species Ara ararauna. Next base: position 4,997,458 of record CM054410.1, on the reverse strand, counting down.
TTCTTTCTGGACACCTAAATGATGTCTACCACCGGCATTTTCACAGTAAAGTTGAGAAAGCCCTAGTGAGAAAGAACCTAAGCAGGCAAACGAAGAGCTTTCGCTGACGCTTTTCTACCTATTATAACTTTTTCTAAACATCTTCTTCCTCTAATAAGAGTCATTATTAATAATGAACTAATTAGAGCTCAGAAACATTCTATTATATAACTTTGCTCTTTGCTTTTTGCTTTTGCTTATTATTTGCTTTGCTCTTTGCTTTCCCTTATTTTTGTCCATGTGTGATTTCAGACGACAAAACTCCTGCCAAGCATCTTCTTATCCAAATACCTGCAGAACTACAAGTGGCACATAATCAAGTGACAAACTCCATCCTCATCATGCACGAGAGGACCTCAGTTTGTGCCACAGCGCTGTTCCAGATCCAAACCTTGTGGATGTAACGGAAGATCGGACAGAGCTGAAGGTCAGGGCCTATTTGTGTAATTATCCTGTCTGTTGTTCTTAACAAAACCACAAGACCTTGTTAACACAGCCTCACCCAGGGTGCTTCTAGCCTAGAGGGGTAACACAGCAGAGTTAAGAGTTGCATGAAAATGTGTTTGCTTTAAAGCAAACAGAGCCTTCTAAATCTTTTCTGAATGTCAGGCTCAGCATCATGGGTTGTTTTCTGCCCAAAGTGATCTGCAAATAATGAATGACAAAACCAAAACCATTCTGCAGGTAGAAGTTCAGCTTGTCAATGGGAAGGGGTTGCAAGTGGTGGGGAAGATCAGAGCCACCTCCAGCAACAGTGCAGACAAAGTCCATGAAAACACTTGCTCCTTGGCACAATTTCGTTTCTAATCATTGTCCCAATGCCTTTGCACATCAGTACCAGACTAAACAATTACCAAGTGCACTGTGGAAAATAAGGAAAGAGGTGGCAGCAAAAAATAACTTTGCTGCCCCAAGGATGAGGAGCTCTTCACAGTGAAGAAACAAGGGAAAGAGTACTAGGAACAGAGTGGATGAAAATGCCAGAGACCTGGGGCAGGTTTGAAGCAGGAAGTGAGCTTCATGCATCCCAAATCCTCCCTTGACAGCAGTGCCACCATCACCTGTGGTTTCCAAGGGCTGTTCTGCTGTTACAAGCAACCACTTTGCTTTGGATTTCAGCAGAGCAAATGTCCATGGAATTATGATTTCTACGTTGCATCAGCACATTTTCAGGGAAATAAAATCCTGTGCTCTTAAGCACAGCCATTCACACCAGAAATGCTCCACATTCATCCAGTTGAGAAACATAAACAGGTTCACTGCACTTATCCATCTGCAATCAAGGCGCTCAGCATTTCACGAATTAGTTTGCTCAAATGCACTTTGAGAGCACAGTAATTGGCCTGGCAATATTCCTGAACAGAAAAACAGGTTAAAATTGTGCTCTAAAAAGAGCTGTTAGCAATTGTTCTCTGGTTTCTTGCTAAGATGCATTCCCATGAAGAGGAGTAGAAGGAGGAAGGGTGGTACAGGACAGGACAGCAGCAATGTAAGAGTTGGTTTGCTCTATGCTTGGAAGTACTGTTCTCGGATGCAACCTCAGGTCCAGCTCTTTTCTCCCATAGAACCTTCCCCAGCTGTCCGTATCGAAACGAGCCGTGGTTGCTCTCACAATTTGCCAGTGTCTTTCCCAGTATGGATTTTTCCAACAGCTTCAAATGACTCCAGGGCTTACCTCTAACTCCAACCCAAATCCTGGGGGACTCCAGGGAGGTTTTTACAGCCTATCCCTCCACATAGAGTATGACAAAGAACAAAAAACACATACATGTTTATTTTGGGATGCTCTGGTCACTGGTGACTAACCTCACTAAGCCTTTGGGCCTGGGATGCGGCTTGGCTTAGTTTTGCTTTTCTGCAAGCTGGCAGGTGATGCTGCGCCACTGCAAACCCGTTTCCCACTCCAGCAGCTTTTTGTGCTGAGACACACCACACCCCCAGGGTCTGGATGCTTGGTCAGCTGGGAAAGACAGTGGTTCCCAGCCCTCGGCAATGCTGTGGCTGTTCCACGTCCCGCCAGAGTCCTGCCAGAGTGCCAGCTCCACACTATGTGTTTCCAAATGCACCTCCAGACACAAGGATTCTTGTTTTTCTTTAACCAATTCACTGGATACAGACCTATTTCTTCTCCCTAGTCCTTTTCCCACGGCATCCTCCAGTTTCTGATTGAAGGATGCATGGGAACACCAGCCCACCCGTTCTTCTCTCCCCATGAACCCACAAGAATTTTCACCCCTGAAGACAAGGAGATCCAGTAGTTCCCAAGCTGGCCCTTGCAACTGCCCTTGTCACAGAGGTGCTAAGGACTGAGGCAACCTGAAGCTTTTACAAACATTTGTATGAGAGAAGAAACAAAGAATTTTGCTGATTTAAAATTTTATTATTTGTGGGCGGTGGTGGGGAACCAAAGCAAGGCTGCTGGAAGCATCACCCATAAAGGTGTTTTCATTTTGAAACAGCTAGAACCTTCCTCTGCATTGGAGGATTTTTATAATGATTGATTCTCTAATACAGTTAAACAATTTTTTGCTTTGTTCTTTTTAATCATATGGGATTTATAAGAACTTCTCCATATTCAGAGCATCCACATAAAAACTTGTTACCTATACATTTTCCCATTGCAGATGTTCTGGGATGACTCTCCCACAATGGAGAATTTATTAATACTAATGAACTGCACACCAAATTATAATCCAGTGTTTGGATGCAGCTCAACCTAACCTTCATTTTCCTGCTCCGTTGTACAGAAGTACTCAGTGCCTCTCAAGTGGCACAGAAGTGCTGACTTAGCAAAGCCTGTAAGCAGATGCAAAAGTTTAACTGTAAGCTGAAATCTTTTTAATTTTGATGAAACCACTCCCAGGCTTACAGTTAAGCATATGCTTACAGTCTTTACTGCACCGTTTCCTACGTATTAAACATAAAGCCAATAATAGGGGTTTTTTTACTTAGCCTTCTGCGTTCTTTGTCTCATTGCAACATGGTGATAGTCAATATTTTCCTCAGTAGCATCACGGTGATAAGTATTTGCTAAAGAGAGTTTTGTATCAGGATGGATATGCCTTACTGCAGAGGCTAAAATGTAGCTTCATCAGATTATACCAAATGGAGCCCCTCTGTTTTCCATCCCCTTGAAGGCATGGAGAGGTTGTTGGCCAAAGAAAAAACAAGTTCATGAAAGTGTTCAGCATGAAAAATACCCTTTACAGTGATGTGGGAAATCAAATAGCGCTGTGACTGTGCAGATCTCACTTCATTTTCTCCCATTAGAGATACCTTTACTTTTAAAATTGGAAAGAAAAGCATCCTTCCAACCACTGCTAGATATTAATGTACATTGATTTAGATGTGTTTTCACCTAAGCGCAGGAGAATGTTGGTTTGCCAGAAAGCTACTGTTCTTTTTAACTGGTAGGTTCTCCCCGCCTCTATTGTTAAGCTATCAGTGAGATCATCGATCATTAAGGAACCATGTCATTTATCTAAATGTTAGTAACATTCTGCATTACTGCACTCCTCCCTAGTGTAAAACCATGTGTTAATTCCCCATTCATAAAAGTCAAAGTTTTTTTTCTTTAGTCCAAACTAACTTTTGAAACTTTACTTCACTGTAATCAGGGTGGGGTTTTTTGTGGGGTAAAGGGAGGAAAGAAAGAAAAAGAAGAGGGAAAAATTCTCACACGAAAAAAAAAATCCATGACAGCAGAATCCAGATAAACAAATAATTAAAAATGCCTCCTTTAATTTTAGTTGGGTACCATGGCTTTTCTGGCTTGGCTAAATTAGCTGAGAGCAGGAGTCCCCATGCAGTCCCGTTCCCTTTCTGGCCCATACAAACAGAGGAAGTGGTTTCCTGGGAACAAAACCCACGTGAAAGTTTTGCTGATGGTGGTTTACTTCCCGTCATTTTCTACTCTCTTCACATTTCACACGTAAACCTACTGGCAGGACAGAGCACCTGGTGGCCAGATCAAATTTATTATCTCATCTGAAAGAAAAGGGCTTCAACTCATCATACATGCTGAGCAAACTTAGCCCCACAATGGCTCAGTCCAATGTCTTCTAAACTGGCACGGTGTCACCAGCAATTTTTTTTAGATGAGCTCCATCTATTACATGTGTTCAAGAAGAGCTAAAAGGGCTTTCTACCCTCCATTAACTCTGATATGCGTCTTTGTCATGATGACATGGCCATGCAGTCCTTGAGTTATATAGATGTTGTGTCTGCTCCTATTTAAAGTGATGCCATTGCTGTAGTTACTTTCATTTAAGAAATAAAAGGTGACTATGTCAACTTCAAAGTGATTGAATTTAAAAACACCTTTGGAGCAAACAACTATCTACAGTGTTAAGGTCAATTCTGTGGTCTCACCTGGCTGCAAACAAGGATCATATAGGTCCAAGGGGTGCTGTCATATTATCAGTCTCCTGACCTAGCCAATTCCTGCTATGTATTAAAGTATATTTAAGTCTGTAGAAGGATTAAAGCGTAGCTACTTCCAGAAGCAGATTTCCCAACTCATGTAAGGGATTAAAAACATCTAATGGGTTAAAGCACCCTTCTCTGGGGTTAAGACTGCGACCAGAATATTGTCTGAACCTTTCCTTGTATATGGAACTACACAGAGCAGAGATGTGCCTATTTTTTGAGGAATAGTGCTTAAGTAGGTGCCATTTAGGGAGCCACAGGACATTCAATTGAGCAGTGAAAATCATGTGGTAAGACTTGTCAAAATAATCAGAGAGCTTATAGTCAAAAGACTATTTGCAAATCAAAGTAATAATACCTTTATTATAAAAGTGAGATATTTTGTTGTTTTGAAAATTAGTTTGTGTAAAATATTGAAAGTCTACATTTTGTAGACCATGAAGAACAGCACAAGGAAAGGTGCTCTGCTGAACACCTCAAATGTTAATAAACTGCAGGTCTTACAGTGGTTTATGTCTTGAAAATTAAGCCTTTACCATGCGTTTGAAGATTCAAACTTCAGCTGTTTCAGTTAATTAGAAAGCTTAAAAAATGCAGCTTAATGAATTCAGTGCTTGTTTATGTTAAACTGTCAAGGGGTTAAGCAATGTAAAAGTGTGATTTGGAGAACATCTGATTGCAACCCATGTGGAATTCCATATGTCAGAGGAACTGGAAAGCATTTTATTGAACTATTGTCTAAAATGTGAATTAATTTCCTACTACTTCATAAAAGACTTCTTAGTAGGGTTGACAAAGGATTTATCATAATTATTGCTCTGACCTGGATCATGATTATAAATGATACTTGTGTGTATTTTGTTTATAAAATTCCCAGTTTGCAATTAAAACAACCTGCAATTTGCTCTTTCTCTGTTTTCTTGTCAGCAGCTGATCTGAAAATTGACCGTTTGTTTTCAAAATTAATACCCGTCAAACATTTCTCTTGCTTTGCAGTGCCAGGAAAAGTGAAAAAGAAGAAATGTTTGAAAGGTTTTAACAGAAAAGGATTGGTACCAAACTGGTAGAAAATAATGATACTTCATATTTGTTACGACAAAAGCTGCAATCACTTTTCTGTGTGTAGCTGTTTCATTGCTCAAGAGCCAAATCAAACACCCTTAATTACGTCAAGCACTAACAGTTTGTTTGATTTTAATGAAATCACTTCTGAGGTTCCTGAACTTGGTTTTTCTCTAAATTATCACTGAAAGTGTTTGAATTTTGTTGCAGGTGTGGATGCCACATGCATGGAAGAGATGTGTTAAATTTACAGGATTTTGTGTACTTTTCCAGGTGGAGTTTGGATGCGTTTCCAGTCAACGAACAGAAGCAGCATCACAGGATCTACCTGGACAGTGTGTCTTGATTGATGAATATCAAATAGTCATGCAACATCAAAGAAAAATACAGTGGCCATATTAGGGCAGGGTTAGGTGACTGTAATCTGCCATCCTGGCATGGGGTCCTATAGGAGCTACCGGATACCAGCAGACAAAGAAACTTGGAATGAGACAGTTAAAATGGGTCTCAAACATGCTTTGGCTCTTACTCAGGTCATCTACATTTCCTAGCAGAAATTTGTCATTTATACAGCTGGGCCTAGAAACGAAGAGTCTCAACCCAGGATAATGTATGCCCTCTGTAAGTCTCATTTCAGATGTGTAGATGACGCTTCAAGCCATAATACAGTGAGCTCAAATAAACATATACTAAGGTAATTCAATCTGGGCATCTTGAGTCCTCTGTATTTCCTCTTCTTTTTCTCTGTTGCCTGGGAGATTTCTTTTACATTCCAAATGCTTGATCCAGTCCTTTAAGATGCACAAAGGTCTAGGTGAGGAGCAGATTGATTTCAGATGGATCAGATCAATGGTTTTGCTGATATTATTAAATGAGCTCATCTAGTAATTGTGGAAAACACCGGTCGAAGAGGATACTCTAAGTCTATTGAAATACTTATTGATGGTAAAAGAATGGACCTTATTGGGGTTGAAAAGAAAGTTTTGATTAAATTTAACCCAAAATGGCATTTTCAACACCAAAAAATCTATTTAAGGTCATCTTGTAATTTCCTTAACTGTGTGGGTTAGCTTTAAGTCTTTCAAATCTATTTTTTCCATTTTGATATTATCTCTAAGTTTGCAGCTAGAACCACAGACATCCTGGACTGCTTGTTTGATGCAAAAATAAATAATTCTTCAAACATCGTCAAGCCTGCAATTCACTTGCGTCACTTGTGGATTGTATAAACCCATGGTCCACTTTCTTGGAAAATTTGTCGTAGATGTTGTTGCAAACACCAGTGGCACTGGATACACCCAAAGTCAATAGATGGTCCATTAAATATAACAACTGCCTATGCAAAAGCTTTTTGCCCTAGAAGTAAATCAAGCTCCCATTTTCCATTCACAGAATTTGTGTGTCCGTGTGTTGTTTTTGAAGTTGACTGGTTTGGATTGTGTTCAAACATCAATACATTTTTATCACAAGTTTTTGGGTTGGTTTTTTTTCATGCGAAAGTTAAAAGCCTAATGGGATCGCTGCACAGAGACTGAATAGTTCCAGGGGAGGAAGTAATATATGATAAAAAGACGGGTGTTTGATTTCAAAGACTTCTAAGAGAAAGTTTCAGAAAACTATGAATAGAAAACATACTAATACTGCCAGCCTACATTATGTATATCAAATAAAATTAAAAAAAAAAAGTTTCTTATTTTAGCTCTTGGGGGAAATTAAAATAACATACTTGTGCAGGAGAATATGCAATCTAAGTGAACACTTTGTTTATATTTAATACAACACAGGGAAAGTAATTCTGAATTCACCAGAGCAAATCAAGCTGGATACATTTCAGTAGACTGACCATTGCAGTGAGCCTTGTGCTGGGCCATATCCTGAGCTTGGCTTTGGTGCCACCATACTGATTTCAGTGATTGGCATCACCAAGGCTTCAAACAAAACTCAGACATTAACTAAAACCCTTTTCATAATCCTAAATGTGTTTCATTTCTTCTCACTCCTTCCTTTTCTTGTTTGATGTGAAGTTTTCCAGAGTGTTTTTCCTTGGTTGAGTTCCTATATTTTTCCCTGGAGACAGGGTTGCATCCATCTTCCTGCGAATATTTCTTGTCAGTTCTCTGTCCCAGTTCCATAAATACATGTGAGTTCATAAACTTATTTTCAAAAGGCCAAGTTTTCTCCGAAAAGAAGAATTATTTTTACATATGATAAAAGTGATAAATAAAAGCAATTTGTATATGTCATGCAAGGTTTATGGAAGCTTTAGCCAGCTACTGGAACCCATGGAAATGTAAAATGGAGCTCTCAGCGTTGTTTTTGCTTGATGAGCCAAGTAGAAACACTTGGACTATCTGAACATGAAACAAACCTTTACCCTCAGTGGAAGCACCCCACAAGGGAAAACCACTTTGCATTCAGCCTTGCAGAAGCTTAGCAAACATTGGCTCAAATTGTGATGCCGACTTGCAGAGAAACTTTAAACCTCATTTATTTCACTTCTTTGCATTTATTTCTCTTTTTCATTTCTGAAATAAAGACTGGCATAGCTAGTACTGTGTTGACACCCAGGCAAAACCCCACTAAAGTGGACTGCAGCGTTGGCCACCACAGGCATCACAAGATTAAAAGAAAGAAAGAAAAGATGTGGCTGTGTTCCAGGAAGCAGGATTTGTCCCGCATTGCATGGAATGCGGCTAGACCTTCATTTCAGTGTATGCCATGTACACATCCTAGCAAAGTATATTCACAAACATGCTTACTAACTCTAACTGCAGCTGAAATCAAGTATGTGTTATGGCTTTTCTTCACCATTTCCTGCTAACAATGTTTGGCCGGTATTTATTTGTTTGAGTGTTTGAAGAGAAACTTTTATTCATGTGAATATAGGTATTCTTCATATAAATGAATGTATTTATTCTGTAAAGGCTCACCCTCTCTCTGCTGCACTCATGCAGTTTCTTGATAGGAATGTGACAACAGGAAATTGAATATAAAGTCTACTGGACAGCCAATAAATCAGGCTTATATCTTTCTCTCTACCTCAGACAGGAAGGAACCCAGCTATTTTTAAATCTACGGTCCATATAACTAGCCAGAGCTGTTTCTTCTGCTAAAAAGGTTGGGGGGGGGGGGGGTAAAAACAAAATAAAAACTAACAAGATTTTAGATGTCCTACAACTCCATAGACTTGCCTCCGTGGCCATATGCCTGTCCCCCCTGAGAACACTGCCTCCCCTTCCCTGAGATGCACAACATGCTCATGATGCAGCCAAAATCTGTCCAAGGACCCAAAGGCAAACCCAACATTGGGCATATTCATCAGCCTTAACCCAGAGCTGGGTGAAAATTATGGCAAAAAAAGTAGTTCTTAGACTATTGCCAACACCGTGAGCCCTGGTCACGATTCTGGAGACATACTGTCTTGATATGACACACTGTGGCACAGGTCTTTTAAAGTCAGATTTCTCCAGCTCAAAGCATTTTTGTGTTGGTGGAGCCAGTTACACACACATGACCCCGCCAGGGCTGCCGGGTAGGAGTGATTCATTCCAAGCAATCCCCCAGTGTGAATCTTTGCTGATTAACATTTTCATTTGTCTTCCCCTAACAAGCGAGTTACTGCTGATGAGGAGATGAGGGATTCTTAAGTTTCCTAGAACTAGATTAACTATTCCTACTCAGTTCACTCTGGCTGATCCTATGTTATATTGCCCTCAAGGCTGCTAATTTGAAAAATGCTCTCAGATATATTTTTTTCTATTATTTTTTTTCTGTGTTCCTGATAGAGATCCAAGTGCTAATAAGGAGTTAAGTTACATTTCTTGGTAAGATTTCTTAATTGCCAATGCTGGCTGAAACTTGAGCAGTTCAGAGATTCTGTTGATTATGTCGGCCTGAATATTATTACATCAAAATCCCTTCAGGATAACTGCGGCTTTTGTTGTATCCATTGCATCATTTTCCTAATGTTGTTGAGACACAGTGCTATAATAATTTTGTGGATTGAAAGGAAATTAACTGTGTCCATAATGCTGTGCCACTGAAATAGGCACTATATTATAACTGTCTTACAAAAGGTTTTTTGGTCATGTTTGCTCTACCCGGGTGAAGCTTCACAATGTTTTGGAGGAAATATTCACCAATTAGTAACTCTTCACCCACATGGATCAAATATTTTAGAACAAAATGGGAGAAGTGTCTATGAGCTCAGAAACAAGGGCTCCAGAAGAGGGAAATCCACATTTGCTCCAGGGACACCTGATTTGGGAAGGCTGCTCTGGTCTAGTAGAGACACTCATGCCAGTACTGGATACTTTAGGAGAAAAATGAACATCTGGAGTGAGTTCCCCCAGAAACAGACACTGAAATACCTCTTCACAGTTTCAAGGCAGAAGACTTGGGTCCTTTGGAGGCCAGTAGGCAATTTCAAACAGCAGGTCACTAAGTTGAAGTGACCTGGTGTTAACCATTTCCCAAACCCACCCAAGGTACCAATCCCAATAGAGCTTTCAAAACAAGCATCTGCAGTGGGACATATCCCCAAACATAGAATGATGATTATCCCAAGGCCAAGCATGGAATTCAGCCGGGACAGTGGGTCAATATGTCCGCAGGAGATCTGAGGTGCCTCAGCAGCCTACCTGCTGCTCGCAATACAGCTCATTTAGAAACATGCCATCTCTATGCATACACCAAAAAAAAATGCCTTCAGACATGCCATCCATTATCCCAAGTCACCAGCAGCTTCAGGGGCCATTTGTTCAGTTTGAAAAATCGCATCTCTGAAGGTACAATATTAGCTTTAAGCTGCAGCTATCACTGTCTCATATATCAGCTCATTAAGAACACAGCTCGTCTCAACAGGGCTGATGCAGATGATAAGAGACATCAAGTAGCAGCCCATGACAGGAGAAGCATGAGAGTCCTGGCCAGGCTGATTGGACTCAGCTGTCCTTTCCTCCCCATCCCAAGCTCTGAAAGGAATTCACAACTATGTCTTATTTTCATGGTTGCTTTTGGATTACTCTCACACCGGTCACATTGAGCCTTCTTGTTTGTTTTTATTCTCTTTTCAGGAAATGCATAATTTTCTTCCTTGACACTTGTAAAATTGGTGTGTTCACAATGTGTCCTCTGAAAATTAAAATCCTTGCTCCACCAAGGAAATGTGTTTCTCATTTTCCTGGTGTCAGTTTCTCAGAAGTAATTTCTGTATAAACTTTCCACCCTTCTTCTCCTGCTGTTTTCTGTCTTGTGTTCAAAAGGCCTTAAAACATGTCAATTTTCTGTTTCCTTCTATGGCACAACAATCTTTTTAGCAAATATGATAAGCATCTCTGTTGAAGATGCAGGAATAATCCACTGTTGCTGCCTGCCTATTTCCCTAATGTCGGGTGGGCACCAGGAATATGCAAAAGATTAATTACAAAGTAAGAGATTAATTACAAACAAAAAAGCCTGATTAGATTTTTGAATTAAATATAGACGCTAGAAAGATGCAATGGGTATCGTTAGAAACTCTCATATATTCTGTATTTTACGTGTGCTTGGTTATTTGCGGTATTCCCCAAACCTAGGAGGAATGGTGCATATATTACTCTGCATGGAAACCTTTCAGGTGACAAACATGGGCAGGATGAAGAAGATATTTAAGCGTTTCAGGAATTTTGCTTCTGTAATGTTTGCTGCTCTTTCTCATAACTCCCTCCCTCCAAAAGGAAAGTAAGGCTTGTTTTAAAAGCACAAAAGCAAGGGATAATTTTTTTCCCCTCAAATTAATGAAATCAAGTTTTCAGCCTTGGCTTCTGAACTCTGCTGCTCACTTCCCATATGACCTTGGTTGGGTCTTTACATCTCCTTATCCTCTATTTTCCCCTATAAAAATAAACTTAGAACTACGCCATTGATACAACAAGACGCAGCTTGAGGCCACAACTAGGAACAGATACAAAACTGCAAAATGAGGAAATGCCAAATTTTGGGTTGTTCTATTCAATTTTGGTTAAAAAAATGAAAAAGAAACAAATTCCATTCAGGGAAAAGGAGAGTTGCTTGCTATCCTCATCATCCAGTGCATTCACCGTTTCCTCCTCCTGCACAGGGGCTTTGTGATGCTCAGCCCCTGCAGCACAGTGCTCCCTGCACCCAGGTGATGCTGTCATGTGAATTCACATCTGTGCAATGCGATTTTCTCTTGGAGTGTGAACCGGTTCTTACAAGGTGAAAAGTTCAGATCAAGAAGTATTTTCATCCCGAGCCTAACCTTCCTGCCATCAAACCCGATTGCCAGCTCCCTATTGATATAAGTGAAAGCAGAATCAGCGCTTGCATAATGGTGAGCTTTGTTTTTTCATGGTTTATTATTACTGCTGGTGACTCCTCTGTTACTGAGGGTTTATTCATGCTGTCTCCTGGATCTCTCTCTCTCTCTCTTTTCATATTAATTTTTCACTTCTTTGCACCATTCCAGGTTGGGTAGATGAGATCATGGACCTGGCAGTGTTGTTTTTGGATAGAGTCTTGCCTTATCAGATGGGATCAGAGTATCCCGTCTATTTGACAAAGCTGGTGAGTTATGCTTTTCGTAGGAGCTCATTTGCCATGAACGGGGTATTTATCTATTGACCTGAGCATCTGCTTGGTGGGAAAACTAAGCCATATCTCCCTAGGGCTGGTCTGAGCAGCAGAGGGCTCACCTGCCCCATACACCCTGAGAAGCAGTTCTGACACACTGTGTTGGAAGCCCAGGAAGTGAGGAAGAAAAGAGTCAACCCTGAGAGCAAATGCTGTGCAGTAGCAACTGTGGGGTGATGTTTTTCTGTCATCTGCTTTGTCATTCCCGAATGCTATGAAATACAGCCAGGAAAACAATGGGAAAAGGCAATAGAAAGGGCAATTTAAATTTTTTTTTTCCTGTTTGGTCATAATTTGAAATGTTAAGAAATCTTTTGCTGACCCTCAGAGTAATGCTTGATCTGCTGCTGTTCGCATGGAAGTAGGAGAAATTAGGAAAATAGGGTATAACCCTGTGATTTCTTAAAAGAAGAATCTTCTAAAGAATGAGAATCAAATTTTTTCCCCATCTCTTTGTGTCAAAAAACATCACAACCCTCTGATTTGGACTGCATTTCAGCTTCCAGTGCAGCTCTGTAAAGGGCAAAAGAGTCTATAGCAAGTGATAATCTAATTTACTAGCACTAGGGCTGAGAAAACAGGGTTAAGTATACAGGAAGAGAGAAAGAGAAATTCAGAAGAAAATAGGAGAAGACAGAAACCACAAAAAATACATTCTTGTTATTAAACTTCTCAAATCTTGCACCAACGAGTACACTGTTCAGCACACTTCTGGCAGGCTCCAACTCAATGGCTAAGCTTCCCCTGGGTTTGCAAGCCCATTTTTAAATGCCACAAGCATGCTTGGGATCCTGACCACTAGTTTGGGATCCATAGCTGGGAGCGATGCTCCAGGCAGGCAAACAGCCTTTAATGTACCGACAGACCCAAAATTTCCACATCTTAATGAGTATAAATGTCAAGACCTGATGTCAGTGACTCGATCCTGTGAATTTTATTCCGGTTAGGAAGAGGAACTTTTATCAGCTGAGAAAGCTTTGTAGCATTTCTAAAGACAGACAAGCTTTGAGTTCACCAGACAGTCACCAGAAGCAAAGCTGATTTACTAGGAACAATACATCTGAGGTGAGCAAGACAGCGTGCTTAATCACATGCCTTCACCCAGCACCTCCATCTGGCATCACACCAAAAGGATTCAACATTCAAAACACTCCCTGTGTCTTTCTTTGGTTGGGTTTTTTTTCTTTCAATTTCTGAACTTCTAAGTCCTAACCAAGCCAAGAAGGGCCCAGAACACCATCAGAAAAGACAGTTCATTCTTCAGCAGGAACTGGGGAAAACAAAATCAGAACATACTTTCAAACCAGGTAAACCAGTTCCCAATATTTATCTTCTGTGATGTACCAGTTTCCTTTCTGCTAAGTGAATAGCTCATTCCCCCTTCAAAATCCACTTGCCAAGAAGAAGATTGATTAAATAAAGAAAAAGAGAACATCCCCAGAGCCTGTATCTAGTTAGCAGATGAGCTGTCATTAATGGAAGGAAGGTAGAGGTGGCTTTCTAGCAGTCAGAGCTTTTCTACAGTGATAAATAGGGAAAAAACACAGTGAAAGTTTAAGATAGGTTTGGGGTTTGACTTGCTTAGAAAAAAGATCACATGAAGTGTTTGATTGTGCTTAAGAAAGAATTTGACTTGACAATCCAAATTTGTCCTCTTTATGAACTGTGTGAAATCCTCCACAGCCATTTTAAGCACAATCTGCACCTTTTGAAGAAAGTTTAAAACTCTCTCCAAAGGCAGATGATTTGTGTTCGATGTTAGAGCTTGCAAAAACATGAACCTGGGTGCAGAATCAGGGATCCCATGATGTGAGCTGTGTTACTCATGAAAACCAAGGTGTACACAAATTAGGAGTTTAGGAAAGTACCAGCATGCTCTTCCACTAAGCCAGCCTCTCTCTGCAGAAGTGGGTGAGGTTCCAGCTACACCAGGAAGTAAATCTACTAAGGCAAACACTACTGGTATGTCATGAGATAGTAGTCAGGGGAACTCATTGCCTATCTCAGATTTCTCTCTAGTGTGCTGGTTTCGCAAATAGAAGCAAAGCGTTTATAAGCTTTAACATCCACTTGCATTAAGAAGGGGAGGTCAAAACTGATTCTTTAGCTGTTGGTAGGATGTCCAGAAAGAGTTCTTTGTCCCAGGTTTGCTAAAGGTTGTGTGATAGACTAAAGGAATTTACTCTCTTAACTAATTTTGTGTGAGCTAGAAGAGAAGCATCACCTCCAAATATGAGGTCAAGGAGGCAGGAAACTGCCTTGAGTCCACCGCAGCATTCCTCCATGGAGTGGTTGAAGGGGAAGGAGTATGCAGGAGGTCTGGCTTTTACCCACTGAGCAGCCAGATATAGGAGCTCCAGCATACAAATGCAGAGCAACAGTGAGAGCTGGTGCTGCAGGTTTGAAAGACCAAACGAACTGAATCCAAAGATGACTTATTTCCCTTTTTTCCTGTGGGCGCTATATAAGCCAGGATCCAGCCAGCCTGGTTTGGCAACTACATGCAGGCTCTGTTTTACCCCCTGTGACCAAGAGAGGGATCCTTTCGCAGATCCCTGGAGGCTCGCCTGACATTTCTTCTAAAATTAAGAAAACAAAGCTGTGCGAGTGGAGCGAAAGTGTAATTGCACAATGCTTTGAAGTGCCTCGCTAATCCTCTTGCTCCCTCAGGACATGAAGCACAGGTTTGCAGAGTGACAGCCACATCGCTTCACCCAAATGTTGATGCTGGCTCGCAGCAAAGGTGGTGGAGGAACTGCTGCCCTAGGAGAACACCATGTACTTGCACAGAAAGCAACCAAAAGGCCCCGTCCATACAGACATACCACATGCAGAGAAAGATGAGAAATCCCAGAAGAGACAATAACCCCAATGGATGCAAATGCAGTCAGTATTGGTGAAAATTGAGAAGCCAATCTAACTTCTTGGGGGTGAAACCAAAGAAGGTTATGATAGGAACATGGTTTCTATACTGTTTCAGGGTACCTCAGTACAGTTCCAGGATGTTCTACAGAAGAAGTAAGGCCAGATGAGGCTGCTGTAGACCCTACTTTCCCTGTCTTCTTCTTAACCCTGACACAGCTTTGAAAGGAGCCGTAGTTTTGCCTTCTGCCCTCTCAGCACCTCTCTCTTGGGTCCAAGGGGTGCTACAGCTGCAAAGAGAACAGCAAGCCACAGGGCAAGCAGAGGGACCTGGGAGAGGCGCACCCACCCACCACCAGCATGTTGGCAGAGCCATTTGCCCTGATCTATTTGCACAGCATTTAATGCTCTTAATGTCAGCGTGGAGATGTGTTAATAACCCAATTAAACTGTTCATCCAGCTATGTCAAATCTAATCGCTTGAGGAAGGCTTACGTGGTTTTGATTTGCAATTCTTGTATTACGGCATGTAAAAATGATGTCCTTGTAGCTGACACCTAACCCCGTCTCATCATCAGTGGGATCTCATGAAATATTAGGCAGTGAAGTGCTATTATCTAAAGCTGCCTTGTATGAACATCACCTGCACCGGCTGAATGCTTCCTCCCCATCATGAAGACTGAGGTGAAAGCACACAAGCGCAAGAGACCATGCATGAAACTTGGCAGAAGGTGTGCTGGAGCAGGTTGTGGCTTTCTGAGGTAGGAGATGTCAGAGCAAGACCTTGGCAAATAGGCTGCAAAGAGGAGGGATTAAATGCCTATGGCAAGGACATTGCATTGGTGGCAGGCCAACCCAGCAGCTGCCCAGTGGTAGAGCATGATGCAGAGTGTACGTGGCACTCACCACACCATGCAGACAGCAGGATGAGGGCTCAGGTCTGCCTGAACATGCCTATGCGTGGCTGACATGACTGTGTCTCTGTTTTCCATCCAGCAAAGGAAGGCAGGAATGTTTCCCTGCCCCACTCAGCTGCTAGGGAGGCTCCAGTCACTTCTGTCTGCAAAGGGATCACACATCCAAGGCATTGTTTTGCAGAAGTGTTTACCAGAAAATACCAGCTTTTTATGTCCCTCTCTCATTGCCTTTGACTGCTCCACTCAGAATGTGATAAGCCTGTGAAACACCACACATGTCCAGGTATGTATATGTCCATATATACCTATATATGCAACATAGCTATGTATATATCTCAGTGTATCAGCCACTCAATATTAGAATGATGTTCTTTGTATTTTCTTCAGATTGATTTGACTACCTTCTCTACCGATCAAGATCTGCAAGCTCTGAGTGTCCTCAACTCTGCCCCCTCAACCACCAGTTTCATACAAACTCTTCATGAATCAAAGGCATTGAAAACGTGGTCCCACCAGAAGGAAACATCGCCCCTCCAGACAGTTCTTAAGCATGTACTTAACCATTGGCGTGTTTAACACCAGCTGGTATCCACAGAGCTGAAAAACACATCAATAAAGCTGCAGTTAGATTCAACAATTCACTTAAGGGCTGTTCTGAACAGGGACTGAATTAAGCATGTGCTTAAATATTTTCTTGAATCTAAGCCTGCATTAGTGGAAAAGTCATTGTTCCGCACTAGATTTTTATATGTCTGTGAGTTTAGGATAGTTTAAATATTCTCAATAGATTGCTTCTTTGGATGGATTCCTCCACTCATCATTAATATTTGGCATCAACTGTCTTTCTTTCTCATCCATTCCCAGAGACAAGGAAAAATTTTCCCTTCCTTCCACGGGTGTATTTATGTTCCCCTCGGAAGTTCTTCTTTATGGTATATGAACTATTTTCAGAAAAGTTTAGCAAAGCCTAAATCACAAAGGGGAAGAAAACCCCTGAGTTTGAGTTCATAAGTGGAAAAGTTGGGATTGCAATGACCTGCAATGTGAATCATTTTTTTTCTTGAGTTTAATTATTATTTCCATTCAAATCCCTTATATCCCTGGCCGTAAATAAGATTCCTGAATAATCCTTAATTTTTGTCCCCACGTTAAATTAGGAGGGAATAGTTAGGATCTGCCAAAATGACAAAGTATCCTTTATGGTGGCCGAATGAAAGAAAGAGTATAACTTTGGGAGAAAGCAACGTGCTTTTCCTCAGCGTAGGATTTCCTCCACAGAGACATCGTCACAGACTGTCAGAAGCTGGGCAACCCTCCAAAGGTTAGAGACAGGGCCAAAACTTACAATTTCTGCTTTACAGAGGGCCATTTCTGTCTCTGAGATTTTAAATACCGTCTCACCGCAGCTGTGAAACTCAGAGCTTGCAGATTGCAGCTAGCACAAGACATTAGCTCGCCAGTCTGGGATATTTCACATCCAAGGCTGTACAAGCTATTTCTAGTAAACTAGCTGGAAATGAGCTTTAAAGCATGAATGCCAGGACAGATACAGCCCAATCTTGGGAGATGATTTGCAATCATTGCAGCCACCATGGGAAAGCTCGATTCTGCTGCCCTCCACATCCTCCGCTGTGAGACATACGGACCTCTCCACGGAATGCCCACACCAAACCACCCTCAGACCCACTTCCCTGAATAACCTCCCCTTGCCCTCTGCTGAGGGATGTGTGCCTCCATGCCGGGGGAGCTGAGTCACCTAATTGCTGTTGGGGTGTTGTATGCAGCCCAGGACACAGGACTCTTTGTGTGAGAGCTGTGCAGAGACACAGGAAGACGTGTGGTCTTGGATATTTCACATGTGAAGTTTCCATGGTCCATAAGGTCATCCTCTGGATCAGACATCCACTTAGGGGTCAACTCCTACGCCCGCTGCCATGCCTAAGTCAGAGAGAGCTGATGGAGAGCAGCCAGGTTTTTCTCAGGCCACCCAGGAGAGATGCACCACTTACAGGACTCAGATGGTCCTCTCATTAGCTGACGACGGGGCTAGGATGCAGCTGCCCCATAGAAGGTGAGTTGGCTTTAACTCTGATGACAGGATAAGCCACCCTTTTAAGAGCTGGGAGCTTCACCTGAAGATGCAATCCTCACTGTATAAAACACCACATCCACATCTCTGTGTCACAGATGCAGGACTGCAGAGCTTTGCTTGGGACTCTGTGTAGCCGTGACCTCATTTTTGTATCTAAGCGCTCTTCCATCAATGCAGTGTAATCCACTGTGAAACTGAGCCTGGGGAAGGTCTGCACAGCACAGCCTAGATCTCCCATGGTCACCTTTGGGCCAAAACAGAGCTCCTGGTCTTACACCCCGTGGGGCAAAGTGAGCCAGGATTTACAGGCTCATAGATGCTGCTGTAAGCACTATTCGCACACACAAACACAGGAACCCCCAGCTCATCGGCTCACAGATCCTTCACAACCTTAGGAAATAAGAGGAGATGGATTTTCCTTAGACATCATTACTGTGATAGTGTTCGGGAGGCAAATGCACAACCCTGGCACTGATCCAACCAAGTAAGCCTGGGATAGGTTTTCTTTCAAGAATTTCAACCCATTCATGTACTTTCTTAATGATCCAAAGTCTTCAAGGAGTTGCCTTTTAGTTTTAGCTCGCTTTCGATATTTGTCATGTGTGTCAAAGTTGATTCTTCATGTTTCCTCTGTAGCTTAACACTCTCAAGGAGAAACTTAATTTCTTAGACATTTCAAAGATATTTTCCCTCTTTTGATTTGTTTTCTTGCTGGACGAAAAGAAGATCACTTTTAAAGTAAACAGCAAGAATATACAAGTGTGAGAGCAGAGGCAGCATTTCTCAATTGGAGACTTGATGTGAAAGTCCTAGCATGAAGAAGTCTTAATGAGTGACTGGAAAAAAACATGCAGTCATTTATTCCTCATTACGGTTGCATAGACAAGCAAGTTTTGGTGCAGAGCTGATTCCTTAAAGCTACCTGAGTAGAGAGAAAATAATTTATTTTTTCTTGAAGTTTTAGGATAGCTCACACACGCTGTCCACACGCACCAGTGTGTTTATATGGTGTACAAAAGGTGGAGGCTAAATGGACCACTCTGGGCTGGAAGCAAAACGGAGTCAAAGAGAACCAGAAATTGCATCTCAAGCAACATGTGCACTGCTCACACCAGTCAGACACACCAAGAGGTGTGTCTGCAGCGCAACTGGCTTGCAAGTACCTCTGGGTATAGGCCACTTGTCCAGGTTGCTGAGTTCTTGTAAACCTTACACCAGGTCCTGCTAAGGAGCAGGAATGGGAATGAAAGCCTCCCATCCTTAAGATTCTTCAGGAACCTTTCTGACAGCATGCCTACACCTGTTTCCAAAATTCGTGTTTCCAAGACAGGAAAGTTCAGGTTAGATACAAGAAAGAAGTTCTTTACTGTGAAGGTGGTGGAGCACTGAAAGAGGTTTCCCAGAGAAGTGGTAAATGCTCCATCCCTGGCAATGTTCAAGGCCAGGTTGGACAGAGCATTGGGCAACATAGTCTAGGATGAGGCATCCCTGCCCTGTAGTTGGAAATTCATGACCCTAAGGTCCTTTCCAACCCTAACTATTCTGTGATTCTATGAACCCAGGGTAAGGCAAACAGGTCTTCAACATCCAAAGTCTTCAAGGAGTTGCCTTTTAGCTTTAGCTCCCTTTCAGTATTTGTCATATGTGTCAAAGTGTGCTGGGCCACCAGCGTGGAGAACGACTACTCCAGTCTTGACAAAAGCATTTGATGGAGCAAGGTCCCCTCCAAACATTCCCTCTTGCCCCTCTGGAACCTTGGCCCCAGGGAACTCAGGCCAGCCAGAGCTTCTGCAGACAAGATTCCGTTCCTACAACTGGAAGGTCAGGAAAGCACCTCCAAGACCACCTCCTCATACTTCCATACCAATGCATTTAACTGGGTAGTTGCTGGCTCTGCACCAAAGCTGTTTGCACTCACCATGCAAATATCTGATCTCTGGGTTCTCAAAAAGACTTTTTAATTAAAACACATGTTTTTACCTCTGACAGGGGCTTCAGTTTGGGTGCTTTTCTTTCCCAGTGACAGAAATCATATATGGATACACAACTTCTTCGTGAGACTTCAGAGGGCTGAATCACATCTCAGTCTGGTCTTGGTCTGTCTCTGTTCAGCCACAAGCCCTATTAGACAAAGGTATTTCTGCACACTTTGCTACATGACTGAATTTCACACTCTAAACACAAATATTTCCTTAATTTTATACAAACTACAGCTACAGGTTTTTTCCACTTTGTTTTATTAACAGCTGACCTGCTGCTTGCTATTGATTCTCAAGCCATAAGTAGTATACCTCTGAAATAAGCTATGAAAATAAAACTTGTCAATCAAAGGTTTCAAAGACCCATCATGCTGCAAAGGAGTTCAGAGCAGCTAGGTGTCCTGTTTTAGGCTTTAACTTAGTCTGTTATTATTTACTCTCATTAAATCCAGAGTCATCTGGCTTAATTTGGTTTGCCAGGAATTTACTTTAGGATAATTTAGAGTAGGATCAGAGTCACCAGGCTTTTTTTGCCCCACCTTTTAGACAAGGGATAATAATAGAGGATTTTTTTCCACGAAAGCATATGCAATTTCCTCTATAGCCATCCAAAACAAATAATCAGGAGATTTCCCCATGGTTACAATGGGGCTTTCTACTGACCTTCCCTGCAAAGCAGTTTAGGAGAAATCAGTGCAAAATACTCCATAAGAAATTGGTCCCAATTGCTGTTATTCTTACTTAGAATCTACATAGCATCTAATCTGAAACCGGACACAGCAGTTAAGGGATTCTCTTTGTCTTTTTCATAACAAAGCAGTTATATTTAACAGTAGGTACAGTTGAATTTGACTGGTTTGTATACAGTGACATTTCATGTTTATTAATACACAGTGTTGAGACCAATTCCAAATATAAGCTAGAGTGATGTATAAAAACTTTTCTTGTTGGCATAATTGAGTCAACATGACTGACTTGGCTCTCCCACTCTTTTTGAACAACTGTAATTCTGTCAGTGCAAAACTGGGTACATGAGCCTCAATTTCTAGCAAGGCAAAGATGAACAGAAGTGACTTTAATGCTTTCAGATCACATGAGGAAAGAGGTTATATTTGGCCCATATTTTGATGAGTCTTTGCAAACGTCTTTACCTAGTACCTCTGTTTGGGGAAGCAGCCATTGGGCTACTTTGAAATCACATCAGTAGCAGTCAATTGGGAGTCCCTGCTCTAAATCCTCAGGAGAAGAAAACCAGAGATGTTTTCCCTCCACTGCAGCAGTCCCTGCTCCTGCAAAGACCTCTGGAAAGATCTCACTCATGTGGAGCTTTTAATGAGACAGGGACAAAAAGGGGAGAGATAGTTTTTCAGTTTATAGTTAATTGCTATGATATAAATGAAATGTCTTTAGATCTGATGTGGCTCCAAACAGTCCTGCTAGAAAAGAGACCTGATCTTTTCTGTGAGGACTGGTGCTGGTACAGGCAGTGGGTGCTGGTTCAGAATAGGCCGGCACTAGACCCCTCATATACATAAGTTTCTGCAGAACTATCACAACTATTAAAGCCAATGCTGCTCATCTCAAGTATACAGAGGAAGATACAGCAAGAAATGAGAGAATAAGGATGATGAAACACAATCTCTTGCTATTCTGTTGATGCTATCAGTTGCCTACTCAGTGTCTTGCTCTTTAGGTTTCTGCTGTGCTGATGGATGGGCAGTACGAGCAGCTGAGACAAGTGGAAAGACAGCCCCAGCATTTGCAAGAGGCGAGGAGCTCCTTACACACTGCAAGATCACAAGTCCATCACATGAATTCTAATGAGGGGGCTGAGCCAATCCAAATACAACTGTTCAACAGTTTATTTCAACCATCCAATAAGCATGAAATAACTTAAAAGGAATCACGTTGCCAACAAGCTTTCATTTTTTTCCCCCTCCTTGCATGGTATTTGTTAAAAATCAGGATTTTCCTTAACTAAATGTCTTGTGGTCTCCTTAGCTTTGTTTCTTAACAGGGTTGTCTTTATGTTAGTTTTCTTTGGCTTCCCAATAGAAGAGTAACAGATTTCTTTTGAAGTTTTTATTGATGAATGAGCTCCTATAAATAACTCTCTGTGGCAGCAGCTTGATCTCAGAGTTTACTCTGGAATAATGGTAGCAATGGGAATGGAGGAAATTTATGGCAGCATGACATGAAATAGTTTAATGGGCTTCATACTGTTTAACTTAATCTTTACAGATGTAAAAACAGAAATACAATTATTTTAACAACTATTACTGCATATTGCTTTTCTAATGAAAACAGCAACTTAGTAAGCAATTGAAGATAGGTAGTGAAGAATTAAGGAGTCCACCTCACTGTAGGTTCAGGAATTAGTGTGTTGAGCCAGTGCACTTGCAAACCTTCATCTGGAGACCCAAGAGAGAGCTTATGTGGCTGGAAAGGAAGAGTCTACAGGTGGGACTTGGTGCTTGCAGGTAAAGCTGAGTCACAGCGCTTCAGACCATGATGTAGATGTTTCAAGCTGCTTAAAACCAGTGGAAGCAATGGAGCCTTGTCTTTGGAGTTAAGAAAATCAAACCACCCTCAGCATTTTCTTTCAAACCCCCTTATTTCACCTGTCTGCTTGGTGAAGGAGCTGATCCCAATCCCACCAAAGTCCACGGGTATCTTTAGTGACACAGGCAAACACTGGGCCACATCCCTTTTGTCTTGTAATCCCAGGAGCAGTACAGCTGTAATCCTCCCACCATAGAAGCAGAAACAGGTATTACACTCACATCAACCAGAGGATGGAGGGAGGTGATGAAAACTGAGCATGATTTCCAGCCCTCTGATACTGACCTAATAAAAGAGCATTTAACTACTTACCGTCACAAGTATGCTCATCGTCCCATCGTGGGTTTGCTTGTATCTCTGAGGCAACACCTCTTAATAGGAAGGTGGCCCAGATGTGCTTCTTTTACCTGGGTAAGCTATGGAAGGGGAAAAAGAAATACTTCAAATCGTCTGTCTTCTTTCTAAATGCCCATCACGCAGGCAAGCTGGCTTTTAACCCATCCACAGATCCAGCCAGAGGACTTTGGCGACCTATGTGTGAGAGGTAAAAATCCAATATCATAATTCCTAGGAAGAGGAGCAGGATCTAATTCAAACGTAAGTGCTTCTTTACAGGAATTTGAACGTGGCTTGTGGCCAAGCACTGCTCCATTGCCCTTTCTGGTGCTTTGCAAAGAGCTCAAGTAAATACTGAAGCATGTTGATGCTCTGTGCAATTTCTAGTGCAATAGCTGACAGCTATTGTTTCCTCCTTGAAGGGACCTTACTTGAAATGAAATTACAATAAAAAATATTAGCATTCTTTTCTCAACTGTCTGTTTAGTGGGAAACTTGCATTATTAGCAACACTTGCCAATACACAGAAATTGCCCGTGCAAGAAGTAACTTGCAAATTCTTACTCGATTTCCAAAAATGTGGGAAAGTTTATTTATTTCTCCATGCATTCCTGATTCGCAATGTGCTCTCTAAAAATGTCGCTAAGATTTAGGCTAACCAAGCTCATGCTAAATTTAGCAACTATATTTTAAATAAACATTCTTTACGCTTTACTGAACCGTCTTTGAAGCGGGCTTAAAACAAATTGCATTCGCATGAACATTAGCAATGTTTTACTTTGGACTAAGTGAATCTGAATAAGTAACAACGTATTATTCATGATAATCCGAACATGAGAAATAAGAGACCTAATTCAGCCAATTTAGGAAAGATTCCTAGGAGGAATAACGAATCAGACCTATGTTTATTTCTGGACCCATCCATTCTGTTCTCCTTGACTACACAAAAGTTTCTTCTGGTGTCTTGTTAGACACTGCAAGCTACGATCCTCGGTGAAATCAGCTGTGACTTAGCACGCAATGCGTTTGAGGAATCTGGCCCATTTTAAAGCACTTAATGATTTGTCTGGATAACGCACTAAAAATATACTGTGGGGAGCAATTATGCAATGTCCAGACTGATGGATTGCATAACCTCATAGACCTTTTCCATCTGTAACTTCTCTAATTCTGTGATCTTGTCTTCTTGGTCTTTCATTTAAAATCAAGTATGTGATCTGTTTAATATCCAAAATGCTGTCTCCCAGGAGATATTTTCTGGGTGTGTGGGGCTATGAATCAAGTAACAACGCAGGTATCTCTCCCCTTTTCATTTCATAAATTGACTGCTCTTCATGACAGCCTCAGAAGCAATTAGCCGGAAGCCAGTGGGTTTTGGTGTGGAAAGGGGTGCTGTCTGCATTACATGGCTTCCTTGCTAAAGGATAGAAAGAGAATTAGCTTTTAAAAGGGGGAGAAGAGAAGGGGAAAGTAGAAGTGGTTGCAAAGTCTCTTAGAGTTATGTGACCCTGAAATCAGACATGCTAGGTATGTACTTTGAGTGACAAGTCTTGAATGTGGTTTCTGCTCATGTGTAAGTACTTTATTACTTTTTATATATGCTATGGAACCAACTTTAAGAGAACACACACTGAGCGTATTTAAAGACTGGAAGCCCCATTTGTGAAAAATTATATTCCTGTATTACTTTAATATGCCAAATTTTCTGTTCCCTTCATAGGAAACCTGTGTTTAGAGTGAAGCTGCTCCATGAACCAAACGAATCCAGTATAAGCCTCTTCCACTGTGTGCTCTTCTCTGCTCCTATGAGTTAAAATTGGCTGCAGACCTCAGAGACGTGAAACCTTGCTCAGATGGGAGAGGTCATTCCTCCCCAGTGGAACGGAAAGGCACATATATCGCCCACACAAGAAGTACGCTGTTTATCCTGCATCATTGGCTATTTTCTGCACTTCTTCACAGTATTCCAGACTTGTGTTTATAGCCAGCCCTGAGAGGTTGGGAAAGCCGGGAGAGAGAAGATTCCAGGGATGAGTTAAATACTGGGTGGCAGTTTTCTGTTGGGTAGCTGCTTTTTTCAGTTGTGAAACAGGTGTGAAACCATGATTATTTGCAGCTTGTCAAGTCCTTTGTGTTTGTATGACACATCGTATGTCTGCCCTATACTGCCCAGCCCCAAAATTTACTGGATGTATAGAGGATTAAAGGATGTCCATTACATCCAAGTGGCAGGTACTGCTGTACTGACTTACACACTTATTTCTCCTCCCCAAAGCACTGTTGCTTTTATTGTACCATTACTTTTTCTCCTCTCTATATAAACAGATGACGTGGAAAAGCCATGTGTGGTTAGTCATTCTGCCTGTTGGCAATAAGACCCTTTTTTTTGGTATTCATCCCCTGCAAGTTACATTAATGGCTTGATCCCAATTAATTGCAAATTGCCGTTCGTAACTATTCACTCAATTCTGAGTTTATTCGAGTTAGTGTCACTTTTGTGCGAAGTGTGTTAAGTTTACCAACTTTACTCTTTCAAGTGAAACCAAAATCAAGCCCAGTGTGGCTTTTAAATATTGCAGCTGTACTTGGTCCCAAGCCACTACAGCAAAACAGAAATAAAATCAAATGTCACCAAGAGCAGACCTTCACAAAAAAATAAATTTCCGTTTCACAGAAAAAGTTGAATCTCAAAAAAACATGCCTGTGATAAAAGTATACATGGTGTACATATCGGACTGCAATCCTAATGTGAGAATTAATCCTTCAGATTTGGAGGGAGGGAAGTTAACAGGACTTGCCACTAAAAACTGCCCTTGTACAGAAAGGGGCCTAAGGTGGAGGGGGTATACCTGTATGAGTAGGAAAGGAAAAAGAACCCTGTTTGCAGGGCCAAAAAAGTACTTTGGGACCAAGTATAGCAGCTGAGCAGTACCAAAACTGGGGGGCAGGGGATCACATCTGGGATGCCAAGTTAGGAGGAGAAAACTGAAAAGAAGGGAAAGGAGAAAGGAAAGAACCCATGAGCAGGCAAATGGAAGGAGGGAAGCCTGGAGACATTAGTTACAAATACTTAGAGGGGGGATTTTATTTCATGTGGGGCTGTCCTTACACTCTTGGAATGCAGAAACAAGCGCCCACCCTCATGACCTAAGCTGGATCTTTTCCCTACCCCTGCAGCTTCCCAGGAGTGATGTTGACACATGGACTCTAAGACTGGTGGTGTCAGCCCCCAGCCTTGATCAGAAACCTTCTTACAAGGTGGCCACTTCTTTAACTGGCTATGATACCTGTCTGCTTACTGTGGCACTGTTGAGACAGGGGATTTCACAGGGGGATAACCCTCTCAGCACTGGTGGGAACACACGTGGCTTTTTTCCCTTTGCAAGTGGGTTGGGTTTTATTCATTCCATGCCACAGCTTTAAAGAATGTACTCAATAGATATTTGAATAGGAATTGCCAGAAATAGGAAGCATATAAGGGATTTTGTTTAAATAAAATCTAGCTTGAAAATCTATATAAAAAAGCCCCCATCTTCTTTTTCATTCTCTTTTTTTCACAATAAGAAGCTGTAGCCCTGCCTATCCAGAGATCCATCTGTGAGCATCCTTCTTTTGGGAAGCTCAGCATCAGTTTCCACCTTTGGGAGATTTTCTGTACTTCCCCAGAGGAGGACTCTTTGCCTCGAGTTAAAATGAGCCCCCATGAGCACCTGGTCCAAATGTCAAGGCAGTTTCATGTCAAAGTTGAATCACAATGTAACCTAGAAACCCAGCTTTACAACAGTTCAGGTGCTAATTTAAGGATAGGCTTTGCTAGTGAGACAGGGTGGGAGAGGGGAGGGGGAGGGAAGGAGAAACAGAACCATTTTGGGAACATTATCTTGGTCACAAGGAATGGGTGATTTCCCAGGGCCCTGTTTTTAGCCTCTCCCACCTTTTACCTCTCCTGGCAGCGTGGTCCATCGTGTCATCACCAGGATATTTGCATCAGAGCTCACTGCTGCATCCAGCAGCAGGCATCCCTCCTTTGCCCTCTGGCTGCACAAGCCAAAGGGTGTTTTACAACACACCAGCCACAGTCTTGAACAAAATACTTTTATTGGATATAGGTTTGGTTTCATAATGAAAATTGAGAATATAGATCTTTTTCTTTTCCAAAAGGGCATTTATCCACTAATATACAAAAAGCCTCTATTTATTGCAAAAATAAAAAAAAAAAAAAAAGAAAGAAGGAAAAAAACCCGAAAAAAATAATATTCCTGATGGCTTATATTGTGTCTGAATTCTTCCTTCTCGAAGAGAAAAGAAAGCTTTGGAAACATAGCTGATGTCTTTTGTCCGGGTTGTTAACAGAGCTACTTCAAAATGTCAAGACCAGCCTCCATAACCCTGCTTCAGTCTTTTTTGGTCAGAAGCAACTGATCCCAGCAAGATATGGAAGCTGGCCACATCCCCACATCCACAATGTTTTTGCTCGTTTGTCTTCCTCTCTCTGGCCACAGGAGTGAGAGAGAAATGCTGTCGCGATATTCGAGAAGCACAAGCACTAGGCAGGAAAACAACTTGTGTTAGTGCCATATATACAGTGCTGAGTCAAAGCAAGTGGGATTGTGCAGAATGAGCCTGAATTGCTTGGTCTGCCCTTGTTTCAGGCCTGGTTACCTGCCTTTTACCCGCTCAGAGGACTGGACCAATAGAGCAGTACCAAGATTTACTACATGCAGGCACCCATGGGTATTAATAACAAAACACAACTCAGCCTCTTCCCCCAGGGATGGAAGGGGTGGGTTTGGGTTTTGAAATTAAAAAATAATAAGAATAAAGTAAAAAAGAAGAAAACTGGAGACCCAAAAAGCTCGGCAGAAACAAGGTCTGAGGAACCTGAGGGATGCAAAGCCTAAAGGTGCAGAACCAACCTTGTGGGGCTGGGGACCAGCAGGAGCCCTCCTTCTGCTCCTCCATTACAGAGGGGAAAGAAAACTGGTTAACCTTTAAAAGTCGATCAGGCAGTAGGGGGTGGGAGGCAATCGCTAAAGAGAGCTCCGCAGCAATGCGTGTCTTGACAATGCCCTGAAATCCTGAGTCACCTTTAACATCGCTTTTTTTGGGAGCGTTTTTGGTCTTTACCCGCCTGTCAAGGGTTGAGTCAGGTCTTTCCCTCCCATCCCCCCCCCCCCACACACGCACAGCAGCGATGGGAGGAGGGGTGTTAGTTAATTAGGGGGGGCTACTACTGCAAATTAAACACCGCCTCGGAGAAGTGGAGAGGGAAGCAGGAGAGTAAGGGGATGCCGATGTGATAAAGCCTCCCGTGCCCCTGGGAGTCGAGCGTGAGCGAGGCGCTACAGGCCGGGCCGCAGCCGCCGCTAGCGACCAGGGAACCGACGGGGCCACCGACGGGGCTCTCCCGGGCAGCCCTGGAGCCTGCCCCAGGGGGCGGCTGTCTCAGCCCCCTGGCCAGGATGCTCTCGATGCTGAAGCTGCGGCCCCGCGGGCCGCTCTTGGGCGGTGGGGCGGCGGCAGCAGGCGGCCGGGGTGCAGCGGGGGCCGGGGCACCGCCGCAGCAGGGGGAACCCGAAGGGGGAGCCGCTTCCCCCCCTCCCGGCCCCGGCACCCCCTCGCAGCCCGATGCGGCAGCCGAGCTGCCCTTGGCCCTTTTGGGCTCGTCGGGTCGGGCGGGCTGCCCCGGGTGCCCGCTGCCCTTCGGTTCCAGCGGCCCCGGGGCTTTGGGCTTCCTCTTCCTCCGGCGGTAGTTGCCGTTCTCGAACATGTCGAGGCACCGCGGGTCCAGCGTCCAGTAGCTGCCCTTGCCGGGCCGGCCCTTCTCTCTCGGCACCTTGATGAAGCAGTCGTTGAGGGAGAGGTTGTGGCGGATGCTGTTCTGCCAGCCCTGCTTGTTGTCGTGGTAGAAGGGGAAGCGGTCCATGATGAACTGGTAGATGCCGCTGAGGGTCACCTTCTGCTCCGGAGCTTCTTTGATGGCCATAGCGATGAGGGCGATGTAGCTGTAGGGGGGCTTCTGCGGGGGGTCCTGCCGGGATATCGCACCGCTGGGGGCGAAGCCCAGAGCAGCCGGGAGGTACAGCACGGGGGGACTGCCCATGGCAGGGAGGGGGCTGCCGTAGAGGTGGCTCATCGCAGGCGCGGTCCCAGCCCCGGGTCTTCGCCAGCGGAGCAGGGCAAAGGGATGGGGTAGGGCAGGAACCCGGGTCGAGTCCACCAGGGAGCTATTTGTGTGAGCTCAGATCCCAGCCCTGCCTGAAGGAGCTCGTTCTGCCTCTGTCCCCGCTTCATAGCTCTTAAGGAAAAAAAAAAAAAAAAAAAAAAAAAAAAGAGGGAGAAAAAAAAAGTTAAATAATTGTTGTAAGTTTGCTATTATATGTTGACTTAGCACTGGAAAATAAATTGTCTCTGATAAACAGTCGTTTGTGTTCTCAGCCCACCCACATTAATTAAAATTTCATTGCTACAAAACTCCAAGCTCTCTCCACGTGTCTCGCTGGTACCAGCCAATGGTCTCCGGGTTATTCCTTCATTTGTTTATAGAATTAGTCTGTTGATAAGTCTGCCCACCCAAGTCGAATCAAGCTGTGTTTATTTGGAAAAATTTCCGGGCACCCAATATATAAACGCACTGATCTGATGTTTGAAATATCACGTCCACCCTTTGACGCTGTAAGCACACACAGCAGAGCAGGATGTACACTGCTGGAGCTCGGGGAGGAGCAGGCGAGGAGCCCCGCAGGAAAACTGGGGCAACAAACAACAACAACAAAAAAAATCGAAACAAAACTAAACCAAATTACAGGAAAAAAAAAAAAAAAAAAAGAAATTGAGAAAACGGGATGGGGGAAGGCAGAAGGCGATGGGGAGGAAGGAAAAGGGGCTCTCTGGAGGCCCAAGGAAGGGGGACTCAGGTGTGCGGGACTCCCCTTCAGACCCGGCAGTGAAGGGGAGCCCCGGACCTGCACTGGGGGAGAAGCTCGGGGGCTGCAGCGAGCTTCCTAAAGAAGGAATTTGGCAGGACCGGGGAGGAGGGCCAGTATTTGTGAACGCGGGCCTGTTGCTTTATATTATGTACTTTCCTGTTTATAACAAGGAGGGGGATTATAACAACTTTACAAGTGCACACAGCTGGCCGGTGCTTACATTAGGAATTTGTGATGCTCTTTTTCTGTGTAAACGTCCAGGTTTGGGGCTGTGTTTTCTGTTATTGGGTTTTTATTTTTTTTAATTTGCTGATGTAACAGCTCTAATCAGAGGCCCCGAGGGATCCCGATGCTATTGGAAGTGTCGTCTGCTTCTCCAGCCCCCGCGGCTCGGACCTGCGTTAGACCCCCTGGGAGACCCTTCTCCGTGAAACATCATTTCTTCGAGGGAGGGAAGAGGAGGACCCCTTCTTCCTTCAGAGAGAAATAGCCCGTCAGTGCAACCCCACCACAGTGGTGGGACTTTAACCTGGCAGGAGAAGAGGTAAAAACACCGAGGTGTTACCCAGCACATCCTGGTGCTGGCGATGTTCCCTTCTGCAAGCCCCGTGGGGGTTTTCGCCCACTTCTGTTCTTCTCCTGCCGTTCTCCCAGCAAACCATCGGGCGAAGGGGTTTAACCCTCGGGGTAAAAGCCATCGCGGTGGCTTCGGACCCGCAGAACAGCCCCAGAGGCTGCCAGAGCCGTGCAAGCCTGGGAAATACAGCCGGGGTGCAAAGGGAGGGGGCTTCTCGGGGGAAGGGGGTCTCCCTGCTTACTGTCTGGCCCCACACAGGAGGGGAACCCGCCCCTCTGACACCGCCCTTGCCGGTAATGCAGCATCCCTCCCCCTCGGTGCACACACCCGCCGGCCCCCGGAAACGGCAGGACCCATCCGTGTCGTAAACGCAATAAAACCTAAATAAATAAGGAAAGAAGACAGAAGAAGGGTTGGGGGCGGGCTCCCCTTATTTCGACACTGAGGACCAGCATTCCCTGGAAGAACCCTCGCCTGGGCGGGATAGGGCAGAGCCCAGTTGTTCTAACGCATCCTCAGAGCAGGCTGCTGGGGCTAATGGTCGCTCCCCCTCCACACACACCACACCCCCACTTCGGGGAGTCCCTCTCTCCTTGGGACGCTCCAAGCAAGGATTATTAAAATAACAAATACTCGCGTGTACGGCAGGAGACACGCACAAGGGCTCCCGCTCACTCCCTGAGCTCCCTCCCCCAGCAAAATTCCTTCTTCTTCCTTCTTTTCCCCCCTTTGCGGTAGGAACTCCTTGGAGGCGGGGATGCGGCTTTTCTACTCTGCTCCTTCTTCCCAGCCTATCTGCTGTCTGTTGTGCCTCTGCAGCCGGTGGCATCGCTGCGTTACCCCCCCCCCGGGGACAGCCCTCCCAGTGGCTTCGATGGCGGCGGGGGGGCAGGGGAAGCAACCGGCGCGGCAGGGAAGTGGGGGGGAGTGGTGTTAGCGCCGCTCTTCCTCGAAACGGACGCAAAAAAACCCTCGGAGCCAGCGATGGAGGAGCTCCTGGACGTGATTCCCCTCCTCTCCAGCTGACAAGACTCTTTTAAAGTACCAGCGAGGAGAACTCCGGCGCGGGGCCTCTGAAGGAAGCGGGTGCAAATCACTGCTCCTCACTCCTTACTGTATCCCGGCACTCGGGGAAGCTGAGGACAAATCAGTGCTCCCCACTTGTTGCTGTATCCCAGCACCCGGGGGGGAGCTTGGGTGTAAATCAGTTCTCCCCACTCCTGCTGCATCCCAGACCCTCGGGGGAGCAGAACACAAATCAATGCTCCCCACTTCTTGCTGTATCCCGGCACTCAGAGGAAGCAAAGCACAAATCAACGTTCCCCGCTCCTGCTGCATCCGCTTTCCTCATGGGGAGCAGAGAGCAAATCAGTGCTCCACACTTCTTTTGTATCTCAGCACCCGGGAGGGGGGAGCGTAAATGTAAATCAGTGCTCCCAACTCCTACTGCATCCCAGCCCCTAGAGAGGAGCAAGGCGCGAATCAGCGCTCCTCACTCTTTGCTGTGTCCCGGGCCGGGGACATCGGGAGTGTAAATGAGCACTCCCTACTCCTTGCTTTATCACGGCCTGCGGCTAGCAGGAACGTAAATCAGTGCTCCCTGCTCCAGCTACATCCCTGCCCAGGCTCCCTCAGACACGACGGGAGTTAGCTGCCCACCCCTCACCTTGCAGGCCGCTATGCAGTTGCAAAGCCGTCCGATAGCGGCCCGGGCTCTGAGGTGTATTTCTTGCTCTCCCGGCCCTTCAGCGGAAGGAATTGGCGTGGATTTTCTGCAAAGCCCCCTCCAAAGTGACACAAAAGCTAGCCTCCTACAGTAAAACCTTCTTGGCCTTCGCTTTCCCACAAGCGCGTTGAGGAGATCTCGGGGAGATGGAATGGCCCCGAGGGGGACCAGAGAGCTCTTTTTTGGGATATCCAGAGGCCTGGGGGTGGGAGGAGGCCTAAGGGCGTTGTTCTTCACCCGGATCCTGCAGCCCAGGGGAAACAGGTCCCTTAACCAGTCTGCGAGGACACCTTCCCGACGGGAAGGAGCTGGAAAAGTGTCTGCCCTTCCTCCCGAAACCCAGAGCTGTCTGGGCTTTTCGAACGGGTTTGCAAATCCGTAGGTTAACTGCAGCGCCACAAGAAATAATATTAATAATAATGAAAGAGATTAAATAAAACCTCATCCACCATCCTCATCCGCTGTCCCCGAAACACGGTGGGCCCCACGCCGGCCATGCAGCAGCTTCGGCCAGCCCCGCGGACTGAGCTTAGCCCTCCTTTATCTAGTCCTGGAGTGAATTATGCTGGTCCTTCAACTGCGAGGGTCTACGGGGCCCCATCCTGCTGTGCAGGACCATGGGCCTTCCTCTTTCCTTTCTCCCCCCTCTGCTCCGGCCGGACTGAAATCACCTGTTCAACAGACTCCCATCGCGTTATCCACCTCCATAACTCAGCTTTTAAGTACAGCTCCAAAAACTATTCTGTGTCCTTCATTTGGCTTTTGATTGGCCTGAGGGTCCAGCCCACCCAAAGGGCTCCCCCCGGAGAGACGGGGACCACTGGAGCTCGGCGGAAGGGGACTGAGGGGTCTGAACCCTCGGGACAGGGTGCAGTGATGGGACAGCACTCTCAGCTCCTGTCTTTGGGAGGGGGCTGCATATCCGTCCTGCCGTGATTGGAGGCAGGCCTGATCCTACCAGCTCCCGGCCCCGGGACATTAGGATCTAATAACTGGTTGCCATTTTTCTGCCAAGCTCCTGAAAACCTCGAATCCTGAAATCCCGACATCCTGACATCCTTATATCCTGATGTCCTGACATCTCCAAAGCCAGAGTGTAATATAGCAGGGAGGGGGGGACAGCACCCGGGAGCAGCGCAGACCCCACATAGCAGTGTCCCATGGGGACAGGGATAGGAAAAACCCCATCGGCAGGGTGCTGTGGGAGCAAAGGGGATCCCCAAGCCCGGCTCCAGCTGCCGTCCCCAAGGAACTGTCCAGCAGTGAGGGGAGAGGCGAGCAGGTTGAAGCGTCTCAGAAGTGCCCCGGCCCCCAGGAATTCACACACACACACACCCCCCTCCTCGGTATCTAAAGGGTCCCGTGTGCCCAGCGCCCTTACTCAGCGTACGAAGATGTGGGAGCAGTGGTGACCCCGGGATTTCTCAACGCGCGTGGGATAAACCCGCAGCAAGCACCTGACTTGACCCATTCCAAGTGGGAAAGGGGCTGGACGGCTGGAAGAATACTTCCTGGTTTGTTTTTTTGTTAGTTTGGGTTTTGTTTCTATATTATATTTTTTTACCCTTTTACACTATTTATTGTCTTTTTACCCCTTTACTCTATTTATTTCTTTACCCTTTTACCATATTTTGCTTTTACCCTTTTCTCTCTTTAAAATAGCACTTTGGATTCTGTTGCATTAAAAAGAAAAAATAAGGAAAAGAAAAAAATAAAATAAAACCCACCGTCTGACAGCCAGGAAAAATCGCAAGAGTTTTACAAGAATGTTCCTTAAAATACAGATTAAGTGAGGCTTGGACATTTTTTCTCGTTTAAATCGAGAGTTCCAGTGCTTTTTGCCAGCTTTCTAGCTCATGAGAAGTTTACCCGATCAAACCCAATTTGTATCATCGATTAGAGTAGCCTGCCACTGGTGTGACTGCTCCTAAACGCGACCAGGGCTGCGAGGAGCGGCGGGGAGGGGACGGCATGGAAGTGTCCCCGCTAAATATTGGATAGGTGAGCCACTGCCGCTGGGAAAAGAGCCGGGATCCCGCGAGCTGGGCTTGAGAAGTCCCAAAGAGCCCTCCTAAAGCCTGCCTCAGGCTTTACAGGCATCCCAGCGCCGGGTTAAACCTGCTTCAACAGATAAAGGATGGCTTGGGGGAAAGGCAGAACATGTGTCAGTGCCCGGAATACCGAATAGGAGCTTAAGCAGAATAAGAGAAGGTTAAAATCAGGCAAACCTTTAGATGGGAAAGTGTTTAAGAGCCGTAAAATTATTCTGAAGTGAACTTTCCGCCTCGGTTTTCGACTCTGCAATGTGTCCGGGTTGAACAATTGCTCTTATCACCCTCGCCCGTTTGTAGCCTTTCAGGATTCGCTTTTTATTATTATATTATTTTTTGAAAGGATGGGTTTTGCTCTCTTTTTTTGCTATAGGAAAGAGCCGGAGACGCTCCAAGCACCGCGCAAGGCCCGCGCCTGCAGGAACAGGCAAAGGAAGCAGAAATCCTCTTCCCTGCCACCCCTTTCCCTCCCCTCCTCCCCCCCTTATCCCCAAAGTTCCTCCCTAAGTTTCAAACTGACCAAGGGTTTGGGATGAAGAAAGGGAGCCGGGGACAAGATCCGGCCCTTCCCGCAGTACCATATTCGTTGTTTCCCCCCCTCTTCCCCCCACACCCCCCCCCACACCCCTCCCCCCCCCCCCCGCAGTGATCTAAATTCCACCTCTAAGCTTTTTCCTCCAAGAAATAACCATCATCAACCTCAAGGCTCCAGGAAAACGATTTAGTTTTAAAAACAACCAGTGCCACGTTTTCCCCATGAAGGTGAAGGGAAGATTAAAAAAAACTGGGGAAAAAAAAAAAATACTTATACAGACAGACAAGCGCCAGACTTGGAGAAGAAAAAAAACCAGCATGGATTTATTTTAAGGTAAGTACAACAATTAGGACCACATAAGACAAACGAACTTTGAAGCAGGTTAAAGCAAATAGTCCTTAGGAATGGTCAAGGTGAAATCTATTATACAAAACATCACACGTCGTAAATAATAGTAGAAAAGTATCAGATACTTTGTCTTTTTCTTTTCCCTTTCAAAAAAAAAAAAAAAAAAAAAAAAAAAAAGAGAATCCACCAGCAAAAAATAAATTATTTCCTCATCTTGTGAAAAGAACAGCTCTAAACCCAAAGAAACTATTGCATAATTGTACACAGACGAAAAAGAAATCACTTGTCATTAATTTGGAAGTTAGGAATTGTTGGGCGAGACAAAAGCAATCCAGTGAACTCAACTTTAAATATTATATTAATGGCTCTGAAAATCAGCCTGATTAGAAATCCACACACTTTTTACAGCACAACAGAGAACTTAAAAAATACCCAGGACATATATTTATATATATATATTTATATACTTCCTTTTTTTTTTTTTTTTCCTTTTAAAAAGTATAAATGGTCGTTGTGATATTGGTCCATAACTTATTTTTTTCTGAGATCCCCTATAGTTTAGCATATAAATCTTGCCACTTCTAGATAGACATATATATATAGAATTATTCTTTTTTTTTTATTTTTTTTATTCTTTTTTAATTTTTTTTTAGGAGATATCCCCTTTTCAAGCAGGATTTACTTGTCTGCAGTATAAGGAGGCCCGAAATTGGGCTTGTGATCTACAGACTGTGATCCCCATGTCATATTTCATTTTTATTCTTTGATTTATTTTTTTTCCTGCCTCTGAAGCTTTTGGTGTATTTTTATTTCTCCTTTTTTTTAATTATTATTATTAATAGTAATCTCTTTTTTTTTTCACTTTTCTTTCTGGCGGGTGGCCCTAGGCGGGGGGTGTCGGCTACTCAGTACTTAGTGCAGTCGTAGGAGTAGGGGGCGGCGTGGCGGTAGAGGGAGGGCGCGGATCTGTATGGGATCTGACAGGCGGAGTTGCTGCTCACCTGGTGGTCGCTGAGCGAGGCGCTCTCCATCCCCAGCCGGTGCGAAGTGAACATTTCCCGTACGTTGGGAAACGTCTGCTGCTGGGAGCCGAACGTGTGCCCAGGCAGGTGGCTCAGCTCAGCCCCATGGTTGAGGTACCAGGAGGCAGGGGGCTGCCCCCCTCCCGCTGTCCCCCCACCGCCGCCGCCGCCACCGTGGGGATGCCCGGTCCCCAGAGCCCCTTCTTGCCCAGCCGGCAGGCCGAGGGTGCCGAGGGGCGATGGGGCACCCGGAGGGTGCTCGGCCAGGCCATCCTCCAGTGCTGCGGGGGGCACGCACATGTGGCCCGGCCTCTCCCCGCTGTAGAGGCTCATAGCGCGCACGCTGCAGTGGTAGCTCCCACTAGTGTCCGCGGCCTGGCTGCACGCCGTGCCGTACCCCGACGGCTGCCCCGGTGGGTAGCCCAGCGGCAGAGCCGTGCCCGCCCGGCCTGGGGCGGCACTCACCGGGCCGAGGTCCCCCGCCGGGGAAGTCCTCAGGGTCATGATGCTCTCCACAGTGAAGCCCGGCAGCCCGGTGCCGCCAGGATGATGCTCGGGCAGCGCGGCGCCGGGGGAAGCAGCGGCGGAGGGAGAGCCGGCGCTGCGGGGACTGTCCCGCAGCGCCCCGCCGCTGGCCGGGCTCAGCGTCTCCACTTTGGTGATCACCGGCAGCTCGGGAGACGCTGTCTCGCTCTTGATCACCACCTTCTTCTCGGAAGCCGGCGCCGAGGCGGAGGAGGAGGAGGAGGAAGAGGAGGAAGAGGAAGCTTCCTTCGGGAGGTCGGCGCCGGCCAGCCCGGGGGGCTTAGCCTGCTCCTTCAGCAGCCGTTCCCGGGCCTCCTCTTTTTCCTTGGAGACATCTTTCTTCTTGAAGCGTCTCCGGCGGCGCAGGAAGCTGCCGTTTTCGAACATGTTGTAGGAATCGGGGTCCAGGGTCCAGTAGCTGCCCTTACCTGGCTTCTTGTCGTCGCGGGGTACCTTGACGAAGCACTCGTTGAGAGAGAGGTTGTGGCGGATGCTGTTCTGCCAGCCCTGTTTGTTCTCTCGGTAGAAAGGGAAGCGGTCCATGATGAACTGGTAAATCCCATTGAGCGTGATCTTCTTGTCAGGGGCGTTCTGGATGGCCATGGTGATGAGAGCGATGTAGCTGTAGGGCGGCTTCACCAAGTCTTTGGGGGCGGTGGGCTGGTGGGGGTGATAGGGGCCGTAGGAGCGCCCCATGCCCGCCGCATACTGCTCGGCGGGGCCGGGGTACACGCTCATGGGGTTACCCATCCCGCCGTACGTCCCCGCCGTCCGGTAGTAGTTCTGTTCGCTTAAATACGGCACCACTCCCAAAGCGTTGGGGTCCGAAACGGAGTAGCGAGCCTGCATCATGGATAGGGGCTTCCCGCGGCCAGAGAGGAGAAGAGGAAGAGGAGGAGGGTGGAAGGGCCTCACCCCCGTCCGGAACCGCTCTGCGGAGAAGGGAGAGGGAGAAAGCGGGGCAGAGCGAGTCTCAGAAGCGAGCTGAGTCCCAGTGTGTCCTCTAGCAGCAGCACCTCGGCAGCATCCTCCTGGTCGCCGGGGCCGAGTGGGTTCTGCCGGCCTCTTCCCCCCTTCGTTATGGCTGTGATTCCTGCCTACACACCTGTGCCCCGCTGCGGGCGCTGCTGCGGAGCGGGAGGCGGGAGGGCTGTTCTCGTAGGAAAACGGGATTATTTTAAAATATATATATATAATTAAAAAAAAAAAAAAAAAAAACAAAAACGGGAGAGGAAAAAAAAAGTAAGAAAAAGCAGTCTTGCGGAAAAGCAGCCCTTGTCACAACAACCGCCCGGGGTCCGGCGTAGCCCGCGTGCCCCGCCGGCTCCGTGCGCGGGTGCGCGGGTGCGCAGGATGCGCGGGGGGCGCGGAGCTCCTCGGCCGCGCTGCGGAGCTTCAAAACTCTGCCCGCGCTGCCGACGAGCTTTTACTCCCCGCTGGCCCCGCCCCCCGCCGCCGCCGCCAGCCAATGGGTGAGCGCGCCCCCTCCTCCTCAACCAATGGGGAGCGGCGGCGGCTGCCGGGGATGCGGTGGCGTTGGCGAGCATCACAGCGCGGGCTGCGCGCCACACAGACACACACACGGGCCGCCTCGCCCCGTTCCAAACGCCCGTACTCGCACATCAAAACCGGGATCACCCGCCCTCCGTTCCGTAATTTCAACGTTTTGGCCCCAAAAGGAACCAGCGCCAAACCGCTCGGCCTGGGGGTCCCGCTCGCCCGCGGCGCCTTCCTATGCGATCCCCCAAAAAGCCGAGTTTTTTAGCGCCAGGTTGATGTCGTGGGAGTCGCGACATTGCGCTCATAGCGCCGAAAGAACGGTCCTCCCCGGGCCGGGCAGGTTCAGGTTTTACATCGATGGAAGTGAAAAAGCCCGGCGGGACAACGGGTCCTGTCCGCACGTTGCTCGTCCGGTGACAAGTGGCACTCCACCCCCGTGGCCCTGCCGTAATTGGGGATGAGGGATTCCTCTGCCGCTTTGGGGTATTTCATTATTATTAATAATAATTAAAAATAAAACAGTGAGTACACTTAAGCAGCGCGTTTTTAATTTCGTTCTGGCCACTTAAAAGAATTTTCCCGTGGCTGTGAAACCCGCCCCTCCGCCTATTCCTTAACAATTTCATTAGGGGCAATTAGAGACGGGCCATTACGGACGCTCGGTGACCAAGTGTAAACTCAGATAGTGGGAAAACTGCTACGAGCTGCCCTGTCTCAGCTGGCAGAAGGGCGGATATTCCCGGCAAAGAAATAACTGTGGGAAATAGTGTATTCCCCACTTGGAAAAAATGAATAAAATTAAAATAACAATAATACAATACAAATAGTCACCGCAAAATAATTCGAGTTCGAGGCGACCAAGATAAGGTTAAAATTGATCAGCTGTCATGTCGGCAGGGCTCCTTCCCGCAGCCTCCCCGAGCCCGGCCGCCTCCGCTCGGGTTTCCAAGCGGTGATCTTTGGGTTTCCTACACTGTAATTCTGCCTTTCCCTCCTTGCAATTTGTGTGGCTTCGGAAGGCTTTAAACAAAGGGTTTTTTTATTATTTTATATTCTTTTCTTTACCCCCAAAGTCAGACCGGAATTGTCGCTGGCTGCCGGTAGGAAGGGTCCGGCCGTGGGAACCCGGCGGTGCTGCTAATTACCTGAGATTTTCTTAATAAGAAAGGGAACGATTTTGTGCGATCTCGGGGAACAACGAAAAAATTACAAAATAAAAAATGAAAGGCAGCTCTTCTGCAAGGAGGTATGGTTAAAACCGATCTGCGACGGAAAAATTAATCGGAAAGTTTCGCCGGACGCTTCGAAACCGTGATTTAGTTTTGATGGAAATAAATGGAAACGTTCTGGGAGGGTTTCATCAACCGAGCAAACGTCCGGGTGATTTATTTTCTTTTTTTTTTTTTTAATGAAAACAAATAATGAATTCTGCGAGGTGCGCTGATGTTCTCATGTACAAGCAACGAGAAAGCATGTATATATTATTATTATTATTTCTCGAATAATTGGAGAACGACTTCCCATTTTTATTCTTCGGTTTTCAAAGAAATTGTGTTTCTGGTAAAAGCTAGGGCGTTATCAGAGCGTGCACATCAGGATTTCTTAAACAATATAACTTTTTAAAATGCAGTATTTCCTTTTCAATGCAAAACCTTGACCTGAGACAGCCTCGTGCCGTCCCAGCGCTGCCCCTTCCCACAGCCTGATGCGCTAGGGAGAAATACCGTGGAAGGAATCTCACTTCTTCTCAGCTGAAAGCTTTACCGACATGAGTTTCTACAGAAAACCCAGCGGCAGCGGCCGGTCTCTGCTCGCCGCGGCCAGGAGCCTCACCGGGCCGAGCTCCGCGGCGGGGAGAGCCCGCACCGTGTATAGCAGGAAGGAACAGAACACCGTCTTTGTGAAAATAGCCGGCGCCCGAAAGAGGACAGCGGAAACCGGGGTCCCTCCACCACGGTGGGATCCCCCGCCCGCCCGAGTTACCGGAACGGCGGCGGCCGGGCAGGCAGCGATGTCCCACCGCAGCCTTTATCTGCCTTCGGCGAGTACCGAGGGCCGGAGCGCGAACCCTTCCCCTCCCCGGGATCTCCTCGCGCCGGTTTCCCGGGCCCCGCGATCGTGCCGGCGGCCGGTGCGGCGTAGAGCGCGGCGCTCACCTGCCCGCCCCGGGGCTCGGAGCGGTGGGTGCTGCCCTCCAGGGGACACCGGGGGGGTTGCACTGCCCCACCGGCACGGCACTGCCATCGGTTGCCCGCTCCGGGCCGCGATGTGCTGAAAGAGGAGAGACGGGGAGAAAGAAGGCGAGAAGGGGAAGAGAGCACGGAATGGGAGAGGCTCAAAGAAAGGGAGAGCGATAGAGAGTGCAGGCGAGAAACAGAGAGCAAAAAGGGTGCGAGAAAGGAATGGAGAATGGGAGCAAGAGAAAGAAAGAGTGAAAGCGGTAGAGGTCAGGCGGAGAGGAAGAAGGATAGGGAGAGAAAGATTAAATGAGAGAGAAAATGAAGGAAAGAAAGAAGAAAAGATAAAGGAAGAAAGAAAGACAAAGGGAGAAACGAAGGAAAGAAAGAAAAGGAACAGCTATATCTGTAGCTGATACTGTAGCCATCAGTGCAGCTAAGACCCCCAAATTCACACCGCTTTCTTTGCATCTGCACTGGTGACCGTCCACGGGGAGTGCACCCACCACTGGTTGCAGGGCCTGACCCAAAGCCCACTCCTATTTTCCAGCAGCAGGCAATGTCCTAACAGGTCAGCCCGGGCCTGCGCCCCTGCCCAAATGTGCCTCCTTTGTTGCGTGATTTTCTTAGCACATGAATTTGCTTGCACATTGTTTATTCACACACGGAAACCCACTTCACAGTGGTTGAAAGACTAGTTTCTAGTACCCAGCTAATACGCTTCATGAATGAACACATCATTAATAACTATTGCCTTCAAAACTTGTACCCTATTTTTAATTTTCAGTACTGAAACCCAAGCAGAGTGCTATTGCCAGCTGAGCTCTCCTCTTTAGCTGTGTTTCACTTGTTTTTCATGGCTGCCCTGGTGTGTTCAGCCTGCATGTCAGAGAAATCATTCCCTCAGCACAAGGAGTTCCTTTCTGCATTGTTCACAGGGTTTGTACTAACGTGGCACTCCCTTTTTCTAGGTGTTTTCACAAATTATGGGTGTTTCGCACAAGCGCTGCATTTTGTCTTTTGCATGAAAGCTCAGGATCCTTTTTAAACTCTTTCAGTTGAGTAGTTTATTCAGTTTCGTAAAATGGATATGAGAAGTGATGCAAGTACTTCCAGTAGAGTAACATCATTATATGGATGCTGTAGCCCTGCCTGCTTCCTGCTGAAAAGAGAGGCTTTCCCACGGCATCTGTACAAGCTGCATCGGGCTATTAGAACTAATGCTAAAGGCTGAGTGATAGAAGAGACCCTGGAAAAGTAATCTGGAGCAAATTTAAGACCTGTAGAATCAAAGCAGAGACTTGAACCAGAAGAAAAGCCGTCATCTATTACCAAACTCCTCATCTGCTCAGGGAAAAGTATCCTGGCTTCTAGAAAACCAGCTCAGGCCCTCTTTTTTTTTTTTGTAAGGCAAATCCATGTGAGAAACAGCTTTACCGAGCATCTTGCATGGAGGTTGGAGGGAGATGTAGGTGGTCTGGTAGGATCTGAGCGCCCCTCAATTGTAAGTGT
This sequence comes from Ara ararauna, assembly GCA_028858755.1. Taxonomy (NCBI): domain Eukaryota; kingdom Metazoa; phylum Chordata; class Aves; order Psittaciformes; family Psittacidae; genus Ara; species Ara ararauna. The sequence goes on along the minus strand of CM054410.1, from coordinate 4,955,646 downwards.
ATTAATTAAAAGCACTGTTGCTACTTCACTCGCTTCCTCAAAGGGGAGAAAAAGAGTGCAATGGGGTGGAAACAGGTCCCATGAGGTGCAGCGTGGCGATTTTGGGTGACGGCGAACAGATGCACAACACTGGCACTCGCAGCACAGGAGTGCAAATTGCAATGCTGAATTAGAGAGAGGTTGTAAATTGCTCACCAAAGGCCCGATCCCAAACTCCCCACAGAGATATCAAAGTCACTGGGAGTTTTCCGTGAGTAGGAAGTGGAGGAATGAGCTTCAAACATTTAGGCCCAGCTCCACATGGGTGGTCTATTATGCCTGGACAGATTCCCACTGGCTCCAGCAGCACTCCGAGGTAGTGAAAAGGCTCTTCCTAAATGCACCCCGTTGCAGAACAGGGGCTCTAAGTACTTTCTTTGAATGCTTACAAGGGACTTGGGTGGAAAGGTGAAGCCTCAGGCTCAGCGCAGCTGCTCTGCAGCATTCAGCCCAATATACTGATATTAATCTGAGTTTGACAAACACACATAGTTGGAGGGGGAAAGACTCCTGAGCCCAGCGGAGTCCCGGCCTTTGATTTGCACTGTGAAACAGAAAGAAAGCAGTTCAGCAATCAGCAGCAGCCGCAGAGAGAAAAGGCGTTTGCATCTGCTCAGCTACATCTGCAACTATTCAGGGGAGAGCATCCGAATTTGTTCCGCTTTTTGGTTGGCAGAGCAACAGTCAGCTCTAACGGGGGATATGTATTGGTAGCATCCAAGCCAAGCAGATTAGAAACCAAATTCAAAAGCCATTTCTCCCCCCCCCTCCATCTCCTTCCTGACACACTTTAAAATAAACCTCTGTCTCATTGTTCCCATGACCCTTCCATCCCACTCCGCTCAGGAATGTCAGGATTCTCAATGTTCTCCCTCTTCTTGGGGTAATTGTCAAATATGTTAATTCTATACATAATAAATCATGCAAACAAATCATTTATCATCCTATTAAATGAAAGTGAGAAATGTACTTTCTGGAAGCTGGCAGACTTGGAAGCCCACGTAAAGGCTGGATATTGCTTTATTTGTGACCAGCCAATTTTAAATGGAAAAATAATTTATTTGGGAGTTTGTGTTATGAAAAATGAGGCGTTTTTTCCCCCCACAGCTATAACACACAATTGAAAAGACCACGGGGCTTGGAGCAAGCTGCTCTAGTGGAAGGTGGTCGTGCCCATGGCAGGGGGTTGGAAGCGGATGAGCTTTCAGGTCCCTTCTAACCCACACCATATGATTCTATGGCTCTGCTTCTGTAACACTGGGGGCACCCAGCCCAGGACTTTGCCATAGGGCACCATTTGACAGCAGGGAAGCCTCTTGCCGCCAGAGACACCTCAAGAAGGGAGCTGAGACTGTTCCCAGCACACACGTTGTGTGAGGCAACGCTTCTCCTCAGCACACCCCATTCACAGCAGGCCTGACACCTGAGGAAAGGGCTCTCCGTCAGGCCAAGGGTCCCTCATAGCTGTAAAAAGGGGGTCTTATGGGGGCTCACCTTACCCGGAAGGATTGCACGGCCACCCGCTGGCAGCCATCCCCATCCCTCCACCATGTCACAGGCTCAGGTTTAACAAGGAAAAGGGCCTCTTCTCCTAAGTAACAAGCGATGGGACAAGAGGAAACGGCCTCAAGCTGAGTCAGGAGAGGTTTAGATTGGATGTCAGGAACAATTTCTTCAGGCAGTGGAACAGGCTGCCCAGGGCAGTGGTGGAATCGCCATTCCTGGAAGCGTTCACAGACGTGTCGACGAGGCTCTCAGTGGCAACGTTTAGTGGTGGCCTAACGCGGTGGGAACGACCGGACTTAACGACCAGAGGTCTTTCCCAGCCCTATTCCATAGCTCCCCCATTTCGCCTTCGAGCCAGTCGGACCCACCGCCGCCACCGTAGACGGGTGCGGGTGGCGGGCGGGCGCGCACGGTGGAGGCTCCTCCTTCTCTTCCTCCAGCTGCTGCCGTGGAGCGGGGAGCGCGGAGGGGAGCGGCGGCCGGCGGGACCCGTTGGCCTGAGGGAAGGACCAAGGGGACGGGCGGGAGCAGCCCGGCCCGGCCGCGGTGGCGGGGCTCCCCCTTTAGGCACCCGGCGGTGGCCTCAGCTCTGCCTTCCCGCAGGTGCCTCCAAGGGCGACATCGGCAGGAGGTGCGGGGCTACCTGGCGGCCAGCTTCGACGTACGGTGACCCGCCTGCTGCGGGTCTGGGCCGCTCCCTTCTTCTTTTCCGCCTCCAGAGCTCCGGGCCCCGCCGGGCTTTGGAGTCTGGAAGGTCCGCCCGCATCTCGGCTGCGTGAGCAGGCAGCTGTGAACTGCGTGTTCCCGCGGGCTGTGGTGGCAGAGCGCTGGAACACAGCGTGCAAACGGCGTATGCCTGTAACGTACAACGAGTAAAGAAGCGCAGGGGTCTGTACCTGACAGTCCATGGCCGGTGGGCGCTGTGTTTAATCAATGGGTACAAAAACGCCTTGTAAACGCAATAAATGTATTTACAGATGGGGAAACTGAGGCATTCTGAACTGATTTCACTCCCCAGGGTCTTCGGCGTTTGCATTGGGATGGAAAGCTGAAGTCACCCATCTTGTAGAACTCATCCTGGGACCACTGTGCTGCTAAAACGTGAATGGTGTTGAAGGTATTACTGGCAAAGTGTTGCTGGACAGTGGTGGCAGAATCCTTCCTCTGGCTTCATTGTGTCCCCAGTTTGATGGCTGGGAGGGGGAGATGGAGGAGGAGAGAAATAAGACGACTTTAAAGTATGCATTTACTCAGGCCACTGCTTCACCCTCTACCTGTTTTAAATCAGGCTTAGAGTGTGCAGCTGCCTATCTGCCATGTATTGAAGAAATGATGACCAAACCGGCATTTTGGGATGGATGTTGGGTGTTTTATTGTTAGAAGAATGTGAGGACATGGGCTCTGCTTTTGCCCAAGGGACTGGCGGAAGCATTCTGCCTTAGTTTGGCATTAAGGTCAGATAGGTCCTGAAGCAGATGGAGGAAGTCTGAGGCTTTATCAGACCCTATAACAAGGGGATGTCAGCTTAAGTTGCAAGACGGGTATGTGCTCTGTTAAGCTTGAGCACCTTACTCAGCTGGGAAATGAGTCTTCTGAGTTCAGTAACTGAAAGAAGGCAGATTTAGATTAGACGTAAGGAAGAAGTTCTTCTTGTGAGGGTGGTGAGGCACAGAGTGCCCAGAGAAGCTGTGGCTGCCCCATCACTGGCGATGTTCAAGGCCAGGTTGGACAGGGCTTGGAGCAACCCGGTCTAGTTGAAGTTGAATATAGTGTCTATAAAACACAGCCTTGACCAGAAAGTCATCATCTGAAAGAATTTTGGTTTGTGTTTAAAGGAATCTGTTTGCATTCATTGATTAAAAACGTCTCCAACTGTCAGGCATGAGTATAGGTGAAATTGGGCAAAGTGACTCACTTGGATCCAATTTTTCTGAGGCCTGCAAGATAGAATCATAGAATCATAGAATAGTTACGGCTGGAAAGGACCTTAAGATCATCCAGTTCCAACCCCCCTGCCAGGGGCAGGGACACCTCCCACTAAACCATGCCACCCAAGGCTATGTCCAACCCGGCCTTGAACACCACCAGTGATGGAGCATTCACAACTTCCCTGGGCAACCCATTCCAGTGCCTCACCACCCTTACAGTAAAGAATTTCTTCCTCATATCCAATCTAAAGTTCCCCTGTTTAAGTTTGAAGATAATAGCCAAGCACTCAGCATCTGTCGCTATGTGAGAGTTTCTCGTAGAAAACATCACAAAATTAACAGTATATCCCTATATTTAAAATATGGGGGAAATCCATTTCTCTGTAGGATGTATGAGTGTAAAATGCCCATCTCTTCTGTGAACTCCTTGGTGATGTGCTGATATCTTATGAAAACAGGGTGCCTCCCATGCTGCGACAAGGCTTCTGGGTTTACAGGAGTTCAAAGCTGCCAAGACTGTAAAAATAAATCCTGATGCTCCCCAGAAGAATGCTCGCTTTCTAATGCTAGAAGTAAGTGAACATGTTCTCTCTTGATTCCTCTCTTCACACAGGGATCTTCACCAGGCTTGCTGCTCTATTAGAGAGCTGGATATATTCATCAGAGCACGTGAGATTAAAGTAGATCCTGACAAACCTCTCGAAGGTGTTCGGCTAGCTGCGCTGCAGGTAACAGCACTGTTGCACCCCTAAGGAGAAGAGTGGGACCACGGTGCTTGGTGGCATCTCATGGCCAAACGCTGCAATTTCTCTGGTGGGAGCTTTACCAGTCCTTAGCCTCATGAAGGTGTTCATGGAAGGATTTTTTTGCCTTTTTTTGGCAAATGGCAAAGGTGCAGGTAGAGTTTGGGGAAATTAATATCTTTCTGCGGAGCAATAGCAGTTTCACTGTCATTGTAAACATGACAGTATGCATGTTTACATTTACATTCATCTTATTCCCCAAAACACGTAAGGTAGCCTTACCTCAAATTACATTATGTTTATCATGAGTGTGTGACAGACTCACCTCAGACCTGTGTGTGTTCGCTAGCTTATATGCGTAATTCATGTGTGACACACACTTTACATCAATAGTCATGTCTTGCCATCTGTTTCTCACATAAAACCTTACCTGGGGTTTTGCCATACTTGAGGGCATTCACCTACAAGCACTACACCATTAGCAGTGCTAACTAATCAATAGCAAATGAGATGAACAACATGGAGACCTAAAGGACAATTAAAATATTTCTTTAGTGTAAAATGAGCCCAGTTCCTTTTAATGTAAGAACTTCTTTTGTTACACAGGCAAGGAAGACTTTGTTGGTTCCCATGCCATGCCTGAGAAGTGGACTGTTCAATAAGATTGTTCCACCTCTAGGCGCAACTAAGGAGATCCTGCGAATATGTGCTACATCTCAAGTGGGAATGAAGAATGCGGGAGGTCTGAATTAAGTGGTGGAAGTGCATTGTGTTACGATAGTCCAACTAAAAGTTGGAAAACCAGGTGCTACCTGACATATAGTTTAGTGGGAGGTGTCCCTGCCCATGGCAGGGGGGTTGGAACTAGATGATCTTAAGGTCCTTTCCAACCCTAAGTATTCTGTGATTCTATATTGTTCTGCTAGAGTGTTATTCCTGGTTTTTAGGTACATACCCATCATTAATAATTTTTTGTTGGTATTTAAATCATGAGGAAATTTAGTATTTTCGTTATATTTTATTAAAGAATGGTATTGATATTTTCTGAATGGTTTTTGAAACATTGAGCAACTGTAATAAGTGAGTTCCATAGGTTTCTAATAAATAGCACTCCCATATTCTGCAGTTTTCATTTAGTGAACCGTATGAGGAATATTTCAGTGTTTGCTTTTTTTTTGCATAATCTGGTCAATAGAATATTAGGTGTTACTAAACAGGAAAGATCAGTTCGTTTAGAATCCTAAATTTAAGGAAACGTTGGTTCTGTCCTTTGCAGCAACCCAGGTGCAAAAATGCGTTGCCGGTTTTCCTTTGAAGTGTGGTATGTTGCTGCCCTCTTGTGTTCAAGTATCGTGCTGTACAGCTAAAACTATTCGGCAGAAAAACCCGTGTGGCATCATTTGCATTTTTATTTCATATGAAGATGTAAATTCTGCGGAATGACTAGGCCAGCTATGTGGGTTTATTTTGTTCTTTATCTCCTGCTGAAGGCAATAAAGTTCTACAGTAATCCTGTTTACAGCCGAGGGTTGTAAATGAATGGCAATTAGTGGTGACTTTCTTTGTTGGGAGTTCCACTAAAGTTGTTAACCAATTGAGCTTCTCAGTATTGAAGAGCACTTTTGGAAGAGACCTTTCTCTTGACCTGCTTCTAATCTTGTATCTGATCTGTAATCTTACCGCCATGCGTCTGTTTTTCCCCCCAACCAAAAGTACTAATAAATAAGTGCTATTATCAGTTTATATTTACAAAGCACTGTGCAGACAATTTGTACCATGCTCCTGCAAAGTGGATAATGAGCATTATTACTGATAGCCACAAATTACTGATCTTTTTTATTTTTTTGTGCTCTACACAGAAAATTTGGCTTTTTACTGTGAAGATTAATTTAGCACAAAGTCACATTGTTTCGAGGAGGATTTACATTACACTGTACACATATGTTAAGAGTGAATGAATCACAAAATATCGTTTTAAAAGTTCTAAACCTCAGATATTGGAAATCCCAAGTAAAAGCTGGGGTTTAATTTCTGCAGCTCTCAACAGAATTTTGTCAAGATGTGCTCTTTAGAAAGGAGCCTGCAGAGGGGTGGGAGCAGGGAGAGAGGAAGGAAAAAAGAATGGCAGGAATGTAGTTTTTTTCTTTCCGCTTCTCGAGAGTGATATGTTTTTCTGTTCATTAGCATCTCAGGGAAAAAGTTTGGGTAAAGATGGCTTAGCTTGGCAGTGGCATATCCCAGATGATGATCATGTAGCAAAGTGTTGAAGAATGTATTCTCAGGGAACACATAGGCGGATTTGGAAGGTACTTTTAAAGACGCAGTTATGGGGAAGCTGGCAGTGCGGTAGCTGCAGTGTGGAGTGTAATCCAGCTTGTATACCTGGTTGTGACTTCTGGCAAACAGCTTAACATCTTTATGCTGTAGCTGTCTGTGTGTGAATTGACTTCGTGATCTGTATGTGAGAATTAATGAACGTGTAGTGCTCTGTTATTCCTCATGGGCATGAATTTGCATATTAGGACTTTGAGTTGGTAGTAATAATAGGGTAGGAAGCATCATTTGCCCTAATTTTTAGAAATTAATGTCCAGTAAAGGGTTTCAAAATACAAGACTTTGATCCTAAATAACCTTGCTTAAAAAAGTGCCCACCTCCCTCACCACTCCTTGTAGTGCGCCAAAATTCTTGTCACTGTAGTAGGGAATCTATTCTAGGATTCCCTAGAGGATAACTTTCCAGACAGATGCAACTTGGCTATACATGGAAGAAACACTTTGAAATGTGGGGAGTTACTTGAATTTATCAAAATACTCTGGATTTCTGCCTCACTGGTTGGAAGACTGCACTCTGCAAACCTAATATTATGTTATGCTTGCAGGGTATAAAAGAATACAGTGTGCCTGTAGGTCTTGAAGGGAAAGCACAAGTGGATTTGGTTGTTGTAGGATCAGTGGCTGTCTCTGAAAAAGGTAAGCTAAAGCCTTGTCAGGAGCTTTTCAGGAGGAGGGTCCTAAGTCACGATTCACAGTCTCAGTAGGCTACACTACATGTTCCTTTTGGCAGACCCAAACATGTCTTTGGAACTGAATTACAGTGTTGAGTTCCGTCTGTTCTTTGTGACAAGTCACTGATCCTAGTCCAACCAAGAAGAATTGATGCCTGCTTCACAACAGTGCTGGTAGAGCTTGGTGGGCAGACAGCAATGTGATTTAGAGTGTGAGGGACAGTGTTTTGGCCTTCATTAGAACTATTCAGCAGTCAGTTTTTGTTTCATTTTAACTTTTTTTAAGAATCAGAAAGGGCGTCCTGTTCAGAGGATCTGCTCTGCTTGCAAGGGTGTGTGAAAGGATATGTGTTACTGCTGATTCAGTACCAATTTGGGGATCAGATTTTGCATTTTCCAGTATTTTGAAGACTGATTTTTCCACTGATTTTATCCATTCTTTATCCATTGCCTAAAACTAACATGGTTTTTGTATGTGAGCTGGGTTCCTCTTTACACACATATTCATGTTTGACATGAATAGAGGGTTCTAATTACAGTAAACAGGATTCTGTGTTAACTGAATTGGTCTAAATGTGGTTTATTCTGAATTGGATGCTCCTGGGCTCCCTTAGGAGTTCATTGAAACTAATGTTTTATTTTCGTTTCAGTGCTGATTACAAGGAAAGCTGCATTCTATGAGAGACACTGACGTGATTTTTTTCCTGAATTACAACTCTGTGCTTGGTTTATCTGTTGCAGGCTGCTTAGTTTAATTGCATGCTCTTGACAGCAGCCCACCTTTCCACTCTGCTGTTCCTGCACTTACTATCACTGTTTACTTTTATGTATTTTAGGCTGGAGAATTGGAAAAGGGGAAGGTTATGCAGACATGGAGTATGCGATGATGGTGTCAATGGGTGCGGTGCAGGAGGATACACCTGTAGTTACTATTGTGCATGACCGTCAGGTAAGTTAAAATATCCCCTCTTTAGTGATGAGTCAGAGCTATGTGAAAGTGAATGGTATGTCTGGAGAAGAGACTTGGTGTGATGTTGGTGTGGCATTTTTACTTTGTTTCCACCATCACTGACAGATTTTCCTATGCTGCAAGACATCCGGAATGGTGCACGATTTTAGTTAATTCATTCTACCTGCTTAACAAATCTCTTGTTCGGTGTAGGTGGTTGACATAGCAGAAGAACTTCTTGGTGATCATGATTTAACTGTGGATTATATATTCACTCCAACAAGAACTGTCAAGACCAATTGCAAACAACCAAGCCTCAGGGAATAATGTGGCATAAGGCAAGTTACTTCTGCTAATGGTGGCTTTGTGGTACCAACATTCTGTTGATCAGGCCCTCATTTTTACATATAAATAAACACATTTCTTATGTTAGAAATACTTGGGAAAGGAGTAAATGTATTAGATGGTTAGATGAAACAAAGCAGCATCTGTGTTCAGTGGGTTTTAAGTGGTAATTGTGAGGAGGAGAAATACATTACTGAAGCCCAGGTTGCTGTTCCTGATGGATTATGGGGTGAGTAAGTGGAAACATTTTGGATTTTTAAGGCAGACTTTGTTTCTTGTAGTCCTTTGTAGTCTAATAGTCAATGTAAGATGAGGGGCTTCTCCACCTTATGTTTTACTCAGTGCTCGTTTAGATTGGCTCTGTTCATTTTCTGGAGATTGTACCACAGTGAGAACTTCATGGCCTTAGGTTGTGTGGAAGTGGTAGAGTATGTTGCTGCTCTGTTTGTGAAAGGAAAGGACCTTGGTGGCTGGTACATTGCTGTTTATGTAGCAGATTAGCTTTCAAACGGTAGGTAAGTTTGTGGCTGGAGCTTGTTTTCAGGTGGCAGAACATATCTATAGACTTTATGCTACTTTAAATCATTATTCATTGATAATTATTTTTTTATGGGTTTGGACTTTCCTTCCACCCATGCTCCAGATTGGCAGAAACTTTAGCAGTTTCACAAATGGTTTCAGAAGAGTATTTAGTGAATTGTTTTACTGGAAGTTCATGCTGAGAAAATTCTTTCTTTGCCGTTAAATTTTCATTCCTAAAATCAACCAGTTAGGGAGCAGATGCAATCCTGCATGATTGGGTAACAGTAGGAACACTGAAATGAGGAATAGTGTACCAATGTCTTGCAGAAACCACAGAGAAATTATTAGTGAATACTTCTAGGGAAATGAAGAGTTATTTGTTAAGCATGTGCCAAACAGCAAAAAGAGTTAAATTTTTTAATGTAATGTATCTACAACAAACAATTCTAGCCTGTACTATTTTTATTCCTATAGTGGGAGAGTATTTTACCCTGCTTGTGGTTGAGGATTTGAGGTTATAAATAAATAAATAAAAGCTCTGTCTGTACCAGTGCATTTTTTCCATTGAATTATTTTTGAATACTAATTTTTTTAGGATGTTATTGAATGTAATTGTTCTGAAGGCCTACCCCTTGTGCTCCATCCATCTTGCCAACATACTTTTGATCGCAGCCTGGCTGTCTTAGTGTCAGACTTCAGTCGCAGTAAGTGGCCTTGCTAACACTTTTTTTTTTCTTTCTTTTTTTTTTTTTGTCTCATTCCCTTTGGCAGTGACATTTTTTAAAGGTCTGGGGAACCTTGCAGGGGCTGTTGAATTTCTGTGAAACTTTTACTGCTCATGAAAGGTCAGTCAGATGGAAGCGATGTATTAAATTTGATGTTACTTTTGCATTTCTTGGCTTTTCAGAGAAAAATATCAATATAATAATATATGCCTCATAAACTAATGAAGAGTCTGCCACAACTTCTTATCCTTTTTTGTAAGGCTTGAGGAGACATGCTTCACAGAGTCGTAGCTAAAGCTTGTGCCACACTGACTTCAGTCACTTTGCATGAGGTGGTGAAACTTTTTCTCTAGTAATCTCCATGTTAGTGGTGTTGTCTGAAGCAGAGCTCTCACTGAATATCCTACAGCTTTCACTGAGAAGGGAGCACGTTATATTGTGGACCCTTTATTTGAATATTTATATGTTGATTTAACGCATCAAGCAGCTTTTGGCTGTTCTTCAGAGCGTATATTGATTAGCTAAGAATATTGGAGAATACTAGCCTCAGCAGGAATAAACTTTGCATTTCTCTAATTTTTGGACAAGAACAAAGTGTTGTGTCTACATGAAGAAGGTGGCAAATACCCTTATCTTTTCTCAGAGAGCTGAACAGCTTGTGTTTTTGTGTATGTTTTGTTTCTGCTTATGGTGGTAGCTTATATGTTCAGCCCTTCACAGAAGGCTTTGGAGGTGGGAGGTCTAGTTAATGACAGGGTGTTAAATATGCAGGATTTGATACAGACTGTTGAAGTGTTTGTCCTTTGACTTTTCCTAGTTGCTTTTGCATCCCTTTCTCATCCTTGTCTCTACATCCTTTTCTCCTTCAAATCCTGGCTTTACTGGTGCATTCCTGTTCCTCAGATCAAAGCTAAATGAACCAAGAGGTAGTCAGTAAATAGATAACCCACTTCTAGCCATGGTGTTTTGTCAATAGAAAGTAGCTAAACTTTATTGTTAAGATTTGTGATGTGTAAAATACATTGCAAAAAAGTCCTTCAGGAACATGGCTGGATCAAGCCAACACAATGATTTAAGAGCTTAAATTAGTGTTTGCAAACATGGGATTATGGTTAAGTATTGCTGAAGGATGTGCTTTCCCGAAGCTGTTAGGATAAATAGCCATTAATGTGCACACTGCTTTCAGCTTGAAAGAGGTAAGAAGGTACTTATGCGGCTAACAAAATGCATGTCTCCAGGCTAGATTTCTGTGCTCAAAGAGGTACTGTATTTTCCTGGAATGTTTCTGTTTGTTATGTGCTATGTAAGAAAGAAGTAGAGTGTCAGATATGGGACAGGGTAAACAGATTTTCTTCTGTAAGTGATTTGCTTCTTGGGGTAATTGGCATGACTTATCCTCAGTTGCCTTCTTTCAGTTCTTTTCAGTGCAGATTTTCCGACTGAGCTGTTTCTTGCTGTACTTGTTTAGAGAGGAGGATGTGAATTACTTGGTGTGATTTTTGTAACAGAAATGCCAATTTAAAGATTTGTAAGAAAGTACAGAAGCTACAATATTGTTAATACCAAAGAAGCGTTGTCAGTATCAGTGCTAGGCACTCTGGAAACGCTTCTAAATACAGAGGCAGTACTGCAGTGTGTGTATGGGGAAGCTTTCTCCATCTCAGTTCAGGGTTTTGAGAAATCAGTATGTGCTGTTGGAGGACAGCAAGAGCTGAGCACTCTGGAAAACTGTATTTGGGTGCCAGTGGAGAGTTATTTGGCTTCATCTATCTTGCAAATCTAACCCATTGTTTCTGGGAACTCTGAACTCATGAAGCAACTTACTTCTCATTTAGTATTTTGTATGGGTAGCTATGATCTTTATCTGTGACACTATATTGTCACAATTATGAGGTTATTTGTGCTGTGCTTATTTTAAATTGAAACTATACAGACCAATTAAAATATTTGGGGTCATGAAGAGGGAAATGAGAGTAGTTGGTGGAAAAATCAGTATATTCTAGCAAGCATTTCCTTCTGCTTTTTCAATCATTCTTCTGCTGAGAATTTTACGGAAGTAGGAATTTTTTTTTTTTTCCCAAAATAAAATGAACTGGGGGGAATCCCTGCATCTAAAATTGAAAGAATTTGGTGTGCAGTGACAGAGATGGAAACTATCTGACGACAAATAGCTTTTGATTCGGGTCTGTGATAGAATATTTGGTAAGTAAAATGATGTTGTTTTAAAGCTCAAATTCACACTCAAACTCAAGCTAGCAGAACCTTTAGCAGGGACACAGCATTGTCATCAGAAGAAAACTGTGGTTAGTTTAGCCAAGGTTTTGTTTTTTGTGGAGGGGTAGCGTGAGCAGGGCATGCTTCCATGCATGGTTAAACATCTCAACACCTTTGCAAATCTGACCCTTGCTACAGAGTCCAGAGAATCAGTTTTTGCTGATGGATTCCAAATGTGGGTTGCATAAGTTTCTCCTGAGGGACACTAGCAGACTTCATGGGCTGCCAGCTCCCAGAAGTATGCCCTTGAATTGCGTGCACATATTTGGACATTTTGTGCAAATGAATGATAAAATGTTAAACTGTGCTGGCCCATCCCAGCTGTCTTGGCTTTCTCTGTGCTTTAAAACCCTGTGAGCTCAGTGTTCATTTAAACAAGCAACTGATTAAGGAGGCAACACTAGAAGCAGGCTCTGTCCTGAAAGCCTTTATGAATGGTCTTGGGTCAGAGACCCCTCTGGGTGGGCAAAGATGAATTTTTCAGGTATCATCTGCCTACCAGCTCAATACCTGGAGGAGCTGGTGGATCTGCTAAACATTGATTGTTGTGTTCACAGCCTTCCTCAATAGATGCAGCACCATTGTCTCTCTCCATTTTGAGCTGCATGTTCCTACATCAATCGGTGTGTGCAGATGGGTAGCTGTGTGAAGCAGAATAAAATAGCAGACCTAGAATGCTCTCCAGTCTCTAGCTGCCCTTCCCTCATGTGCCATACATCAGAACTGCACCACTTCTGCTGCCAGGGAAATGAAAATAGTATTTGGCTTGGCCTGTGCTGTATCAGGGGTCAGCATTACTCATTCTGTCAGAGAACAAATACATCTTTCATTTTGCCCTGCAAAATATTGAAAATGACCACATTCACTGTTCTGGAATAACAGAAGCGAAGAGAGCCCTGATGTTCTAGCAGAGTTGTTGCAGAAGGCCATCTGCCACGTTATTTTGGGACCAAACCAGGTGTCAAAAGAGTGGATGCTCGGGGTTAAGTGTTGGAAGATTTGTATTGGCACTCAGTACCCAAGACTGTTTTCTTCAGGTTTCTGTCAGAAAGGGGCCACATTTCCCTTCTCAGCTCCTTTCCCATAGTCCACTAATTTTGTGTCAGAAGAATTCATCTACCCTGCTGTCCTCTTTCCCCAAGGCTCTCCCAAGCCATGGCAGAGAGTAGGCAGGATTGTTAAATGACAAATTGCTTTTGGTGAAGTTATTTTTAACCTGAATCACATCAGTTACTGAGTTTATAGCGCAGACCCACAAACACTTCTGTTGGCCAACCCCAGAGGGCTGAAGTAGGGAACTGGCCTGGGAATTGGTGGTCAAGGGGTAATAAGAAACTTCTTCAGCTGGCTTCACTGCCAAAGCCAATCATTTAGCTAAATCCCAACACTTAGTACAAAGTTTACAAACATCAATAAATGGTTTGGCCTTGACTTTTTAGGGACGGGGGGGGGAGCAAGGGAAGAAGCTTCCACCACTGGGTTTGCCCAGGTCTGCATAACTGGGTCAAGCAGGGCTGGGGTAGAACAGTAGGTCAGGCTGGAAAGGAGTGACCAGACAGCACAGGACCAAGAAACGTGCAGCTTGTTTGAAAGAGAGGAGGAATATCTTTGGCCTCTTTCCACATGGAAATAAATCATTGCAATCCTCCACAACTCAAAAGACAAAAGAAACTTTTTGCATGATCATAATTAGCAACACATTGTACTACCACAGAGCTCTTTTGTTTGCTATTTTGCAACAGAGCAGAGCAAGCTTTTTCCTCTCTTCTGCCACCCACTGCCCCCTTTGCCCTTTTGTCTCTCACCCCCTGCACCCCAAAAAAGGTAGTGAATTGGTTTGTTGATTTGAAACTCTGCAATCCCAAAGTGCGTTTCTGCTGTTTCTTCAATAAAAAAGTGTGGAAAAATAGGGAAGTATTTAGGAGGGTTGGCACAGCTGAAATATTCTCCAGGACCTCAGGGAAACAAATCCTTAAGGTAAATCCTCTGTCCCTCTTTTGTGGCAGAAGGATGTTAGTTGACAGTGTCAGAACTTGTCTAATGTAGGTTGTTTTACAGAATGTTTTCTATTATAAAACAAATCCAAGTGCCAAGTCATCTGCCTTTGTTGCTTTGGTACTGTAAAGACAACTTCATGTTATATCTGCATGGGACTCAATTTAAGGTATTGATAGGTTCACTTCATGGTCGTGTTTGATTCGAGCTTCAGGTTTTATAGAAAACAACAGTTCATAACCCTTATGAAGACATTTCTGCTGTTATAACTACATCTTCCTGAGTTTGCAGGAAGCCTGAAACAGTAGCTCCAAGAGCTCTAGTCAGATGCCAAAACCTACTGGTTGTTCTAGTGAGAGAAGAGGCCGTGTTGAAGCCTGGCCAGGCAAAATCTTTTAGGGCGTATGCTAGCCCATGGCTTATCTGAATCCTTTCCTTGGTTTGTCCTTAAAAGAGTGGGAGTTCCAGAAATCATCCTCTCAGTGCCTTTTTCTTTGATTCTCTCAATCTACAAAGTGGTGAGGGTTTGCCATCGATAGCATTGATCTTCCTGACTGAACACCAAGTCCCTGCCTTGAGAACCAACTTTAATTTCAGGGTGAAAGGAACTGTACATACACTTGGTAAGAGGTTGAGGTTGTGCGTTGGACCCAGGAGTGATTAGTTGCATGAGAATAGAAAAATGTTTTTCCTGTTTGGTTTAATTAGCATTACACATAGAAATCTGACAGAGGACAGCAAACGTTCCTAATTTTTGGCCAGTAAAACCAAGGTAAGATGGTTTCAGCCATTGATGTTGTATCACCCAGGGAAGGGGAGTTTGCTGTCAAACACAGCAGTCTTGAATTCTTGGCTGAGAAAATCAAATCAGTCCAAAAATCCTCAGAGCAGTAACTCTTCAAAATCTGAAAATGGCATGTACCTTTCAGAGTATAGGGGCTCCCAGAGCACCAAAGGAAGTCCTTGCTTCTCTGTCCTGGCTGCCAGATCAGGACAGATTTGTTCAGAAATTGTTCTCAGCTGTAAAGCTTGCATGTTTAAGGGGCTTGATCCCAAGCAGCTTGACTCTGGGTCTACAGTGTGGCAGAAGGGAGGTGGCCTCTTTCATACTGGGTAGTCCTATTGGGCTGTTTTGTTTTATATTAACAGGCTGGACAGGCTTTATGTAAATTATAATTTTATTTGGTTTCAGCCTGAAATAAAACTTGCTTATTTGTTCCTCAGAAGAGGAGCCCCTGTTTAACAGACTTCTGTTGACTGGCTTTCCTGTTACCTTAACCTACTATTGCCCCCACCCTGTCTTTGATTTTACTCCAGTCACTTCAGAGCTGGGCTAATCTCCCTGGAAATCTGTGAGTTTTAGACTTGATGTGGTGCTGCCAGATACAAACTCACTTTGACTGTAATTGTAGAACCAAGAATTGAGGGGTTTGGAAATGTGAGGGAAATCTGAGCTGGGAGATCTGCAAGCATATTCCAGCCAGGATATGCTGGTGCTAGTCCAGTGCAGCCTGCTGCGAAGTATAGAAGCTCATAAGTTTGGGTGCAGTACCCTGCTGGAGTGGCTTGCTCACAGTGTGTGGGCTACTAGTTTGGGTCTCTGCTAGCTCAGGTGTCACTTCCCTGGGCTCTGTTTTGCTCCCTAAATTTAAGAATTGGATCTTGTGTTGATGGATGTTCAGCTTGTCCAGCAGCCAAGTACAAATTATTCCTCTTTCCAACTGCAGTTTGCAAGCCAAGAGCTAGACCACATTAGCTAGGGAATCACTGTGTTTCGTGCCAGTCAGTGAATGCAGCCTGGGGCATCTCGTGCCTGAGATGGATAGGGTTCAGTTGTTGAGAGGAAGAGCCGTTTCCAGAAAAGCTGCTTGTGAACTGGGGGTGGATGGAAAGGGGAGAAGATTCACAGTTTTGAAGAATAGTTGGGTCCGGGTGCTCTTCTGTTCCGTGACCCAACCCAGCAGACTGGTGTGGGATCTGATGAGTAGCTGCGGGTGATGCATGAAGTTGGATGACGACAGGGAGAGGAAGGCTGTGATGTCCTGATGTGCTACAACCAGAGAACGTGCCTCCAGCTGGGCCCACATTCAGAGGAGCCTCGCTACAAGGCACGCTCCCCAGCTGCAAACTTCACACTATCGTCCCTCCCCATTTTATGACCCAGCCTACGGGATATCCTGTTTTGGGGGAAAAGAGCACAAGGAGATATGTAGGATGAAAGTGCCTGATGGTTTCATGAACTACAGGCATGTAAGATTCTGCCAGAGCAGGAGCGCAGGCCCTCGGTCAAAGCAAATATTAAGGGATAACAATGAGAATGCAAATCTGAAAGCACTCTGATAAATAAATGTCAAAATCTAGTAGTTCTGAGTTTGGTTTTGATTTTCCTGCTGGATCTACATTGTGCTGCTTGCTCAAAGAGTAACTAACGTTTATTTTTGCCCTGCAGTGTGTATTTAGGGAGCAACTTCAGAATCATGCCAGCAATTTGTAACATTTTGAATACTCTGGCATTCTGAATGGTAGCAGTATAATAAGGTTGCTCTTTTTATGGTGCAAATGGGTGCTGACGGTCATTGTCTCTTTCTGGAAGGTGAGAAATCTCATAATTGGATCTGTATTCCTCGTTTTTAGGTCACCTCTGAGATGCTGGGAAAAATCCCCATCCTAAGGAGTCTTCACTACAAGGAGAAGCAGGCTGGCAAGGATGTGACCCTTCAAGATGCACATTCAGACTTGGCAAATACCAAAAAACCAGCAACATTAAATCAGAGGGCAATGGCTGAAAATATAAGACCGCAGGCTGCTATGGGCTCAGCTGAAATAGGAAAACACTGTGTTGAAGGAGATTCTTTAAGTCCCAGATTAGAGGGATCTGGCAGGATTACTACCGTGTACCTGGGAAACATACCTCCCGGCGTAAGAGTGAGCGAGCTGAAATGTGCTTTAAGGGAATTCCATGTAACTCCTTTACGACTGAATTGGCAAGGAGCACAGCACAGGGCTTTTCTCGATTACAAGGATAAACCAACCACAGAGAGTGCTGTATCCTCTTTGAAAGGCTTGAGCCTTGGGGGTTATCCTTTGCGAGTTGAGCTGGCCAAAGCTCAGAGAAGCAAAAGGCAAGTAGAAATCAATAGTCAGAAATGAGCATGAATAGAGGGGGGAAAAAATAGGCGTTTTCATTGTTTTGTGAGAAGCCAGTCTAAGTTTTCAAGGGTATTAGTATTTCCTCTGCTTTCTGCAGGCTAAACAACAAAGTGGAGACAGCTTTTCAAACAAGTGAGCCGTACATCTCGCAGCTGACTTGCCTGCCTCTTTTCTGCAGTTGTATACGTGAAGTGTATTTGTCAAGACAGATGACAGAAGTGCCGTTTCTCTGAACAATTATCCACGAAGTACCTGCGCTCTGTGCATTTGTTTTTTGTTTTTTGGTTTTTTTTTTCTGGTTGGGGGAGTCAATTTGCTATTTGCCACATTTTTGAGGCCTGGATCAAAAACATGCCCCTTGGTAGCTGTGTGCAGCCATGTATAGTGAGGTGGTTATGTTCTGTCAGCTAAAGGTTGTACCTGCAAATGCATACTTGTAAGCTTGAAAGCCAGCTGCAGAAAATCTGTCGTAAGGCTTGCAATTCTGTTTTTCAATAGCTTTTGCCTGTTGGAAGTTTTCAGTGTATTTTTAATAAAAATGGCTGCAGGGAGAGAGTGCCCTTTTCATGCTCTTGAAGACTGACTGTGGAAATGCTGGCTCGGACACTGAGTTCCAACGATAGCTTTTACCACCAGGTGGAAGATTCTCAGCTTGTTTTGTTAATTCAGCCCTTTCTAAATCTTGTATTTTGACTTTCAGTCTGGCAGGGGAAAGTAAAGACCAGTTTTCTCCTCTGTTTTCCCCCAGAACATTTCAGGTGCCTTTTTTATGGATGCAGATAATTATAAAACAACTGCTTTTCCTGATTGTGTCTTACAATCTGGTGTGACTATATTGGCTCTGAAATGACATGGATATTAATCGTTGTAATGGAAACTAAAAGCCGACAGACAACGGTCAAAACCTGTGGGTGACTAGTTTGATACAGAGTTGTTTGAAAGGTTGATGGAGATGGTAGAAAAGCCTGTTCCTGCTGTGCCTGTGTCACAACCAGCATGGTCTTCTTGCACCCACAACATCAGACAGCAGCACTGGCAACTTCTCCTTGTGAAAGGGCTGTCCAGTACTAGCTTGAACGGTAAGATTTGTATGCATGTGAACATTCACTTATGGTGTAAAGGAGAATGATGATTTATTTGGTATGGCCTTTATTACTACTTTTTTTTTTTCCCTTTGGTTTCCTATTCCTGAAAAACAAGTTGAATTTTGGCCGAACTGTCCTTTCTAAACAGAAGCACTTTTGCCATTGACTCTGGGCATATAGTCAAAGTAAGCATCTAAAGGGGATATTTTTTTAAGTATGAGCTGGAAACTTTTTTTAGCCAGAGGGTACTGTTAAGTGTATTTTGAGCGTGTTATTATGCCTCAAGGGTCAGACATTTCATTCAGTATTAAATAAAAAGTTCTCATCATTATTATGTATTCTCTGCAGAGGGGCTCAAGGGAAGTGTTGCTTGAACTTTTTGTAAGGTAAATAAAAGAAACGTTTATGAAAATAAATAGTGCAATGCTCTAAAATGTTCTCTTTTTCTTTAGCTCAAAATTATTTTCAGTATCACTTAGTGTGAATTAAAACCTATGTGCTGCAGAGTCCTCTGCTTTTTGTTTCAGTAGTTGTGCACTTCAAGGGTAAGAATCAGAGGTTAAGTTAATACTTACACATAGTCATTACAGCATGAACTTAGAAAGCAGAGGAAAGAAAGGAAAAAAATAATTATGTGTCACTGCCTTCCACTTTTGAATGATGGCAAATTAAATAACATGATCATCTGATGTTCTTTTTGACTCTTGCAGTCCTGCTTGCTTGAGTGAAGACACACAGGTGACCTTCACCATTAAAAAGTACTTATTCTGCCAAAGAAAACTTCTAGCATTGCACGCTTCCCCTGTTGCATTATAGATGGAAACAGCCTTTTCTGGTCAAATCTGTGGGAATTTTATTTTCTACCTTATTTCATTTCTTAACAGTTGAAGTTTTAGTACAGATATGTTTACGTGATAAGTAAATGCATGATGTTGACTTGCTCTGCTCTCAAGGCTGTGCACAGTTGGGAGCCAGTTTTGTTTGGACAGGCATGTCTAGATAGTTTTCTGTTTGGAGCTGTGGTTCTGTGTGTAACCCGCAGGGTGAGCTTTGCGAGGTCTTTATCCAGGTGGGCAGATCTCTGCAGTGTTCCTCCAGCCTATCACTTGTTTCTATCATGTATTGTATGGCCATTTTCAAGCATACAGGGCCATGTAGGGCAATTACTGTTACCTTCACAACAGGCAATGTCCAAACCACTGCTGAGAAGATAACTAACTAGACAGAGGTACAAGACTGTAGTTAGGCTCAGAGAAGAAAAATAATTACTATAAGCTTAAGCTAATGCACCATTCGTTAGCATTTTGAATGGAATAATAATGATGCTATGATAGTTGTATTTCCGACTTATGGATGCTGGAGTGAGAAAGCAGCCCTGCGGAGAAGGACTTGGGGGTGTTGAATGATAAGAAACTGAACGTGAGCCACTTTAGTGTGCCCTCACAGTCCATAAAGCCAGCCGTATCCTGGGCTGCATCAAAAGGAGCGTGACCAGCAGGTCGAAGGAAGTGATCTTGCCACTGAACCATGCTCTCAAGAGACCCCACTTGGAGCACTGTGTGCAATTCTGGTGTCCTCAACGTAAAAAGGACATGGAACTGTTGGGGGAAGTCCAGAGGAGGCCACGAGGACAATCAAGGACTGGAGCACCTCCGGTATGAAGACACGGTGAGAAAGTTGGGGCTTTTCTGCCTGGAGAAGAGAAGCTGCATTGAGACCTCAAAGCAGCTTCCAGTATCTGATGGCAGCCTAAAGGATGCCAGAGAGGGAGTCTTCATTAGGGACTGTAGCAATAGGACAAGGAGTGATGGATTCAAACTGAAACAGTGGAAATTCAGGTTAGATATAAGGAAGAAGTTCTTTACTGTGAGGGTGCTGAGGTGCTGGCACAGGGTGCCCAAAGAAGTGATAAATGCCCCATCCCTGGCAGTGTTCAAGGCCCGGTTGGACAGAGACTTGGGCTACGTGGTCTAGGGTGAGGTGCCCCTTCCCATGGCAGGTGGGTTAGAACTGGATGATCTTAAGGTCCTTTCCAACCCAAACCGTTCTGTGATTGTATGATTCTATGACTTAAGATTCTCGGTCGATGAGAAGCTCAACAGGACCTGGTGGTGTGTGCTTGCCGCCCAGAACCCCCATGTGAGCTGGGCTGCATACCCAGAGCACGAGCAGCAGGTCAAGGGAGGGGATTCTCCACCTCTGCTGCACTCTGGAGAGACCCCCCTGCAGTCCTGCGTCCAGCTCTGGGCAGCAGCACAAGAGGGATGTGGATCTCTTGGAGCGAGTCAGAGGAGGCCACGAAGACGCTCCAAGGGCTGGAGCAGCTCTGTTCTGGGGACAGGCTGAGAGAGCTGGGCTGGTTCAATAGGAGCTTGAGCTTGGGCACTCTGAAGTCAACACCATTTCTGTCTTGGACAGTGAGCGAAGCGGTGACAAGGATGGAGCCCTTATGGCAGCTTGGGGAGCTGCTGTTCTTTCGCTAAAGGATATTTCAATGAAAGACGCTAAACTGCTCTTTAATTAAACAATGCAAGACTGCCCAAGGCACACTCCTACATGGACTCCTGGTGTCTTCAGTTGTATGATGTGGATTTCTTCTTATGGGCTGACCGAGTTTCTACTTGAGGAAACAGCAGATTTTGAAGAAAAAGTGAATGGAGCAGTCTGCCTCTCTTAGATCTATTGTTTCAGGCTCTCTGCATGCTCAGGAAGACATCAGTTATACATGAGTCATTTCTGTCTTTAAGTCCACAAAACTCTGAAGTGCAATACGTTTGGGTGAATCCTTGGACACTGATCTCATAACGGAACTTGAGGAACTGAGGCCTGCTTATGTTTTAGTTTCTCCCAGACCAAGATATTTTACTGACAGTCAGAACATGAAGTCCATGCCCTGAAGAATTTGCAGGCAGAATTAACACGTTTTAATGATGAGGACCTTTGCTCAAGTACTAATTCTTCATTTAGTACCTGTTGTAGCTGTGCCCCTGCTGCTAGCACGTAGGTTGACCTTGGTTATGTCTACATAGGCAGTTTGTGCCTCATTGAGGAGGATGCCAACCCTTATGTCCTCTCTTCCTTGCTGTGACTTAAGGATTCCTAAGATTAGGAAGGAGTGAGGTATTCTTCTATCTTAAGACTCTTGTGATAAAAACATCTACAGTGACAAAGAAGTGCCTGGGTGCTGCTGAGAAGTCTGAAACACGGGTGAAAGCCGGGGAGTGTGCTTTTAATGGGCGAACAAAGTGATCCCGAACATAGGCTTGCTTGCAGTTCACTTGCAGCAGCAGAGGAGCCTGCACTTCACTGCTGTGTGATGAGAAGAAAAGTTCAGCAGTACAATGGGAAATACTTTGCTGAGCCAACTTTGTTCAGAAGTAATTAAAAATGAGGCCTTTTTATTCTCTGTGCAGCCTGATGTCCTCGCCTGTCATGTGGTTCAGCACATTCTTTCCAGCTCCTTTCATGGCACAAACAAGTTGGGATGTTGTTATTGCACGCCCCTCTTTTTCAGGGTTCAGTGGGGAAAGATGCTGAACAGCTCCAGAGGCTGGTCAAAGTGAGCAAACCCAGCTCCATGCTCCTGGCAGCAGTGTGGCATCCAGCTGCGACCACCCTAGGTGCTACATTGCAGACGTGAGCTTCCCAGAGCCATTCCACCCTTCTTCCTCCCCTCGTTTGTTGGAGAGATGCAGGGAGAAAACAGTATCAGATGAACGGAGCCTCTACCCAATCCATTAGGCAGGAGAATACGGTCACTTCAGAGCGGATTTTGGAGGGGGATTTTCTTTTGTTGAATATTAGTCACAGCGTGGTGTGTGGCACAGAGCAGTGAGGCAGCATTGTAATCTGCTAACAATAAAAGCGAGGTGGCGAAGTGCCACTCAGTGCTGAAAACTATACAGTCATTCCGGTTTTCCTTCAGACAGCTATGTCCATGCATTTCCTGGAACAAGGACAAGGCCACACAGCTTCAAATTCACCCAAGACAACAGCGAGTAAACAAGCTGTGTTGCTGTGTAGTCTTCTCCAAGTGAAGAGAGTCAGAGATTGTTTCCATAGAGAGAAAAAAGAGAGGATTAAATCTCAGCATCGGGGTGGGGAGGGAGCAGAGCTCTCTTCTGGGTCACACCACCAGGTCAGTATCCTTATCTCCATGCCATCAGTCCCTAGTCCCCTCCTATAAAGCACTCTTCACAGACAGAGGCTTTATCCCATTATCTTTGGAGACCAATAAAACAGCTCAAAAAAGCGATGGTTAAATACTGTCTTCAAGTCATGTTTGCTTTTTTTTTTCCTCATTGTCTTCTACTGCTCCTAAGGGAGAAACAAATGGTTTTTAGGGGAATGTTTCCATTGAGAAAATCTAGCACTGGGGCTGCGTTTTACTCCACAACTGTAGCAAGGGGTGAGGAAGGGGAGGAAAAGCATGTGCTGGGTTTTCTCTCATTCCGGTTCCTCAGGAGGAACAGCCCCATGTAGTAGTTCTGGCTCTGAAGGAAACATCTGTAGCTGTGCCCATGTTACTCAGGCAAATATACCCCCTCCGTGAGGTAGGCTGTTGTGTACAAATGCTTTTATTTCCTTATTGCCATCTATTAAAGATTATCTCCCTACAAGAAAAGTGCACCATTTCCCATGTTTTCATGTGTAATGTCCGTGAGGTCTGCTATAAACATCATTAAACCTTTCCCTGCCCCTACATTGACATAGGTATAAAAGTCACCGCTTTTCATCTTTCAAAGCACTGCAGAAATGTTTAGGGTCGTGTATCCTGCCATTGTTCTGCTCTGGGCATCCCACTGAAGTCACTGGGAGAAATGAGTTCAGGATGCAGATCTATCTAGTCAATCGTTACAATGGCCCCAGAAACATCTATGTTTTACAGATGGGAAAGTGGGGAAGGCAGAGATAGCTCCTGCTAGACTGGATGCAACCGGTAATTCCCACCACTTTGGAAAACAAATGGAGAGAACAGACTAGAAACCCATCAAAACTCTTGGTAGCCTTTGGACTTCTCTATGCCACAGGTATGTAACGTCACAGAAGGGTATCTTGTTGCTTCCCAGTGGATTCTGCAGATCCTCAAGCTCCAGAGGAACCTTCTAGGCCTGGCACACTTCACCTCCCTCCAGTCCAAGGGACAAACCACAGCTCTTTTGCCCTGGGATGCAAGACATGAGAGAGAAACTGAGATTCTTTCCCCTAAATGCGCCTCCTCCAGAGGTCTGGCAAGTCACACAAGTGTGTTACAGTCCACCCATACCATGCAAAAGCACATGGAGCTAAACTGGGGTGATTTTCTTTAGGGAAAAAGGCAAACATACAGGACTGTTGGGAGGGGAAAAGGGAAAGGTGAGAAACAGTCATGAAATGCAGCAAAAGCTTTGACATTTCTAGGCATTAGTGCATCCATTGCTGCCTCTCAGTATTTTTGAGTGACTAATTGTTCAGACAAGTGTAATACTTAAATTTTTCCAGAGGGATATCATGTTTTCAGAGTGTTTCCAGGCACTTCCACTGCTCAGTCTCCAAAGTGTGGCGTTTCCGTCTCTCTGAAGAGGTGATTACTCAGGTAGCTACTCTACAGCAGCTTTTCTTTACCATCACAGAGGAGTACAACTGCCACAGCAAGTTCTGCTCCAAGTGAACTCTTAGTGCTGTAAGCCCTTGCAAGACTTTCCAGGCCATGTCGTCTCGCTTTCCCAGGTGCGTTTGCTTATTTTTGCAGTAATTAGCCTGAAACTGAACCACAGAACTGCACTTTCTGTACCAGCCTGGCTTTTTCAACTCCTGGTGGTTTAAATAAAGAAATGCCTATGTTTAAGCTCACATATGTACGCAAGGGTAAGAACTGCTGAAGTGGCACTACCAGTGTCCCCATATCTCCTTCCATAACTAATCAGAGATGGTTTGACCTCTAGAATTGTCGCTTGCTCTCAGATGCTTGTCCCAGCGGCCTTCAGTCTTCCTGGGATCTCTCAGAGGACCTGTGGGAAGTATCCAAGAAGAGGAAATTCGTGTTTACGACAGAGTGATTCGCCTCAGTGAAATTTTCTGATGGATTTTTTACAAGGGCATGCAGTGACAGGACAAGGGGGAATGGCTTTAAACTATAAGAGGGTAGATTTAGACAGTAGGCAGGAGTTCTTCACTATGAGGGTGCTGAGGCACTGGCACAGGGTGCCCAGAGGAGCTCTGGCTGCCCCATCCCTGGCAGTGTTCAAGGTCAGGTTGGACAAAGGGGCTTGGAGCAACCTGCTCTAGTGGAAGGTGTCCCAGCCAGTGGCAGGGGGTTGGAACTGGATGGGCTTTAAGGTCCCTTCCAACACAAACCAGGCTGGGATTCTATGACATGATTCTATGATCTGCATGTTCCTTGCAAAAATTTAGCTCATCTTAAGATTTAAGTTAAAACATTTATCAGAAGTTTGGTGGGTCAGAGCAACCTGTGATAATGGGAATTGGTCTCAAAGAGCTTTTTATAAGCCTGTACAAATAGATCTCCAGCCCAGCAGCTCAGTAAGGTTTATTTCTTTCTGTTGTCTTTCCTTAATAATATTCTAATTTTAGTTTCTTACTAAGCAAGATGAATACTGGCAGTGAAAGTTACTTAAAGACCCAACCGAGCTGCATGCCTTTCCTCATTTGTTGAGCCGATCTGCTAATTGTTTTCTATAATTATCAGCTCAGGATTGTGGAGCTGCTGCTAGTGCATGGGACATATCCTGCTCGTTGGGGGGGTCTCCATTAGCCAGACACATGCTCACCTGCACCAGGTATTTCTTCCTAGAGGATGACTCCCAGTGGCAAAGATTTCTTAGGAATGTGTGGACACAAAGCCCAAAGGACGGTCTTTTCTTGCAGAGATCTGTCTCAGGCAGCAGTTATGCTTGTAAATATGCATGGAAAGAGAACAAATGTTCAGGCACAGTCTTCTAAAAGCATTGCAGTGACACAGAAATCAAAGCTCTCTTTTTAAATGTGACGAGGACTGTGGCATGGATTCTTCTAGGTACATAGGTCCCAGATTCCTTGGTTTTGAGAGAGAATCAGGCATCCAATTATTTGGATGGATACGAAAATCCACCTAACTCAGACTTGGCCTTCCAAATACCCGTTTAAGATACAAGGTATCTGTTCCCACCAGTTAAGTCTCCAAGGAGCTGGTTTTCTGCTAGTTAAACAGCCTCATCCAAGAGCATCATATGCCAAACATCTACATTCACACGCTACTTCCTCCTACCTCCTGCGAAGTGTCCCTACCTGGGTGCAGAACAGCCCCCACCCAGAAACCTGCCATGAACCTGTCCTGTTCAATCCCAAATATCGCACTGCTGAATCTGAAGATGCAACAAAGGGATGGTCAACTTCAGGGTTCCGATGCCAGAAGGGAACAAGAAATAAAGAAAAGAAGAAAAGAGAGCAAAGATTTAACACACACGTGCACACAGGGATAGGGGGTCAGAAACCACCAGATCCAGCCGGGTTTGTAGCCCGATTTTGGGAAGAGAAGCGTCCGGAAAGAGCGGTGCCGGTGCTGCCGGTCGCCGACAGCAGGTGGCGCTGCCTCCAAGGGAACGGCGCAGTCGGACCCCTTTGGGGATCCCCCCACATTCCCGAGAGGCCCTTTGAGGGCAGCGCTTCCCTCCCCAGAAGGACCGCAGATCCCCCCCATAAACGTGTCCTCACGCTGCGGGGGCCCAGCCCTGCGTCGCCTGTTGCAGGGGCTCCACAGTGTATGTCCCCGCTTCAGGATCCCCCCATCATCCCCAAGCCGTGCCCCAAAGTGGTACCTTGCATCCCTCATAAACAAACCGGGGACACAAACCCGTGTGTGTGTGTATGTGTGGAAGTGGCCAACACGGGATCCAGCGCGGGGTGATTCTGTAGGGGTGAGAGAAGCCCCCGGAGAGGAGAAAAGGGAAGCGCTGAGACTGCCAATGCACCCCTGCAATGGCAGGGCATGGTCCTGGTCCTGGACTCCCAGCTGGGGGTACATCCTGCATCAAATCTCATTGGATACACCAGGCCCTGTTTCTCACTCTGCTCCAAAATTTTAGCCCTGCTTCCAGAATTTCAGCCTAATTTCATGTGCCTCCACAGGGCATCTGCAATGAGGAACTCTTTCCTATCGTAACAGGGCCAAAACCCCACAGAAAACCATGTTGTTGTGTCACATACGGAATGGAAAGTGGGTAATGAGATTGCTGACACTGAACCGAGCCACAGCAGCTGACCGCTGTCAGATCTGGGCCATTACATGAGAAAACACGGTGTTTCTGAGCAAGTCTATGTCTCATCTCCATGCAAAGGAGATTTCTGAGCGAGCTCACTTTTAGTTGATGCCTGCCAGAGCCCAACAAGATGCACGAGTGGAGCTTCTACAAAGAGACTGCTGTGATAGTGGCTAAGGGGTTTTGCTATCCCTTTGGACAATAAATATATGGAAAAACTCGAGTTTGTCTTGTGCAGAAGAAGAGCTGGGGACAGGAGCTGGTGGGGTTTCATCTTCTCCCTGCTGTAGGTGTCTGAGATGGAGAGCTGTCTGTTTAGACTGCGCTCACTGGCTTGAGGAATATGTGGCGTCCATGGTATGTGGTGGTTCTGTTTTTCCAGGTTTGGAAAACGACATGAGGGAGAAAAATGAATCACGTAAACCTTTGTTGGGAACCAGCTATCAAACCCCTTCAAGCAGGACCTGAGGCTTGCAAGGTGCCTGCCTGCCCTTTCCAGCCTGGCAAGGGTGCCACACACAAAGGGGCACATCCCAGATTAATCCTCGAGGATGAAAACGAACCTTAGGAGCAACGGTGAAACATCAGGGAAGGAAGATGCCCTTGGCAAAGGCTGAACTCCTAAGCCTGGACCTTTATCTCAGCCACACCTAGCACAGATATGTGCTTTAGGAGCTAAAAAAACCCCTCACTTTTCAGCTTGGGTATAAAAAGGATGGAGACAACGCAGCTTACCTCCAACAGGGACGGGCAGCGGTGCAGAAGGCGGAGGAAAGGATCAACCCATAAAGGCATAAAACCAGGAAAACCCCACTAAATACTGCAGGCTGATTGTTGCTGGCTTAAACAGATCTACTCTAAAAATAAAAATCCAACCAAACAGCCCCAAAAAAACCCAAACCAAGCCGATCCCCCCCCCCCCCCCCCAAAAAAAAAAACAACACAAATAACAGCAAAATCCCCACTCGCTGTGAAAGGCCTCCACCAGCTCTGATAGAGCCTTTCCCACCTGCCTTAATTAAAAGAATGGTTACATTTGTTGTTGTTACCAGCTAACTTTGCTTTTAATTAAGCTGATTACACGCAGCTGGGCTAATTACCGCGCACTAACCTAATTTCCCCATATAAAGGCAGAAACACACAGCCAACTAATCAGATTAATTTGCGTGCATCTTTCTTTTTTCAATATGCGTGTATAATATTCATAGTGTGAGTGCTGAGGCAGGCACATCTGACCACGGATTAAAGAGAAATTCCTTGGGTATGGGAGGAACCTAAATTGGACCAAATAAACCCAAATTCGGCAGAAAAAGGCTTATTTTTCTGATGAGCCGGGTTTTGTATCCCCACTGCCTTCTCTCCTCTCACTGTGGATTTATCAATGCCTGGCGCAGGACCGCGACGGTGCAGAACTTAATCGGCTGGAATATTTCATTATTACTATTATTATTATTACTATCGCTCTCCTGCGGCCGCTACCAGCGGAGGTTCCGCGGAGATGAGCGGTTCTGGCTGCCCGAAAAATGACCGTGTCCCTCCCGGGATGGAGAAGGAGAGAGAAGGAGCCCCAGGAGCCATCCCCGCAGCGCCGCGCCTCGTCCCCGAATAAGAAGCGGAGAATAAGAGTCAAACCCCTCCTTTCGCTTTCTCCTTGGATGGGGGAGAATTATAAGAAAAAGAGAAAAACTTAAATCGCCTCTGGTTTTCCTCCTTTTACCTATCCTCATTCTAAACATTTCCACACTGGAAGCCGCCACCAACCCCCCCAAATTCCCTTTCGAGCCCACACCGAGGTGGGGAATTATAGCAGGAATGTTCGTGGGAGCGCTTCGAGGAGCCCACGGACTCCTCAGATATAACTACGCGTGTAACACAGCATGCTTGTTTATTTGCTGCTCATACAATCGTGAAGCCCATGTACAAATAACATACATGTTTTATTTTGGTTCGATTTTTTTTTTTTCCTTTAGGGACAAAACGTACAGAAAAGGGCAGGGAGAAAAAAAAAAATAACCCCACATAATCACAAATTTATACAGTGCAGAAAGAATCAAAATCGATATCACCGAACTGTACGAAGTCAGGGCGAAAAGACAAAATATAGGGGGTGGAGGGAGGGAATAATCCTTCATTATATATATATTTCTATAAAAACATATGGAGAATTGCCTTTACACAGAGACCACGATCAGCTTAAAATTTATAAAGGTTAACTAGAAAAAAAATCTATATGGCAAATATTGCCAACAGAGATTCCCCGATTTAATACTGATCAACTGAGACTACTCGTGTCTCGATTATTAGCAACAACAACAAAAATAATGTAGAATAAATAACAGAATGAGCATGGCTGTCTCTTTTCAAAGTGCCTTTTTCTCTCTGCATAGGGTCTGATCCTGCAGTCTTCATGCAGGCAAAAAAATACTATTAATAGCTAAAAAAAATTCCCTCTGAGAGATTTTTGCCCGCTGCGTGTTTGTTGGATAAAGAAAAGGAAGAAGGGGGCATTTATTTGAAGAATGGGCTCGAAATGAAGCGGGATGGAGGGGATCGAGCTGGGGGACCCCGGGCGCTCCTCCCGCGGTGCAGGGCGGAGGGGCCGTGGGATGCGCCTGTTTTCGGGTCGGGGCCGTCACCAGCCCCCCCCACCGGGTCGAGCCGGCTCCGCGCCTGCCAATCGCGCTGGTGGCACAGCTCAATGCCAAGGACAAAACTGAATTAGGAATCGAATTATTTTCCCTCCCTTTTTCTGTTAAAAAGAACCATCAAACCCTCATTTGTCGAAGCCCTTAATGCGAACTCGCAGTCAGGGTTTTTCGCGGGGAGGGTTCTTTGCTCTCTTCTCAACGCAACCCCAAACGAAGAAGCAGAAGAAGGCAGAGACCGTCCGTGATTGAGGACCCGCATTGAAGGGTCCTGCCGATGCTCAGCTGTGGGGCAATTTCAGCCCCTATCCCCCAACCCACTCCCGAGAAGCCGGGCTCTCCGTCCCGGACACAGTCGTTTCGCAGAGACCCCCCTCATTTCCATCGAGGGTCCGCGAGGGGGGGGTCGAGGCTCTGGTCAGGCCTCGCCGCCCCCAGGAGGTGTTTTTTCCTCCTTGTATCACATAACGCACGGCTTGATGTCCTGGTATGTCACTTGTTGGTGGTAATAGGAGCCGCTGCCCGCTGAATGCATGGAGGAGGAGGCCATGGCGTTGAAAGA
Source organism: Ara ararauna (assembly GCA_028858755.1). NCBI lineage: Eukaryota > Metazoa > Chordata > Aves > Psittaciformes > Psittacidae > Ara > Ara ararauna. The sequence continues at coordinate 4,925,936 of CM054410.1, read as the reverse complement.
GAAGACGAATTCCTTTCTGTCGCACATGCTTGGAGACTGGGTGTGATACCTCGGGATGCCTGCGGGACGGGGAAGCAAGATCGTCAGCCATCGACAATACATTTGATGGGGAAGTTGAAGATGGGGGGGGGGGGGGGGGAGGGAAAGCCGCCGTCTGATTTAAAAAACTCCAACAAAATAACCAAACCACAAAATAACCGCAAAACCCACCCCAACCTCTCCACAGCCCCCAGGTCGCCGGGCGGAATTGGCTTTATTTCTGCGTTTTCACACAAACACATGGGGAGCTCCTAGGGCTCCACGGGTGCGGACAGGTGCTGTGGGGAAAACCTCCGGCCCGGCCTAAGGATGCTTCCAGGAGACGGAGCCTGGTTCGGGTCAGGTTTAATTTGTCCCCTATTTTATGCCCTTGAAGGTACCGGCTGCTTTTCCCATGGCTTCCACGGGGTGCGGGGCAGGGAAGTGGGGCCGGTGGCAGGGACAGGGAGAAGAGGCCGAGGGCGAAAGACGAGGGGGTGACCGGAGCTGTTCCTGCGCTTTCTGATGCCACTTGGGGACAGAAAACCCCCAGTAAACTCGGGGTGCTCCGGGGAGAAGCTGCCGCTCGGAGCCCTGCTGCCCGCCTCGCCAGCGCCCATCGCCCGGGCGCTAAATCAGAGCGCTTCAGTAAAGGCCGCGGGCGGGCCCGGCGGCTCCTAGCGCTTGATTTTTGCTGTGTTTTCCAGCAGATCCGGGTGCGATGACCACCGAGGAGCGGCCCGGGGCTATGTTCGGGCCAGGCCGCTCCGTCCGGCCCTGCTGATGCATTTTTTCGCCTCTTCACTGCGTGGTTGTGCCCCGCCAACATTCGCTTTCACACCGGTTTGTGCCTGGTACTTCCCGTTCCCCCAAAGGCCCGGGGTGATGTGCAGGGATCCCCAAACCTCCCCCTTCACCGGCCACGGCTCCCAGGGCTGCCCCGTACCCCGGGATTCCACCCCCGAGATGAATTTGGGTCGCAGGACAAAGCTCAGCGCCGGCCTCGTCTCTCCTGCGGCCTCCTCCCGGCCTAATCACCATTTTTCCCCTTCCAATGGCCAGGGCAAATCCCCTCCAGCAGCTCCATATCGGGGCCGGTGGCGATGCCGGGCCGGGGATGCGGGGCGCTGGGGGCCCCCCAATTTCCGCAGGGGCGGAGAGAGGCGATGGGCCTGGGAAACACAGCTGCGAAAGGACCGGATAGAGGGGCCGGGAAGGTGCAGATGGCCGGCACCCTAATGGGGAAATGCTCCCCCTTTTTTTCCCTCAGTAGCTCCCCATGTCCCGATAGAAGGGGAAAGAACGGGAAAGAACCTAAACCCCCAGCCCCGCGCCTGCCTGAGCCAGGCGGCCTCGACAGCAGAGCGGCTCCCAGGGGTAGCATAGCCCCGGCTCGGCCGGTCCCAGCCCCGCAGTAGCGGGGAACCCCGAAGGCTGCCCGGGTGCGGTCGGAAGGGAAGCAAGGAGTGGATCCACGAGGACCCACGCATGGCCATGAGCCCCCATCCGACCCCCGCGGAGATGGCCTCGGTAAGTCCCACGCTTGTCTGCGCCTTACCTTGGAGCTCGGCGGTGTTGTGGCTGTTCTGGTGCAGGTAGGACTGGTCGAGGGAGTGCGTGGAAAGGCTGGAGGACAGCGGGTTGGCCGTGGGGTTGCAGGGCGACAAAGGCTGCTGCTTGATGTAAGACGCGCCGGTGTTCAAGGCCGCCGAGGCGGAGGGTGCCCACGCTGAGGCCGAGCTGGAGTAAACCGAGTGAGGCTCCATCACGCCGCCGCCGGCGAGCAGCGGGGAGGCGGGCACGGAGCTCTCATGGTGTGGGTATTCCCCCGCCGAGGAGCCGGTGCAGCCGCCCATGTAGGAGTGCCCACCGTTGGCGGGCAGGTGGGGCACGGAGTGTCCAGCGAGGCCCATCCCCTCCACGTTGCTGGACAAGTGCCCGTTCATCATCCCCAGACCCCCTTCAAGGGAGAGGCTGTTGGAGGGGCAGGACAGCCCGCCGGCCGAGCCCTGGAAGCCGTAGCTCTCGGGGAGGTGGTTGAAGCTGAGCCCGTTCATCATGCTGTACATGGGCTTCAGCGCTTGGCATTTCCTCCTGAACCCGCGGGGTCGGCGGCGAAACGAGCCCTCCTCGAACATGAACTCGCTGGCCGGGTCGATGGTCCAGTAATGGCCCTTGCCCGGGCGACCCAGTCCCTTGGGCAGCTTGATGAAGCATTCGTTGAGCGAGAGGTTGTGGCGCACCGAGTTTTTCCAGCCCTGGTAGGAGCCTCGGAAGAAAGGGAAGCGGCTCTGCAAGAACTGGTAGATCTCGCTGAGGGTCAGGCGTTTCGAGGGTGAGCTTTGGATAGCCATGACGATGAGAGCGATGTAGGAGTAAGGAGGTTTCTCCGGCCGCCGGATCCCCGCGTTGGTCTTCTTCGCTTTGGGACCGCCGCTGCCCGGGGCTCCACCGCTGCCCGGGGCGCTGCCCGGCGCCCCGCCGGGCGCCGCGGAAGCGGTGTCCATGGCCGAGCTCTGCGGCTGCTTCTCGGCCACGGAGGACATGGGGCCGTAGCTGCTCTGCACCGGAGGAGGAGGGGGCTGAGAGGACAGAGCCTGCTGCGCTTCTGCAGTCATCTACGGCCGGATCCTCGGCGGCCAACCCCGGCCCTCCTCCGACAACACCCCCCCCGCGCTCCCCCAAAAGGCCACGCTGCTGGGGGCTCGCCTCCACTCACCCCGCCTCCGGCCTCCTCCCGGCCCCCCCGGCGGAGTTTCTTTCCACCGGGAGACTTCACCCCTCCGTGGATAAACAAATGGAAGCAACGATCCCCCTAACCCCCCTTTCCCTCCTCCTCCCACTTTATCCCTAAATCCAAGCCCGGCTGCAGAAGACGAGCGAGAGGCGGAGGGTCGGGAGGGGGGGGGACGGGGGGACGGGGACGCGCAGGGAGGGGGGATGGGGGGGGCGGGTGGAAGCGAATTGAGCTCGGCTGCTGCGAGAAAGAAGCCGGCGGCCTCCGCCTGTCCCTCGGCGGGCCGGGCTCCCGCGGCCGCCGTCCCCGTCCCCCCCGCCCCTGCTCTAACTGGGTTGGCGCTGCCGGTGCTGCGGGGAGCTGCTTCCCATCGTGGTGGCTGTCGACTCTGCCCCCGGCCCCGCTACTCGCCTTTTACTTTATCTCTAGCGGCGTCGTCTGCCGCTCCTTGACAGACGTAAGAGCGGGGGGCGATCCCCGCCCCGGCCCGGCCCCCTCCGCGCCCGCTCCCAGCTGGTGGGCAGCTTTTAAAGGGCCCTTTCCACACCACCCCCAGTGACAGAGGGGCTGAGCGACACATCGCAGCCCGCTCCCGTGCGTGTGTGTGTTTTGGAGGGGGGACTTGTCACCCGTGGCCGTGGCGCTGCGTGGAGCTCCCCCATTTCCCCCCATTGTCCCCGGCCACCCCTGCTAAAAATCACGGGAGGGATGTGGGAAGGGCCGTGGAAGGGGCCGGGGAGCGGTAGCGCGGGCCTGCGGGCAACGCGGAACTTCCGCGGGCGGCGCAAGGCAGCGGAGGTACTGCCCGGCCGCGGGCTCCGCTCAGCGCGGAGTTTCACCCACTTGAAACCCCCTCTTCTTGCGCTCTTTTAAGCTCGGCGGGCTAGGGCAGGATGTTTATACTGCGCAATGTAAACACGGGCTCGGGGGTGTTTTAATAAAAAGAAATCGGTGAAAACTCCTGCTGCCTCTTGAAATGCCCTTTTCTGCCTTTGCCGCCGGGCCGGGGATTAGGAGCGGGCTTCGGATCCCTCTCCAGTTCCGAGGCTGCCTTAGGATGAGGCTGGGATGGGCTTTTTTTTTTTGGGAGGGGGGGAGTTATACAAATCTGTGCTGAAGTGTCGCAGTTGGACGTCATGAGCCTGATGCTCAGCTCCGGCCGATGCCACGGGCACAAACGCAGGGTGGGGGGGAAAGAGAGTAGGAAGGCGGGGGAGTGAGACCCCCCTATCTTCCCCAACCCCTCCAAAAATACCCCAATGAACCCTTTTGAACATCGTCCCATCAGGAGAGATATCACTTAAGGTAAGTCGCTTAAAACCTTTGTCACCTTCTTGCGGATCCCGGATGGAAATCTGCTCTCTGGGGGGGGGGGGGGGGGGGGGGGGGGAGTGGGGAGTGGTGGGAAGATGGGTGGCAGGAGCCTGGGCTTCTGTCTGGGAGCGGAGCAGATGCTCTGGCTGCTGCACGGTGCTCCCTTTCAAGACAGGGAAAAGGAGAAGAGAAAAGAAGTGGGGTGAAAAAGAAGTGTACATACACCCCCTTTGCCCTTTGCAGGCCGCAGAGCGGCGGGTCCGTCCCGCTGCACTCTGTGCAGAGAGAAAGGAGGGGGAACCTTCCCCATCCTCCCCCCACCCCTTCTTCCAGATTCTCTTTCAAACTTTTGCAATGATAATTTAATACTTTTAGGAGAACGATAGATACCGATCGTGTTGAGAAACCCCCTCCCCGCTATTCGCGGGCAGTTGTGAGCAGCCACCGGGGCGCCTGTCACATCTGTGACACCACCGAGAGGGATTTCACATCAGGGGCTTTTCCCCCCTCTCCCTTCTTCTTTCCATTTCCATCGTATGCCCCCTCCTTGCAAAATAAAACCTCCTGCAGAAAGCACCGGCCCTCCCGTTCCGGGGCAATCTGGGGTTACGGATGGGACATCGGGGACAAGCAAGGGACAGTCGCGGTCAAACCACAGGCCGTGGCTAGGTACAGTGTGAGGGGATGCAGGCAGTTATTTCTGGAGCTTCTTCCTTAAGGAGGAGGAGGGTGCCCGGGAAAAATCGCTTTTTCGGAAGAGATCACTTTCCTCCGGTGTTACAGCCCCGGGACGGCTGATCCAGAATAAACCCCCCGGGTTCTCGCTGTATTTCTTTGTATTTTAGCGGGGGGAGCGCATCGCTGGTCCTGATCTTTGTTCTGCATCGAATGCCCTCCCCGGGCTGCCAAAAGGGTGTTTTTCTTTGCTTTGCCTCCCTCTGCTACTGAATCTTCCCAACATGTCTCCAAAACACACGGAGATGGAGTTCGAAACGTAGCACAAAGAGCTCGTGTAAAACCCACGATCAAACCCGCCCCACCAGCACCGTTTCCACTGGGAAATAAAGTATCTCAGAGCAAAAAGAACCCCAAAATAACCCAAAATAAACCAGCAAAACACCCTCTCTGCAGAAATCAAACGGTTCCCCTTCAAAGCAAATCAAGTCCTTGCAGGAGTGCCCTCTCCCTCCCTCGCACTATCTTTTCTGAGCGTGAAGATTTGGTTTCTAATGTATTTATTATAGTCAGCGAACTTGAAAAAGGCAAATATATCTCTTCAGGTGTGATAGGCCTCGCAGCGGGAATAGCAAAAACCTTGGAGGTATTTAAACCGAGCACATGAATTGGGGGAAAGGAGAGTTTTGAGGCGGAAAAGCTGGGCCGGGCGGTGTCCGATGCACGAGGGGGTGATGGTGGCTGTGAGTGGGACCTGCCTGTTTGCTGGTGCTTTGCGTGCTTGAACCGATGGGGAGATGCGGGGAAGCGGGCGAGAGAAGAAGAAAACTAAAAGATGATCTACAGCAATTAGCCCCGCTAATCCCTGCACGATTTGGAGCCTGTTTTGCCGGCCCGATCGCGCGTATTCCCCGAGCCCACCCCCGGCCCCTCTGCACTTCCCAACCGGCTCCTTCCCAAACCCTCTCCCCTTCCCTCCCTCCCTCCCCGAAACTCGGCAGTGTTTTGTGTAAAAATAGACAAATCCGAGCTTTCTTCCTTTTCCTGCGCCGAAGGTATTTTCACTAGCTAATTGCTTAAGTGAAGTCAACTTTGCAAAGCAGGCCGGGTGTAACCCGAGTATGGAAATGTATATAGGTGGTATTGTTATAGGCGGGCTGGGTGCTGCTCCGAGAGGGGCCGGGGTGTTCCTGCGAGCCCAGACCACCCAGGGCGAGGGGAGTGACCGCCTCATGTCCCCCTCCCCGCTGCCCCTGCTTTGCATTAACACCACCCGCAGGACACCCCCCACACCCCCCACCCCCCAGCACCGGCTCTTTTCCTTCGCTGGGCTTTCTTTTAGGAGGGTTTTTTTTTTTTAAGTTCTTTGTATATATATTTTTTTCCTTCAGTCGCGGCCATCTCCGTGGCCTCTGGCCCCAAATCCGCGGCAAATCGATCCCTAAATGTTTACTTAAGGCCGAGTGGGTGCGTTCAGACAAGGGGCTGGGAGTGGGGATGTGAACGGACCGAGGGAGAGGTGGTATTAGGGGTTATTATTTAGCCCATTTTTGGGGGGATCCGCCACACGCAAAAGGTTTGCCCCATGCGTGTGTATGTGCCTGATGGTGGACGGGCCCTTTCCCGATGGCACCTGGGGCTCCGGGACCTAGCGGGACCTGATGGAGATTTTGGGGGAGAAGAAGGCGAAAGCAAGAGTGGGTGCGAAGCGAAGCGGCCGAAGCGCCTGGGGCTGCTGCGGGGAGATGCGAGCTGGCTGTCAGCAGCCGCGCCTCGGACACAAGTTCAGCCTTTGGTCAGAAACAAAAAAAAGAGGGAAAATCTTACACTTCTCCCCCCTTTTGTCTCCCTCTTCCCCTTTCTGCCCTTCCCAAGACTTTCCCCACCCCCATCCCACATTTTCCATGACGTCCTTCGATGAAATATTGCAGCACAGGAATTTACAGCCCTCTTCAGTGCAGGATTTTTTAGGAATTTTCTGGCAGGACCCAGTCGCTGTGATACAAATCGGTTCCAGCGATAATAAGCCCCGAGCGCTACCACTTTAGACACGATCGCTTCCCACAGAGATCTTCTAAATATCTCCGGGTATTTATATCCCTGCTCAGGGATGGATAGCTAGAATACTTTCCCCGGGGGGGGGGGATGCTTTTTGACTGGCTGGGGTTATGAGCTGAGGACCTGGGTACCGAGGGAAACAGCGGTGCTGAGTAAGGGCAGAGCTGGGACCCTGCGAGTGATGCTCCCGGCCACCTCCCCGGGAAGGAGTTCGCCGTCAAAAGCATCACGAATTGTTAATTCAGGTGTAAATCCAGATGTAAATCCAGGCTGGCATTGCTGAGACATGCTTTCTCGGGCAAGTTTTCTTCCCGCTAGTGATGGGGCCCGGTGCTGGGAATACCCTCAGATTCGAAGCAGGACCCTCGAGAAGGGCTGCCCCCTTTTCCCAGCTCTTTGGCAGAGCGCTGAGGCATGCAAACAGAATGAGTAGCCATTTCCAGCTTTTCTAGCCCCAGACTCCCCCGGGTTAGTGATAAGATGGGGAGAGCGGTGCCGGAGAAACATTTCAGTGCACTGAGCTTTGTGGGGCCAAAATCAACCCCGGCCCCCGACATCTTCCAGAACGAAAAGCTCATCTGGGCCGAGCCGGGCGGAGGAGGAAGAGGAGCTTCCCCGGGCTCAGCTTTATTTACAGGCTTATTAAGCTTTTTTCGTTGTTTTCTTCCCAACTCTAAACCAAAACCCCGTCGAAATCGCGCCGATGCTCCGTGGGTAGCGGAGGGGGGGATTTGTAGCGCCAGGCAGGACAGGGCAGCCGGCTCCCCGTTTCAGGTATCACCTAAAATCCGTCTGCACAGAGAGGTGAGAAAAGACAAAACGGAATAGCCCACAGCAAGGATTAATTGGTTATTTTTTTCCACGGGTACTAAAAGCCGAGGGGACGGTATATTGTCGGGCTAAATATTAACCAAGCTGGCGACTTCGTCTACTCCCAAATATTGCGAGAAACGCAGGAAACAAACGGATGCGTTTGAGGCAGGATTCGTCCTCCCGGTGCTGTCCCTTTGTGTCCAGTCCTGGGGGCAATGGACCCTGGACGTGACCGTCCGCCCTGATGCGCTGGGCTGGGGATGCGGGTAGCAGGCTCCACAAGAGGTGGAGTTGGGGGGACCCACACGGTCTCCGCAACGGTGCAGGGCCCCGGATCGGTCCCTGGTACTTCGGGAGAGAGTGAGCTCTGAGGAAGGAGAAACGACCTTCCCGGGACCACCGAGGCAGGAGCATCACTTCAAGGAAAGAGGGGGTACCATCATCCGGGCGTTCCCCAGGGCAAGTGTCACCGGGGTCCCCTGCATCGGGTTCCTCAGCAGCCACCACCGCTTGTCACCTGCCGACAAAGGAGAAGGGATGGCAGGGCCATCCACGCAGGATGCGGTGCTTACTCTTGGGGAGGGATGTAGCGAAGGATGCTGAGGGCAAGGCGCCACTGGGACACCCGTGACAACGACCGACTCGGAGGCGCCGACCTGCTCGGGTACCTGTACCTGACCGCGGGAGGACAGCCCTTCGGCTTGCAGTAAGGTTCCAGCTGCAGCAGAGGGGATATGTGCCTCTGGTATCTGCCCAGGGGGCTCCCATGCCCTAGGACCGGTCAGGTCAGTGCCACTCGCAAAAGCTGCTTTTGCTGGATGGAACCCAGCGGCATCCCTCCTGTAGTGGGTGAACTACCCGTGGGCCTTGCCCCCAGGTCCTTTGCTGCAGGGAGTGTGGCTGCAGAAGGGCCTTGCAGTCCCCAGGCAAAGGGAAAGCTCACGGCAGTCCCCAGGCAAAGGGACAGCTCACGGCAGTCCCTCAAGGGAGAACCCCCTGCCCGGACCGAGGTCAGCCACCGCCTGGTCCCCAGAGCTACCTCCTGTGTGTTTTAACTGTGTTTCTGTAACAAATCTCGCATCTCAGCTCCATTCTCCCTTTCCCAAACACAGAGGCGGGTCGGGGCTCATGCTCAAAAAAGATCCCTGCAGTTCCCCTCTCCCTGCTCCCCTTTTTGCAGAGACCTGGAAGTGGTTTTCCTTGGAAACTCTCCCAGCAAAAGCTGATTGCCATCATTGTTGTTGTTGTTGTTATTATTAATATTATTGGTACTACTACTACTATTACTATTACTATTGCTATTGCTATTACTATTACAATTACTATTACTTTTCCTACTATCAAATGAGTGAACTCCCGACTAAAGAAACATCGCCTTGCCTGCGGCCCCTGGCAGCTCGGTAGTGGCCCAACGCGCTCTGGAGCAACACTGCGGGTTGCTGCATATTCATGAGACCCTTTGCTTTGCAATTACCAGCACAGAGAGTGAAAAGACACCAAAAATTGGTTGATCATCTTTCCCGCCTCCTTAGAAAAACAGAGGAGCCCCTTTTAAAACGATCCGTTTTGTGCAACCGGTCCCTAGTTAAATATTCCAAGAGAGGTTTTTTGGGAGATTTAAAACTGCGGCAGGAAACAGGGTTGTCGGTTGGCATTCCCAGGAAGGATGCTCAATGGATGCCTGAAATGCCCTACGCAAGGTGGGAAAGCTTTACAAATCGCTGAGGTTTATTGCCCAAAAGTTAACCGATTTCTGCAGCAAAGCAGTTGGGGTTTATATGTGAGAACCAGGCTAATAATGGGAATGGATACATCCATCTTCCCATTACGCATCTGGGATTCTGGGGAAGGGGATGTGTGTGTGCGAAAGACGGAGGGGAAAAGAGAAGAGATCAGTAAAAGAAACCCCCCAACCCTAAAACCAAAATCAAAACCCCCAAGAAACCCAAAACTCACCAAGAAAATAATAACAACCTCCCAGCAGTCAGACCACCAAAAAAAACCCTTCACCAAAGATGCACAGAACTCACTAAATATTGGAATAACGAACCCAGAAATGGTTTTGCTTTTTCCGTTTTCAGAGCCGCTCGCTGAATTACAAAAAGTCCCAGCGCGTTTTGCACAGCCAAACGAGCCAGTAACCTCGCTTCAATTCTACTCTTAAAATATGCTATTTTACTATACATATACTATGATACCATATAATGCAGTATAAAATATGCTATTATACTATACTACTATAATACACTATTTTGTATCTATTTGCCTTAAAATCGCGGAATAAGAGAATTTCTGCCCGGCCCCAAAGGACTGGGCTTTCTCCAGCAGATTTTGCGGGCTACCTGTGCGGAAAGATGCTGCCCGGGGTTTACGTTGCAGCATCATCACTTTTCTTAAAAGATTATCCGTTTCCCCGTTAGAAACGATCGATTTTGAATTACTCTTTCAAAGCATCGCGGACTCAATGGCTTTCCACCCGCAGCGGTGTCCCGCACCCAAGCGCAGCCCCTGCGGGGAGGGGGTAGAGACAGCCCCGGTCCCCCGTGTCCCTACCAAGCGTTTTACGGGGAGAGCCACGAGCTACTGTACCGTCGGGGCACGGTGCTGAGCCCTTACACCCTATTGAAATCTGCCTCGGGGAGGGAATGGGTCCGATCCACAGCCGGGTTCCGACCCTCCCCACTGAGGTTAAACGGCCGAAGTTGAACCAAATATCGGCACGTTGGAAAACCTTGAGCTGACAGAGCAGGAAAGGGCATTTTCCTTCCTTTGGGAAAAGTGTTTGGAGGAGAGCTGAGCAGAGTCCTGGGTCTGGTTTGCCCCGCAGCCCCTGGAGGGGAAAACAGGAGTGCCTCCAAATACTGAACTAGATAAATCTGTATGGAGACAGCCTGTCCCAGAGCGGAGAGAAGGAGGGAGAACAAGAGCGTGCAGAAGAAGAAAGACAGAACGACATGCAGAACTACATACAGAAAGATAGAAAGACAAAACAGAAAGAGAGACAATAAAGGAGAGAAAGAGAGAAAAGAAAGAGAGAAAAGAGAGTAAAGAAAGAGAAAGAGAGAGAAAGGGAGAAAGGGAGAGAGAGGTAAAGAGAAAGAAGGAAAGAAAGAAAGAAAGAAGGAAAGAAAGAAGGAAGGAAAGAAGGAAGGAAGGAAGGAAGGAAGGAAGGAAGGAAGGAAGGAAGGAAGGAAGGAAGGAAGGAAGGAAGGAAGGAAGGAAGGAAGGAAGGAAAGAAAGAGAAAGAAAGAAAGAAAGAAAGAAAGAAAGAAAGAAAGAAAGAAAGAAAGAAAGAAAGAAAGAAAGAAAGAAAGAAAGAAAGAAAGAAGGGAAAGAAGGAGGGAAGGAAGGAAGGAAGGAAGGAAGGAAGAAAGAAAGAAAGAAAGAAAGAAGGAAAGAAGATATTGAGAACGAGAACTAGAAAGAAAGAGAGATTATGAAAAAGTGAAACAAGGAGAAAGGAGAGGGGGAAAGACAAAAAATGAAAACAAAGTGAGAACAAGAGAAAGGGTGCAAGAAAGAAACACAGAAACAGGGAAACGGAGAGGCAAAATAAAGGGAAAAAAAACAAATAAATAAAGAGAAAGAGAAAAGTAGAAAAAAACAGAAAGAAGAAGAGGTGGAAAGAAGGAAAGAAACAAAAAAAAGAAAGAGAATAATAATAAGAAAGGAAGGCAGAAAGAAAGAAACGGAGAGAAAAAAGGAAGAGAGGAAAAAAAAAAAGAAAAGGAAAGAGACAGATAGAAAGAAAGAAAGAAAGAGAAAGAAATTAGAAGAAAAGGAGGAACAAGAGGGAGAAAGGAAAAAAAAGGAAAAAAAGAAAAAAGAGAACAACACAAAGATGAAAGAAGAAAAGAATAGAAAAAAAAAAAAAGAAAAAAAATGAAGACAGAAGAGAGAGAGAAAAAGCACAAAAGAAAAAAAAAAAACCCAACAAAACAACACACAAACCCCAAACAAAAAATAAATCCAAAAAATCTCACCAAACCCAAACATTAAAGAAAAAAAAAAAACAAGCAAGTACGAAAAGGGAAAAATAAATTTCCCGCAAAACCAGCGCTAACACACGGATGATCTGATTTTCCTGTCAGGCCGGGGTGAGCCGCGGGGGACCCTCAGCCCCAGCCCGCACCGCTGGCCAGGTCCTGCGTACCCACGAACCGGAGGGACCCCCGGGCTGGACAGAGGGGAGCGGGCGCTGCCTTCTCGCTTCCCTGACCCCCATCTTTCCCCGGGGTGGAAAACTGGGGTGGGGGGAGTGACCGCCTCTGCACCCCTGGGGCAGTGACAGGAGTGAGAGCCGAGATTTAACCCCTATTTCCGCGTGGGTTTCCCACACCGCTCGGCGAACGTTAAACGCGGCTTAAAACCCGCGCTCGAAGCGGCGCGACCGGCTCCGCATTTACTTCAACCGGCTTGGTAGGTGGCCGTGTATATTTTTGTTGAAGTAGTGTTTATGTTAATGAAAAAGGCTGAGATTACAAACAGACCACTGAATGCCCGGGATGTTGCTGCCGGATTGGTCTAAGCTGTGTACTTTAAGCCTAATCAGTTTTGGGGAGAAAATATGATTTAAAAGAAGAGGGAAAAAATCATTACTTTTAGCAGAAAGACATTTAGGATCTTTAAGGAGCCCCGTGCTGCCTCTGCTCTCCAGTCTGGGGCTATGTTTCAGCGTAGCGGGCAGTGATAGAGGAGGGTATCAGCGCAAAGCATCTCCAACAATGACCCATGAGAAACAACGAAAACGAGCCCTGGGCTCCTGGAGGAGGGCAGGGGAAGGCGGGGGTGTGTGTGTGTGTGTGTGTGATTTCTGCGAACCTCCTTTGAGCCCCTCTGACCCCGCAGCAAATCGGGCACCCTGTGGCAAAGGGGACCGTGTCCCCCAAAGTCTTGGCTGTGCAGGGGAACCGCAGGCGCGGTGCTAATGGGTCATGCTCAGGGTCTGTTCTGGCTGGCGGCGCTCTGCAGTACCTGAAATTTGCTCCAAACCCTAGTAATTCACCCATTCGTGATGGTTAATATACACACACATATATATAATTCCAGTTAGAGCAGGTATCAATTAATCAATTTACATAAAAATTAAAATATAGACTTTTTTTGTGGAGCAGCAATCATCAGCCTGTTACTTTGATTTCAGAACCTGATTTTAGGATCAGCCTTCTGGTTTGCTTAACAAAAATATTCCCCTTTTTCCAAAATTATTCCTGCCCCACCTTGTTTCTATCCCTGTCTGCATTTACATGCCTGAAACATTGATAGATAAAAAAATCGTATTTTCACAGATTTTATAGACTTTTTTCCCCCTCACTCCATAGTATCCCAGCATGGAGGGATCCACTCTGGGTCTCAGCGAGCGGGTTCCCCCTTGCCAGGAGCTCTGCGAGCAAACAAGCTCTCAGCGTTTGGCATCTTGCTCCTTTTCAACACTTTCCTTTTGTGGGCAAAAGCTCTCATCGGAGGAGCCTCTCCGGCAGAGCCAGGCAGACCTGGAGGGTTTGTACATTCTGATGTTTTACTACTGTTACGATTCCTCATTGACTAAAGCACAAAGGAAACCAGAGCGCAAACAAGTCACCGTTGGAAGGGGATGTTAACAAAATCTAAGCGAAACGTTAGCAGGGAAGGGATTCAAGAAAACAAGGTTAAAAAGGGAAAATTGAGAAAACCATAGCCAAAGTTTTCCCCGTGTGATGGCTGTGCTGCACTAGAGCTGTAGCAGGGATTTCCCCCGCTTGGTTGGGAGGCAGAAGAGTGTTCTTAAAACAGCTTTTTCTCCCTTAAAACATTTTTAGGGGGTCAAAACGTATCCCTGGAGAAACAGGAGATTCCCAGCGTGGCGCTTAGTGTAGCCATAGAGGAATTTCTTTGCTCTCTCCTCACACCTGGGATTAGACTTTATTACATGATGCTTTATTTTTATCTTATTTTAGTTATCTTTTCCTTAATTTTTGGGGGGTTGGAGAAAGAGAAACCCTGTTTTTTCCCGGTGACATTAAGTGATTCTGTAGGAGTTATTGTCAGGGAAAAAAACCCCAAAACTCAATCGAAGCAGATGGATTTAGAGAGAACGATGCCATAATGAGCTTATGCTGTTAGGACCAGGTAGGCCCTGTGGAAGTGTTGAGGGTGGGAGTTTCCAGGGTCCCCCAAACACCCATCCCCTTGTTGATGTCTGCCCTTTAGTGAGGACAGCCCTAGCGCCGGTCACTATGGGCAGCCCCTGTGTGGGGACTGGCTAAAGGACAGACAAAATGGGCTGTCCCTTGCCCTGACACACACATGCATGTGTGCACACACATGTACCCGCACTCTTAGACAACCCCCTCCTGTAACCCCCGCATCCGATCGCGCTGCTCCCTAGAAGCACTAATGATGCTGCAGACCAGCTATGCAGTGTGAGGCAAAAGCAGATGAAAGTGATGTCACATTAATGTCAGCTCACAACTCAAGCCCACACAGCCTTGATTGCTTTTATTAATCTTGCCAATTTGTCTGTCAGCACTTGGCTAATCCCTAAATAGCCTCCCAACAGGTGCTTTATGCTTCCGCCACATCCCTGCTCCCTGGCACCCCCCGGGAGCCCTGCTCTCCCTCCCCGGTGACACTGGCTTTCTCCTGCCCATCTGGGACCCACTCTTTTCCCCTGGGAGGGCTGGAGGGGAGAGAGGCGACTTTGCAGATGTTGTTTAGTCTGTCCTAAGAAGGGTTGGAGTTTTGGGCTTCCCAAAAGGAAGTGATGAGCTGGATGGGGGGGGAAAGGAGATGCTTGAGGAGCTGAGTAGTGGTAAAGAGGAACTACCTGGGTGTGAGCAAACTCTGTGTGAGCTTAGCCTGCCATCACAGTTAGAAAACATTTAGGCACCCTCTGCCTTAGTTACCATGTAATAGTGAGCCATGTTGCTTATATTTGTCATGGGTTTGGTGGGTTTATTGAGAGGGGAGAGAAGATTAAAACAAAAGGTCTAAACTTAAGCTACAGTGGAACAGCCACATTACACCGTAAGCAGCTTCATCCTGCAGTTAAGCTGAGGGTTGATTATTTCCTTTACTATGTTACCAGAAAATCCACTGTCTTATTATAGTGTATATTTAGCCATAAAACAACAGCCTGTATTGAGTAAAAGACTAAAATTACTGTGTTGCAAGGCTTAATCTTTGTAATGTTGCTACTTAGCACAGTAGTCTTAATCACGAAACATGGATTTTGCTTTTAAGACTGCCAAAACCAATTAACAACTAAACCCTACTAACTGCTAAAGCGGAGTCCAGGCTGCTTTCCTCTATCTGCATGCAGAGAAAAATAAGTGTTTAATTTCTGTTTGGCAATTCTGCTGTGTTAAACAGTTCAATCGCACAGATTACAAGCACTGTGCATTGCAGTGGTCTCCTCCTGCCGTTCGCCTGGGAGATGCCCTGCTCTGGAGGAAAGAGCTGCCAAGCCCAGCTTCGATGCAGCAGGCTCCTATTTTACATCCAAAGTTGGCTCAGGCTATTTCCAACCCTGCGCTCTGCACAGCAGGAAGGAAGAGCTTTCAGGAGCATCTTCAACATTCTTCTAGTGCCTGGTCCAAAGCGGGCAGAGTCACCAAGGGAAGTATGCCCACTGAGTTCAGGGATGTTCATCATTAACCCTTAGGTGCTTCGGATCAGATCCTAAAAGCTCTCTAAAAACATCATTAATGACTGCAAGCTGTTTCACTCCATCCTGACCTGGATTTATTATCAGGAGACAGATAGATTTTCTTTATTTCCTTTCTCCCAAGCCATTTATTTCACCCAATAAGACCATCCATCACATTGTGCTGGAACCGACCTACGATCCAAGGATATTCTTAGAGACTCAGCATGTCAGGAAATGGCTAGCAGCCCCGTGTGATGCAAATATTTGGATGACCAAGAGGTAGGAAGGCTTGTCCAAATGTTTACTAAAGGCTGTTGATAGCCTAAGGATTTATAACTGGTATATAATATCTGCCCCCACACAGCTCCTCTAGCAGGTGCATCCAGTTTCAACATGACACATGGTATGTGTGTGCTCTGGGAAAGAGGATGCAGGAGAAAGCCTTTTCCCAGCTCTGTGGAGCTGCTTACTGGTTTTGAGCCCATGGAGCAGCAAGACGGGAGCCCAGGATCCACTCCAATATTTCACGCCCCTGATAGAAATTCAAACCATTGCTGACATTTAAAAACAAAACACAAGCATCAAGCATGTATAGTTTGAATTTCCTAAGTGAAACTAATGTTCTGAACTATTCAGGCCCATCAAAATATTCCTTGTCACACTCCCTCAGTGCTGTGGTGGAGGAAATTCATGACATTGTTCTAGTTATTGTTCTTGGCATTTCACTTCCTAATTTCCACCGTCGAGATTTGATCTTTTCTGCCTCACATTAAGCCCTAATTGCTGCTACAGGCATATCAGAAGTGCTAACAGATCAGTCTTAACCATTTCTGGTGTCAGATAGCTACAGCTTTCCACTGCAGATCCCACTGGCAATGCTCCATACCTGCTGCCAAGGAGCCTCTTCCTCTGCCGTTCCAACCAAAGGAGTAGCACACATCCAATACAGACCAGGCTGACAGACTACTGCTGGAAATACAGTCAAAGGAAGAGTTAATACCTTGCTCAAAGCCAGCTCTGGTGCCTTGATAACCCACCCTGCAACCTACTGTCCCAGTGCCACTGCCTTAACAGGTATCTGCATGATTGACAGACCTCAGCGGGCTCCAGCCCAATGTTTTGCTCAGAGCAAGTCCATCAGCAGCCACAGACTGGGTCAGTCACGGCTTTGTTTCGCTGATCCTTGAAAACCTCCAGGGACAGAGCCTAACAGCCATGAATATTGATAGTCCAGGTAGCAGAGGAGCTGCTGGTGCGCTTGTGTGCATCCAACCAGGTTGTCAAGCTCTGCTATCAAAGTAACAGCCGTTTTGTCTGTAAGCATTCCTGCTACCATGTTATTGAGAAACAATATCCTACCAAATGGGAGAAAGCAGCAGGGTTGAATCATGCAAGTCTGGTAATCACCTTCCCCTCCACTATTTTGCAAGTTTTGACTATGTTGGGAACACAAACATATGCATTTAGCGTGCTGCAGACAACCAGACAATGTGCTTTTCTTAGCAACGAACAGCAATTGTATCTGCTGCCGAAAAGCCTTTAATTCATTACAGTCCTGGACTAGTGGAGTTTACCAACGTCTCAGATGGGGAATACAATGGCTCTATTGCTTTCCAAGGGAAGATTTCTTAGTTACATGCTGTTGCATAAACTGTATGTTTTCTATTTGTTACCTGTTTAATTTTTCAGTGCGCTCCCTTAGATAGGGTTAAGGACATTTGTCAGCCTGTGCTGAAGCAGCAAAAGAAACTGTCACAGACTGCGTACCAGATTATTAGTACTACCTCTTTTGGTTTGTTTAAAAAAACTAAGAAAAGAACTTGGTATTTCTTCTAGGCGAAGAAATTGCGTAATAAAATATATGGGGAAAAAAAGAGAAGTGCTCAAATTCCAAAGTCATCTGTTGCTCTCAATGAAGGTTTTTTATACATTAAAAGAATTCAGCCCTGGGTTTGATGTCACATTCTCAGTGTGACCTTAGATGTGGAGTCATAACTCAGACTAATCTGGACTTCTCTCTCGTTGAATGTATTTCTCAACAATTACCCACCAGTGCTGGAAATGCATTTCCTGGGCAAGGATCTTGAGCCATTGGCTGGCTTCAATTCAGCAGTATACAAGGAAGAACCAGTTGCATGTGGCAAAGTAGCTGGTTAGCTTCTTCAGCTTTTCACTTGTGCTGGTGACATCTAGAATGTGTGATCCAGGGACCAGAACTGCAGGTGCAAAGAGGTCATAGACAAAGCATTAACTGCAGCGTTGCTTTTACCTCAAGAGTTCCTGCAAATGCAGATGCTGCTTGTCTTGTGGCCATACTGTGCGCAGTCAAAAGCTCTTTTGACAGTCATGCAACCCATGCTTATGCCTCCATATCTTCAGTTTTCATTAGCCATGAGCCTTTGGCATATATTTTCACTCCATGGGGATGTGCTATGGAACTGGAAGAGTCTTCCTGCATGTCTCCCTCCATAAAGACCACCCTATCTGCATACCAGTGTGGCTGGCTGTTCCATTTTCCGAGACCTGCGCCTGGCTGAGTCAGTGGGAGTGTGAGGGATTAGGTGAAGAAAATGGCAGGGTGGGCTGGTAGGGACATACACACCATCCTCGCATCAAGAGGCAGTGAAGAAATCCCACCTGGAGTCAGCATTGTTTCCATACTCCTGGGCCTCTGGGTTGGGAACTCATACCCTCGTTGTGTGCCAGTTGTTTTGTGGATGGGTTGTGGATTTTCAAATACTGTAGATACTGTAATTTTAAGACTAAAATAAATGGCAGAAGGATGGGATAGAAAGGATTCCAGCCCAGAACTGCAATCCTAAAACCTCAGTTTGCCTGTTCTCTGAACCTTGAAACACCCACATTGCACAGGGGCAATTGCAGGCTCAAACCTCTCCAGCAAAAAAGAGAACCTGCTGCTGACCCATTGTGTGCCTGTTCTCTAGACTCTGTGATAGAGCAGTTTTAGGATAGAAAGGCCACTGAAAACCACTCTTAGAGAAGGTGTTGATGAATAGAGTCCACAGTTCAGTTTTAGCATTCACAGCTCTCCCAGCAGACCCAAAGCAGCTGCATTTGGAGTTGCTGGGTTTAGGTTGGTGTAGGCTCACCTTGGTAAGGGAAAATCAACAGGTTTTTGAAGCCCTGACTCCCCCAATTCCTGAAATTTAAGCACCTCACATGGATTCTTCTTACTTGGAAGCCTTGCTGCTCTTTGTCTCACCTTTGAGCTTAATCCCTGGTACTTCGCAGTGCATTTGGTTTTGGAGGCTGTGAGCAATGGCTTGAGATCCAGACCAGTGTGGTGCTTTTAGCTGCATAGAATTAGATGTTTTTCTAAAGGAAACCATTACTGACAGATTGAAAGGTTTTTATTCCACAGGATTCTTTTCCTGCCTCATCTCCAAGGGAACATGCAGGACTCACTCAAACTTCACTTCCTTGGAGTAAATCACAGCCTTATCTCAACCAGAGACCCTGTGCAGGAATGTTCCAGCCCTTGGGCCACCCACCCCTGATCCCAGGCACCAGCATCTGCTCCAGACCCAAGCTCTGACCCTTCAGAGACATATTTTTGCAAGGTCAGGAGGTTGGGTGGAAAAGGGGGAGCGGGGAATAGCTGAGAGACATTTGAGGCTGGTTCTGCAAAGAGGTTTTGGGGGGATGTTTACACTGGCCATTAAATACAGACTTAAACCTGCTCCACTCTCCAGATTGGCCACCCATCGGTGTTGTTAACATGCAAACATGCATCAGGCACAGACGCAGTCCCAGCTTCAAAGTCTTGTGGATGAGGGTGGCCCATGAGTGCTCTGTGCCCTTGGTCCTTGGTCATGCAACTTGGTCCAAGTGGACCAGGGAAGGATCAGGTAAGGCAGATGGCCCTGCTAGCATCATCTTATCCTCAGTTCCTTTGTAGGGTGATGAGGATGCTTCTAGCATAAGCTGCAACTGAGATACTGTGGTACAAGGAAAGGGAAGTATAAACAAGCAGAAAAGCCATACTGGGGGTGGTGGTGGTGACGACAGTCATAGGAGAAAGGGAGAAACAGCTCTGTCAGATGGTAGTAAACGGGTGTCAATCTCAAATGGATGGAGATGAAGCTCTGTGCATTTGTTTCAGCCATCATGGAATATTTCTTGTTATGTCATGTGGTGGTGATTCCCCACCTGCTCACTTGTCAGCAGAAAGGATTACAGAAAATACTATTGCCCTGGACAGCTGGATCCATTTTGTACTCATCGATGAGCCACCCCACCCCCTGCATGGAGGCATTGCCCTTTGGGATCAGGTTAAAAAATGGTTTCATGTCAAGTTTCTCTGTGAAATTTCTGCTGTATTTGTCTGGAAAAGTCAACTAACTGGCTTCATCCAAGAAATAGCTGTGTAAGGGGTCGCTGAATGTGGACTGATTGTCCATCAAAGACTTTTTCTATGTTCATCACACCACTTTCCCAGGACATATTTTAATATAGAGAAGGAAAGGTAGAAAAAAGAATTTTCCAAGTAAAATTCCCATTGTCTTAAGTTGCTAAACTGAGATCAGGTTATCATTTTTGCATGACCACTGGTGTATAAATTCTTCTTGAATGAAGGGGAAAATGCAATTTCCTTTTGTCTAAGGGCTGGCCTCAGCAAAGTCTCTGTTGCTTAGTGGAATAAGGATTCAGAGTCCAATACAGAGGGTTGCATGGTGAATTCTTCCCTAACTACTCATTAAAATAAGCTACTCCAACTCCTACTGAGCCTTTTAAGCAAGTGGCTCATTTTCAGAACCACATTACTAAGCCTGAAGTGTGGGAAGTTAGCGCTGCCCATCATGCAGCCCAGGCTGTGCTTTCTTGTGATCCTGCTCCTATCCTGCTGAAGACCGTCAAGGCTGAGCCACTCACTGCAGTGTCACTGAATTCAGTTCCCATTTCAGCCCTTGCTTTCCTCCGTGACAGAGCATAGGAATCTCCTTCCTTTTCTCCCTCTTTCCCTCCCTTCCTCCCTCCCTTGCCATGCAGCTGCTCAGCTCTGCAAGGGAAAGGCTCCCAGATGTGCTTGGGAAGGAATAGGCAGAGCCCTGAATTCTGCTCCGTGCTGGGTGGACTCTTTGTATATTTTGTTTTAAGGAGAAAATATGTAGAGAGCCCTTGGAGAACGGCCGGGGACCCATCACATCCCTGTAAGCACACTAACTGCAGCGCTAGGAGGTCCTGCAAGTCATTCACCTTTGGCTTGCCTTTGCCTGCAAGATGGACCGATAGCTGATGGGCAGCTCTTGGCATCATCAGCAGCTGAAGTCCATATGCATCATACAACAGGTCCCTAAGCCCTTTCTTGGAGATGGCTCAAGGAGACCAGATCCTTTGAGAAAATGCTTTACTTGAAAGCGAGTAAGCACTGCAACACCTAAATACCCACATTTGGTATTTTTGCTTTACAAAGGATGTGCCATATCAGATCAATAAATATTCACCCAGTTGTACGTGTTTTGCAGAACTGGTTTTATTGCATTTTAAGTGCATTTAGCTGTGGTACTTGGTAGCCACTTGATTATTGCGTGAGACAATACATTTATGAAGTGTTTGCCTTCATTTGGTTAATCACTTCATTGATGTGTAATACAAAAATGGCATGAAACTAATTGTTTCCATGGAAACAGGAACCCGACAAATGATTTCATATCACAGCTTGGCAAGAGAAAAAGAAGAAACTTCTGTAATTGTTCCCATTAACCAAGTGCAAAGGATTCATGCGCAATCTCTACTACACTCTGCTTCACTTCTGTTATGAATTAGGGGAGAAAAAGTCAGCACAGAACCACATAAAAAAGCACCAAAACAAGCTGTGCTTTACTGAGTATTTGTAGTTCTGCCACCAAAATAATTTTCCCTTCTGCTTTACAGGTTTCTGGCCAGCAACACCAATGACTGTCACAGCCAACTGCTAATTCAGAGATGTCATGCACAGGGCCTTCAACCATGCATGAGCCGTGTGCGTGCAGGAGGAGGGAGAACATCCCCTACCATGCTGCAGGGCTGAGCTATGGGTTGGAGAAAGGACAGCCCTCATCTCTGGGGTGAGTGCCTAGAAAGCGTAGGCAAAGCCAACTTCTGGAGCAAGTAATTGTGGCAACACTCCACAGCCCTAGGTAACAAGATAGGCTGCCATACAAATAAGCCTGTGTGGGCACAAAATAACCCAAGCCTCACCTTAACTGAGGTTTCCCCCTATTCTCCTATAGGATGTATTGATGACTGGGTCATCTCAAGGGCTCTGCTGCTTTAGAGACACCCCATTATCACTGTATTAGAAGGCCTCACATTTTCCATTTCTCCCAGTTTCACACCAGACAGAGATTTCCTCATCGCAGGAATCTCAGTGAGGAGCAGCAGGTCATAGAATCATAGAATCATAGAATAGTTAGGGTTGGAAAGGATCTTAAGATCATCCAGTTCCAACCCCCCTGCCAGGGGCAGGGACACCTCCCACTAAACCATATCACCCAAGGCTATGTCCAATCCAGCCTTGAACACCACCAGTGATGGAGCATTCACAACTTCTTTGGGCAACCCATTCCAGTGCCTCACCACCCTTACAGTAAAGAATTTCTTCCTCATATCCAGTCTAAACTTCCCCTGTTTAAGTTTGAACCTGTTACCCCTTGTCCTCTCACTACAGTTCCTCATGAAGAGTCCCTCCCCAGCATCCCTATAGGCCTCCCATCCTACCAAGGTGCTTGATGGTCAAGGACCATTGTATGCAAGATCAGCCTGCTTAGTTTTAGTAAGACCGATGTCCCTACAATGCCATGGGGTGGCCTCCAAAACACCCTCCCACCATTCACCAACTTGCCTGTGGGCTCTGCCCCTAAACCCAGACCCATCACACGCAACAATACAAGGGAACCAGCAGCACAGACGCCATCCTGGCTACCAGTCCACTGGCCGCACAACCCCACCAGCATCTCTAGAGAAACTGGGAGACATGGACTTGCTCCATTCTGGGAACCACCACAGAACAGGTTTCTCCCTAGGCTAATTGCTGCTAATTGTGCCACTTTGCTATCTCACCAGCCTTGCCCTGAACAGGGCTGATAGGGTATCAGTGAGATAAAGAGCACTCAGCACAGGTAACTGGTAAATGTTGTCAGACATGGGGTGGGGTGAGCTGCCTTCTGGGGGGGTTATCTCTCTCTTGGAGGGTCCAAAACACCGCTTTCCTGTGGGAGACACTGCGGTCCTAAGGATCTTTCCTATGGGAGACGCTGTGGACCTAAGGATATGTGGAGGGTAGCTACCACTGCCACACACCTCTGAGCTTTCTAGGAGGTGCTACAGGGGATTTTGGTGACTGAGGACTTGCAAACACCAGAAAAGCAAGCTGGCATTTATTTTATAGTAATTCTTCAAATTTACTTAACATGCAGTTTATTCTTTTGAGTGTTTTTTGCTGTTGTTAATTTAACACTGCAGAAATGAACGTTTCACAATTTCTCCCCCTTTATTTTTCCTCACAGAGAAATAAATTCTATTCCTTTTACAATCACTGTATCTCTCTTTTATTTTTCACCATCTCTGCTGGCCTACATGAAGTAATTCAGCTCCTCCATCAGCCTGAGCGCTAGGTAGGAATTATTAACCCCTTACCAAAGTGGAAACTTGGACAAGGTGTCATTGCCCTGCGCCATTTGTTGAAAATTATTTGTAATATTATTTTTGCAGCCAACTCAGAAAGAAGTCTTGAGTGTGGACATAGATTCTGGCTATGAGTATAATCACACATCACACCTGGAAGTTAAAACGCAGGCGAACGCAAAGCATCAGGACCTACATTTTCTTTTGCACACAGGTGTTTTGGTGCTTGCTTCAAAAACTAAGAGGTTATCATTAATTTGTCAGATGGACAAGTCAACAGAGCTTGTCCATGATTATCAAAGTCAATGGCAGGGTAACTCACACACCTGAGAAATCTGCTGGGTCTTCTAAACCAAAGCTTGGGATATTTGCCATGTCAAGTATCTCCACATGTTAGTGCAATGTAGGATAGATGGATAGGCAGGCAGACAGACCGAACATTTACTTCCTCAAAGCACCTCAATCATCTGCTTTTCCTTTTACCCTGCAAGTCTGGTCCTCTTTCAGTTTGGTTTAAGTTACCAAAGTTTCTCAGCTTGTTACAGTAAAGCTCATAACAAAGTCTGTGGCCAGCTAGCTCTTTGATAATTCCTTTCCCCCCATTTGTTTATCTCAAGTACTGAGCTTTGTTCCAGGCCCAAAACCAAAAGCCTTTCCACCCTGTTCTCTTCTTGACTTGTTGCAGATGTAACAAAATAAATCTTTAGAAAGAACAAACCTTCACTTCCTCTCTCCTGTCTGATTCAGTCACAAACCCCAGGAAAGAAAAATAAATCACAACCTGGGCTCGCCCGGTCTCGAAGGATACCACGTCTAGTCCTATAGACCACCTTTCAAATCGGACATGTCCATCCCTCAGAGAAGTCAGTGATCACAGTGACGGAATGTGTTGAGCAGCCTCGACCCAGGCTACTGCATGAAACCACCCAAATCCCCTTACATTGTCAGGAGATGCCCATCTTATCCACACTTCCCATTCTACATATTATTTTTGTCCTCCATAGTCTGATAAGGGGGAAAGAGATCTGATAACCATGAAACCCCTATATGAAGCATAGAAGTCAAGGGCCAATAAACAACTTGTGATCAGCCTGAATGAGGCTGATGCAATGGTGAGCAGCAGCTGTAAGCACAACCAAGCTGTTGGTACCTTCCCAGAGTGTCTCTTGGGCATGGAAGGGTGATGTACACCATCGGCTCTTCTCACAATCCCACTGGTGTCTCTGCCCCTCTTGTCTCTCCCTTGTCACCCACCCAATTGTTTTATACTGTAATCAGAAAAATCAGCTGCAAGATAGGTTTGTTTTTCTCAACTGGCCATAGCAGAGGTAGAAATCTGTCTCCAAATAGAACTTCTTCTTCAGAGAGATGTTTCCATGTAAAAGCTATGTTGCTCTCCCATCAATCATTAAAGAAGGCTCAACTGATCTAATTGCAACCAAATTATAGTGGCTTACCAAATCCTTGTTTTCAGCCAACATGCTATAGATCCCATGTATTGATCAACCCTGAACCCTGTTCTAACTCTGGGGTGAAATGCATCAGCCCTAAGCTCTTTCCAGCGCCCATTTCACTTTGCATTGCCCTGCACTAGGACCAGGCAGCTGTTCATGGCATCTCCACCATGGGAATTGCAAGTGAAGTGGGGCACAAGTTCCTAAAATGAGGTTAGCTACATTTGCCTAACCATGTCTTCCGTTGACATGGGTCTACTAAAGACTAGCCCCTACTAAAGACTAGACCCAACTAAACACGGGTCAGCTAAAGACAGACCTAGCTTTAAGCTGTGCAATACCGGAACTGTATAAATGGGATGATTACACCAAGTATTATCCGACCTATTGGTTTTTATCCTTTCAAGTGTTCTTGGGGTAAGATGTACAGAACCATGAACAGTGCCGAAGTTAGAAGACATTTGGGTTATGCCTCTAGTCTCATACCTTCACTTCAGAGGGATGAACCAAGACTTTTATTTATTTCTTTTTTTTTTCTAACTTAAACAAGAGGTCTTTGCACATTTGAAACAATCTGTACAGTTAGCATTGAAAAAGGTGTAATTAGACACTCTGAGAACTGGAAGAAATTAACTCCAACCACAGACCATCACTCAGACTATTACTTAATAATACTTCCCAAATGTGCAAAATACTTAGTTTTAGAATAACAGGAAAGCAGTATAACTTCTCATAGAGAGCAAAGGCTTTGGACTATGAAGTGTGCACAGAAAAGTCAAAAGCCGCCATTCTCCAAAGCCAGAAGATGCTTTGCCACATCCCATCACCTGAGGGGTACCAGGGCACTGGGCCGGGACAAACATGCTTGGCCATGGTGCTGGTCTTTGAAGGATGTGATTCACAGTCCACAACCCCATGGTGCTTGAATAGCTGGAACAGAGTCAATGGGAGCGACCAGCCTGAGGTGCAATGATCTGCGTGCAAGAAGATCTCCTTCAGTTTCCAACATGCCAAGGAAACCGCTGAGAAATTGCTGTTTTCCGTCTTCTCCAGCACCAGGCAGAGATGTTGACTCACGCCATGCTACTGAAGCCTGGCTAGAAAGGGATTATTGTGATTTCTGCCCATTTCTTTCGTCACTACAAAAGGCCCCATTCATCTGGCTAATTTTGAAGGGGAGAGCAAGGGGTATCAGTAGCATGAACTGTATCTGAGTGTCTCAACCACATTTCAGCAAGCCACGCTTGTTGGCCAGTCCAACCCGGTGAAATAGATATCTTTCATTTGAAGCCTTTTAGTGGATCGTTTCTCTGATTATAAACAGAAGCATCTTTTCTGACCATGGGAAGTTTAAAAAGCACTGACGAAGCAGGGACAGCCATTTCCATAGCAAAAACAAGAGGCCATTCAAAAAGTGGGGGGGAAAGTTGTTCTTGCAGCAGATATGTGTTTCTGCTGCTGCAATCAATGTTCCTACATTTGTCTACCTAAAGGTACCCTGTGTGTATGCAATAAGACTGTGTCCAGAACAGAGAATCTCTTGCTTTATTTCAAAGCACTGTTCAAAAAGGAATTAAAAAAACCCCAAAACATACATGATGTCTTATATGCTTAACTGCTTGTCTTTGTGGAGCACAACTGAGACTTTCTGTGTGTGTGGGAAGAGCTACAACATAATTGCTTTCAGCAGAATATCACTGTAGTCTATAATTAAAATATATGAGGTTGCCAGTTTCAAAATCTTTAAGTGATTTCATCTGTATTTGGGTGATTATGTCTCTCCGAGTGGCTCATTTAAGATGATGATTCTATTTTCAGCACACAAAATGGTCGCTGGGAGAAAGAGAAGGATAATTTTTGTCCTCTGCCTCTTACCAGTTCCAGGTATCAAGGGAAGCCTGGAGACACAGAGATCAGACTTCAACAGCATGTCTCATAACTGGGGAAATCTTTAGTGAAAGCTGCTCATGAAGTGTCATTCCAGAGATGGAGTGGAAGGTGTCAAGAAAGAAAAGAAAAAAACGGGAAAAAAAATAATTAACAGAAAAATCTGGCACCTCCTAAATCACAGTGACAATTTCAGCACTGTGTTTACACAGAGTAGTAAAAATAAATTGCCTGAGACTGATTATACCCACATGCCACTCGCCAAGCAACAAGGATGTCCCACAGTATCGGAAACCAAACACAAGGAAACACGTGCCAGTGGCAATCATCATCAGTACAACAGCACTTGGGCCAGGACTACTTTGTCCCATCCTCAGTAAGTGGAAGCAGCAGTAGGAAAAGGGATGTGTTGCTCTTCCCCACCACTCAGACATGGTTGTATGAAGGTGACACTGGAGGCCACCACGGATGAGAAATCCTGTAAGGATCACAGACAAATAAGCAATGTGGTTTTAGGGTATCCTTAACCTTTGATTAATTAAACTTGTATAGTCGTGAAGCCCCTCTGTGATTTCTGCCGCAGCTGGGATCTTGTGAGATCAGCTGGCGAGTAGCAACCCTATCCATGGTCCTCTCGTGAAGTCTTTGTGGTCCCATCCAGTTTACAGCCAGACCTACACTGTCCTGCATGAAAAAGGGAAGGGACCTCTGCTGTAACTTCATAAGAAACAGCAGCAGGGAAATATCATGGTCCCATCTTTAGGTGAATAACTTGGGGTATGTCTGCCCTTAACACAAAACCCCCAAAATGTCCCAGATTATCATAGGTGGGAGGTAACCCTTTTCATATCCCCATCATAGTGAACCTAAAAAACCTTTCTTGCATTTCTGATCTTTCTCCAAGGTAACTTCTGTCTTTAAGAAGAGGTCTTTGCCACAGGAGGCTGGATGGCTCCTCACAGTGGCGCAGTCCTGTGTCAGAAGGCATGGCTAGTTTTGGTGGGTTCAATCTCCCCAGAAAGCTTGTAACTCTGACGTTATCCCTTGCTGGGGGCTGCTGTGGCATCACTTATCTGCTGTGTTCTTACAGGAGCAAATGAGCATTATCCCTAATAGAAAGAAATTGCATGTACTGACATAATGGAGAAGGTGAAAAATGAAAGCGAAACACTCAGCCCAGTTAATATATGTGACTGCTTACAACTGTCTCCAGCAGAACAGGGCCTCTGTAGTCAATATAGCTGGTTATTTCACCTGGTGGCAGAGCCAGTGGAGACAATGCAGACACTGAATTACCTTGCCAGGGCTCTCCGTTGCACTTAGAAGAAGGAGAAAGGGCAAGAGAGAAAACCTCTGGAGAACAATTTTGAGCAAGAAAGGACAGTACAAGTGTGCTGACTGCAACAGATTCAAAGGCGTCCCAACTATACAGAGATGTCATGAATAAATCTTGTGCATATTCCAGTCACTTGTGGGCTTTGGCTTTGAATATGTGTAAAATGTCTTGGCTTTGTGGCTTTCAGCAGAGTAATAAACCAGCTAGAGATGTGTTTGGCTCCTCTTGACAGATGCCAAGGCCAGCCATACCTCAGCACTGCTGGGAAGCATCCTCTTCCCAGTGCAGGAGGGATGCACACTCACGAGCTGTTAAAGGTATGCGTGGCATGCAGCGTTTTTGATCAAAATAAGTAATATAAGAAGGCAAAGATGATAGCATCGCTGTTATAATTGTAATGAGTCACAAATGCTATTTTGACGGTTTTCTTTGAAAGAAATACACAAAACCCAAGCAATTTAATTAAAGATCTGCAAGGCTTTGTAATCAGCATGGCCACAAATGAGGGCAAATCTACTTTCATGTGGCAGAATACATGAGTAGGTTTCCCAATGGAATAAAAAGAAAGAAAAGACATTTTAAAGAGTTTTGTTTATAACAATACTAGGATACAACATGAAAGATCTATATACCCCCTGAGAGAGAAAGACTGTGATTAGCTTAGATAATGCACAGAAGGTTCGGGGGTTTTCTAAATGGTTTATGAATATATGAATTACATTACACATGTCTGCTCTAACACTGTGCACATCTCCAGTGGCTCCTTTGGCAAATACATTTGGGAACAAGAAAAGTAAGAAACTTCCAGGGAGTCAACACACCAACAGGTAGCTAAAAACATTCACCAGGCTCAATTTCTGAAGCTCTTTCTGAGCTTTTTCAGATCAAATGCCCAAAACCCAGGATGCAGAAGCAGCCTTTGAAGCTGCTGGGATCTTTAAACCAAAGAAGTAGGATGGGTCACTCAGCAAAAGCTTTTTATTTTTGGCAATCAGGCATAGGGAAAATTAATGTTTTTGACCTGAGTTTGCATGGTGCTCTGACCACCTGGGACTGATCTGCTCAGAAGGGCAGGAAACACTGTGAGGGTTTCATACTGATAGAAATAGCTACCATTTCCTTTAAATCATATCACCCTCGAGTCTGTGAGATGCACAGAATCACGCATGCATCCAAGATTTGCTGCAAAACATCAGAGAAATGGCAAGAGCGCAGATTAATCCCATTTACTCCGAAGAAGCTCATGATTAATGCAACTTGGACAGGGCTGTAGGAAGGGGGATGGCTTAAAAAGATGGAGGGAAGTCTGTGGCTGTCCTTAGTTGATACTATATATGGTATTTGGTCAGTTCTGTTTTAGAAGCTGCAGCCAGAATCACATTTTTATTGTATTTCTTTTTCAAGCAGAAAAAGAGGTCAAATAACTTCACTGCGCTCAAAGAGCCCATGGTGATGGATAGTGCTGCGAGTGGCAGCTGCTAAGCTTCGAGCCCTGGGAGCAATCTCAGGGGTTATGCCCCCGATTTGGCCTCTGCCATACCAGTGAGCCCTTAGACTGTCTGCTCCTTTTCCCTTGGGAAGCCCCCAGCCCAGATTTTGACCCATATTGGCTGGCTTGGTGGGGAGCTGTGAAGGGTTTGATGCATGAGCCCTCTGGCCCAGAGCTGTGGTGCCTGCCAGAGCCAGGGCGCCATGGTAGAGAAAGGTCTGTCTTGTGCTGTTATTGATTCCCATCACACGAGTAACACCAAGGTAGTGCTAGAACCTGTAAGGGTAGTGACTGTAGATGTTTCAGCTGATCACAGGTTACTCATAGGTGATCACCGATGGTCACAGAGAAACATTGCGTGGGACAACAGGGCATGCAGCCAGAAGTGAGTCTCTGTCTCCTCAGAAAGGTCCTAGAGAATCACAGCTCCTTCCTTGTCCCATCCCACTGCAAAGAAAGCCTTATGCTCACCTTTATCCTCAACCCCCAGAAACCTCAGTGCTCCTTTTAACCTGCCCAATAGGTCAGGCTTATTTAATGGGACTGCTTTGCTAGTGGGACAGGTCCATCTTTTATTCTCACTATGAACTGGCTGTCCCATCAGACTGATTTCCCAGGGCTATGGCCATCTGCTTGACCCACGTCCTCTCCAACAGCACTTGGTTAGGGTCCAAAGCATCTGGGGGCTGCAGCCTCACAGGTCTTTCCCTCTTTTTCAGCACTGATAACCAGCACTGCTGAAAGCGCATGAACATCCCCCCTTCCCTCCACTCCCCTTTTACATCTGCTCTACATTTGCATCTCAGAAATTAGAGAACTTAGTTATGCGGCATTACATAGCTGGGGCTGGAGTATGGAACTGATTGGGTATTCAAGCTAAATAAGACGAGTTTAAAGATCTTTCCAGGAAATTGAGTGGAACACCCAAACTGACATTCGGTATTAAATATTATATTTGTGCAGTTGCTCTTTATAGCCCGTTGGCATTGAACATCTGGGAGCACGATTTATAACATAGAGAAACTGAATACCTGCTCAAAATTATGCTCATCAGAGCTCAGAAATTAGAATATTATTGTGTACACTCTGAGCCAGTCCATTCCTAAAAGGTAGAGCTATTAAAATATAATTAGTTGAGCCATATCTGGTCTCAGAAATGTCATACACCATTACAACTGAAAAGACCTTGATGCAATACTATTGGCAAAGTCCCCTGCTTGATCAGCAGCGAGATGCCAACGAATGAACCTTGCAAATAGTTGCCCCAGCACCATGAGGGAAATTAAAAAGAGAAGGGGAGTCTCGGAGCTCTTGGTTGTACAGATTTGGGTAGCTTTGGGCTCCTCTTTAGGGCAAGCAGGAGCAGAAAGCTGGTGAGGGTTTTTCTTTCTGATGTAGGAAGAGCTCTGCTTCCCTTTCCTGTTTCAAGCACATGTTATTTTCACCCAGGATGTGGTGGGATTGTCCCCTACCACAGCCCCTTCCCAATCCCCAGCAATCACAGCTCCCCATCCCCAACATGTTCACATTTCCTAGAGCTCGGCACACTTCATGGGTGGTCAGGATTGCATTTCCCCCCCTTCGCTGGAGAATAAAATCCAAACAACAACCACAGAAAACCTGCAGATTCTGGGCTCAGGTTGAGGTAATTAAGATCTTCTTGCTTCTTGTAACACAGTGTTATATATATATATTTATATATATAAAAAACTCCTTTGCAATATATGATCATCTCTCCTAATGAGGTGGATTGACCTAATCAGGTCAGCATTGCACAGCATTAATCACGGTAAGCATTTCTGTGCCAAAGCCTCTGCAAAGGGCAAATTACCCGTAGGGCAGGGCTCAGCCAAGGGGGGCTCAGCACTGTGTCCCCCATCTCCAGTACCCACAGGCAGAGCCCCCCAGGCCTGATCTTGGCCTCCCCAGGGGCTGGCCAAGGGACTCAAGGCAATCTCCTGCCCTGCAAAAGCCACTCCGAGGCACTGATGGGTCGGTGCAATTACAACAGCAACCAAATCCCCCAGAGCCAGCCCTTGTTCTCTGTAATTGAAGACATTTCCCATAGGCGGGTGGCATATTGTGGTTTTTTAAGCGTGGCTGCACTAAAACAAACATCTGAATAAGACTCAGTTTCGCAAAACACAAGTCAGAAATGCAATTGGGGGTCTTTCGCTCCGGGTCTCAGCGAGGTCCCAGCCCTGGTGCCCCCACTTTGCTGCTTCAGCTCACCCTACGCAGTGCAGAATTTCCCCCAAGGCGAAGGCAGCACTGCATACCCAGCCCGACGGGACCTGCCGCTGCCTGGCTTTGTCAGGGCTTATTACTCCGTGTTTTCACACTTATCCCCAAGGTGTTGAACTCGCCCTGAAGGTTAATTAGTAATTTATTGCGCTGTCATCAGTTCGAGGCTACTAATGGCTTCAATTTAGCCCCAGGGCTTTTGGGTTTTTTTCTTTTTCTTTTTTTTTTTTTTACCTTTTTCCTCCTTTCCTTTCCTCCTGCCTGCTTTGGAGGAGCTGGGAGTTGCAGTGTATAGGAAAGCAGCATCAAAATCTCCTGGAATTAAGGTTCAAAGATGCCCCCTCCCCAGCTCTATATCCGTGGCCTGGCTTGCAGAGAAACAATTTAATGCAATTCACAGAGAATTGCAAAGCTTGGGGTGGTTTTTGGGTACTCCTAAATGCTCAACTTGAAGTAACGTCCTTTGGACAGCTTTCTCCGAGGCAAAGCGGCCGCAGAGCATGATCCTTGGGCCAAGCGGTGCTGCGTGAGCTGTCCCTGCGGTTAGCAGCATCCTCCTCTCCCCTTGCAGGACACAAAATCATCTTGGCTATAGAAATGTAAACCATCTTCGTGCTCAGTGAGACATCTGTGAGTGGGCAGAGGGCAGCCTGAGAGGAGGACTCACCGAGCCCATCACCCCAGTGTCTGAGAGCCTGCTTTTCACATGCATGGCTTCAAGGCTTGGCTGGCTTAGCAAGGAGCTGTGGTTTGATCCAGCAAGGACTGGGGTTGGGGAGCACTGGGGTACAGAGGTATTTTGCCCTTCCTGTGATGTGCCTCCATCGTGCCTCAGTTTCCCCATTTATTTATATAGTGGTTGTGCAAAGCACTGGGCAACCTGAAAGCGAACTGCGCCTAAACTACACAACCCTGCCCCAAACCCCTCCACCCACCCAGACAGCACTTAGACGCTGTCTGATCAGCAGTCCCTCTTCATCCTGCCCTCAGATGCTGCTCCCTGGGGCTTTTGTGCTCCCCCATCACAGGGATGCTAAGCAGAGAAAGTGCACAGGCTGCGTCCCTGCATCCCCATCAGCCCTATCCTTGCCTGATGGAGCACCTCTTGCAGAACAGCCACACACCAATTTTTCATTGCTTTTTTGGAAAATAAGCGCATTTCCTGCATTTATTCAGGCTGTTAGGTAAACTGGCCACAGAGAAGGAGAATGCGAGGTGCTAATGAGGACTGGCTGGGGTGACTGCCGCAGCCTGCGTCCAGGGCAGGAAGAGATGGCTGGGGTGGAAATGTCCCACTGGGGATGAGCCATGCAGGGTGCAGGGACAGGCAGCACTAGTTGGCTTCACCACCATCAGCCCTTCCCTGCTGTTGACATGGGGATATCAAAAGTGGGTGATTCTGAGTGCCAGGCTCTCAGTGCATTGGGGATTCATAGGGAAGAGGGATTGGCTGAAAGGGAATTGTGTGATTTCAAGAAAAGAAACTGTGTGACCTGACAGCAGGAAAGGGAAAAGGTATGGACATTTCTTTGGGTTTTGATTTAAAAAGAGAAAAAGACCCCAACAAGCCACCTATATTCAGGTTTCACCTTCAGCTGCATACACATGGGTTCCCTGAGTAACATCTGCTATTCCCCTCCCCTGTTTAATTTATGGCCGTTGACTTTAGGGCTAAGGACAGTTTATGGAAAAAAACACCTGCTTTCCCCTACTCCCAGGGCAAGGGTGGAATTTTCTCTGACTCTGCATCCTAAATAAAGCTCTGTTCCTGCATGATTCATACCATGGCTCATGCACACATGCCTTATGTTAGGAAGCCCTGTCAAGATGCTCATGCCCCTTTCGAGTTCGAGGACTCAGGCATAGGCTTTGCACAAATCTCATTTATACACATCACTGGGGCTTTCTGCAGAGTCCAGGGGGAGCCTGAGCTGTGGGATTGACTGCCCTGGTGTTGGGGTGTGCGCTAACCTCTCATAGAGTAACATGGGGAGCAATGTCTATCTTATTAGGACACCAATAAAGCCAACCAGTTCTGGCTACCAGCCTGGTTTTGCTCCATCCCATACCTATCCCAGCAGGCTCCATCATTCCCAGGTCTTCTCCAAATGCACCTTATGCACAGACCAAGCTCAGGCTCTGCTTTCTCAGCAAGGCAGTATCTCAGCCCTTTGACATAGATCCCTGGCTCTGGTTCTGTCATTATAAAAGATGATCTTTCCATGATGGAGCTTTCATTCATGGATGCTTGTCAAGAAAAGAAAAAAAAAAAGGGGGAAAAAAAGAGGCAAAAAAAATGAAAATGAGAATTGTTGGCAGTAAATGGATGATAAAACCTGGACGCTCATCCAAGCTTGTATTTGAAAACTGATAGCCAGCACTCAAGCAGCACGCAAAGACCCCACACGTAGCAAACCACCCCTGGTCCAGAGCTCTGTGCAGCACACGGGGATGGAGCATGGGGAAGCTTCAACCCCTCTGCAGCAGCCACCCCATAGACCCCACGTCAACACAAGGGGAGGTTCACTGGCTCTTTGCACAGGGGAGCAAAGTAAGGTGATGGTGCGGGGGGGGAGAAGCCTATGACTAATCTGGTAACCTTTCCTTTTAGTGTTTAAGAGAACCAGAGTCTGTTTACAATAAAACGGAGTGATATTTTTCATCCTTCCAGATGGAACAAGGATTATATAAACAGAGCAACCTCAGACACAGCAAACACCTGTTGAAGGGAACCGGCTTGAAAAGACATGCAAAAATCTATCTGTCTATCTATCAAGGCCCCGGTAGACTTGTGGTCAAGTTCAAGTTGAAGTGCACATCAGAGATCTGCTGATGGGGGAAGGCTGTGATAAGCAGAAGCATTAGCAAACGTCCATGGGTTTTAATCAGGAGGTTAGAGAAGGAGCAAGGAAGAGCTTTCTACCTCTTGAAACCAAGGAGTCGAGCTCTGCAAGTTGTAGATTATTCCTCAACCTGATTGGAGCAACTTTTCCTGTTCTCTGGCATCTCACTTCCAAGAAGAAACCCCAAATTGGGAAGTTACAGAATAACCTGTCAAAAATCTCCTTGTCTTCCTTCTACCCTTCGGCTCAGGTTTCAGTCCTGCACCAAAATATGTAGGCTTCCATTTCATCCAAACTGCTGTGGTTTTGATTTTTCCCCAACCTAATCAAATTGAACTTAACCATGTTCACATAATCCTACAGGCTGGGTCTGAAATCATTAAGTCCTTCTGCTTCAGCTGCGTCTCGTGGCGGCGAGTTCCATGGATTAATTATGTATTTGTAAATGGAACTACATCATATCTTCCCTAATTACTGACCTAAAGTAACTAAATCAGTTTTGCTGTTTTTTTCACAAAGGTTTGTCAAAACCACCCAGCTCTTCAAGCAGAACCATGCCAGGAAAGTCCTACACCTGCAAGACAGCCATGGTCTTAGGATGAGCTCTAAAGCAACAGAGAGATGAAAGATGCTCAAGTCCTGGTTTGGTCTGTTGTGCTAGCAGTGCCTCTAAACCTCTCTGCATTTTGGCAGCCTGCTGGGAGGATGCATGAGGAGATGACCTGCTTTTTAGCCAGCCTGGTGGTGCTTTCAGGCTTTCTAGAAGCTGCATCTCCCAAGGACCACAACAGCCAAAGCACTGAAGCCATGGAAGACCATCCTCCTGCCATCCTGATGCTGGACAAGGCCTGTAGCCTTGCGCAAACTACAGATGAAGGATTTATTAGGGTTTGGCATCTTTCACATCAGCAGTAGGTGTGCTTGATGACTTGTTTTATTGTGTCATTTGATTAGAACTGAAGAAATGAACACACTTTTCCAAAACATAACTGTAGGAAGATGTGTCATCCTGCAGAAGCCATTCCCCCTCTCCCTTGAGAAGTGATATTCCCCATGAGCTGCGAGAATAGGAATTTCCAAAGCTATTGTTCAAAACCGTGACAATTTCATCCTCGTTATGACTTTTTTCCTTTTCCCACTGCTTCCAAGAGCAAGTGAAAGAAATATTACCCATTCCAGCACACCATGGAGCAGATTGCTCAGCTTGCATATATCAGTGTATCTCCACTGACACCATGGAGGCATGCCAGCTTACACCTATTCAGGAATCTGGTCTACTATTTTATATATCGCAGGTTTCAGCAGGTTTCCCTGGATGAGGATGAGGAGGGCTCCAGCAAAACACAAGCTACCTGTTTATCTGATATCCCATTCCAGCTGACAAACTGGCATGGCAGGACCGTGTGCATCGGAAACATGGCTGATAGAGCACAAAGAAAAACTTCATCTTCCGCTGTGTGCATGCTGTTGTAATTCTTCCGAGAGCTTTGCTTTAAAAAACCCTATTTTTCCACCTGTAATGAGAGGGGCTGTCTTGCTTTGCCTGCATTCTGGAAGTGCGCGTTGACAGGCTGTGTGTAATGTCATCTCCCTGTTTTAAACGCAGTTCCAAGCTCGGAAATCCAGAGGACTCCTCCGGTGGAAGGAGTTGGAGGAGGGTTATTTTAGTTTTTCAGTTTTTTTAAGGGTACTGGATTTGGTCTTAACCTAACACACAAGTTGACACAGATGATTATTAACCGATGTGATTTAAAGTGAAGTCCTTCAGACCAGCAAATATCTGTGATCGTTTGGTGCCCAGTTCACCATCTATCCACAGCAGCCTCTGCACTCATTTCACATAAAAAGCATCCAAGGTTTTTCTTCATATATATTTTATGTATTATCAAATTAATTAATTCTCACAACCTATTTGGGTCCAAAAATTAGAGGAATTAGAGGCTAGAAAATATCACTAAGTCGTAAATTTTCTCTATGAAGTGTTCTCTCCATGCTATGGAGATGTGCTCCCAGAGGGAAGCTCACTGGCTGCTAAGCTGTGCCCAAGCACAGGGGCTGCTGATTTGTACCAGCTCTTCCAAGCCAAGCACATTTTGCAAACTGTGTAATGTCACTCTGAGCCCTATTTTCCAAGAGACACAGGTCTGAGTCAATGGAATAATGGAGTATGATATTCTCAGTCCCGTGAGATAGTCCTTTACTAACTTCAGTTCTAAATCTTTAGAGTCTCAGCTCTTTCCAGTTACACCATCAAATATTGAACTGGTCCTGAAGTCATAGCAGTCGTCTTCATGATCTTTCTTCTTCTTGGTTTCACACATCCTCTGTGCACCTCTTAACCTGCCTGTTTCTGTACCTATTTCTAAACCATAAACAAGAGGAATATCCTTGGAAATGGTGACTTATTCCAAAATTCAGCCTTGTTCCACCTCATAGACTTCTCATGAGATTGCACTGCTGTTCACCACTGCCTTTCAAGTCTGTGGTCAATGTGCATGACTGAAATGCAGTATTTACCAAGACATTTGTAGCCCTGTAATACCAAGCCTTGGCCACAGATGTCTTTTCTGAATTCATACCTCTATCTACCAAAACAGCAGTACCTAATAAGCAAATAACGATAACTTGGTTTCCTGGCGCAGCACTTGGGACACTTTTTGCCCTGTTTCTTTTTTGGCTGTTATTGGGTTTTGTTTGTTTGTTTTCTGTTTTTCTTTCAGTTCTTTCTGGTGAAATTCTTCATGTTGGAAAGGAGATAGTAAATCACAGAGCTCTTAACACTTTCTGTTTGTGGAGAAACGTGGCTTTTCATTTTTAAATAATTATTTAACTTGTTCCTTAGTATAGTCTTAATATAGCTGTTTTACAGTGTTCCAGTAACAGCCAGGCACTATCTTATATCCTTGCAAAAACATACAGCTGACAACTCTTAAATATTTATCTCATCCCCAAAAGAGAGAGAGGACTGGTACCAGTAGATCCGAGCCAAGGCTCACATCCAGGTTTAGAGCCCAAGTTCTCAGCTCACCCTGAATTTTATAGAAGGGTCAAATTTGACCAACAAAGCCTTGCTTCTTGGCTTGGCTCGGAGTCTTCGTGATATTTCCTGCATATTCCTGTTTTCCTGTTCCATTCTGTCTTGGGAATTTCAGCTTTGTGAACTGAACAGACCAATGACACAAGGTGTGTCTAATACACTCTTTGCATGTTCGATCCTGTGCGAGATTCTTAAAGGACAAGAGGATGACTGGTTGCCCTTAGTCCAACATCTTGGAACCAGCAGGAGGGAGCCAGATTGCAAGCTCAGCTTTGAGTTTCTCGTGATGGTGTAGGATTGACTTGCTCTAGATCAGGTCTGACCAAATTGTGATCCCACCACTTCCACTGATTTTGCAATATTACAAAAAGCTCTGTCATTAGCCAAGTCATTCCCACATAAACAAGAACAAAATCAAGCAGATGGAACTTGGATCTTGACAATGGTGTTCAGATCCAACTTGTTGGCTTGAGCTTTCCTGTAACTAACATCCAACTTGGGCAATGAGAGCCGTAGAGTGGAATTTGCATGACTTTCTCTCCTTTCCCAGCCTGTCCAAAGAATCATTGCTGTCCCAGGCAATGACCATTGTTTCTAACACTCAGTGCTTTCTCTATTTATACATGCACTCTCCCTCAAGGTCA
Source organism: Ara ararauna (assembly GCA_028858755.1). Taxonomy (NCBI): domain Eukaryota; kingdom Metazoa; phylum Chordata; class Aves; order Psittaciformes; family Psittacidae; genus Ara; species Ara ararauna. The sequence continues at coordinate 4,888,134 of CM054410.1, read as the reverse complement.
CCTTTTGGCTGCTGCTTTTCCACCTCCTGGAGTCCAGCATTATCTCTGGTGTTTTTTTCCAACTATAACACATTCTTGATTTTTTTTTTCCTTTTCAGATAACATCAAAACTAATTCCAAGCTACTTTGCCTTCCCGTCAATACGTTTTCAAGCTGACAGGAGATGCATGTGTCTTGTTTTCACAAGACTGGCTTCTCACTCAAGGCATGTGGGCACAATACGATCGTGTCAAAGCATTACATATAACACTAAATTGAACTAATATGAAGTTAGCTTTAAATTAATAGCAGTTCAAAATGTATCTATACATAGTCTGATTACTAGGCTGTTAGAAATCCAAACTGAAGACTAAGAAAACAGGAATAATCACATCCCGGTATTAGATTGCATCTCCACGAACAGCTTCATACAAATTCCTGCTGGATAGGTTGGCTGCCTCTGGATGGAGCTCCACAGTTTGGTGTCTTTCACTGATTTCCATTGGGCTATGCAAGGAACCAGGTGCTGTAACCCCGACTCAAGCACTAAGGGCAGATGATCTGCTGTTACCCAGGTGGTCACACCAAAAGCTTTGCAGAACCACAAGTCTGACCCAGCTCTAGTTGGGCAGCTACAGCTATTTTGTTCATGCCAACCCAGCCATAACCCTAGCCATTACCTCATGGCTCTGTCACTCTGCCTTCACCTTTCTCCTCCAATTCCTCCTCCCACCACAACAGCAGCAAGAGCCCAGCTTGGCTCTGGTTCCTGAGCCTTTGGGCCACAACAAATAGCTTTGCCTAATGCTGATGAGAACTCTTGAACTGCTTTTCAATAATCCCACTCCCACCAAGGCCAGCGTGTCAGGTCCTCGGTGCCTGCACATCCCACTGAAGCCACTGAAGCCAACAGAGCTGTGCTGAAACACACCACCTGACTCACTTGGCTCTAAACCTTTGATTATTGACTTCAACGAGATGAAACTCCAGGCTCCATGACTTTTTGTTGACCCCAGAAGAGTTTAAGCAATAAACTGTTCTCTTGTGATGTACAACTCCCGTAGGATCAGTCAGTCCAACAGACCACAAGTGTTTTCAAGGTAAGCAGTCCAGCATTTGGAGAGCACAACAACGACACTATGGCTGAGAATGGTAATTGTTCTCTATTGCCTCCAGTGATTTGGACATTTCATAATTCCCCTGCTGGCTGACAGCTGGATTCTTCCCTAATTACAAACCAGTTGTAGTTGAAAAATCAGACATTTCCTGGAATTTAAATAACAAATTTTCCACCAGGCAACATCCAACAAAACAATCTTACAGTTTCATTCAAAGCACATTGGAAATAAAAAATATCATCAGAACACACTGGATAAGTGGGGGAAAAAAGGGATTTTGATGACTTCACACAGTCAAATACACCTTTCCTGGATCTTTGTATTCCAGTTTATTTTGTAAATTGTTGGGGTTTTTTTGTTTGCTTGTTTTTGGTTCATTTTTTTTTTAAGGCAGAAATAATACCATTCATATTCATTGAAAAAAACACAATTCAATGTTTTTAAAAAGCAGCATATTCTTAAACACTGTGACTGTATCTTTTAAATACAGAGCTGGCATCTGACAATACAATTATTCATTTGTGCCTTAGGAAATATGTCTTTATTTATAACTGATGCAGAATAAATATTGATTTTTTCTCAATCTGTTGGCACAGGATTTGTTCATTTATTCTCTACAGCAAATTGCTGTGACAGTAAGGAACAACTCTAAACTCCCAAGTCTTAGGCTGTTGAAAAGACAAAAGGAAAAGCCCTTAGGGAGATGCTGGCTTCCAGGAAACTCCATGAATGGAGAATGATGGTGCTGCATCCTAATTACATCCTTGGGGAACTATGGAAACAACAGAGCCCCAAACACTCAACGTGGTGCAGTCAATAGCAGCACTGTTTGACAGTTCATCTTCTCAGCTGCTATGTTCTGTTCCAGAACCCACAGTTTCAGGCATATGTACTTTTTTATTTAATCAATCTCTATCTCTTGTGAGATAGAAATAACCCTTCAGCTGTAACTGATTAAAGAGGATGTGCTTGAGTTTGCGAGCAGCATGAAATGGGAGTTTGTAGAAATTTGAAGAGCCGGCTTGTCCTTGTGAACGGTGTGACATGACCTCCTGAATGGAGGTCACTTAACAGAGTCTTTGCCTTAATTAAAAAAGGACAACTGCAAATGGAAAAAAAGCATCTTGTACTTAAAATGACCTTTGAAGCTGTGATTATGCAAAAAAAGCTGCCCCAGATTTTAAACCTTGAGGCAAGAGCTTGGAAGTTGTAGCATCTGGGGCATCTGTGTACCAAGTACTTTCCAAAAGGAGCTATTTTATTTGGGGAAGAAAGTAATGGAACTTTGAGTTATCTTTGCATAATGGAACTCAAAGAATGTACGTATTTTACACTGGGGTTTTTATTTTCTTTCCCTTGGGAGCAGCTGGGTTTTCCCCAGAATATCCCATTCTCATGGTCTTGTCTATTTTGGCATCACCTTCATGTTACTTGCTTTGCATACTGTTTGAGGGATCCATAGACAGCCCAGCCCCTTCCATCCTCAGCTTCTGAGATGCAAACTGCCTCCTCTTGTGTGCACAGTGCTGTCCACTGGGCAACATGCTCAGGGAAAGCAACAGAGGAGCCAGGAGGTATTTGCACATGTGGGCTCATCGATTAAGCCAGAGGCAGTTTAGGACTTCTCTGCCAGAGCATTTGCGCAGCTGAGCCTATGAAGGGATGATGTAACTGGGACCATACAGCATTACCCCATCCCCAGCTCATTTCAAGCACAGGTGAGAAGCTGTGGCAAATGCTCTGGAAACCACACAACTCATCATGCAGTATAATTTGTCCCTAGATAGTGTGCTAGACAATGTGGGGTTTGCCAAAGGCGTTTCAAAAACTTCTTTGGCCTTTATCAAACAAAAGGGAAACCAAGGAAAAACACCTGTTTTAAGGAATAGGAGCAATTCTGGAGAGCATATGCAGAGGCTTCCAGAGGGCTTTTAAAATGGACTTGTCAAGCAACTTAAATGGAAACGTTATTCCTGAAGTTTATTCTAAGATTTGTGCATACTTAACCCATAAACCCACAGCAAACAAACACTGTATAAAAGCCCCAAAGATAAATAGAAAGAACAAATCCCACATAGACCATTACAGTTGTGTTGGGGGAAATCTTTATGGAAGAGACCGTTTGACTCATTTTCAGTCTTTCTGCCAGCACTTGGTTGTATATAGCACACAGGAGAATATATTTCATCCAGTTAAATTCTGCTTATTGGGGGTGCCAAAGCCTATTGAGCAAAACTGATAATGCCAAACTAAATCTTAACCCAGTTATTAGTGCTTGAAAGGTATGTGAAGATTTTTAATAATGAAGAAGGCTAAACAGAGATGTCTGTTTTTCATAATTGCACAGTGCTCCCAAGACAGCTGCTCAGCCATCTTGAAAATCAATGTTTTGATGCCCTTTGAACCTTCTTTTCCTGTTGAGTGTCTCTCCTACAGGTTGCTCCCCAGGATGAAAACAATAAAAGCAAATATATAACAGTAAAGGCCTGAGGTTAATGTCTTTAACAAGATAATGTTACTTAAGGGAACTGTAAACCAAATCATTCCTAAATTCCATTTGTTCTTTGCAATCTAGGATATATTATGAAACCATATGTGTGCATATGGATGCGTATGCAGTATGCAAGATTTTTTACAGTAATGACTGCGTTTTCACATTGCACATACCAGTATTCCCATATTGCATGGTTTCCTGAGAATTACTATTATTCTAACCGTTAATCCTTTTATTAATAACTTGCTATTGCAGCTGCGTCAAAGAATCACATAGTAACATAGCTGGCTACGAGTCTAACGTGCAAGATCTAAACAAATTTTCACCAGGTCATTTTACCAAGCAGCATTTCTTTCTTTGGATTTAGTATCAAAAGGTAGTTCATTCCAACAAACTGGCACATGCCCTTAATGGTTTTTAATTTTCACCAGAGAAGAACTTGCTAAAATTACTTCAAGCTGCATTCCTTGTGTATATATATGGATTTGAGGGGAAAAAAAAAGAAAAGAAAATATGAAAGGGTAAACAGTCTCCTCATGCACATGTGCTGTTTTTATACCACTGAAAATTTATCTCAAGAATGTTCAGGTTACTCTCTCTAGAAGTTACTTTTGCAGCATTCTTGGATATTCCCTGCAATTCAATTAACCTTGGGCAAATTTGATATGGAACAATACCCTGTTCCTACATGTGTGTTTTTTCTCGATTTTCACAGAACTGGTAGATATAAATTAGTGTAGACCAAAGGAGCGAGACTAGTTTATTTAACTTTGTATTATCTACAACACTATAAAACCTGGAAATAAACCAGAAGCATAATCCTACCAAAACATTTTGGAGGTTGTCCAGAAAAAAATCCAAGGACACTTGTTTCTACTGATATCTACATCATTGAACTAATTTCCATTAAAATGAGTAAATGAAAATCCCTGCCAGGGGGAATCACAGGCAATTGTATTCCCTTTACAATGATAAAAGTCTCAGCTCTGTGTGCCTTCGAATTTAAAACCTACACAGATGCTGAGGTAAATGATATGAGAACTTGATGATATAGTCACCATGAAACACCCTGACAGTTTGGAAAATGTTGGCCTGAGTCGCTTCTTCCTCCTCTTTTTTTCCTCCTGAGTCTAAGTCTTGCTACTGCCCATACATAACTCTAGGGTGTCAGAGGGCAATGAATACTTGGCATAAGGACTGCCACAGGGATCAAGTGCTAGGGTATTTGACTGTGAATCAAGAATCTCTACAAAAGGTCAAGAGGGAAAAGAGAAAGCTCTTCAAGACTATTTATAGCAGTAATATGCTTAATCATCCCTTTCAATTATCAACACCACCTAGATACGTTCCTGTGAACCATCACAGTTCTCTGAAGAGCATCATTACGCCTTGCAGTACAGTATTGAATGTACAGCCACACAAACTGGAGGCTTTAGAGCATGGATGAGCACAGCAGGACTGCATGGCCTTGCCCAAGAGACTTTCCTTCTGGGACAGAAAATAGGTACATATGGAAACCAGGGCAAATTGTAACTTTTGCATGCTCCCTTGGGATCATTAAGTTTCTCATTAGTCTAATAAGCTTCAGCAGTTGTTTCCTCATCTGTTCTTTGTAGAAGAGCAGTAGCCTTAAGACCTCTGATGCTAGTCCAATCCACCCACCCCATGACAGGCACCCATCATCTACCAGCAAACCCTACAAGGCACAACAGAACGAGACCTCCTTCCTCAAAGAGAGGTGGTCATGGACTCTGCTTTAACATGGGCCACCAGCGCGGTGTCAGCATGGACTGTGACCTTCATGGGCAATAAAGCCACGGTGCTCTGACAAGCTCAGGTTTAAGAGGACTTGTGCAGGGTTTTACTGCTCCCCTGTAAAATACCTTTCAGAAATAGGAACATTACCTCTTTCTCCTTGCAGAGATTGCGGGTTTTCACACCAAAACATGTTTTAGATAGTCTTCACGTGTTTCATTTGCTCTTGTAGCATTAATTACAGGTTAACTTAACCTCACCATGCTATCACAGTTGCCGGTATAACACAACTTTAGGGCAGTGGACATGTTTATCAGTAATTGTTAAAATGCTTCTTTCTGCGCCATCAGCAGAAGTAGTGCCATGGCGTCCAGGGCAGAAGAGATAAACCAGCACCCTTGTGTCAACCTTCCCAATTCAGGTTGCATGTGTGTTGACCCATGTAGTATCTATAAAGGGAGAGGAAATGCTGTTTAAACCAACAGACATTTTCATATTTATTTATTAAAGGAAATAGATGAGCATGCTGAGAGATTTTCCTGATAGTAAGTATATTCCTAGAACTAGTCTCTTCTGTAAAGGCTTAAAGATCCTACTGTATGAAGAATTGGCAGACAAATTTCACTTCCACTCATTTTAAGCTTTTAGACTTGGAGAAAAAAATGAATTATAGCTTGGGAAAACAGAAAGCTAAAAAGAGAGGAAGAAGATTTGACAAACATTTATCTATGAGTGGCTGATATAGGGCATAAAGAACAATTGCCCACTATTTCTCAGAAGCTAGAATCTTGAAATTAGATGACGAGGCAGTGGTTCTGAAACAAATGGGGTCTTTCTTTTTTTAAATACCTCGTCATAGTGTGCTGGAGAAAACATTGCCCTAAGGATATTTTGGGTACCAAGTGTGTAAATTGGTCCAAAAATCCACTGTCCTCTCTACTGCCACTTGGAAAAGAATTACAAATTTGAGTACAGACATGAGGCACTGAATAAAATCAGCTTATTTATCTCGAAAAACCTTTTAGCCCTTTTAGATCTCAGCTTTGTTTCCACTGAATGAAAGTTCCTCGTGATTTCCAACTGATTTTTAAGGACACCCAATACTGCAGCTTTTTACTGTGTGTTTACCAGTTCGAAACTTTCATTCTGGAAAGAGGAATCCCCTTAGCACAATATTCGGGATCTCTGGAAGTGGAGACATATGTATTTCTAACATTTATGCCAGAAAGACAAACTGACACTCTATACTAATAAACATATTCTGAAACAACTGCAAAGAAACATTGACCTCGACCTCCCACCAGCAGGCTATTTTTAGATATTTCTTTTTTAATAAACCAAAAAAAAGCCACAAAAAGCCCCCAAAATCTTTTAATCTAATCTTGGCTATATTTTCCCTTTCAATGCCTAAGGGATACAAGATTATTTATAACAGGAAACCTTTGATTTCTGAGCTTTTATGCTTTTTCAGTGTTCCAACTCACACACACAAAAAAAAGCGCGTTGATTTTTAAGCAAAAACCAAATTGCAACATGCACCCAGGGCTAATTCTCCCATTCACCAACACTGCCCCTGCTGCCTCCTGCTAGCATGACATGGAGCAGAATTTGGACCATGTAAAGGGTTTGGATAATCCCACCATTAAGAAGCGCAACCTCAGGAGCATGCAAACCCATTGCAAGAGTGCCTTAGAGGAACAGCCAGAAGACACCAGTGACAGACACATTAAGGATCCCCCTGGGCATTTGCCTTCCCATTACCACGGTCAGCATGAGGTTTGCATGCCGGATTAAGGCAGAGAACGAACATCTCCCTGACAACAGCACAACTATAGGGACCCTCTGGCCTCTCCGGGGTCAGTGGAAAGTTTCTCACTGACTTCGGAGGTTGGAATTAAGGCCATGAGAAGCTTATATATGGCACTAAACCCTTTTTCCACATTGTACAACATGAGTGTATATAACACTAAGTGTAAAATCCTACTTCGGCTCTTACAGAGGAGCCTTATCTCCTCGGCATAACCCCATCCTCTTCAGCCCCATCCAATGTGTCTGTGACCTTGCACTTGAATAAGTCTGTTGTAGCTATGGCAGCCTTCTTTTTAAGAGGACCTTGTTCCACCCTTCCCACCAAACTGTCCTTGATTCTTATATCCATAAGCTAGACATCTCCAATCCCACATAAGGAAGCCAGTGCCTTTCCAAGTGACAGATCTCAGTCACTGCAAGAGATAACATAGGCACAGGGCTTTGATCCAATTTGGTGACTTGTGCAGGCACAAGTATGCTGTTATTTTCAGTAAAACTTTCCCCAAAGGACACAACCCAAAGGAAAAACTGCTGCTGACAAAATTTCAGCTGCATGGGTGCTCGTCCAGCAGAGATTATTTCAGGATCAGGTGTTGGATCACTGTTTCCCTGCAAGTTCATCAAGGCCTGCAGTGATGGGATAAGAGGCAACAGGTTTAAACTAAAACAGGGAGAATTCAGGTTAGATATGAAGAAGCTTTTTACCGTGAGGACATTGAAGGACTGAAAGGGTTGCCCAAAGATGTAAATCCTCCATCCCTGGCAGTGTTCAAGGCCAGGTTGGACAAAGCCATGGGTGACATGGTCTAATGTGTGGTGTCCTTGCCGATGGCAGGGGGTTTGGAACTGGATGATCTTAAGGTCCTTTCCAATGCAAACTCTTCTGTGGTTCTATGATTCTAAAAGCCTCTTTGATATCTTGGTCATGGAATCATAGAGTACAAGGTTGGAAGGAACCTCAAGGATCATCTGGGTCCAACCTTTCTTGGTGAAGCATGACCTACTCTAGATGTCCCAGCACCTTGGTCCTTACAAGGGCTCGGAATAGTAGTATGTTTGTTATGAAAGATTAATCCTTTTTTCTTGGAAATTTTTGCTTTGATTAATTTAACAGTTAATAATGTTGCAGAAAGCAAAATGAGGACAAGCTCCTCAGTGGATGAGAATTTACTGCCAGGTCCTGTCACTTCCATTGACAATTTCTTTCCAGTGATAAAATATACATTGAACAACATGAGTAAAACTGAATGGGAATATGTTCATAGATATTGGCATCAAAGTCTAAGTGATTGCAGACCTGTAAAAGTTAAAAAAAAGAAAAAAAATCATGTAGTGATACATTTCTTGCAAGTTTCAATGCCCAGAAAAAACAGGAAAGTTTCTCTGCATGTTTTAAAGAAATATATATAAATATATATAATTATATAAAATTAGGTCTTTGCAGATGGTATAATGAATGGCAAGCTCAGCTTATGAAGGGTAAATCAGATTTCTGCACATGGAAATATTCCTTTTCCTGCAACTGAATTTTAAATGGGATTTTAAAGACATTTAACCAGACCCTATATAATTTCAACCCCAATAGCTTCACATGGTCACTTTTAATCTTGCCTTAATTGTTCTTATGAAGAATGTGATAATGGTTTTTCTTTTGCTGGCAAGCTGAGAAAACTGATTTTATTACTGATTTAGCCAGGCACTTTTTCAAGCAGTTGGGCTGAGCCTAGTGCCAAATGTGGTCTGAGGCTGGCTGAACTTTTGGCTTCCCCACTGACATGATGAGGATGGGCAGAGGAGGCTTCAGAGAGGTTGCTGCAGCACATCCCTGGCTGCACCAGCCATAATCTTACCTCTGATCCAACCATTCCTGGCTGTTTCTTCACTTGTATTTGCACACACACAAAGACAGTGGCTTCTTTCAACCATGACAGAAACTGCAGTCATCGCACAAGTCCAGCACAGAGCTCACAGATGCAGGATCAAAACTTGGTTGATCTGGTTGAATTTAAAAGAAATAAGAAAATTATTAGGACCAGAACTTACTCCTCAAGCCTGGATGGGGGCTTTTCAGGGACAGACAAAAGATACGGCAGAGATGTGACAGATAGGGATGTTATTTGTCCCATTTTGTCAAAGTTACAACCACTTCGCAACTGCACTGACTGGGCCACACATGGGTAGAGGCTTGATCCAGTCTGGTTTCCTCATGTTTCAGAGGTGGTCACCTATCAGCTAGGAAGTCAACCCACAGACTGGAATAAACCTTAGAAGATCGCTTTTAACTCACAACAGTTAGAACAATAAAAATAAAAAGGCTGCACTGAGCTCTGGCAAAAACATTTCTTTTAAAGTTCAGTTCTTTTCTTTCCCCATGAAAAATGATGGCTCCCCCTGCCTTTTCTTTACCTTTAATCCCAGCAATGCTGCATTTATTCTAGCTGACCACGTACTTTCCTTCTCCTCTCCCTCCCTCTTGCACCAGAGCATTAAGGAATGGGAACATCTTTCTTACTTTCAGAGGCATTGCGAAAGGTTTCAAAGTAAATTCTCTGGAAGCCCAACAAGAGCCCACACTTCCCCCTGTAGTATGCTCATGGCGAGGAACCCAGCAAGGGGAAATCACCGTGACCCCATCCTCATCAGGAAAAATAAATACGTTTTCTTCCATCTGAGCTGCAGTTCTGCATGGAACAATTTAAGCTTTTCCTGCCACCTCCAGGCATTGAGGTTTGTAATTGAAATCCTGAGGAGCAGAGTTGGCCAGCAGACAAGCAAGAAACTATCATCCTTGTGCATCTGCTTTGCTTTTGGATGATTTAAGTGGCCAATTGATCTTTGCTTTTCATTAATATTTAATTCCAAACCCCTTCCTCTTGAACAGGGCAAGGTGTTGTAAGTGTTACTATTTGGAACCCGGAATGAAAGCTTCCAACCACCGTGCCCCTCTGCTGAGCTACCTCCAACACAGCCTGGAAAGATTGCTCCAGGGGGAATAAGGAAACCATCTGGTTTCTTGGGATGCTTGAAATGCCCAGCTTTTCTGCCAGAAAGAAGCTGATCACTGCCAGCTCTAGCAAAAGGCTTTCCAGTGTGATGCCTGCCTATTAGAAATTAGGCAGACCAGCACAACCTTGTACATCTTCAAAGCTGGTCCTGTTTTGACAGGCCAAAGGACCTTCAGAAGTCCCCTCCAACTAAATTATTCTGTGGCTTCTTTATCATAGTCTCAATGCTCATAAGGTGATAAAGCCCAGAGGCAGGCACTGATGCACAATGCTCCAGCCCAAAAAGGAGTCAACATGTTGTGGAAAATCATTTACAAGTAAGTCTTCAATCAGAAGTGTGGGGAGGGGGAGGCTGTGGGGAACTGACTCTAGAAACTTGGATGCATCGAGCTCCAAACCTCCAGCACCCAAACCTTTTCAAGGGACCTTCCAAACAACATCTGTGACTGAAAGGAAGCTAAATCCCTCCAAAGGATACCCATGTCTAAATACAAGAAACTGGCAGGTACCGGCAGGGCTTTGGTAAACTCTTACAGACCTCCTGGCTTATTTACAAGGTGTCTTAGCTACTATAAACAGCTGCTTTTTTGTCCATGAATTGTACCAAGAAAGGAGCAGGGAGCAGGACAAAAGCAAGGAAACTTGGCTTGAGAAAACACCCAAACACATCAAGATGAAGAAACTGTACAGTGCCTGGAGCTGGCGTCCATCCTCTGCTCCCCCTTCTCTCTTAGAAGAGTGCTAGAGAGCACATCAGGGATGGATCCATCCATTGTTATTTACCTTCGACTTGTGCTGATACCACTCATCCACCAGTTTTTGGTGACCCTGACATAAAACTCTAAGGAACAAAAATGGGTGATAATCCCAATTAAAATTAGCTGGAAGCTATTCAACACACATTTTCCCCTTTCCAAGACAGCAAGGCTTTGACTAACCAAAGATATTTGGGAGAAGTCATTTGCTTTCTCAGGGCTTGTTTTTGTCATTGAGTTTTTTTTTTCATTCTATTGGTGGAATAAAAACCAATATTCCTCCAATATCGAAGGCCCAGATAATTTCTACAGCACAATTTCTCTTTCTTTTGGCTTTCTCTGTCTTTTTTTATTGATTTTTAACCAGTTTAGGGCTGATATTTTTGAAAGAGTAAAAACATCCCTCAAAAATACATAGTAAAAAATATTTGAATAAAAGAAAAAGCCCGTGGTTATGAGCAAATCTAGAAAGCTCAACTGACATCAAAATACCCTTTGAATCGATGGGCTTATCTACACTTTCTGAACACTGAATATGCCCTAACCAGAAGAGTTTGCACATCCTCCCACCTGTGTGCCCTGGTTTACCTTCAGAACTAGGAACAACCCTTGTTGATGGCTATGAAAATCTTGCATATCTACAGACATCCCAGTCCTTTCATTAACTGTCTGCTAATTAAGGAGCAGGCAACTCCTCACGAATAATGTTAGTGGAGGAAGATCTCTGGTTTGTCACAACGTGTCGCTGGGAACTGGGAGAAAATAACCAAGTTGCATTGGATAGAAAGAGTTCAGCTTGGTCCTCGCACTTTTCTAGCTCCAAAGTTCTCTGCTTTACTGTCCTGGACTCTGACAGTTTTGATGCCATCTTAGGGAAAAAAAAGAATCTGTATACACACATTAAAGAAATGTGAAAAGATGATCATTTTGCTGCACAGTATATTCTACCCCAATGAGCACTTTAACAGATGTAAATAAAACCAGCTTTTCCTCTTCTGACTTGTCCCATGAAGCTTTAGTTGGGCCTCTACATAATCCATGGGATTTCTGAAGCTTTTAGTTTTAACTAAGTAATTTGTACGGCTGCCTGAGATGCTTCCAAATGTGCGGTAACTTGAGTTTGGTATGCTCCCAACCACCTAATTAAAACCATGGAATAAATTCATTTGGATTAGGTGATTTTTAATTCTTCTTTCCTCCTCCTTTTATTTTTTAATCAAAAGAAACCTTCTGAGTCACATATCTAGGGGATTATTCTAAACAGCACTTTGGAAAGGGCACACTCTGGAAATCCTATATAGCAGCGGAGGAGAGTTGTCACGCATGTGTGTAGAGCTCGTTTAGACTGAATGCCAAAGGTTATGGTACACACAGGAAAAAATGAAATTGCTTGTAATCCTTCTTTTACTGCAGCATCCCTTTCTGGATGATGTAATGAGGAAAAGAAGATTTCCTCTTCCAAAGCCTTAACGAGGATTTTGGAACAACTGAAGGAGGAGCGGCCCTGGGGGGCCCAGTGCGGATGTCAAATGTGCTTGAAGAGTATCAGGGGAATGATGCTCTTTGGGGCACCAGTTCTGTGCACAGATCCAGAAAAACCCCATCTATAGTGGAGGCAGGGAAGAGATTCATCCAGAGGAAATCTTCAGTCTGCTACAAGCTACCTTTTATGGGGAGAAACTTGAGCAACATGATGCAAAATCTTTTTCCCTAACACACGCAGTCTATTTGGAAGCAGCAGCCTGTGAACAAGAAATGGCTTTCCTCCTTTCTGTGTTGATATAGTCAACAATCAAGATCTGTGCTTTTTGTTGTCATTGTTTGGTGCAATAACACACAGATTGAAGTTTGGTTTTCACGGTATCTGGCTAGGCATGTTGACCTGATGTGGATCAAAGACTACATGGTAGAATTAAGCAAATACAATCAGTGTAATATGATTCATTCTTGTCCTGCTGAACAGATGTTCGAACAGATGTCAGGTAAAAGAAAAAGTGCTGGGGAATTAGTGCATTATTCTAAATTAATGTGTTTAAGAGAAGGGAGCATCTTTATTAATCCATTTTAAGGTGGAGAGTATATGTGACTTTGGTTACTGGGAAGTTATTCTCCCTTTGCCTTTTAGTGGCCAGCAATCACTAGTTTCCCTATCAGAAACACAACAATGTTGGTGGGCTAGGATGCTTGCCTATCAACCTTCTCTGCTTAAATCTCCATCATCTTGGGAAGCAATATTGAAGACATGAAGTAAATAGAGTTTTGAAAATGTTGAGTCATTATTAGCCTACAATCTGAGGAAAAGGTTTGATCTGAATTAAGTTGTGCAGTTGCCATCCTTATATTCTGGGGAGCTTCCTATGTCCCCTGTTTGCTGCTCGGTAAACATGGGAGAAAACCCTAGCTTTTCCTGGCATTTCTCAGTCAGCATTAAAAATGAGGGAGTCCTATTATGTACCTGATTAGCCATATAATTATAGTAACTGGATGCAAATCTGGTAATTATGTAGGCAATGCTTAGTTAAACACTCGTTTAGCCATGTATCTGCAGACTTAGTAACCACACAGAGATCCTACCACCCAATTTAAAGTCTGTAGACATGGCTAAATCAGACCTTTAGCTTCCACACTTCGTTTGGCCAAGAATGTTTCTTCAGCATTTAAAACCTGTGCCTCCTTTGTCAGGGAAAACTCCACAAACACTAAAAAAGAACTAAAGAAGAAAAGAAGCCAGTAAAAAGTGCCTTGGAAAAGTGCCTGGAGATGACTAACCCATGTCAAATTCTAGATATTCAGGGGGAAATTGCCTGGCCCACCAGAGCAGCAATGCAAGACGGGTTGGTGGAGATGGGAAGTGAATTTCTTACGTACTCAGTGAAATTCTTGTTTGATTATACTCTAGATTGTAACCAACCGATGGGAAAAAACTCAGGTTACGGATGCCCTTTCCTTACCAGTTCTATCTGCTGGAGAGCTGATGTATTCCAGTAACCACTCTTTAAAGAGGAGGACAAACCAAAATAAATAAATGGGAAGGTTCCTCCACTCAGCAGTTTTGTGTCAGAAAGGAACATCAAGCCCTTCATCTTTGAGGGTCATTAATTTCTTGAGGGATCCTGGATGTCTTCCCTACAAATCTCTGTGGAGATCACTCTTTTTATAACTATCTCATGTCAGTGGGGAACATTTCTCCAGCCAGCACATTCACTCAGCCACCAATGCTGCCTGACATTTACCCTATGATGTGGCTCAGTTAACTTTGTCTGGCTATGCAGAAGCATCCACATAAGGTCATTCTTTGCAAGAACAAGGAATTCCACAGCCACATTATATTAAGGCACCAATTCTTGGGAAAACCATGCTTCAACCAAATTGCTTTCTCTACTGCTCATTACCCTCTCCCCATTCTATTTGCTGTCAGAACATGTTACATCTCTGTCTACTGCACACAGAGAAGTTCAGACATTTTGTCAACCTTTTAACTGCTGAACATATGTAGATATGAAACACAAGACTATGTTGTGGGGGTATGGATCTTGCTTCAGCTATAGGGCTTGGGAGTTCAATTAGGAGAAGAGTCTGTATCAGGAGGCAGCAGCAGTCTGATGGGCAAAACTCTTCCTAATTCAGATTTGCTCTGCTGCTAAGGCATTCCGGGACCCTCATCTCATCACCTCACCTCCACATGTGCCCAAATCGTTCCCGTTCATTTATTTTGCCTATTCCAGACTCCGGTCCTAAAGCCAGCAAACAGGCTGGGTACAGGATCCAGATCCAAAAGCTCCTACCTGGGCTTATTTCCAGCAGTATATTGGCAAAAAGGTTTTGCTGAAGAAACCTTTCAAAGAGCAGCCGGGGGCACAAATGTCTCCACTTTACTATATTTCAGAGCAAGCTGAAAGAATCCCTTTAGCAGAGCAGCATCCCTTCTGTGATCTGGTGACCAGTTTCTGTCCTGCTTTTACCCAGGAGGTGCATCATAATGCTGCTGGTTGATGGGGACCACAGTGGTTATTTTAATTTTCAAAACCAGAAGAGAGATAGAAAAGAAATGCTCCAGGCAAAATTCTTGCACATGAAGTGCTCTAGCCCTAAAGGTGTGATGAAAGCATAATCCTGCACATAACCCTTAGTTCTGCTGCCTAAAATAATACTCCAGGATGCTGGCAGGGGAATATTATGCTTCCTGTGAGTGTTTCAGTTCACATTCTCCCAAAAATAACACAGCGACTGTTAACACCTGCACTTTTCAACGTTTCCTTGCTAACAACAAGGAGATTAATGGGTTCCATTCAAAAAGACCTTTTTGACCTCATTTATGATGTTGAGAAACTCAGGAAATTTCTTGCTAATCCAAACCTTGATAATCCCAGTATCCTTCAAAAAAAAATCTCTGCCCAGGGCATACAGCAGGAGAGCTGTTTTATCAAGGTAGAATGGGATCCACAGGGCATCATAGCAGGTGGATCCCTGCATTAAACAGAGATGAAAAGCAGGAGAGGAAAGCAGGAATAGAGATTACAAAACCTGCTGCCCAGTGGTGGAGACCACATGCACAACTTCATTTCGCCAAGTTTTAGCTCCCATTTTGGAAAGCCTGTGAAGATGGGAGGCAGGGAGGGATTCCAGCAGTTCCCCAGGGGAGTTGCTTTAATCCAGTGCTCCCTAGCAGGATTAGACCAGGCTAATCATGCTGACAGATGCCAGAGTAATGCTTGATCCAGCAGCTCCTCATGGCTTAGTGCCACAGCAGGCAGGGAATGGGCATGAGACTAGTTCAATCTGCGATTTCCAGAG
The DNA here is from genome assembly GCA_028858755.1 of Ara ararauna. Classification (NCBI taxonomy): domain Eukaryota; kingdom Metazoa; phylum Chordata; class Aves; order Psittaciformes; family Psittacidae; genus Ara; species Ara ararauna. The sequence continues at coordinate 4,872,425 of CM054410.1, read as the reverse complement.
GAAGTTTTCTTCCAGTTTTCTCATGTACAGTTCTGCTTTCATCCACTTGCTCAAATGGCATCTTAATGACCAAGCTTTGTTAAGCACACACATGAGCTGGAAGTGCAGGGATCAAGATGCAACTCCAGCACAACCAGAGGGAAAACAAAGCAGAAACTACTGCCCGGGTTCAGTACAGGATGGTCAGGGACACCAGGGTGGCAGCTGCTCATTTGCCACCTTTCAGAGAGCGTGCTGAGGACGATCTTAGAAAAGGACCAGCATCAAAGAAGGAAGGTTTGTACAGAACTGAACTACTGCTATCCTCTTCTATATTTTCATGCAATGTGCAAATTTACTTCTGTGCCTCTAAGATGAAGGGAACTGGTTTGCTCTGAAAAGCCCTGGTGGGAAGGGATGCTGAAATGGGATAAGGGAAAGAGCAGCAGACAGATGGCACAGCTCAGGATTTCTGATTGAGTAAAGCTGAGTAAAGCTAACTAAACCTCCCACTGCCAGGGAAGAAGAACACATCTGGATGGTGACTCCAGCCCAAAGAGGTCTCAAAACTTTAGGTGGCCAGACTCAGGCAATACACCCCCAGTGCTAGTGCTCCCTTTCTGTTTGCCCTGATCCCCTTGCTTTCATTCCCATCACCCATTGATCTGACACACTTAAATGACTACTTCAGGTCACTGTCTCACCCCCAAGCCTCTGTTCAGCTCAATTAAAAGTCTTAATGAGCAGAAAAATAGTATTTTTCCAAGTCAGCATTGGGTACAAAATCATCCGGTGTGGGAGCAGGAAATAACAGTGTACCCCCATTGTAGAAATTTTTACAAATTGTACGAATTGAGTTGTTTTGTAGATACCAAGCAGGTGGGGGAAGGGAAACTGATGTGGTCATTTTAATCCATTTTGTTCAATAGGAAGTTTTCAGGCAGTTTCAAACAATTGGGGCTGAGAAAGTACAGCTGATGTTGTGTGTGTACACAACAATTTGCAGCCGAAACACAGAAAGGTCAAGCCATTGAGGGCTGGTAGCTGAAACCCATTGTTCAAGCGACCGGGTTCCCCATGGACCTGCAGGAAGCACAGGGCAAAGCTAAGGCTACCCTTGCCAAAGCTTCTGCAAATATTTTCCCAAGGCACAATTTGTAAGCTGCTTGGAAAACAGAAAAAGTAAGGAGCATCATAAACACATCAACAGGCATGGGGGAAAAAATACATTCTGTATGTGTATGTTTTCCCAATGATGATTCACACATAATATGGGGGTCTTGGTAGGGTCATCTTGAGTGAGAAAAGATGGTACGTCTGACCCTGTCAATAAAAAGAGATGCTACATTTAAGCAAAGATGTCTTCCATAGGCATAATCACCTCCCTGATCTATCTAATGAATTATTTCAGCTTGGGATCTCTTCACAATACAGATTTAACAGTGAGAAGGATTTTATTTCAGTTTGCTAGATTGTCTTCTCCTGTGGACCACTTTCTGGGCTGGTCAGACTAAAATTCCAAGAAATCTGATCAAAAAGTGAGCAGAAACTTTGTTGTTTCTCTCAAGAAAAAGTTGAAGCAGACCTCGAAAACTTATCCCCAAGTCACTGCCTTCTGATACCTTTTTTCCATGTTACTCAGTCATTCCATTTTTCCAGAGGTAACTTCCTTTACCTTTATATAGGGAAAATAAGCAGACTACAAAGAAATCTTGCTTACTGACAGGTATTTGAAGAGCTTGGATTGGCTCTGGACTCAAGCTGCTGTAGGTAAGTGTCAGATCTGCTGATTTAAGTGTCAGATCTGCTGATTTGCCAGTGTTCATATCTGACCACCCTCTAAAAAATTACTCAATTCTTTTAAACCATGAACTACATGCTGCAGTCACTGCAAATACACTGAAGATGGTCATAAATTTTGAAATAGTCTCTCAGGCCAAGATCTCCATGCTCTTTACGCTCCTAAACAGTGAGAACAGCCCTGAATCTCTCTGCGCAGCTCTCTCTGCTGTGCTATTTCCATATCCCTTCAATCCCAGTGGTTAGTAATTGCAACAGCAAAAATCACTCAGCTAAAAGGTAAGCTGGGAGATATGAAAAAATATAAAGGTAAAAAAGGTGTAGAAAATAGTGCAGGAAGCTGCTGATTCTGAGCAGAAAAAACGAAGTTGGCATTTTTATAGAAGGATATTAGATCAAGAAATCTTATGAACTGAGAGAGTGGAATGATAGGAAGTGCTGTAAGAAAATTAAAGGATGACATTATAATGCCCACACGAGATTTCCTTCAGTGCTATTGCCTGCTATATGTGCTTACTGACTTCTATCCTGATACAGCGCTTTCCCAAAGCTGAGCATGTGTTTTCATTCAGTCTCTAGAGCCAGCTACAAAGTCACTAGCAAAGCATATCATGATCTCAGACTCAGCTTAAGCCCGTGCACCAGCATAGCATAGAAGCATTTGTGCTTCAATGAACTGCGGTAAAGATCTTTCAAAATACAAAAAAGATGATGAGAAATCACCACGTTTCAAAAGCTGGAAATATTTTACCCTTCAAGATCAATGAATAAAAGATTAAAAACAAGAAATAGAAGCCTGGCCAGTGCATTACGACAACTTTACACAGGTTTAATATGTGCGAAACCATCCAATGTCAATTTGGGAGTCTCAGGTTTCCCTTTGTAAGAACCACAGAATGAAATTCAAGGAAGTCTTCATGCTGTGATGGTCCTAAATCTGCATTTACCCTGACTGACACACAGCCCCGAGTCTCTTGGAAGCACAAGAGCCATTTCTGAAGAGTTCAAGAACAGTAAACAATCTTAAATTTGCTACCTAAAGCCTTTCTCCAATGGTGAGAAAAGTAGAATCTGAAATTCCATTCCCCCCCCCCCCCCCCCCCAAGAGCTGAATTCTGATAAATCACTGAGAAATGCCCCTGAATTGAATGATGGATTGCCGGTTTACCCCAGGATAAAAGCAGGATTAGGCTCAGGTATCTTGAATGCAAGGAGTCTGAGGGTGGGCAGGCTGAAAACTGCTGGGTTTCAAATACATGAAGACCCAGACTGCAACAGTGGCTCTACCCTACCATGAGTAATTAAAAGTTTTTCAGTTATTCTAAGAAATGAGATAGTAGATTCAGAGATCACATTCCACTCACAATCTGCATAGGATAAAGCAAATTTTCTCCTGTTCCATCCAGCCTACTCTGCAGGGTTCCTACTTTCTACATTGCCTGCATGCCAAGGCAAACACAGATATTCCAAGGAACAGGAGGGATTTCAAAAACCTGCCCTATTCCAGCAGAATAACCGTAAAGCTGTTCCTAGATATGCACAGATAATTTTTGTGCTAATCGTAAAGCAAACTCCTCTGCAAAATATTATTCATGGGACTGAACATCTGCCAACTGCAAAAACATTTTCTTAGCTTGTGGATAAACAATCGCACAGTATCTGCTTTAGATAGAAAGGCCTCCACCTCCCAGCATTAGTGTAATTTCACACTTTACCAAATAAAACACCCAGAGGTTCCCGAGCTGCATTCAGGAAAATTGCAGCAAATTAAAGAGTGCAGCAATTCGGTTTTGTCGAAACTGCTCTGGTCTTTGTTTCAATTTCTTTGCCTGATTTGAGCTGAGCTTCTGAATTAGGAACAGTGGATCTGGGATTTATTTATTTATTTAGGATACAGTTTTCGGGAAGGGTGTTATTTAGAGAGAATAGGAGAGGGAGAAAGGCTTACCAAGGTCAAGACAAATCGAAAGGAACTAAACAGAGAGACAGAATATGCCCAACAGACCAGTTTAATCCTGCCTGTCTGCATCCATCTGCTGTTTGGATTTGAAACACAATGGCTTGGGACCTCATAACAAACATACAGACAGCAAACAGAGACTTTGAAGAAGTCCGAGTGTCCAGGCTCAGTATCTGAACTAATGAGAGATTTCTTATACCATGTAGATGAGCTTTTGAATCAGGGCAAGTTCACCAAAGCCACACCATCTTCTCATAAAGCTTATTAGTTAGCGCCTTACCAGCCATAAAGAAAGAAGGCAAAAACTCTGCCTTTGACATCAAGGACTTTACTCAACCACAATCATAACACAAATCATCAGTTAATCCTTTTGCTCTCCATGAAGCTGAGTTCAGTTTATCTTACTGCACTGTCCCCAGAAGAGGACCCCAAAGTCATTCCCTAACTTTACTGAGACTCTGGGCAAGCCCAAAGGTGTGAGCCAGGTCTGAACAGCGCCATGTGTCAGAGGTGCTGGAATGTGACCTTTTAATCCTGGTCCATCCAGGAGAAAAGGAACATCTCTGTGCCGGCCTGTTGTACACGTTTTGCCTCATTTTTCATCCTGCTCTTGACATTCAGATCAGATACCTCAAGCCCTAGAACATTTAATTATAGCTCATGCCATCATTTACCTTGTCCACTAAGCCTTTGATTACATTAGGGAAGAAAGAAAATTTCATCTATGTTATCCATTTATTCCTTAGGCTGAAAATAAAACCAGAATTGGCTAGAAAGAGATGATATTTTTCTTCGAGACAGCTGAAGGAAGCATGAAAACCGCTATCCAGGATATCCGGAACTTGGCTGGTTCTCTTTTCTTCCCTGAGTTTGCTCACCAAATGATTTTTGTTTATTTTATAAAAAGCCTGTTCCTCTTTGACAGGTGTCCTACAGGCAGACAATGTGTCTTGGCTTGGGACACATGAGGGAATTAGTTCTGGGTTTCTTCTAGGGAGTAATGGGAGTTTCTCTGCTAAAGGTCTGTGCATGGGCAGCAATATTCCTTTCTCTGTTGAAGTTAATGTGATACATTCAGGCACAGAACTTCAGCAGTGATAAAATTACTGAGAATTTAATGGCTATAATAAAAAAAAGAAGTAAACTTGCAGTGGCAGGTGAAATCAGACGTTTGGAACCATGAATTAAACTGAATGGAAAAACCAAGTCAGGTTTGCAAATATTTGGCAATTTCAGTGCGGAGTTTCGCAAATCCAAATTAAAAATATCCAAGTTTCAAATATACAAAGTCCAAATTACAAAATTAAGAGAGTCAAACAGGCAGTTAGCCAGCATTTACCCAACTTTTACCCCTGTTTGGTTTAAAAATACTTGGTTATCATCAGTTGCATAAATTCAATTCAAGCTAAAGTATTCTGCAAGTTTCTCTAGTGAAAGAAGGTGGATGAGTCTGCTCTAGCTGTAAAAACTGTTTAACAAGAGCAGTGATGCTCATTTCCACCTCTGTCACAGATGGTCTGCAAAGCCTTGGGTCCCTTTGGGTGAGCCCAGAGTCACTAGAGCTGAAAAATCTCAATTCCATTGGATATGATTAGATAAAAGGCACCGTCCAACAACAAGATTTACTGCATGAGCCGCTGCGGATTTTTAGTTTAAGTAATATCTGAACAATAGTAATGAGACGGTGGTATAAAGATACAGCCCCATTCACTCATCCTTTGGACCAGCTTATGTGCTCACCCAACTCCATGATTAACTAATTCAGCAGAAAAGTGAGCCTTACAAAAGTCATACAGCAGTTTCTGCTGGCTCAGTCAGGTCAGACAAGTCCTAGGGCCAGGAGAAGGGAAAGGATGGAGGCAACATGGCAGGGTGGGAGGAAATGCAGGATCGCAGTCGTAGTGATGGAGATTCATTTATATTGTCACAATACACCCACAGTATTTTGAAATTAGGTTGCCATCACTGAAATAATTTCTGATTTTGCTGCTTCTTATTGCAGTGTCATCCAAGCCACCTTACCATACAGAAATTCAATGCTTAATGCTTCCTTGAAGGATAAGCCTTTACAGGAGTTAATATCTCCTAGATGGTAAAAGCTAATGAGCCAGAATTGTTCTTCATCCCCCCAGGACAAGCTCAAGGAAGAAACAGCAAAGGAATGAATCAGCAAGGGCTGGGAAAGGGTATCAGATTAATAACACAAGTCAGGGGAGGACAGGGAGTAGCTGTACACATCATCCACATGAGTATAGCTCACAAAACTCAATATAACAAAGCACCAAGAGTCATACTTAACTTAAAACGTGTTCCACTCAGTTGCTTAATCACTGTAATAAATGGAAATGGCCTCAAACATTGAAGTGCTCTATTAAATAAGAGTACTTTAGGACCAACGCTGCCAGCAGAACAGACTCCTTTGCACCCACAGGTAAGAGTCAATCAGTATTTCCAAGAAGTTTTGTAATAGACAATTCATACCTTGAGTAGAGGTACCAGGTCCTTCCAAGGAGATTATTTTCGCAACTTTAATCTCTCCTTCAAACTGCTTGTTTGGAAGCCTTGTTTTGAAAGAAAATGCAGTGGAAGAACTCTGTTTACCAGATTTTATAAGTAATGGGCAGGTTTTATTTATTTGGGGAACAAAATTTTGCATTTCAGCTCACACAATGGTTTTTGTAGATCCCTGGCACTACAGGACTAATTGGGAAGGCTCTTCATGAGCCTTCCTAATTGGGGTGGTGACTAATAGGTGGATGAGCTTCCTTTATCCTAGAATAGTTTCCTTTACTGCTGCAACTGCTCAGCATTAGGTTCAGAGGAGCGACAACCAATTGACATGAAGATCTGCTCCATGAGAGCCACCAGACTACATCACGGCCACCTTTGGGGTCTAAGAAAACAGAAGAAAACTCTTTAATGTGGGTGGGACATTTAAACAATAGATGAAAGGAGTGAACCCGAGCCCAGCCAGCCATTTTAAGTGTCTTTAGCATATTTCAGTGAGAGCTTTCATGCTATCCAATGTGTGTCAAGCCATCCTCTTGGCCTGGCAAGCATCCAGATGGCAGTCCCCCTCCTCCTCTCCCCAAGTCGAGAAGAGAGAAGGAGCTAGAAAGTGACATGGCAAATCTCCAGTCCTCTCTGAATATATTTTACTAATATGGCAATTAATATCATGGACCAGTGCCTACTTCATAAAAGCAAATTCAATGTCGGTAGGAATGTAGAGTGCGAGTGATTTAGAAACTACGATTTCTTGGACAAGGGCATACTTAAAAAGCATGATCTCATAAATCTGTGGTTTCTCCACATTTTTAGGTTGTGTATATGAAACTCCCACACCAGATAGCAGGACGTGTAACATTCTTAACTCCATGAACCCTAGTCACATGATGGTAATTATTGAAGACCTTGAAACAAAAAGACTAATAAATTCAGCATTAAGAGCACAGCTCCTGTTCAGTTACTCATAGTGCAGAGCTGAACTTGGACAGAACCCATTCATGGAAAGGTCTTATCCTTTAAAGCATCTTGATTTCTCAACATGTTGCTGATCATTTATATACCTCTGTCTACTTTTTGGACAATAGTCCACGCAAGTGCCTTTGAAGGGCTCAAAGCATCTAACCCAGTGGGTGCTGGCTCCTAATTCCTTTGGCCTCGTCAGAAATCCAACATCAGTAACTTCAATAGGGAGGAATGATAAAGTCCAGCTCAGTGAAGTTTTGCTTTCCAAATACAGAGGTTCTTTAGAGAGCAGAGTCGAGTAGCTTGGACTGGCTTGAGAAACATAGGATCACATGTATCTTATAAACCACATGTATGCTGCTGAAGAAAAGCTGCTTGAAATAGGAAGTGGGTAAATTGGCAGGAATGGGGAGGAATAGGGTGGCAAACGCTCAAGAGGGAGAACAGTAGGAGCAGAAGTATTCACCACCCACTGCAGTGGATGAGAAGCACCCACAGTTTGGCATCTCCCCAGGTCAGACTCCTACAGACAAATGCAGGTTATCACACTAAAACTTCTCTGTCCTCCTCTTTCCAGATCCATCAAAGGAGGTTACTATAAGGGAAAAACAAGAGATATTCTTCTCTTTGCTGCTGCTGTGGGTCTCTGCCCTGATTCCTGGTGTGGCCTGTGCATGCCTGGTGCTGTGACTCATTAATTGAACAGAGCACAGCTTGCCTCAATGTTCAACTCTTCTACCACGGGTAAAGCTGCCAGCTCTTTAAAGGAGATAATAGGTCCACTGCTTGGCCAGGGCAAATTGGCACCTCTCCACTATGTCAGAGCTTTACATACATATTCTTTAAATGAGGCAGTCATCAAAATGCTGCTTAACTCTGATAATTGCAATTATCCCATTCTTTCAGTGGCTCACTGTAAACAGAGAGTTCACTGTCTTGTCTTTTGCTCTTGCAGTAGAGTCATCTCTGTCCCAGGACTTCCTCTTTGGCAACAGGCAATCCCATCTGAATTACTACCCAGCTCTTGCTTCATCCTTAGACCCTGATGGTCTGATAACATTTACTCAGGACTATAAGCAATTAAAACAGAGATGACACATTAAAACAATCTCAATTTAGAGTCCATCTTTAAATGATTATTTACAGCTGATTGGGAAATGGAATTTCTGCTCTGCAGGAAAGTCAAACGTTTCAAAATTTCCTTTCATCACAGACTGGAATGCAACCTGAATTTGGCTTAAATCCCATCTTAGTTGGACTTTTGGCACCTGGGACTTAGAAACTGCTTAATGTCAGCCATCACTTCATCCTAGAGAAAAGTGCAGCTGTTTCCACATGGGGCAACCGAGTAGCCTCCATTAAAGTGCGCTCAGCACCATCCCATTAATTAGACTTGGGACAGGCAGAATCCCTGCTTTCTCCCCAGAGCCTCCACATGGGAACAACTGTGCCCAGACCACACATAGCATGAGACAAACCCAAAGAGACCCAAGGGCAGAAAACATGAACTTTAGCCCAGGAGAGTTAGGATTTGTCCATGGAAGAAGAGTTGCAAGTCTGAGACCTTTCTGTACTGGATGGAGATGAAATCTGTATCTTCCTCTTTTCATTTGAGGAATCTACCTCTCAATTTACAGATAAGGTCACAAGAGGCTTTTCCTCATCCTCTCCTGTTGCCTGTGAAGAGAAAGCAGCAGTCGGTGAATGCAAGAAGTCTCACTTGCACATCAGGGAGATGAGACAGATTTCCCCAGCACTGTGGTCTCCCATCTCAGTCCTTTCACATTGCACACAAGATGAATCAGCAGATCCTGAATGCCCTTCTGTAGTGATAAATTCATTTGACACAACAGGATCTACACTCATGGGGAAAACCACTGTGATGACATCAGAACTAAGTATGACCATGTTCCATGAAGTCACTCTTCCTATCAGATTGGAAAATAGATTGTTCTTAGAAGTAGTGCTCTTGCAAAAACTTTGAACTGACATTTTTGGCTCTAACCATCCTTCATCATCATCATCTTTGACCAAGTTCACTGTCACTTTTGGTCATTACTCAATACTTATTTTCTGTAGCGAGTAAAGCAAAGCAGAGTTAGCATTAGAGCTGATGTGATTTTTGACCAACCCCCCAATATTCAACAAGGTTAAATACTTATGTTCATGTAACTGCTGCTCTCCAGGCGAGATTCTGCAGTACAGCTTCAGGATATCTCCAAAGAATAAGATTCGGAGTAAGACAACAGTGGTGCTGGATCAAGATTTCTCAGAATCACAAGCAAGGCCAGACTGCTGTCTCAAGGGTTAAGGAACATGGTTGGATAAGGACAAGATACTCTTCTATCTGAGAAGGCAGGCATGGTACCCCACTTCCCTAGTCTGTATAGATGAGTGTCTTGCTGCTCTCCAGCCAAGGGTCAGTGCAAAAGCAGGTCACTCACTGTCCTGCTCTTTCTCATTCAGTTGGTGGGTGTATCCAGAGGGGCTGAAAGGAGGCTGTAGCAAACAATGGTCCCATCCCCAGTATGGATGATGTAAGGCATGAGATCCTTCACTGTGCCACACAATTAATCTGCTGCAGTATTTGGACATGCCTTAAATTTTTGCCCAAGTCAGGACTGAAATCACGGCTATTAAAAGCACCATTCTTCACCTACATGCTGTAAAGGGCTTTTCTTTCACAACTGCTTGAGTGATAGGTCATTACTCAACTGCCCTTACATAAAAGCTATTTTCGTTAAGTTCCTTGCAAATCAAATGACTTTCTGGTTTATTGAAATTACATTGGCTTGAGTACCCTTGTCATCACCAAGTCCCTTTGACACCTAAGGCAAAAGAGCCCCCAGGAAATTTGTCACAGAAAGCAGGTAGGGAAAGAGGGAGCAGTGGCCTTTTATCAGATGAAAACACATTTCTGAACGTAAAGCGCTCCTGAGGGAGAAAATCAGAATATGGGCTCTGATTCAGCAAAGCAATTAAATACGTGCCTTAAGTCAAAGCCTTACTTAATTCCTTTGACTCCAATGGGATTTAAGCAAAAACTTAGGACTTAACTGAATTCAGGTCTAAAAATTCCTTTGACATTTTTTTCCTTCTGGATTATGGTGAAAGAAAGTGGTTACAGTGCATGCTTTGGGAAGCAGAGGGGTGATGAACTGTGATGCACATTCAGGCTAATGTAAAGCTTTAAAAAGCACTTGGCAGGAACTGAGTAATAAATTAAGTAAGTTGCTCAACTGGTTGTGCTTTGCAACCAAAGCCGTTGTCTTCCAAAGTCTTCAGCATCGTAACTTCCCAACCGGCCTCAACTCCACTGTGTCTGATCAGAAGAAACTTCACACTTGATAAGTCCTCTAATATGCCGGGGAGAGTTCCTCCCTGCTCTCCTGCTCTCCTCCTACCTCTTTAATAAGCATCACCATTAGCTTTAAAGTACAAAGGGAGTTCACTTTGCAAGCTTTTGTGTTCTTTGCATGTTAGGATAGGGAAGGAGCAGTTCAAAAAGCAATCTGCCCAGAAACCACAGTTTATTAGTCCCAGAAGTTTCATTTGCTCAGGTCAGACTGAAAGCTTGGCTGAAGATACAGTAGAAATTTTTCTCTGTCAGGCAACAGAAAGCAGTACAAAGAACCCAGCTGTTAGGTCTCATAGCCCAGGCCTCTAATTAAAACAGTGGAAAATTAGATAACTTCACAAATTCATCACTGCCACCACTGGCTGTCAAAAAAAAAAAAGCTTGGGGGTTACCACCCACCTTTTGTTTATGTTGCTAACCAGTGTCTCCATCTCGTGTGTGAGTGCGTGCATGCACAGAGGAGTTTTTCTTCCTTCCCCCTGCTTTCAGCCACTTTCTGCACCTCATTCAAGAAAACTTCCGATGAGACTGGAAAGTAGGCTGTAAACCAGGTTTGCAGACTTGCCTTCCCGGACAGATTTTCCTACAGGGGAAAATGAAAAAAGCCTAAATTTCATTGTTCTCAGAGGAAGAGGCATTATTCTTCCCAAAAGATACAGTCAAAGCAGTGCTTCTCAATGTCCGGCCTGAGGTCAGCAAATGTCACTTGTAGCTTGTTATCATCTCCATGTTAAAAAAATCCAAGCAAAAAATACCCTTGTCCCCTAAAATAAAGGAGAAATGACCTTGCAGTGCAGACACTTGAACAGCCAAAAAAGAAAGGTTCCATCCTTTCAGTTGTTCAAAAAAGTTCAATTTGTGTTAGTGTGAGTTCAATAGCTCTCAGGACAGAGTGATTAAAAACTTCTCTTATAGTAAGCCTTGCTTAAGGAGAAAATCCTCCTTCAAAGAAAAAAGGAGAGACTTACACCTTAACTATGCAGAGCATGAACCAGCTTCTTCTGCAGTTGTGGCACAGGGGACCGCAAGGGATCAGACCATGGTACTATACAGGACAAGAACCAGGTTGAAAACACAAACGGTTTAAGAATACTTCAGCAGACAACAGGTTTAGGGCTGCATCTGAGAACTGGTCTCAACTTAGCTTTCATTTGGGACTACAGCATGGCATATACTCCTATATACAGCAGGGAAATCCAAATGAGACAGCCAGCTCCATGTTTTGGTACTTTTCTGGTTACAAACACTGTCACAACACCCAATATGTAAATCTGTGAGCAATGCCCAAGCAGCCAAGGCTGGTGAGGGTAGTAGGTTGTGATCTCTCCTGTCCCACATGTCCATGCAAAGGGGGGCTGGGGCACCAGTAGCCCATGTTGTTTCCTTGCTTTCTCTGCCCTGCTCTCCTACAGCAGTTGCACTTCGGAAGGGTGGAAAATGAGTGCTGTTTCAGCATAGAAGACAAGACTGCTAAAATATGAATATGAATTGAGTTAATCAAGACAACCTACAAGGTGAAGAGGGAGATGAGGCATATAGCTACTTCAAGACACAGGATGCCACTGTTACATTAATTCATCAATTAGCTTGCATTCACAGAGCTGGAATAGCTACAAGCTCTTTATTTGCCTCCCAAATGAAACAAAACATGTTTGCTTAAAACCATTGCAAAAGCTCCATGTAAGCACACGTGGTTGTGTCAACCAAATGTGTTTTATAACCAAGGTGAGATGGGAGCATTCAGTCAGCTCCCAGCAGCTCAGAAGTGGCTCCATCAAAGGCTTGTGTGACCTTACACACTATGGCTGCTCTTCGGGTGGCCCAAACATGTACCCGAAGGATAGAGCTAAGGGTGAACACATGACTACACAAAAACCTTGCTGAAGTCACTCCTGCTGCAATCAGAGCTACATGGCTTACAGCAAGGCCAAATCACCCACAGACCAAGGTGTTTTGCAGTGATTTGTGTCTTTGACTTTCTATAATTGGCAAGATCCTTCTAAAAAAAAAAGCACCACCACCAACCCCTTCCCAGTTCTCACCAACAAAAGGCAAAGAAATTGAGAAGGACGGCATTCTCTTATCACATGTTACCTTCTAAATCTTGAGTCTTCCTTTGTACTCTGACAGTAATTTCACATATAGACATGGCTGCCAAGCGAGGTTTGTTTGATGTTCTTTCCTGCCTTTGTAATGGAGTTTCCTTTTAAGCAGGAGGAGGAGGAGGGAGAGGGGATGACAGGGGCTTATAAATATGGAAAAGACGCTTTTTGGCATAAAATTCGTGTCGCATTTAGAATATCTCTGACTCTTTTCTTCCCCCGTCCCATTAAACTGGCCACCTTTGGGATTGTCCACTTGGAAAATATTAAAAAAGGAGGCACAGAAGGGAAAATCATCATTGCTGGAAAATATTCAAAGTACTGGGATGCCAAGGTTTTCACCCAAAAAATAGTCCTTAACCAAATCCTCTAGAAATTCTGGAGTTATGTCAGTGTTACCTCTGCCTAACTACTACTGATGCATCAATGGCAGCTGCTGTCAAAAAAGAAATGAGTGAGTTGGTTCACTCAGAACTGACCAGATTTTAGCTAACTTATGCAGCTCATTTGAGAAAGGCCACAATACTCACGGTAGGTCTTATTATTAAGGTTTAGAAGGCAGCTCCCATGTTCCCTATTGATAACGCAAAGCCAGTGATGATACAGCCTACTACGACAATAGGCAGAGAATTGCCAATTAGAGCTGTTAGCTTACACCATGCAATAAGTTATCTCAAAGACCTAAGCGGTATCCCAAAGGTTACATAAGAAAATGAAAGAAGGAAACAGTTGCCATCCAAAACACAGCCACCTCATCCTCAAAGTCACCACACTTATGCTCCCATACCCAGTGCCAGAAGACCAGACCTGGGGTACTTTCACATCCAAAGCATGAGAATGACTAATGTAAAGCATCACATGACTGAAAGGACACACCATAATCACCCTGAATGCAACAGAGGACCTCATTGTGTTATCCCAAGTGTGAAAGGATTATGGGATGCACTTGGAAGTATGCCTGCCAAGCCCAGAGAGCTCCAAGCCGCCTGTGGCTGACAAACCCAAACTCATTCAGTTTGACTCAGCTGCCTGCTTTGTCTTCATTTCCTGAATCTTGGTCAGAGCAAGAGCTTCTCAAGAAGGATCTACATGTCTCCCTGCTATTTAGATCATAATGTATGTGCATTTCATTTATCCCCATGCCTGTTTTCTTTAGATTGCTCTTGACACTACACACTTTGTCTAATACATGAACCACCTCCTTTCCTTGATAAATTTATATGCCTTGTAAACAAATGCTAAAAAATGCAGCCAACTACCCCACAGCCTTGCCAATTTGAGCATATGGAAGAACAAGAAGATGTCAATGGATCTTTTATTTCTCTAGGAGCACTAGCATTTGAAGCAGAAAGATCCTTGAGTACAGCTAATGAGGGATTGCTCCCTGTAGTATATTCCCCTCAGCACTAAATGACTCAATTGATAGCCCTCCCAACACTTCCCTGGGGAAACTATTCCACAGCCTAATAGATCACACTGTCAGGACTTTTCAGCCAGCTGTATTTCAAAGGCTACAAAATGTGCTCGAGTGTTTGACTTGGAAGCTCTTTAAACAGTTTTTGGCTCTCATATTTGTGATACCACAAGCATGACTTCAGCTGTTGGGCCACACCATTCAAGGGCTGCACACCTCAGTCCTGTGCATACACTCCCACATGCCTGGGATTGGACTCTTACAACTTGCTGCACAAGGAAAGGAGATCTGCTGAGTGATGATGTATGGAGAACTGAAGCCTAAATTGTCTTGCAAGCTTGGAAGCTTTGGGCTGACCCTAATCCAGGGAAAATTATTCAAGAAAAAAGAAAAATTAGGGTATTTGATGCCACTAAATTGCCAAGAAATATCTATACTTCTAATAGAGAAATATTGTTTGCATTCTGTACTACACTGTGGGCCCAGGACTAACAGTAAAGCTCCTAGTTTTCTGCAGGTGTCCTTCTCTTGGCCTGGCTTCAGACAGTATGTAAATCTCATCTATCTGTGCAGCAGGTAGGATCAGAGCTGGCTGCTTTATAGACCTGATTTTCCTCCCAGCCCCATCATCATTGGCTCTGCAGCATCACTGTAAAAGCAGGGCAGCTGGAGGCACTGGATCCATTTTTCTTTGGAATAAATAGAGCCAAAGGGAATGCTTTTTAGTGTACTGCTAGAGCGGGAGGTATCCCACTGGGAGGACCAGAAGGTCTCTAGAGAGCCTGTCCTGAAGCAGTAGCTTGCAGTATTGATGTTGTAGATCGAATCAATGGTAACAGTTGAAAAACTGGTGCTGAAGCTAAAAAAAAACCAAAGAGAATAAAGCCTTCCAGCATCTAGAAAGCACATACTGTTCTTCTGACAACACAGGTTTAATGCTTCATCCACAGACACACTCTGGGATGATGCACTGCTTGGGAACACTTCATAGCATTTTGTAGGATTATTACAGGGAAGCAGAATAGAGCGTTTACTGAAGCCTTCCTAGGACAGGTTCATTATCCAGACAGCAATATCAGACCTGGATAGTTTACCTCCTTCAACTTTCTCTCTAGAAGTTTTAAATATAATATCTGAGTTTTCTTTGAAACAGAGATTTTGGAAAGGCTTTGAGATATTTGGAAGTGGACAGTAAGTAAATCATGTCTCACCTAGAACAAGCCCCTTTTGTCATCATCTGCATTAATGTAATGCTTGTAGTTATCTGCCAGAATCATGTTGTGTTAGATGCTGTGCAACAGAAATAAGACCTACTTTACCCTGAAGTTCATAATCCACTTGAGCTAGGACTTAAATGTTCTGATTTTATACCTAAAAATAAACCAGAATAGAATGTACTCTTCTCATGTTACCACCCCCATCACCAAGAGGAGAAATGCCACTTTTAAGGATGAAATGTGAAGGTTTAAGGTTTAATGAGTGAAAGAAAAGCTGTATAAACTGATATAAGACTTCAAATGTGTGTAGAATGTTCTCACTTTCTTGGCAGAATGGATTTTTTTTATGCAGCTTAGGCAGTGAAGTTATGTAAAGCATCCCTCCTCATGCACTTTCCTGGGAAGTAAAGATGTCATTGAAATTCCTGTGCAGTTAAAGAAGAAGTGGACAGTTGAGAAATACTTATGGGAGAAACTGGCCTGAAACAAAACCTCAAAGGTGACAGTTTCTTTCCTCTCTCCCGAAAGACTTTGCAGTGGTTTGAAATCTCTGTCCTTATTTGACTGAAGTTTTTTTGCACACCATCCAGATCTTTATAAAAGATCACACTTTCATTATCAAAGTCAATGGAAACAAGGTGAGGATTTTGGCACTACAGGTGTTTGACACATTTCAGATCTATGAAAATGGAGAATCTAAGCATTGTGGCTTAAGCTGTTTCTCTAGCTAGAGGCAGGCATTGATGGTCCAACAAAAATACTGTGCATGACTTCTGGGAACTAGGTCTGTTCTTTGATAGCTCTCACACAGGTTTTTCTTCTTGTTTAGGTAACATTATACCATGTAGATATGAAAATGAGAAGCTTTGATCGATTCCATTTTGCACAAAATGCATTGAACACGCTCCGGGAAGGAAAGATGACAGAGGGGATTACTGCAGATGCTGGCTTCAGATAACATTGCATTCCTTCTACCACATTAAGCTGCTTTATACCATGCCATGACTTGACAAGATATGATAATGTAATACGATAGGACATGATACCACATAGCAGCATCTGAAAGAGAAAGAATGAAGAAGGAAAGGAAAGTTTTGTTTGGGAAAGGATTATCTGTTTCCGACGAGGGCATTCCCTCCAGCGTTTGGGTGGGTATTCAGTCAGGGAAGGGTCTGCTAAAGGAATAGCTAGCTTTGAGTATCCTCTGGACTTCTGAACACTACAGATCTAAAAGTACTACAAGCAAAGGCTTACAGTCTGCTAACACCTTGTAATCAAGAGAGTAAAACTCAAGTGGAGGCTGAAGTTTTTATCTTTTTATATATCCAATCCAAACATTGTTCTGCTTTCTTAAAGGATTAGTAATTATTATGACAAATAACATTGCTACATTCCAAGTTACTTGGCAATTTCTTATGAGCTGCTTCCCGAGACCTCACACTGCACAAAGTTGGTGGAGCAACCACCACTTTTGTCACAAGTATGGAGGATCATAGTTGGTCAGCCTCGTGTCTACAGAAGGCAAAGAGTTACTTTACTTATGGACTGACTGAAACAGGGCTGGCTTCATCTTATTTTGTCTCCAAATTATTCCTCTACTTTGATTTAACCCATTAAAAGTTATATCCATTTCTAGATGAAAGGTACCCAAACTGAGAGCTTTGCAGCTTGGCAAACATGCTTTCAATTTTCTGAAATATCTTGGTCGTTATTGTCAAACACCTGCTAAATTTAAGTCTAAGTACTTGGTCTCATATTAAAAAAAAATAATCCATTTTCATTAGATACACTCCCAAAATCCGCTGATCTTTTCTTATAACGTATTTCTGCAACCTACTCTGTTGCAGAAGGCACGGTTGAAGGATGACTACTATGGAAGGAGGAAAAGTTTCTTTTGAAAGAAATGTTCTAAAAAAACCCAATTAACAGTCCTTTGGAAAGGCCATGAGAGCAATGCATTGGAACAGAAATTGCCCATAGCAAATGTGCTCACTACAACATTAGTGCTCACTTAAGTGCTTTCCTGAATAAAGGTCCGAATTCCTGTTTTCATTCAGCATAGTAGCAGTGACAGAAGAATTATTTTATAAAATGGCTTTTTGGTGTTGTTTCAGCAGATTGTACTAAGATTTGAGCAACAGTCTATGTCCTATTATACTCCTTTTGTGAGGAAGTGGGACTAAACACTGAAAATTGATTCCTAGCATCTGACAACACCCCTTAAAAATAGATTAAGTCCTTCTTAAATGGTTGTCACCGAACCTCACAGAAAGCTGGGGATTACAGCACTGCAACGCTTTTGAGATCTGGGTGAGGTTGTACCTGTCACCTGAAATAAGCACATGCCTTGATGTTAAACTGCTGTGAGCCAGATTTCACCTCTTTCACTCCAGGTTTCAGCCCTTAGAAGCTGCAAGCCACCATCGTCAATGTTAGGCATCTCACAATGTTGTAGCTCATGTCAACAGACTGGAGATAAATCAGTAGAGCTATCCTCAGTGCAGAAACACAAGTAGACTATAAATCCCCTTCAATGAGCTAAGTGTATACATATGTTAGCTCACACTGAACGCTGTGCTGTCACAGCAGTCCCTGAGCTACATTTTGTAAAGCCATCTCAGCTGGGGTAGCATGAGCTGCATTTCCAAGACTAGGAATCTATATCTAGCCTACTGGTGCTGTATCAGAAACAGCGAAAATAAATAGGTGATGCTTGTTTGCAGAGGGCTTTCTAGTTATAGTCCGCATCTACCAGGATCACTAGGAAGCACATCTTGCTCGTGCTTGGATATAGACAGCTTCAACATAGAGGAGTTAGCATGTATCCAGCCTTCCATTCCATGCTACGACCAGCTAGCGCTGGATTTCATGGAAGTCTTTGAATCTGTCTCCAGCTTGGTACGTCCTTCTAAAAGCATGAGGCCAAGCAATAGACTTTGGGTGGAATTTCAGGGTTTTCATTGTGGTTGCAGGTGTCAATACAGGTCCTGAGACAGAGGTCCAGTAAGTTGGAGGTACTGGTATCAGCCTTCGCAGAAAACAGTACCTACACTCCTGCTATGTTACTTCTAGAGCAAAACCTGAGGTGCAGCCTAACCTGAAGCAGAAATGCTTGTAGCTCACATCTTGGTATTAAGGCCAGTATGGTGCATGTGCCCACTACTGAATGTGACTGATGGGATCCACAGTATCCTCCAGTTGTTCTTAGATATCAGTGTTCTAAATTCCAGATTTCAAAACTGGACCCAGTCGCTACTATTCTAAGATTTTACTGTTGAGACTATTATCATATAAATCAATGTCTCATATACACCATAACCACAGAAAACACCAGCCTCTACCTCATAGTGGTGTGGATAAGGGGAATGGTAGAAGGGAAAAAAGTAATCAGTTGGATTCTTGGTATTAAGCCTGAGTGCTCTCATAGAAATGGATTTGTTCATCACAAAACTTGAATTCACACCATTTCCCTGATCCAAGAAGACAGATGACATCAGACCCTTGGCAGGAGGAGCTTTAGAGGAGACTAATCCATATACTGACAGGAATATTCACTGGAGCTATTGCTCATACTCTGTGTCCAAGGTTTGATCATGGCTTGAATGTGGACCTCATCCTAGCTGACAGTAAAAATGCTTTGTGGCAACTGACAAAAGAGGCGGTACCCCATAGATTTAAATGTGATTGTGATACACAACATCAGCCCAAGAGCCTGAATTGAATAGGGAATAAGGGTTGACACTAAAAGTCTAGTTGGGCTCAAAACAGCAGCATGTGTTAACATACTTCCAAGATTGCTCTATCTTCATCTCTGCCTACGGGAAAAAAAAAATGGATATGTTGGGTCAAATCTGTGTTCCCTGTTGTATTTTATCACTGCTTTACAGGCTTACGACTCATGAGTGAATAGATAAGCGTGATGTAAAGTAGTTATCTACAAGAAAACACTGGATTCTTTAAGACATTGAGCACAGTAAAGGATTCATTTCCAGCAGCTAAAGGTTAGTTCTAATGGGCTTTATTCTCCTTTATTCAAAGTCCTCTGCAGCTGACAGTGCTTTAGCAATTAGGCTTATCTTCCAGCTTAGAAGCAGCTGAATAATAAAAAAGTCTTAGGACATTCTACTGGTGAACATTTCAGCTTCTTTTTGGAAAAGAAGTTATAGGATAATCTATGGGTCACCTGCCAGAGGAATCACGGAAAACAAGAAAAAGCATCAGCAGGGATGCAGGCAACTGCTCTGATTCTGAACTCCCTAAGTCTGGATTTCCATCTTGGCAGCTGGCAAGACTGCCGGCTCTGGTCCCAGGCCCAAAGTCTTGATTCTCTTCCTCATGCCCACGTAAGCAGCTTAATCCAGAAAGATGCTTTTAAGTGTGACTCAGATGAGTGTGTTTGGAGGAGAGGATGTTTTGGGGGGATCTCAAAGACCTGGCTGAAAGCTACTGGCCTTAAAAGCAGAAAGAACGTCTCCACTTTTGCCTAGATCCTCAGCCAGCATCTGGAAATACAACCTCTTCCCCAAAAGAGATTTTCTGATGCAGCCAGACTGATTAACACAAGATAAAGCACTGTCATGCTACCAGCTCTCAAAGGAGAGCACAGGACAAAGGAGAACACATTCTGTCCCTCTTTCTGGCCAACTTATGCTTTTGGCCTTATGCACTTTCCTTTGGAAGTAACCAAAACACCCAAAAAATTCACTTGAGCAGAGGGGCAGGCAAGGGATTTGTCTGGTTTCTTAGTGTCCAACACAGAGGCGCAGTACTGGAGGATGCCAACAGTTAAACCTTTCTCAGTACTCTCTACAGCTGTGCCTTGGAACTTGAATCGCTCTTGAAGTGCGCTACATGTGGACATGCTTAAGAAAAAAGATGCTGAAATCAGGAAAACATTATTTCACTGTAGGAAAAACACATTTCAGCTGCCTTCACTGCTGTTCAATGAAAAACCTTTTCCAGCAGAGAGAGAACTCTGTGAGGAAATAAAGACACACACACTAGACGAAACTCTGGGATTTGGGGTCTGGGTGGTTGGAGACATGGATGTCCAGGATAACATTTCTCTAAGTGTTAACCAGGCTGTGCTACCCCTCACAGGGTTCAGCAACTGCGAGAGGAGCAAGGTGAAATCACAGCTCCTTCGAAGGAGGTGCTGGCTTTCACATATAACCATCTCATGCATGATTGTAAATGATTGAAAGCTCCACTTGGTACTTCTATGAGGCAAGAATGCATTGTGCTCAGTATCAGGTAGGGCTGGTGCCACCCCATAGCCTGACAATACCCTGACTCCTTTCCCAGAGGTGTCCTGGTCCTAGAGACAAGGGAGATGGCCAAAAGTTTACATGAACAGCTCTAGTGGTAATAACTCCCTGGTTGCTACCAGCCTCTCCAGATGGTCCTCAGATCAAAGCCAAGAGGAGCCAAGAGGTGGATATATGTGATGTATATATATATATATATAACTCAAATAACTTCTACAGCATATGTGTTTCTCTAACAGGACAGGAGTCATGCAAGGCCTGAATTTGCCCCTGCCAGAAACTGCTGCCCATCCTTTGTACAGGGTGGCCAGGTCAAATCACCCAACAGAAGCAGGTTTGTAGGTCACTGGCAGAGATGCAAGAGCACAGGAGGCACTGCTTGTACTAGCATTCATCCAACTGGACGAGACCAGAAACAGATTCAAGTTAAGGAGTGTTTCTGCAGGCAGTATTTTTGATAGTTTGTTTTTCTGGTTTGTTGGCCCTTTCTCAAAAGGGATAGTGTTTCTTGAAGGGAAGTTTCTTTTTGCAAAGTGACTGACCCGCTGGCACCAGCACAAAGTTTTAAGAGATGAACTCATACTTCTGAGTATGATTCCTTTGCACTGCTGAGAGCTGCTAATGAAGAGGAGCAGAGAACAGCTAGAAGGGAAGTAAGAGCCAGCAGCTTGGGAAATAGAAAGCAGGGGGTAACAGAGGCCACAGGGTCCTGATCTGCTACAAGCATCTCCAAACCAGAGGGGCCAGTTCACCCCCCCTCAGTAGAAAGAGGGCTCAAGGACCCTCAGCAGCATTAGAGCCTCAAAAATCCCTCTTCCCTCTTGCTCATCGGCTGCCTGATTCTGAAAGAGTCTAATCTCCCCTGGGTTGCTTTGAAGTTACCCAGGGATTTAGATTTCTGCCTCTTTTAAGGCAAGGCAGAGTGCTGCGGCAGAGCTGGGCAGCAACCTAACTGTTCCTCCGTCTCCTTAACACAGAACAGACACTGAAACGTGACAGCGTTAGTGGGGGTCAACTCTTCTCCTCCTCCTCTATCCATAAAACACTTCTTTCTCCTGGCTAGTTTTGCAAGGGAAGGGATCCAACATGCTCTGCCCATCCCTTCTGACCAGCTACCATAGCATCACTGCCTTCTGCTGGCCCCTTCCTCCAGCCTGGGTGCGACTTCCTCTGTAGTGCAGAGCACAAGACATTTCTGCAAACCCATCTGCTTCCACTGCCCCCAAAGCTGGCCTATGGGTGTTTCCCATCTGCTCAAGATGCCTTAGTTCATAAAGATGTTAAAGGATAACCATACCAAGCCTTGCAGCTTGCTGAAGCATCGCAGAGGATCGCAAATGTAGGTAACTCTCAGAAGCCTTGTCCCATCACAGCGATTTTCACCCTCTGAACCTGCTTGGCTTTGTACACAGCACCTTCCACTCAAAGAAGCCATTAAACTTCTCAGAAGGGAATCTGAGATATTAAAGCATATTTAAGACAGATTGCTAGTCATATTCTTGAGAAGGAAGAACAGAGCCAATGTTGTGCTGTGGGTCACCAGGAGAATAAAACCAAATTCTTGGGGACAACATCTGAAAGCATCATCACAAGAGATTTTTCTCTCCTGTTTTTCAAATATTCTTGAATTTTTTTACACTCAGTGACTGGACTATGGCATTACAGGAAAAGCGCCTTCAAAATACCATGAAGGTTTTGGGGTTTTCACTTTCCAAGCACTTGAAAATCTACCTGCTCGCTACCAGTTGCTTATCAGTGCTGAGAATTTTGCTGTGCCAGGAGGCTTTTGGTTCCTGTCCCTCTCTAACCTTTAGGCCTTGCCCAGCACAATGAAGGCTGTCAACAAAGGGAACCTGGCCAAGAGCAGATGCCAGGAAAGTTACCCAGGCTTTGTTCACATGTCAAAAAGGGATGCACCCATGGAGACAGAAACAGGAGACTCCCAAGCTGATCCACAAGTCTCCATCCAGGAGAGAAGGTGGCTGAGATAATTTGTGTCTCAGTGGAAATCATGGGGCTTTATACTGAATATAAGTGAATTCCCAGGCAAGGACTTTAGGGGAGTGAGAGATTCGCAGCACCTCTGATTTTTAGTCCTTGTCACAGCTTATCTTCTCTTGCATCGTGAAGCATCTGGGAAGCAGCCAAGGGCATACAGCAAGGGAGATAGCAAGTGGAGAGGGAGAAGAAAAAAGTCAAGGGGAATACAAGCATATTTATAAAAATCAGAACAATGGTTTCCCAGAGCTGTGATAAGAACTATTTTCTACTCACAAATAAAGATGCAACACTGATTTTTCCCATGCATTTCTCCTGTCTTTTCTTAAAGAGCCAAACTCCCACAACTCCCCCAAAACCAAAACTCATGAAAGTAGTAGTCAAGGTAGAAGGAGTTAATCCTTCTGCCTCCCAGCAGGGAAGCCATCTGCCTGCAGGCTTTGGAAAGACCATGAAGCTGGTGGTCCTAATTCAGTCCCTGGTGGGCATTTGTTCAGATTATAAAGATCAGTGTGCTTTATTATCTACTCCCTCCACTCTGAATCAATTGGCAAGAGCATCTCATAGGGTGGCCTGGATTTGTAAACAAGCAGAGCTTTGCATCCCCAGCCAGCAGTGCCGTGCTTCATTGGCAAAGCTGCCTTACGCTGTATCCCTCTGGCGCTCTGCCTGGCTCTTGCAAGTGTTATCAATCGCTTGTTTCCATGAACATTAAAGAAATCAAACTTTCCTTCTTTTCTCCTCCCTTTCCCTCTCCCCTTCCCCCCCAGCAACTTAAAAGGAACCAAACTTAGATCAAGGTCAGAGGCATAAAAAATCTGTTTCTCATGCTCTGAGGAAATCCTAGCAGTTGGATAGTGGATGAAGTTCTCTCTCAGCTCTTTCTGGACATGAATTCAGAGAAAGACTGGAAGGGATTTCCCAGGATCTTATAATCCTGCTCCCATCCCCTTCTTCCTGTTGCAAGGAAGGATCGTCTCTGCACATCATTCCTAGAGATCTCAGAGTAGATCCCACATAAGCAACACACAAGTGTTCTGTCTAGGATGTGCCCCATTGAACAGAACAGCTCCAGTCTGAAAACCCCTGAGCCACTCCACTGATTGTAACGCAATTACTCACCCAAGCAAAGACAATCCCACGGTTGCAGGTGAGGATGAGGCAAAGTCACATGTGATCAACACTAGATCAGAAGAGGTAGCTGCGTATGTAGCACCCACTGGAATCAAAGCATTACTTTAACTTCTCTGAAGATAGAAGTCACACTTTCAGCATGCATTTAGCCATGTAGAATTAGATGTAAGCTTCACTAATTAAACACATCCTTGCAAGAAGATAAGGAAAGATCAGGCTCAACAGAATCTATCCTTTCCATACAATCACTGGTATTCCAGCAGCAAGCAGAACAAGAGCTTTAGCAGTTTCTACTTAGAAGAGCGACCTCTACCACCCCTGCAACTAGCTTCCTATGAGCATATCTGACTAAACCTTATAAATATTTTATATAATAATTGTTATATTTTAATTAATGAATTAATTAACAATTTATAGATTTTTTAATTAAATTTTATAGAAAAAGAAGGAGATGCGGAGTAAATGAGAAGTGACCCGCTCAGTAGTAAACCGCAAAGCAGAGTTGGGAGAAGAAACCAGTATCACCAGGGTTCCTCATCTAGGCACAAGGCATGTTTTCCCCCTTTGCCCCCACCTTTCAATCACAAAGCAGCATCTCCCTTTTTCATTCATGCACTTTGCCCAAATAAGAACAAATGGGGAATAAAACAAAAGAGGATTTTAAGTTCATGTTTAAAATAGCTTATGTATTTTGGAGGTCCTTCCAGCTTCATCTCAGCAACATTGTGCTGCAAGCCAAGGTTTTATACACTGTGTCATCAGGGGATCACATTTACAAATAAGACTAAAAAGTGAAATAAAAATCACTTGAGATGGGGATAACTCACTTGCTGGCAGAAAGTGAGGGTCTGAATTGATCTCCTGGCCCATGCACACACTTTTCCATCTGCCAATAACACCCAGCAATTAGTCAGTGCCGCAGCATGCAGTGTTTATAGCCTAGGGTTGTAGTGAGATCAGCATCTCACACAAGGAACTTAACCCTTTGATAGATAATCAGGATGACGGAAGTTGCCCCTATGGAGTAGAAAAGGAATACCTAGCTCAGTGCTGGCTTTGACATACAAAAGTCTCTGAAAGCATTCAGAGCCCTTAAAGGGCTATTGACAAACTAAAAGAAATCCCCCTAGAATATAAAAACCTGGAGTAGGGATGTAGATCTGGGTACAACTGCTCAGGGTTGCTTTTGGTATATCCAAGGCACAGCCACCCTCTTCCTTCCTCCAGGCTGGATGGACTCAGGTGAGCATAAGCTTGGACATTGTACCTCCACTTCCACAGCCCTTCCATGAAGAGCCCAGCAGTTGTCTTATCTGCCCAACATCAGGGAGCCATCTGCAAGCACAGACCTGGAAAACAGTTTAAGAGGTGGGTTAGGACAGCTGAGAGCTGAGACTTCTTCATTTGTGGCATGAACCACCTGCTCTGCATTCCTAAATACACCCCAGGATGCAGGGATCATGCAGCAAACACAGACCGTGCAAATAGCTTTAACACTCAGAGAGCACCCTGGGTCTGTACATGTTAGGCTTATTGCAAAGCCTTCCAGAACTTCCAGTCATGAGGTCTACAGAGCCACATTCCATATGCTGGACATCTTCTCCAGCTGCCATGAAAAGGAATTCTGCTGGATTGTGGACCCACTAACTCTGGACCTAACCACTAGTGCCCTGAAAAACTGATGTGGTGTAAATCATACTGTGCAGGTCCACTACACCATAGCCTTCAATTTGGTTTGCCTTTCCCCTAAGAAACTGCTTTACGCATGAGACATTTTTCCAGCCCAGGCTTTCCTAATGAACACTGCAAGGCTTACATAAACAAAGAAATGAAGCGCGGCAGTTCAAGACTAAGGAGAAAATATCACAACCATACCAACAACATCAACAGTTTAGAGAAAACGCTTGGAGCTGTCAATACCCAGAGATGAGTGGTGAAAGGTTTGGGATATATTCCAGCTTGGAGTAATAGACAGCTTGCCTGTTTGCTTGCAGATCTTTGGGGAAGACTGCACTTTGGAGCTGTAATTCAGAAATGGCACCAACTACATGGAAATAAGAACATGGAAAAGCCCAAACCAGGATAAAAGCTAGCAGCCGTGAAAAATCTGAAATTCGAGAGCTTCTTTTCCAAGACAGGACATAATGGCTTGGCTCCCCAAAGCTCAGGTCTTAAAATATATCTCAGCACTTCATAGCTGTACATAGCAGGCTTCTGTCTGCACACGTCCAGGGCATGCAAAGAAGTCAAAGTGACCCTGGTAGAGGTGTCTCAAGCCATACTTTCTTCCTTCCAAAACAAATACACAGTGGTGCAATGATCCCGTAGAACTCCTGAAAGAAGTTGTAAAAGCCATACTGATATCTAAATTCTGTGGTGAGACTGGGCATGAATCCACACTCAAGTCCAGGCTCACCTTTTGGGCACAGATTTAAGTGCCCTTGCACACTTGGCACAGCTTTCAAGCTCTCAAATCATACCGGGAACAGAGCCCACAAGTGGACCTTGACCAAGACAAGAATAGCCAAGCTCAGCAGACAGAGCCATGTGTAAATCCAGGGGCCAGCACTGGAGACAACAAAAATGAAGAATTGAAGAAATCAAAGAAGTAATGGCCTCAAGCTGCTCCAGGGGTGGTTTAGATTCGATATCAGGAACAATCTCTTCACCGAGACAGTGATCACGCATTGGAACAGGCTGCCCAGGGCAGTGATGGAATCACCATCCCTTGAAGTGTTCAAAAACCATGTAGATGAGGCCCTCAGTGATACACTTTAGTAATGGTTTTGGCAGTCCTGGGGTAATGGTTAGGCTTGACGATTTGAAAGGTCTTTTCCAATCCAGTTGATTCTGTGATTACTCACAGGTGACTTGGACTGCAAGCATAGCCAGGACCCCAATCAAGAAGAAGAACCAGCAATGCCAATGCAGCAAAACTCCACCCAAGGGTCTATCCCCAGAAGAACCAGCAGCAGCCAGAACTGAGGTAGAAGAAATAGACCACAGGAATGCAAACTCCACCTACACTGATGGTGTGATTTACTCACCTCTCTGGAGGGCAAAGGGAATCATCACACAGATTCAGGACAGTCCCAGATGATAGAGTCCTGTGCTCCTAATGAGAACCCTATGTTCCTCAGGACAACGACTGGGGTCCGATGCTGTAGAAGGTGTGTAGGTATCTGTGGGGCCACACAAGGCTCAGGACCTCGGCACATCTGTTCTGCAGCTGCATTTTGCCTGCACACCAGCAGCAGTCGGCTGGGCTATGCAGATGGGCCCAGAGAGACTTGTAGCTTCCTTGAGCTTCTGAGCTCAGGCTCAGCTCCCATAAAGCCGAGTTTTTACAGGCCTCCCCGTATGTGTGTGCATGGATGTGTGTATGTAATCACTGGGATTTACAATACATTTAGGCATCACTCAGGGCCAACGTTTTCAAATGCTATATCCAGAAGCTTGGATCCACTGGGTCTTTGGTTTGATTTAAAGCTGGTTTGTTTTGGATTTGAAAACATAGCCCTCCTCTTCAGCACAAATTGACTTCCTGAGCTTGCTTGCTTCCCCAAAACTCTTCTCCTGGCAGCTCCTATTGCTTTAGGATTTGTATATAACCTTCTATCATCTCCTGGGGACTTACCTTCTCTCTCAACCTTTTCTTCTTTTGATCACTGCATGTGTAAAGTTGTTTATTCAGTTGGCAATAAAACTCTCCCTGTCTCAAACAATACTAAGAGAATGAATCAGGTAGAGTTGTGTCAAATCTGAAAGGCTTTAATGAACTTAAATTTACAATATTTGTCTTCTTCCCTTCTTATTTGGCTTCCCCTTGATGGCTTTCTTTCATGGTTACATTTCTATGCTGTCCATCTCTCTAGACTTCTGGTTTCTCAGCTTGTATTCTTATGTTTGATATTGCTTAGTTTAACCTGGTGAAGAGGAGTCCAGACTCTCAACTTAAAACCTTCATCGGCATAGATTTACAGTAAAACATGTATTTTCTCATGAGACTTGTCCCACACAACTCCACTGGAAAGGAAGATGTGGAGAGCCACAAGGAAGCTGCATCTTAAACAGGCTCAGCAAGACTCGGAGCATAACTGTCAGCAGCAGAAGTGGCTGGCCAGGGGGAAGGCTTCAGTAATGAAACCAAGGTGGCCAAGCTGCCGACAGCTGCTGAGCAAGCCAGAGGAGAGGTGGGTTTGGGAACAGAGGGGAATATTTCATCTTTTCTGACTTGATGAGTTTGCATTGGCACAAGACAATGAGGAGCAGATGTCAGATGGAGATGCCAAACTACCCTGTACTTTTTTACAGCAAAAATAATGACACTCAGACCACTAATGTTTTCAGTTTCTCAACAACATTGGCTCATCGTTTTTAGAGACACCCTCCTTGAAGTTCTCCAAGAATGGTTTCTAACAAGTGCTCTTTGCAGTGCTCCAGCAGCAAACCTTTCATGTGATGCTCCACATCTGCAAACTAGGAATCAGAATGGAACCCACTCCCCAGAGTTAGCTGGATGCTAAGCAGACTCTGAGCCAACTGCATCGATCAAAGCAAATTTACCTGGGGACTGTTAAACATTAATTTCTTGCTCAGCACTTTCTCATAGTCCAAGTAACCTGTTTTATTCTCTTTTGTTGAAGGGCTGTGTTAATTCCTAGAGTCATAGAAGCATTTAGGTTGGAAAAGAAGCTTAAAATCATTGAGACCCCTGTAATAATTCCTGTGCAACAAAAACACGTGGAAAACTGAAGGGCTTAGGTGGACTTATTTTCATCATGGGTGCACTCTGGGTAAACCAAATTTGGGAAGTTTCAGATCTAGAAAACATGCCCTATGAGCACCCAAAATAATAATAAAGGTGAAATTGCAATGGATTTGTTCCTGGTAGCTGGTTGACTTAACAGCTGCACTATGTCTGCAGCACAACCATAGAATACTTCTGGTTTACTAGACACTGAAGCACCCACTGAGAGCAAAACAGAGAGATGCTGGCTGAGGAATGGATGCTGTGGTCTCCAACCAGCCCTGAAACCCACTCAAAAGTCTACCCACCCGTGCGTACACACAATCCCATTTCTCTTGAGCTCTGGTTCCTGTGGGTGTTAATGTGATGCAGGCAGAGAGGTGTGTTCACTCTAGAGTGTGAGTGCTGATGCTGTGCTAGAAGTTACAGGCACACAAGTATTTGGCGTCTGTTCCACTCCCTACTTACGCATGGTGAAAAAGCACTGCCTTGGTCCAAAGCAAACTGTCATATTTGTGGTGTTTTAAGACATCTTGTTGTGGAAAACCTCCTAGTTTTCCTTCTTGCTTAAAACAGGGTAATGGAAGACTGAACTACTTTGAAATCTCTGGGATTTAAGGATGTTTTCTCATTGTAATTGCAACACAACAGTAATCTGGTTTGGGGTCTTCCTGTCTTCGTTCTGCTCTGCCAGATGATCAGGCAATGAAAAGCAAAGACAGGTCAACAGAGGATGCAAAAACATGACCTTTGGTAGGGGAAAGAGGGATAAAGGGAAGAAGAAGGAAGGGAGAGAGAAGGGAAAAGGAGGAGATGTTAATCCTGAACTCTCCTGACACCTAGTCTTCTTGGCTGGGGTTGAAACCTGGAGATCGGCACCTCAAATGAAGAAGGTTTGCAATTGCTGCCCGTTGCTGGTGAGTCATTGGTGTTTCAGGTCTTCATGGGAAGAAGGAAGAAGGAGTAATCTGACCTGCTGCAGGAGCCACCAGGTAATTTCACATCCAATTGTCATCAACTGGCACTCACGCATCCCATGGGATTTGTGAGCAAGGAGAATCCTGGAAGAGGTAAAGCATGGGGGAAAGGGACTGATGCCTGTCCTTGGGCTGCCACAAGGCTCTGCACCAGCTGGGACCATGTAGGACCATCGAGCTAAGCTGAAAACCCTCTGTTTTGGTGATACTAATCATTCCCAGAAGAGCGTTCTGCTTTTATAAGTGTTCCCCTGAAAAACAAGATCCATCCCATGAAAACATGCTGAATGCCTGAGGGGTTATTTTCTGGAGAACAAGAAAGAAAGAGGGAATTAGACCATGATGTAATCAGCTGAACTGAGATTCAGAAGCAGTTTAATTCAAGGGTTTCAAAGATCCTCATTTTTGCTGGAAAGATCATACAAATCTAGTGTCTGAACTATAGTTACCTCTTTACAACCTGCCAGATTTTTCTGCATTAATGAAACACAGCTAAAATATTCCAGTTCACCTTCTACAAACCTATTGCGGCATGTCCTGAAATCCAGCTCATGTCTGTAAACGCATGCACTATTATCTTTACTTCCTCCTTCTTATTGGCAATGGCTAGTAATCTTTCAGTTGTGGTACGCAAAGCCAAACATGAACCAGTATTTTCCATTATGGTTGTAATTTTGGCCTGTAATTTTATCACTCAAATCTAAATCCACTTCAGAAACACCATAAACTAATTGTCACAGGATAAACTTAAACTTCTGAGTGGTCTATAAAAGTAATTTAATAAAAGGAAAATAAAAAACAAATGTAAGCCATATTAATTTTTGGCAAAAAGGTCAAATATTTCTTTCTCTTTACCTCATTTGAATGCAAGAACCTGCTTCTTTTAAACGCACTCACAGCAGGTTTGTTTGTCTTGGATTATGCAGTAGCAGATAAAACATTTGTCCAGCGAGAGTTGTTTAAAAAGACCAAAAAAGCTCCAAAAGCAAGGTAAACAGATCAAATTTGTACGCAGCAAAGATATCCTTGCCCTAATTTTTAAAAAAATATCAAATGCTAAGTGCTAACAATATGACCACGTTCTTATTACACAGTTTAAGCTGTTTTCACAGTTTGCAAAACCAAACACTTCGCAACCCGCTGTAAGTTTATGTTAGGCCATAATCTGAATGACTGTTGCTTAGCCTGCTTCACTTCATTCATATTAAGAAACAATATACAGAGGATATAAAGTGATCAACTGTGTTTACACTGATGGGGGGAAGAAAAGCTTTTGCATAAGTAGCAAACAAGGAGTCTGGGTATGAACATTAAAACGGCTGCTGGTCATTTTTGAGTGGAACATTGCAGAACACAAGGCAAACGATAAGTTCCCGAGTGGGGTTTCCATGAGTAACCCCAAAATAACCCCCATGTCCCACACACGACTCCAGACGTCGCACATACCACTGTGCTTCCAAGGTTTGCAGGGATGTTTGGTATTTTGACGTTGACGTGAGGGTCTGCAAGCAATAGATTTGCAGGGGAAGGAACTAAAAGCAGCCCCATGTCTATTCATAAAAAATAGATGCTTCAAAACTGCAGTGGGAGCCTGTTTATAATAAACCAACAAATGATATAGAGGCTGCTGTTTGGCACAGGAATGGGCTGGGAGAGGCTTGTATTACATTTCTCTCTCTCAGTATTCATGGTATAAGGCAGAACAGGCTGAAATTTATGTTCTTCTTGGTACTGTCGTTCTGGCTACGCTGCTCTGGAGACAGTTCTGGCATAGCCCCTCGCTTATGCTAGACATTGCATCTCACTAGATTTATTACCAGAGGTTGGGGTGAGGGCACAGGGGCATTTCTGGCTTCTTGATGGTGATGGAGGCACTTGAAGAGGCCAGGACAGACACAGATAAGTAGCCCGAGAGCCAGCTACTGGCCACCACCCTCCCACTTTCCCGTGCTTTCTTGTATTCTGGGCCAGCTGGTTGTTAGTACAATATCGTTGCTGCTGTCTGGGTTATGTGCAGGCTTGCAGAAAAGTGGGAAAATGATAATTATGTAATTTTTGTAGGGATTTTTTTGCTCAGGTTTTGCTCTCTTTTTCGCTTAGCAAGCAAAGCTATGCAAGTGACTCCCATCCATCCACCCATCCATCCACCCATCCATTCACCCATCCATTCACCCATCCACCCATCCATCCACCCATCCATCCATCCATCCATCCATCCACCTATCCTATCTTCATCTTTTGGTCAGCAAGACATTTTCTGCTATAGGCAGCCCAGAAGGGTTGTGTCAAACTTGCAAAGAACCAAGTAATTAAGTAACATGGTTTAGTGCGGGACTTAGCAGTCCTGGGGTAAAGGTTGGACTTGACGAACTTAAAGGTTTCTTCCAGCCCAGTTGATTCTATAATTCTAAGTCAGGAAACCCACATCTCACCAGGATTTTCTTTCCCAGTGCCTGAGCAGGAGGAACAAGCCTCACTGATCATACTTTCCTGGACCATGTTGCTTCCTTTGGATGCAGCAATTTCTCCCTCACTATGTAAGAATCAGTGCAAAGAAGATATGTTGTGTCCTCCAAGTCTGACAGTAGGAAGAAAAGGCCACCCAGATGTAAAAAAATATGCTACCCTCAGCCTCTTCCTCTCTGAATCGTGTTACGAAGGTGCACCTCTCACCCTGTGAGGGATGTTTCTGATCACAGCAGAAAAGCTATCTCCTGGTGAAGCTCTGCATCCACCTCCATGATGTATTTTGATACCAAGGCCACAACTATGAGTTCACAAAGTTTCTGTGTTGGTGATGCTGTGGTTCTCCATGTCTCTGCAGAGAAACAGAAGCTCTTCAGACCAATCTTCCTGCAGGATTCCTGGCCATAGCATTTTGGTACTGAATTTGATCACCACAAAAGCCCAGAGATGTGGGTTGCAAAACCAGTTTCCATCAGGACTAGGAGAAACCCCTGACTGAAGCTGCTGAAAAGTTTTCTCCATTAAAGTAATCGCTCTAATGCTTTTTCCCTCTGAGAAATGTTGAGAAACTCTGATTAAAAGCTTTTTCAGGGCTGTATATTACTATTTATTGTTGTCATTATACAGAATTCACTCTCCACTGTCAGTGAAACAGGAGCAGCATAAGATACAGAGCTGGAGTTACAGTGTATGCCTTGACCCCTACAAATTACTCCTCAATGCAACAGCCAGGAAAAAAATGGAAATCAGGCAGAGAAAAAATGAGAGAAAAGGGGTTTTAAATGCCAACCTCACTGTCTGTAATGTACAACACAGTTTTTAACATAATGTTGTTTCACCAGGGTACCACTGCCTAAATGCTCAGAAATTCTATTATGTGATTAATAATACATATAAATATACATATATATACACACACACATTTATATTGCATACATACAGAGAGAAAGGAATTATTTTTGATGGCAGGCCATGGAAACCCCAGGGTTCAGTTCCCACCAAAGTGGACAATTTATTTACATTTCTTCTTGGAATTATGAATTGATCTTTCTACCAACACAACTCAGAGATACTTAGGTCATTTCTTTCCTTCTTCTCCCTTCCTGCTTTCTTTATGAGATAATGGTTAATTAGGACTCAAAACCAATCAGAACTCTTACACTTATTAAGGCTTGATCCGCTCCTGACATTGCTTGATAAATTATTCCTCTGATTTATTAAGAAACTCAGTGTCTGAAAGATACTGAGTCTTTTTAACCACTTTTTATGCTTTATGCATGCAAGTTTACCTTTTCCACATCACCTGGAAGAGAGACACAGCTTGGGTTATTGAACTTCGGACAATAGCTCCCTGCAAGTCCCTTTTTCTTTTGGATTCTTATGACATTAGAACCAGAATCATAGAATTTGGGTTGGAAAAGACCTTAAAACTCATCCAGTTCCAACCTCCTGCCATGGGCAGGGACACCTTCCTCTAGACCAGGTTGCTCCAAGCCCCATAAAACCTGGCCTTGACATTTACTGGGGCGTCCCTTAGTTTGGACTGCAAAAGAGAAGGTTGCTGGACAAGGATGTCACTTGTTTAAGTGTTTCCACTGGGGATTTTTTTTTAATGTTGCTATTGTTGGTTTTAGATTATCACACTGCCATTGGCATCAAATTAGGTTTGGAAGTTGCAGAGGAGGGACCGGAAGAGGAAGGAGTGGGAATTCAGGATGAAATATCTCTAGTGGAAACATGAGGAGGGGGTACAGCAAAGACCAAAAAGCAATAAATGGAGTGGAGAGCATCACAGAGAAAGAGAGAGGAATAATAACAGAGGTGCCCTCTAGCCAGTACCAGTGTTTCTCACCTCCAGCTGTATTGAGTGTCCCCATGTTTAGAGGTGAGGAGGGGTTAAAGGTCTGGCAGCTGGGGAAGGGGTGTGATGCCTCAGAACTGTGGTGACCCCGGAGCTTGGCACATCAGGGCAGCCTGCATGGAGCCCCTTGTCCTCACTCTGCTCAGTGCATCAGCTGAGTCTCCCTCTCATGCCACGTTTGGAACGATAAGGCTGCAAATGCAGCGCTACCAAATCACATGCCCTGTGATCTGATGTCCTTTCATGGTGAAGTGCTTTTAGCAACCTGCTGCCAACTGCAAGTGGTATTGCTGCAAAAGGTGCCTGGAATGAAAAGAGGAAAGAAAGAAAAGAAGAAAAGAGAAAGAAAGAAAAACAAAAGAAAGGAAGAGAAAAATAGAAAGAAAGAGAGAAAAAAAGAAAAAGAAAAAGAGAGAAAGAAAAAGAAAGAAAGAAGTCAATGAAACAGAACAGATAATTTTGCAATTTAATTTTCCATCTTCTCTAATAACGGTACCAGTGTCATGCTTGATGGATGAAACTGCTACATATGGCCTCTCAAGATTAATTCCCCTCCTATAACTTCAGTCGTGATTTTCCAGAGCAGCCTCTTGGCTCCTTTATTCAGTCTTCCCCCGGTCCCTTTCCCTCTCCCTTCCCCAGCCTTCTCCTGCTTGGAAGAATGTTTTGGATCAAAGCCGACAAGGAGAATTAGACCGGGTATAAGGGCTGGCTTTAATGTTTGCTGAAGAGACTCAAATCCTTTTCTTGAAGGAGAGAGCAGCTTTTATGTGGAAAACATCAGCAAAGCAGCAATCAGACCTGAATATCTTCCATTCCTTATCTGAAACTGCTGACTACTGCACAAATACGGCATATCTGCTCCTTCCAGGATCTTGAAGGAACTACATTTTTTACCATCCCGCTTGGGCAGAAATCACTGAAGTCCATTAAAACTTACACCGTAATCTGATCTCCATATTTTCTCAAGCCAGGAGATCTGGAATTTAAAGACAAGGTTTGATCTTATCTATTTTTTATCTGATGATGCTGGCTCCACCAAATAAGATTTATCTGTAAAGAAAATAATGCAATTAATGTCCCAGCTGCCGAAGCCTTTATGGAGACCTTTCAGTTTTTGCTACTCAGGGCACTCCAATTAAATGTAACTCTGTAAACCTGAGCAAACCAAACCCTTATCTGAGAACAGGCAACGGTCCTAAATTCAATTTGTGGATTTGGTAAACCCTGTGGAAAGGGCTCAGGCTTTCTTTGCTTTTTTGTGTGTGTGAGGGGGACACAGAGTCACTGTTCTGAATAAAACCCAAGTTCCTCTCCCTTAGCCTGGCAGGGAGCACGCATACCACTAACAAGTGCTATTACTGCATTTACGTCATTGAAGAATTTTCTCCTTCTGGCATGCTCTCTGGCATCCCACAGCTGAAGGAGCTCCAGGGAAAATCAAATTTGCTGTCCTGACACAGGGACAAGGAATACAAGTGAAAGTTTGGTCCCCAAGCACCACAGTGTCCTTGGCTCACCCTAAGTGTCAGACCTAACTGAATCTCACTGAGTCCAGAGGGATCAACCTGGTCTGTTGTCCAGATGCTTGAGCATCTCCAATAGATCTCCTCTGAGAAAAAAAGCTGAGGGAGATCTTCCTCAAGCTGGGGGCTTTCTTGGTTCTTCAGTGATCTGGAGACCTCATGGAATGTCCAATGGTACTCTTCAAGAAAGATGGGTACCTTGGTCCTGTTATACAAAGTGGGAATAGACACAGAAAACAGAGAGTTTGAGAGAGCCACAGTAGCAGGAGCAAGGCTGGGCTAGAAAAGAGTGGAGGGACAAGCTGGGACTGGCATTCCTCTTTGAGCTGAGCCATTCATGATGCCACCTTGGGCATCACTCACAGGGTTTCTCAGCAAAAGCAAGCCAGATGCAGCACATGGTGTGAAGGTTTGGCAGGACTTGGTTAGAAGAGGACGTTTCATAGTGAGCAGGTTAACCATGAATGGGTTCATTCACTGCAATTCTAATTTTTGGCTTTCCTTTCCCTTGCGAAAGCAAAACATCATTTCTGGCTGATCTCACCTGAATTATTTCCAAACTGCTTTTCCTCTGAGTTATTGGGGTTTGGAAACAGTCTGAAAAAATTAATTGTGCACCCAGTCCTAGGGTTTTACCCTATCAGCTGGCTGCAGAACTCCCCTAGCTGCATTTTGTCTGCAGCAACCTCCAAGATGGAAAAATATGTTCATGTCCCAAAATCTTTCTCAGCCTTTCAACTACAGCACAGGTTTTTTCTTTTTGCAGAAACCTCTGGGAATTTACCATCCTCCTCCTTTCTGGATCACTTTTATTAAAGCCTACTTTCTCCACTTAAAACTTCATTTCACAGGATTAATGTTAATGGCCTTTGCCTTACCTCTTCATGGTTGTTTCCCTGCTGCCCTCATTTTCTTTGTTCATGGAAGACCATCAACAAAATTCCCTTGTTGTAAGTGAAAGTCATTTTTTGATAAACATTGCTTGGTGTAATACGTCTTTTTGTTTATAAATGGTGATGCTACTTAATAACAAACTGAGGCTTTAACATATGAGCTTTGCAATCCTGGCTGGAAATAATTTAAAACAACTTTAACAGATGTATAGGGCAGGGGCAAATCACAAATCCACTTTGTTCTCAACTTGGAGTAACTAACCTGAAGCCATTGGCAATTGACAGAGCCCATCTTTCGCAATGATAGACCCCAGATCTTCATGTGATCTTCACATCACCTTCAGTTGATCCCTGTTGATGGTCAGATGAGCTGAAGGCTTTGTAGTAGTTTAGATGTGCTGAATTTGAGGGCACTGGCCACTCTCGACGTGGAGAATGATGACCTGGTGTCCTTCAGCGTAGCTCAAGAAAGTGGTGAGAAATGAAGAAGCCACCCTTGGTAACAACCAAGCCTGCCCAGACCTCTTTTTGACCTTGCTTTCCTCTGATAGGAACCTATTCATCTTCTCCTGATTGTGGCAAAAGCTTTCATGCAGGTGACCAGGGCAGAAGCAAGCACTAACCCCATCCCACCTAGGATAAGGCTTTTAATACACCTCTGGGATGTGATGGGCCTCATCAAATCAAAGACCTTGCCCACCACAAGCTGAGGAAATCAGTTACATGCAGTAAAACTGAAATTTCCATTCCTTGTGTAAACACCATGTATCTCTCCAATGGTGTCCATAAAAATGCGGGAAAGTGCAAACTCAGCAGCTGGAATAGGCTGGGTACCTCCATGCAGTGAGCCTATACCAGGTGGTCTCCGTCATGGGAGGTGATTAATGTTAACTCTCTCTCTCTTGGGCTGCTTTTATTTAGTTAGTGGGAGTTTGACAGCCCAGAGGTCACAGACACTCCAGTCACTAGTGGTTTCTCTACTGAAAAGAGAGGGGAGGGGGGAAACAGGATGGGACAGGGAAAGAAGAACTGAGCTGAATGCACGCTAGTGTCAACCACTGGAAAAACAGCAGGTCCATAAATAGTAAAGGGTTTGGAAGATGAAGGGCAATGAATAGTGCCTTAATTACAAATGAAATGTCAAGGGAGGAGGGGGAAGGGGTTCTCTGTCCTCTCTTGCGTGAGATTTAAAACCAAGGTGACAACGTCCTTTGGGACCACGCAGTGAATTTTTTCTGTGCATCCAAGGAAGGAGCCTGCCCATGGTTCTCACAGCTTTTATTTTTTAAACTTTTCTTTTTTTTTTTTTTAACCATGTTCAGTTAAATTTTTGGAAAATGAGTTCATAACACTGCTGTTTTCTTACTTCTGCTTTCTCTTTAGACTTGTGAAAGACACTTCAGATAAATCCTTGCTTCAGTGTCATCAACCAGTGGGAGGGCACAGGGAGACAAGTCCTTCTTGAGGTATCCTTGGAGAGCTCAAGGGGGAAGATTCAGTAAGGAGGAGAAGCACATCCCAAGGGCTCAGACACAGAGGAGGTCCTGTACATCCCTCAGATGCAGTCATGCTTTGGTAAATTGACATATCTCATGGTCTTACAGGAGGTGAGAGCGCTTTGCTTAAGCCCAGATGGAACATGATTTGGTGACTGAGGTCTGCCTTGCTGAATGTAAATGCACGTGTGCTCTCAGCGCCCTCTGAAATGAAATGATGCTCTCCATCTGCTCCAGAATACTCCTGCAACAGCACTTCTGCACCGCTGCTGAAGAACCACGCCACAGTCAATGTGGGTCTGCAACAGGTCCAGCCTGGGTGCCTGCTTTTACATGTAGGAACAGTATTAGCATCAGTAGTCCTGATTTACTCAGGAAATCAATGGAAAAACAACTCTGAAATCTTTAATACTTAAACCAGTTTCATTTCCCCTGAGATTCAAGGCCTGGGACCTGGGACAGTGCTACACCCTTGCTTTCTGTGCATGGCACATGTTCCTTTGACTTTGTCTTCATTACAAATGTGTAATTTGTGATATCAGCAGTATCTCTGCACAGAGCCAGGAGTAGTGCTATTGGCTTTCATGGAGCTACTCTGGATTTACATCAAGGTGAATGAGATCAGTCCATTAGCCTCCCTGGCAAGCTCCCTGGAATGTGGTTACAATTTCATCTGGTCCCTGAAATGCTCTACTTCTAGCCAATGGCTTCCCTTCCCTAGTAGTTACATACTTCAAGGTCACCAAATCCCAGATGTCCTCCAAGGTCCCGGGGGGTCATGGTTTGATTTCACACTGGACAATTTGCTGCTAGAAGAAAAATAATCTGGGACTTATTTTCTGAGGTTCACAACCCAGGAAATGCAGGAAACTGTTCAGTTCAGGTTTTTCTTGTGTGACAGATCGGCTTTTTTATACATCTGCTGATACAATGCTCAAGGATAATTTGACTTTCCTTGGGGAAAATCAACAGCTGGAAAAGTTACAGAAAAAAGAGCTTTTCCCAAGAAAATCTCCCCTCAAGTTCATAAGAAATTGCCGTGACCTGCAAAGCATAGAATAAGATTTGATTGGGCTGGAAGGGTTTGAGACGGCCGTTACAGCTTATTCTTCCCCAAGGAAGAAATGACTTTTTCTGCTTTATGAAAGAGACCTATTCCATGGGAAGGGATTTGGACTTTACCCTGTGGGTAGTCCCTGTGCAGCCAATGGCAAGACTTCTGAAAGGATAGTAGTAGAGCAGCAGAGGAACGTTATCAGGCCAAATTGGACACTTCTTTCCCAGGAGTGTCATGAAGGACCAATGAAAGGTCATAAACACTCAAAGATCTCATGATAAAGTGGACTTCATCCTTGTAATCCCATTGCAGAAGACCTGCTGGATGGTTCGTGTCTAACAAAGATAGAGAACAGACGAAAGGAGGTCCAAAAGAACACCAGCATTTTTGGGGATGGGGGGATCACTGTTGTCTATGGTGGCTAATGAGAAGTGCAATACAAAAGCAATGTATTACCATTACACTGCAGGAATGACTCAATCCATGAAACAAATGCTACTCCTTGCTCTTGGCTTATGGACATCCCTCCTGCTGATGCCAACATAGCACCTATGGGACTCCAACCAGATCCTATGGAGAACAAACCAGTGTTGCAATCTTATGTCCAATGTGGGATTTTTTACTCACACCCTGACTAGTCATCAAAAGTATCATGATCTGCCTGCTTTTGGACAGAAAAACAGTGGAAAAGTATGGATCATATTGTTGTAAAACATATAAGTTTCATGACTCACCCAAGGTCTAACTCATGTGATCAGTGTTTCTGAAAACTGAGCAAATTATTAAGGTACTCAGAATGCACTTTAAGCTCATTATAAGCAGCCAGTTAAAATAAGTCTTGTCCATACATGTTTTTTTGCTCAATGAGGTGTTAAATAGGAGATGCTCTTAAAACAAGCTAATCCATGAGAAAATATACAAAAGAAAGGCCCTGGAATGACATTTACCGCTCCCCAAGCACGTCAGAAATGCTGCCTGTCTTCTCATTCACCATCTCTGAGGGAGAAAAGGATGAAGTGGGAAGGTCTCTGCCTTGGCAAAACAGCTGCCACAGACTTAAAAGGCAAGTGGCAAAGGTAGAGAGGTCTGACTGAGATCACAGGCACTTCTGGGCAGATAGGATCTCCGGGAAGCGAAGACAAGGTGTGAGAAGTCTGTTCTTTCTTGTATCATCGCAAGGGCTCTTTTTTGAAGATAAGCCCATTTCAGGGGGGTTGCGGAGTGTCTTTGCACTTCAAGGGAGGGCGCGTTTCCACCTACTCTCTGTTTGTTTTCTAATTTTCTTTTCACTCTCATGTCGGCTCTTCCTGACCCTCTCTCTCATCAGCATCACCACCACCTCTTCACAGGGCCCCGCAGACAGGGGTTAAGAGGCCTCAAAGGGAAGGGAGTTTTTTACAGCGGGGCCTGGAGGAGATGGGCAGAGGCTCAGGTGAAAGGGATGAGCAGGAGGCAAGGCACAGAGGGAAATGCCAGGTCATCCGAGTGCTTCAGAGCAGTGACCACTATGGTGATGGACCACAAGGAAGGTCCTGGTTCACCTTCAGGTTTCTTAAGTACCATCCCCACACAGCCCAGATACAAAAGCAGATCATGGCAGAAGAACCCGAAAAAGCTCAAAGAAACAACCAGAAAGGGAGCATTTTAGCTGGCAACTAGCCTAATGCTCCTGGTGAGCAACACTCCAAGCTGGTTTCATTCAAAACCAAACTGTTGGTTGTCTCCTACCACCTTTATGCAAAATGGAACTCTTTATTTATAGTTTCTGCTACTTGAAAAACCTAGTAAACCCTACCTTTATGAAGCACAGGACGGAAACCTTGCAAACACTCTATGGGTGAAAAGGTGGTGGGTTTGCTGTAAGTCCCAAGGATGGGCAGGTAGCAGGAACAATATAGCTGCATTGTTCTGCCACTTCTGGTAAACATTTTGGCTCAGGGGTCTTCTGGAGATATGGGATGTACGATGCTTTCATGTACGTGTGATGTTCAAATTCCATGTTGTGTCATCCAAACCAGCACAGGAGGGAGAAATCCAGGTGTGGCTTTCTGTGCCGTTGGGGTGTTCACACAAAGCACAACCAAGTTCAGAGAACAAATAAGCAAAGAGAACAGAAGGGAGCATTGCCAGTGAGGAAGGGGGAAATGAAGTGGGAAAGGTCGGTAATTTCCCACTTAACTCAGCCCGCGTCTCCTAACCCCTCACCGCTGATCCCCCTTTCTGATTACCCTACCTACAAACGCGGTAATACTATCGCCTATCTTTTCATCAGCTCTTCCTTCCTCTGGGTTTAATCTCTTATGACACAAACGAGGGAGTTCAGGGTTTTATTAGTAGAAACGGGGGATTTCAGGCTCTGAGCCCCGCCGCCGAGCAGGGACCTGCTGGCGGGCTGCTGCCTGTGTCAGGTTGTTGTACAAACATTACCTCCTGCAAATCCCCGGCTTGGTCACCAAGTCAAGCGGTGGAGACAGTTTGCCCAGTAGTTTGACCTTTCACCTCCCCTTTACTAAATAGACCTAATTACTGCGTTTGTCTGTCATTTAAGCAACAAATGACTCCATTGAGGTCATTTGAGGGAAGCTGGAGTTCTTTGCTGTCATCTCGAGAGAGCTTGGCTAATTTTATCCTGCTGGGGAAGAAAGCCCTGTGAAATTTTGCTGGAAGGCTCGGTTACAATTGCTGTTTCCTGGGAAGGGTCTGGTGACACTGCTCAAGGAGGCAAGGTATGCGCCTACCACCACCTCCTAGTCCACAGTCCTCCGTGGTTTCCAGCTATTGTAGGAGAAACACTAAAAGAGAAACTTCCTGAGAGCATCTAAAGCAAATCAAATAATGATAGGAATAATAATAACAACAACATCATGCTTTGTAATTTTAAATCAAATAATGATAGGAATAGTAATAACAACAACATCATGATATATAATTTTAAATCAAATAATGATAGGAATAGTAATAGCAACATCATGATTTGTAATTTTATTTTCTATATCCAAATTTTGTCATTGGAAATGTCATAACTCCCAGGGCGCTGGCCACCTTTTTTTCCACCAAAAGGAGAGCCAGAAACTACAGATGCATTTATTTCAATGGTGTTTCCTCTGCAGTTTTCAGTACTTGCAGTTCTGCTGAATCCCAGTCATGTGCTATGTATTTAACGTGCAAAATATTGATGAAAGCTGTTATGCCTGAAGAAAATAGGGAAAACAAAACGAGTGCGTGGAAGGACTAAGAAAATGCAGAAAATGGTGGTGTTTCCCCTCTGCCAATATACATAGCAATCTCAGAATCAGCTGTGGGGATATAAATATCACAGAGTCCCAGAAAATACTCTGTCTCTCTGCATATAGATTTGTATAGAAGTAGATCTGGACGTGACATAAAAGAGGTCATCTTGCCTACCTCTGGAGTCAATCAGCTTCCCCAGACCCATTCCTGGGAGATGTGAGCCTGACTTATCTTCAGCCCCTTTTCTCTGCCAGCAGTGGAGACCCTCAGTCTCTCCAGGCCATCCCTTGCACATTCTTCCTTAACAAAACCGATATATCTAAGCTCAGGCACAAGCAACACACAGGGTCCCTGCTAAGACATGTTTAGACAAGCTCTGCCAAGGCAAGCACTTTACCTCATTTGTATCAGCTCTCTTGTTCCTAGCCTGGGTACATCCCTGTGTTCCCAGCTCCTTCACCTCCAGAATATCTCTGCAAATTATGTTTTTCTAGCTTGCCCGTTAGACTGCATCTCTGTGCATGTCATGCTCTGGCTCTTCTCTGCTGCACCAGATGTTAGCTGCTTGACCTCACCTTGCAGCCCCCTGCCACCCATGCCCTCCTTAGTCTTCCATATATAAGACATAGCTCTGGACCACGGGGAGCCCACCTCCATCCATGCCTTGCTTATTTCAAACAGGCACCTCCCAATTTTCTGCCAGGCTCCTCCTCTGCATGCAAGGGATCCCCCTTAAACATCTGCAAAATATCTCCAGCCTCCTCAGCCCCCCTCTGTAAAGATCTCCACCACCATGGTGCCTTAAAGACAAAACAAAGCATGACAGCAGCCTAGATTGTTGTTGTTCCCATCGTGCTAATATCAACTGAGTGCTTCCTTCCACTGTTCCCGCCTGCCTCCATCCACATACAGCTTCCCTTTGTGGGCTCTGCTCCACCACTGTAGCAGACCGAGCCAAGGAAGTTGTAAGGGATGCTCAGCCTCTGCCACAAGCCAAAATCACCCCTTGGGTCACCCTAGGGAGAAAACATCTTGCTTGGAGCTGGTCTGAGGGATTGGAGCTCGAAATGGGAGCAAGGAATGGCTTTCTATCCCAAGTTTCTTCAGCCCCAAGCACAAGCTGTTCTTGGTGCCTGGCTGGGGTAAACCAGCAGCATGGTAAAGCCCAGCAAGGGCTGGCAGATCAGCAGAGCCTGCCCTACAATTGAAAGAGACAAACACCCACAGCTGAGGTTTGAAAGGCGAGAAGATGGTGACTGATGCAGGCACGCTCAGTGATCTGATTCAGTCCCATCTTTCAGCAAGGCTTAGATTAAATTCATCAAACCCAGATCTTTTCCCCCTTCTTTTCTCTGCTGACACAAGTGTGCATCACTCAAGGCATGCATTATCAGCAAAATGCAGTGTTCTTCACAGAGCAGAGCAATCCTGCAACAAGGCAAAGAAACAGTTAGGCTAATCCAGGGACTAAGTGTCTTGTATTTTCACTTCCCTTGTAGGTGAGTCCCAGGGAGTCTCCCAGGGGTTTATTTTCTTTCTATAAACAAGGGTTTGTTCCACCAGAACCACTATAGAAACAGTTGAACTAATCTTGCAGCGTTATCCTTGCCTGAAGGTGGGAGCTATAGGATATTGCTGGGTTAAACTGAAACAAAATATAACCAAAACCCTGCCTCTTTTGCTGTACTTAGCAGCAACTTGTAAGCAGCATGAGTTGGAGCATGTCAGAGCATTGTTGTCACACCACATCCCACATGCATGTGGCTTTGTGAGGAGGGCTGAGTACCCGATTACCTATGGGACAAAATGGTTTTGGGAAGGAGAGCCTAAAAGAAATGCATCCATTAACCACGATATGCTGGCAAGAGTTTTTCATGTGCAAATAACAGAAGCAGGAAAATAGAGAAGCGGTTTTATCATTCCCCTGCTGCAAAATTTAAATAAACATAATTTCTTATGCTCAAAGGACATGCTGATGAAAAGGTTAATGTTATTACAGGTGTTTAAAGGGCTCTAAAAGCCTTATATCACTATGTGGGATGAAAATGTATAGAGACAGCGAACATTGTAATAACATCCTTCTTAGTTCCTTCACTGACAGATGCCCTGTTTTGTTAGAACACAGGCAGTGTTTTAATAAGGTTGAAACTCGGTGAAATTTATAGCTGTTCCTGTGAAACTG
Organism: Ara ararauna; assembly: GCA_028858755.1. Lineage (NCBI taxonomy): Eukaryota > Metazoa > Chordata > Aves > Psittaciformes > Psittacidae > Ara > Ara ararauna. Next base: position 4,828,286 of record CM054410.1, on the reverse strand, counting down.
GAGGGTTTTCTGCCTTTTTCAACCCTTTTTAATTCTTCTTGTCCCCCAGATCTCACCTTCTTCCTCTCACCGTCATCCATGAAGTGAATCATTGTGGAACACACGTCAAGGGAACATGGCAACACCTCTGAGGGCCAAGTGTTCCTTTTCCTTCTTAAGGAGATGATGGATTTAGTTTAGATTTTGGCATGTCTGTGCTGACAAAAGGGTTGGTCTTACCTGATGTGTTCTGGTACTGTGTTTGCAGTGACGTTAGGGGAGGTATCAACACCTCCCAGGACTCGAATGGAGAAAAGAAGAAGCATAAAAAAGTTATTGCCATGTCCTTATGAAAAAAAAAGCAAGAGGTAATTGCAATGTCTTACCTAGTTCTCAGCATTTTTTATTCAAGGAACTGTGCGTGTACAGCTGCAGCCACCATAAGCTCCCGAGGCTCAGATCAAACTCATGGAGTCTGCATACCAAAACAGAGGAAGTTCAGGTTAGATATAAGGAGAAAATTCTTTACTGTGAAGGTGCTGAGATGCTGGCAGAGGTTGCCCAAAGAAATGGTAAATGCCCCACCCCTGACAGTGTTCAAGGCCAGGTTAGGCAGAGCCTTGGGTGACATGGTCTAGTGTGAAGCATCCCTTCCCATGGCAGGGGGTTAGGACCAGATGATCTTAAAGTCCTTTACAACCCAAACCATTCTATGGTTCTATGATTCTATGATTTGTTGTGTAAAGGGACAGGGAGGTTATTTGTTTCAGAGTGTGGAACAGTAGAGTACAAACCTCAACTGCAAGCCAAAAAGCCAAATCCAACCAGGGACTGCTATGTTTTATTGATTTGTAGTGCGGATGGGTGAAATTAGTTCAAGACACGCTTTTCAGGAGAAATAAATATCTATGAGAAAGAATTGTCAAACACACATAAAAAAAAAGAAGAAATAAAATAAAATGAAGAGCATGGTGGAGACTTTGAGCCAAGCAGTGGGAGCGCTGACCTCCTGCTGTCTATGTACCCTTCCTGAATAAATATTTCTGCCATACCCAGATAGAAGATTATTTTTATAACAAAATTAGCTTCTGTCCAATGCTCCACTGGTTTCTCTCTCTAGGCAAAATGCAGAATTTCTGTAGCTTTGTATTGAATGGGTAAATGGAAACATCCCTATACTTAAGGTCCCTTCCAACCCTAACTGTTCTATGATTCTATGATGCTCAAAAATTAAATGAACAGCCTGATAAGAAAGTAGGGTTTGGATTTTTTTTCTCCCTTCCATGAATCTACCTGGTTGCTGCAAATGCCTGGTCTTGCATTTACCTCTTGTCTTAGCATTGGTCTAACACCACCGATGGATGCACTGGTCAATCCTGAGATCTGCTGACCTTAGGCTACATTGGTATTTGAGCTGCTCCCACTCCCCAAATCATGCCCTCTGTGCTTTGGGGTGAATATCATGCCTGCGGATCATCCTTTTCCCTCCAATCTGATAGTGAAAAAGGGACCTCCAACACCCGAATGTCATCTCATGGTTATAACCAAGGACAGGGCATAGCAATAGGCTACCATTTTCTGGAGGTCCTCCTTGTCAGGCTACCTTTGCACTAGGTATTTCTTCAGTGGATCATCTTTTAATGATAACAGATGAAGCAGCCATGGGTATATAGTTAAAGCCACTTTCCTTTGGCATCTCCAGGGCACTTGAAGACAAAGGTTTATATCTTCATGTGTTGCACATGCTGGGACAAATACATAAAGAAGTCTGTGCCACTCTGCTTCCTTCTAATCAGCAGCAAAACACTGGAAATACAGTCTTTTTTGTTTCCTTTGTGAAAAAAGTGCATTAAAGGCTGAAGCCTTTAGGACACTGGCTATCCAACTGCCTAGCTGAAGAACGCAGCCCATCTCCAGAGGAAGCTGGTAAATGTTACTGTTAACATTGCTGGCTCTGATTTATAGATTGTTCCTGCTGAAGACTATTTACCCCATTTTCTCACAGCTGTCTCTTCCTAGCTACGTACTACTTAGATCCGGCTACTAGCTGCACACCTCTGTTTTCTTTTAGGTTGTGCTTTGGATATGTTTGAGTTCATTTTTAATAGACTCGTGTCCTTTTATACTCCCTTAATCTTTAAAAGTCTTTTGCTAGCTGGAGAAGAACAAACCTCATTGCTGTTCTCACATGCACATACCCACATGCACCTTAGTCACCCATGGTGGCTTCTGCAGGTTTGCCTTAGTTAAATAAATGTCCTTCCCTCCACATTTGAAGTGTTCCCAATGGAAAAGTGAGGTAATGTTATTTTGTTATCTAAAACAACCAACGAGTTTTTTAAAGGATGACCTCCGTGTGTCTGTGTATATACAGACACACACGCTCATGCACAAGCACATGCAGGCAGAAATGCACATGAAAGACCCCGTTATGAGTTTCAAACTTAGGTAAACCTCCTGTAGCCCTCATTAAGATTTGGGCTGGACTTGGCTCCAAGGTTCAAACTCCATCTGCTCCCCTCAAAAGATCTTTGTTTTCATGTCATGGGGATGAGGAAAGCTGATACATGGAGATTTTTTAGCTCTGGACTGCTCCCATCCTCCTTTTAAAATCTGGGGTAAATCAAGAGCAAAGTGGGTCTGGGTTTACAGGTTGGGGGGGCATTTGCAGTTGTTGAGAGCTGCTTTGGCTGATGTAGCGCTATAGCAACTTGCTATTGCACAGCGTTTTCTCTCTTCATTGGCTTCAGTGTCATGCAGCAAGGATTTCAGATGGCTTTTGCCCTTCTTGGAGCCCTTCAGCTTCAGCACAGCGAACAAAACCAGCACGAAAAGGAAAAAAGAGAGAAAAAAGCCAACACACACAAAACACCAACAAACCAAAGAAAAAAATACCATGTACAAAAAAAGAAAAAGAAAGTAAAACTCAGAAAATGTTTCTGGATTGCAAAATCCCAACTGGTTTGGACCTGTTGCTGGCCTCTTCTACTTGTCATCCCCCTTCCTTATCTCTCCCTCTGCCCTTTCTCTTCCCCTTTAAACCACAGGGAGCATCAATACAGTCATTTATCAGCGTCTTGCGGGCATTTGTGACTCCCCAGTCCTCTGTGCTGGCTTTCCACCCCTAATTGCCTGCCGCCCTCACACCAGCATCCCTGGTGGGTGAGGAATCACTGCTGCAGCACCAGGGTGAAGCAGGGTGGCCAGGCTGAGCATCCGGGCGCGCACCACTGCTCTCTTCTGGAGGATTATATATTATATTCTGCTTATTTATAGGAGCAGAGAGGTTTTTTTTCCTCTAGATTAAAAGCTGGAGATAAACAGACAAGAGGATGGAGCTCTGTGGTAACTGAAAACCGGTTAATAACTCTCCCAAAATCTGCTTTAAATGACCATATATTGTATTTTGTAATAAATTAACTTCTCCTCTTCCATGCTTTGATAAAGGAGGGATGAATCTCTCTGTGGTATCTTGGTTGCGGCGCTTGATTAGATTGGTTTCAGTGGGTTGGAAAAGTAAAACTTGACTTCATAACAATGAGTGAAACCACAGACAAGGTTGTGTTGTAATCAAAATTGAGGAGATAAGGGAGACAAAACCCCAGATGCACTGGGGGGAGAGGCCAGGGTTTGAGGGGGAAATCAGGACTTAAATCAAGCTTAAACAGATATTCCAACGTCTTTATTTTGCCAAATATTTTATATTCATGATGTCCAGGGTTTTTATTTGAACCTTTGTCTGACCAGATAGTAAAAACCTGTTCAGATCAAATAAAAGAATCAACCTGCTTCTTTACCAGCACATGACCCCAAATATATGTGTGTGTGTGTATATATATATATTATATATATATATTTTAAGTCTGAAGGACTTGAATTAACTCCCTTTATTTTATTGTGTGGTTGTAGTCGTATTTCAGGAAGGTAGATCAAAACTTTGGGGTATTGCTGCTCTCAGCTGATGGCAGCAGAAGTAGCAGGAAATGGCGAAGGAAAAAGAAGAGGCTGTTCTTGCTGGGCTGTAAACCCACGAGCGATAAGATTTTGTTATCATGCAGTTCCAGGGAGGCTTAGATAAGGTTAGGGTCGATTTAATAGCATCCAAGCTGAACTTCCAGACTCCCAGAAAAGTCTTTATGTCTTTAATTGCTCTGGAGAGAGGAAAAATTAACAATTTCATTCATTTCATTTGAAGTATTACAAAGCTTAATATATATATTTTTATTTATGTAACCCCAGGATTAAATCATCTGATAACAAGTGACTATAACTCCTAAATGAATATTGCTGCAAGAGCAACCAGATGGACACGTTCAACTATGGTATGTAAAACGCCAGCAAAACCAGGCCTGCAGCAGAGGCAGATAACGGGGTGAAACACTGACCCTGCTGCAGTGAGCAGCAAAGCCCCGTGATCAGGAGAGGACCAGGAATTCACCCTGCTCTGCCCCTTATCACTGGGCACAGCTGGGGAGACAGGAACACATCTGGGGGGAAAACCTGCAGTTTGAAGGCTGCTGCTTGAGTTGTGGGTCTGGATCACAGGGTTTGCCAGGCATGGCTTTTCAGCCTCCTCTTCCCACATCCCTGCTCCGTTTTGAGAAGACAGAAGTTTATCACTTGGGCAAAGGCTGTCAGGGAAGATGGAGGGTGGAGGGAGAGTTTTAGCCTTCAGAATGGGATTTAGAAGAGGGACATGGCAGATTGCTCCCCAGAACAGTGATAGGAGACCCATATAAGGCAAAATACAGGGGACCTAAACCCTTTAAACACACTCTAAAGTCCTGTTTGTAATATTAACTTATCTAATACCTAATTCAGTACTATCTTCTGTGCATAGTGCATAACATAAAAATGAATATATAAATACAAACATACATATATAGGCATTGAAATGTAAGTACAGCATAATTTATTAATGTATTTAGAGCATTGTAGTGAAGTAAATCCGGATTCCTAAATACAAACTCAGGCTGATCAGTACAATTTGTCTGCACATTGGCACTATTGTTCAAGGAAGGTCCTGGTCTCATTCCTTGCTTTGTCTCTCCCTGAGTATCTGGGTATTATCTTCTTTATGCTTTTAATGTCTTTGTCTGTAAAACAGTAAAAACTACCTTTGGCTACCCAATCCTTAGTTTACACAGTTACATGCAACAGCTCACCCTTTTTTCCACTCAAAAAGCAACATTTTTACTTCAGATCATGTCTCCTTGCAAATCAGAAATGAAATAACCCAGCAGCCCTAAATGTATTTCTAATTTCCTTCAAATAAACCATTTTGCTATGTCTGGAAAGCATATTCTAACAAGGAAAGTAGGGAGAGCTATCAAGATATTTCTTGATCTCTTAATTTTATATTCATCTTAAGAATCTCTTTTTAATTTTTTGAAATAATTACTTCTTTTCCCTTCTCAGATTCCTTTTATCCATATGATCTTCCTTCACCCACACCCAGCAGGAATTTGAAAAGTTAATGTATTTTATACAAAAGAAAAATGTATTTTTTACAAAGGAATACCTGTAGCATCAACTCTGTACCAAAATACACAGAAAGCTCTGTACAGACCAGGTATCCAGAGAAGCTGCCTACACCTAAAATAGGCTTTTTTTCCCTCAGAAATAGAAAACTCCATAAATAAAGGTCAAAGCTGTACTCTGTGAATGGTAGGAATACAACCTGGGTGTGAGTACTTGCTCTTAAATTCTTTGTAATCCCGGCAGGAAGCAAATGTCATGTCGGAGGGGATCTAAAAGACAAATTGCTCCTGCATTTGCAATCAAGGCTGCGTTAGACTGATGAGTCCAAAAGCACAGAGTGTAAATTAATAAAAGCGTGACCAGGACTTCCAAGCAGATGCATGACACTGACATTTCATTTAGTTTTCCCGATTAGCTAAAAAGAAAGCTTAATCAGGATGTTGTTCCAAACACATGGAAATCAATTATTCTCTTTTATTTCCATTGAGTTTAGTCAAGGTCCATTTATTTAAAGAACAAATATTCACATTGCTGGGGCAGAGGGATCTGCTGGAGTGACATCAGTTCTCAAACTGTAGGGAAGGTACAATTTGCTCTCTGCTGATTTGTAAAAGGCATTTGGAGAAGCTCATTACTTCTGTCTCTTAGATTTTATCTCTCATCTTGTAATTATTATTAGGACCATTGGGGTTTATTAATTTCTAAAGAGGGAGAGGAGCAAACCTCTGTGGTGCAAGCAAACATGCGGGCAACAGAAGGAGCAGAGCTGGGCAGATCTCTTCTTGTGATGATGGGGGAAAATGAATTTGCAGAAACACCAAAGACAAAGCTTACCTGGGTAAGGGAAAAGCACATCAATACACAGATTCTTGGGGGGACTTTGGGCCGGGAGGTTGGCTGGTCTCAACCTTGTGGTAATTATAGACACTAAGGGTGTGGAGGGGAAGGAAACAAGGCTATATCCAAGTTGCATGTTAATAAATATGCAGGAGGTTATTCTCCTGTTTGAATGCATAAATCTTCCATGAGTGGTCTGTGTGCGCCTGGAATGTGAGGAGCTGGGCTGAGCCAAGGCAAGTCCTGTCCAAATTTCACTACTTTCCAAAACGATGCCTCATTTATTAGTGTAGGCAGCTCCGAGTCCCCAGGGATTAACGTCTTGGCCGCCCAGAGTGATTAGACTGGAGATCAGGAGGAGCCCCTGAGTCTGATGCTCAAAGCACTTCATTCAGTGGCGGCAGGGACTTGGGATGCAGGGGAACTCCAGTTCTGTCAGACGCAGCACAGAGGACCTCTGAAACGTTCCCAGCACGGAGGAGACACGCCAAGATACATACAAATCAGTTTTCACACCAGGTGTGATATTTACATATAGATGTACATAGATATTTACATATACAGTGTACAAGTTAGTGCGTTAATATAGAACTGTTATCACTTTTATCAATAATTGCACAATAATTGACAGTGCAGCAATTGCGTGTTTGTTTGCTCTGTTTTGCAGAGAAAGCTTTGACTTTACACATATTTAGGTGAAAGAAGGAGGCTCAGCTGCAGGTTTGCTCTCTGCTTTGCCAAAACCAAGTGTCTTCCAGCAAAAGATCACCCACTCCATAAATGTCCCATTTGGTATTGGTGGATCTTCCAGAGATGAGCTTTCATTTTTCCTGCTTATTTAATCCAAAATCAACTCTGTAAAGCACTAGACCATGCACAGTGCCTCCCTAATGAGAAGCTTCTGATGTAACAGAGTGGTGAAAGAGTTAATAGCTCCGTTTGCAACCAAAAGGAGAGAATCTCCACTTACACCTTCCTGAAAATAAGTCTGGGCCCCAGTGCCATTAGCTAGATTTACTATATGGGCATATATTTGAACTATCTTGGTTTGGAGAGCAGTAACACTCTCTATTCTGCCCAGATCTCTTGATTTTCAGCTGATAGCACCACAACAGGAAATTAATAAAACTGAGGTTATCCATTACTGAATCAACTGCAAACTAAATCTCATCCTATAATTGGAAGAAAACCTATCCCAGTCCTTGTTTAGTGTTCAAACTTAGCTGGAGGACACTAAAGATAATTCTATGTTATAGATACACCAACTTATTAGCAAAGGCTTGGGGCTAAAATCCTGTCCTCTTGTTTTTGTTTGCGCAGGAAAGGCAAAGAGGGGAGGGATGAGAGGGAGAAGACAGCTTCTGGGCTCCCCTGGCAGTGTCATCTGGCATCAATCGTGCCATGGGGTTTCCAGGTTTTTGTGGGACCCTTCTTGAAAATGGAAGAGAAATTACCATCAAATCTTTACAAAGGCTCCCATGAAACCTCACTATGATTTGAGAGCATCCTGTTGGGCAAGGGGGAAATTTCCAGAGGCCCAGCTTGGAGGTCTGGTAGGATCGAGGTGCCTCACCCTCCTTGGCAGGACACTTACAAATGCCTATGAGCAAATTTCTCTGCAGACTTCTGTAATTGTTACTCTCTGACTAAGGTCAAAGGCAGCAAAAAGAAATAGCATTCCTGCTTGTTAGCCATCCTAGTCCAGAGTGGGGTGAATCCAGCCTTCCCTAGAGAAGCTAACAACCTTATTCCAGGGGCAGTTTGTATGTTTGACAGAGGAGAAGGGTGCTCAGCAGATACATTCCCAGTTTCAATCAGCCACCAGGGAACATCTCCCAGTAGCATTAATATATCCTAAAGACTGCAGCTGCACTGGAGCATGAAGAAGGCATAGGATGGGCCACTGAAGGTCACTCTCCATCTTGTCTTGCAGTGAGGTCCCCTCTGAATCCCAAATGGGCTCATTGCATCCCATCCCAGGGTCTTAGGAAGCCTCAAGGTTTTGTCTTGGAGAAAGAAGGATGGACATGGAGTCTTTTTGGCTCTCCTTTTTGGGTGAACATCAAGGAAGCGTCAGGGGGATAGGTGCGTACGTGTACTGCTGCACACGGTCAGGCCGCTCCATGCCCCAGAATAGGACTCTGGAGCTAAAAAGAAGCACACAAAAAAAAATGCATTTTTTGGTATTTTCCTGCTAATTTCAGGAAACCGTCCTAAATTTCCACTGCAAGGTAACCCGCTCCAATTCACCGGGGAGAGGAAGTTTAAGCAGACTGTTTGTCCCCAGTCTCAACCACACACACAGACACACAGACTTATGGACACACACCAGAGGAAGGGATTGGATGCCATAAAACAAGGCAATTGGGAAAGGGAAAAGAAGTAGCAACATTGTTGGCCATTAATAGCTCTTTTCAGCCTGAAATGTAGGTCTGTAATTGTTAACAAACTGTAATAGAAACAATCAGTGCCTCCAGCAATGACAGAAAAACAGCATCCAAAGGGCCTGGACTAAATTTACATCTCCCATTTACTAGAAAGTGGCTTTGCATTGGGAACTCTTTCAGCATTGTTTCAGAACAAGCTCTATTTAGTGTTTCACAGGAAAAGCAGATCCTAGTATTTCCTCATGAATTACAAATAGATCCCCCAATCCAAACTCCTGGTTAATATACTGCTCCAGTCCTCAGTGAAGTTGCAGGAGGAGTCCTTTGACACTGGACCTCGGCCCAAGTATAATTAAGGATGACATTCTTCACATGCGCCTTTCAGGCATATTTTATTTGATTTCTTTTTTTTTCAATACTCTTGAGAATTAGGATAGTTTGGGATTGAAGAAAGAAAAGGGGAGGGAGGAGGAAAGGGGACCTGGGTGTTAAGTGATAAGCAATTGAACTGCAGCTACTTTCAAGCCCATAAGAGCAAAAGCACTTAGAAATACAGAGGAGGTGGGAGATTTTTGGTGCCAGGCTCCAGGATGGACCAAGTGTGCTCCTGCAGCAAGATGACTTGGTATGTGCTTGTGATGTACCCTGCTCAGAGCCCAGAAGATGCTTTCCCAGACCAGTGGTATAATCAGTGCAACTCAATGTGTTTCAAGAGGCTGTTAAATCCACAGTGGCTTCAACCTGGAGCAGGGAGAACTCCTGTCATCACCGTTACTTTAGTCCACTAAGCAAAAAATCCTGGCTCTGTGACTTCTGGCAGCTTATCTCTAAAAGCAGAGGGTGGCATTGCCACCTTCACACAGCCTAAACACCAGCTCTGCAAGCTCTTTGCCTTGCACCTTGCGGAGACATCTGATGGTGGGCAGAGGATGTGCAACCATGTGTAATTCTCATCTGCTCAGATCCTATGGGAAAGGATCAGCGTGATTTATCTTAGCCAGTATTTGCAAGGTATCCTTTCTATTGTTTGCTAACTGCCGTTAGGTTTGGACAGCAGGCGGAGGGGTCAGAGCCAAGGCAGAGAACAGAGATTTGCCGGGATCACGCAATGCTCCAAGCCTGTCTGCAGTAAACAGAATCTCCTTAAAGGTCACATCTTCAGGATCCCACTGCAATTGCCAAAGGAAACTGCAATCATTTTTCAGTCCTTTAAACGCCAGACTAAAATGTACTCAGCCACAATTTTCCTACATGTTCCTGGTTTGTGAGGAGACTACTTAGGAGTCATTTCCTTGCCAAAAAAAGCTTCTCTTTCCTCCTGAACCCGGGATAGACCCAGGCAGCCCTCTGCAGAGTTAGGGGTCAGGGCACAAGGGATGAAACCTTGCAACTGGACTCCGCAGGGCACCCCAATGTAGGAGCCTTTTGCAGCATCAGCAAAGCAGTTTGGACAACCAAAATACTTTCTTTGTCACTTGGAAACCCCCACATCAGCAGTGCAAGAAGGACCAGCTCCAGGCTGAGAAATCATAATACCTTTCTGGGTAGAAAAGTCATCAGCTGCATCTCTTTTTCCTCTCCTAAATCATCCATGAAAAAACCTACATTTCTCACGACCGCTCCCCCCCACCCCCCAATTGAAGCAACAACCACATTTATAAAACCACTTTTCATCCCTTATTTACAGCAGGGAATTGGGTCTATCCTTGTCACTCATCCTCCCCAAACACCCAGTAAAATACTCAGCTTTCCTGGCACGGGCTGCAATCCACCCAACTGAGGCACATCACCAGCTCCAAAGCTTAAGTGCGACCCCAGTGTGAATTAAGTGCTGTCAAACCTGGCAAAAAAAGAATCCACCTATAGGACTGACCCTAAATGAATAGCCACTGTGTTTACGTGAACCACCCAACAGATTGCTTCTCTCTTACCCAGAGCCCCGACGTGTGTCAATAAAAATCTCTGGGTTTCATTAGGCAGCCCCTGCCTGGGTACATAAATAATAAGGCTGTTGTCAGATCTCCCTATGGTGTGTAAGGGCAGATCTGGAAACCTGAAGGCCATGACCTTCATGTTTCTCAGCAGGGACCGAAACGCCCTCGGAGCCAAAGTAGTGGGAAAATGAGAGTCTGTGTTATGCTTTAACATGATACTGACAGGCAAATGTAATTTCTCAGAGTTCACTCCAGCGAACACTGATCTGTTTTATAATCTCACGCGCTCGAGTGCTGGCCCCGCTGCAGCTCCGAGGCTGCTGCGGGAAGGGGATGGAGGCACAGGCAGCTTCCTCTCAGAGTTCCGCTGGGATCACGGGGGGACCTTCTTGAGGAGAGGGTGAAAAGGCACGGTCGTGTTTGGGATGAGGAATGGGGAAGGTTAAATGGAGGATGAGCTCACTGCTCTCAGGGGTTTTTTGTGGCACAGGGAGATGCCAGAGGAGGAGAGCTGGGAATCCTCACCCCACTGGGGTGAAATCTCATCAGGGATGGGGAAAAGCAATGTGCCAGGTAAGAGGTTGCTCTGCCATTGGGAGCTAGTAGTAGTGAAGTGGGAATGATCCAGGCTCTTCCTCTGACCTCCAGCCCCTTCCTACCACAGCCATTTCCAGGAAATCCCTGCTTTCTCCTATGGGGAGGGATCTGCTCAGGCAGCTGGGAGCAGGCTATACTGGAACAGCGTGTCCAGGAGAGACCCTGGGCATGCGGGTCAGGGTGGGTATGAAGAGCTGTTAGGGCTTTTCAGTGCTGACAACTCCATTGCTCCAGACGAGTCCACCCTGGCAGGACTAGAACCGAAACAAGGAATCCCTTTGCCAACAGTCTCCAAGCCAAAAAACCCAGTTAGACCATGGCAAGGCAACAGCTGGGGTGATGCCCATCATCTGAAAGCAGTCTGGGATGGAGGGGATGTGTATTGAGGATGCTTGCAAACACTGCAAGGGATGGAGGAATATGTGAGTGAATGGCTCAGTGGGGTTCAAGGATGCTTCTACCTTCATCCTGGCGTCTGCTCGAAGAAGGATGCTGTGCAGTGCCTGAGTATGTTGGTTACCTATCTTTTGTCAGATGAATAAACTACACACACAGGATGTCTCAGAGGAGGGTTTTCCCAGTCAAAGTGAAGTTTCAGGAATGGTCAATAGGCCTTTCAGCCTCAGAACAGGGAATCACTCCCACAAGAGGCCTTTTGGCCAAAAGGGCAGCGTGGAAGGCAGGCTGCTAACACTGGCATCAGTGAGCGATGGGCATGGAAATGCGATGTATCAGACCAACATCCCAAATTTGAAGGGTGAAAAGGAGAAGGTCAGGAGATGACTTTATGAGCTGTGGAAGCAGTGGTGGCATTTTTCCAGGAGTACACTATGTCTTTAGCTGAGGAATGTATACCACGCTCCGCGGGCCGGGTGACAGAGTTAATCACCCAGTGAGCAGGAGGGACCCTGGTGCCCGGGGCAGGAAACGCTTCCCAAAGGGAGCAACCATGGGGCTGGAGACCGGGAGAAGCGCCATCCCCACGTGGCGGGAGGAGAACCATCCCTCTGCATGCGTTGCGTGCAAAGCCAACGCAGCCCGGCCCCTGTGTGGTCTAGAGAGGTTTGCGTGTGTGGTCCTGCAAAGCCCTGCTCATCTGTCCAAAGGCTGCTAACTGCCTGCTGAATGACCACGTCTGTTTACTTTAGCTCTGTCTGCACCAACTGAACTCTGATCGCTGCCTTCCTCCAGCTGGGCCGGCTCAGGACCCCAACGTGAAGGAGAGCGGGGAGAGATCTGTGTGTGTGAGGCTCCAAAAAAAGAATAGGCTGCAAATGGACTACAGTGTAAATCATGGCGAACAATTTATGGGCCATTTTCTCTCCCATCATTTCTTCTCTGATCCCCACCCCCCCCCCCCCCTCACTCAAACAGACCAGGCTCATAAATTGCCCGTGCTGAGTGCTGGCAGAAAGGTTTTTCATGTTCCTGACAGCTGCAATAAAAATATGCCTGTGTGTCTGGTAATTGTGTGTGCAAGAGGGGGAGGTGGGTGCTTGTGCAGGGTGCTCATGTGTGGGTGCGGGTGCACATGAGATAGAATAGCATGTGAGGGTGTTGGGGTGATGTGTGTGTGTGCTCTGAACTCATGCATGTGCTGTGAGTGCATGTGTGTGCTCTGAGTTCATGTGAGTGCTGCAATGGCATGTGTGCTCTAAGTACATGCGTGCGCTCTGAGTTCATGTGTGTGCTGCAATGGCACGTGTGCTGCAATTGCATGTGTTTGCTGTGAATGCTTCTGTGTACTGAGCGCATGTGTTTGCAGTGATTGCAGGCATGTGCTGTGAGTGTGTGCATATGCTCTGATTGCATGTGTGTGATGCTGTGATTGCACGTGTATGATGCTGTGATTGCACATTCATGCTGTAGTTGCATGTTTGTGTTGTGATTGTGCATGAATGCACATGTGCCATGACTGCATGTGCATATGCTGCGATAGCATGTGTGTGCTAATTGCACCTTTCTGCTGCAATTACACATGTGTTGCTCCCGCAGGAACATGTGTGCTGTGCTCTGTGCACATGGTGACTTCTTGTGTTCATGTGTGCATTTGCCAGGCAATGATGTGCATGTTCACCTAAGGCCAAAAGGCCCCTGTGTGTTGCAGTAAACCATGAGCAGTTGTGTGTGCGCACAAGCATGAGAGCATGTACAAGCAGGACACACTTTTAATGTGGACATGAGAAATGATTTTTGCAGCCCAGGGGAATGCTTCAGATTTGAATCATTTTTTTTAAAATCAAGATTGAAAAATCAAATCATGATCTTTGGTAAACACTCCCTAATTGAAAATACGGTGATTTTGGGCTGGATCAATCACAGTGTTTATTCTGATCATTCCTAAATACTCCAAATACTCCAAGCTGGGAATTTCTTACTTAAAACCAAGACCTCTTGGCTATTGTTTAGGTTAAATTTTGAGACCTAAAATGAACTGAGCTGATAAGCCCAGAGTATGAAATTCTTCAATGTAATGAAATTTCAAATCAAGAAGTAAGTTTTGCAGCTGTAATGCAAATAATCTCATTCCCGACAGCCAGTTAAGGAGGAAATAATGCTCAGTCACAGGCTGCTTCTTAGAAAACAGCTTTCTCCTTTTCATCACTTCTCCATATTCCCTCTTTGAATGACATTATTCTCACAAGAACCTCGATTGGAAGAAACAGCCCAGGAAATCCCAGGGTGTACAAAGTGTTACCCGCAAAAACCTGGGAGCTTTTGTCTGGGGAACTATCTTTTTCCCCTCTAGGTCTGTATTTTTCCTTTACTCAGTTTGGTTTTCCTTGAATGGTCACCAGAAGCACTCTCTCAAGAGTTTGCTCCAATATTTGCATCACAAACAGTTTGTAAAGTTTTAATTAGTAAAAAGACGAGAAGGATGATGAACAAGATGCAGAGTGGCATACGGGGAAAGAAATCAGAATTTAGTTAAGGAAAATCAGAGCCCACAAATCTCTGCATTCTGTTAATTTATAGTTACGGGTTTGTTAGGAAATGCAGTGAGATCATTACCTGCTCCGAGATTATTCCCAACCAACTAAACTGGAAGAAACCCCAGACAAAACCCAAGCAGGGACGTGGATGTGTGCGGCAAAGAGAGGATAAAGCCCCTGAAAAAGGGAAGTCTCTATTTATCCGTGCTGTTGGCAGACACTGTGAATGTGCCTGGGCAGGGGCAGGCAGAAAACAGCACTGGGGTATTTCTGAGTCCAAGGATCAACAGCCCTGTGTGTGCCTGGGCTTTGTAGCTGTAAGTGCCTCTGTAGGGAACAAAGAAAGTGAGTAAAAATTGAATTATCCACTTAAGGTTGTGTCAGCTTTCCATCATAAATCTTATTTTTTTCGCAGAGGTTTATTACTCATCTGTAAAAATTCTTCCCAGCCTGAACCTTTGTGTGCACAATATGGTTTCAGTGCTTAAGAAAAGGATTTATAGATATGAAATTTTATAAGGTATAAAGTTATCATCTTACGCAGAGAGAAATAGGATTTCTCGCATCCATACCAGACAAATGGAACCTGGGGCTGGCGAGAGCGATGACTGCAGGGGAGCTCTGGAAACCTTGTGCTGTGAAGAGGCAGCTCCCAGCGGGCCCCACTTATGGCAGGTCCCAAGCCAGGCACCCCCTTTACCATCACGACCTCCCCAGAGTCGAGGGGGGACCTCACAGGCACGAGGGATGCTCTGTTCCTGCATCTCAGAGGCTACAGATGAACCCCCACCCTGTACAGAACATCCTCAAACATCAACCACCTGTGTTGTAGTCAATCTGTATTTAAAAGGAGAGGCTCACCACAGTTTCTTTTTTTCACCTTCAATTTTCTATGTTCCTTTTCCTTTCCTCCTTTTAACCTTTTTCCTTTCATTCTCCCTTTCCTTCTCCCTTTCCTTTCCTTTCTTTTCCTTTCACCTTTCTCCTTTTTCCCTTTTTGCCCTTTTCACTTTTTCCTTTCTCTCTTTACCCTCTCTCCCTTTTTCCTTTTTCCTTTTTTCCATTTCCACCTTTTTCCTCTTTCCTTTTCCTTTCCCTTTTTCCTTCCCTTTCTTCCCGATTTTCACACACTTTTCTCTATTCTTCAGCTTATTCTTACATTTACTCGCGTTCTTACCCCTATCCCTGTTCCCTCTCAGCCATTCCTTCCCCCTTCCCACGCGGCCGCGGGGGTCCTCGCAGGGCCTGGGCTGGGGGAGAGCGGAGGGAGCCGGGGCTGGGGGCCTGCGGGTGAGTCCCGCCCGGGCGCCAGGCGCTGCCCCCGACCCCCGCATTAACCCCGCTGACACGGGCGGGCGCCGCGGAGCCAGCGCGGCCCCTGCTCGGCCCCGCCGCCTCCCCCGGGGGCTGCCCCGAGCACCCCCGAGCGCAGCCCAGGAGGGGGGCGCAGCTCCTGTGTCTCCCCCCCCACCCCCCCACCCCCGACAGCTCTTAGGGGCTGGCAGCCCCCCGAGGCACGATCCCCTCCTGTGATCCTGCTCTCACCGCTTTGCTCCCATCTCTGGCTCGGCTACAATGTTGGGGGCGATGAAATAGGGATAAAACCGGTGGTTTTGGACAAAAAGCTGTCGCAGTCTAGGGGAAAACCCCTCCATCCCACCCGGTTGTGTTGGTGACCCCATTTCCCAGGCAGAAACCCTGGCCAAGGATGGGGGATCCCTGCTAGCACTGACAGCCCTGAGATGCCACGCAAGAACGGAGAACTTTCAATCAACAAAAGTAAGCCCATAAGGAAATCTCCTTGCAGTTCCTTTCTACGTCCCTGCTCCATGCACCAGGGTGCTTGGCAGCCTCCAAAGCCTGGCAAAGGAGGCTCCTCCTGCATCCTCCTCTCCCCAGACCACATTTCTCTTACATCTTGTATATCCTCATTTTTCCTTTTAGCTTTAGGGCTGAGGTCTGCATTTGGAATGAGCCTGCTTTGCTCCCCTCCATGGGGAGACTGGGAGATGGGGATGCACCCCTCAACAGGCTGCAGGGGAGACCTGATGCGAGGAGGATGCCCTGGCCCCCCAAGAGGATGCGGGGTGAGGAGGACCGCGCTGGGGATGCCTAGCATTACCCCACCACAGCGGGGATGAGGCACACGGAAGGGGAGGAGGGAGGGCAGGCGGAGGGAAAGCTGATCCTGAAGTTTCCATCATCTGAAATTGAAGCGCATGTGCCTATAATGAAATATTTCCTTCCATTTCATGGCAGCTCAGTAATTCCTGATGGCAGGGAGCCTGGGAAAACAGATCCCCCCTGCTCCCACCCACAGCGCCTGACCGCACGGCCAGGGACAAACAAGGGCTTCGTTTTGCCGGGCTGCAGCGGCTCCCCGCCTCCCACCTGGACACCTTATAGCATCCCCCAAACGCAGCCACTCCGTTCCCCCTCCTCCATCAACGGGAAATCTGCGTTTCCTAGGGTATGTCTGTGCAGGACTGCAACAGCCTGCCCCCCGGCAGCACCCCGGTCCCCCAGGCTCTGCGACCAGGGACAACACCGAGCGCTGCCAACCCTGGCAATAGACACTGCTTAAATTTACTTTGGAATTATGTGGGGTTTCCAGCTCTTCTAAATTTAAACTTTGACCAAAATTCTAAGTGGGGAAAAGAGGACAGAAAAGGGCTTTTGTGCCAGAACCAGTACAGTAATAATATTAATAATAACAAAAAGCAACAATAAACCATTACACACTCACAGGCTGGGCTGTAGGATTTGAGGCTACTGGACTGAGCCAGGCAGTGCACTGGGAGTCTTCAGGCCCCTTTGAAATCCTCCTGACATGGGCTCGACACAGCCGAGGATGCCAGAAGGCTGCTGAATCCGATCTGATGCTGCAGCATCAGATTTCCTTTTGAAATTGCATTTTTCCGAGCAAAGATAAGTGAAGCATGAGTAGACTGTTGGCTCAGAAATAGGCAGAGAGGAGGGTCGGATGGAAATGCAGCTCGTGCCTGGGAGCAGGAGGTGTTGATGGGGAGCTGGATCAGCTCTTGCGCTACACTGGGAGAGAGCATGCCGCGAGGGGCGAATTCCATGGGGGGATGCAAGACTTCAACAGCAGCCACTCTCAAATCCTAACTATTTCTAATCCTCATTTGTGTTACAGCAACACCAGACCTGGACAAAGCCCCTGTTGTGGTGACTGCTGCATCTCTTGCTTCCACCCCAGTGAATTCCTGGTCTGCTGCCATGACACAGGGTTTGCATTCATTTTAAGGCAACACAAACCCCCTCTACCCATGCTGTGTATGGCTTGCTCAGCTGGGGCTGATGCACAGGTCTTGCTATGAGAGTTAACACCTCCTTACAACCCACTCCCTACCCTTTGATGTAAAACCAAGGTTGGTTTGGGCTTTTTTAAATGACAGATGCTTGTACCCTTGAAGAACAGCAATAATTTTCTCCCTCCTGTTCTCATTCTATTCCCTTCTAGTTTGATCAAGAGTTGGTCAAAGTGTTTATTGAGGCTTAGCTCCTAAGATGCTGCAAACAGGATGAAGTTAGGATCATATAAATTCCTTGGCCAGATAAATGTCCTGTGTAATCCTATATCTGTCCCTGAGAGCAGCCAGTACCAGATGCTTCCCAGGGTGTGACACGAAAGCTTTGCTGCATCTACAGATGGAATTACCTGCCCACAAAAAAACCATACTCCTGGCACCTATTGCTGGTTTGATGGACTTAAAAAGAACAAAAGTCCAGAAACTGAGGGTTTTATTAATAGTATTAATTATTTCCTTACTTCTACCTTTTTTGGGTCAATGGGAAAGCAGCCTCAAGGCCGTAAGTAGCCCACCTGTGGCTGCAGATGAGGAGGTGTGTGAGTGTCATGGTATGATTCCCAAATCAAGAGGCTCTGCGTTCCTTCTGCACATGGGCTTTGCTTTGTTCCCCTCATGCTTAATGCGTCATAAGAGTGGGAGGCAGGACCTTGGAAGTGTCCCACTAGCATGAGTTTGCAATGAACATTACTCATTTCTTGGTACAAAACTTAACTGGGGGATTTCAGGATCTGATGCAAAAAGACCAACAGGGAAAATTACTGTATCCAGCATTTTACATGGCTGCTTAGGATTGCGAAGGCTCACACTTATTAATGCTCAGGCACTGATTAGATCTAAGTTTGATTAAATGATTTTGGGAAAACAAGGCATCCTAGATTGGAAGCAGAAGGGAGTCAACTCCTGCAAAGGAGTGTAGGACACAAACCATGAGCCTCGTCCAGCAAACCCAGTCCAACACGTTTGTGTTTGTGATGCTCAGAGGCACTATTTACGGGATGACCTAGTTAGTTGCGCTGGAATTCAAAGTACCGCAATAAAGTGCATTTTGTGTGAGTGTGCCAGGACGAGCTAGGAGGGATTGAATCCTGGTGCATTCCCTGTAGGAAAAAGCTCTCTCCTTTCACTGCAGGTTTACCCCTGCGAAGCACTCTGATGATATCCCCAGCCAACACCAGTCATGGAGCCCCTTCCTTTAAGGAAAAGGAGTTTATTTAGTAGCTACTCACACACATGGAGACACACACATTTACTCCTGAGTTCTTGGTGGGGCTGGATCACCACCAAGCTACACTCATGTCAAACCTATCAGCACCATCATTGGCCTTGCACTTGTGTTCCTTGGCACCACGTAAGTCTCCTCCATCTCCTGCTCTCTTCCTTTTTGGCAGCACAAAGCTCCCTGCCATCTTCAGCTCTCTTCCTTCTGTCAGCAAGGAGTACACACACAGTGCAATGAGATCGAAGGGGGGGATGAAACAGCGTCTAAAAGCCTATCTGGGAAGCAGCAAAAAAACATCCTTCCCATCAGCTTTTCAAGGGAAGGCTTGGCAGGGCAGTGGAATTCCCTAGTGACATCCTGCAGAATGGGAGCTGGTGGCCATAAAGGCCTGAGGAAGGGCTAGAAGTCAGCCCCTGCCTTGAACTGTACTGGGAGACCCTCCCAGAACTTCTTCTGGTCCCATTCCATGTCCAGGTCTATCCCTCACAATAAAATGCTGCTTTTCCTGGAACACCTTTGCTTTTCCCACACCACAGGAAATACAGACAAACATCAGCTCAGAGCAGACCTCTGTATCTGAATGCCAAGGAGAGGAAAAGCCACCCCACAGCGGTCTGAAGGTTAATTAATCACCATAATTAGTAACAAAGAAAATATGACTGTGCTTTCCCTCCTTATGTCAATGATCAAGCTGGCTGAAAAGCTGCTCCCTCCTCTCCTTCCATGCACTGAAAAGACACTGAGGTGAGACACTATGAAGAGGGCAACAAGGGAGCTCATGTAAATGCCAGGCAAGCAAAAACCCTATATTTCTCCTTTCACAACTTTGCAAATTAAATAGGAATTACTTGAATAATTGGGTAATTAATACTAATTCTTTTCATGTATGAGCAGGGGCATTCGTGGTAATTAGTTTGCCCTAAATCATACCTTTCTTTATACTTTCATTTTTTAAACATAGATTCAAATGCATTTTGCTTTTGCAGCAGCCACTTGTGTTGCTTTCTCTTCCCCCCATATAGTGTTTTGCATTATATAAATGCATTTATGAGCTGAAAATGAGGCAAAAAAAAAAAAAAGCTTTCTGAAAGCACAGTGTTTGTCTCTGTGGAGCATCACCCCTTTTCCGCTCTGGCTTCAGGGGCAGGTGATGCCACGTCTACGATGCGCACATCTTGACTCACTGCTATCTCTCATTAACGAACACTCTCAAGAGAAAAGTGACGTTCTTTATTTCTCTGTTTTGCTTTGTTTTTTCCCCACAATCCAAAGCTTTTCTGAATCCAGTTGCTTTCCCAACCACTCCATTCTCAGACTTTCCAAGCTCAAAAACCTCTTTAGATGGTGGTTTACTGGAAAAGCTGTTCACATCTATAAACAAAACTTATTCTTCCTGATTTTATCTTTCTCCATTTTATTGCTTCCGGTTGTTATTCATTTTGGCCGATACTTCTACGGGGACTTTCCAAAGAAGAGAATCCAAAGCTATATGAAAATACATCCAAACAACATCCAGGAATAAAAGTGGGAACCAATTATAAATATGAAGTGTGACTACCTTTTACTGGAAGAACTGAAACACGCAGGAAGAAATTCATGCTGGATGAAATCAGCCTGGGAGAGCTCACCCTGAGGATGATCAGCTACTGTGCTTGGGTGTTTTAACGTCAGAGCAAGATGCAGGGAGAAAAGCAGCAATCCCAAAAATGCTTTAAAGTCCCCTATAAATAACTTGCAAGCCCAAAAGTTTACCTGCTTCTCCCTTCTGGCCACAGCAGTTGGCCTAATGAGAGATATTCCTCCATCCTAAAAACACTGCTCTATTCAACCCTTGCCATGGCACTTCTTTGCTTCCATGCTCCATTATTATCATCATTCTAAAGCACAATTTGGCTGCACACTGAGAGCCCAATCAACCTCAAAGCAGTCCTAGATGGGGGAAAGGAAATGCATTCAATCAGCTTGGAAGCCTGAAAGCATCCCTCTGATTATGAATCCCTTGGCCAAACCCTATAGATACAGTTACAACTTCCTAGGTAGTTTTGCCATCCCCTATAACCGGTTCCCAATTTAAGGAAACTTCATCTGATTTCTTTAGTCTGCAACCACATTTTCTCTGTCTTTTTAAAACCCTTTCCAACAAAAGAGCTCACATCATTCACTTATCAGATGGGACATCATAGCCTGATTTCCAGCAGGAGCTAACCCTGCACTGATGAGAAAGGGGTGCAATTAGATGAGCAAGCAAACGGGATGAGTTGGGAGCCTCTGCAAGATGCAGACCAGGCAGGATGAGCCCGCCATCCTCCAAGCAGCGACCCTGACCCTAATCACACACCATCATTCCTTGCTCTTTCCCCCTCCAAGAGCTCCTAGCAGCATCCCAGTTGAGCCCATAATGCCACGGATCCCTCCAGTCCTATTGGATAGAAGCAGGCAGAGGTCTAAAGAGGCAGCAGCCATTGCACTGTGGTGTATGAGCAAACCTCATTGCAGTCTGCTTTTCCTATGGAGCAGACTTGCTTTCATTTTCTTTGACTTGTTTGGTTCGGTTGATATGCTGGAGGGAAGGAATGCCATCCAGAGGGACCTTGACACGCTTGTGAGGTGGGCTGATGCCAACCTCACGAAGTTTAACCATGCCAAGTGCAAGGTCCTACAGCTGGGTCGGAGCAATCCCAGGCACAGCTCCAGGTTGGGCAGAGAAGAGATTCAGAGCAGCCCTGTGGAGAAAGACTTGGGGGTGTTGGTCAATGAAAAAATGAACATGAGCCGGCAGTGTGCGCTCGCAGCCCAGAAAGCCAACCGTATGCTGGGCTGCATCAAAAGGAGCATGACCAGCAGGTCGAGGGAGGTGATCCTGCCCCTCTACTCTGCTCTTGTGAGACCCCACTTGGAGTATTGTGTGCAGATCTGGTGTCCTCAACATAGAAAGGACATGGAACTGTTGCAACAAGTCCAAAAGAGGGCCACGAGGATGATCAGGGGACTGGAGCACCTCCCGTATAAAGACAGGATGAGAAAGTTGGGGCTGTTCAGCCTGGAGAAGAGAAGGCTGCGTGGAGACCTCATAGCATCCTTCCAGTATCTGAAGAAGGCCTATAGGGATGCTGGGGAAGGACTCTTCATGAGGGACTGTAGCAATAGGACAACGGGTAACAGGTTCAAACTTAAACGGGGAAGTTTAGATTGGATATAAGGAGGAAATTCTTTATTGTGAGGGTGGTGAGGCACTGGAATGGGTTGCCCAGGGAAGTTGTGAATGCTCCATCGCTGGCAGTGTTCAAGGCTGGATTGGACATAGCCTTGGGTGGCATGGTTTAGTGGGAGGTGTCCCTGCCCAAGGCAGGGGGGTTGGAACTGGATGAGCTTAAGGTCCTTTCCAACCCTAACTATTTTATGATTCTATGATTTCTCCACAGGAAAAAGCTCACGTCCACCAGGAGTGAAGTGCAATAAATCTGCCTAAAGAAAGAGCAATCAAGCTCAGTGAATAATTGTGCATCTATAAACATGCAGGAAAGGAAAGAGGTATTCAGGGCTATAACGTACACTCCAGCAAGGTTTCAGTGCTGTTGAGAACAGCCCTCATCTTGCTCCCCAGGACAGTAGTAGATCGGCCCCTCACATCTGAACCATGTGTTGGTGTTTCTGCTCCTCATCCAGCCAATCTAGGATCTCATGGATATTCCACAACACCAATGGCTATGTGAATCTACCCAAGGGCTTAAAAGTCATGGCTTTAAAATCTGGTTGGGTTCCATTGTGTTTAAAAAGAAGTTCATGGACAAACAGGGTGGTTTAGCCATTTGTGTAAATTCTTCCACACCTGATATATTAGCCTTTATGGAGACAAGGTTAAACTCTGGGATTATTGATAATCTAATTATAGTAAACAATACAAGTTATAAAGATGAGAAGGAGGAAACAGATCTGGAAGGGAGGTGCTGGGTTGCACAAGGGCACTCCAGAACCTGTCCGGATGTCAGCAATGGTAACACTGACCTCTATGACTTGTCAGGAGTTTATTAGGTCACGGCTTGAAGGCTGTAGGTGCCTTCATCCAGGCAGTCCCTGCTCCTGAACAACATGCAAGAAGTAAAATATGGATTGCACATAGGGAAACTGGGACATTTCCCAGCTAAAACCCTCAGTGACATTAACTGGGAAGGATTTGTACTTGAGCCCAAAGCTCTGAGCTGCATGTGATGGGTGCAAAAACCCATGTTCACCTGAGCAAGCCAGCTCTTCTGCAACTCATTACATGGCT
Source organism: Ara ararauna (assembly GCA_028858755.1). Taxonomy (NCBI): domain Eukaryota; kingdom Metazoa; phylum Chordata; class Aves; order Psittaciformes; family Psittacidae; genus Ara; species Ara ararauna. The sequence continues at coordinate 4,805,314 of CM054410.1, read as the reverse complement.
GAGATCATGCATGGTACAGAGCTATTTTCCAAGCCTTCAGGTAAATAAAGCCTCCAAAAGTACCAAACCCCATCTGCTCTTCCTTCCTCACGTCCCAGGGCTTTCTTTAATAAATCCCATACCGGGGAAGTGGAAAGCAGCGTTGTTTTCTGCTTTCGGAGCTTTTCAACAACACTCTTTATGCTTTTTTTTTTCCCAAAGACTATGAGGGCCAGAAGCCAGGTCTTCTCCTGCTTCTTCCGCAGAGAGGAAGAGATCCCTCATGGGAGGGACATTAAAGATGTGACCCCCTCAAAGCAATGGCCACGTCAGGAGGACAGGACTGAGACAGGAAGGGGACAGTGGTCCTTTTGCTTGCAGGAAGCCACCGGCTGCCTTGGGAGGCTGTGTTTTGGAGGGGGATTTCTGCAGAGCTGCCTGACTCTGAATGTCACCCCTTTGGATGGCAGCAGTACCAGTTCTATTCAATCTCTGCCCTTGCTCTTGGCTTTCCCTCTGAGCCTGACAGGTCTGTGGCAGAAAGACCCATTCACTTGGGGGAAGGCTTTGGGATTTCTATAAACAGAGATAAAATATGCTTCTCAGTGACAAATGGGTTTTACTGCCTGTGTCAGGCATCGGCTGCCAAGTGCCAAACTGGCAACCTCCCTCCAGCAGTGCACATGTATAAGGCATCTGCGGTCGTGGAATTGCTGTACTTTTATGGTCATGCATACAGGAGGCTTTAAACACTCTGGATTTCTGTGCATTAAGATGTGTTGGCTCAGACATCCCTCAACACCTCATAGGTGCTCTGGAGAAGGGACACGGTGGGGCTGGCACAAGGCAGAGGCTCTGCAGCATGCCTGCCCTTGGCTGTGCCATCCATCACTGAGGAGCTGTGCTCTGCCCTAATAGCTCTTCTCACAGGTCTGTGCTCCTTTGTCCAAGTGAATAAACACATACTGCCTCTACTTTCAGGCCAGCGTCCTTAGGTGGTGATGGCAATGGAGGTGATACCCTGGGCTTGCATAGAAAATGGTAGGAAATAGGCTCTTACAGGACAAAAGAAGAAATTCCCATGAGGAAACTGCAAAACCATGGAAAAGTTCACATGGCTTTGAATGTAACCACCTTTCACCACTGTGGTAAAACCAAGCATTGAATCAGAAAGGCAAAAACCAAACTACCGCCAAAAATATGGCTGAGGACTACTGGGAAATAGGGCTGTGTTTTCTTTCTGTTCTCCAGAAATATATATATTTAATGCAAGGAAAAGCACTTGATTTTGGAGCAACATTTCAGCAAGCAGAGCACCATTTTGAACTGCAGAGGATTTGGATGGGATGTGACAACCCTTAAAATGCACAGACTACCAGAAAACAATCTTTGCATGTCTCTTACTCGCTTCCCTAAGGAATACTGTAACTCTGTAGGTGTCCATGCCTGCTTTCTTTGAAAGGAATGGCGAAACATGCATTGACATAACTAAAAGTAAAACTGAGCCCATTAACTGTAAAAGCTCACAGGCAAACACATATGCACCCATATTCACTTCTCTGGGCTTTCCTGGCCAAAATTCTTTCAGCGCGCACCTGCTTTCTGTTTGTTTTGGTGAAAACATGGAAAAGTTCTAACTTTACTGAAAACAGTTCTGATTTCTCTAAAAAAAAAATATAGAAAAATCAAGTAAAGCATCAGTTGCTGATTTATTTCTCTCCTTTGGGTTTTAGTGGGGTCTCTATAAAATACTCTGGTTGAGCCAGCTCCATTTATTGCCAGTATTGTGCTTGACTGAATGAAGGTCCTGCATGTTTTGTTTGTTATTCTGAGTCATATCATAAACATTTTAGCAAAACGGCCAAAGACTAACAGGGAGCACAGAGAAGCCAAAATCACCAGATGGAGAAAAGCACATCTTAAGGGGATGACATTTGGCACGAGAAGCAGAAGAGAATTAGAGTTTGGTTTGATCTGCCCCGTATTGTATCACCGCTTCTACTTTGCAGGAAATTGTTGAGGTTGAACTAAAATAAAGAACAAGTTTTAGAGCATTTTCTCTTTACACGTTCCTTTGGGACCCTGCATCTTTCAGTATGAAACCTATTAATTATAAATACATACACACACTCACATCCAATTTTATTATTTGGGCTTCATCCCACCTTTCAGAGGGAACCAGATGAAAGTAATAATCAGTTAATTCAGCTACAAAGCAAAAAATAATAAAAAAAAATCAAAGCTAGATAAACATATTATGTTCTCATGGAAAACAACAACAAAAAGGGCTAAGCTGGCAAGCAGATTAACAGAGCTCTCCCACACCTCTGTCAAAATGGGGTACTGCCATCCACCAATGACAAACAACATTGAGCAGAGACCACACTGTCCCTATTATCCCTTGGATGTGTGGGGTGCAGAGCATCACTGCCTGGTGCTGGCATGAGGACAAGGTGAGGATGCTCAGGGCAGTTTGGGCTGTTTTCAGCCTTATGGGAGCTGCCAGCTGTCCAAATTAGGTTGTTGATGATGGTGCCTTCTATAAGGCGTCCACATCTTTTTGCATGCGGGGCAGGGGGAGAGCTAAGGGCAGCAACCTGTTTGCTGACAGAGGCTGGCCATTTCTGAGATGCCTCTTTGGAGATTCAGACATCATATTCTGAGAGTCACAGGGCTCATATCTCAGCCCGGCACTGATCTAAAGTGGGAGAAGAAACAAAAGGAAGAGGACAGGACTTGTTGGAAAACACCTGATTTAATGTTTTTTTCTGTTCTCACAGAAAACAATGGCGGAGATGCTTTCTTAAAGACAATTCAGAGTACTTACACCAAACCACAGGGAGCTTCTAGCCATTTTAGAGAGCAAAATCAAGTAATTCCATTGATTGGTGTAAAAATCCTTCCCTAGCCCCAGAAATTTCATCCTTTTCCTTTATACTGAGGGCTATGAATCATACTTGTGGTTATTTGATCATATCAAGTATGATTACTAAAGCAACCAGGGAGTTATACTGGTAAAGCTTTAGGGCTTGGGGAGAAACCATGTTTCCCGCTCCATTGTGGAGCCATGAAGGTATCTCATCCCCTAAAAAAATAAATGATCGTGCTGGACTTGACTGCCTACCATCCAAAAAAATAATAACTGCAAGGGGACCACCTGAGAGCTGGGTAAATCCAGAGTTTTGCTAAGGATGAGCAATTACAGCAGCTGCAAAGCTGGACCGACATACTTTGAAGTTACGTGCATAAGTGACTGCAGAGAGCCGTTGTTAAGCTGAAAGCTGTTCTCACCATAAACTCTAGTGAATGCAGGAGAGCCTGCAAGGGAAGAGCTGAGGACAGCACATATCCTGTTACATTTTTAAGTGCCCGGATTCAATTTTGAACTCAACATGAGACCCACAAAGAGAAGCCAGGAAAAATCAGCCTTTCTGAATCAATGTGCTAATGAAAGAGTAAAAAGGATCCACCTCCAGTAAAATCCCAAGTTAAGCAACAGCCTAATGCTCTGTGAAGTTTTTTCCCCTTCAGTCATGTATGCTTGGCCCTCTCTGAGCAACTTTGCTTTTGTCTCAGATTAGGTTCACTTTGTACTAATATCCAAAGTTTGCAGCTCGGTTAAAGTGCACTTGGGTTGCACAAAACAGGACATGGAAGCAGGGCTGGATTGCAACGCATGTCATAAGCCGTTGCTTTCAGTGGCTTTATTATTCTGCAGCAACAACTTGCTCAAGGACGAGCCTTGACATTGTGCAGAAGAACATCTGTGAATGGAAGCGGATGATGCTTTTTGTTAGGGGGGAGTCTGGTATTAGAAATGAGATGCTGTGGGCTGACACCAGTCCCAACAGGTTTTCAGCCAGGCCTGTGTCTCTAGGGGAAGGATGGTGTGTTTATGCACCGCAAAAATCCCAGCACAAATCAGAACTAAAGTACTCTATAAACTCAAGTATTGTACAAATGCGTGGCAAGGAGCTTCCCTGCCACAGTGCGTGGAACACCCCAGCTGCAGAAATATATGTGTATATACTAAATCAATGGGATAGTGCATGACTGAAGGTGCAAATACACATTTTGGGAGATACGGATCCTCCTTCTTGGGTAGAAGCATCTCTCTGGCTGAGATATCTGCAGCCAAGGACTTGAAGTTTAAAACAAATGCAGTGACTTTGCACTTCTCATAGAATCAGCTGAGTTGGAAAAGACCTCTAAGATCATTAAGTTCAATGTTTAATCCAGGACTGCCAAGTCCACCACTAAACCATGTCACTAAACCCTAGGCATGTCCATCATGTGAGAGACCCATGTTTGCTTTGGAAACTTCACTCCTGCAGAAATCCTACACAGGGTAACCAACAGTGTTCACAAATCTGGCTTTTGGTTTGCAGAGAAGGATTATAACCATTCCCATGGCCCAGAACAGCCCTAGGCATCGCATGCTGCAATGGGTCATAAAGGCGTTTGCGAGAGAAGCAGAAGGCAATCTTTTTGGGTCAAGAAACCAGCAAACTGATAGTTTCTGCCCTTTTTGAGACTGATTGAAGATGAGATACTCAAACATCAACAAAAAAATGCTTTCAATCTGGACTGTCAAGTATAGAAGGATATTTGTGGTAACAGAGAAATTTGCCACCCACTGCTGCTGCTTTGGTGTACAATTTCTGCGGTTGCTCTTTATTCAGAATAGGTCACTGAAAGAAACTAACACAAAAATAAATTCCAAACTACAAAGTGGGGTTTCCAGATAATGCATTATTTCTTAAGGGAAGGAAAAAAAAAAAAAGAAGAAATAACCTTCTTGGATCAGCCTTTTTCCAATCGCTCTTTGTTGGCCTTCTCATATTTTCCAGCATGTTTGTAGGATCCGCTATCATTCTCAGCTATTACTGAGAAGGTCCCAATCCTCTCAGCTGTCCTCACATATGTCCACATAGCAGGATCAGGTCATCATTCAGCAGGCCTAAAGCAAAACAAAACCAAAAGCAAAGGTTGTTGCTAGCGTTACAGAAACCTCAATGGCTTGTTCACAAGGCTTGGTTCAGCAACCAAAAATTTGGGCTCTAGCTTACACAAACTAGCCAAAAGCCTCTTGAATTCGTGAAATTCAGCTGGAGTTTCGGGAACTCTTGGAAAGAAGGTGGGATGGACAGATTTTGCTTTTTCTCTGGAGTTTTCTGTGGTCCAAGGAGTTGACAGGGTCCTGACAGTGGCAGAGTAGAGGAGCTGCGAAGCCACAGCTTTGGGAGATGATGCAAGACCATGCATTACAGTGGTAGCAGTTAGAAGAGTTAATATTGTCTTTACCCTGACCTGCGCCTAGATTTTTAGAGCCTAAAAAGAGAAACATGTGCCATGGGCTGTCGTGGAGTTTGGGGGCCCAGGTGTTACCTGATTTATGCCTCTGGTGCAGGAACCCAGAATTTTTCAAAGTCATGGTGCTGTTCTCCAATGCCAGTACTATGTCATGCGCTTCCAAACCTCATCCCAAAGCTCGCACTGGACTTCCCTGTGGGTCTTGTCTCATACTGGAACAGCCAAAAATCTGTGAACCAGTCCCTCATCTCACCTGCATGCCTTTGAGGAGAAAGCTGTCAATTACAAGGTCTACTTCTTTCCACCCATGCCACCGCAGATTCCTCATGCCCCACCATGCGTGAACATGATGAAGTCCTTTCCATTGCCTCTTGTCTCCCCCGAAAGGAGGACACTAGACCTATAACTTCCTCCTCAGAGAACTCTGAACAGGCAGTGCGCTGGCTCAGAGGCTGGATTATTTCTCGGTGAGAATTAGGAGGCTTGTAAGAGTGTTCACATATGCTACAAGAGAATTTCCTTCAGAGGGTTGCATGAGGTTTCTGACCACTGTATCTGTGTGTTCTTCAAGATGACGTATCGTGTTACTAATTCCTCTAATTGCATGTCTGGGCTAAAAACAGACTGAGTTTTCCTAAGAAGTTACATTCTTAATAACATTACTTAAAACACTGTGGTAAATTCAAGTAAATTTTTAACCGATGCACGTACATTATAAATCAGGATATACATGCAGATAATGTTTACTTTAAACTTGTTTATCTGACTCTGCCTCTCATTTGTTCCGTGCTTTGCCAAAATGCAGTGATACAAGATAGAGTAACTGGAAGAGATTCAAATCTTCCCTTTTCAAGCTCCTACTGCGTGGAGCATTTCCAGGAGTGCAATGCCCCCAAAATAGCCACACACAATACTCTTTTCCCCAAAAAGTCCTACTAGAAAAATGGACAAAAAGATGCAGATTCCCCTTCTCTTCAACAGCCCAAATACTGTGCTACGGTGAGGAGGATTTGTTCCTGACTGAGTACACATTTGAAGAAGGTCCAGGAGCAAAGAGCCTCGGAGTAATCTTGGATGCAGGACAGTTCTAACTGATGCGCTGTTTTGCATGGCGTGCCAGGGACATCCAGCCCTGCCAGGATGTATTTTCATAATCTAGGGAATACTTTATGTTTAAACATTGGTTTTGCTCCAGAAGCAATCCCCTGGAGACCCCCAGTGAGATGCTGGAGGTGGGCACCAGCAGTTGTGAGACATCCTTGACCCACCACTGCAGAGGCTGTCATTCCCTCCCACAGTGATCAATGGGACAAGGGGCTGAGTCATTCTAGAGGGAGGACACAGCTTTGGCAGTGGAGATCAAGATGCATGGAGGCACTTGACATAAGAATGAAGCAATCTGGAAGGTGGAGTCTTTGACAGGGATGGGTGTTGACTTTCCAAATCCGTTTGGGGGGGGTTTTCAACCATGAATATCAGTCCTGCAATTTCCAGAGAGACCAGGAAATGACACACATGTGCATTGTTGTCACCTCCAGAAAGAGCAGGGAGGCTGCTTTTGGCCATGGTCCAGAAGCAGTGAACATGCACTTTTGGGAAAAGCATTATCTCAGCCCTGAAAGGTCACTTGCAGAGGGAAGCAACTTGCTTTTCTCCTTTTAATGCCAGCATCTTCACTGGAGCATCAGGAAACCAATGATAAACACTCATCGTGGAGAAAATATCCTTTGGAAACACAAAAAGTTGAAAGAATATACTGCTCCAGAGGCAGCCAGCCCATGGGTGGTATTTTGGGGGAGATTCCCCCATGTTTCAGAGAGTTGCCACTTTTTCTCCCTGTTTTCCCTTTTCCCACCAGCACCATCTTGGGATGTCCTGCAGCATGGGTAGCAACTTCCAGGGTAAATCTCGTCATGGATGTCATCTTCTTCCAGTGATGAGTGAGTCAAAAGATCACCAGTCACCAGTAAACATGACAAATCACCAAACATTTACAAGTCCTCCCAAGCCCTCTGGCTACACAAGTGTCTGGTTGCAGAGTTCAAGTGCAATGAATATTGGAACGGATGGCTTCTGAGATGTTTCATTACACTGGGTTCACCTCCTTCCTTAGATCTCTATCCACCCGCTGCTCAGCTTCGCCAATGGAGCTAACCTTCATTTCAAGCACTAGTGAAATACATATTTATGCAGGATTTATTTATTTAATTTATTATTTTAGCCAATATGTGGACAGCTTAGGAGGCAGCAAACAATGGAAGGAAAATACTAATATTTTAGATATTTGAGGTGCATCATGCGTGATGCCTTTGGTGCAGCCCCTGCCATGCTGGAGTAATGAGCTTATTGCAACACACAGGAAGAAAGATGCTTATATCATTTCCCAGCAATGCACAGATTTTCCTCTCCTGGGTGTTGAACACTCCAAAACTGAAAACAGTGGATTTTTGTCATTCTTTAAGAGGTGAAACTCTTTCATTTCCAGAGACGAGTCTTAAAACCAGTGATGATACTTCCTATCATTTTCCTTCTCTCTTCAGTTATCTCCTCCTATTAAGATTAGCTGTATCTGCATTAGCTAAAATGCTTTCAAGAGCTCTGTGTTGACACCAAGGTCATTGTAGGGCAAGGGACTAACTATGAACATGTCTCAGGCCAAGGGCAGTGATGTCCAGGAGGGAGAGGAGTTATTTTCCAGCCCACAACATGCAACCAGAGCAGCATCTTGCTGTGACTTTGCTGTGAATAACAGATTTCCTGTTTGTTGGGACTGATGAGCTGGAGCAAATAATAACAATTAAGAACAACTAAAACTGGATGGCTGTCCAGAAATGAGTGTAACATACTTTTTAAGGATAGAAATCTTGGGCGGTAAATAAAATTGAAGCCCGAACTGGTTGGTTTTTTTGGTTTTTTTTTCAGTGCCAAGTTTGTTCAGCTCTGGACAGTGCCCAGGGAGCCTTTATTATTATAGAGAGACATGAAGGGGAGAGTTTGATGAGATTCTCTCTCCTACAGGTAAGAAGGGAGATGTTGGATGCAAGCAACACCCTCCTGCTCGCACCAGCAGCACTTCAGCTTTGTGCTGAGTCCACTGGGGGTGGACAGGTCCAGAAAATCCCTGAATCCCTTACAAACCTTTAGGAGGGTTATTTTGACACCGACCCCCCCCCCCCCCCCCCCCCCCCCCGAGCTAATTTAAAAAAGCAATCAAGCTCTTGAATTGCTCTTTATGAAGAAATCCAAGCCCTGTCCTTCATGAACCAAGCCTGAGCCTCTCAGGCCATGCAGATTAAAACTGAAGACCCCAGCATCTCCATGTGGCATGCCTTGATTTACACATTCCTCCCCAAAACCACCCCATCATGTGGGCTGCTTCTGATGCCGGTGGAGAGATGCCATCCCCTGCAGGCTTGGCATGCTGAAAACCAGCCTCCAAAGTGTTTGTGGGCTCCTCCTTGATTGCTCAGCGCAAGGCAGTTTTAATGCAGGCTAAGTTAATGCATATTTGGAAGTTAAGAGTTCATTTTCAGGCCTCAAATGGTCAAAACCAAGGACCTTCTCCTGGTCTTGGTTTGCATTCTGTGGGCAGTTTTGCCGTAGGGCTGAGTTTCCCTCCACCACAAGCCTGGTCCCACTTTGGTAAGCTCCGGCAGGCAACTTCATAAAGTTGTTAAAGACACTCATCCCGTGTGCCCTCCATTAATGACACACATCTTTATTGAATTACTCACTCTTATTTTCCCCAGCTTCCCCTCTCTGGGCTGTGGCGAGCCCTTGGCTTGTTTTCTAGCACTGACCTGGGGCAAAGTGGCATCTGTGGCACATGGTCCCAGCAAAGCAACGACCAAGCTGGTGCTGGAACTTACCTGTATTATTCCCCTGCCTTCCCCTGCACTGCTGGAAGCAGCTGGGTTGTGGCAGCTCCTAAAACATGGAAAGCATATTGATACCAGATGAGTAACTGTGGGAGGTATTCTGCAGGCTGGAGGCACTTCCTTGAGATGCAGTGTCCTCCCCTACTGCTAAACTGAGAAATTATTATAGGACAGCCTGCTTCTATTTCTCAAATAAGAAATGCCAAACCCCAGTAGCCTCCTGGTCAGTCAGTTCAGGTTGTTTCTATTCCTGCTCTCTTGGCTCCTTCTCTGCTCTGTTTTCTCCTATATTCACCCCATTTTTCCAGCTCTTGTCACATGGTGGGAATTTACCTCTCGCAGACATTAAGCCAGGCTTGAATTCCTCCTCTGTCCCTTCTTTAGCAGATTTTTCCTTCCTCCTGAACCAGCACTGGTGATACCTGAGGTCTTCCTAAAAAGCTCAGCGTGTTGCCTTGCCATCTCATGGTGAGACCCTCAACAGAAATACTGCATTATTATTTTCTAACTCTATTTTTAATCAGTGTTGTACAATATTTAATAAAATGAAGCTTTTTCATGTAAGTGATAGCACTGCGGCAACAACAGCGTTCTCCAGGAGGCAAGTTTTGTAGTGCGAGGACAGATATTTTATCAAACCGAATCTGGTAGATGTTGCACAAAGCTTGAATGGCCTTAAGGTTCAGAGTCCTTTCAAACCCTTTTTTTCTAGTCCAGGCAGAGAAAAAGAGCCATTTGTTAGAAAAACAGTGTCAGGGAAGTTACATATGACATTTGCCAACGTTACATCATCAAAGCTAAATCTCTGACAGATCTGTAAACAATAACTTCTCATATAAATGTCTACAGAGCCTAGAGTATGTGCCTTTCAGCACGGTGTTTCTGCATTTGCAGTGAGGAGAAAATGCATTCAACAGGATGAGGTCTCGTTACACTGATGCTGGTTTTAAACCAGGATGACTTTTCATAGAAAACCTGAAACTGAGGATTGTGGATTGTTCTTTGCACTGTTTGAATTTACGACATTAAAACCGAGGCTTCCCTTTAAAATCAGGATAAAATACTCCAGCCTAGGGCAGATTTACATAGCAGCTCAAACGCATGCATGCTTCTCAAAGCCAGGTCTTGGGCGCTAAGGTAGGATCTGGCTGTGAAAAGCACTCTTCTTTTCCAAAATAATGTCCTGGGACTAGCACCCAGGAAATGTGCAGTGAAATAGTCACATCTTTCCCCAATGTCCCAACAGGTCTGAGGGGCAGAGGCAGCAACATGGGGCTGCAAAGCGTGGCTGGGGGGGGTCAAAATGGGTTAAAGCTACACATTAGCTCTCCCAGCACTCTCCAACAGCTCTTCCAAAGCTTCATCAGTACAGAACTCAAACCAGGGCCCTGCTGTGCACGTGCCAGTCCTGCTGGCAAGGGCAGGACTTGGCTTGTTCTGGCTATCCAAGGATCAGGTACATTTTAATTTGAATAAACAAGAGATTAAGGTATTGCAAAAGCCTTCCAGCAAGATGAGAGGCTTACATCCATTTTCCATTCTCGCTTTCCTAGCGATCTGCTCTTCCTACTCTCCACACTGCATGTGACCCTGCACTCTAATTAAATGGAAGTTGCTGAAAACACAAATCTGTGTCACCTTTCTGAAGTTTTTCCCTGCAGGATGCACAGTTTCGGCCTGCTCTGAAGAAGAGGTGATAATTTATTCAATCTTCTTATTTCACTGTCCAAGGCAGAGCAACTTGGAGCTCTAACTGATTTGCAGGGGCATCAAAAGGATGCGATGCTTTGCGACATTGAGCCCAGTATCCAGAGAATGATTTTCCATGGGCTGGAGAGACCGTATGAGAAACTCTGCTGAACTGCTGTTGAAGTGACAGGCCCTACACAACAGCAGATTTTCACTTCATCCATGTTTATAGCAAAATGGAAACAAAATGTGCTTTAAAGTAAACAATAGTATTTCCAGAGTTGGGCTGATTTTCTTGCTTTGGTAAGCTCCTAACCAAAGCTTTTCACACTGCAGGCCATGACAAAGTGTGAAGCAAGGAGAGTGAAATCCCAGCCACACTGGGAAAAGTTGCCACTGATTTTAGCAGGGCTATGTCTTACCCCCAAATGTCTGTAAATTGAGGCAAGGAGCATTTGGTAACCGCACAAGGAAGCAAAGCTGGTGGCTGAGATCTTTGTTCTTTTCTTCCCCATCTAATCTTGGTGGCATAATCAGCCTGGGGATAAAAACCACAGCAGCACCTATTAAACAATGTAAAACCTTCAAACACTAAAAAACACTGGGTTATAGAAGGAAACTTGATGTCACGAGGAAACACATCTTGCATGGTTTGTAGTCTGGTGTTTGCACCCTTATGCTATTTGCACAGGCTTAAGAAAGGACAATTTACCATAGTGAGCCTTTGTTGAAGAACATATTTACCAAAACCCAATTAAGTCAACAATGTCTAACGTCACTGTAGAGGGCTTTTGGGTTTTTCCCCTTCGTCATGTAAGGAAGGGGATGAAGCATTTGTGACCACGAACTGTGTCATCAGGATTATTTGGCTAACATGAATTTTGGTTGCAGCAATACAGTGAACATCCTGAGGGCAAGAGACAGTCCAATGCCTGCAGTGTGGTACCAGCTTGCAGAAGGGCAGAGCCTGGAGATCAGATGAACCAAGAAGAAAGGACAAAACAGAGATGCTGACCTGTTGGTCTAAGGAAATGTCGCCTCTGGCCATCAGCAGATACATAGCAGGCAGAAAGGGATAGGTTATTATAAAAGAAACACGTCTGTTTTTACTAGGTTTGATTAATAGTATTGATAATACCTTCAACTCCCCTTGCAACTTCTATCAGAGGCTCTCCCAAGGCTTCACAAACCTTTATCCATCAGTGCTACTCTATCACACAGAGGGGTCTTGCGGGCATCTGTCACATCTCTTAGAGAGGCAGGAACTGCTGCAAGGAGTTCAAGGCTATGAAAAATGATCTATGCAAGGTTTAGTTCCTGCAGACCTGTATTTAAATCCCATGAACCATCAGGATTTACTGAAATAACTTCAGAATTCAGTTGCCACCCTAGGAAGAGCAGGCAGTAAGATCTGCCTGTGCTGAGCATGCGGTGGTGTGTGACTTGGCCGCCTCAGCACATCCTTTTGGAAGAGATTTTGGTGGCTTCTTGAAGTCAGAAAAAGTTGAAAAAACTGATCCTCACTAAAAGCCATCAGCAATAGAAAAGACCTAAAGTACCTCTTTGGTTTCAATTCTCGCTTGACTCTAGCAATCCTCCTTCCTCGTTCTGATCAGGAGGTAGAAATTTCCATGGGAAAAACCCTGTCTATATAAATGCCAAGGAAGCCAAGAGAAAAAAAATCACAGTAATAATAATTATAATAATAATAATAAGAAGAAAGAATAATAAAAGAAGCAGAAGAAACTAGCAATGATGCAAGACTAAAGCCACTCACTGCTGGAGGCCGACCTGCAGAAGGAAGGGTGCTGGGGATGATGCCCCCATCCAAGACCAGGCTCTGCATGATGCCATCTACCACATTGCTCCATGACATCCCCTTTTTACTCATTCCTTTTATGCTTCAATGCATCCTGCACCCTGGACTTTCCAGCTTGGCTTCAGATAGAACGTAGGCTGGGGTACAGGGCACAGCATCACTTATGTGACCCCAAATATCATTTGCCCTGTGCTGGAGGGTTTTGGGAAAACATGACCAAGGCCATGTGCCTGCCAACGTGCGTGTTGGACAAGCACAAAGACGAGCAGACCGGTCATACCCTGAGGCTTTGTAGTTCGAAATCATAATGTGAGAAATAAGCGCAGCCGCTGGCCAGTGGCTGGTTTCACATGCAGGGGAAGAGCAATTTGGGCTTTCCAGCCCAAAGGAGACACGTCTTCATCCTCACTACCTCCCAGAATCCCCAGCCCTCCCTCTCTGGCTACAACCTTACTCTAGTGAGTAATTAGCCTGGGCTTACTTTTTGCCTTCAACTTTGTCCAGCCAAGCTTCAGGGCATGCTAAATCCAGATATGCATTTATTATCTTAAAAAATGTGGGAAATAGGAAGGGTTGCAATTTCCCAAATTACTTTTCTTCTCGCTAACAGGAGCTGGCAGCAAATATATTTAAAATGTAAATATTTAAATACTTACTTGCAAGCACAATTACCTTCTTTTTTGTTTGTGACTTGATTCATTCAGAAGCTATAAATACCTCCTCAGGAAGCAAAAGTCTACTCTGGGTTTTGGGGAACAATTTTAAAACCCTCGTCGGCCAACAGGCTTAATAGCTGTAACGAGTAGGTGTATTTAGTGTGCATATGTGCAGCTTTTCCCCAGCATATTTTAAACCAGACAGCACACATGGATATGAAATAAAGTGTATATTTTTGTGACGCACAAAAATATTGCTCTGTCCAAAAAGGACAATACTTGTTTATAACATACAGATTAGCACTGCGAGGTTCGTTTAGCCTTTAGCTTTCCCCTTGGTTTATTCTGAGCGTGGAATAATTCACCCGAATGCCTGAGAAATGAACAGGCTTCAGCATTTTTATTTATTTTGATGAGCAGAAAGCAAGGAAGAAAAGTTCCTGCCTGCTCTCAAGGCAGAGAAATCACTGCAGCTCCTTTTCCCCATACTGGCCATAAAATGTACAGAAATGTAAAGCAATAAAAATTTTATTAGGGGTTGTTTTTATGATGTTTACCAACCTCATGCCTCTATGACGCTTTCCAGAAGATAGCATTTTAATAGGGCTTCTTTCAGTTCACCGAGATAACCATAAGGGAAAACCCCAGTTTTTGCTTTTTCAGTGCAGCAGAACAAGGAGCCTGGTCCTGCCATCTCTTCGCTTTGCAGTGCTTTTTATGCGGCAATCTGCCCTCCAGATTTCTTCCTCTGTCTGTTTTGCTTCACTACAAGACTTTTAGACATGTAAATGTAAAGCACAATGTAGATGTAAAACACAATGTAGGTGTAAAATACAATGTAGATGTAAAATGTAATGTTGATGTGAAATAATAATGTAGACGTAAAACAAAATGTAGATGTGAAACATAATGTAGATGTGAAACATAATGTAGATGTAAAATGTAATGTAGATGTGAGGTACAGTATAGACGCACATCTGTATTTTTCAATAAGATTTGCATCTTTAGATGTGAAATGTAATGTAGATGTGAGATGTAATATAGATGTGCAACTGTATTTGTCAATAAAGTTTGTATCTTATTGAAAATTAAAAAGCTTGAAGGCGGAAATGAGTGCCTGAAAAAATACTAGAAAAAAATAGCTAAATTGTTTGATAGTGTTATTAGTTTTGTTGCTAATTAAAATAAAGCACCAAAGAAAATTAAGATACGCTTGATTTTGAGAATTCCTTTGAGCAGCAATTTTTAAAATACCCCGTTATCGGAAATCACCTCCTGTGTTTTTCTAAATGTCACAAAATCATCTTTTGCTGGTTCACTGTTAGGCTGCAGGGGCAGAGAATATCTCCTTTTGTAAAAAAGCTGTTTATTACTCTCAGGTTCATTCCCTGATTTATCGATTTGGATTTCCAAAGCCCGATGGGCTGGGTGCACAGCAACCCTGTGTGCCTGTCATATGTTCCCAGCTGACGTGTTTACAATATTTGTGATTTACACCTTCCAGGTGCTCTTTTGGAAAATATCACTGCCTTTGGTTTACACATTTCTACAATATATTCGTGGTCCTCATCAAGCTTCCACATTCGTTACAGGGGATGTGCCAAGACGAAGGGTTTTTTCTGTAGCGTGCTGGCAAGATACAAATTTTTTTGGCTTTTAGGAAAAAAAAAAAGAAAATTGATTGACTGAATCATTAAAATTCCCAAAAATACATATTTTAGATTAAATGGGGTTATTCACTCAGAGAACTGGGTGTCAGGTTCCTGCTTCTGAAGCACCTCTCTCAATTGCGATGTAAATCAGCCAGTCTTTGCCCTAAAATGGGGTGTAACCAAATTCTGTAGTTCTGCATCTTCACCTTTTATTTTTTTTGAAGAATATAAATTACCATCCCACAGAAAATTTACGCTAATTAAAGTTTTTCTTATACACGACTTTATTTCACTTTTCATGTAACCAAGTCAGAATTAACCAGCTCGGCTGCATTCCATGGTTGCTGAAATGGTGTAAATGAAGCCATTTTCTTTGAATTTATTTTTTTTAATACTGTGTATGTTTAGCATAGATTTTAATGGTGGACTATCGCTGAGTTTTCATTTCACGTCAGAAGCCTGGCTTTGGTTCTAGAAGGCTTAGGAAGAAAAATTATCACTGATTAGGTGGTACAAAGTAAATTCAAAAGCTGGGTTTTTTTATTCAGAAGGGAAAATACTTTCTGAGGCTCAGTTTGTGCTTGCTAGAATAGCACAATCTTACCCTTTAGCACTCTGATCACTTTTAGCAGAGTCAGTAAATGCTATGCGTGTTTTTCACTGACTGCTTTCTATCTACATCACAGAAAAACATTATAAATATTCCACATACACAGTTCAGCAATATTCTTGAAAAGAGTAGGTTTTAATAGAAAATTAGGACGATCTTGCAGCATTTTTCCAGGTAAATCTTCATGAGAATCCACAGGATTTACCTGCAGCAGAAGAAAACTAACTCAAAAGCTTCAACTGTTATTTTAATATTTTTTTGTTAATGAAGCACTTTATTAATTTCATTTTATTCTCAGGTGCTTAAACATCATGAACTGGATTTGGGCTCTGTATGATGTGTAAAAAGTCCAGTGCTCAATTGAAATGAGAAATGAGAATAACACGCACATCAGAAACGTGAATAACGTATGACAATCTGTCGGGAAAAACCACGTTGTGGCTGCTGCTGCGTCAAAACCCCACCAGAAATAGGGGCAAAGCAGAGTCCACATTGCTCAGTGTCTCAGGCATCTTCTGCAGTGCCCATCGCGGTATTCCTGCTCTAGAAAATATTGGAGGAATATTATCAGTCTTTCCTGCATGGGCTAAAAGAAGGAAATAAAACCCGCAATTATTTGGATAACTTGCTAAGTGCGTACTGCTGACAGAGAAAGGAAATCTAGAAATGCAGTGTGATGAACATCTATTTATCACTAGTATCTTGGAAGATAAAAGTTGCTGTTTTCCATGTGCATTTCACAGACACAAACACTGTCTGAAAGCACCACCGAAGCTGCAGTTTTATTCAAGCTACCCTCTTTGAAGAGTTCATGCCAATAAGCGCAACAGTTTGTGATTCACTGCAGGGCAAAAGCTGCATTGCCCGTTCTGAGGCAGCTTTGCTTGGTGTTCGCAAGCAAATCCAGAAAGTGAGAGATTGCATGTTAGTGGTTATTTTTGCTGCTTAAAAATGTAATATTAAGCAAATACCTAACTCAGCTCAAAATGCAGTAATAAAGAGAAAAGGTTTGACAGTTGTCAATGCCTGTTCAATCGGCGGGGAGATTAGCGGCCTTACTTTTTAACATCTAAACATCTGAAACCTGTTTCCTGTTTAAACAAAAAAAAAAAAAAGAGAAATCTAGGTGGATGACCTCAGGCAGAATTTTTTTTTATTATTATTAACAAATGCAAATTGTACATCATCGTGGAAAAGGGGAAAAAAAAGAAAAAGACCACTCTTGGTGGTCCTGATGCATTCTGTATATGGGAGAGTGAGCAAGAGAAAGGGGGGGGGGGGGGGAATAGAAAAAATAAACTTTACCTTCTCACTTTCAGGGTGGGCAATGCCATTCCAGCGTTGGGGTCCTCAGCTCTGGGAAGTGTTAACGCTGTCACCGCAGCCCCGGTCCCACCGTCGGCGCTTCCACAGCGTTCTGAGGAAAAACATTCCCTGAATTCCTCCTCCTTCCTCCTATCTTTGCTTCAGATCCATGCGCTGCAGGTTCATGTCGCTACTGTCAAAATTGCACGGGACATGGCTAATCTAAACCAGTGCCGACCCATAGTCCAGCTCAGCAGCGAGGAAAAACATTGACAAGTTTGCTGTTTAAAATGCTTTCTACTCTTTCCAGTGTGTGTTGGCTGTTGTGTTTTGTTTTTTCTTTCCTTATTTTTTCTTCCTAAAGCTATAAATACACAGCACCAGCTGCAACATGTTGCTGAGACGCGCTTTATAGATCCAGCCATATTCTGACATAACACATTTTGCTGGCTTTGGGTTAAAATTTGATATTGGAAGTCAACTTTCTGATTTTTATGTCTTTAATGGTAATGATGGCAGCTGGCTGCTGCAAGCTGTGTATTGCTCTCCTCCAGTGAGGATGGACCCGCTCTAAAAGCTCATAAAAGGCACCCTATAAAGGTAACACATGCTTAAACATCCATTTAGTTATTGTAGGATGAAAAAAAAACAGGACAGCTATATTTTTAAAGTAGTACATATTTCACATTTATATTCTGATTTAGTGTAAGATCCTTGGCAAAACACATGATCATTAAATTTGCCTTTTTTTCCCCATCTCTGGATTTCATTGACCTGGGACATGTTCAGGTTTCTACTGTACGTCTGTCATAATGTTTGAGAGCTTTGCATTGAAGTGAAACGAGCACCTTGACCTCAAAAAGAGGGAGTACAGGCTGGATATGATCTAGATAGTTACCACTGGTGAAATTCAAGTCTTTTGGCCAGCTAAGCCGCTATCTACCAGTATTTCAAGGAAAATACAGGACTGAGAAGTGTTCCAGTGGTAGTTCATCATTTAATATATCATTAAAGCATAGAAATAAAAGGTGCACTCTATAAACTGTGCAACTCTTATCCACCCATTGGTGTCACTGAGCTGTTGCTCAGACCCAGAATTTATAATCCTGCATTTATAATTTCACATTATTATATATAATTTTCCCTTTATCATAAATAAATTGCCCTTCCACACCCAAAAAGCTCGTTCTAGGACACAGCTTGGAGAGAGGCATTAAGGTGTGCCCTGACGCCCATTCCCCACAACTGCCAGCAGTTATTTTTCTAATGAGCGATTACTCTAACGTTAAGTAAATCAATTAATCTTCTGTGCACTCTTGCAAATGAATCCTCATATTATCTGTATATGCCGTCTGGCAGGATAGTTTAGAAAATACCAGCTCCTATCTTATCTTGTCAGTTCATACGCTGATGGGGGGGGAGAAAATAATGGCTCAAAGAGCCACAGGCTAGGATAATTAGTAAAATCAAGTGACTTGCTGTTTGTTTGCTTTGCAAAATGAACTTTTACCCCTCCACTGCCACTCCTCCCCCCCAATTTTCACCATCTTATCATACAGCATTTGACATGACAGGTTAATGAGAAAACCCCCAAATTGGGCTTCTGCAGTTAATTGCAGCAACGGTGGCTCTTTGCTGGGAGGGCTCAATGATCCGGCTTCTTCCCCCATGAAATCTGAGCTCTCGGGGGGATGCAAAGTCTGTGATTGCAGACGTACAGAAACACTCATGTATGGACAATAAGTTCCTCTTATCCCCCTCGGTTTGAATTCTGGGGGAATGGAGCCTGCAGATTTTGCAAGATCTTGTCTTGCACAGTGCACACTAGCTTTAATTTCTTCTGGTTTTAATGCTTGTGATAATTATTTCTTAATATAACCCACTATTGAAGAAACTTTTAAGCATCCACTAGGTCTCCTCTGCAGTGCGCTCTTTTGGAAACTGCAACTTTTAGACCGCCATGAATTGAACAATTTGGACAACAGAAGACAAACAGTTGCCTTCAGCGTGAGTGGAAAAAGAACCACATGGCGTGCTCCCGCTATTAATAATCCAATGTCGGCATAAGATCTGTCCGGGCTGGCCTGCCACCACACACTGCTACCTCCCAGCTTCTCTCATAGCTCTGCTATTCACTGACTTCTCCCGGGAGGGCGTTTGGGGGAGTTTAATTTTAGGATGTGTAGGGATAATGCAAAATTTGGGACGTTTCAAGCAGAACTGAAGCACCTGTGATGGGTGAGCTGCAGCCGTGCTGGACCCACTGTGCATCCTGCCCTGACCCCCCCACTCTCTGCGTCCTTCTCAAAGCTCTGCAGCGGCTGTTCTCTCCCCATCTGATTTATTTCTTCTCTTCTCTCTCTCTGCTTTCCCTGCCAGCCCCTCTGCATGCTGAGAACACCCCAGAATGGGTTCTTTCCACTAAAATCTCCAGGAGAAAAATCAGCTCCTGTTTGTGTCCTGCAGGGAAACGCTGAAGCCCCCAGTGACTCAGGGACATGGAGGTGAGTGGGGAAAAATCCTTTTCTTCAGCTGCTTTTTCTCCAAGAAACTCTCAATACCATTAATCAGCATCTCTTTGGTGATATCCTATTCAAAAAGCCACCTCCTGGAACTCTTCTCCAGAAACAATCACTTTTAGACTGTAGGAGGCCACTCAACGGTGTCCACCGAAATCCCATGACCAGTGCACATGGTCAGACTCTCAGGAACAAACCACTCAGCCCCGTTTTGCATCAAATTTCATTTCCAGTCACTGGATTTATTGACATTATAATGGCCAGCCCACACAAACTGCAGCCATACAGCCAATTAATGGGACAGACAACAACAGACATTTGAGAAGTTGCTAAACTTGGTCTTGAAAATGATCTAGCTTTCTCCCTGTAAAAGGATCTTGTTCTGTCATCGTGTATTAAACTGGAAAGCTTCACACTGGAGAGCAGTAGAAAATCATATCCTGATAAGGACTCACATAATATTTCAACAGATTATATCTTCCGTGACTTAATTTCATAACTGCAATGGGAATGTGAGAGCGATTTGCCGAGATTTAAAGTTTCTACACACATTGTTATAAATTTCTTGGTGCCTGTATTTAAAAGAGCTTTCTGCCAATAGCCACAGGTCTTCCACCCAGCACTGCAGAAAAGACCCTTCTTAGTGAGGGTATGAAATGGGACCTCAATGCCTATTTCCACCGCCAACTCTGAGAAGATGTGCTTTTAAAAGCTATATTATTGTCATGTTCCCTAACAAGACCCAAGAGTGCAAATATATCTGGAGATCAGCCTATCATTAACATGAAATCCAACCCAGCAAGACAATTTTTTTCATAAATATGACAGCAAAACTACCTCAAACACATTTTTTCCCAAAAAATGGAAATGGAGAAACTCAAATTGATTTAATCATTTTGAAAACGTTTTGTTGATTTCTCTGAATTGTTCTCACCATCAAAAGACTTTTGAAGGTCCCCACCTTTCTTTTTTGACATTACATGAAGCATTGCAGATAATGCAATGTATTTCTTTATTTTAAAAAGTTCAAAGGTCCATTAAGGCCTTCCATGCTGTACAAAAGACTTAATTCACCGGAAACCATTTTTCTCCCCCGATTGTTTGGAGCGGCAAGTGAACCAAACAATCTGTTATTCACACAGATCTACCCAGAAATGTGTTTCCCGTGCCCAAGAAGTCTATGTTTTGACTTAGCAAAAATAGCTTTTCATTAGGCTGCTTGAAAACATCAAATTTGTCCATAAACAAGAGTTTTGTGCAATGACTTGGGTAGCGTTTTAGGTACTTGTGATAGGTGGGAACTAAATTGAGATGGCTGGGTACAGACGAAAATATGTCTAATCTTTAGTGCCCAAAATTTAAGTCTGTACTTTATACTTCAAGCTGATAGCTCTGAGATGATGTTAGCAAAATATACAGTAAGATAACAGAATCAATGTGATCAGACCATTTTCTGGTGATATTGTCCATTTTTAAGCAAAATCTCTGGTTTTCCACCATCACTTTGGAAAATAACTTCTTTCAGCACTTTTGAAGAGACCTGCCTGAGCAGAACTTGCTATTCCTACATCTCAGCTGTCCAAGTTGCCCTGTGTAATACCAATGTTATTTCCTTTATAGTATAAATAGGATTTGGGCTGAATATGAATAAACTCATACCCATCGGTATGCTTTGTAACTCTAATCAGCTTTTTCCTGAGAAAGACAAAAAAAAAAAAAGAAAAAGGAATGTTTATCTGGAAAATAAAGAGGTGCTAATTTTATCTTGTGAAAGTGGATATCTCCTTACGTCCCTCCAACTTCTAGGAAGATAACCAGAATGTATTATATCATCTAAATCCAGCATCCTATGAGATCAAACAGAATAATGTACACATATGCCAAAGCTGATTGAAGTATTGCTGGTGCTCACTTCCGCTTCACTAAGTATGTGTTTCATTGATATACGTAATTTGCCACTGCCATGAAAGAAAATTCAAAGTCCTCTGTTTGTGCCAGTTGATTTCTATGATATCTGGAGGCTTTTAAAATAGGGATCCAAAATAGATGTGCCCTTGTCACCCCTGTGTTTAAGCTCTCTCCAACAGGAAATGGCACGGGTTCAAATTTTTTTATACTGGAAGCCACATGTAGATAGATAAGAATCATGTCTTGTCTATGACTAAGCATTGACATTTAAATGTTTAAAATATAGTCAAAATGATCCATGGCGAACCCACCTGAGACTATTTTTCTTTGTCTAAAGTCCCACTTTCTAGCCTCTTGAAAGGGAAGGTGGAGCTCTTGGGGTTGTGACATGACAATGTTATGGTAAGGAAATGGAAGTTTGCTTTATTGTTGGTCTTCAAAAGACGAGAGGAGGTTTTGCTACTGGGCACTGCATCGTGTCCACTAGGAGAGGGTTTTATCCCTAACTCCTCCATCCTCACCAACAGGTTTAAAATGCAGGATGGAGGAAAGAGTTTTGCTTTTGCCAAATCACGGATGTTGGATTCAACATACTCGAAAAGAAAGAAAAAAATTAGAAAGAAATGAGTGGTATTTCCTTCAAACTGCTGTTTCTCCTAGAGGAAGGGGCAGCTGGAGGGGTGAGGAGGGCTGGGATGTTTATGAAGTGTGCGGGGACTTTAGAAGGAAGCTCACTGAAGGAGGACAGATGGTTGGGGAAACTGGCAACATGATACTGAGCCTTTCACTTCTAGGTCGCCCGGTTCAAACATAGCCTAGGTCAAGGATGGCACAGAGCCATCTCCAGCAAATGGCTATTTTGGTGCTGCATGAGAAAACTGGCGGGTGAGGCTCAGCTCCTCTTTGGACTGAGGACAGAGCTGACTTTTTTCCTTCTGCATTAGAGGACACATACAGGATATTGTGCAGGGATGTACAGAGACTTGTTCTGTGCAGTGGCTGCAGTGGCATTGTCCAGACACACAACACCACTTCTCCAAGCCAAGACAACATCAAGGGATGCGGGAGCTGCTGTGGCCAAGAAAGGAGGATGTGTGTCCACCTGCTAGCGTCAGTCCCCAGCTCCTGCACAGGGAAAATCTCCTTCTACATACATTAAATTTCTGATAGTGCTCTCATTTAGACTAGACAGAACCATAGACCATCACCTTACTTCCTTTCCTAGAAAACAAAGAGAAAATCGTGCTTGTTTACTCAGATGCAATCTCACTGAAACTGTGGTCTCGTAAAATATTCTTTGCCTGATGAGAGATTACTTTGTGTTTTAGCCTGACTTTACACTTACTCTTAGTCTTTAATTTCACTCTAAAATATCCAAGGCTTTGAGGAGCTTGGATTTTTAAGTTGCAAAATATTTTTTTCTTATCATTTTTGCATTTTGGATTTTAGTCAAAGTATCAAGATAAGAAATAATTTATTTTATTAGCAATGTTATAGAGAAATGTAAATCAGGAAAGGAGAGGAAAAAACAAAAAAAAGTTCCTGGAAAGAAGAGGAAAACAGCAGAATAAAAATTAAAAAAAAAGCTACACAAATTTATAAGCCACTGGATATTTTATAAACATATTTCCAGATCTTCAAAACAAAAATACCTGATTGCAGAATGCCTCTTTTCTGCGTAAGTGTTACTTATACAAGTCAGTCAGGATCCTACACCACCTCAGATTAAAAAAAGGTCATTGTATAGGTTAGGGTTATTGGGATAATTGACATATTAAATGTCTTATGACTTAAATGCTGTTTTATGAATTCAGCAGCACAGTGACATCCCACAGCGACTCATCCAAATGAAATTGCCACAGAACAGCTACAGCCGAAGGTAATTACAAGGAGCTTTGTGCTTTGAGAGGGAGAGGATGCTGCTGGGCTTCCCCAGCTAAAGGACTGGGTTTTGGCTATTTAATACAGAAAATAACCAATCTAATCAGAAGTTTAAAACATTGCTGGCAGCTAAATGGTGTCTGATGCAAACTGGTCTTCTCTCAGACGTTGCTGGTGCCTAAGATGTTCAGGAATGTCTACATCCCTAAGCATAACTAAGCAGATATAATAAGAAATTGTGCTGCCAGGAATTTCTGTCTTTCTAAGTCTTGTCCAGGCATGAAAGAAGTAGCTCATTGGCAAGAGTAGCTGGTGATCATCCAGCTAATGACCATCCATGAAGGAGTGATCATCCAAGAAAACACAGGCAGAGAGATAAAGATGGTTCTGAAACAATGGGCAATAAACTAGGAGTATGGCTTCTCACAGTTCTGGACTCCATCATAATTTCCCCATTTAGTGCCGGGCTCAATACCAAAACCATTAAAGTTGATAAAAGATCCCTGTAAGATTCAGCCAGCTTCAGAGTGAGCTGTGGAGCACCAATATGTATCTCATCCTGGGTGACAGGCACATGTCACTCTTAATACTTGACATTCTTATTTTTATTAAGGTCATCGTTGTTGGTAAGAAGAACATGTAAAGAGAAAGTTAAAAAGAGAAAGATCTCTTGTCTGGGTTTGCAGCAGAATTTTTCTGTGCAAAGGGGTCATCCCACCAGCAGAAGGAGCTCCAGTTAAAAACCTGGCAATGCTCATTTAGTTCCTTCATAAACCTTATGAAAGAACAAAGGAAAAAGGTGAAACAGCCAAGTTCAGGAAGAAAGAAAGGCTGGATGAAGCTCCAGGCAGAAACAGGATCAGTGAGAAAGTGATGCGGTCATGGTCAGAGGAGCACAGATGGTTCAGTTGGCACATCCTTGTGTGCAGGAACCACAGCCTTCTGAACTGTGTTTTCCTTTTCCAAAGCAGAGGCTAAATTGCTGGTAGGGTTTCATCAGGCTGCTGTCATTCAGTATAGGTCCTGCCAGACACTGGTGGTGTCCACACTGGAGCACAGACCAAGACCCAAGCTGCTGGTTTCCATTGGCTTTATAGATGCATTGCAAAATGGCACAAAGTCAGCAGTGCTCTCTTTTCAGTGGGACAAATAGTTGTCTGAAACATGTCTGCTGGCTTTAACATTTTATATTAAACAAGAGAATAAATATTACAAAGGAGAAAAGAAGAAAAAAGGAAAACAAGAATAAAGCTCAGGGCAAAAGATCAGGTTAGAATAAGCTCACAATTATTATTACAGAGAAGTTCTCAGGTTTAAGGAGAGAAAATAAAGCCGCAGGACTCCAAGCCAAAAACCAAAATGCCTCCAGCAGGTCCTTACAATTAGCCAACATTTATGCTTGAACACAACCAAGTAATAGGATATGGGAAATGTAAAATATTGTCGAACTAAGAAACAAGAACGCCTGCAGTGCTGAATTCCATAAATAAAATACACTCCTTATTTTAAAGTTGATAAAGATGATCTTCTGCCACAAGCTGTTTTACAGGCTGCATTTTCCTGCAGAAAGTTATCCACACAAAGAATTAGCTTTCTTATCCTTTGTTTATATGTATTGGTGATAGGGTAAAGGCACTAAAGAGCTTTGATAAGAGATTGTTACTTCTGAGTCAGAAAGACACTGCAAAAATCTTTCCCTAGGAGTAAAACTAGAAAAGTCCATGAATTGCACAGTACATTTTCTGCAAGTTCATGCTAATTTGCTACTGCAGAATTCTTGACTTTGCCAGCTACAAAATGCTCTGAAATGTCTTTAACGAGATGGGGTTTTTTTGTTAGAACCATTTTAATGTGTCATCAAAATTAATTTAAAATGCAAGAGGAAAGGTCTTCATTATCTTACCTATTCATTATACCATAATCCTTTTCTCCCTTATAAAATAAATGCATAAGACAAATTTAAAATATGATACACATGAAAAGAAGCAACAATCTTTTGTAGTGTCTTGCTGATTTAAATTCCTCTTATTTAAAATATATGTATTCATATGTGTATATATATGCATATATATTATATATGCGCATATCAGGATAAGGGAAAAGATCTGCTGGCTGTTGTGCAGGAAAAAGAAGCAATTGGAAGAAGCAAGTCCTGCTGCTATTACCCTCTCTGCAACACTTCTAAGGTTAAAGGAATAAAAATCCATCAATTTGTACAGCCTGACCTTGCAGTGTTGGTTTTTAGCTGAATTCAGATGTGCAGGATTAACCCAGCAAAGTTTACATGACATTGATTTAAAAGCTGCGCTACAGGACCTTCCAGCAAGTTACATTAATCGGAGTCTTTAATCGGGCCTCAGGACGAAGAAAAAAGTTGCTTAGCAGACGTGCAACGTATGATAAACAGATGTCTCTCTGCATCAGATAAAAATGAATGCAGTGTGCAGTGTTAATCACTGCAAGCCGACAGTTTGTGCAGCACCAAGGATGGGGCAGTGAGCAATTCCATAGCTATGTTTTTGCTAAGGTGGAGATAGGACGGAGATCTGTAATTTGGAAATGTGATTTGTCACCTCTCAGTTCACACTCAGGAGCCGCTCAACAGCACCAGTTTAAGCAATGGGCTTCAAGTACCAACCCAATTGCCATTTGGCAGCAGACTTGAGAAATGCCCATGTGCATGGTTGGACCCCTCAAAATAAGACAGTGGCTGGGACTGACAAGCAGAGACCCTAAAGGGCGCTACTTGAGAAGCACACACCAAACAGAGAGTAGCCTGGTGGTTACGGCACTAGAGCAGGAGGGGATGTTGCTCTTTCCAGTGTGGCGCTCGTTGATGAATTTTGCATTGAAGAGCTCTCCAGCAAATCGTGTCGGGCTATTGGGGCAGAAAGTTCATTCCAATTATGGATATTTATCATTTTTTTAAAAATATTGGCTGCTCTCACCCAATAATTTGACTCCTTTTCAGCCTGCAGTCAAACCCTTTTTTTTCATTTGTTTTTTTTTTTCTTATTCATTTTTTCTCTTCCCTGTATCTTCTAATACAACTCCTCCTTTATCTTACACCTTTTGCACACTATCCAGGCCATCTCCTTTATCAGGGGGCTTAGAGCCAGACAAGGACCAACGCACACTGTCCTCACCCTTGGGTCTCATGCTCGTGTCCTTGGTCTCTTGGAAAGTTCTATTTGATGTCCCGTGACCCCGCCTGGAGCACACCCAGCACAAACCAGTATCTCCAAGGAAGTTAGCTGTCAAACCTCAGCAGATCTCCCATGCAAAACACCATTTTTCAATTTCTTATCACTTTGTTCTGCTGGGGCAGCTCTTGGCAGGGACAGGAAAAGGGCAAACAGCCTCTAGGAAAGCCAGCGCCTGCCAAATCTCCAGCCATTTCCATAGAGCGGCGGTGCCAGGATTTCACACAGAAAAGCTAGCCACGGTTTTTGGACGTGAGTTTGAAGACCCATTTCCTGAGTTATTAGAATTGAAATTCCCCAAAGATTCATAAGAATAAGAAATCAGGCTGCGGTAAGAGACGTGTGTATGGAAGGATGTCACACAAGGAGGTAAAATTCCAACCAACATCTGAGTAACAAGAAGAAAAGTCTTAGAGCAGCAGTTGTTATCAACTTAGTCATAGCACGGCTGCACCATCCATCCAGGTTGTACCAAACACAACTGGTTTTAGTTTTAAATCTCCGTGGAAATCTCCATTAACTGCCCACAGACCTCTCGCAAATTCACCCCAAGCAGTGCTCCAGGATTCCTAACACAAGGATTTACACATGGAAGCCAACTTGCAGCTCTGAATTTGGCCCATTTCTTTGGAGGATATGCCAGGAGTAGCCTGTGATGTTGTTTTGTCTCTGGAGGCAGCCCAAATGAGAGCAGAACAAAGCTTTGATGCAAATGAAAACCCACCAGTGAGTACAGCTAAATAAAGAAAAAAATGATTATTTGTTATGGAAACCACTGGAGGAAATCTTGAATTAGTCAGTGCATCTTGACCTCTCTGTGCCCTCCTGAAAAATATGCATCTTCTTAAAGCATTTGCACTTTCAAATGCCAGAAAGGAGAAACTGTGTGATGTTTCCAGCCAGCTGGTGCAAACCCCAAACATTATTTAGCAGGAAAAAATAATCCCTTTTGTACAACGTATATTAAAAAAATGAGTAAAAAGCACAACTTCTGCAAAGCTAGATAATTTTCAGTGGCTAAGTCCAATCACTGCACAGACAGGAAAAGCTTGAGTTGATATTGTGAATGAACCATGTGGTAATTGTTTCCGTACATCCTCATTAAGATGAAAAGCTACACAAATAAACAACAACAAAAGCTGCTATGCGCCAATCAGAGGGTTATTAAAAAAAAATAAAGGGAAAGAATCCGGCTCCAAATATTTCTTCCCATGCTTCCTACCAGAAGGAGTATCTGATTGAACAGGGGCTACACGAGGTGATATTGTGCGTTTTGCCTTGTTCCTTAGGTCACTTATAGGTAGCGACAGTCTGGCACGAGCCTCAGCTGGGTATGAGTAAGCGGAAGGTGAGGAAGGACATGGAGAGAACCAGAAGTTACAGGGAAACACGACAATTAACACCAGAGAAACTGCCCTGGAGAGACTCAACAGAGTCATAGCATGGAGAAACTTTGTCTGGAGAGGTGAATAATGATGTTGCCACCCACTATTTACTGGCATGCTGACGGGGCTCATCAGAAAACTCTCTTTGAACTTTTTCAAGGGACAGGGTTAGGGTGACCTTCATCTGAGAGCAGCATGAGCACCAGGATCCCTTGCTGTAGCATTGCAAGACCCCCCAGGACACATTCCCCAACACAACCTTGTCCCTGGTATGGGGACCGCTCTAATTCGGAGCTGGAGATGATCCCCAGCTGACATCCATGGTACCCAGCCTGGCTGAGGGCTACACAAAAGAGTTGTGTATTCCCCATAATTGTCCTCCTTATCAGTGTTGGTGAGTGCGCAGTAGTCTAAATCACACAGTCATGACACTACACATGGCTGTGCAGGAAGAGCCCACTTGGCCTGGGTTAGATTAGTCTAATCCCACCTCCCTTGTTCTGTCATAATACCCCTCCATCCCTTCACTCCCTATAAAAATATCCAGCTGTTGATTAAAATTAGTGAACTGTTGGCTTTAGAAACAGGGTTGGCAGCTTATTCTATGTATTTCCTAGATATCTCTGGATGAATTCCCCATTTACTCAGCGGCCTGATCTTGTGAACTGCCGAGCGCTCTTGGCCAAGCGGAATCAACCCTCCGCTCTCTGGAGGCGCGTATAAATCAGGGGTGAATGGCTTCCTCCTGTTCAGCTGCATCAACCTGCTCTCAGCATTCGCATCTTCCCTCCACGGGTGTCAAGCTGCCTTTAGAAAGAGAAAAACAAACGCTTGCCCATCAGCTGGTTGCTCTCAATAATCCCTCTCTTTTGAAAAGGCGACTAAAATAAGCTTCTGGTTTATTGCCCCCTGCCTCCAGCCTGTGACAGCCCATGGGATGCTGCAGCAGTTCAGCTCCTCAGAGCTGCAAAGTTCTCCTGTGCTGTATGTCTTGATAAGCAACCACAAGCTGGCTGCAGAAGACCAGGATTTTGAGCAAACTGCTGCAAAATGCTAGACATTTCCATGTCTCAGCCCAGATTTATATTACAGAGCCTTTGCTGCAGCAGTGATAGCTTGTAAAAAAAAATACAGTAAAATAGGGGGGAATAGTCCATGCCAAAAGAAAACAGATAAAGCCATGGGTGCAGTTGGAGGAATGTTTTGGAGATGAGCATTCTTTTTTTTATTGGTTTTCTTTCTGCACATTCTTTTCTGGAAGTCTTGGAGAAATGCTGGGAATCCTCAGCTGGTGCCAGGCTTTAGAGGTCCTGGATCTATTTTCCACCAGCAAAAGATCTGCATCAACCTCTTTGGAGTCCTGGGACAGTCAGCATGAGCATCTGACTGTTGCTAGCATGACTGGAGGACTGAGGGTGCCACCAGCAGCTGCAGGACTGAACCCAAAAGAAGCAGCAACGCTGCATTTACCAGCCATTGATGCCTGAAGCGCAGTGTGCTGTGAGCACAATCAACCTCAGTTACTCCATCCAGTCCTGAATGTGGTCATGGGAGTCAAACAAAGACAAAGCAAACAGTCAATGCCTCACAGTCACCCCAAAGCAACACATCTTAATTAAAACCACTGCCCTGGTCACCACTCTTAGGACCATCTTCCCTTCACATTTCTCACAGCCTGAACACAGACTAGTAGTTCCAGGAAAGTGTTGTTGGATTTTAACATAACTTTTGCATTTATAACTTTTTCCATTAAAAAGGACCTTCCAGCTCTGGTTTGTCAGCAGCAGTGCCAAAGCACAGTTTTGCTCACTAAGCATAGCTGTATCCTCACCTATGGAGCCAGAGCTCCAGCAAGAGTGCAAGTGGAACCAAGAGGCATTTCACTTGTCAGACTGGTAGCCAGCTTTCCTGTCATTTAGCTATGAAATCTGTATTAGCTTTTTAGGAAGTGAGCACAATTTCTGATGTGGTCTATTCAGGAATAAGACTGGGACTTCAAGAGAAGTTTTTGATCATTTCTGTGTATATCTTGACCGCTGAAACACTAAAAGCATAGCCCGGAGAGGATCTGTATTCAAGCCTCAATTAATTGGAGCGCCATGAGGAAATCCAGGGAAGGAATAATTGTAAAATTTTTTCTTGGAGATGTTCTTTCTCAACTTTACACTTTCTTCATTCACTTTCAGGTGAGTGAGCCATGAAGAAGAGGTGTGAAGGATGGGTCGATGCTGGAGCTTGATTCAACCTACCTGGATGTGGCTTGGTGCATTCCATTGGTTCTCTAAGCCTCTGTTTTCCCAACAGTAGCTCTGTCCTCACGGGTTTACTGCCAGGACAAAAACATGGCAGAATAGTAATTACCCAGTCTGGTAGAGAGGTGTAGGATACCAGAGAGTATGCACATTTTCCAACAGAAGATAAGCATCATACTTTGATCATGAAAGAGAATGGTGTGAGGAAGATGGGGATGAGTTTGAAAAGAAAGAGAAGTTGCATAAATTAGGTGTCATAGAAAAGAGAACAAAAAAGCGACATCAGTCACACAATCTAAGTGAACATGAAGATGTGAAATCTCCCAGGATAACAACGGTGAAGACATGAGCTAAGGGGAATCAAGAGAAAGGACCCAGCAGTGCAAATGGATAGAGAGAAATACTGGAGGAACATACTGAAGAAATCATGGCGAGGAGAATTGGAGCCTTTCAGCAATCTGGGGTGAAGAAGCCTCAAAAAGAGATTTTGTCTGAATGCTGCCAACTTCATCCCCGCAGCACTCAACTGCAGCAATTCCTTCCTCACAGAGGGCAGCACACAGCATTAAAGCATTTTGGGTTTTGTCAGGATTCCAGTATTCTGCTCATTGGCTGCTTATTATTTTAGTCCTCGAGCAATCTGGTTTTGGTATGTCATTAACTTATCAGTAAGCCTCTATTTATCTGCATTCACCAAGATCTGAAGTTGTGATGTTTATTCCCACCACTCTGTGGGCGGAGGGAGATCTGCTGTGAAGATTTTCCAGTAATCTACTTTTTGTTCCTTTTTAACAAAAGCAGTTGATGTAGCAGTATGACTGTCATCTGGTCTCTGGGTGGAAGAGGAGGGACACGCGCTACACCAATACCAGCATGAATCACATTCGAGCATTAAAACAATCTGATGGGCACTGAAATAGTCATTGTTTCCAAAGGTTTCACGGAATTTGGTGCTGACACACTTTGGCCTCAAGTTTGAGAAATGCTTAAAAATTTGCACATGCTTCCACCTCATACCCATTCAAACCTTCTGAGGGCGCTGTAAAGTGGACATAAGCTCAAATAATTGCTGTGATGCTATGCAGTATTTAAAGAAAATGCCTCCTAAATACAGAAGAGCACAGTGAAAGTGAGGTTTCTGAGATTTAGAGTGGGCATCTCAAAAGATGGAGGTGTTCATTTCTCAAGAAAAGAGTGCCAAATAGTTGTGCTAATCAATACAGACACAAGTAATAAGGGTAGGAATTGAATGAGAAGTGATGCCTGGGTTTAGTGCTGATTAACATGACACGGCAGGGATGAAAAGAAAACACTATGGAAGAGGTGTTTTTCCTTCTGTTTCCCACCCAACCCAGCATGCGCAGTCCTTTCAGACTTCCTGGATTTTGTGAAATCAGCTGAAATCTCTGCTTGCCTCCAGAAACGGCAGCATGGCATGCAATATTCCTGGCAAAGCCCAGCAAGCCACGCTAGGCAAGAGGAACGCAGTAAGAATTTGAAGAGTAAATGCATTCTGCTGCCTCCAGATCCTATGGCAAGATGGAGTCCATCTCAAAACCCACAAAACAAAAGCAGAATGTGGAAATAATTTAAAACTAAGGCCCATTTTGATGTAGATATTCATCTCTCTGTTGATGTCCTACCTTAGAGCAGAAGTGTGCTTACAAGCACAAGAAAGGGAGGCTATGGATGGCATTCGCAGAGCAAAGGTTTAGAGATTTGCAGTGCACTTCTCTGCACAGGGTAGATCTGAAGCACCACTGCTGATGAAGATTTTTACTTCATGGATGCAAGGGTGGGCAATGCCCATTGGTTTTCATTGTTTCTGGTATTTCTTTGTTCCATATTTTGAATTAAAAATGCTGAATGTAGGATCCATGTCAATGTGAGCCACCATGTTTGCCACAAACCTTCCCTTTGGTGATCGCCGCTGGGGAGAGCATAAGCAATTTTGAGTCTTTTTTGACCAAGATAATGTGGATATTCAGCCTGAATTAGACAACTGTGTGCAAGAGCAAGCCTAGAGTAGATTTAGACAGAAGGGGACAATCTAAACAGCTTGTATTTTATTACCCCAATATGTTTAACTTTTTTCCACCCTTTTTTAAAGCCTGGAACTGTAAGATTTGCCCTTTGCAGCTGCATGAACTGTATGTTAAGAGTAACGGAGCAGCCTCAAATCCCTTTGTATTCTGGGGACATTTTTCCAAGGCATTTTGTCTTCGTAACAATACCCAGAGCTCCCTAAAATTTGGGAAGGTCATTTGTTTCCTAGCAGATAGATTCCCTTATCCAGAGCTTACTAGAGCCCAAACAACGATTTATAAACTCTAAGCTCCTTTCTCCTTCAAGATGAAGTGCTTTAGTGTTGAAGCCAAACTAAATCTTTAAATGGTATAAAAGGCATTTGGATTTTTTTTTTTTCCTACCCAGCTGACAGTAGGTTTACAGTTTATAATCTGGCCTTTGTAAAGGCATTTGTCAGCCTGTATATTTCATTTTAAAACGCGACCACCCATGAGGACGGATAGACAGGAAGCGTTTGTTCACTTGCACCAACAGCCCATTTGAATGTTGGCTGCAAAATAACAGAATTGAGTCACAAAGGCAAACCTTTTTCTTTTTTTTTTTTTTCTTTTTTGCATTATCTCGCTATCATCTCATTTTAAAAGGCAGATTTGTTTATGGGAAGCTAGCCCTCCGTTCTAAATTTGGAAATTTTACGTATTCTCCTAATCCTAGCATCCTTGCAGGGTTGCTGGCTGTGCATCTTTGGCCTCACAAAAGACAGATCTGCTTTTATCTTCTCTCACAGAGTCCCCAGTGTAACTGCCCCACCAAAGGAAGAAGAGTCTTAGCACTCAAGGGGCAGAGGGGAAGCGCTCACCATAAGTTAGTGATTTAGCAGAACGAGACCAAAAGGAAAGTGCTGCATCTTCTTGCCTGCCAGGTTTGGATGGGTTTCCATGCTTAGCAGAGATTTGGAAGGAGCAGTTGTGCCAAATGATGGTCACTTTTGCAACTCAATAGAAACCTGTCCAACCCAAAAGAGAAAATCAAGAAATAGGATCTTAAGGTCTTCTCCAACCTCAACTATTCTATGATTCTACGATTCTATGTCTAAAAATGAGTGGCCTCCACCTCTTAAGTGGATGCGTGCGTGCGAGTGTCTCCATGCCTGGGGCTGAGAGGGGAGAAAGCAACTCCAGATGATACAGGCTCTTCCAGACAGTAACAGATATAATATTGCATTCTTTCTCCCAGTATCACAAGTAGCACTCACTTTTTATCTCTATTGCTCGAAGGTTTAAAGGGAGGAAATAGCACAGTTCCAGCAAATGATAAAGCTTTCAGTTTTTTTTTACTCGGTTGCAAAATATGACAATAAATAATGATTACCTAAAACACCCATGACCTGGGATTTAGCACTGTGCCCCAACCACTTGGGCAGACCCCTTCAGTACATCAGAAGCAGAAATTTTCTGAGTATTTTCAGCCTTGAGCCCCAAAAATATTTGTCTTTTCTCCCCACTCTGCCCTTCCTACTGGGTCCATTATCTGTTTTTCACCACAGAAAGTCTTTACAACCCCTGTTTGTTCCGAGGCTGCTGCCACTAATTCTGATGCTCAAAAAATCTTTTTACAGAGGAAACCATGACACAAATGAATAACAGAGACAGGTTTCAGCAAATTCCCTATTTCTTCAGCTAAGGCACAAGAAGTGGTCACCCACCTCCATGGGGCTCTAGCCAGTCCTGATAGGGTAACTTACATGGGAACTTGTAGGATAACATCATGCACAAGAAAAGCTGTGTAGGTCACTGTGTGAAAGCCACCTATGTGTTATGAACACATAAACAATGAGATTCGAGCACTGGGGCATGTTCTCTAGCGAGGATTAGGAACACGGAAAACAACAACAAAAGAGAATATTCTGGCTTTATATTATATAATATAAATTATTATATTAAAAATAATACATTAAATACATTTTTATATTATAGCTCTGCTTTTTTGGACTCTTCTCATAGCGGAGGACAATGATTCCTCTGCTAGACCCAAGTCCCTGGGCTTTCCTACGTATAGAGCACCGTCAGCAATGTATTATGCATCTCACAAGAAAATTATGAGAGTCAGAGATCCCACTAGCACCTCATTGTGTAAAGTGGATTTTAAGAGAACAAGAAGGTTTGTATGGAAAGACCCAAAGAGAAGACTGGGAAAAACAATGGAACAATGTTAAAAAGGCAAGAGGAGAATTCTCCCCACATCAGCCAGGATATTTTAAGTCCTCTCTTCACGTCACAATAGCAAATGTCACCATTGTTTTGCCACAGGACTGCAGGTTTGTGGCATTGCGCTGCTAGCAACCCCCCGTGCATACCAAGGGTGAACCTGCTCTGTGTCCATCTGTCCTCCTGCTGAAAGCCTGGCTTTATTCTGCACGTATCTGGCACTCCAGATCATTTTCTGTTGCATCCAGGCTTCATTTTCTTGGCTGACAGCAGCAATATTTAGAGGGCAGGACTGCAAAGCATGCCTGCAGTGCTAATGCTGTTTCTGGTCATACCTGATCCCCTTCCTCCCTCCAAACTTGGGCTGTGAGCATCTGCAATCACCAGGTTGACTCTCTCTCTCTGTGTATAAGTCTTTCCAGGCATCCTAGAGAACAAAAACACTTTCCAAAACAGGCGTCAGGTTTCTCGTGGTGGCTAATAACCTAAGCCATGCTTTTAGCAGTGAGGCTGTGTAACGTAAGATCAGCAGAAGGAAAATTGTCGTATCCCTTTCACATTTGTACGTGTTGTGCCGAATTGCATTGTGCACCAAGGGCAAAAATCACCCCTCTGCATTTCCAAAGTAGGTGTCAAAGACTATAGGGAGTTTATCTGGACTTTGCAAGGGATGTAGGATTCATCTTGGCCACCAAAGGTCTCTCTTGCCCTGCAGTGCCCAACCCAAACACTGAAGCCAAAGGAAATATTTCTCCTAGATATTGCACATGCACCTGCAAGTGAAATAAGCTTTTGCAGAAGCATTGAGCCTGGCTCCAGATCCACGAAAGGACTCAACTTGAGAAATAGAGGTAGGATATTATGCACAGGTTCATATCCACAAAGAACAGGGAGGGTACGATCTATGTATAAATTTCCCTTCACAAGTTTCCAGGGTCTTTGCATCTTCACTTTTGATTGTGTGTGAAGCACACCTGCATGCTCCATAATAATGCCATGATTTCTGCAGCTCCAGGACACTGATGAGTTTTGGGCTTGATAAGATGAAAATGTTAAAGTAACACACTGGCACAGTGACCAAGGAGCTGAGCTTGCTCCCAACCTGCCCAAGATCACAGAAGTTCACAGCTAAAATAAAGCTGGTGCCCTGCTTCTGGCAGCTTGAGCCTCATCCTGCAGCTGAAAGATAAGCTTTCCCATGAGCTGTTTCCCTTTCACTGTGGACCTGCTGCTCTCCTCTGGTACCTGCCAAGCTTTGCCATACTGTCCTCTCTTTGCTCACTCATGGAAACCACCAGCATGGCTTCCCATCACCCTCATGACCATTTCTGCAGACGTGTAAGCTTGGGCAGATAAAGAACCTGTATTTTCTCCTTCTTGCTTATTGAAGGGTGCAATTTTGAGGCAGACGACAGGAGAAAAGGGCTCTTTTAAATCAAATCAGTGGTCTACATGTAAGCGTAACTGATGATGTTCCATCAGCAACTCATCCGTGAGACAGGAGGATGGGGCTTGGTGGTGGGTTAGGGATAGACAATGCCCCGTTTGTCCTTCCTGCAGAGCAGCTCTTCTCTCTGCAGGCATCTCCACCTAAGAATTCAGCTTGACAAAGAGGGCTTTTGTAAATAAGGAGTATCATAGGACCAGCATGACGTCAGAGAATGTTTAAATTGCTCATTCGCTGTCCATGCCCATCTTGTTCTTTGCATCCATTTGTCTTGTCTCTTCTAAGACAGAAACTGGCTTTAATTCTCCATTTTGGGGTTTCTGTATAGGATACTGACTCTTACATTGGAGGCAGTAATAAATTCTCCAACACAAGGATTGCTTCCCAAGTGGTCTCATGAGCTGGGTTTGGGCTCTGCTAAAGCACAAGAAACACCCAGATGAAATGTGGACCTGCACAAGCCTCAAATATCAACACCGAGCTGTCAGAAGTGGGGATGGGGATGTCACTCATCTTTCCCCCATCCCACACCCTTACCTTACTCACTGTAGCATCACTCCCTGTAACGCTTCCTGCATCACTTCCATCTGCTGCTGAGGCCACACTGAACCCCAAGGTAAGGAGTGGGACCACAGCTTCTGGTCCAGCCCTGGGAGATTTACAAAGCATTAGTCTTGCCTGCTAAATACAGGCAGCATCTGGCATGCAACATAGACTGCTTGTTTTGCACATCTGCCCGATGTCTCCTCTGTGGGAAGAGCAGCAGAGATGTTCCAAAATGAGAAAAACACTTCTTGAGTAGTCAGACAGTTACTTAATCTGGCTTTAACCTGCAGCAAATGAGGAGGCCTCCCTTTTCTTCCAGAAAAACTACATTCTAGAAATAGAAAGCCCTTATTCCTCCAGAGCTGTGGCATCCCTCATTGCTGTGTGGTTGCACTGATCAATACACTTGCACCTATATTATCTTCTTTTCCCACACAGCTTTTTTGCATTTCTTCCTAGTACATAGATTCCATAGTCAATAGTCTGCACAAACTTTGGAGATAGCTCAGCATTTAGGTATTTCTTCCTTTTCTGAAGTCCCACACAAAGACAAAACATTTTGCCTTCTGTACCCTTCACTGAATTTGAATATAAAGCATTATTTTGCATTACCATGGAAGTATGAAACACCACAGAGCAAGGATAATTGTATTTTTCAGTGGCTGGAGCAGATACAAACAGTTATGTTAGTGGTCGTGCTATTAACTGGGAGCATGTACTCCGGCTCACCAGTGAGGATTTAAGACTATGACCTCCTAAGCCTGGGAACACACTGGGAAACCTGAAGAATATCTCTGCCTGCACAAGATGCACTCGCTGCATCTCGCTAACCCTCATTTAATAGCTCCAGATATGCGGGCTGGTTTAGTCTGAACTGGGACATACTCTAGGGCACGTCTAGAGACATGAATTCAAACCTGGCAATACCAGCCCAGTTCATCAACTCTCGTTTCCATCATTCTCTGTGTTTTGTGAGACTCTGGATTCTCCTCAGCCTTGCTGAGCTGCATGGACCTCACTGTGACTATTAGGACCGAGTTTAAGTTTTCTAGGAAACCTGGGACAGTCCCAGTGACCCACATCTTTGACACAGATGACAAAAATGATTTTATAACAACATCTAAACTGCTCTACAGCGATTCAGTAAACAATAAATTTATTTTGGGATTTTGTCCCAGTCGTAGGAGTATTTCATTTTCCTCAATAAAGACTGTTACATTATTAGTTTTAGCCTTATGAATCCTATTCCCAACACTCAACCTTTATTTATTATTTGTAAGGGGTATATATCATTCTGCCTTATAACTGTAAATATTCTACTTACACAGAGCACAGTACATCCTCTTTGTTTAAAATCCAAGCCACGATGTTTTACATAAATTTGTTTCCTTTCCAAGTTAAAAGGTCCGAAAGATAAACCCACAAGTATCCTAGCATCACGAATGTTAGCCTGAGGCCAGCCTGCACGCTAGCCCACCCGAGGGATCCCCTTCCAGCTCAGCTGGTTGCAGTATCAACACCCAGAGACAAATAATAATCAGGGAAGGAAAAAAGTCACCTTGAAAGCACGCAGTAGCTGAGCCTAAATAGAGACAGGGAAAGAGGAAAGGAGGGACTCCTGGAATATATTCTTGGGAAAAACTATTTTGTTGACTTATATGGTGGGTCAGAAGGCTACATTTATATATTGTATATATATTATTGTATATTATATATATATAATTATATATTTTATATATAGCTTATTATAGACCTGCAATGCAGATATTAATACAGCATGGGTACAATGTTAGGAGTATGTCACCCATGGGCACATAAAATAGTTAATCCAGATAATTTGAAAGAGCAGCCTGGTAAAACAAAGGCAGTGGAGCATCTTTTAATGGTACCTGCACCATTTCTGAGTGATCAAGTAAGTAAAAAGACTCATTGGGCAGTTTTTCTGTAGGCATGGCTTTGTAGGGTGAGAATCACTTGCTTCTCCTGTCTGCAAAACCCCACCCGCAGGCAGCACAGCACACAGGCCCCTTTTGAAGATTGATTTGGTTTTATTTGCTTCATTTCCAGTTGAATGAAATGCAGGATTCTGTTGGTGGGCCTGGCGGGGGCTGATTTATTTTTCAGAATTACATGACTTCAGAATTACCCAATGATGAGACACATTTTCAAGGGGAGAAGTTTGAAAGTGGTTACTTTCAGAGGAAAGACAGAACGAAGCACTCTGTGGTTTGTTTGGTTTCCTAATGGTTTCTGTCCCTTTGCTGAAGTCCTTTGGCTGCTCAGAGCAAACTCACGATTAATTTTAATCCAACTAAAAATGCAGCTGAACTATTAATTAATGTAAAACAGGAGAACACAAAGTGTCATTAGCCAGTGATTACAAAGTGGCATTCTTACATGCCAGGGGTCTAATTGAGTTCACAGTAAAGACGGACAATATGGGGATGTGAATGTCTTCCTCAAGCCCTAACCTAGGCCTGGAGCATTGGTCCACCTTCCAAATCCACAAGAAAACATTTTGTTGCTCCAGTGAATATTTCCTCTCCCAGAAGACACAATCCCCACTGGAGCTGCTTTGAGCCACCATGTCCTTACCTACTCTACAAAGGGCTTTGCCTTCCCTAAGTCATAACAACCTATCTGGCCCCATCCAATCAGAAAGTGGTTAACATTATCGCTCCAATACAGCAGGAAAGGCTTTGTCATGAGCAGATCCATGGCAAAAGCGAGTCACCAGTGCTGCCTTGAAGGTCACACCGGCACACTAGCCTGGCCAGTGTCCAGCACCAGAAGAAGAGAGTAACAGGGGCTGCAATGCCCCATGAAGGTATTACCAAACCTACCCACAAGGAGGAGGTGGTCCCAGCCAGGTCCACTGAGCCACCACCAGGCCTGTGTTTTCTTTGGAGCCCCCAGATAGGTCTTTTTTGTGTGTTTTTCCCACTTTTGCTTCTCTTTCAAGATGAGGAAGAGCACTGCTCGGTCCGCACGGATGGAAAGGAGAAAGGGCGAGAAGGATGCTTCACCAGTGATATCACCAGCACTGAGTAAATTCTCTGACCAAAAGTTCAGAGCAACAGAACAATTTGTGCTGCATCCTTTAAATGCCAGATCTCCATTTGCTAGCAGCATTACAGGAACAATCAGGGCACTTAATAGCCAGCTGCTAAGTCATCAGGTATAAATATTTACAGAGACCTATTGCAACATGGACATTCCTCCAGATGCAGAAGGATCCCAGTCATTTCATGGCATTTTCACCTTATACAAAAGAATCCCATTTTAGACACACTCTGCCTCATCAGCCATAAAACTACAGAAATAGCATTTTATGGAAAACACAGCAGTGTCTTTGTAGCTGTTCCCTCTCTTCTCCTCTTACCCTAATTATCAAATATCTCTATATTTGTGTACTCAAATAAGATGTTAAGAAGCAGATGCAGAACTGGCCATTCAAGAAGCAGCGTCCTGTGGAGGGGAGGTAATTGCTGAGAGTGATAAAAAGGGATTAAATGAAGAGTAATGGGATGGAATTAAGCAAAAGAAAATCCCTTTCTTATGGCAAAGCCCGTGCAACCTTGTCCAGCTCCTCAAGAGAAGGGGTTGAAACCTTATTATTGAAGATATCTAATATACTACTAATCGTGGTGTTGGCAAAAGAGGCAGAGGACTTAATGAATAACTTTTGTGGTACTGGTAGACCAAGGACATACAGTCCAAATACACTGGAGGCTTTCAGTGAGTATAAAACAGACCTCTGATACTTTTTGTGCATTCACTCCCTTTCCTCACTGCTGTTATTTAAACCATGCCTCCATTTCTGTTCAGCTTTGTCACCTTTTTCCTTATTCCACCACAAGTCCAAACGTAAATACTCATGCAACAACCAGATTGCTGGTCCAGGTCTTAAGGGTGCTCCGTCTTTGTGTGTAATGCACAACTGATGACAAAGTAAATTCAAGCAGCAGTCTTTTCCTGATGGAGAAACCTGGTCTTGAGAACATGGTGATGCTTTGGCCTGGTGAGATCGACCATGACCCACAAAGGCTCTGCAGCTTTCCCAGTCGTGTTATTTTTCTCCCAGACGCCTATTTTCACCCAGTTTGTAGGATCTTGGTTACCTCTGGGGCTTCTGTGTGTTTATCAGGCTTTGCTGCTGGGTTTGGATGTGAAAGGTATACACTCCATTATCCCAGGGAGCAGGCAGGAGAAGATGAGGCAGCAGAGCAGGTGGCGAGGCAGCAGCTCACATCGCTATTAGCTTCAATTTCTAAGTCCTAATATGGAGCAAATCCCAACCTAAAACCAGCCAGTTTTAGAGTCATGCTGCTCTCCTCCACACACCAACTGCATTCCTCCAGCATCAGCTGTTGATGCTCTGGTTTGTATTGGAAAGCCTGGCTGCCTGTTTCTGCTGAAGCACTGATGTTTTCCCCTTTTATACACTCAGAAACTTCCCCTTGACTTCAGTGTGAAATGATTACAATGCAGTTCAGGCTGGGGCCAAGATTCAGGAAATATGGCAAGTTTTCAATGAAAATCATATAGGTCAGCTTACCAAAAAATAATAAAAGGTGCCAATTTTGTACTGGAAAGGGAACAGAAGTTAGCTTGCAATATGCCTGACTGCCTCCTTTTACTGATTCCAGACGCCAGGCCAGGCAGGATCTGGCTATTTTCACCCTTGTGTTATCACTCTACAATATGTCAGCAAATTCTTGTACAAACATGATTTTTTTAAAAGCCACGTTTTATCACTTCTTTTACATAATCATGAATGATAGTGAATCTAATCTGAATTAGGCTTAAAAGAGGCACAAGAACAATACAGTCCCGTTAGCAGCACGGGGGAGCACATCCCTTCCTTTTATTTTTAAAGCCATGCATCACTTTATAACCTATTCCCCTTGACATTGAAACAAGTGATAGGTTTGAGAGCAAAACATGCATCTCGTTAGGCACCTGAAATTCGAAATAAATCATCTCTGTGCTATGCAGGGAATTCAGCAGCAGTGTTATAATTTTATATAGGCATAAGCAGCCGTTGGAGCTGCCTGCATGGTCTCATCTGAGCAGAAATTATAGAGGTTTAATTTGAAATGCAGCATGTTATGGATGGATTTCATGTGCAAAGTATAGTGCTGATCCATAAAGCAGCTCCTGAGGGTCTCTGGAGGTCTCAGATCCCACCCTATAAAGTGATGGGTTTATGTATTCATACTCTTATTCTGATTTGCATTTAGGTGTTTCTTTCCTTTTTTATATCTTTCTCTTTTTTAAAAAAAATCTCTTCATTTATGTGTTATTTTCCTTCTTCATTTCAAGAATTGCATTTTCACTCTAAGGCATTCCCTCCCATTTCATTTTCACTTTAAGGTCAATAGGTTGGAAATGTATTGACTACAGTTTTGCTTTATTTCAGATGGAGTTGGCATCTGACAGATGCCGAAAGGCAATCCTGTTGTGTGGCTCATCCCAAAAGTTCACATTTTCTCTTGAAAACTAAATATTAAAGGAGATCAAAGCTCTTCTAGGCCCTATTCACAAATGCAGTGCAACATCCCTGCTCTGAGAAACCAAGGTGCAGTCTCACTGATGACTCCAACAGATTTAAACCTTGCATTTCATTACCCAATTACTTTTTTTGAGTCCAGCCTTTGGCAGCCAAGAAACATGGCTTTTTCCTAAAATATCACCTGCCTGTAACAACAGCTTCCCTAATTAAGAGAGATGACACATTTCCATGACTAAAGCCTAAACAAGCCCTTGACAGTCTCCTTTCTGCTGCATCGGCCGTGCTGACATTCAAATGGTGGTCGTGGCAGGCAGTTTCCTTCACCAGAGATGTGTATTTTCTGACAGTGTTGCAGGGCAAAAGGGGTGGAAAAGCAGCGTTTTGGCAAACACAAACTTCTCCAAGCTGTCAAGGAAAATTAACCCTTTTCTTAATTCTTTTAGGCTCTCCCTCAGCTCTTTGGAGGGGGAATGGGTTTTGTGTTGTCACACTCGAGGGGTAACCAAGACCTTCAAACAACTGATCTGACTTAATCTTTCAAAAATGCATCCAAATTGCACAAGCAAGGAAAACCCCATCCATCCCTGGCCTCTTCACCAAATGGAGCCGCTCACTGGAGAGATTCTTCAGAGAAATGCCTGCATACCAGAGGTAATAACCTCCAATACCTTAAGTCAAAAAGCTAAGTAAAACTCACTAGGTAATGCATTTGGGATTAAGTTTAAATAGGCTGCCGTCACTAATAATGCATCTGCTAGCGATGGAGAGATTTGGTAGGACTAACGCCGGCGTTGAGGGATGGAGGTCTTGCACGGCTCTCCAAACAAACCCAGGAGGGGAGGCAGCATCAGGGGTGCAAGAGGAGAACCCCAACCCCACCAGATCCAGGGCAGCACATACTGCCCCCTTCTTGACTCCCACCCTGGCTTTACAGGAGGGCAGAAAGGGGGGCAAGGGGGAGAAAAAAGCTGGACTCGGTCCATTTTTAACTCACTCGATGTGTCTGGGATGTAGACAGATGCTGTTTAGACAGGCTGGTTTGGTGGGTGGCCGGGCGAGGAGACCATGGCTGTACAGTTTATAGAAGGCTCCCGGCACAAATGAACTGTTGAAGACCATTGGAAGCCTCAGTGAAATCACAACATGCAGAAACACGGGGGAGGGAAAGGAAGAAAAAAAAAGGGCTCTTTTTGAAAAGGCAGAGAGAGAAAGGGATGTTTTGATGGAGTTTGTGAAAATTACAATGAGGTGGGTTTCACTAAAGCCTGCATTCATTAGCCTCCTGAATGTCGTCGTTCCCCCCACCCCCAAATAAAGTAAACACTCCTATGTGGAGCTGGAAAAAAAGAGAAATCTATAAAAAAATTAGCAGATTTAAATAGTTTCCCTGCATCAAGGATAAGAAACAGACGTGCCTTTTCCCCGCTCCTTGTCTAGTCTTGCTAGGTGGAAAGCTAATATTTGAATTCATGCTTCAGTAGGGAGCATTTGTAAATTGAAAAAATAAAAGCTCTCCACACTGGTTTGCCCATTTGCCAGCCTGCACAGGATGGAAAAAAAGGAGCTGATTTTGAGTTTCCTGGGTTTATTTAGAGATAAGCTTTAGATGACCTTTCACTCCCACACACACACACCATTCACCCAAAAATTGAACCATCCAATCCTCAAGTCCTGTGTTAACCAAATTCCATAGTTTAATGTGACAAATTTTGCCAGAATCCTTTAATTTTGAGCCTGACAGGGTCTGGGATCACAAAGAAAGT
This sequence comes from Ara ararauna, assembly GCA_028858755.1. Taxonomy (NCBI): domain Eukaryota; kingdom Metazoa; phylum Chordata; class Aves; order Psittaciformes; family Psittacidae; genus Ara; species Ara ararauna. The sequence continues at coordinate 4,761,759 of CM054410.1, read as the reverse complement.
CACCAAGTCTGAACTCCAGCCTCTGCTCCCCACTTATGTAATAGCAATCCACATAAGCTCTTTGTTAAACCACACAAACCACAAATCGAGTCATCATTTTGCTCCTACATATCAATTCTCTGTTTAAAGACAAAGGCCAAGGACTAGAAAAACAGCCCGGGATGTCCCAGCTCCTCAGCCTTTCCCTCCCTTGCTCTTAAAGAAAAGCGACATCCCTAAACCCTGACATTCAGGAAAGAGCAGATAATTTTGCATGGATCAAAGCATCCAAGTGACTATTTTTCCCTTCCCCACTGCAGGCTAGAGCTGGACATTAAACTCCTTGAAATCCCATGGGAAACTAGCCTCCCGGTTTTATTCCTGAGTCAAACACTGAAAAGCACCAAGCATCTGCTCTCCCTGAGCAAGAGCATCCGGATGCTCAGCTGAGTCTAACCCCTCAACCTCAGCCTTGCACTGCAGTCATAAAAGACCCTTCCTTTTCCCCTGCATCCACCTCTTGCAGATGCCAAGAGTAGAGGCTGGCTAATAAATTCCTTTAGGAAACTTTGATAGACTGAAGATGTTTTGTTCACTTCCAAGGCAATCTCCTGCCTCCTCTGGTTGCCTGTGACCTCCTGCTCCTGCCAAATGCCCCAAATCAGTGTGAGAGTCTGGGTGGGTGGCTGGGATGTGCTGAGGATAACACTCAATGCAGGGAAGAGAAAGAAATGCCTGGATTGTAATGAAGAAAGGAAGGGCAAAAGGAAGGAAGAACATGGAAAACAAGCCAAGAGCCCAGCAGCAGCTTTGGTGTCCTGGCTTGGTCTCAGTGGGCTGAGAGCAGAGGGCTGCTGGAGCTCTTCATTTATGGCTTTATGGTGGGACAAAACCCTGTAAGTTTAAACAAGTTTGATGTATAATATGTTAAATGAAAAACATAAATTGCCCATTTTAGGGAATTCCTCTGGCTTTGTGACTTTTCCATCAGTGTGATAGGTGTAACGTTCAGAGACAGATGCTGCCAGCATGGAGAGAAGTTGGAAGATGCATAAAGAGTCATCCATGGGTCTAAATCCTGAGGGAGTTCTGGAAGAAACCTGGGTGCCCATCTCACCAGAATGGATTGAAACGGTGCAGGTTGGGTAAGTGCAATGAGCCCCATGGTACAGCAGGGCCTCGCTGGATGGATCCATGTGTGGGACCAGATGCTCCTGGGCCCTTCCTATCATGCATGGACTCTTGATGGTGGCTCCTAGGCAAAAAGACATCAAAAAGAAAAAACAAACCAAAAAATGAGTCAAAAAATCCCTGTGTGATAAGAATCTGTTACTAAACCATTGTCCATCCTGGAAATGTAACGTTTCAAGGCCAGAAAAGAAGAGCTAAAGGTTTTGAACCAAGTGGTGACAAATTGATCTCTAAAGTTCAGAGGATTTCTCTCCCTTTCTTGCCATTTCATATGTTATAATGAAAAGTGTAGGCATAAAAAATAAACCCTGCTACTTTATGTTTAAACCCATATGGACTTTCTGGTCCTTTGAAAGGGCTATTTCACTTCCCAAGGTCACAGAATAAAACTCTCCAGCAATTACAAATGTGCAGTCTCATACTAATTAGTGGCTGATAAAGCAACGTTAACCACATTTCCCCAGGCTTTTGGTCAAACAAAACTAAAATTAGAAGATTTAATAATAAAAATTCCTTTTTACAGTTATTTGAGAAAAAGAAATCAGAGCATATTTCATTCAGTAAAGGTCAGCTTGCTTTAATTACGTGTGCTACTGTGTATCAGAAACTAGAATATTAAATGATACTGATGCTGAAGAGGTATCTCCACAACCATATATTATGCATAGAAGCAACAGTTCAAACACGATCTCATTTACTTGCTCTGATGTTTGAAATATCTCTGGCTCCCACCTTTCCCCCTTACAAAAAAAAAACCCACTTTGCTTCGTCATCCTGGGATCAATCCTGCTCCCATTCCCGCTAAGGGAAAAATGCCTGTCCAGCCTGATCCCTGTTGCCTCGTTTAAATTGATTGCAAGAAAAACCGAGGCATATCATCAGTGATTTTTCTTCTGTCTCGCCCCTGCTGCTGGTATGATAAGGAGAGTACTCTCCTTGCGGGTGACTCCACATTTAATTAGCTCCAGATGCAGCCTAATTAGTCAGTCTGCAGGGCGAGCATTGTTCTGTTGTCACTTGAGCCTTCCCTCACAGCGAAGTAAAAAAGATGAGATTGAACATGAAAACCAGATGCCATGTGTGTGCCTTGCTCTGGGCTGTCCATCGGATGGGATCCCCCTAACCTGGGGGGCAAAGGATAATAAATGTTGTGTTTGAAAGCCACGGGCATGGATGGAGCTTCACATGGTTCAAGTAAGACAGTAGCATGTGCCGAGCGAAAGGGTCACAGCTTTGAACAACTGATTCCCACTAATTCTCCTTTAGAGGAAGGACTGTGCATCCTCCAGCAGGACCCGTACTGGGGTTTTGGTACAAATTGCTTTGACATCTCACACAGTTTTGCACAGCAGGCTTTTGGACTCTACCTTTCTTCACGGGATTAAGCCCTTAATGCCTGTGTAATACCAGGAAGATACCTATAATTTTAATGCAGAGGTTTTCCATTCCTTGTTCTAATTCAAAAGGCAGGAGGTTTGCTTGCAGAATTGGCATTTCACGTCTGGAATTAGGGATATGGGGAAATCAGCAGTGTGCAGAAAAATCGGATAGGCAAAGGGGCTTACCATAATGCCATCTGACACACTCATAAGCTTTACATGATTTGTACAAATCGTGAGTATGAAACTCTACCAGAAGCCTTGTTTGTGCTCTTGGAGCAAAAGGATGAGGGAAGGAATTTTTGTTGATGTGGTTATAAAATTGTCTAAGAGCATTGACTAAGCAAAGCTGGAAGAGGGTACTCAAATCACTGCCAGGTCACTTTGCTGGTCTCTACCTGGTTTTATCAGATTGAAATTAAGAAGAAAAGTGTCTTGCTGGACCATAGGTGTTACAGTACCAGTTTGACTCAGCGTTGTCTTTTGCCAGTCTCAATGTTGCTAAAATGGGATGTTCGTGCCATAAGAAAAAGCAGTTTCCCCCATATTTTGGGGGGACATTCACAGTCTATAATCACAGGGAGAAATGACAGTGGCAACTAATGAATATTGGTGGCTTTGTTCTGCATTTTGCAAAATGCTCGTGGACGTATGAATTGGAGTATTATGTAGGAGATACAGCGAAGGCAACTGACCTAGCAGTAGTGTATGGATGAGTTATTGAAGAGGAGTGCCTGAATGAAGGTTGCTTGAGCTCAGGACAGCTATGTGGTATGCATTGCCTGTTTATTATGATTTTGGAGGAGGAACTAGCCTGACTCTCAGTAAATGACATGAAACCCCAAATTGCTTCAGGAGAAACCTCATCCATACATCACGACCATGTTATCACCACAGCTGGGAAAAAAACTATTTCCGTAAAAACAATATTTAGTTGAATTGGAAGTCAAAATTACTCAATGGACAAGTCCCATAGCCCAGAGGGGTACAGTTGCAGAACAGGGTCCTTTCATTTCTCAGATGTTTTGAACGAAAGCCAATAAAATAAATAGGAAATGTTCCAGCTCATCTCCATCCTCTCCCATACCTGCCCATCACAGTGCTGGGAGGACCCTGCAGACCTGAGCCACATTGCTCCATCACACCCAGCACTCACATCCTTGTGCCAGCACCATCCCTATGGACATGATGATGACCTCAGGGGAGTCCTCTCTCACCATGGCTCCTCCTGCCCCAGGGCTGCTGATGAAAAGAGAGATTCATGCAGTGCAATTGCCAACCCATTTCTGCAGACCATGGATGTGGCTTTGTTGTTCCCTGTGTCTGTCTGTCTCCCTTCCCTTGTCGATAGCAGGCTTGGTTCAACCCAATCCCAAGCAGTGTTTTTAAGCATGATTACAACTTCTTGCATGCTTACCACTTGCCTGATTACAGCAGAGCAGCAGGGTATCCAGGTATACGTTTCAGGCTTTTAATGGCTTAACATGGCAGAGGGTTAATATGCTAGTTTTACAGGGAGCTAAATGGAGATCATCAGCTGCATTTGAACACCAAGAGACTAAAGACAAAGCACTGTGTGGTCTTCAGTTCTTCTTCACACAAAGTCCATCTTGTGATTGAGCTGAACTCACCCAAAGGAAAAGGCAATTACAGAAAATGGCAGAACTGCTATTTTTTCACACTTTTAGCTCCAGCCTTACCAAGCGCCCAGCCTCCAAACCACAAAGATATTGAAGCCCCAAACCATCACTGAAATCAATCAACAAGTGTCAGGAACCAAATCCTCTCCGTGGTTCTAGTCCTGGATAACTACTTCTCCAACGCAGCCAGGGAAACTAGAAGACACAGGTTGGTTACGAGGTTCCTGGGGATGAGGGTTCTTATTTAGCAGCTTTGGAGAATCCTTCTGCACTCTTTTGAACTGAAACCACTGCCATTCCATTGGGTCCAGAGAGACCTTCCCTGCTTCAAAGCTATCAGCTCACAGCACAGAACGAGACATGGAGAAAGACGTAGAGAGGTTGATTCCACTCCTAGTGAGACCTGTTTCCATATGACACCAGGTTTTTCCATTTTAATGCATTTCCAAACTTCTCATCAGGTATTGCAATGAATTCACCAAAGGAAACAAAGAGAGTGCAAAATCACTTTCATAAAGTCTGGAAAAAATAATCCATCGAACTTCTATAGTACATCAGGTTAAGGAAGAGACATCTGGCTTTTATTATGTTTTATAAGGTTGATAGCAAATAAGGGTATTAGAGTTAATTTACTTACTTAGAGAGAAACGACTCAATCACAGAAGCCGTGATTGTGACTGCATGCTAAGAGAGCTCCAAAATTCCCCCCATTCTCCTCTGGGAGGTAAACAGGGCCAATGATAAAGCACTGCTCATTTTCCACAGAGGTATTCCCCAAAGGAATCAAACAGAGCAAATCCACCAAGAATAAGTCCTTCCCAGACAGCCTGGCTGCATAGGAAGACGTATTATTTAGTGGTGCAAGAGTAACTGGAGGCTGAGAACAAGACTCTGTCGTGGTAGTACCATAATTTAATCACATGGAAATATCCTGCTGAAAAGGTTGAGATGTTGAAAGGTGAGGCAGAGGAAAAAGGGAAGAGAGACAATTAGTTTGAAGGAGTTATAGACTCAGAGATGTTGCTTGGAAGGACCCTCTGGGAGTCTCTAATCCAAAGTCAAACTATCACCTACAAGAGGTCATGTGAGACGATCTTAAGGCCATTTCCAACCCTCACAATTCTATGATTCTATGTCTGCCACCAAGGACAGGGCTTTCCTGACCTCTCAGGAGTCTGTTCCAAGACTGCATCACCCTCTTGGTGAAGAATTTGTTTCTAAAGCCCATCCTGAAACAGTGGCCACTGTCCTTTGTTATTTTGCTATTTCTAAGAAAGGCTTGGCTCCACCTTCTTTATAAGCCTTCTTCAAGCTGCTGTAGGCTAGAAGCAAATCTGGTCATCTCTTTGTCATACATCTGAAGAAGTCCAGCATCCCAACGACTCCTCACAAGCCCCACAAGTCCTTTTCAGAGGTGCTCTCAGGCACCCAAGCCAGAGTGTGGACAAAGCAAGTTCCCAGGGACCAAGCTATCACCTCTTTCCTAAGAATGGAGGTCCTTCCCAGCCTGGCACTGACAAACCATTATCACCAGACGTTTGATGAACTAGACATGGTTGCTTTCCATTCAGAAATGGTCCCTCTGGAGAATTCTGAAGCTTTAAGAGGAGGCAGATTTGCTTTATATCAGAGTTGTGGGAGTTTTATATTTTCTTTTGGGTCAGTCTTGCAACTTACAGTGAAAAATGGGCTATGGAAAAGTATAGTTCTTCCCCCTAAGCCTCTGAACACTAAAGCTTCTGGCAGGTGACTGCAGAGGCCAAGATATCCTGCAAAGAGGGTAATAGGTAATGGGTTCAAACTAAAACAAGAGGAGTTCAGGTTAGATATAACGAAGAAGTTCTTTACTGTGAGGGTGGTGAGGCACTGTCACAGGTTGCCCAAAGAAGTGGTGAATGCTCTATCCCTGGCAGTGTTCAAGGCCAGGTTGGACAGGGCTTGGGTGACATGGTCTAGTGTGAGGCATCCCTGCCCATGGCAGGGGCTTGCAACCGGATGATCTTAATGTCCTTTCCTACCATAACCATTCTGTGATGCTATGCTATGGAGAATAGGAGGGTTTAGAGGAAGGCACAAACTTTTGAGAAACACCTGGAATAAGGAAAAGGAAGTGGGGAAAATGGTTTGAATATTCTGCCTGTGATACTCCTTTCTTTCAGAGCTGGCCTACACTCAGAGGCGATGCTCTAATTTATGAAGGAGGACAACAGCTCCAAACCTTTCAGAGCCAGTCCGACATTTGCGGGTTTCCCTCACTCTAGTTAAATACCTGATTGTTTTCATTAACCCCCATCACTTTCAACACTTCTGGACACTGCCACACTCCTGCGCTGTGGTGGAGGATTTCATCAGCTGTCCCCATCTCAGCCACCCTGGGCCTCATCCTCTGACAGCAAGGAGCATCAGTGGTTCCGTCAAGGCTGTCATGCCTTTGAAAACACAGCAAGTACCCCCCGGCTACAACCAAGAACAGAGATGGGATATTTACACAGATATCAAGTACATCCAAAGGCGCTCTCATAAACAGAGACGATTTCAGAGGGGACAGCCAACCTTCTGCTTTGGCATGAGGCCAACCTCCAGTGGATCCTCCTTTCTCCTGCACTCTCTGCCTTTGCCGGGTCTCACTAGCCATGGCACTGCTCCCTCTCTGGGTTCTTTGTACATCATTTTACCCCATGCCCTTGGCCTTTTTGGAAGTCTGCCACCTCCAAAGGGGTTCAGAGGGCACATCTCTATCAACTGCAGCCAATAGCCTGGGAGGAAGCTGGTCTCTGCTACCAGCACATGAATCATGAGCGTGTTGAGCTGTGCGGTTTGGTGAGGATTGCGAGGCGGGATTGCATGCTCCCCACAACAATATCATTTCAATTACATAACTCATTACTGTTTGCTCAGGGCCATTTGCAAAATTCACCAAAAAGGGCAAAAAGACATCGTCTTCCCCAGAGAGGTTTTTCAGCCTAAAAGGAGCTAAGCAGCAAGCTGCAGAAGTGCAGAAAGGCAGCAGTGATTTCTTTGGGAGTTAGGCGTTGGCATATCAGTCCCATTGTCAACACAGCCTAAACAGAAAACTAAAAGAGAACCACAAAATCTTTAAGGATATCCAGGTAGGAAGCAAAGCACATGCCCAGAGACCACACTCAATAACCTCCAGGCTTTTGGCAGATCAGGGCTTACCCTGGGATGCTGGTGCACATGTTCAGGCATCTTTGAAGGGAAATGCTCCCCCCCCCCCCCGTGGAGCTAGCATCTTGACAGTCCACCAGCATGGGCTTGCACTTCTCTATGTCTTAGTTATCCTGGGAAAAATACAGGTCTTTTTCTACAGCAGAAAGGTTTTAGGGTATTAGGAGGGAGGGAGAGCTGGGAAGATGTGAGCTGCCATAGAAATCAGGTTCCCTTGGGGGTCATTATAGTCCTAATGGCACCTGATAGCTCCAAGGAAGCTTTCAAGTGCCCTTTCAGCGCACCTCCTCTCCAGGACACATCCATCCCAGTGCACTCTGTCATCAGGTCTATCTGCTGTTAGCTTAAATGTCCCTATTTTAAGGAAGCAATAAATAATTTTTATCTCAGTTTTGAGCAACACACCTGAGATTTCCAGAACATTGCTTGGAGAAACTATTTCTAAGATTTTTTTTTTTTTCTTTTTTTTTTCTTTTTTCTTTTTTTTTTTTTTTTTTTTTATTTTCCCCTCTCAGTTTTCTGGTTTACTTTTGGCGGAAAAAAAAAATGCTGCTGCCACCAGCCGGAGCTTTTTGGAAATAGCATTAAAAAGTTTTCTTCCCACCGCCACTCGTACCTTTATTCCTGCTCATTGCAGATAACTGAAAACAAATTTAAACCCAGATTGTTTCTTGGAAGCACAGAACAAAATCGTACAGGATGTGATGAATTTTGCTTGAGCTTGATCCTTCAGTGTCAGTAATTTAGCCGGAAGTTAAATGAAATCCACTCTCAGCCCGAAGTTTAGCAGCTAAAACAGGCGTAAGGGGGAGTTCAGAGAGTCAAAAATGGCCTGAAGAATTTGCTTCTATCTATAATTTAAAAATAAAAGAAAATCAATCCTGGAGAAATAGGTTAAACAAAATGTAGGGTTGTGCCTCCTCTTGATTGAAAAGGAAGTGCTGGGAGTTTGAGAGCAATCAGCAATACGGCTGGGGATGGCAGAGGCTGAAATTGCTTTTCATGGACCTGAGCAAGAGGTTTCTGGATGTTTAAAGCCTTGTGTCCAATTGCAGTCAGAGAAGTCCCTGAAAACTTCAATCCAGGAAAAAAAAAAGATAAATAAATCAGTGAATTTCACTTGTATTTTCTATAATGGATTTACAACATAAGTAACTGAGGAGCAGTGCTGGAAAAGGAAAGTGAGCCACTGAACCCCAACCAAGCCTTCAGGCAAGGTGATTTATGCTCGAGGTGGATGAGTTTTCAGATGGATGTTCTTGACCAGTTTGCAGTAATGCCATTCAAAGATAATTTTTGATTCAATCCATGCCACATGAGGCAGTGGTGGTGCTGACCCTTGGCTTTTAACCCCAAGACCTTCACTGTTCTGGCTAAAGGAACTACTGTCTGTCCTCTGATAACCCACCTGACACAACTCAGATGGATTTAATATCTTCTGCTGGTGTTTATTGATAAAGATGAGGAATCAGCAGGTCACATTAACAGCTAGAAATGAGCGCCCATGAAATATGCCGTAACTAAACCTTGTGTGAGATTTTCATTGCCTTTTTGGCCTTGAAAGCATTCAGTGTGGAGAGATCCACAAATCCCAGTTCATCAGAGCAGATGTAAAGGTTATCCTTAGAGAAACACTGCTGCTGTTCCTCCTATACTATCCTATTACCTGAGGCTTTTAAAACAGCACAGGGTTTTCTCTTAAAGTATTCCCATGCCACAGAACCTTTTCCCAAACCACAGCATAGAATCATATAGTCATAGAATGGTTTGGATTAAGATCATCAAGTTCCAAAACCCCTGCCATGGGGCAGGAACACCTCACACTATCAGTCCCAGTGCTGGCACACACTGGGTTTTGCCAGGCTGGGATTTAAGAATCTCTATTTCTTAATAAAGAAGCCAGCCTCTATTTTATATATATTTCTTTTTCTACCAGCTCAAAGCAAACTTGGCTTTTTCAAACCAGAGCCATCACTGTCTTCTGCAATGGGAGAGTTTGCTGTGCTCATTCCCCATGTTAGCCAAAGCTTCTTGAAATAATGCCTTCTTTTAAGCCTTGATAAAGAAAACTAGAGCCCTAGTAGTCTGATTCCCACCCTGTAAAACCTTCATCTATTTGGGATCCAGCTTGGTTACCAAACTGCAGCTTTGCTTGCCCAGCTTAGCAGGAGAAGGGAGAGAAGCGCACAAAACCATAACAGGTATGTTGATATCCAACCCTAACTATTCTATGATTCTATGATACATAAAGCAAAAAGGAGGGAAAAAAAGAGTAAAAAAGATTAAATGATGGTCAGAAAGACCAGAAATCCCTTGAGAAAGAGCACTGCTGCCTGGAAAAGGAGGCACATTCCCTGGCCAGTGTGTGGTGGAGAAGAATTCATGTCTCACCTGCCCCTCGCTCCTGTGGGATTTATCGTTCCACTCCTCAATGCCCTGGCAATGATGGATTTGGTGCGCTGATGGGAAAGCAGCAATGCTCCCGTGGTAACTGGCAATGGTGGAGCCTGCAGAGCGCCGGCAGTGCGTGGGGGCTGTATGTGTTTGCTGATAACGGGATGGGTTTTATCTCAAACAGAACTTTAGGCTAATCTGGGCTTTTAAAGAGAAATGTGCTCGGGAGAAGCCTCGCTGAGCATGCAGGTGGCTGTGGGAAGGGGGGTTTGGTGGAGGGATGCTCAGCATATTTCGGGTAAGCGGGGCTGGCTGCTGCTGCAAGGAGGTGATGGAGGTGGGCTGGTCACAGGGTGGTCCTTGCAGGTCGCTGGGAGGGCAGCAGAATGGACACAACTGACTCTGCCATACCTGGCCTGTAGATAACACCTAACAAGAGACATCTGTGCATAGAGCTTCCCGCTCCGAGCAGGGATGCAGGCCTTGGAGCAGATTGGCAGGGGGCAGATAAGCTGCAGACACCCTTTTAGCAGGGAGAAAAGACAAAGCTTTCTAAAACTCAGGTTTCCTCAACCTGTCTTTCTCCAAGAGCTACGATGATCTGAAGTCTGCTATCTCCCTCCCCACCCCTCTTATTTCAGTTCAGCCAATATCTGAAGTAGGAACAGAGAGGAATGAGAGCAATAAAAAGTTGCTATAAAATGTTTAATATCTATAAATCAAGTCTCCAGCTTCAGCACTTGCATTTGCCTCTTCCTTGCAAAGATGACACTTAACAGCCACATAATAACTTGCAATCTCATCCATCCTGCTCGCAATCAATAAGATTAGCAATTAATTCTGGAAATGAATGGGTATAGCTACACTTGAAGGAGGCAGGTGAGAGGCTGTCCAGCATTAAACAACAAAATGAGCCTCAACTCAGGCACCGAAGGTGACATACTTATTTACTACCCCTCCTACTGCAGGTATTAATAAAAACATCAGAAGAAATAAGTTGGACCTGAAATTATAAGTAGCAATGCTGCTGACAATGGGACCTGAGCTGTGGAAGGTTTCCAATATCCAAGAAGAGCCAGTCAGATGGCTGACATCTTCACATATTGCCTGGCTGCTGAGGGAACTATTGTATTGAGGTCGACAAACATTCCAGGCTTTATTTGGGACTGTGGAGGGGAAGGTGGAGGACAGGACTGAGGGAACGACATGCAGCGATTGCCTTTGTCAGGATGCCCCATACCCATCGCAAGGGAACGTGCTTGTTCCTTTTGGGAACAGCAGCCTCCTGCACTCACTGCTCGCTGTGGCACTGCACAACATCTCAAGATAAGATTTCACCTTTCTGCACAGATGTTTTTTTCAGCTGGAGCTTTATACAAGCAACAGAATTGCCCAGGAACAAGCAAACCCCTCTTTTCAGTGCTGTTTCTCCAGCTTTGGCTGGATGGGAGTCACCAGGTCTGGTGAGTAGGACCTGTCTTTCCTGCAGCTCATCACCTCTTCATCTTTCCCACCCTGGGATGGATTCCCACAAGGTTGCACTCTAGCAGCTCTTAAGGTCATTCCCAGTTAGTATCTTACATTGATAGGGAAGAGAAGAGGCTGCAGTCACCTTTTGCCTTTGCATCCCCCCCATGGGGGACCTTTGGGCTTTTATCGCTGTTTTTCTCTCCATTTCTTCCATCCATGGTTGTACCACACCCAGCGGAGCAGAGTCCAGAGTCTGGATTTGGGGTCTCAGATGCGACAGTAAGATACACAAGTGTCCCGAGCTAACAACAGGAACTTGGATGCAGCCCCTGTACCCAGCACTTGCCAAGTATTTTTATCTACATATTAAAAATAGCCAACGACACTTTTCTTTAGTAAAGGTAAGCACAGAAGAAAAATGTGAGGGAAACGCTTGGTGAAACATGGTGGCCAAGTTCTGCTGCTGTGCTGGAGGATGCCAAGGAAAATCAAAACAATAGTCTGGGAGGGACAATGGCAGGGGCGGAAGGATAAGGCTGCAGTTCCCTGTGCCACAGGAAGGCTTTGGTTTAACTTGAGCAGGGATCTTATAGAGACAAACCCTTAACCCTGCTTCTGTGAAGGCCTCCGAAGCTCAAGCATCTCCCTTTGGTGTCAGTCCATGGTAGGTGTCGTGGTTGGTTTGACCCTATGCACCACTTCACGTCTCTGCCCACCACTGTGGGGTTCCAGTTCTTCATTGGTGGCTTGGGCTGTTGTTGTAGTTCTGGACCTCTGACAATGTGAAGTTTGCATGTTACTTTGCCTGTCCAAGTCTCTGCCTGGGACTCATCCATCATTTTGCTAGTTAAAACAGAGCTGCTTGTCCAGAGGAAGTCATTTGTCTCTCACGAAAGAGTCACCATCCCACTCCTGCCAACCACTCTGTTGTGGTGCAAGTGAATCCATTAGCTTCCCTGGAAAGTGTATCATCTGATGCTGGGACTAAACTTTAGACTAATAAACCCCTTGAGAGGACATGAAGGAGCCATCTCCGTCACACTGCTCAGTGCTCAGATCAAAGCTTGACCTCTCTTTCCATTAAATCTTCAGCATCTACATTTAAGGGAAAACGTTGTAAATCGTCAGCAACTCTACGTTTGGCGACAAGAGTCAGCACCCTGATTTCTAACCTCACAAGCAGGCTCTTGGATCTTTATGAAGCCTGTTGCTGCCTCTCTTCACTCCTTTCTTGCTCTTCATAAAGGAAACAGCCGAGGAAATGTCTCTTGGAGGTGAACGGCTGAAGCAACCCAGAAATAAACTCTCCAACCAGTAAGGAGCTAGGAAACAGCTACTCATGCCGCTTGGTCCAGCAGCCCTGGAAGCTCAACACCATGCAGAAGCAGTGCTGAGGGCAAGGCTCCAGAGAAAACACCCCAAACTCACATTCACGTTCATTTCCTCCATGCTTAAACCTATCTTCTAGTATTAACAATGCTCCTAGGTGGGTTTCTAGGTTTGCTAGGGTATTTCATCCACTAAACAACAATGTGTTGGAATTTGGGTCTGGGAAGTTTTCATTCCTGTCAGTTTTAGTTTCACACCAGTGGAAGAGATCATTTAACTCTCATGTTGAATGATAATGGGGGTTTTTCTATTCTTTGGGAGTTTTTCTAAAATTTAACAGCCAAAGAGTTAAAAGGGTTGATAATCCAAAAAGCTAAAAGAACCCTAACACAATAGGTGTTCTTCTCACCAAACTAATCAAAATTTAATAAAAACAAATTAAAGAGGAGAAGGAGAAAATTTCCCCCTCTAGCTGATCAGGGAGTGAATCGTTTAGTATCATATGCATAGGAAAAAAATACAAGAAAAATTAAGAAGGTAAATTAAAAAAAAGGCAGATAAATATGTCTCTAACTAGTGTGCCATAAGGCAATAGAACAAGTTTCTAAGATCCCTAATGAAAAATGAGGCATCTTTGAAAGTTCATTCCTGGGCTTTCTGGGATGGAGCTGTGAAAGAAAATGACTGCCTTGAGACAGAGGTTGTAACAGATTCAGATTTAAAGGCAACGACTTTATTTTCCTATGGCCTTGAGGGGATTAAGATAGGAGAGGAGTCCTGCCTCACCACTGGAGATATAAATGCTGGAGGGTCACTCTGTAGCCATCTGTCAAACGAGAGGAAGGGAGGAGGCAGAGTCATTTTCAGTAGTAAATTTTGGGAAGAACAAGCACTAATAGCCTAAAATTAAGAAAGAAAAACATCGGGCTAAATAGTAGGAAATGCTTTATAATGTTAAGGTCAGGCAGACAATGGAGAAACCTGTCAGGGGAGGTCAGGGGCTCTCCAATAACAGAGATGTTCATGGATGGAGCCATGAAACAGGGGTCTGCTGAAATGCTCATCCCTCAATCCCCTCGGATGTGGTTACCCCCATGGGGATGCGTGTGGTCCCCAAGGCCTTTTGGAGTAAAATTCAAAGCTTCTTCCCAGCTTTTCTGCTCTTTCCCATCCAGGAGCAAGGTGCAGGGAAAGGCAGGGAGGGCTTGGCCACAGCCCGCTCCCCTTGGAAGCAGGAGAGATCTGCCCCAGCTGTTCCTCTTTCCAAAGGAAAACAGAGGCTGCCCGAAGAGGTGGGATCATCTGGATGGGGAAGGAAGAAAGAAGCCTTTCAGCAGAGCCCTCCCACCAGGAAACTGGGAGAGCAATGCGGCAGGCACAGGACGAGCTGGGGTGCCTGGGGGTCCATGCGGATGCCAGCACAAGCCGTTTTCTTAAGGCTGTCACATTGATTTCCTCCTGGCTCCCCACACAGACACCTGCGGTCTGTTACACCACACATCATTATATTATTGCAACTTATGGTGTCCATCATCACCCCCAGGCAATCACTGTGGAGCCAATGATAAATGATACACAGGCGGTTTATTATACACACTAAATCCTCTTCACTTGGTGGTCCAAGGGTGTACCTAATATATTCTACTCCTCCTGTGCTTGGATTTGTATTGTGGATCCGTTTAATACCTTTATAGCAAATGCTGACTAGGTGTTAAAAATCCATGCATTGCACCAAGCGTAATTGTTTCCTATCGCCTCCTATGTGGTGAGAATCCACTCAGCACTAAGATTTTTCTGTATTACTAGAAACCCTGGCCATGTTAGGAATAGTAACTAGCAGAAGTGGGGAATGCCACTCTGACAGCCCAAAGCTCTCTGTAGAAAGCTGCTGGAGATCTGACAGCAGCTGGAGGGGAAGGAAGGAGATGCTGTGATAGCTGGCTGAGATCACAGGTGGCATTTAGGAAAAGCAAAACAACCCAGTCCCATTGGAATATGGCCGTGCAGGGGCCAGGATGCTTTTTTTTTATAGTAGGGATAAGGAACAAGTATAAGAAATTAAAATCCTGACTATGGGTCTGGCCTGAAAAAGAGCACAGGAACACACATCTGCATCCTTATGTCTGCCCTCTCCTCTAAGAGTCTTTCCTGCTTTGACGTGCTGTCCGAAACACCTCCTGAAGTGGGCTGTTGAGGGCAAGGGAGCGTTTCTAATGTATAAGGTGTAATTAAGTGCTGGTAACACATAGCAGAGGGCACAACTCAAAAAATCACAGACTCCTTCCTCCAAGTGCACCCTCCGGCACCATCAGAGCAGGTTTCCACCAGCCCACTTGAGACGGCATTCCACAAACACGTCCCTCCTTGCCAAGAAGTGAACAGGAAGGATTTTTCCATGGCACTGCTGTCACTCAGGCATTTTGAGAGGCTGTTCCCGATTTTCCCCCTCCAGTACCAGGTCCTCGCTGCCGGGGTGGTCCAGGACAAAGCCTGTGAAAAGATGCCTGGTCATGGTTTCTCAGCTGGGGAAGTCAAGGGTACTATGGAGGATGCTGAAGGAGGAGGATAAGGAATGCAGAATTATTGCAGGAGGTCATGGGAAGCCAGTGAGGGGAATCCAAAGAGGGTCAGATGGAATGTCAGGGAGGATTTTTGCAGCTGCTTTTGGACAAATTGAGAGCACAGAGGAGGTGTCAGAGCTCTGGTGCCTTCAGCTTGGGTGGAGGTATGGAAATGGCTGGTTTTTGCAGATGAACAGGAGGGGAATTAACAAGCAGGGTGAGCATTAACCAGGAGGCTGAGGAGAAAGGAAGAACTTCAGAGGAACAGCACAGTCTGCTGGACTAAGGGGCAGCTCTTTCCTCTCTGAGAGCTTTGTTTCTGTCCAGCTCTGGGGGGAGGAGAGTTGGCCTACAGCTACAGCAGTAACTTTGAGTAACTCCTCAGGAAACAGCTTATTTAGATAGCACTGCCTATTCTTCAGAGGAGAGGATAGAAGAACATATTGCCTGTTACTAATGAATGGCTTTTCCACAACTAATGATGTTTACAGGGATGGATACTCCAAGGTCTCCAGAATATCTCCACTAATAGGATGGATTTTGGCGCCAAGAAACCATGGCTTTTTCACACACACACACCCCGATAGGAGAGAGTTAAATATCTTCTCTGTTCTTAATGGAAAACTAAGCAGGCATGACGCATCTGTTTAGAAGACATTTTTCTTATCTCCAGGATCGAAAAGAATTCCAGAGCTCAAAGACCAGAAACCGAGAGCAGTTCATTCACTGCCAACGCAGGCAGGCCGGAGGAGTTCAGGTTGAGCATAAGCTAAGGGTTGGACTCTCTACCCACTGCAGTAAATAGATCATTTCCACTGCCTGCAGTAGGAATAACTTTAGGCCTTGATTTCTCGACTCAATTTTGCAGTAAATAAGAGCTTCAAGCAGAACCCATTAAAGCTGTTTTGATTTCTAGGCTCCAGTTCTTCCAGATGTTAACTCTTCTAAAATTCAATATACACAAACGCTCTTTGGCCGGGTAGGGGAAGAATTCAAATCATCAGATGTTCATCTTAACCTTCTGGGTCAAGGATTTCCCTCTAATGGGGTCTGTGAATTTGCCACCCAGTCTGGAAAAGGCTTAAGCAAAGCATTTCCAGTGGTAATAAAGATTTCAAGGGGGGAAAAAGCCCAAACAAGCACAAACATAAAAAATCCCAGAAAACTTTTCACAAACTTTGCCAAATTGTGGGGTCCATATTCTGCTAAATTTCACACAACAGGAACTGATGCTCAGCCTCAAGCCCAGGTTCCCTTTGCATCTCAATCCACAAAGCCATGCCATTAGGAGCTGGTTTCACATAAGCCATGTTTTCAGGTGTGAACTGAGTTCAAACCACAAGCCCCAATCTCTGAAGGACCTGAGGGCTCTGGGCTAAGCTTCTCCTCTCAGGTATATAACTGCAAAGCAGAACTGAAGTCACTAAGTCCTTGCAAATGTGCCTTTGGCAGAGACCAGCTCCCCCACTGCTGCTTCCCTAGCCCAGCTCAGGAAGCATCTCTGTGCTCAGTACTTTTACACACAGCAATACTCAGCCAAACCTCTCCTTTACAAAGCACAGTCACTCAGAAAAAAAGCAAACAAAACTTAATAGCTGCTACCTTGAAGCAGTCAACTCCATATTCCAAAACAGGGTAGGTCCGTAACTCGAAATTGTTGGCTCTGGGAATCTTTATCATGGCTGGATTTTTGCTGCATCTGGTTGAGCAAGCTTTTATAATGTCATTTCTGATCAAGGTAGTTTTCAGTAACAACTTTCAGCATATTACAGGTCAAGGTTAAGAGGGAAAGGGAAATTGCGAAGGGGAAGTGCTGTTGCTGCTCTTTGAGGTGGTGAGGGCTGCAAGAGGGAGGGTTTGCTCAGAAATTAAAGGCGTTATTGTAATTCAGAGGAGCAGTTACAAGGAAAGGGAAAAGAAGCATTTGGGACAGTGCTAGCAAATCACAACAATGTACAGCTGCCTGGAAATGAACTGAACACCAGCTTTAAAACCATCCGTAGCGAACTGACTTCAAATCATTAGCTATTTGGTCCAGCCTATTACAGCCAAGGCTAGTTGTCTTGTGGAAACACACTGTGCGTTTGGAAAGCAGTTTAACTGAGTCTGGAAAATATCTTACAAACCAGGATCTGTCTCCCAGCAGAGTCAAAACTTATATAAACCTTTCACTTAAGCTGGGCAGGTTGAGAGCAGTCCTGCTGTGTTGAATAGCAACTCAAACCACATTAGCAGATGACTCAGTAGCATCATCCTCTCTAAGTCCACAGGACCCATGTGAAGAAGCTTGTGCTCACAGATTCTCATCATAGTGTAGGGACCAAAATGGGTGACACAGGCTTTGCAAAGCACAAAGGCACTTTTCCTCACCCACAGCAATATGGAATGAATGCATCAGATGTCCAAGCTTAATCTCCAGGCTAAGCCAGTGTGATGCATTTAAGATGCACCAAATGATTTCTTGTCCTGTATTCCTGTGATGTTTCATGACCTCTGAAACACTGAAGACCAGCTTGAGAAGCCAAACAAGCATCCCTGTGATTCATTCTCTTGTTAGAAAATATAAATAGAAACCACGTTTCACCAAGGCAGAGGCAGGACCCCTGTTTTCACAGGCTTGAATCCATCAGGTTGGAAACGGAGATCTGACAAGCTTGAAGGGTGAAAAGCACCCTCTGCTTCTAGGTGTCAGTTTATTGGGTTTCTTGTTCATGACACCCTGAACTTCATTTCTGAAGATGTCAAGGACTTCTAGCTCCTGTTAATTTGATGCTGAGTTGTGACTGTTCATCACTTTGGAGGAAGATCACACTCCAGGGAGGCATTCTAAGGAGTCTGTGGGAGTTTTGCCATTATCTTCGATGTAACCAAGACTTTAGTTCTAAAACTCAGTTCTTCAAAACCAGGAAATTGTAGCACTCAATTCTAAAAGTATTGCAGGGCAAAAATACTATAATGTAAACCTGTGCCAAATCAGTGCATCTTTCTCAGAGGTGTGGGATGGAACTAGTAGCTGAATTTGGAGTTGTAACGTAAAACCAGTAACAGGGCATTTTGGCTGGTAGGTATCCTCAAGGGCATTACTTGCCTTGTCCTATGCTTATGACTCCATTTTTTCCATGTCCAGTCTTCCATGCGCTTTGGGATATGTTCAGTCTTGGGCAGTGAAAAGGATTTCATTAACATTTTATATTTGCTTACTTCTGTGCATCTGATTTCAGCTGGAATCCCAAAACCATTCCAGAAATGGAGAAAACCCCAAAGGCAGAAGTACCAGATGCAGAGGTATACAAACCCCAGACTCAGTGGTGACACCTATGAATGACAATAAGGAACTGATTAATCCCCTTTGCATTTAGCTTGCCGAAGTCATTCAAGTCAAAGCCACTGCACTGGCAGATGTGTTACCACGAGCTTCTCTCTAAACAGGAGTAGAATCCTCCTGTGGGCACAGCAGAGGATATGCTACTATTTTCTCCTTCTCAATCTGATCCCATGGCTAGTGGATTGCTAGCATTAAGAAGGATTTATCACTTAAATGTATTGAACACATAAAAGGATGGTCTGTGAAACAGAAAGGTTATGAGTGGAATAAAAGAATGAGATTTAGCTAACAAGGGGAAGCAGAATAAGAGATGTAGCCTAAAGTAGGCAAACCAGTAAGCTGTCAGACTGGTTGATGTAATTTAACATAGATATATAATATCTAGAGATAATTTAAGATATCTAGATCTAGATGTATTATATTGTAGGCATATAATCTAGAGAGGGAGAATATATAATAATCTATTATATTTGTATATAATTATTATATATAAGTATACTAAAATATAATAGAAATATGGAAATATTACATGTGTATTTTAGAGAGAAAGAGAGAGCATTAGAGTGGAAGAATATATATAGAATAAAGAGTGGAGGAGTCTTCATTTTGAGCAATTACACCAGTATGGACAGACCATGATGGGTTACAGAAAAGAAAATCCCAGTTTCCCAAGGTACACCAGTCCCTACATTTCCAATACACTGGGCTGGCATGCCATGCACATGGCTCACACTCCAGTGTACACTGAGATGCTAAATGGCTGGTGCCCATCTCAGCCCCAAACGGACCCTGAAAATCATTTGGGCCTCAGTAACCAAGTTGCCTTCATTACCGGTCTGGTATTTGCGAACTGTCTCCCAGTTGTAATCTTTCGGTTTCTGGGATCACCTTACAACCACAATTGGATTTCAGCAGCACGCTGCAACAGCCTGACTCCCAGCGTTATACCAAGATGTTTTCTTAGCTGTATTTTCTGTTTAGTCTGAGTTCCACATAGTTTAGGGTTTAAGAAATAAAAAACACAAAAAAAGGCAAAAATAAAATTGAAAAAAAAAATCCTCAGGTAGCTCAAATAACCCCCGTGTCAGTATCCTTGGAACAGAACCTGCTTTGCTCACAGCCCTGCCAAATTTGGAGGCTTATTTGCCTCTGCTATAGGCAGCCAGTGTGATGTTAGCTGCACAGATTGCTGTGCTCCATGCATGGCAGTGCCCTGGAAGCCCTCCCTCCCCTCCGCTACATCCCCAGGGTCCACCAGTACCCATCAGCAGCCCCAGGGAGCTCTTAGTCAAAGCAGAAGTGTTTGAGAGGGCCAGGGAAGGACCAGCTCCCAAGAGCCCCAGGGCATCCTCAGGGCCTCAGAGGATGCTCTTTCTGCATCAGAGGCAACTAATGACCAGAGCACTGACCTGGCCCTGAACGGTGTCCTTTGGATGCCAGATGACCCCGGGGCAACATCCCCCTGCTGCTCCATGACCTGGTTTCCCTGGGTGTAAAAGGCAGAGCTGACATTTAACCTTCTGTAGTGCTTGACGTTCCACTATGGGAAATGCCGCCTCAATGCTTTAACACTGCAGGGGCATGGCTGCACATCACCTCAGTGCCATACATCCTCAGACATGCCCAAGGATGCTGCTGTCAGCCCAGCTCAAGGCTGCGCCATCGCCACCAACCGATGTGACGATGCAACAGAGTTGATGGGATATACAGCACAAATCTCTTGCACAGGGAGGCACTTCAGATACCAGCTGCTTTGAATTTCATGTGCGCTTGTGCAAATTAATCTTTAATGCCTTCTGCTGCCTGCAGCAGCTCTGATTTTTAAGAGTAAAAGCAAGCCCAAAATTCAAATTCTCAGGTACATGGAGGGTTTGCAGGCAGTAGACTGAAAGAAGCGCACATAGAGCACAAAAATGACTCTGTCACTAAGGCAGAAATAACACAGCTAGATCTCCGTGAAAAACCACAACCCAGATGAATCAATCCCTACCACAATCAGCCAAAGAAGACATTAAGTCTTCAGGCTGCAGGGAATTGCCAGAAGCCGGGAATGCCGGCACCAGCTTTAAAGACTAATCGACAATGACAGCAAAATTTGATGATATCCTTTCAAATTCTCCCTGTGATTTAGGGATCACTGAAATGCCAAGGAGGATCTCCCTTCGCTGAGGCTATGGCTGATGGGATGCAGAGGGCAGGGTAGTCCTCAGCAAAGGGAACACAACTTTATCCCTGCCAGCATCTTTACCTCCGTCCTTGCGTGGGTGTCTTTCATATGCCAACACTGAGCTGGAACAGAAAAAACGGATCATGACCTGTGCATATTGAGGCTTTTTGACAGGTAGGAGGCTGTCCTCACTTGGTTTTGGGGAAAACTCAAAGTATTTCGATTGTACCTCTGTAGCGTGCGGAGTCAGATGCGGGTTTTGTAATTGGAGTAAATGCAGACCCAGCTGCTGGAAAGCTTGCAATCCAAACCACTCTGGTGGAAAAACATCCCGTGCAGGGAGCCCATAAGCAGCTTCAGACCTGTCAGAGAGACAGCCCAAAAGCATTTTAATCCAGTCGACGGGAAGAAAAGGCCCTTAAAGAGCAGAAAGGACAGGATTCAGCTAGGAAAAGATGCTTGACACAGATGCTACCTCTGTCTTCAACACTGGGTTTCGTATCACCTTACTGGCACCTACCTCTTTACTTATTCCCAACGTGCCACAGGCTATTGGACCCTAGCAGGGAGAAATGTGGAGCTGCCACAAGCATCCCCATCACACACCACTGTGCTTCAAAGCAGCATCCCAAAGGCCAAGAGCAAAAGCTTTAAACAATCCCTGTGGGATGTTTTGAAGGTTGTTTTCAACCCATGGACCCAATTTTGTACCTCCTCACTTTCCCTTCAGTGAACTGCCTGGACCAAGCCTGTTGACAAAGCTGGGATGCTCAGAGCATGGTCTGCATCTCCAGCTACTAATGCAGACAAAGCATATTGCTGCTCCTCCTGCGTCATCTCCCCCTTGCTCGCCCATCCTCCCCAATGCCCCTTGCTTTTCTCTCCCACAACCCTGAAAATGCCTTTTTTTGTCCTTTTTAAGAGCCTCCTCATTGTTCCTGGCAGGATGGGCAGAGCAGCAGGCCGCACAATGCAAGTGCCCTTTTCTCAGGATGTACGTTGGTCATCCCAGGGCAGGAAAATGCTTACGGTGGGGCTTCCTCAGCAAGCTGCCTTTGGCGTCTCATTTTCCCTCCCCTTTCCCAGCAGACTCTCACGCTGCCCCTGGTTGTTTGATTATCAGCCATCCTTGGTATGGACTCACTATAGGCAACTAAAACATTGTGCATCATGCGCAGACTCATGCAAGACCCCATCAACATTCAAACCCATCACTTTCCCCAGGTAAATGTTCTTCTCTCCCAAGACCATGTCACCCAGTGCGGGAAGAGTAACCCCACCACATCAAGAGTGTTGTGTCCATCTCATCTGATGACAACAGCTTCCATCCTCACTGACGTAATGCATGTAGACACCGGCGCAGTAAATGAGTGCTGGAGTCCTTTCATCACTTGCCAGCCTTTGTCCTTGGGTACATATGAAACTCCTGGGCATCCTGAGCTTGGGGCCAGAGCTAGTCTCCATCTGCTCGATGGCCCTTGGAACAAAGGGCTCTCTGGACATGCAACCCCACACCCACACTGAGCTCTGCAAATGACATTAAGCGGAGATACATAATTAGTGATTAGGACCGTATGGTTCAGAACAGTGTGTACCAGTGCTGAGCGCAGCATCGGCCTCATGTCATAGACATCCTCCCTGGGGGCTTGTACAATGCAAGGCACTCACCCTCCTCCCAGACGTCACTGCTCCTCATAAAACCAGATCAGAATTGTCTTTTTACAACTTTCAGGCTTGAGTTCACATCCAAATACGGTTTGTGGTAAATCAGTCATGATACCAAAGCCCAGCCTACAATAAATGGTGGGCATCTGCTGTCGAAGTCCCATGTCAATCCCAAATGCCAGGTTTCTACTAAACAGAACCAATGTTGTACCTTGAGCAACTTAGGGTACAATACAGAAGATGTATTCGTGAGGCAGTTGATGTTGTTTCAGAGCTAAAGACCTCTTAAAGAACTAACTGCCAATGCAAGTCATGTCAGCCTCTCTTCCTCATGGCTGGGACCCAGCCCACGTGCAGCAGTGAGTAGCACTGGTGTGTAGTCATGTGAATAGCATGATCTTACTCAGCTTGGCTGCAAGCATCAAGACAGAGTCTGTCAAAAAGAGACCACAGTAATGCAGTGACTGTCTCACCACAGACTTTCTTCATGCCTTCACTGCTCTTCTCAACGCTTATCCAGGACACATTTCCTGGGGAGGACTGATTTCCATCTCAGGACTCATTTTACTTCCCCCTAGTCATGCCTCACCTTACCTTCATCTCAGCTTCACCGTCACTGCTGATGGTCATATGCATGTGAGGGTGGTGAGACACTGGAACAGGGTGCCCAGAGAAGTGGTAAATGCTCCATTGCTGGCAGAGTCCAAGGCCAGGCTGGACAGAGCCCTGGGCTATGTGGTCTAGTGTGAGGTGTCCCTGCCCATGGCACGTGGTTGGAACTGGATGACTTTAAGGTCTTTTCCAACCCTAACTATTCTGTGATTCTATGTTCTGTGGGAATCGCATGAGGTGGTCAAGGCTTGATCCCTGTGTGGAGTAGGGAATGCAAGCACAGATGAGGCCAGACAGTTCTCAGAAGTTCTCACTGACTTTATACAAGTAAGTGAATTCTGTGGGTATTCTCCGGGGCTCAGCATCCAAGACCTTCTCTCTTTTCATGCTGGGCTACAGACCATAAGACCTACAGGGATGGTGTCTCATCAGAACATCTAAACCTGCTTCCACCACTGGAAAAGAATCAGTTAAAAATACCAAACAGGTTTGAATTCTTTTTCCTCTGAGGCCTGAATGAACCTTCAAGAGGAAAGTGCTTCTCAGAGTCCTGACATCTGAATGTGTTGTTAAGGAAGAGGTGTGTATCACATACGCAGTAATTCATTTGGGCTTGAAAGCTACAAGTGGCGTTTTGAATGACAATTTGCTTGCAGAGTCCATAAATACATGACATGATTTATCAGGCTTTGCTTAACATGGGAAACAACCCAAGAAAGGGATTTTGTAATTGTGGCTTTGCGTTAAGAGCTTTATATATGTTCTGCCCAATTCAAAAGCCTGAGGAAGGGGAGGTGTTTGGGCAGGGGTGATCGTTTGTCCCAGCAGTGAAAAGCAAGATAACTTTTTGAGTGCGATTAGCAACTTAACTTGCTGTCGGTGGTTACGTTTGTTTGATTAAGTGGGTGCAACTGCCTGGTGTAGTTCCTAGATTTTTAGGAGGAAGAGATGTTGGAAAGATGGGAGAAGGGAACAGATTTATTATCTCAAGCATGTTCAAAGCCTAAAGGAATCTGGAGAAGCCCTGTTTCTCTGAGCAGTGCAGGAGGCCAGCAGGTATGCTTATAAGAAGGTGCATCCAGCAGAGGATGAAAGCTAGCGCCTCAGCAGTGTCTAAGATGCTCCTCAGGTTTCCTGCCTAAAATTGCTTTGAAAGCAGAAAACGTTCACTCAGAGGAAATAATTCATGACAAAAGTTGGTGGAAAACTCTTAGACAAGTGCAAACACTGGGGATATTCTTCCAGTGATGTCCATGCACCAGTTAAAGGCTGGAGAGACCTTCCCCTGCCCAGAAGAGTGGAAGCTCACCAGGTATCTCCTACTTTTCACCATGCCCTTGAACCTCAGTCTTTTGCACGTCTGTTAAACACAAACATCATGCTTGCAAAGCTACTAAAAGTTAAAAGGTTGTAGTTTGTCCATTTAACCATCAAAAATTACTTCACTGCTTCATGACTTTGTGCACATGCAGCAGAATCACTGCAAGAGAACAATGCAAAGAGGCTCACTTGGAGGCTTCCCTGGCTGATTCTATCACCGGTGACATGTGGACATTCTTTGTGGTGTCTCAGACAAGCGCTGTAGCTGCTGGACCTTGGTTAAACCAAGGAAGTCATAGAATCATGGAACAGTTGGGGTTGGAAAGGACCTTAAGATCATCCAGTTCCAACCCCCTGCCATGAGCAGGGATGCCTTCCACTAGAGCAGGTTGCTCCAAGCCCCATCCAACCTGACCTTGAACACCGCCAGGGATGGTGCAGCCACAGCTTCTCTTGGCACCCTGTGCCAGTGCCTCAGCACCCTCACAGGGAAGAACTTCTTCCTTATATCTAACCCGAACTTCCCTTGTCTAAGTTTAAACCCATCATCCCTTGCCTTATCACTACAGTCCTTGTCGAAGAGTCCCTCTCCAGCATCCTTGTGATCAACATCTTCGCATGGAACTCATCCAAGACTTGTTTTTTTCTCAAAGCAAACCAAGAGTATTTTCTGGAAGCATTAAAGACTTTTGAAAGGAGAAATAAAGTTTCCCAACCTGTCTTTGGTTAGAGCTAAACCTGTGCCCTCATCCAGTGAGGGCTGATGATGGAGAAAGGGTTAGAAAGGAAACACACTTAGCTCTGGAGGAAAAGAAGCCTGAGAAAGAGGAGAAATAAATGTCTACCCTCTGAAGTAACAAAAAACCCAAGAGGAAGTTCCAGATCCCACCTCATGACTCATACCTCCAGCACTATTCACCAGAAATCATT
Source organism: Ara ararauna (assembly GCA_028858755.1). Classification (NCBI taxonomy): domain Eukaryota; kingdom Metazoa; phylum Chordata; class Aves; order Psittaciformes; family Psittacidae; genus Ara; species Ara ararauna. The sequence continues at coordinate 4,736,608 of CM054410.1, read as the reverse complement.
CAAAATTACTCTTCTGGCCCGCACCACTCTTCCCTACCTCTGGAATTCCCGTACATCCTGCCTAATGGAGCACTTATGCAGTGCAGACCCCTGGTGCCCCACTTGCTTCTGCCTGTGATGGTGTACCAAACCCCTCCAAAACCAAAATAACTCAGAAGAAAAAAACCCTCTCTGCCAGCTTCATAAGGAGAAAAACAGGGTACCCTTGTTTTTAGTATCTATTCAGCTGCTTAAAAGAGCAGGAAATTCGGGCCATTTGCTTTAGCCATTGTATCTTCTGTTATTCATCAATTTTGGAAAACAGCCTCTAAAATTGTTTCCGGCTCCCCTTTCCCATGTAAATCACTCCAAGGTTTTGTGTTTTTGTTAAAAAAAAAAAAAAAAAAACAACCCAGCTAAACATTCTGTTGTTCACAAAAATATTTTTTCACTTCTTTCTAATTTAGCAACTCCCATTTTGAGCTCTCCTTTCCCTAAAAGCCTGCAAACAGAGGAAGCGGTTCCTGCCTGCGGCTGCACGCAACCAGCAAATGCCACAGCTGAATGTTTTTTTCCTGTCCCCTTTTAATGCTCCGTCAGCTCCCTTCAGTAACGAATGGCCATTGGTCAGTGCAGGGAATAGCCCCAGGAATAACCGCACTTTTGGAGAGTTTTCCAAGTGCTGACTCTGCTTTAGACCCTTTGGAGGGTATTTGAATGATAGGAAAGTCTCTTTGTAGCCAGAGAGTGATATTGCACATTGGAAGCTGCAAGCCAGGTATCACAAGCATAGAATCACAGAATGGTTTGGGTTGGAAGGGACCTTGAAGATCATCTGATTTCAATCCCCTGCCATGGGCAGGATGATAGAACTTCTAATGCAACACAGCAAGTTAACATTATTAGCTATTACTAGACATTGAGAAGTATTTACAGCATGATAAGATGAGCAAGAGAAAATGTTTTTTCACTGAACTATATCACAATAGGTTCAAGTATGGGGAGAAACCCTGGATTTTCAATATTTTTTTCCAAACTTAAAGTACTTCTCTAGGTTTGAGAGGAGATGTGCAAAGGCAGCTGAAATTGGGATATGACCATAATCACTCCTGTCAGCATGATACCCTCATGAGACCTTGTCTCATATGCTTGAAGACAGGAAGAGGCAGAATTGTTATAGATCAGGATTAACAGGGAACCCCTTTGTATTTATGGCAGTGTCCTGCCCTGCTGATCTCAGACCAGGGTCTGCTCACAGCATGCAGATATTTCTGTGGGTAATTTTGCATATTCTGTGTATTTTGTGTAGATCTTTCACTTCACCTTTCCCTTGAAGCCCCAACTTCAAGAGTCATCTGACAAATATCACAATGCATGTTGTTAGGGGCTTTTTGTGCTCTGTTTAACTGCATACCTATTGAGTCTCCCCTGTTTCCCTTATTGGAGGCACAAGAAGACACCATAGGCATCCATGAGGAACCTGGATCTCCTCTCACCTTCCACAGAAGGATCTGTAACGTCTCAGCTGAATGCAGCCAGGCTGTGCAGGATCAGGTTTTCAGAGGGTTCACACACATGAATAATAAATAAATTAAATAAGCAAAGCAAAAAGGAATATTCACGCTGCAGCTTTTGCTTCTGGAAATCCCCGTTTTGGCCCTGCGTGAGTCAGCCAAAACGGTGACCTTGGAAGTACGCTGGGAATGTCGTCGGATGTAAAAGGAGCACGGAATCATTGCAGCTGCAGCACAGAGCAGCACAACGAGCCAGGAGCTGAGGAGCACAAAGGTCCAACCATGAGGCTAATACAGCATTTGTGGTTCTGGTATGAGACTGCTGTTTTCTAGCAGAAAGGTGTAGCCAAGGAAAATAGTTCCTCAGTGGTTGCAACCTGTGTGAAAGCAGCTCATCAAACCCAGCATCCATAGGGATGGGTAAGAAGCAGGCTGGGTGAATATCTTAGGGGAGTATTCCCATTTTAAGCAGAATTCTTCAAGGTTTCGAGGAAGCTAACCTGAAACTTCACGCTTTAAGGGAAATAGAGAAAGATAATCCAATTGGTCATTTTTTGGCTGGAAAAAGTTTCTCAGAAAGATGTCCTGGCAAAACAGAGCTCTTTTTTTTTTGACCAAGTCCACCCACAGAAGCAGATGTGTGTGTTATTAATGAATCTTTATCAGCATTGTTGACAAAGGGAGAAGATACATACGAAAGGAAGGTGGACCTCAGTCATAGTTGTGAGAGAAAGGTCAGATCCTGCAAAAATGCATCCCAAGTTGCTACCCACAGTGAGCCCAGTTATTGGCATATGGCTTGGTTGGGTCCAAGTTTCCTTCAGGTTTAGAGTCTGTCGACCCGCTGATTGCAGATAACCCTTCCTTCCTTTTAGACTGAACAATCCCCTGCTTTCTTGGAAGGGATAGCAAGAATGGGGGGCTTGGAGCAAGTAAGAATTGGGAGGAAATTGCGGTGATTTTTTTCCTTAAATATTTATTTGGCTGATATGGGGAAAATCCAAATGATATATCCCAGTCAAACCTTGGTCAACACCAAGAAATTATATTATGGATGTACCTTAGAAGTTATAACCTTTGCATCTGATGCTCAGCAGTTCCCTAACCACATGATGGAGAATGACTTCCTGCTTGAAAACCCTACTGACTACAGAAATGTTGGAATAAAACATCAAGTATATCGAGTTGGAATTGGCATGGAGGGCTTAGTATGAACGGATGAAGTGAGTCTCCAGCTGCGGATGCAACCGGGAATATTGCTGCAAGAGAACTGTAGTATCAGTGTATTTCCTCCAGCATTTCAATACACATTTTTTATTCACCTCCTGATTTCCCAGGACAGCAAAGGCTGGGCTGCATACTTCAGAGAGATAAGGGCAAAAAGGCTTTGCTCTAATCTCATGCTGACCTCAGCAGTGGTGTCTCACTTATACCTTTTCTTTAAAAGATATATGCCTGTTGCAACTGGCCATCTGGTCTGCCCTGTACCTCCTTCACTTCAACTCTGTCTTTCTTAAGAGCAGGAGCAGGAGATAAGTGCTTAATGAATTAGCAGAGCGCATAGTTTCCCTGCAAGAAGCATCTCTCCAGGTTCCTGCCAGATGCTGAGCCTCTCCCACACACAGACAGCCCTCAGAGCCAGCCCTGAATTATCCGGGGATTTCAGAGACTTCCCAATGCGGCACCAACTGTGCAGACAAGGAATCTGCACCCTCTGCACCTCCCAAATCTAAGTGCAGCTTCTCACCCCTATTTGCAAGGAGAAAGGATGATGGTTTGGGGGGAAAAGCTCTGGACCATGCAGAAAAAGGGCTTCATTGAGTTTAGGGCTCTAACAATGGGCCGGGTTCATTAACGCTCTGAGCAGAGGAAGACATTGGGCTGTATTTCTTAGGTCACAGCAACAGCAGAGGAAGTCTGGCAGGGCCATGATGTGGGATGGAGATTGCTCTCCAGGGTGACTCCGAAAGGCAATAAAAAGGACAATAAGGAGAGAGATAATAAAACCCTCCAGCTTTTTATTTTCTCCCCTCAACGTCAGGCTCTTCAGGAAGGCCTAATGTTTGTCTACAGATTTACTGTCCCCCAGGCACAGGGTGCAAAGGGACAGTTGACGTTACTTGGCAGCTCCTGCAAAGGGCTGCGTAGCAATGACTGATCTGCTTGGCAGTGAGGACCAGCCAAGGCATCTTTACCATCCACCCAATGAAAACTATGCCACTGCATACAAAAGAGGTCAGAAGTGTCCTTTCCATGGAAAGCCCTAAGAGAGGACCAGCTTCAGGGCCTTAAATCAGAATTATTCCTGCTGGAGGCTGCTTTTTCCCCTGCAACAAGCACCAGTTTGTTCTTCTGGGAATAGAAAAGGCCCTGAGCAAACAATGTCACAACCTCAGGGCACCAGTGTCACTGAGCATCCTTGGGGTGATAGAAGTTGACGCTGGCTTCTTCAAGGGACCCTCAGTGTGTCCTTTCCCTGCAGGGTCTTTGGTATCTCAAGGAGATTCTGCTCAGCCTGGCATCCCATGTAAGAGGTAAATGTCAAGCTTTATTCTACCTACTCAACCACTTTAAAAATAAGCAAGAGCCTCCAAAATCTCCATCCTTCTATTAAACCCCACTAAAACTGGGTACGAGATCTGGAAGCAGTGAGGGAATGTGGGAGGGTTGAGTCAAGCCTGGGCAACAGTGCTGCACCATAGCAATGAACTTCTTTCCAAGCCCAGGCTGTCCAAACCCTGGTGCTGCACATCCCCAAGGGATGCTTCTGGAGGAGAACCAAGCCTGTGGGTCCAACTCTTTGATGATGATGCTCCGAGGCCAGCAGTCTGGAGTGATGGGCTGGGTTATGGGATGTGGGAAGAGCAAAAAACATCTTCTGAGAGGAGTTCCTGAGTCTTGTTTTCACCCTGAGGCAGTCTGAAGAGTTGGCACTTGACTTTCTTCTCTTTTTCCCTTGGACAAGAAAGCCTAGATATATATATTTGGAACCATTGGAATGTTTTGTTCCAGGGCAATTGAAATATTATGTTAATATTAGAGGTACCGTGTGATTATAGGATTACATGAACATCAATAGGAAACAAGTCAGCTCAAATGGGTCTCTCATATTCTTCTCTCTACATTTTTCAGTGAAACGAAGGCATTTCCTGCAAAGGATTCGATTGCAGAAAAGCTATTTCCAATGGAAAGCTGCTGTGCCTGGCTAGATCCAGTGACAGGGAATGCGGGATTAGATGGATAAATGCCAGTAACATGACTGCTGGTGAAAACATGAGACATGGACTGCCCAAGCTGCACATTACTGTCTGCTCCAGAGGAAACCCCTCAAATAGGTAGAAAGGAAGCTTTTGTTCTCGCTCCAGACAAAGAGAGTAATTCCCGGGTTTAATTTCTTCTATTGTTTTGCTGGGGTTTTTGGGTGCTCCCTAACCAGAAAGCCAAAATCCCTCTCCACCGTTCTTACAAAGTACAGATACACCTTGACCATGTTTGCATGGTGAGATGCCTGCACTGTGCCAGGAGCGTTCTCATGAACACACTCCAGAAACGCTGCCAGAAATGTTTTATAGCACTAAATATCAGGAAATTGGTAAAAGACACCCAAGAAGAAATAAAAATCCATCCCTTTTAACTATGTGTTTCTGCCCGTGGTTGAAGAAAACACATTAATCTTTCAGAACATGGCCAGCAGACAGGAGCCAAAAGGTTGACTGTGGGGTGTGGTGGAGGGGAGACATATTTACATGCTATTGCTCAGCAGGTCACAGCAACAGGATGCTGATAACATCCTGCAAACTTCCTCCCTCAAAAAACGAGATGATGGCCCCCGAGGCACATAATGACCATCCAGCCATTCACAAATCCACCTTCTGGGAACCTCGCATTTCAGAGCAGACTGGCAGACGCGTCGCTTTTCTCTGGTTATAAAGGGGACGATTTGAAAGCAAGGAAAAACGGGGCAGAGGCAGCGGCTGCGGGATGATGGGGTGACGGCTCAACCAGCACGGTGCTGGCACGGTCGCTCCTTTTATTGTTGCAGATGTATTTTAAATTGACCAGCACTAGAAGAGAGGCTTTTTAATAGCAGGGTTTACACGCTCTCCTTGTCCTCTAGACAGCAGAGTTCAAAGGGGTTCAGAGACACATTATGCTCACAATGACACAGAGATAAATCCAGATGAAGTCAAAGCAACAGGCTTAGCAGGAGCGGCACTGTGGGCTTCCACAAAGGGCAGGGGCAGATTCTCAACACTTCCAGCATCCTTTAAATCCATAAAATAGATTCCATTTAGACTTTGACAAGAGATGTGCAGCATTTCTGCATTGCAGCCAGGCTCATGGAGGGGGCAGCAAGAAGAGAATGGTTTGCCAAGAGAACCAGGGGGACTTTTTTTCCTCCCTTTCCAATTGAAAACACAAAGACATGCTCAGAAAAAGAAACAAAACCTGCCTGAAAAGAAAAATGGCTGAGAAGAAGAATCTAAATTTATCTTGGTTTGAGCAAAATTATTTCCTTCAGGCAAAATCACTAAATTACAGCACACTCCAGTCATGACACTTGCTTGGTGTTCAGACAGAGGGAGAATGTAACAAGGATCTCTGAGAGATGCAAGGGCATTCACAGATTCCAGGGAAGAGGTTTTTGCCTCTGAGCATGACTCATTTTCCCCAGAGCTTGCACAGCCCATTTCCAACCATTTCTTCTCTGTATTTAATTCTCCCCCCCACAAATAATCCTAAATATCAATTACAAGAGATCTCCAGTTGCAAGCCCTATTCAAATAAATCATCTGTCTTCTGGGCTAGCAGAAAAGCCAGAACTGGGACCATACATGTTTTAGTTATGCTCCTACTAATTTTAACCATCAAAGGTTGCTCTTCACCCTCGAGCATAGCTGGGCCAAGCTGGTCCTATTACACTTATACCGTGGGCTCTGCTTTCATTTATTTGCTCTGATAATCTGATTACCAGGGTGGGATGAGTTGGTGATGCTAAGCTGGTGGGACCACCACCACCACATGTAACATAACACAGGGGGCTGCCCCATGAGGTGGTGCTTGGGAAGGAGGCAGGAGGTTGCTCTGGCCAGCCAGGGCCAGTATGGCACTCTATGAGCCCATAGCCCTTTGGCCTCAAGCATCCTCACTGAACCCCAGCAAACCTGTCCTCCCTGAGGCAAAATAAAACCCCATTTGCAAACACACATTCTTAGAGTTGTGTTCTCAATTCTGCTTTATTTTGCCAGATTCTGGAGAAATGCGATACAACCACACCTCTTTATGTGGTTGGCACACGTAATACATACGCTTATACAAGGGTGTGTATTTGTATTTCCGTTCAATAACAAAGCTGTATTTTGGAGCAGACCCAGGATGCCCTCCCCAAAACTCATGTTTTCAGAGGAGCTGCCTGCAGCACCACAGCATCTCACAAAACCCACTCTGTCATTTCTAGTTCCTCCTCCCCAGAACACTCCTGTAAAAGCGAGACGTGTCCCGGAGCAAGTCTACCTATTGCTTGGCCACTCAGAAGGAGTTCTCTTTGTAGGAAGCATGGCCATTTACTTTGGCAGGCTCTCCAGGGCCTGGCATGCAACCTCTGCTAAACAGCACCTCGCCCAAGTCACCCACACACACAGGTAGTGGGGCTGCTTTGCCCATGGAGGGTTTCCAACTCCACCTACAACTCTGTGCCTCTTGCTGCCTGGCTCCTGGATGCTTCTGGTGGAGGGGCTGCAAGAAGGATACACCAAGGTTTGCAAAGAGAGAGGATTTGCACCCAAATTGAGTGAGTTGTTGGTGTAAATGCACTTTTTCTTGCCTTTGCAGCACCTTTTGTGTCCACATAAATGAGTCTGGGGATTAGCCAGCAGCTCAGCAATGACAGCTCTGCAGTAAGTAGAATCCCCGCCACCAGCATTGTCCTGTATCCTCCTCTCACCCATCAGTCCATGTTGAGAACATCTCCCCTGAGCTCATCACAGTAAGTTAAGGACCAAATAGGGCTAATACCATCTTCTGGGGCATCATCCACTTGCTGGGATTCTCTTTGTTCATCTAAAACTGGGATCACAGCATGCCCAGTGAGTGCTGGCAAGCTGGGGCATGCTCCCTCTCAGGTTGGCTCCATTTTCTGGTCAAAATCAGGCATGATTTGCCCTGTTTCATATTCAGGTCATTGTTCCTGGAGCAAGAACAGAGAAGCAGAGCCACAGGGCAGCCAGGCCTGCTCACATAGACCCAGCAGGAGCACTGGAGTGAACGCGTGGGGACCAACCAAGCCACAGCATCCTTGCTCCCATCACAAGCTCACAATGCAAATCCACAGTACACAGGCTTTGTTCAAGCTGAATGAAAAGGTGAGTGAAAGCTTTCCCCAGGTTTTGCAGTGTTTTGGGTCATCGGTGTCCTGCCACAGGTACTTTGGAAGGACTTTTGAGCTGCATTCCTGCTTTTAAGGGTCAGATCCTGCTGGGAACTGCCTGCAATGAGCATCCAGCAGCAGGAGTGAGAAGCGTGATGGAGAGTGTTTCTTATTGTGGAAACCGGGCATAATAAAAATAAACGGCTTTGGCAGCTCAAACATTCCCCACTCGCTGCTTTAATGCCAAAGGAGGTGGCATAAACATCTATTTCATCTGCCTCTCTTCCCCGTGCACACACACCCCTACCCAGAATAAAAGCAACCAGGGAATGAAAAAACCTCATTGCTGAGAAATGAGCTCATATCAAAAACCTAGGTTTCCTTCTGATTTGTCCAAGAGGAAAAAACCCTAGAAAAACAGAACAGTCTGGAAGCTAGGATCTGCCTCCTTCCAGTTTGAATGGTCTATGCTGAGAGGTGAGTTTGTAGGTGAGTGCTGGGGGACCCTGACCTGATATATGACTATAGGGGCTAAACATCCTCAGCAATGCAAAGGGAGCTCCTGGCCATGAGCGCGGTGTCTGCCTTCACACTTTCCCCATGAAGAAGTGGCTCCTGGGGTTTTCCAGCTTCACTTTCACTGCACTTTCATTTGCTTTCCAGGCAGGATCAGAGCTTTGAAATCACTGCCATGCTGGGGAAACCACCTCTGACTAAGAAAGGGCTTCTTCAGATGCCCGATGGTCTTGGCAACAGCCATTCCAAAGTGAAAATGAGGCCCCTACAGCACACCTCTCCCTCTGGCCCAGCATTAGCAAGTGCAGTGAGGGAGAAGGAGAAGCTGGAGCGTCGAAAAAGGGAAGCACCAACAAAACCCATCTGTGGACATGAAAATGAGAATTAAAGAAAAATAAAATAATAAATAAAATAAGATAAAATACACAATAAAATAAAATAAAATAAAATAAAATAAAATAAAATAAATAAAAGCTGGAATGAAAGGAGCTGCTTCTTTGCTGTTCTGTTTCCCACACACCCCCAAGCCAAGATCTTTCCCTGGATACAGACTGAAGAGGCAGAACCAGAAGATGCTCATAAGCACTGGTGGGGCAAGGGCAGAACAGCAGGCAGGAGGCAGGCACCCAGGAACACCCTGCTTCACCAGGCACTTGAATGCAGCAAGACATGCAGCTCCATGGGCTGGTTTCTGCTCTGAATGGAGCAGGGTGAGAGGCTTAAAGCCCCAACAGAGTTCGCTGCTGCCGATCCAACGCATCCGCCTCTGATGCCTTGCACTGAGAAAGAGCCATTTCCATCCACTTCCACCTTTTCCCTGCTGCCTGGCAGCACAGCTCGGGTGGGATTAAAGCCTGGATAACTAAATAATAACCCCTTGCACAGCAATGCAGTGCCCCGGCCCCCTCATGTACTGAAGGCGTTAGGTCTCCGCAGCTGAACTTCCAAGCCCCAGGAATGCGATTGCCAGGGAAAGGGGAAAGGGCTGGGGACGCTGCCCCCGTTGCTATCTGTCCGCTCCAATTAACACCTTTGAGCTGAAGCCAGCCGCTAGCTGCAAAATGAACTTTTCTCTGAACCTCATTCCTTGCGCCAGAGGGAGCTTGTCAGCCCTGCCTCTCATCCCTGCATCCCTTATCTCCTCCTGGAGCTTTCCTGTTTACATTTCCCATTAGATTACTGTAATTAATGCAATAACAGCAGATACTGTTTGAGAACGTGGCTGGCTACCACTCAACGGAGGAGGGTTTGTTGCTGCTCACAGGGATGAACAGCAGCTCCTTTGCAGCTGCTCTGCCCTATACCTGGACGACTGCATCTCCGACCCCAGAAACATGGGGTGACACCACCCTGTAAAGCTGATCATGGATTTGGATGAAGGTTTATCTCCAATAGGAAAATATCCAAGATATCTCCAATCCTTTTCTAATGAACCCAGAGGGGTTTGGGTGTGCAGCAGGAGCATAGATGGAATCAGCCCCTGGGCTGAGGGTGAGTTTTTGGTTGCACACCCCAAAACCGGGCTGAAGCTAGCCTTGGCAGTATGAGAGCACCTTGGGGAGAGGCAGTGGGCACTATAAGACATGGCAAACAGAGCCTCCCTGCCTCCAGCCCCATTAATGCTTTAGGAGGTGCAGTTAGTATCGAGTGTACAGAGTAGCACTGCAGATGTTTGCATTGCTGCATGGCATAATGCTGCTTTTTGTCAGAAAATAGGCAATTTCTCCCTATTTATCCCTTACCGTAGTTTTGTTCTGCAGACAAAAGCGCACACACTGGGCATGGATGCTGGAGTCTGTCTGGTCCAAAGGCAGGGGAGGGATGGTAAGAGGAATACTTCTATATACTCAAATACAGCCTTTACACACATTTCCACTCCTATTTCACCTACTATCTCTAACTTTAAACGAAATGGGTCACAAGGAATCTCCTCTCTTGGTCTAGAGCAGGTCAGGCCCAATTACCACCATTCATTTTATTGGAGAGAAGAAGAGAGAAACCTACTCCAATTTCCCTGCACCCCTCATCTGCCCCCCATGAGGAGACCCCATTTACTCTATAACACTGCTGAGGGTCCTGATAAGAGCTGATGCCATTCCCTCTGATGCTGACGGGCAATAGTCTGGGGGAAACCAGAGTCATAAACCCCATCCCTCACCTTTAACTGAAGGCAAGCCCTGTGCAGATCACTATCTGAATCAAAGTCCCCCAGCTGATGTATGAGCCGGGCTCTGTGTCAGGGACCCTTTGGTGGAAACAGCCCCTTGCTGTTATATGGCACCCAGGGGAACTGTAACTATCAGCTTTCCAGACCTCTGGAGTGCTGAGGGATTTAGAGGATATGGGGAGGGAGGAAAGCCAGAGGGAGGCCGGGATCCGCAGCAGGTCTGTGCTCCCCCTCATGGACACGTAGGTAGCAGGCTAATAGGTGCTATATAAAAGCTCAAGAGCAGGGAGAGGAGATATGTATCTTCCAGGAGGGAGGAAATTTAGCAAGCGGGTGAAGTAAAACAAGAAGAAGGGAAAGGCAAAAAGGGGGGAAGCAGGCTTTGAAATCAAAGCCCCGCTTGATCTCTTCCCAAGGCTGAGCAGGATGCGCAGGGAGACATGGGCTGGGAGGGAAAACTACCCCTGGGATGTAGATGTGGTTATTATTAACACATCTTATCTGAGGGGTGCACCCAGAAGTCAAAGCAGGCTGGCTCCTGTGCTAGCAGAGCCAGAATGGCCTGTGATGGAGACTTCCAAGCAAATCTCCTTAAGGAAAATCAATTTGGCCCCAGTGCCGGTGAGCTCTTCTGCTTAGCCCCAAAAGCATCAGCGTTCAGCCTTTATCAACACATGGCAGAAACAGGCCCAAAACTAGAGGGAAGAGGAATGCATCTCATGCTTCAAAATCCAGAAAAGAGCAAAGCTGTGTTCTGGTGTTGGCCTACAGTATTGATTTGTTCACTAACTGGCCAAAAGACACACATATACCCTGCAACACTGCTGCTTGGCATGTACTTGTCTCCAGACCCCATTTTTTCTAGCACATTCAGCTCATTTAGTTTTTGCCTTCCAAGCAATAAATCCTGCTCCTTTCCTAAGTGCGATCAAAGCAGACACTGCAGTCTGCTGCCATTCGCTGCATTTCTCACCCATGGGGTGATCTTTCGCTCCTCTATCACCCAGGGACCCTTTATAGCTGCCAACCGATGCCATGCTGATCCCTGACATAACCCTGACACCTTTTCACTTGGGGCACTGAAATGAGCGTTTCCCTTCTGAAGCCCCATCAGCTGCGAAGGCAGAAGGGATTGCAAATAACCCCTCTCTGCTCTCGCTGGCTGCCCTTGCATATGTTTCCCAGCTGGATATTTGCAGTTCTCATGTCAGCGGCACTGACCCGGCTGCAGCTCCTGACCGAGCCCCCAGTGCTGCTGTGATTTGCAGCACATTGGATGCCAGAGGGGTCGCTGGTTGTGTGGGAAGGGAATTAACCTATTTGCAAGGATGAGAGAGGGAAGCGCTGATCTTGTTCTCTCCCTCTGGCTCTGCAACACGCCTCATTGCAGCAGCCTTAACTCCTCTGGCTGGAAAAAGCATGAGCCATGATCCTGGCTGCTGGGGCAATGAATATTTCGCCCTCCATCCATCTGCACAGCAGGGTCAAGAGCCTAAGGGTCAGGGTGGAGGAGCCGAGGATGCTCGTAGCACCCTGTCCTGCTTGCCTGTCACTCACAGTATTTCTCCTGCACATCCCCAGTGAGAGCCGCTGTCTGGTATTGATTTAGGATGGCATCCAAATCCTTTGGAGCCGATAGCTACGGCTATGCCAGGAGCAAAGGCTCTGCTGTCACACAGGAGAGGGCAAAGACCAGCAATATGACATGCACCGCCTGTGCCCTGCCAGGGAGATGCCGTAGCTCCATTTTGCCTGGTTGCTAAGGGCAGCCTGGAGGAGCTGAGCTGCAGGCAAGCCCTTGAGGATGTGATGAAATTACACAGCTTGTTTGATGAAATCGTGCCCTCGCTGGCAAAGGAAGAACCCAACAGCACAACAAGCCCTGCCTGGGGGCTGTAGGATTAGATTAGAGACACAGCAGCCGCTTGACGCAGAATGCCAATTCAGTGTAAATTCAGGCTGCCGGTTCACAGCTGCCCGTTCATCTGTGTATTTGCAGATCGTGTGCCAGAGCAGGAACTGCCTGCCCCACTCCACGCTTCTGTCCAAGGCATCACCACTGCTCCCTACACAGCATCGTACAGAGCGAAGCTGCTGCAGACTCAGCTCAAGGATCTGGTTAATCACAGAATGATTTGGGTTGAAGGGCCCTTAAGGCTCATCCAGCTCCAACCCCTGCCTGGGCAGGGACACCTTCCACTAGAGCAGGTCACTCTAAGCCCCATCCAACCTGGCCTTGAACACTGCCAGGGATGGGGCAGCCACAGCTTCTCTGGGCACCCTGTGCCAGCACCTCAGCACCCTCACAGGGAAGAGCTTCTGCCTAAGAGCTCATCTCAGTCTCCCCTCTTCCAGTAATCTATCACTCATGTTATGCACAGCACACAAAGCCTATGCAATATCCAAGCATATGCACCCAGCACACATGCACAGCACCTGGGATATGTCTGTGCAGCACAGCATCCAAGACACCCACAGCACCCAGGATACACACAGCACCCTTGACACATGTAGTGCAGCATCCTCAGAGGACAAAGCACAGCATCTGACACGTGCACAGCTCCCTCAATTATGTATGCAGCATTAACGCATGCAGAACAGCACCCAAGAGAAAAGCCAGGTCCCAGCATGTGGGTCGCTCTCGCTCTCACTAGAGGGAGGCAGTCTCCAAGAGAAGCTGGACGAGCATCTCTCTGGGCAGCTGGAGCTTTCCAGGCTGAAACAGGCTGTGCTCTGGGGAGTCTGTGCTACTATCCCTGTGTATGGCATTTCTCCCTAATAAGCCTGGGTTGGAATCCTTCTGATGCTCAATAGATAGAAGCTTTGCCATGAACTGTGTAGAGTCTAAAGGAGAGCTGGACTTGGTTTGGCAGTATTATGGGTATTTGGGCTCAGCTGGCCTTGCCTCCTCAAATCTCTTCTCCTAATTCAGTTCGTCCCCAAAGACATCACTTACCCAGGGACCATCCTGTGGTTGCTGCAGACCCTCTATGGAGAACTCCGGGTACAGCTGAGCCCCATCTTGGCCCCATCTCATACCACTGTTTCCTTTCATTCCTTATTGCTCAGAGAAAAGTCACCGAGAATCAACCCTGCATGAATTAAAGCAGGAGTGTAACACCACTTGGAGATCCTGGTCACACTAAGCATTGCTCAGGTGTGGTTTATACCACCACAGAAAATAGCAGCTCTCCTAAATTCATTATAAAGTGATGCACCCATTACAGCCAAGCGGTAAAACTTCAAGTCCCTTTGCTAATATCAAGACAGGGCAGGCAGGAATGAAAGAATAGCGTTGAAAGATGCATCTTTCTATAGGGAAAAACTTACTGTGGAGCTGCTGAGAAGTGTGTAAGTGGCCATTAAAAGAAGGCAGAATGGGAAACAAAAAGCAAAGTTCAGGCTTTTGCCTTCATTTGTTCCCAAAATAAGTTTGGTTTGGGGTGGTTTTTAGTCAGGACATTAATTTTTTAAAGCTTTATATATTTATAAGGAGCATTATTCATACTTACAATATAAATGTGCTGGGTTTATGTTGAGGCATACATATATAAAATACAGTGTGGTTGTGTCTAGAAATGAAATCTAAATACCACCATTCTTAATAGGCTTTCAAGAACAAATGAACACATTTTAAAAGACAGTGTAATCGCTGTATTAAGGTATCTATAAGAACAGCTGCTAGGCTGGACAACTTTTTACATAGCCATTCAATATGTAATTGAATGATATATGATCTATCTATAATATGGTAGATATACAGATCATATGATAGATAGATAGATAGATAGATCAGCCAAAGAAAAAGTGTAGAAAGTAATTTCTTAAACATTCATCTTCACTTCTAAATATGGTGTTTTTCTGAAATTCTGTAAAACATTCTGGAATAAAACCAGATATTTTAAAATCAATATGCAGAGATGGTTCCACTTCTCTCTCGCCTTAGGGAAAGGAAGAGCCCAGTGGAGGAATAAGTTAAATTTTTAAGGAAGTTTGATAAAAGGTTAGATTTTGAAACCCAAGAGTGCCTTCTTTAGGCTGATTTAGGGGAAAAAGCTGAGTTTCTGCTTTCTCATTAGCACTCAGGGTGATATTTCTGCTGCTCAGCTGCCAGGGCAGCATCTCCTGCAGCTGAGATCTGTGCAAAATCCCTCCCAGCACAGCTGCCTACTGCAGGCTGCTAATTTGGGTGGCCCATTTGCAATGCCCAGTGCCTTCAAACAGCTCCTGGTGCGCTCCATGTGCTTCTGCGGCTGTGTTTTGCTGCAGAGCTGAGATATACTGAAATACACTCCCAGAAGAGTGCAGAAATAGCTGAATTAGTGCAGCCTTGAGAGAGGTCGTTAGGAGCTGACCTTATTTCATGGCAGCTATTCATCTAAGGAGGCAGGAGATCACCCAAAGCTTAACTCCAGGCAAACGGCACAGCCTTGCTGCTCCTTCCCTCAAACTTGATGGCTGCCAAAAGGTATCGCTTGGCGCTTATTTAGCATCCTAAATATCGTGCATCTAGTGGGGAAAAAAAGTGAGAAAAATATGATTTAATCTGGACAAGGAACTCCCGTAGAAACTGTGGGGTTTTGCCTTCCAAGGCAAATAAAATAGTCCCCTAAATCACTGTGTTTAAGCATCCATCTGTTACAAGCACTGCTCAATAGTCTGGCTCGGACAATTCAAAAGGGATTCAAAGTGTCTCAGTTGTGAAGGGATTTATCAATCTGAATGAAGGCCCACTTTAATCTGGGGTCTAAAAGTAGGAGATATGTTCCAAGAGAAGCTCGAGCAGGGCTTGCTGCCTACCTGTGTGTAGCCCCTTGCCTTCCCACCTACAGATGGTCGATCTCTACCCAACTCTAAGGTATGGACCTAGAAGAGGTTTTTGGAGCAAAACTCAGCAAAAGAAGAAAGCCAGCTTCTTCAATTGCAGTTTTCTTGGCAGTTGAAGGCACTGCAGCTGAATTTGGGTTGAGGCAGAGCCCTTCTGCAGCACATTCCCACCCTGTGCCTGCTCTGAGCACCCCTGGGGAGTTGATCCAGCCAGAAAGAGTCATTGGTCTCTTCAGAAAGGTTATTTTTGGCAGGATCAGCTCCTTGAACCCAAGCGTCCCAGTCTCTGGAGCACCAGAGCCTGCAGGAGCCACGTCTCCAGGGAGAAAAGATGGGCCAGGACTCCTGATGCAAACCCATGGCTGCGCTCACTTCCTCCCGCTGCAGATTTCCCGTGTGACCTCTGGGGTTTTCAGGAGGGCAGCGTTGGCCTTGCAGGGTTCTCTCTCTGCCTGAGCAGAAAGAGGCTCCCCAACACTGACTCTGCCCCAAACCCCTCCTTGTAGAGCCTGGACAACATTCAGGGCTCTCCCTCTGCATCTCAGCCCCTTCTCCTCCGCTTCTCATAGCCTAAGTGTTGCCCTATCAGGCTGAGGATGCCTGTGTTGAGGCCTCTGCTGTATCAGCAGCAATCATATGTGTATTAACCTAACAAGCTTACGTGCAGCTTGCAACTTGCACACAGAACCCAGCAGAGGTTCTTTCCCGGGCTCCTGGGCAAAGGAGCAACCACGGAGGTTGGCATCATGCCTGCACTGGTCCTAGGAGTTATTAGGAGTGGGATGTTGTCCCTCTGAGAAGGAAAATCTAGTGATGGAGCCAGGATACTGCATTCTTACCCTCTTTTATACACGAGGGTGCAAGGTAGTCTTCCTGCACATGAGCACCAGAAAAAACAGTGTGAAATGTGTGGTCCATCCTGTTTTCAGCCAGCTCTGTGCCCAGAAAGCTTTTGGCGGCCCTTTTTGGAAGATACGTCTCAGGATACCCAAGCTGAGTCTGATGCTTTCATGATCTTCTCTCTCCACTTTTCTGCCCCTTTTCACCCATTTTTGGCCACAAGTCATTGTCTGTTTTAAGCACTGCTACATGTTAGCTTTGGCATGGAAGTTTCATGAAGGAACTCACCTGGGATCTCATGGAGACAAGGAGAATCTCATGGGATGCAACAAACATGAGTTGGGTACCCGGGGTGATCAAACCTTTCTGCAGATGAATAGCTCAATCAAGAGTTACGTGTGTGTGTGCACAGACCAAACTTGCCCTGCTTTGGTCCAGTTTATCTAGGCACACTATCAGACATCTGCCAGCTGGTCTAAGCCTCCCTCTGCTACAACCTCACCTCCATCTCCCCAGACAACATACACAGCAGCTGGGATTTGTCCTACCTGCCCCACAGCACCTGTAGGTGACCCTGAGCTCCCTCCAAAGAGCATTTACATCTATGGATGACCAAGCCCACATGAGAGGATTGCAGGGCAGATTGCTCCTTCCATGCCAATGCCCTCGCTTTCAGCCACGCAGAATTTAGGACAGCCCCAGGCTATTAGATAACAAAAGGGCAGATTTCACCACCCCACCACCTCCCCACAGCTAAACTAAACCAGAAGGAGATGCATGGTCAGAGCTGTGTCAAACCCCACAAGCTGTGTTTGTCTCCTGGCTCACCAGCACATCTCTCAGAAAGAGGAAATGGTTTGGAGGCTGCTGCTTTTCTGTCCCCTCAGATGAACCGAGTGTAAACTAAATGCTGACATGAAGGAGCAACAGGGAAGGAGTTTTGCACCAAGAGAAAGTTTAGCAGTTCCCACAAGCACTGTTGTGCAGGAGGGGATCAGCTCTGCTGCAGGACACAGGGCTTTGTGGATTAAATACTTACGCAGTGTTGCCTTCAGGTGCCCAAGCAGCTTCAGAGCCAGGCAGCAATTAGTGCTGGAGCAGCTAGCTCGGGGGTTAGCCTGCAATCAACACTGGAACAAGCAGTACTGGGATTTTTCCCCTTGCAAAAGCACCAGGTTATTCCTGCAAGCAGGAGGCTGAGATTTCAGGTTAAACCCTGAGCCTTGGGAGCATGATTGAGAAAACAATTTCTTCTTAAATAGGGGCTTCTTCAGGGCCCCCCTCCCCTCAGAACTAGTACTGATATCAGGGTTTGGAATGGGGGCTTAGAGCAGATCTGAAGCTTCTGGCCCTGAACTCCCAGTACAAACCCACACAGAGCATGTGGGTCCTCCCAGATTACCCCTAGGAAAGGAATCCTCCTGCTCACGCTCCAAAGTTTGCTTTGGTAAAGCAGGAGGTCAGTGAGAAACAGCACCTTGAGGTGGTGACTGAGCAGCACACGTGGGGCTGATAAGAGGCCTAGAGCACCTCCCATATGAAGATAGGCTGAGAAAATTGGGGCTGTTCAGCCTGGAGAAGCTGTGTGGAGATCTCATAGCATCCTTCCAGTATCTCAAGGAGGCCTACAAGGAAGCTGGAGAGGGACTCTTCACCAGGGACTGTAGTGATAGGACAAGGAGTGATGGATTCAAACTGAAACAGGGGACATTCAGGTTAGATACAAGGACAAAGTTCTTCTTTGTGAGGGTGCTGAGGTATTGCCCATAGAAGTGGTAAATTCTCCATTGCTGGCAGTGTTTAAGGCCAGGCTGAGCAGACCCTTGGATAACATGGTCCAGTGTGAGGTGTCCCTGCCCATGGCAGGGGGTTGGAACTGGATGATCTTAAGGTCCTTTCCACCCCAAACCATTCTGTGATTCTCATTCTCTGGTGATGGAGCAGGGAAGGGAGCTCATAGCAGCACCCATCTCCCCTATCGGCTGGAATGAAAACACGCTGCAGTTGGATTTATCCACAAACACGGGCGCTGCTTTCCTTGTAGATCTGCCTTGTGGGGTTTTCTAAGCAGAAAAACATCAGGGAAGGGAACAGAGCAAAGGAGAGGGGACATCCATTCATCCAGTATGCGGAAGAGCCAGCAAGGCGAGGGGAGCAGCACTGCTACCTCCCCCACTAAGAAGGAGATGGGCAGCAACTCAGAGCTGGCAGCATCCCCTCCAGCCATTGCCTAAGCTTGCTAAAAGGGCTTCTGCAGACACAATTATCCTCCTGCATCTTTAGGATCAGGTAATTTATACTCAATAGCAAGCCTTAAAGAAAATCTGCTAGCAGCCATTAACTCTGATGGAGCTCTCCCCAGGCTCAGGCAGCTACAGCTTAGGAACAACCTACTCAAAGCATTTCTGAGGGATGCAGTGTGAACGAAATTCAGGGAATATGCTGGTCTAACAGCTCCAGCAGCACTATAAGCAAAAAGGAACAACCAAGTGGCTCAGCCCCTTCATCTCCCTTCACAAACACATACAACACAAGCATAAAGGTCACACAGCTTGCAAGCCTGTTCCAATTGCTGAAACATCAGAAAAAAACTCACAACTCATGCTGCAGTAAAAGCACTTCCTTTCCCCATGCTCCCAATTAGTCTCATTAGCCATAGCAGGGTGTGCCCTGCTGAATTTATAGGGACTGTGGTCAAATAAGCATGTTAGGGAGGTGGCTATATAAAGGTGAGGTTTGTTTGCTATGTAAGCAATGGAAAAAAGGTTAAGAAAGATTGCTTTGGAGGTAGAACTGTAGGCAAGAGGTGTAATTTTTTTTACTCACTATGCCTTCTATAGGCAATGTTAATGCAAAAATACGAAATGTACCTGGAAAAGATCATTAGGATTGCTT
This sequence comes from Ara ararauna, assembly GCA_028858755.1. Taxonomy (NCBI): domain Eukaryota; kingdom Metazoa; phylum Chordata; class Aves; order Psittaciformes; family Psittacidae; genus Ara; species Ara ararauna. The sequence continues at coordinate 4,717,503 of CM054410.1, read as the reverse complement.
AGGCAGAGGAATGCAATGGCTGGAGGGGGTTTTGTTGTTTATACTGTAAGCAGAAATATAGTGAGAGCAGAAAATGTGTTCCAGCCTAAGAGGGATTAACTGGAAAGCCATCTAAGCTCAGACCCCTGCAGGACCCTCATGGCTGGGGTGTCTTTGTGTGTTCTGTGATGGAAAGGTACAGCAACCAGAGATTTAGAAACTGCCTTGAGATTTACTGCTTGTTATGACCTGAGGAAGAAACTCAGGGAGGAGAAAAGGGTTCTGGAGATGTTTCTCTCAGGTCTGTGCTGATAGTGAGGGGTTTGAGGATGGGGTTTGCCACCTATGTAGAGCCTTGGTCAATGTATGGACTGAGGTGTATCAGAAAGGTATGCAAAGCTTCAATGAATGCCAGGCTCAGCAAACTCAGCAGCAGTGGTGGGTTAGCACTAAAGAAAGCTGGTTTGTATCTCCCATATACAATCAAACCATCCTGGCTGGGGAAGAGGAGCGCAGAACAGCTGTGCCGCAGGGTTCACCGTTGCTAAAGAGGGGAAAAGCAACAGCTTCAGCTGCCAGATCTGTGCTTGCAGAAGCAAGGCTTTATTTTTAGGAAGTTTGCAAGGCAGGAAGGCAGCACAACGCGTGCAGCCACTGGGTGGCAATCGCCATCTGGCTGGAGCACGGAGCCAGCACCCCTGGGACCCGATGAGCATCCTTCCCTTCACCCTGCATGCAAATGTGGGAACATCTGGTAGCAAGGGCTTATAAAGATAGCCCTCAGCTAAGCAAATACAGGAACACTGTCTCAACCAAGATGTCATGTAGTTAGAGCTTCTATTTTTTTTTAATTATTCTTTTTTTCAATGCTCATTTGCCTATTGTAGTTCTCCCTGCTGCACCTTGCTCGGCTTTATTGCCTGTCTGCAGCGCGTGGCCCAGCATGGTGTCAGTGCCTCATCCTGCTGGGGAGAAGTGGCCCTTTGATAAGAGATACTGTCCTTTGAAAGGTCTTAATTACCCTTAAAATCTCTGGTTTACTCTCCCTGGCTGCTTTGAGCTCAGGATCCAGGCTGTGCCTCGTACTTGGGCTTGCCAGCATCCCAGGGGCACCCAGCAGTGCTCATAGGGGGTCTCTGAAATGCAGTCAAGAGGTTTGTGCAATTCCCTCTTCATCCCTGCAGGCTGGTTTGGGGTTAGGACCAAAGGGCTGGGAAGGAAACCTGTGGTCTGGGAGACTAGAGCCTGCTTAGGGTGGGAGCTGGAGGAAGATTCACTGTGCTTCTGCCACAGGCTTCCTTTGCAGCCTTGGTAAATGCTCCCATGTCCCATGACCTCTGTTCACTGTGCAATGGAGACATCAGCAGAACTCTGCTCTGGGAAGGTATTATGAGGACAAAGATGTATCTGAAATACCCATAGTGCATAAGCTGTATTTCCAGCAATTTTTTTCATGTACATTGCAGAAGAGCATAGTTTAGACCCAAAGACCTGATGATTCAATCTACATATTAAACTGCAGCAAGCATCAAGCCACTGCACAGACCTTTGGTCAGGCTGGCTCTACCCAGGTCCCCGCTGCAGTTTTCAGAGCTACTTTGCCATAAGCATTATCTTGAAGCACACTGATAACCTTCAACCACCACCTTCATCCCTGCCTTGCAAAAGGGGCTTTACCCAGCCCATGGCTCTTGCAGCCCAGGCTGGTTTTGGAGAGCCCCAAGATGCTGGGTTGATGGCCATGGAGGAAGCCAACCCCCTGGAACAGGCATTCTGCCCTGTTATGAGTGCAGCCACCTCTTCCCCCTCTCCCCAAACCGCTGCCCACTGGGAAGAAGGTGATGGGAGTGCATCACTCTGGTGCCAATGAGTGAGGTGCTGTGGTTCCCCTCTGGGTTTGTGGAGCCAAGCTCCATGGCTTGCAATGCTGCGATAGGTCCCGGGTCTCACCACTGCGGTCACTGCTGAAGAAATAGCTGCAGTGGTAACAGGCAGAGAAGCTGTAGCAGGCGGTGGAGTGAGGAGAACCAGGGCACTGCTACCATGGGAGAGCAAAAGGTACCTGGGACTGGGGCAAGAGCAGAGAAATGGGCCTTATGGAGAGGGAGAGATGGGGTGATGGTGCTGGACCAGTGTCAAAAGTGGTTATCCAAGTTGGGTAGCTTGAAAGGAGGTGGGAATCCTGGGAAGGAAGGGTAGATGCAAAGAGGAATAGGGTGGAAAGTTGAGGAAAGGGTTGAAAAGAGCAGGATGTGGTATGTGCGCAAGGCGCATCTCCCCTGGACTTGGATGGAATCACCAAAGGAGCAGGAGATCAACCTGATGCTGCCATTGAGGGGGGACCAACACCCCACTTCAGTTTAAGGAACCAAAGGCTGCCAGGCTTGCTTCTTCAGAGAGGTGATTAATGTAAACATCCTCCAGCATAGAGGCCAGGCTGCTGCCTCATTTTCCAGGTGATTGGGTTCACCCTCCCATTGCCTTGCCACCCTGAGCACACAATGAAAGGTAGAAGATCGCCATCGGGTCGGTGACAAGAGCTCATTTCCGACTCCAAGAACAACATTAACCATAAAATCATCTTGTTCTTATTGGATGAGGACAATGAGGGAAGAATTTACCTGGGTGCGGCCTTCCCAGAAGGGGTGAAGCTGATTCCTCAGCTCCTGCACACAAATACCGTGTTTCAGCTGTCAGATTTCTCAGGCTAACCATTAAATAGGAAAATGCCTTTACAGCTTACAGGAACTTTGATTGCTGCCAGCATCTGCCAAAGATTTCAGGAAACCCTCTCAGCCTCTTTTATTGCATTTATTAAGTGCTGTAACTCTGTGCTGGTGGCACTTTTTGGGTGACTGTCTTAGGATATTAAAGTCCTGGGTTTAACCATGCAAACAGTATAACAAAAGTTGGGCAGAAGAGATGTTCAGACATGAAGAGACTCTGTTCTGCTGGTTTTCAGGCATGGATATACAGATACCAAGTGACAAGAAGCTGGTCTTTGGGCTCCCCTAACCTAAGGACTGCAGTTGACAGGAGGTGGTTGCAGTTCTGGTTTTTGACCAACACGGATACCAGATCCTTCCAGTTCACATCCAGATGGTACCCTAGCTGGACTCAGCTGGTCGTAGATACAGAGATGGGTTGACAAGAGGTGGTTGCAGTTCTGGTCCCCAGCCAACCTGGCTGCTAGATCCTTCCAGTTCACCTCCAGGCAATGCTAAACTAGGTGGCATCAGCTGGCTGTGGCTGCAGACATGGGAACCAGGAGCAACATGTGGCTGAGCCACTGTGCTCATGTGGAAGTGATGGGCCCTGCTTCAGTTTCACGCAGGTGGAACCAAGAACAACTGGAGACACCAACACCGAAAGTCCTGCCTTGGTTTCAATGGTGAACCACACGGTTTTGTTGTATTGTTTTTATTCTCAGCCCAAAAATTACTTTGATCTGGTTATTTCCCCCGAAACCATTGTGAATTGGCGCTGAGCCAATCGGAGCTGAGCTCCTCACCGAATATTCCGTTCTTCCCTTTTATGGTTATAATCTGGACTCTCCAAAGTGAAAAACAAGGTGAGAATGGGCCCATCGAGATGCGGTCGGTTGGTTCCACATGACGGATTGTCCCGTGATCTGCTCCCGTCAACACACCACAGGGTCAGAAAAGGGGAAAAAACTGATCGGACAGAAGGTGATGACAGTTGTGGGCTCAAAGAAATGGAGTTCTCTCAGGCATCTCAGATGGTGAGATACAGAGAGCATCAGCGGATGTGCTGTCAGATACCCCTACTGCCTGTGCTAATGAAAGCCAACTAATTCAGGCCCAGAAAAAGAGTATTGAGCACCATGACTGACACTGGTTTTGGTTCTGGGAAGACTTCAGAGGCTTGGCCTTGGGCTGGACCCATGTTGCTCTTGTTCTCCAGCTGACATGGAGGAAAACACTGACAGAGAGAACTCAGTCCAATTGAGGGAAGGTCTTTATCTTCCCACCCATAATCATGGGAGCAGACTGACACTGATTTCTGTTCATGGGTAGTAGATAACATTTACAGTCTTCAGCTTTTGAGGTGAGTTGAAACTGCAAAACCTCATGCCCACATTTATCAGTTCATGATCAAGTCCTGACCTGAGCTTCATTTGCAAATTCACATTGCAGGTCCTGGCTGACATACCCCAGAGGTCAAATCCCACCTCTAGGTGCCAACCCAGACCTTGCCAGTACTGAAGATGTTTGGATCTTCAGATGTTTTTTCTGAGCTCCTCCTGCTTGCCAACCAAGTAAATGCACATTAGTCTTTGCCTATCTTATCCTGCAGTTGAAAGGAGGCAGATAAGGCACATAACTATGAAGCCATAAAGGAAACCACTTTCCCACTCTGACCTTGAGCATCCTTCCTGGGGGACCTTTAGGGAGCACCAGTTTTTGTTCCCACCAGCAACAGAATTTGCAATTATTGTGTCTTTTCGGGTGCAATGAGCTAGCAGAAGCTGTCATGAGGAATCAAGGACCCAAACCCTGATCTCTGATAGGGGCAACTGCACCAGATCCTGATGTGGGTGCATACATTTCAATCCACCCACCAGTACTTACCGTGCAGCTGCGTGTTCTTGCTCTTCAAATGGTGCAGAATATTTCACAAGCGGAATCTCTCGTCATGATTTCTGACTCTTTTAATTCCACTCTTAGCAGAAAGAGAACCAAGTTACTGGAAGAGATAAAAAAAGGCTGCTTGAAGCAAACTTAGATCAGCGTTTGGCTCCCATCCGACCCAAACCTTAGTCTGGGGCAGCCCTGTAAGATAAATGAGCTCCCAAGGAACGTGTTTATTCTAGCACCCCAATATATTTACTCACACTAATCATACTTAAGACATATCTCCTCACATGAGCATGTTCAGGTATTTGGTTAGAAGGCAGATTCCTTGGCCAAGCAAGAAAAAGTAAATAGTGTTGCTTAAAGAGGATTTAAGAACTATCGCGTTGGGCCCATGTTGAGTCTTTATCATATAAAACCCTCTGACCAAGGTAAGAAATTTGGTACTAATGATCAGGGGAACAGCCTTTGAGTTTCATCACCCCTTCTAAGGCAACACTGTCACCCCAAAGCTGTGGAGGAGATCTCGTTTCTCTCATGCGCTGCTTCTGACAGCCCCGTCATGTAAAATTAGAACATGGGAAGTTTCGGGAATGAATGTGCTTCAGTAGCAAGAAGAAGAAATTAGTACCATGGGGAAAATTTCCTCCCAGGCTGAAACTCTTGTCTTGACAAATGAAGAGAGAAATGCCCTGCCAACTCAGAGGTGTAGAGAACGCAGAAGGATGGAGCAGATCAAGCTCCAAAATGCTCAAAGCATACTTTCATGACTCTTTACACCAAGAGTTCCTGAGCAAACCACTTACGCAGTTTCTACTTTCTAATTTCTACGTATCTGCTCATTAAAGAGAGGCAGTTACAGGAGAGGTAGGAACAGAAGGAGCATTTCTGGGCATCTGAATCAGCCCCAAGACTCATCTGAAAAACCTGTGTAATGTCGCTGTATAAATTCATGAGCCTCTTCCTCTGGGGAGCTCTGCTTTAGTGCCAAAAGATATTGCAGAATTGCAGCAATCAGAAAACAATAAAGAGCTTGGGAAAACGCTGATGAGAGAAACTGGAAAAATTAAGGTAGTTAGAAAGACAAATGAGAAGGAATAATATCCAGGTTTTAAATAATTGGTGGGAGGAAGGAGATAGATTAAGAGCTGTTTTCATGGCTTGTGCTCCAAGTGTAAGGAGCCATTAGATGAAAGGAATAGATGGGAGATTAAATCCCCTCCTCAAAGGGCAGCACTTTTGCTTGGCAAAGTTAATTAGACCGGGGAGCTCACTGTCACATTTCCCTTCAGATGAAGCCACCATCTGAAGGGGTTCATGTGAACGACAAGAATACCATGTGCTACACCATTAACAGTAATAGAAGAACAATGAATGGGCTTTCAGAAGCTGAGCCTTCTCCCTGCCTCTCTTGCTTTTTTCCTTTACACATCAGGAGGGAAGCAGCCACAGGACCACAAGACTGAAGCAAGAAGTTTGGTGAAGTCTTGATATTAACTAAGAAAGACCTCAACCGTGTTGACATCCACAGGAATCTTCCCTCTGTGCCTTGACCCACAATATCCCGGAGATATTGAAAGTAAACCTAGTCATTGCCCCATAAGGATGACCTTAGCTCCACAGATTTCTGGTAATCCAGCATCATGGCAGCTCATTAATATTTAACTCCACATTGGGGGGTTGCTTCTATCAGCGCTCAGGGTAGGTGACGTTCTCACTGAGCCCTGATAAGAGATGCCACATCCTACAATGAGGATTAAATAATCAAGGATTAAATAATCAAGGATTAAATAACAGTGATACCCTATAGCTAATGGAGGTTTATGGCATGACTTGCACACTCTTTACCCCAGGTGGATATAATCTTATGAAACGAGCCATATTCAAGAAGCAAAGTGAAGGTACCTCACTGCAGAGCCGGTTTAACAAAACCAGAGGGAAGCGCAGGTGGTTTCTCACCGCTTTAGGATGAGTTGTACAATACTTGGGTTTTTTCCCCCCACGAATCTCCATCTCCTGGAGCCCTGTTGTTACAACAGAATTGTTCTTCCTTTTTTTGAAAAACAAGAACTGCAAAGACTCTCCAAATGAAGAGACTGAGACACAAAAGGGTGGTTTTTTTTGCAAAGACTGTGCTTTTGAACGCAAGTTTCCTGGCTGACTTGTGGCTTTTCAGAACATTTGGATTTTGTGCATAATTACTGACCCTGTCCAAAGCAAGATGACCTGGTGGGCAGCAAGATAAAATAGCTGGGAGGATTAATCATGCCTCTTTAATTCTGCCAAGGTTCTTAAACTACTTGACCTCTGGAAAGCAAGAGCTCGAAAGCGAAAATAGAAGACAAGACAAAGGTCACTTATTCGATGCTGGGGGGTGGTGGAATGTGCTTGCCTTTCACAAACACTCTCCCACAAGTTTTATGAATGGCTCGTCAGACTTCTCAGCAGCTCCCACGTCCCCAAAAGGCCTCGAGCATCTGTGACCAGTCCAGATCCATCGCATGGGGATCCTGAATTGGGAATGGCAGCTCAGGGGTGTCTCCATCCCTGCACTGCAGGTTGAAAATGAGATTTCCTTTCCACTTCATCGCAGCCCTACCAGGTGAACAGGCATTTCTAAGGGAACAAGGGGATGGCTGCAGCCTGTCACATTCTTTCCCGGTCTTCCTACCTATCCCAGTATCAGGAGGTGACATTTGTAGGAGAGCAGCCCAAACACTGAAGACCTTGACATTCAAAGCTGCGCTGCAGATGTCCTTCTCTAAACAGTTTTTTTTTAGATCAGAAGCAGTGCCTCAATCTGTTTCTTCCTCCTTTCCTATAAGTTAAAAAAAGAAAAATTCCTGGAATTTTGGGTCCTGGTTCACTGGAATAAATGCTGAACACATAAGCCACAGCTGCCTTGCAAGTGGCAATGGGGCCACAGTTTTAAATCTCATCATGTTTAGAGTTTTCCTCATCACTGGTCTCATCAGTTTGCCTTAATAGTAAAGACTAGTTTCCTAGCAGCCAGAAGTACTCAGAATTTAAATCAGACTTTCCCCTCTGTTATTCCCCTCTCTCCAATCAGAAAATGTTTTCCTCTACAGTAGGAGAAAATGTCTCACCATGCATGGTTTCTATCACTGTCTTGCAGGCAATGGTGGGCAAAGGATGCAGCTGAAGCAAGGTTTTATGCATGGCATGATATTTTTTCCCAGCTTACAACCCACAAGCATCTATAGGTGTGCCTGATGGTGATCACAGCATCTGACCTATCTCCTGGGGGTACCTCCAAGTCTGGCTTGGAGATAGGTTTGTGTGCAAGATCTGCCTTTCTATCTGCCGGTCCAGAGCTTCCTTCATTTTCAGTGGGTCTCTTTCTGCCATTTGGAAGGTCTCAGGCAAAGGTAGTGTTTCCTCAAGTGAAAAATAGGCTTTGAAATGTCCTTGTCTAAACGCCCTACTTCAGGGTGCATGCAGATTGGTGTACCAAGGATACATCCTCCTAAGGCTGGCTCAAGACAGCAAGTAGAAACAATAATAAATTGAGGGAAAAGGAGAAACAAACGGGAATAGGAACCCCAAAGTGTCACGCTTTTTAGTGCAGCTCTGTTTAATGAATGGCTATCCAGCAAGATGCTCAAAATCTGTTTCACTTTGAAGTAATCAGCCCTGCTCCTGATTTGAGTTGCACAAGCATCCTTTGGAAGAATGCAGACACACTCCTTACAATTCTCTTCCCTAATGCTCTTTAATTGGATTTGGGGTGGGATTTTGCAGGCTCAGTCACTCCCTCCATGGCAGCATCAGTCCCCGAGCAGGACGGATGCTGATCAGAGCCGTTTGCTCTCTTAGGAAGGACCTTCACGCACCGGTGGGGTTTGAGTTTCCTTTCCTGGGAGGGCAGGCGAGCTGATGCCGAGCACACAGAACTGGTATTGCACAACGCCAGGACAACGCCGGCTCCCAACCGTCAGGGCTGGAGGGGAGGACGTGTGAGTTGGTGCCTTTTGCGGCCCCGGGGTCTTTTTATACTTTTAGAGAAGTTGGGCTCATCCTAAGTTCCTCTCCCACAGATTGTTCCTGTTGTTGTTGCTGTTCCGACCCAGCAGATCATGTGGCTCGGTGTGACCTGGACGTAGCAAAGACAGGCACCGGTGGCTCTGGGTGCCCCCTATGAATAGAAGGAACAGTGGGGACAGAGGTCCCTCTGACTCCATCAGCTGGGTGCTTTGCCATCCTTCTTATTCTTGGTCCATTCCTTCATCAAACTCGGTCCCCCTTTAACTTCCTAATTGTGAAGCGCTCTCTGTTGCTCTACCTTGGAAGTGAGTTGGGAACAACTCTGGCTCCAGGACCCCGAAAAGCTGTGTGAAGGCAAAGAAAAAGGGTCTTCTTTCTAGGGCAGACCCCCTGAACACACTTAGAAGGAAGAGGAAGGTCATGTATAAAGATGAATCTTTCTCACACAGCTCCTGGGTCTCCTTTAGCTGCTTCATCATGCCTGAGTTCAAACTCCCTATTGTTTGAATGCAATAAAGCATCATTTATACACGGGACCAGGTTTGCTCGAGGGCTTGGCCAGCAAAGTGAGCTGCAGCCCTGCTTTAACACATGCCTGGACACAGCCATCCGGACAAATCCATACACCCTTGACCCTGGGGACTGCAGGGTGGACACGGAGCTGATCCAGCAGACAGCAAGGTGGGGATGGAAGGGACAACACCTATGTCCCCTGCTTATTGCTCCAAGGAGCATACCCAGAGTCAGGCTTGTATAGAGAGCTTTAAAACCCTGTGTGAGGATAGTTAGAGGCATTGCTGTAAAACGAGCCATTAGGCAGTCAATTAGGCAGCTCATTGGGATGGGTGTGTGGCAGCAATTCCTATCAGTGCTCTGCTTGGAGCTGCTGAGCTCAGATGTGTGCTCAGGTGCTTTCTCTGAGGCTGCTAGCATTGGTGGGTCCCAGCTCCAGGGAACAGCTTTAGTTGTTCATGCCAGGTACTGGTTTCTGAATGAAGCACATTGATTCACAGCATAGATCCTGCTGCAAACCCTGCGTGCAAGGAACAGCCAATGAGTCAAATGAGCAGACAGGTTGCTCAGTTAATAATGATGAATAACAGTGAGACTCCAACCTTGCCGTTGCATTTATGTCTGGAGCACATAATGAAGGGCATTGAGGTTTGCAGGAAGGAGGGAGAGAGCACGGACAGAGCCGAATCAGCCCTGAACAAAAAGCCCCTGTGCAACAAAAGATGATGGGGCTTGTTTTCTCCATCTCCCAGCCCCAAATGGAGCCACAAGAGCTGGTGATGGAGGTGCTCTTGCACAATGTGTGCTCCAGCTCTGTATTGCTGCAGAAGGCAGCAGATACCACAGGCTCCAACCAGGATCATACACTTATCTCACTAACAAGGCTGTTAAAGCCATGTGAATTTCTGACAGTAAAAAATCTCATGGAAAACTCAAGACACAAAATCATCAGTTTTGTGACAAAAGTCACAAAATCATCAGTTTTGGGGTCTGGAGCAAGGGGCAGGGAAATGGGTCTTAGAGAACCAGCCGCTGCTTGCAGAGCAGGGGTTGCACTGAGCCGTCAAGTCTCTCCATCTGCATGCTTGAAGCACACCCCAAAAGCCAAGCAGAGCTGCATCCCAGGATGGTTAGAGCCCTCCTTCTCTAGGCTTCGGCTCTGCTTTCTCCCCCCAGTAATACACAATGAACCTGCCTGGTCTTTGCAAGGCCTTCAGCCCTTCCAGTGGTGAAACAGCAGTGATGCTTTTGAGGAAGTGGTTTTTCATGGCCCTAAAACTTTCTCTGGACAGAGGAGCACACTGAGGCAGGACTGATTGTTGTCACCCATGCACTGCTGGTAAGGCTGGATCCAGCCTTGGGTACCCTGCCTGAAGAGAACGGAAGAGAAGGGCTACTAAATTCCATGGGGTTTACCTTTTAAGGTGGAAAACAGGGATTTTAGAAGCCCTTCTCCTCTACAGGGAGTTCAGCATCCTGACTGCAGCAAGTAGTGCATCATTCTGCCTGCACAGGAAGTGCAACATCCTGCCTGCAGCAGGATGGAGAAGGAAAGCTTCTAAATTCCCTGTTTTCCATCTTTCAAAGAAAAAGTGGAAAAAGTGTTTTCCCACCTTTTGAGGTGGAAACCATGCCATTTAGAAGCCCTCCTCCTCCACAGGCAGTGCATGTTCCTGCTTTTACATTTCCTGGGATGCACATCCCTAGCAGGGATGTGAGGTCTCACCCACTCCCACTCTGAAGACCATCCACCATCCCTCTCCCAAGCTTCCAAATGTGGCTGGTGCTAGGGAGCAGGCAACACCATCACCATTAATTGGGAATACTGACCAATTCTGGGCTCCTCCATCACTCATGGCCATGGAAAATCCCACCTGCTCATGTATATGTATACATACATATATACGTATTTATTTTTCTTCCTCTAACAACTTAGTAAGTGGTTTTCACAGTGACTTAGTACAGGCTCTGAGCAGCCCTGTGAGGAGAGCTGAGCTCATGTCAGACTCTGGATTTAGTCAATCAGCCCTAATTAATGCTGACTGTAATGGTTTTCAATGGCTGTGGAGTCTCCCTGTTCATACATAAGAATATTTCCACTGTTCACTTTCCAGTCTGCGGTTGTTATTTCTAGCGAGATATTTTCCCCCATGATCTTCATATGCATTTTCCAGAAGGATTTGAAACTCCTAATTTCAGAGGCTGCCCTTGCTTTCTTTAAAATCATCTTTTCTTTTCCCGAGCTGCGCTGCTTTATATATAATGAACAGAAAAACATGCTTTTCAATGGCAACTACCAAGAATAAGCAGCTAAAAGGAAATCTGTACACTAAACAAGCCACTTTTATCTTAGCTCTGTCTTTTAGTTACATGGGGATTAGGATATCTGAATTTTTATAAGACATGAGAAACGTTTATAGCAGTGAAATAATTCCCAGTCTCCCTATAGAGTCCTCGGATCGGACATCCACACTTTGAATGATTCAGAAGGTTGTTTTTGGGGTGGAATTGAAAAGAATCCACAAAGAGAAATGATTTCAGCTCCTTGAAGAGCAGAGGAAATATTGAACATAAGCAGAGGGAGCGGTTTGGCTGGGTAAGTGCACCGCACGGGGGGGGCACGATTCATGGCAGGCGTAAAGGAATACACAGTGGATTGTCCCTGTGCCTTAATGGTTCATATAAATAGATGAGGCTCTGCTCGATTTGTTATTGGTGAGCTTAATCTTGTCTCAAGGAGCATTTGGTGCCTATGGAAAGTTTATGTATATTGCCTGTTAGAGCGGAGAAGATTTAACAAGCTTATCATAACCTGGGGGAGGTGTTATTATACGATTGATGCTGTGCTGTTGCTGGATATATGGACCTACTGCACAGCAGTCCAGCTCTCATGCCATCCTTCTTGGTGCTAGGGGTGAAGCACAAAGACACAGCAAAGCAAAGCTGAAACACAGCCCCATGGCACTGAGCAGCGTGTGCTATGTCCTGGCCGGAAAACCGGTCAGAAAATGAAAATGAAGTTTCCCTAACCAGCAAAACTACTGCAGCGAGGTTGGTAATTTTAGGTGATAGCTCCAGCCAAGCAGAACCACAACTGGGCTGTTCCCCGCCTTCGAGCAGCACCCGCTGTTCTCTCACCTCTCTCTACCGTGTTTCCTGCCCTCACCCAGCCCTGGTGAATTCTGGGATGGTTTTTGCAGTTAATCCCCATCTTAATCCCATCCCATGGGATCAGAGAGGGGCCAACACCATGCCCAAACCCTCTGCCAGCACCTAACACCGTGCCCCAACTCCTCATCAACATCCGCCAAGAGGGATGCAGGTGTTTGGTACAAGGTGCTACATGCACATTAAGCTAGAAAAGGGCTTTATTCTCTTACAAGCTCGATTACTTCAAAGTGAAGCTTCTTCTTTCCCCTGCTGTGGCTTCTTGCATGCAAGAAGCCGTGGCAAAGCCCTTTCTCAGTAAAGCCGTGGCTCTGTGGGGGGATTTTGCAGGGCGGGCGGGCAGTGCAGAGCTTTCCCTACAGAGGAAGGGAATGGGGAAACATTCCTGAGATGCTGCCCTGAAAGGCTGAGCTATTTTTTCTTTTACATTATTTGATTTTCTTTTCAGTTTTGCACTGCCTCATGGCTTTATGGGAACTCACGGGAGTCTTTCAGCACAGAGCATTTTCATTAAGGAACAAGAATCCTGTTTTCTTCCACATCTTCCTCATCACCAAAACCCAAAGGGAAGAAAGGAAATTATAACCCAAAGGACAGTGAAAACAGGTCTTCCTAAACACGTTTCTCAGCTTGCTGCTCCTTGCGAAGGCTGCAAACAGCAGGCAGAAGCCCCTGCGTCCTTTGCAGAAAGGATGGGGCGAAGGCTGTCCCAGTCAGGGTCTGCAGCCCAGAGGAGCATCTCCAGCTCCATCTGGGCCATAAGATGATGTTTTGTACATGGGCAAAAGCCAGAATCTCTGTTAGCCATCCCCACAACCCCCCTCACATTTCCTAATTGCCTTTTCGCAGAGGTTTATTATTGAGTAATGCCTATTTTGTTGAAAAATTGCACCATAAACAGCCAACGGGGAAGGAAATAAATAATTGCTAATAAATGTTGAAGTAGATTAGCAAACCAGAGAGGCCAAGAAAGAACAACATTTATTCTTTTCTTGGCTTGGAAAATAACTGCGGGGTTCTTGCGAAGATTGTATTTAGTGCAAACTATTCCAGTACCTTGCAGGGGAGTTAATGCTTTGTCATTTCCTCAGACTGAGTTAAAATGCTGTCTGACTCCTCCACGGTCTGCAGCAAGGCTGGAAAGTAGACTTTACTTCTGTAAGACAAGGAATAGAAGTATAAAACTGATGGGTTCCTATTGAGCACATCCGGAACTCGGGGTACTGGATGCAAAGGGCTCTACCAGGCTCCAGTTTTCAGAGATCTGGGGGTGTTTATTGGATCTCCAGAGTCTGGAATTGCATAAGATAATGTGCAACTCAGTGATATTTAGCAAAAAATATGCTTCCAAAACAAAGCCAAACTTGTGAAAATGGGATTTAGAGCCTTAAATGAACTGTAGAGATATAGATAAATAAGATTAAAATAGGCAAAAAATCAAATAGTAAAGATAAAAATGCTGTTATTCATAGATGACCTGTATTAGGAGTTTTCTGCATCTCTGATGCCCCGGGCTGTGCTTCCCCAACCTGGAAGGAGACACAACGTCTGAGCTGGCCAACACAACCCTTCAGTTTGTCCTTTGATTTAAAGACTCATTAACATCAGCGCAAAGCTGTGCTTTCCAAAGTGACTGCTGAGAGCTGTAAAAGTGAATTATGGAGAAAGAGAAAACGGAGGAAGAGAGAAGAAACCCCACTCAGCTCTGCCCATGGACCAGCACAACCCCAGTGTCCTTCCCAGGGTGTTATCCTTGCAGAGAAAGGTCTGTTTGTGCAATGGCCTGAGTTCTCAAAGTTCATAAAGCTGCTATTTTTTTAACAATATGCAAAGAAATGACCCAACACGAGCTACTCCAGCACAAATCCTGGGCAATTTTTTGTCCTTTTTCTTTTTCTCCTCTTTACTCAGCAGAAACCCATATTTCCTTGCTGTTGTACTGAAGAAATAAAAACCTCAAGAGCATAGAGGATGCAGAAATTAATAGCTAACCCTTCTCTTATTCCTCGTGGCTCCCCTAACTACTGCCAGCTCAACTTGTGGTTGAGATTACAGCGATAAATCACAAGCTGCTCTTTGAAATAACAGCTCTGATTTCACCCAGCGCGAGGAAGGAGAAGGACCAGAAGATTGTGCAAGGTGGGAGGGGGGGGACGGGGCCATGATGGGCTCCCCTAGGTTTAGTGGTGGGTTAAGGGGACCTGGACAGGACCACACACCTTCATGCAGGCCACTAGCTAGTGGTTCATGGCTGGAAATATAGATCTTCAGCTGCCATCCTTATATAAGGCTAGAAAGGTTGAGCATCTTTTTAGGTAGGATGGGGCTCAGCCAATTTGTATGGGTTCTATTAGGCATGTGTACAACTACAGGAGGATGCTGAGCTGGAAATAACCTGGACCCACTGGATGATGCAAGGGACCCAAACCCCCAAGTTTTCATCCCAAAAGGAAAATCTGTGCCTACAGCATAGGCTTAAATCCTCTGGTCCCCAAGAAAGCAGCCTCTTTCATTGGCGGTGACACCAAAGAGCAAACATGGGTGATGCACAGAGGTGATACCCCACTAAATCCACACACAAAAGCTGCCATTCTCCCACATTAGCCCTGCTGAGCCTCCCTGAGCAGAAATAAGCCCTTCAACAGGCTCAGCTCTTCCGTTAACCCGGACCCAGTTTCACCTTGTGTTTCGGGATCTTCTGAAACACCATGCCCCTATTTTTAGCCCATCTTTTCAGCCCCAGCTGCCTTGGCTGTGAGACCCTCACAGCACGCCTGTGGCCAGGCTGTGTTTTTAGGTATTTATAGCCATGTCCATCTGCGATGGGCCAGGCTGGGTGAAGGCGCATGTGGTTTGAGCATCTGCAAGCAAGGAGGAGAAACGACTCCAAGGCTTTTCGGGCCATGGCTGGCACAAAATGTGGAAGTGGCTCATTGATCCTGGGCTCGGGGAGAGTTAAATAAAGAAAAGAGCCGCTATGGCCAGCGTGTCTTTTTGGGTGCAGCTGAGACCGAGCTCACCGGTGGGATGTGGCTGTGCAGAAGGAGGAACAATGGAGCAGCCCCATGCCAAAACTCATCCGTGCAAAACCCTAACGCAGCAGATGGGGAGGATATTGGAAGGTTTCTCCTCTTTTGTATCACCTGTGTGTCTCATCCTGCACCTCCTGGCTCTGCCACAGAAACCCCAGAATTGCTGTTGCCTTGCCGTGGTAACATGATGATATGGTGACACGGTGACAAGGTCTAGCGTGAGGCATCCCTGCCTATAGCAGGGTGTTGGAACTGGATGATTTTAAGGTCCTTCCCAACCCAAGCCATTCTATGGTTCTATGATTGCCCAAGCCCTGATGCAGCCACAGGTTCTGGGGCTCGTTCCCCGCATCTTTGCTTTTCCGAGGGGTACCCATACGTAGATGCACAACCCTGCAAAGCCGATAGCCCCATAGCTTCCCCTTTCTCAGAATACAGCATGATGCTTCTCCAAAAACAACAGCAACAACAGAAAACAGACCCTCAAAAAAAGCAATGCTGTAACTTTTACTTTTTTTGTCCCTTTTTTAGGTGAGTTTTGCTTCTTTGCAGGTGGAATTTGGGAAGTTGCCACAGGTTTGGTAGCTTTCGACTTCATGTTTTCACTTTTAAAGTCTGCTGCAGTGACTAATATCTGCCTGCCCTTATCACATTACCTTGCCCTGGAAATACCCACCAGTGCATGGAAAATGATGAAAAACCATCTCCAAAGGACCCTCTGATTTCCCTGAAGATCTCATGAGAGTCCCCAGGGGCTGTTGGGGCCCAGGAACCCATGGAGGGGGTGTGAGACCACATTTACCCTGCCTCTGATGCTGAGCAGCTTCTCCAGAGGTGGTGACCAAGGCCTGTGATGCCCACCGGACATGAGCATTGTCCAGCTGACCTCACCAAAACTGCTTCCCCATGACCCAAACCTCCATGGGGACATAGAGCCAGCAGAACTTCAGCCCCAACCAGGTGGTGTGGGCTGCAGCCGAGCATCACCTTCACCATCATCAACCCAGGGGATGACCATGAGGTCCTTGGTGGAGTCTCAACCCAAAGAGCAGTCGAACAGAGCTGCTCAGCTCAAGCCCCATTAGTCACAGTGTCTCTGCTCGTACCTCATCACCCCATGAATCTCACAGCATCCAAGACTGCCCTGACCCTGACACACACACCGGGGCCAAGCTTTCCTTGCCGCGACGGCTGCTCTTCCCCTTGCCCTCCCCTGCACACTTCCTAGCCCAACAAGAGTGTGTGCTTGTCTTCAAAGCGCAAAGCTCTGGATTTATAAATAAAAGAAATAAATAAGGTCTTTTTATGTTCAAAATTAGCCCCAGGCAGACAATGTGTACGCGCAGTGAAAGACTCGGTTTCCTGTCTGTTTGTCGAGGCTCTTAACAAGCTTCCTCTGTATAACAAACCCAGCCGGAGGGCGGAAAGGGTAAGGACTGAGCTGAAATGTGTGGAGTGGGATTGCACAACATCCCTGGCCACCGGCAGCCTTTGGGGTTCGTAATCCCATAATCTGGGAGGCTTGGAGCGCAATGTCCTTTCTGCATCCACCTACCCAGGGTGGTTTAAGAACCCCATTGGCTGCAAGCATTGGCATGGGACTGCCAAGGAGGCACAAGTTTTGTCCCAAGATAGTTCTTTAGATCCACAAATGAATCATTTGGTTTCTTGACCAAAAATATCTTCCTTCTCAACACACGGGTCCAAAGGAAGAGCAGGACACCATCTGCACCAGGTACCATTCAGTGATGCTGCCCTTGGAGCTGCAGCCAGCATCAATGGATCAGTAGCCTGGAGGATGCCTGGGAGGATAATCCCTGCTGGGAGTGTGGGAAGAGCAAAGCCAGAGCTGAGAATGATGATGCAGCGTTGTTCTTGTGGTATTTCTGGCCCAGCCAGAAGTGGGAAGTATCAGAAATCTCATGAGGCGCAGCTTGGTCTTGTGAGATTTCCAGCTATTTTGCAAACCTCCAGAGGCCTGGATTCATCTCTGACCTGGTTTTCTCCCTCTTTCTGTTGTTTATCCCTGTAAAACGCCCTTACACCCTAAGGGGAAGTCTTGCTCTGCCTCATCACCGCAGTGCAGGTACAAGAATGGGGCAGGAGCACAAGGGTTAATGTGCCATTAAACGCTGCCACCTCCAGCACCAAAAATTAGTGGGAAAATAACAGGGTGAATAGTACAATGGCATTAGTAACAGCAGCAAAAAGGAAATACATCTCTTATTCACTGCCCTACTCAATAGGGCAGAAAACCCTTCCTGCCCAGCCCTGCAGCATGTCTGGGACCATATTTATTGAATGAACAAAGTGTGTGATGGAAGAGAAGCTCCCTTGTTCATGGATAACTGTATTAAATGTCTCCCTCTGCACTGGGATGTGTCCTGCTGTACCCAGGCTCAAGTCCCACACTCATGCTCAGCAAGTTGGGGCTGCAGGGACATTGGACACAGCCACCTAGAGCATCCCAGTGTCAGGCCAAGGGAATTTGCGGTCCCAGCAACCAGCATAGCAGCTGGAATGATAGCTGGATGATAGCTCCCCTCCATCAGAACACTTTTATTTCCTTCAGGCCCAAACATTTGGCCAAAATGCCTGTTTTGAGTTTTGTTGGGGATGGGCAGAGCTTGAAAACTGCAGAATTGAAGATAAATGAGAGAAGAACATTATCGTCTCTTTCCATTCTGAAGTTCAATGTGGACAAAGACAAATGAACCCTTTGATCACTTCTAGCATGCATCCGATGGGAAGGTACATCCTGGAGCTGATATCTAGAGTTTCCCTTTTTCCTACCTCCTTCACCTCCCATCTCACCCGTGCTGTGCAAGCAGAGGAACGGATGAGGCTGCGAACACTCCATTTCCCCTCCAGCTACAGTTTTGCCTCTTGTGAGCAATCCAGCCCAGAGTCAATGACCATAAAGCAGCCCTAACCCCAGCAGTGTTAAGCAACCAGCCTTCTTGGGGTGCAAAGCCATTATTTTTCAGGCTGCCCCACTGTATGCAGTGGCTACAACAGTACCTCAGACATGGGGACCTATGGAGCCATGCACTAAGTAGTTTTACAGCAAAGCCAGTGCATCCTGATCCCTCTTCCCAGAGCTTCTCTGACTCCCCTGAAGGAGAGGGACCTGCAATGGACACAGCAACGGGTGCAGCTTGGCACAGACAATGTGTTGCACCAACCTAACTGGGCAGGAGTAATTCATTCAGATGGTCCTGGAGTCATCCCCACTGCTCCTGGAGGTCCCAGGGGTGCCTTTATCATTGGCAATGGCATCTGCCCCATGCCTCAGCTCTACCTGATTTCAGCAGCCTCAGAAATGCCCAATTCCTGCAAACCTGTTCAGAGAAGCTGCATGGAGACCTCAGAGCAGCTTCCAGTGCCTGAAAGGGGCTACAAGGATGCTGGAGAGGGACTCTTCATCAGGAACTGTAGCAATAGGACAAGGGGGAATGGGTTCAAACTGAAAGAGGGGGAGTCCAGGTTAGATATAAGGGAGAAGTTCTTTACTGTGAGGGTGGTGAGGTGCTGGAACAGGGTGCCCAAAGATGTGGTAAATGCTCCATTCCTGGCAGTATTCAAGGCCAGGTTGTGCAGAGATTTGGGTGACATGGTCTAGTGTGAGGTGTCCCTGCCCATGGCAGTGGGTTGGAACTGGGTGATCTTACGGTCCTTTCCAACCCAAACCATTCTGTGATGCTATTAAATAGCAACTCTAACAATAGAGATGATGAAGGAGAGGCCAAGGCACATGCTCAACCCCATTACTAGACAGCAGCGACTCCACTCACAAGAAGAGGCTTGACAGCTCACAGGGCTTTTTGCCCTTTGCATTCTCACTGCCAACCCTGAGAAAGATGAAGCAAATAGAGGGGGGATTTGGGTCAAGGCCGGCGCTGACAGGAAAGCAGCTCACGCCTGACTTCTTGCTCAAAGAGACGTAAATGAGCCCCGAGGCCATCACCCCAGCACAGATCCGGTGCCGTCAGTCATCAGGTCTCATCCAGTCACCTTTTCTGCCCAAATTTCTGATGTTTTAAAGCAGAGGCACGCCTGTGCTCAGCATCCCCCAGCAGGAAACCAAAGAGCTGATACCTCGATAAGAGCAGCGTGGTGCAGATGAATTCATTCCCGGCAGAGGCCAAAGTCCAAGCTCAGACACAAGGCTCTGTTTGTCGTCAAAAGGAATGGATCTCATCCCAGTGATGTGGCTGTTATCCCAGCAGGAAAATTCCTTCTTGCCTCTTCAGGGAGCTTTGGTTGAGCAAACTAAATATTTATTTGGTAGATTTTGCTTTTCTGCGCACGTGGGTTTTGTTTAATTTCTATCTATTTGCTTTTCAGAATCTGGTCTCAAGCCAGAATCCCTCTTCAAGTCTTGGTGCAGCAACAAAAGCACACACTAAATAGCTGCAAAAAGGGCAGGGGTTACAGGATGGGGAGGCATTTTCTCAGCTCATTTCAGTGGAACTCCAGGTTTTGGCAGCGTATCAAACTGAGAACATCTCTCGGTGTGGGGGGATTTCTATGTTCTTTGTAGCTTTGTGGATTTTCAAAGCTTGGGCACTTGTTTTTCACAGGCAGCAGGGGTATTTCAGGGCCGCAGGAATATTTTCAGCACCTGCAGCATCAGAAGCTGAAGGGTGTGATGGAAAGATGCTGGGTTTGAATGAGAAGCAGCAGCAGAGCTGGCTGAAAGCAGCTGTGGTTCTGCCAGCCTCCTCTTTTGGCCAAGAATATATATAAATATATAAAATGGCTAAAATTGCAGAAAAGTACAGAACAGGAGAGAAATGATCGACTGGCGACTGTTTCTCATCTCAGTTAAAACCAGACATGTGCTAAAGTCAGCTCAGATTGGATTCATAGGCAAAGCAATGGGTCCATGGGTCACCACAGGCACAATTCCCGGAAAGCCAGGACTACCGCACAGTCCCCATCTGATGGCTCAGGATGGACGTGAACATTCACAGTATGCCAATAAAAAAGAAACGTTGCACTTCATTCCCATCTCCTATTTTAAGATCTGGCCCTGCCCTGAGCAGCAATCACCTCTCTGGCAAGAACTCAGCATCCATCCATGGCAGCCATGCAAAATCAAGAGTGAATTATTCAATTCCCTGGGCTCATTTCCAGCCTTACCTCCATTGATCACCCCTGGGACGATAAGGCACGCAAGGGTTGTGATGTGTCAGTTCCTGCTGAAGGACTCTTGGAGATGAATGAAGTCGTGATGGCGCAAGGTGATAACCAGTGCTGGCCCTGGATAATTCAGCCTTCAGCAAATAAACCTTCATGCACAGGCAAGGCTCTTGTTGGTCGTGCACTCGGAGCTGAATCACCATCACTGGAAGCGTTCAAAATCTATGTAGATGAGGCCCATAGTGACATGGGTTAGTGATGGCCTTGGCAGTCCTGGAGCAAAGGTTGGACTTTATGATCCTAAAGGTCTTTTCCAACCTAGTTGTTCTATGAAGTTGCTGTGCAGAAATGCTCTGCAGGCTGCAGTCATGGTTTCTATCTTTAGAAATAGACTGCTCTAAACTCTACCAGTTTCATAAATAATTAGGGTGAAATCCTCAGTTTTCCACGCAAGAGCCAAAATTAAGACGAAGGTCCAGAAAAGACACAGCCACGACCAGCACAGCAATCCCTCTTGTCCAGCAGCTCTAGCTGATGTCACTTTACTAGAAACATGAAATGATTTGTGAATAAGGCAAAACCGAGGCAAGGTTTTGTTTTCATGCTTCTGTTTTCACACCAAAGACTGCAAATCTGCAGTATTAGACTGCTACATTGAAAGGCAATTTCATACCCGTGGCAATAAGAGCTCCAAGCTAGGACGGGCACAAGCAAACCAGCCCAGACAGACACCTGCCTACTACTCAAAACCCTCCTTCAATGTCTTCTCTATGCTTTCTGGATCATCCTTGGTGCAAGAAGCTTTACCCAGAAAGGCTGACAGAGGGGAAATCAAGCAGATGAGCTCTACCATTCACAACAACCTTGGACCACATCTTCCAGTGCTTTTTCTAAACAACCCCTAGCTGAAAACCCATTTCCCCTGAGCCATCACCACTATGTGGTGACTTATCCCTGGCTCTGCAGAGCCAGAGGAAGGCGATTGCAGGCGGTGGCTGAAGGCTCGCACTGATCCTGCCCCACTTCACACCATGGCTCAGTTGGGGCTTGATGCTTCTCCTGGGGGAGTTGCACACCGTGACTTTGACTGCCCAGCACAGCAACCTGTAAAGCCCCTTGGTTTCTCACAACCCACGACAGGGCTATAATTACACCAGAATTTCCAGTCTCTTGTAGAGACTGTAAGTTTCCCACATCCACCCTAAGGGCACCCCAAGGCTGGGCACAACAGGCTCATTTTCCCCTGCCATGTTTGGCCTCCTACCTCCATGAAAGGAGCCTCAACACCGTCTCTTGCTGTGGCCAGGAAAGAGGAACCAATACAACGCCATGCATTAGAAATGCTCTCAGGCTCGTCAGGAGATTCCCCGTTTCCAGGAGTCGCCAGTGGTGTTTTCTGCCCGATGGGGATAACCTTCTCCCTCCTCTCCCCTCCCTTCTACAGGTAGTCCACCTCTTGGCTATCATTTCATAGGAGATGGCCAACACACCCTTGAGAAGGTTAAGAGCATTAAAGACATCCATGGAGAAGAGCAGAGCTGGGGCCTATGAGCCACCACATTGCAGGCACAACCTGTGGTCCAGACTGTTCCTCAGCCACTGTTTTTTGGGGTTTGGAACAGCAAGATTCACCTGCCAGGCTTGTTCCTTCCTGTCCCAGGGATCTACTGACTGATGTTGGGTATAAGACCTGGGCTGGGTAGATATTTAGCAGGCCTTGGTATGGCACATGTTCACTATTCTCTATTGGCTTCCATCAGCTCCTCCTGCGCTCCATCAGTAAAGAATCTTTTCCTCCATGCATCCTCATCCCTCAACGTTTTGATCTGCTGTTTGGTGGTAACACCACAACCCACCTTCCCCACCTTTCCCACCACAAAGCTCCTTCCTTCGGGCTCTCCTTGCCCTTGCTGGTGACACCACAAGGACACATTTCCCACTGCTTTTTCTTTCCTTGCCTTAAGTGCTATCAAATGGTCTCTTCTCCACCTGAAAGCACCCCAGGAAACAGAGCTATGAGGCTTTGCCAGTCCCTTTGTGGAATGGGTCCAGATCTCAGCAGGACCCTGAGGAAGGAGTTTGCATTTCAGGTGATGTGCAATTACAGCAGAGAAAACCCCAGAGCAGAAACTTGGGTAGAAGCAGCAAAGCAAAATGGCGATTTCTAAACATTTGGGATTTTTTTTAAAGAATAAAATAAAACCAGACTATCTTTAGTTGGGCAGAGGTGGAAAAACATAGAATGGTTTGGATTGGAAGGGATCTTAGAGATCATCTAGTTGCAGCTCCCCTGACACCTTCCAGTAGACCAGGTTGCTCAAAGCCCCATCCACGCATCTCCTGGAAGCTTGGATTTAACTCTACCAGCTTTTATTCCACGCTATGCATTTACATCACTCAACTTCAAAGGCAAAACTAATAAAGATAGAAGCTTATAATTTCGTTGATTCCCCAGCCTGATGCCTCTCTATTTTCTTGCTAGGAAGGCGAGCTGCCTTTCGCACCCTGCGGACGTGTCCATGGGCCAGATTTATCTCGGGGAGAAGTGGTTACTTCTCAAGAGAAATACAGAACAGAAAGATCCAGGCGAGGGAATCACTTGTTTCGAACTACCGTGCTGGTTCCACATACCTTGGTCCCCCCACCCCAGGCCTCCCCCAGGAGCTGCAGCACCCGGCTCATGGAGACCTGCTCTGCACAAAAATGGGGAAATGCTGATTTTGGTAGGAACCTCTCCAGGAGCCTCAAGAAGTTTCGGGTCCCTGGGTGGGTTTGCACAGTGTTTTCCTAAGGTGCAAGGCTAAACAGGGAATGGGTGTGAGAAGAGACCGGCTTGAATGAGGAGAAGGGCACCCTTGGTTTAAACCAGTGGAGGTGACTTTGCTGGCATGGAGAGACCGAGGGGATGTTTTATGGCTTCTAGACATGGCCACTGCAGTGTGGCCGTGATGGAGACCTAGATCCAGCGCACCAAAGCATCTGATTTCAATGAAATGTGTGTTTTCTTTATGGCCTCAGTGAGCAAATAGGTTATTACTCAATTACAGCTTCAGTTTCTGAGCTGGAGCTCAGCACCATGCTAAGATGTAGATGCAATCCCCAATAACAGCCAGATCCAAGCACCACATTCAGATCAGCTGGAGGCCAAAACTGCTGTTTAAGGGAAATCACTAACCTCCCCATCCGGGTCTGCTCCACACATCTCTCTCTGTCCAAATCATAGACTCATAGAATGGTTTGGGTTGGAAAGGACCTTAAAGCTCATCCAGTTCCAACCCACTGCCACTGTCAGGGACACCTTCCACTAGACCAGGTTGCTTCAAAGCCCCGTCCAACCTGGACTTGAACACTGCCAGGAATAGAGCATTTGCCACTTCTTTGAGCAACCTGTTTGCACCTCACCACCCTCACGGTAAAGAACTTCTTCCTTGTATCTGACTTAAATCTCCTTTGTTTAAGTTTAAACCCATCATCTCTTGCAAGGTCCTGCAAACATCTGCATAGCACAGCCACCTCCTGCAGCACTCGATTTGCAAACAGAAGTCCCATCCACGTGCTTTGTTTTCCAGTGTTATGGAAGCTGTCTCTGACATCTGCTCTCCCCCAGCCTTGAGTTACAGACTATGGGGTTTTTATGGCAGCTGAGCTCACAGTTTGGCTCAGCAGGACCCAGTCAGCAGCAGAGCACAGCTGGATTCACAGCAGCAGCTCCCACACCCAGGCATTGTCTCCATCACTTCTTGGCTCACTGCAGTGGAGATGCAGTAGATGAATCACAAAACTCCCTTTGAAGTGCATCAGAAGAAGAACCAAAAACTGTAGCACAATGGAGATTGATATAACTGAAATCCATAGTCCACTTACTCCAGAATTCAAAATCATGCATTGTAAGGCTCTGGCACAGGGTGCCCAGAGAAGCTGTGGCTGCCCCATCCCTGACAGTGTTCCAGGCCAGGTTGGACACGGCTTGGAGCAAGCTGCTCCAGTGGAAGGTGTCCCTGCCCGTGGCAGGGGGTTGGAACTGGAAGAGCTTTAAGGTCCCTTCCAACCCAAACCAGTCTGAGATGCTGTGATATGTGGTTCTCTGTAAAGCATCCAGCACAGGTAAAGGAAGCTTTACATAAGCCACGTGAATTACGCTCTCAAAAGAGCTGGGACAACTTTTATGAGCACCTAGCTACTCTCACACAATGGGGAGGGATAAAAAAGGAGGAAAGGGAATGATTCTCCACCTTGGAGTGGGTTTTTAATTGCCACATTACAAAACTCTCTTTGTGCATCAACGTGAAATGCCCTTTTGCTTCTTCCCATCTTCTTCCCATCAATAGAACTTCCAATCAGCTCTGGGGCTGGTCAGAGTTCTTCCATGTTACTCTTCCAAAGAGCAGGAAAGGCCCAGATTACCTGGTACACACAAACCGTCTGACTCTATTTTATGGTTCCAGACACTTTGACGCATCAGGGTGTTAGTGTTATTACAAGCAAATCACACACACTAAAAACAGGCTCAGGGCAGGACACACCATCTATGTGCATGCAAACTGGAGGGGAAGGGAGGGGATTTCAGCCTGGACTTCAGTTTCACAGACTCAGTCTCATAATAAACCCAAAGCTCTGACAAACCAACACAAGCATCACCCAATTTCTTCTCTTCTCTTCACTGTGTATTTTTGCAGCTGTGGCTTGGGTGGAGCCTGTTTTCATGACCCTGTGCCTTCTGTTATAGCAAAGACTCGCAGGAGGAAGGGGTCATCTGTCAAAATGGATGCAAGGAAATAAGTGGCTGTCATGCTTGCTGGAGCTTGGGATCTCCTTTTCCTCTGCGTGAGACCTTTCTGCAGCCAAGTTTAGCTTGAGGAAACACAGGCTGGCTGCCTCCCCAGGCTCAGACCTTGCAGCTTCAGCACCCTCATCCTCAGCTCTTCCCAATGCCCTTTCTCTTTTTGGACAGTCCTGATGGAACAGGGATGCCCAGAGCTGACAATGTGCCTTTGGACTATCCCTCTCCTCCCATAGCCTGCTCAGGTCTGACTTTGAGAGCTGTGGTTTGACACATGAACCAAGTCATGGTCATGTAGGTGGCCATCTGAAGAAGTGTGAATTGGAAGTGCCACATAGCTGCTTATTGAGCAGTCACACAACGGTGTACATCCCTTGAGGTCCACCAAAGACAGCCCTGGGTGTGTTATCCTTCCACTCTTCCTTCACATGGCATCCCAGAGGTATCCTTGGCGATAAGACCACCAAAGGGGGCACAAACACTTTGGAGATAAGCCCCTTACCTCTCTCTTGCCTTCCCAAAGGCAAGGGAGGAGATGTCCTGCTGGTGGTGACCATGCGAAGGAGGTTGCTTCCCATATTACAACACGCTCACAGGAAGAGCCCAGAGATGTTCGCCGTGGACAGGCTGCTGTGCTGAAATGGGGCATTGAGCAATCAATGTTGGAAACCCTGGTGTCTAGAAATAAAAAGTGACTGTTTGTTTTCTAACGCCTATGGGGGCCAAGCAGCAGCAGGTTGGAGGAAGCAGCTGTAGCTGGTGTATATTGTATTCCCAAGCAGTTCAACTGTGAGCTGGGACCTGTGGTCATCTCTGGGTTCAGAGCACTTGGGCCCCAGAGGTGGATGGAGGTATCTGCAAAGCTTTTCTGCTTTTTGGTTGAAATGATCTAGATCTTCGTAGTTTTAGCTGGACCAAACTTCACCTTCCTTCTCCCCAGCCCAGCAAGCCTGTTCTCCATGCACATTTGTCACCAGGTAACTCCTCACACTGTATTTCAAGCATGTAGGAGGAATGGTTAGAAGCTTGTTGTATTCGTAGACATTGAATTCTGCTCCTGAAGCCACACTCAGCGATCCTTTTTGCATTTGTTGAAGGGCATGTCATAGAAGACTACTGAAGCACATCATGAACACTGATAACATGGCAGGGTATAACCAGGTTTGTTTTTTCCCAAGGACAATGCTTCATGCCTTGAGTCATGACAAATCTCAGAAGTAAGGTTGGCTTTGAGCCCAAATAACACCCCAAGTCAGTGAAGAAAACATCAGGTGGGGGCTACAGTGTTCATCAAGTCATTTGCAGCACCCAGAAATCAAAGCATTCCATTAACACCATGGAGTGGATGTCTTAATGCTGGAAGACCTTAGAGAAGGGGTCAATAGAAAATTCACCCATGTTGTCTACCCTGGTCCATCCTTCTCTGAAGGCTGATACAAAGATTGAGTAAGGACACTGCTGCTTCCCAAACATGCTTGAGGAGAACCGTGTACCTCCTGTAAGTAAAGGTCACTCTTCCTCCATGGAAGCCAAGATCCTCCCTCCTTCCCATGGGAAGCTTTTGCTCTGCCCTTCTGCTCCTGAAGGCTGGAGTTTACTATGGGCATGTCCCAGAAAGTACATTCTCATGTCCACAGGGATCGCAGCCCTCTCCAGAGGAGCAGCAGGACCTGGTACCTGGTTTGATCTCCCCAGGAAGCAAGGAAATATCTCTACATCAGGCAGGAGTTTAATGGTATAGCTGCTCCAACTCAAATACATGCTCAAGGTGTAGCAAACCACATTTGGGCAAGCAGCATGCATTCTGGGGAGGACAGCCTTTGACCTTCTCATTCAGGCTACTCAGGATAGTTCAGTGTAGAGGATGCAGCCTGTGCCACAGATGCTACGTGCATCCCCAGGATTTGGGGGCAGGACCCTCAGATGCAGACACGGGACACTGTTAGGACATGCCAACAGATAAGCCATTGATGAAGAAGCGCTGACACCAGGCACAAGGTTTCACTTCAGTGAAGTGATAGAGAAGAAACCAAGTGAACAGAAACCAACGAAAGTATTTGAGTCCCAGTCACCCAAAACCGCTGAGACTTGACAGAGATGCACTGCGCAGCTTGGCCAGGCAAGGTGCAGCGATGGGGTGAGGATGCTCCCAGAGACCACCAGCAGCAGGTTCCCAGCCAAGGTGATGAGATCAGCAGTGTCCTGCTTGCCTGGATAAGGAAAAGCAGGATAAGTGGAGGAATTCCTCCTGGCTTTGACAAAGTCTGAGCCAGAGCATCCCTCTGTGTCATTTGGCACAGGTGCCTCAATCCATCTTCTATCTGAGGGAGTATCTGGTCCTTTGTGAGTAAGCATCAGCCTTGAAGGCTTCTCTCGTATTGGAAATGCAGCTTGGGCCAGGCATTAAGCACCAGCCCAGCACTGCAAGTCCTGCCTGAGCCCTGAGCAAACAAGTGGACTCCTGCCCACAGTAATGCTCCCCACTGCGTTATCCTTCCTGCATCCCACCTCTGCCACATGACGCTGTGTCACAGTTTTCTTCCCATTCCCTCTACACCCACTAGTTGTATCCTCTTGGACATGGCTTGGAAGCTGTTTGGCATGGGAATGGTGCTGCTGGTTTTATGGAGTGAGGCACAGAAGGGACCCAGACTGAGCTCTGGGCTCTGATGGTAACACTAAAAACAAGCAGTGCAGCAGCACCCAATAGAAGGTATCTCCGCTCCCTGCTGCTTCTTCGTGGTCTTGGGGTGGAAATTGAAAGAGCCCTGAGGAAGCAGCACATGGCTCCAGGCAGCTCAGGATGGCGGCTTCTGAGGAAGGACTCGCACCAGCACATGTGGGGAAACCACAAGTGGCATTTATGGTGTCCCAACCCGAGCCCATCATGCTCTTCACAACGGGGCATGCATTATTCCAGCACAGACCGTAGCAGGTCTTTGCTCCCACCTCACCCATGGTGGGGTGAGTCTTCCTCATGCTCTGAGGGAGCAACAAGGACTAAAACAGGATTAAATCCCATGGGGACACTGTGGTGGTCCTCAGGAGCAGACACAGGCTTGGCAGGGAATGGTGATGGTGCACATACAAGGTGGCATCTCCACCTCTGTGACCAAGCATCCCATAAATGCTTAAAGGATTTGGGCACCTACTGCCCTTAGTGTCCTGGTTCATCTTCAGCAATCTTGCTCTGCACTATCTCCACTCACAAGCACCAAAGCCACATGCTGAAATGCCAGAAAGGGATGTGCACAGGGGAAGACGCAGGGCTAAAAGCATCCCACCAACACAGAGCGCGTATCAGCCATAGATAAGGCTGCTTACTGTATAAATACCTTGGAATTCAGGGCCACTTTAATCCTAAAGTATAACCATAAAATTCCAGCTGGGGTCTCCCATCTCAGAGCACCTTTGAGCTGCTGTATGTGTGTCTTGCTGTGCACCTACTGCTCCCTGGGACTGTAACCTCAGGGGCTTATCCTGGAGGGATGCAGTGGGGTCAGCTTCAAGTCCCACAAGAGCTGAGTACTAAATTGTTTCAGGGAGGCATCATTGGAAAGTCCAAGTTGTTCACCCAAACCACCTGGGAATCCTGCAGATAGAACAGCCTCCTGGCAGAAGTGAGCTGTGGTCAACTCACCCCAAGTCAAGGTGTGTAAGTCACCTTAAATGTGCTCTCCCCACACACTCATGCTTGGAAAGGTCTCACCCAAGCAGGGAAGACAGCTTTGCATTCATCTCCTAAGGACAGATGCTGCTCCAGCTGCTTGGATCTACAGGCATCCCCTTTGCAAGTGCCTACATCCCCCCCGCATGTTGGGTACCTCATCACGCGATGAGGACTTGTACATCCCTGTCTGCACCCATTAGCAAGGCTAACCCAGAGCAGATGGCACAGCCTGCTATGGAGATGGAGACAGAGCTCATGTTTGTCCTTCACAGTGGGCAAGAGACAGGTCAAACGTGGTCCTCACACTCCTTCCAGAGCCTCGTGATGCATTGCCCCAGACACTGCCTTGATGTGAAAGTTGGTGAGGGTGCAGACGCTCTGCCCCCCCTGCTGCACCACTGACCTCATTCTACAATGGTATAACTCCCCTTTTTGCTCTTGGTCCCGAACAAACACCACCATCCTCACTAAGCCAGTCCCTGTAAGAAAGCTGGATGGAAAGGACAGCAGGGAAATGCTCAAGCAGGCGATAATGAGAGGAGGACCATAAATTACTGCCACCACCCCATGACCCAGCTCAGTGCTGTGGAAGATGAGCAGGGATCTATCTTCACACCCCCTGGAATTAAGGCTCTACAAATAACACCCTTTTCTTCCTCCATTGCATCACAGCATTTTGGCTCTGTCCCAGAGATGGATCAGGAGGGAGGTGACAGCAGATTAACACAGACCCCACCACAGTGAAGACCAGGGCAGGAGCAAGTCAGAGACACCAGACTCCCCCCATCAGGTTTGAGCTCCCACTCATCACAAGCAAGAACCACATTGCAAGGGAAATACAAAACATAGCACTTTAATTGCAGGGGGATAAAAAAAAGTACAAAAGATTCAATAAACTTCAGACATAAAATAAATAGGCAGCTTAGTAGCACGCACACATGTGCAGTCCTGGTTTGTGTCAGCTGCATGAACACGCTTTGTGTCAACCCACGAAGCATGTTAATGAGGATTTACACATGGATGCCACTGCCTGGTCATGCTTGGGAGAGACCAACACACACGCATTTGGGAGGGTGAAGCCAAACTATTCAACTACACCGCGATCTTGAAAATAAAAGATATTTAATATTTATATAAACTCTGTCTCTGGTTAGGAAAAGTTAAGATTCTTAAATTCTTACATTCAACATTCACATATATAATCTCTGCATTTCCAAATTTCAAAATACTTTGGTATAACAGATAGCAAAAATAGAGGGATTTGAGAAGGTCCTGCTTGGAAGGCATACCCTGGCTTCCATCAGCAGGAGTCTTCGCAGGGAAAAAAGCTGAGTTACAGAAAGAATTTCCTATATTTGAGCATCTTAAGGCCTTCTGAAGAGTTATCCCCTAAAAAATTGCTACTCTCAGCAAGGCCTAAGCTGCAAACCACTAGAAGCAGGGCGTTATAGCTGTTGAGCTTTTGATCCGCTTGACTGGCCATGAACAAAGACAACATAAAGTAAAGCCAACCCCAGCCCAGACACTCCCTCCTCCCGCTGCCATTAGCCACAGACAATGGTACTGGGACTACCCTGCTGGGTACAAGTCATCTCTATCAGCGAAGATCATGTTGGCAGGACGGATGCTGAGCACCCAACCTACAGCAGTTTTTACTGTTGTATTTATAGACTCTGAACTGGAAACAGCAAAGAACAAAAGCCAGCTTTCCAGAAGGGAAATTTAGGCAGTAAGAGAACCAAACTGGGTCTAGATCACCCCAAACCATTGCGCTATGACTGCAGAGAAGGAGGCTCAGACAGCAATCTGCTGGTTTTCCCTGAAGAGCGGCCGCTGGTGCGTTGCGCAGATGTCCTGGAAGATCCTGTACACTTGGTCATGCTGCGTCTCATCGGCTATGGGGAGCATGGGGCTGCTGCTGCAGGTCTTCCCAGCCTCCTCCACCACCTGCCTGACACACAGCTGCTCCACCTGCACAAGAAGAAGTCATGCAGACCACAAAAAGACTCACGAAAACACTGAATGAAGAGGAACTTCTCGGGGCATCTCCCACTGATGGCATTCACCTGCATCAGCCCAAGTAGTAGGGAATAGGGTGGGAGAGACACAGCAGAGCCATTGTGCCGCCAGGCACGAGTGGCCAGGTCCAGCCAGGCCAACAGGTCCAACTCCACAAGCCACCTTGGCATAAATACCTCTAGAATAGGAGCTCCTCTCCCGGCAGAGCTATATGGAGATAGGAGACAGCACATGCAAAGCGCTGGTGCAGACACACAAAGCAGGAGGAGGTGACCAGCGCAGAAGGATGTGCAGGAGGCAAAGGACCAGTCTCTGAACTTGTGAAATCGGGACCTCACATACTTGGTGGGTCTGTTTGCTCAAGGGCAGATGCAGCACCCTCCCTGTGTCCTCCTGCCATATCCCTGCTGCCTTGTTAGCTCAAGGGAGTCCCACACTGGGTTAAGGCTTCAAACACCCTGGTTATTGCCCCAAGGCTTTGAGATCCCAGAATTGTTCCAACTCCTCCAGGGAGAATTATCCGGCCAGACCCATGGAGACTGCCCCTCTCATCCCATCTCCTCCTTCAACCTCGTGAAGGTTTCCCAACCCCACCACTGTGCACCATGGCTGTTTACTACATCTATTGGCTGTTCAGCTTGAAGCTTTCACTTAACTATTCCAGAGGTTTATTCCACTGTTTCCTAAATGGGAGGGCACAGGTCCCAGTGCCAAAAGGCACGAACGGAAGGAAGAGAACAGATTTCTAGCACTTTAAAGAAAGCGTTTTCCATTTGGGAGCTTTGTTTACAAACATGACCTACCCAGATCAAGAAGTCTCTGACAAGCAACAGCCCAAAGCACCTCTCAGGAGGCTGCGGATAAGCAGATACCCATGCCACGCCACCCCATCAATTCAGGCACCCAAATGACCATGGCTCTGGGGGATGAAGTTAGAGCCCTACTTGAGGGGAAAAAAAAAAAGGGAGTATGGTCCAGACAAGGTAGGAAATCCAGCATCAGAGCTCCAAAGGGCAGCCCTCCATACCTGCACAAGGATGAGCTTACACCGCAGTGGCACTGCATCTGGGAACTCCTCTCCGAAGCACAGCATGACTCTGCTGTCTGGGAAGCGGCCCTGGTTGTTGTAATACTGCTGCAGCTCTGCAAGGAGAGAACAGTTGGAAGCTGCCTGCCAGCTACACAGGTCTGGGACCAAGCACCCTGCCATAGAGGAAAGCTGTGGGCTCAAGAGAAGCTGCTTTGTTGTGCAAAGCTGCCAATTGGGGTGCATTTGCCAAGTGATGCAAAACACCAGGTTATTCCTCCCTAGATCTGGTAGCATCAGCTACTCATCCAGAACACCTGGGTAACCCATCAGTGATGGGCAGAGACAACTTAGAAGTGTTCTAAGGCAAAAGGGCTCTACCCTTCCAACCCCACTGAGTGGATAAAGATGCCAACACTCCTACAAACCTCTGAAGAAGGAACTGGTATCAAATATCTTCACCACCTCATCCCGGTCCAGCTTGTTGGGCCTGTCCTTGTAGACCATGGTGTTCCCGCTCCAGAAGACCCTGCCCTGGCAGAGCCTCTTGATGAAGATGCCCTGCTTGTTGCTGTGCAGCAGGACCCCCCTCTCCAAGTGCCCAAAGAGCTTCTTGGTGATCTGCTTCTGGCGGTCATTCTGGATGGCATCAGCAGAGGGGAACCGCACGTGCTCCAGGGCATCCGGGGCATAGAGCTTCTCCCCATGGCCAGAGGGCTGGCTGAGCAAGAGCCGGCAGCCCTCACTGCAAGACGTGGTGATGCGCCCCACCAGCCTCCCACCGTAGAAGAAGCTGATCACCATCTGGGAATAGCCTGGGGAATGATGGGGATGGGAAACACCATCAGGGGAAGACAAACACCGCTTGCTCTTCACTGCAATGCAAAAACGCTGTGAGAGCAGCAGAATTTCATGGAAGCGAGTCTCACTTGATGGAGTTCTCCATCATAGAATCAACCAGGCTGGAAAAGACCTTTAAAACCAAGTCCAACCATTCTCCAGCACTGCCAAGGCCACCACTAACCCATGTCACTGAGGGCCTCGTCTACATGGTTTGGGGACATTTCCAGGGATGGCGATTCCATCACTTCCCTGGGAAGCCTGTTCCAATCCTGATGACCTCGCTAGGGGACACCTCAATCACTCAGGCTGGTAGCAGTGCTGATCAAGCAAGAGCTCCTGATAACAACCCCTTTCCTCCTGCCTTTGCTCCACATTTCCCTTATTGCGGGCAGATATCTCCATGCCAAAGAGATGGTTGATCCCTGTGCCAAGGCCATGGCCACAGGACATAAGGCAGGATGTGACCCTATTCTGCAAGCAAAGCCTGTGGATACTCAGGAGGGTGCAGCACCCCCAAAGCAAAGCCTCCCCCCAAAACGCAGGGAGCAGGCACCTTCTGCCAAAACACACGAGGCCAAGCCCCAAAGAGGCATCTGATGGCCACAGTCTGCAGCCAAGCTGGGGACCTGCCCTACCTGAATGATGCTGCTCGTAGCTGGAGTATCCATTCATCAGTTGTAATGCTGTAGGTAGAGAGAAAGCCAAACTGAGCCTACATGCCCAGTTCCCAAATCCCAGTCCCCTCCTCTCCACCAGCATCCTGGTTTTCTGTGCCAGGCACATCAGGCTTCCCAGGTCCCGCACAGGAGACGCCAATAAACACTTCCAGGTGGATTTATTCTTGTGCAGTGCCTGGTTGGTTGCCTGGTACCACGCACAGTGCTCATAATTAGTACTATAAGCATTAATAAGAAAGATAAAGTACAACTGCTGTCCATTACGCATTGTCTGCTGCCCCAGCCATAAATCTCAGTCCCATCAGACATCACATAACAGCTACTTACCCGGGCTTGGCTGCTGCACCCACCAGTCAGGTATTGGGGGGTTTCTGCAGGTCTCCTGTGGTGGTGAGGGGCTTCTCTTGATGATCCCCAAGTATTCATCTACACCGGGAGGCTGTGAGGCAGTAGGCACTGAGATCAGAGCAGGTTCAATGCCTCAGGCAGCCACCGGCCTACACTGAGACACTTGCAGTGCTCAGAGAGGGTCCAAATGGCAACGCCAAAAGGATGCTAATGAATTTTGTTAGAAAGATCAAGTTTGGCCTTCCCAAGGCTGTACATTCAAATAACACCCTCAAGGGCTACTGGGCAGAAGCAGCCCAATGCAACATGGCCAAGAAGGGGATCAGAGCCGCAAACCAGTCTCCATCCCCCAGCAAAGGTCTCACTTGCCCAGATGCAAATGAAGCACAAGCTGCTCATCGCAACCATGTGCTGGCTCACATGAATGAGCTGCAATACCCAGGGCTGCTCCCCAATGCTTTGCAGACTGAACTTGAGGAAGGCAACAAACACTATCAGGCAATTGGACATGAGTCCACCTCCAGCAAGTCACCCTGCAGCCAGAGTGAAGGTTTACCTCTTTCATGAGATCATCCATTGCAGAGGAATTGCAGTCCATCTCCGTGACATCATTCAGGCTGCTCCCATTGGCAATGCCTGCTTTGCCTGGAAAGGTAGGCCAGGATGCAGAGAGGCCACACACCCCCCATACCTCCGGCCCCCGCTACAGCTTGTATCACTACTGGGGTTCAGAAACCCTTCACCCCATGAAAGTTATGAAATTGAGAACCACAGGACAGCAGAGCCACATAACAGCACCTCAGGGGGGCTCACAGCCCCTTCCAGAGCTGCGTTTGCAAAACGCAGCTTGCAGCCCATAGCCCCATTGCACAATGACCAACAGCAAGGCAAATCAAGTCTGGCCAGTAGCAGAGACAGAGCTAAAGCAGAGGAAAGGGCTGGGGTTTTTCTGAGCACCCCAGAGACCAGAGCTGCTGCTTCTCCTTTTTCCACCAAGCGCAGTCACGCTGCTGGTGGGAACCTGCAGTTCCATTTGCATAGCATGTCCCCATGTGAATGTGGCTGGAGGGGACAGAGAAGCTA
This sequence comes from Ara ararauna, assembly GCA_028858755.1. Classification (NCBI taxonomy): domain Eukaryota; kingdom Metazoa; phylum Chordata; class Aves; order Psittaciformes; family Psittacidae; genus Ara; species Ara ararauna. The sequence goes on along the minus strand of CM054410.1, from coordinate 4,682,619 downwards.
AAGGCAGATTTCCTGACAGCAACACTTCTTAAGTATTTTACACTTAAAGCGAAAAGCACGCACACCAACCACAACCAGATGTACTTAGTGTGACCTGTGCTGCACCAGCCAGCACAGCAGCAACTGCTCTCTACTGCTAATCACTGCTGCCAGCAGATGGGATTGACTGCAGCTTCTTGACATCCGCCTATGGCAGGCACTGGGAGGAAAAAAGGCTGGGGCTCAAGTACCTTCATCAAGAGGGGAATGATGTTGATTTGCCTCTGCACAATCTTTAAAGGATGGATGCTCAGAGCAGGCAGGTTGGAACCAGATGAGCTTAAGGTCCTTTCCAACCCTAACTATTCTATGCTTCCATGATGTTGCAGTTATCCCCGATTTCCTAAGCAGCTCTTTAGGGGGGGGAGAAAAATAGCTTGCCCTTCCTTGCTACCGTAGTGACACAGGGGACATGTGCAAAGCAGGACCAGCAAAGCATCATAGCACAAGAGCAGAGACTGTCCAAGAAAGTGCAGATGACTCAGACATAGATCAGCAGCAGGAGTCTGGCTGCTCACAGCACCAATGAGGGTCAGTCATTTACAAGAGCACTCACTTTTCTGCTCCTCCTCTGGCACAATCCTATAGACCTTGTAGGGCTCAGAGATGTCGAGCTGGGACCTGTCTGTCACTTCCTCAAAGTCAGGGCTCTTGTTCAAAGCGCAGCGCAGCCGCGTCTTCCATGTGGCCGGTTCCGCTTTGTCACCTTCTTTGAACTTGCCTTTGAAAACAGCCCAGGCCTAAAACAAAGCAACCACCACAGAATAACCCTCCATGTGAGCTCCTAGACTGCAGACACGTGCACACATGTGGACAAGCATCTGGGTGCAGAGCAGCACCACCTGCCCCAGTGATGCTCCCAGGTGCACAAAGGGTTGCAGCACCCAGGCTTTAGAAAGCAGAAGTCAAGGTCATCATATGTGGGATCATCTCTGCACTTACAGGTCAGGAGCTGCTGGGGATTTGAGGAATCACTGCAGAAATAGTGATAACACTGATAACACCTCGATTAAAATCAGTATAAACCCAATTTTCTAGCTTCTGGCTAATAAAGGAGAGCTGCTTTCTTTGTACAATCAGAACATGCTTTTGGGGGGAGAATACATTTTACCATTGAAAGGAGATTGAAAAATGGCTTTTTTTGATACACATATTTACTTCTAATAGATATTTCTACATTTTCAGATAGCTGAATTCAATGCCATCCTCATAACTTGGTGCTCCTGAACCAACCACTAACCAGTCGTCACTGCCTTGAAAGCAGACTTGCTCACCTGTACAGATATTTGGAAGTGGGAGCAGACGGAAGGCAATTCCTAGGGAAGAACCTAACCTTTTTGGTTCAGGATGGAATTTTCCAGTTTTTCCCCAAAACTGGAACCAGTGACATCTAAGAGTTCCTTCCCTCCTGAAAAGCCTTTTTTGTAAATCCAGCCTTTTGTCAGTAATAGCCAGGTAAGAAGTTTAGAGCAGGTTAAAAGGAGCACATCCACCTTCTCCTCATGTCAAACCTAAAACTGGTACCAACATTTGGCAAAAAGGAACAGATACCCCCAAAAGAGCCTGGGAGACCAACTGTGGGGGTGAAGCATCTCTTGCAAGGGTTAGAGATGCAAAAGCTATAGACAGCATGGACATCTCGCACCAGCAGCACTATCAGCATGGGGAAAAACAGCACTATAGAGCTCAGGAACTGTTGATAAAACACATTAACCATCTGACCTTACCTTGAAAATGGAAGCATCCACCTCCTGGTTGTAGTCCTGCTTCCCGGCGTGCTTCCATGGGATGCGGAACATGGTTTTCTCCTCATTCTCCCAGATAAGCCCAGGATAGAGCTCACTGTCAATCTGCTCAATGAGCCACTGCCGCAGTCGTCGGCCACCATTGCGGTCACACATCCTGCGCGGAATGAGAGATCCACGCCCCATTAGCTCCCTCAGCATTGTCCCAGCACAACTGGGGTACAAGGGATTGTGTTGTGCTCATGTCCCATATCTGCACATTAAAACATCCCCCTCCCATATGGAAGGAAAAATCAAGGGAGTTTACTCTGAGTTATTACATCTTCCTCCTGCTCTATCAGTCAAAGCTCTGCTCACAAACCCAGGGTTATTTGGTGCTCTCCTGCAGCAATAAAAGGAGTAAGTTACATAGGAAGCAGACAGAAAGAGACCAAAGCACCCGGTTTTGCTATCAACTGAGCAAGTGACACTGGGCAGGTCATCCCAGGGCAGACACCCATCAGCATCTGCAGGAGACAGTGATGGGACCGCACTACCCACCCTCTCCAACAGAGGATGGATGTCAGGATGTGGGATGAAGTCACATCCCCATTACCAAGGACCTCTGATCATTTTGAGCCAAAACCACTGAGTAACTTCATGGAGGAGCCATAAGAAAGCTTCTCCTGCCCAACCAAAGGCAAAGCACCAGGATCAGCCTTGCTGGCATCCTCCATCACTTCCATGGTAAGACCTATAAGGACTTCAGGAGCCGGTGGCCTGGCAGAAGGGATCAGCAGCCCCAGGACCAGCTTTGGGCTGGAAGCCCTGTTCCAAGTTTTACAGGACTGCCTTTCCCTGATCTCCTTTCCTTTACTGCCCCACAGGAAGGTTTTGGGGGTGAAACCATGGATGTTTCCAGTACAGCCTGAGCCCTGGTGGTCCTTGCTTTGCCCACACCAGCCAAGTGCCACCAACTTCTGCCCCTTCTCCATTGCCCTACTGCCACTCAGTAGGACACAGACCCTTCTGCTCACCTGGTTTGGGAGATGGTGAGAGCTAATACCACCAGAAAACAATGCTGGGTCCCAGTTGCCCCTCCAAAGCTGGACACCCCAAAGCACATGTCATAGATGGGAGCACACAACCTCTGTGCATGCTCTGGAGTTATACCAAGATGAAGAGCCTCAGAAACACCAGTTGAAATGAGACTGTTCTAGATCTGCCTGCTTTCTAAAGAGCTCATTCCCACCATCCCTGGCAAAGGCCAGAGCTCCATTCTCCTCCATGGAAGGCTGACCAAGCCCTCCAAGCTGGCCCCAGTAACACAAATCAGCACACACAACACAAGCAAAGAGCCCTCCCTGCAGCAAGCAGGACACCAGCCCCACACCGGGACAATCGGATGGAATATAGGGCTGGCAAAGGCAGCGCCGCACCATCAGCCAGCAGTCCATGGGGATGGGTTCATCCCAACTGGTTTGGGTTGGAGGGGACCTTAAAGCTCACCCAGCTCCAACCCCTGCCATGGGCAGGGACACCTTCCACTAGAGAAGGCCCCAAGCCCCTGTGTCCAACCTGGCCTTGAACACTGCAGGGATGGGGCAGCCACAGCTTCTCTGGGCACCCTGTGCCAGCGCCTCAGCACCCTCACAGGGAAGAGCTTCTGCTTAAAAGCTCATCTGAGTCTCCCCTCTGGCAGCTTAAAGCCATTCCCCTGTCTATCCCTCCATCCCTTGTCCAAAGCCCCTCTCCAGGTTTCCTGCAGCCCCTTTAGGCACTGGAGCTGCTCTAAGGTCTCCCCTTCAGGAGCCTTCTCTTCTCCAGGCTGCCCCAGCCCAGCTCTCAGCCTGGCTCCAGAGCAGAGCTGCTCACCCGCTCGCTCACCCGCTCGCTCACCCGCTCGCTCACCCGCTCGCTCACCCGCTCGCTCACCCGCTCGCTCACCCGCTCGCTCACCCGCTCGCTCACCCGCTCCCCGCCGCCGCGCCCGCGCCGCTCGCCCGCCCGCGCCGCCGCCCTTTTATACCCGCCCGGAAGGGGGCGTGCCCGCCAGCGCCCACACCCGCGCGCCGCCCAGCCAATAGCCAGCCTCGCCCGCCCCCCCTCCCTCCCCGCGCCCGCCCCACCCAATGAGGAGCTGCCTCCGCCTGCCGCTGTCCAATGGGGAGCCGCCCGGATGCGCGCGCGCGGCTGGGGCCGCGTTCTCCGAAGCGCGCGCCTTTCCGGGAAATCAGCCACGAGGAAGGGGGCGTGGCTTAAGAGGGGGCGTGGTCTGTGTGGGCGGGGCTTGGAACGGGGGGGGGCGTGGTCGTGGAAAGGGGCGGGGTCTCCAGGGCCGTGCCCCCGGTCCGCCTGGTCCCGCCTGGCCCCGCTGCAGGCACAGACCCGGCCCCGTTGATCCCTTCCCGCTCTCAGACCAGTTCCAGACCGGGCTCCCCAGCCCCTGAACGATCCATCCCCACACCCAGACTGGTCCTTCCCCAGTCCCAGACCAGTCTTCAATCCACCCATCCCTAGTACTAGACCAGTTTCTCCAGTCCCAGAGTTCCCAACCAGTGTCTCCAGTCTCAGCTCACTCCATCCCCAGTCCCAGATCAGTCCTTCCCCAGTCCCAGACCAGTCTTCAATCCACCCATCCCTAGTACTAGACCAGTTTCTCTAGTCCCAGAGTTCCCAACCAGTGTCTCCAGTCTCAGCTCACTCCATCCCCAGTCCCAGATCAGTCCTTCCCCAGTCCCAGACCAGTCTCCAATCCACCCATCCCTAGTACTAGACCAGTTTCCCCAGTCCCAGAGTTCCCAACCAGTGTCTCCAGTCTCAGCTCACTCCATCCCCAGTCCCAGATCAGTCCATTCCCACTCCAAGTTCAGTCCGTCCCCAATGTCAGCTCAGTCCATCCCCAGTCCCAGATCAGTTCATCCCAAGTTCAGTCCATCCCCAGTCCCAGATCAGTCCATCCCCAGTCCCAGACCAGTCTCCAATCCACCCATCCCTAGTACTAGACCAGTTTCCCCAGTCCCAGAGTTCCCAACCAGTGTCTCCAGTCTCAGCTCACTCCATCCCCAGTCCCAGATCAGTCCATTCCCACTCCAAGTTCAGTCCGTCCCCAATGTCAGCTCAGTCCATCCCCAGTCCCAGATCAGTTCATCCCAAGTTCAGTCCATCCCCAGTCCCAGATCAGTCCATCCCCAGTCCCAGACCAGTCTCCAATCCACCCATCCCTAGTACTAGACTAGTTTCCCCAGTCCCAGAGCTCCCAACCAGTGTCTCCAGTCTCAGCTCACTCCATCCCCAGTCCCAGGTCAGTCCATTCCCACTCCAAGTTCAGTCTGTCCCCAATGTCAGCTCAGTCCATCCCCAGTCCCAGATCAGTCCATTCCCACTCCAAGTTCAGTCCATCCCCAGTCCCAGATCAGTTCATCCCCAGTCCAAGTTCAGTCCATCCCCAGTCCAAATTCAGTCCATCCCCAGTCCCAGATCAGTCCATCCCCAGTCCCAGATCAGTTCATCCCCAGTCCAAGTTCAGTCCATCCCCAGTCCCAGATCAGTCCATCCTCAGTCCCAGATCAGTTCATCCCCAGTCCAAGTTCAGCCCATCCCCAGTCCCAGATCAGTTCATCCCCAGTCCAAGTTCAGTCCATCCCCAGTCCCAGATCAGTCCATCCTCAGTCCCAGATCAGTTCATCCCCAGTCCAAGTTCAGTCCATCCCCAGTCCCAGATCAGTCCATCCTCAGTCCCAGATCAGTTCATCCCCAGTCCAAGTTCAGTCCATCCCCAGTCCCAGATCAGTCCATCCTCAGTCCCAGATCAGTTCATCCCCAGTCCAAGTTCAGTCCATCCCCAGTCCCAGATCAGTCCATCCTCAGTCCCAGATCAGTTCATCCCCAGTCCAAGTGCAGTCCATCCCCAGTCGCAGACCAGACTCCCAGTGCCCAATCAATACATCCCCAGTCCCCAACTGATTCATCTGCAGTCCTATCTGCAGTCCTAGACCTGTCTCCCCAGCCCCAGATCAGACTATCCCCAGTCCTAGACCGGGCTCCTCAGTCCCCAGTTGATCTACCAGCAGTCCCAGATCAATTCATTCCCAGGCCCCAACTGATTCACCCCCAGCCCCAGACAAGTCTCCCCACTCACTGATTGATCCACCCCCAGTCTCGGGGTAGTGTTCCCAGCCCCAGCAATTCCCAGTTCCCTCCTGGATGAGCCCCAGGCCCTGGATCAGCTCCAGGTCCACATCAGTCCCTCCCTCACTGCTCCAGCTGGGATCAGAGCCCTGGCAGAGCTTGGCAGCCCCAGGCTGTCCCCATCATACCCAGCCAGGGCTGCTGGCTGTGATGGAGCATAAAGGATCCTCTGCAGCCTGACCTCAGAGGGGTTTTTTTTGGGATTACCAGATTACACACGCATTTCTTGGAAGAAAACCATAATTACTCCCATGTGGGTAATAGAGAGAAATGGGAAATGTATGGAGCTGCGCAGCTGCTTCAATAAAAATAATGATCTAAGGTACACAACCTTCACTGTCATTCCTAACAAATAACATCTGTAATAACCCTTGGTTTTAAACACTTGACTGATCCTAATCAGATCCCACCCCTCCACCCCCATGAGATTTGAGGGGAGCCAAAATCTCTCGCAATCAGTCATGGTTGGGAGGGTTATTTCTGGGGGGTTTTTACTGGGAAACAAGTTCAGCTTTGCAGGGGGAGCTGCATCTCTGCTCCCCGTGGCGCCAGTCCTATACTGGACAGAGACACCCTCAGTTAAAAACGGTTTATTTTGTAGAAGTTGTGAGAAATTCAGGATATTTCCAAGGGGAATTGTATAATCCAGCCTCTCCATCCCTTTGTCCCATCAGGAGCACATTCACTAAATGGGACCCTGCTGATTCCATCACCTTTGCCTTCATTTCGGCTTCACAACTTCACGGGCAGCCTGGAAAACCAAAATCTCAGTTCTCTGGGGTGAGGGGAGTCCCAGTAGGAGGAGGATAAAACAACCCCCTTAAAATGGGAGTTTTGGCCGCTCATGGTGCCGGCCGTCTGGAATGGAGCGGGATGGCAAAGGAAAAAGCGAAACACGCCCTGGGGCAGGAGGCAGAACCGGGAATTTCTTGTAAACCACTTCCCTGTGTGTGAGCAGCACCATGGGAAGCTCATTTACACTTGAACAGAGCGGTTTCCCCTGCAACAGAAACACTTGGCAAAGAGAAAACAGTGGGGTTTACCTCCTTTGGGGTTTGCCCTCCAGTGCCAAAAGCCCTAAAGCCACTACAGGTCCCACTGATGTAGGCCTGAGTGTAAAAATACATATATTTGCCTGGGACACCCTCAAAATTCAGGGGAAATTGGGTTTAGGAAATGCAGTTTGGGCAATAGGTGCTGTCGTGATGCAGGCATGGGTGATGCTGCAGTTTATGGGGAGCATCCCTTGTGATTCCCAAAATCAGGGCATTTTCCCAGGGGTAACAGCTGCTTTGGGGCTGCAGTTCCTTTGGGAATGTTTGAGCCCCAGGATGGCCAATGCTGGGATGGGAAGGGTGAGATAACAGGACGGCACTGCTATATGGAGGTTATCACACCTATTGCAAATCTAACCCCTGTTTATCACAGATCTCCAATGACTTCCTACTTACACCAGAAACCAACTTTCTTCTCTTTTCCTCTTTTTTTTTTCTCCTATGAGCAAGTTCCATTTTCCTGCTTCCTAAAATGATAACAGAAGCATTAAATCCAATATTGACCCAGTTTGCTCAACTTCCCTTCAGTCCACTCCACCAACAGCATTTATCTATTTATGGTCCGTGATCTCGTTAATTGCTTCGCTTTCCCATGGGTGCTGCAGGCACAATCCACTGTATCCTTCCATGCAGAACTGCGGCCAAAGGGACCCTTTCTCAACCTAAAAAGACAGGGAATAGCCTCCATAGTCTTTTTTTTTTTTTCCTGGAATCCTATGTTATGGCTAAACTCTGAGTCCTTCAAACATTTAATTTTGCTGGTGGTTCTCATCAAGAAAATAAGAAACAGGACATAGCAACATGGCCATGTCAGTCCATCTCTCCATTCCCACCAGGAGCACCACAAATCAAGGCCAACCGTCCTTATGGATTGAATAATTCTCCTCTTTATTAGGAGCTGGTCATGTCACCTCTGGCACTTTCATAGAAGTACCCAGAAACTGAGGGAATTCCTGGAAATACTTTAAATGCTGGGGTTTTTTTCCTCAGAATGGATATTTTTGAGGAACCGAGAAAGGTATTTGTAGTAAAAGGTGAAGTAGAGTTAAAGGTTTAAATGTAGAAGGGCTGTGTCTATGGATTAGGACCCTCCTTGTAGGGCAGATATGAAGACCTTGGCAAAGGAAGCCCGTACTTTGGAAAATGACGAGTTTGGGATGAAAAAGGGGCAAAGTCACAGTCTTCCAATATTTAAAAGGCTGTTAGATAGGGACAGCGTTAAATTGGGCTGGGGGTCAACTGAGTCCAACCGAGCAACCAGCTTCTTTTGCAACCAGGGACATTCAGACTGGGCAGCAGGGGAAGCCCAAACCTGCTCTGGCTGCAGGGATGGAGGCAGTGGGGACTGGGGGCTTCCAGCACCGCTGGATTTCCCCCTTCCCTGGGGAGGTGGGTTATGAAAGATGCCAGATGGATATGTGCCAAGGACAGGCTGGACCAGGAGGGACATCAGCAGCACAAAGAGCCTCCAGCCCCTTATCCCCATTCCCTGGGTGACAACCAGAGCCCAGCAGCACTTCTACATCCCAGCACTCATCCCTCCCAGGGCTGCATCAGCTCCCAGCTCCTCTGCAAAGCAGAGTACAAGGTGATCTATTCTATGATTCTACTACCTCTCCCCATCTCATCCCACCCTGGCTTTCCAAGGTCTGCATTGGCATCCCTGTGCATTGCCAAAGGAGGCCTGGGTACCACGCTGCTGGAGAGAGAGATGGGGTTTGCTGCTGCTCTGAGTGATGGGAAGGGGGCTGCGATCCACTGGGAATGGGTGAAAGGGTCAGAGCAAGACACTGTCATTAATTTACTGCCTTGCCATGGGGTACACACAGAGCTGGCAGCCAAGGGGATAGTCTGTGAGTCCTGACCCCCCCACTCCAACCCCTGAACCACAGCTGAGGTTGGCTCTGGCTGCTTTCTGCCCTAGACATGAACCCCCAGAGGCACTTGGCAAAGGGAAGACCGGGTTTTCCAAGCCCCGGGGCCAACGTCTGCCTCGGAGCAGCTGGATGCTTATCTGTTCATCCATCTGCTTCTGCTGGTGCCACCTGCATGGTAGGGGAGCGGATAGGTGGGAGCTGGAGAGTGGAGCCAGGAGCAATCCCTGCTCCCCAGCTGCTGCTCCTTCTGCCTCTGATCCTGCTGGCCCAGCAAGTTCTGCAGCTCCTCCTGGTCCTTAAATGGGTTCCTGCCATAGTCACGGCGGATCCAAGCACGGTACTGCCAGGAAAAAGCCAAGAGAGGTTGTTAGAGCCAGTGGGAGATGAGACATCCCCAGACTGAGAGATGGTGCTAGCAACAGCAATGCCCACAGCATCCCAGCCACAGCCCTTGTGAGGCCAGGGCATCCCCAGCCACAACCAGCAAGCAGAAAGGCCCAGTTTCTCAGGAGCTGACACACCACAACCACACTGTATGGGATGCAACAGTTCCCCCCCTCAATGAGTGCTTCCCGCCTCCCCAGCCCAGCACAGGCAGACCTGGGAAGCTGGCAGCATCCTCACGCCAGCTGCAGCTTTATTTGCTTTACATTGCCAAGAAGCTGCTGCTGTTCCCTTGTGTGCCTGAATTCCTGTAAGGAAAGCTTACAGGAACAGCCCTCACAGGCTGGACTCGCTACTACAAGCTGCACGGCCAAGTCAGCTCCTGTATGCAGAGGCGGGTTTGTTTGCAGAGCGCCTTGTTCCCTGCATTGGTTGAGGGGTGCCTCCTGTCCTCCCTTTATCCCTGCATCCAGCTGTAAAGGCTGCAGGAGCATCCTAGTGGCTGGGGATGAGCTGGCAGCACGATGAAGTCCAGAGGTGGCTGAGAAGTGAGTGATGGTCCACGGAAGTGCTTCCTGCTTCTGAGTGGATGTGGAACAATCCAACGGGCTCAGATTGCATCGCATGGAAGCATGGGCAGGAATGGCCAGCTCTGCTGGACCCCACCAGAGCTTTGCCATCTTCCTAAGGAGCTGGGAACCACCTGCTCCAGTGAGCAGGAGTTACTGGGATGAGTGGTAGGAATGTATCCAGAAAACCCCTTAAGGATGGAGGACATGGAGTTGGGAATGTGAAACCTGTGAGTGCAAAGGTTCAAGAGAGGGATCAACCCTTGGAGCCAGGGTAGCACAGGGGCAGGCACAGTGGAACCAGATGTAGGGGGCAGGCAGACCCCTAAGCCTCAGTACCCACAGGGTGAGATGTCCCTGCAGTGGTTCCAGCTTCCCAGGGTGCCATGGCAGCACCCCATGGCCAGGAGCCATGGAGCTAATGGCAAAGGTGTGGGATGCAGAAGTATGGGATGGTCAGTTCAGCACCATCCCGACAGCACTGCTGCAGGCACAAGGGACCATGAGCTGACGCTGATCCTGGTGGCATCCCCACCTCCTGCAGCCAGGGGAAGTCAGCTCAGACAGAGGGGATTTCCACCAGGAATGTCTGAATTTCCTAAATCCACTCCCTCGGATAGTGGGATTCACCACGGCTGCTACACACTTGCCTCCTGCAAGTAGACAGACCACTTGTTTGGGGTAGACCCAGAGAACCTGACCTGATTTCTTTAGGAAGTGAGTCCCAAAGGATTTGGGACGGGATTTGAAACATTCCTCCCATGCAAACCATCCAGAGAGATGAAGATGCACAGGGGGACTAGCCTGGCCACCAAAGCTCAGCACCCACCAGGACTCAGCGCACGTCACACATCCAATGGGAGCTGGCTCCCACCATCCAGCAAAAGGAGGGAAGGATCCATTAGGAGGATGCAGAAAACACCCTGCTGCTGCTGCCAGGCGTTTCCCTTTGAAGTGAGAGCAAGCAGTGGTTACAGCCTGTTTCCTCCAGTGCTGACCACTTACCTGCTGCCCTCCTCTTCTCTCTGGAGCCAGGAGCATCCATCCCATGTGGGACAGCACCAGGGTGGGAAGCCAGCCTGGCCATGGTGTGCCAGCACCACAGGGGACAGGCCCATCACCCAAATGCCCATCTGCACCCTCTCTCACATTCATGCTGTCTTCTCTGGGCTCACTTACTTCCTTTTCTAACCTTACCCATCATGGTGCTGCTGTTCTTGGTCTCTTCCTTCCTTCTTTATCCATCCCGATAAGCACCATTTGCCAGCTTGAAACCACAACTGCATGCTCCATGCACACTTTCTGGCCAGTCCCAGAGAGCATCTTCCCCATTTCCACTTCCCAGGGTCCTATCTGAGGTCCCTGCTCTGGATCAAGGAAGCTGAGGCACTGAGGGATGCTTGTCCACAGCCCTATGGAGCAGGTTCCCATGAGGATCAACCTATTCCTCACAGGTTTTGACCAACAAGAAATGAGGCTTTTCCTCCTGAGCAGCCTGCCCAGCCCTTGTCCATGACTGCTCCCACACACTGTGTTTCCACATTGATGCCTGCTGGGATGGCAGCTGGGCAAAATGGGGAAATTCAACCTCTTTTCTATCCTCATCAAGATCTGAAGATCTGGTCATGGTACCCTTGCTCTTGCATCCTATCTACACACAGAAAACAACCCCAAAGCCACAGAGCAAGGTTCAACCTTCCACAGCCAACACAAGCAAGCCAAATGCTGCTTGACATAAAGAAAGGGGCAGGACCCATGTGGCATTAGGTCCTATGGGCTCCTGGCCATGCAAGTGAATGCCTACAGCATCCACCACCCCATGGGACCCTCAGCATCTGCCCAGGCTGATCTTCCTCTTGCAAAGCTAGAGGATGCAGGGATGAGCTGGGAGCAGCTGGAGCATCCATCCTGGCTCTTCCCCTTCTCCAAATGAAGCTGAGGGTCAGCAACACTCCCTGCTCCAGCATCCAGCAGCAGCCCCCCCACAGGGCCATCGCAGCTTCCCTCCCACTGCTGGGACCACAGGGAATTCATGGTGTTTCAAGGAAAAGGCATCTGTTACTAAACCCCATCCGAGCACACAGCCGAGTGCCTCAAGCCTTGGCTCCGCCTTTGGTGTCTTCAGGGAAGTGCTTGCAAAGCTCTGGGCAAAACCTCAAGGAGATGACAAGGCGGTATCCAAGGGAAAGGGAGGGAAATCTGGTGCCTGCTGAGCCCAGCCTGGACTTAGGGGAGCAGGAGACAGCGAACCCCACATCACAGCCTATGCTGGGACACAGCCAGAGCGTGGGAAGGGCTGGGGAAAGGACGGGGGAAGCCCCAGAGGGAATCTCCGGCACTGTGGGTGTTTTGTAATCCTTTGGACCATTCTCTGCCTTCTTCCACGGGTGTTTTTGCAAGCCAGCAATAACGGGTCATGGCTGTGTCCCGCACGTGACAGCACCAAGGGAATGGGTGACATTTGTGACCATGTCACATGCTGTCCCTGCCTACAGCCTGGGGGGAGAGAAACCCCCTTGACACGTTCAGAGTGGCTAGAGGGACCATGGGGACACTGTGTGATGCTCATGGCTGCTGTGGATGGGGCGAGCTTTGACTTCAGTGGTGGGACCGAGTCTAGGGTTGATGTGGGCTGTGCGATGTCAGGTTGTGGGTTAATCTGTCCTTGCAGAAGTCCATCATGTGCTGTTTTGGACCCTGGTCCTCAGCAGAACCTGAGGCTGGATGGAGAAGCAGGGTCCAGTGTGGGAGCTCTGCTTTTAAGTGCCTTTCTCTTTGCTTTCAATTGCTTTCCAGGTCAACAATTCATCCCTGAGCCCTGCAATTAGTGCTGTTGAGATTAAACATGCCACTGCCACTCCCAGCTGCCAGCATCCGGCTCAGCCCAGCTACCTTATCCCTCCCTCACACTGGATGGGAATGCACCCAACCAGGGCTCCTGCTGCTCCTCATCATTTGGTTGAGCAAAGATGACAACTTCTCCATCGATACTTGCTGCTGTCTCTCACCTGCTCTAAAAGCAGTGGGTTTGGTGTCAGGGGAAGCCCAAGCACACCAAGCACATCCTGACTCCTCTCACAGGTGCATCTCTCCCTCTCCTTTCCCACTTTTCCACCTCCCACTGTGCTGCATTCCAGGGAACCAGCCCAGTGTCCTTCCCATGGTTCCCAGGGGACATGCTGCTCACCCATCCCTCCTGCTGCATCCTAACTGAGCCCTCAAGAGAAGCACTGGGGGTTAAAGAGCTTTTCTAAGTGCATTCACACAATGTCTAGGCACTGTCTTATTCTTAAGGGCTTTTTGTTGTTTTTGCATGCAAAACCCCAAAATCCCCAGGTAATAAATAGCACACACAAAGGTCAGCTCAGGCAAACAGCTGGCCCTGCATAGAGCTGCATGCAAAAGAGCCATCCCTGCTTGCAAACCCTGCAGACATTGGTATAAGGGGACATTGCAGGCACATGCATAAGGTGACACGGATGCGGGATGTACCTCCTGCAGCAAGGTCACCTCGTACTCCTGCAGCTGCTGCTGGAAGCCAAAGTTGGGGCTCACATAGGACCTCACAGCCCTGGTAGCGGCCAGGCAGCGCTCCCAGCCCAGCTCGGTCACCGTCATGAGATAAGCCACAAGGACAGTGGTGCTGCGGGATACCCCAGCCAGGCTGGCACGGAGAGAGGGAGCAGCGTCAGGGAGAGGTGTTCCCATCATAACAAGGAACACACATCATTTGGGATGCATAGAGATGCACACAACATAGGGATGCATCTCCCTATGGACACCCCGTCTCAATGGGATGCTAGCAGGGCTATGGTGGGGGTAAGGAGCTGCATGGACATAGAGTGCTGAGGGTTGCTGTGAGTAGATGGGTTCTCCCATCCCACCTCTTTGGATGCTCAGGTTTTCTGTGCATGGAGCATATATCGCTCCCTACAACTACCTGAAAGGAGGTTGTAGTGAGGTGGGGTTCGTTTCTTCTCCCAGATGAGTGATGGGACAAGAGGAAACGGCCTCAAGCTGCGCAAGGGGAGGTTTAGATTGGATATTAACCCTCTTATCTAATAACTCTCCAATCTAACCTGAGTAGAATATAAGCCAAACTCTTCTACCAGCTCATCTTATTGCTGCTATCCAAGCACCACCGTGGAGATGGCATAGCAAATTCTCACTTTCACTTTGGAAGTAAGCATGGCTTGCTGTCTCCTTGTTAAATATAGGCTGTAACTGTGAGAGGCAGCTGACATAGGAATAGTTTCTTCACAGAGAGGGTGATCAGGCACTGGAACAGGCATCCTAGGGCACTGGCGGTGTCACCATACTGGAAGTGTTCACATACATGTTAATGAGGGCCTCAGTGCCATGGGTTAGTGGTGGCCTGGGCAGTGCTGGGGTAAAGGCTGGATTTGGTGATCTTGAAGGTCTTTTCCCACCCGGCTGATTCCATGATTCTATGATCCCCATGGATCTCAGCAGCAGAAACCTTCCCCTATCACCCTCCCACTGGTCCTTCTCATCTTCCTCCCCACCACAAGCGACATTTGACGCTGCGGACGCTTTCTGGGAGCCCATTCCTAGCTCCCAGAGGACCAATGCCAAGGGAATGCAATGGGGTTCTGGCAGCTCTCACCAATGGACAAGGCAGCCTCCCCCGCCGAGCCGGCATTCATGGATGAAGCGGATGCACTCCCTAAAATGCTGCAGCCTGCAAGGAGAGAGGCAGGAGGTGAGGATGGGAGGCACCAAACCACCCCGTCCGCAGCCATCATGTGTCCCCCCATGGGGTCATGGCATGGGATAGGAGCAGGGTTCCTCCCTCTGCCAAGCAAAGGCAAAGAGGGTGATGGTCATCTGCAAGGAAGGAAATGACCTGGGAGGCTTTCCGGGGGATTTCCTGCTTCCTGAGGGATGGGAACCGCACGATGTTGTCAGCCAAGGCAGGTCAGGGAGACAGCCTGCAGGGAATGCTGTCACCTTGTGCCCAAGGGACAGGCGCAGCCCCATGCCAGAGGCTGCCCTGAGCCATTGGCTCACCCTCAATTCCCAATTGATGCCAAAAACCCCCAGTTCCCTCCAAGGGAAAGATGCCAGTGGGAAAGAAGGCAGGAAAAGCTGGCGCTCAAGGTGCATTGCCTGCAGATCCCGGAATAGTGCAGCTCCCGTTTCCTTCTCACCCAAAGAGCACCTCCAGCCCCTTCCCACCCAAGGGCTGCCCATGCCAGGATGTAGGATGTAGGGCTGCCCACCACACATAGCTGCCTGCATCCCTGAAAGCACAACCAGCACCCCAAGGAAAAGGCAGCACATTAACCCAAACCAGAGAGTTTCACAGCAAAATGGGGCAGGGAGCCAGGGCCTTCTGCTGCAACACACTATGGTGCTTCTCTGCTTCCGAGCTGGATGCTTGGCCATATGGGCAGCACTCATCTCTTTGAAGGTGTGGACATAGAAAAAGGGATAAACAACTCCGCATGAGACAGAGGTGGGTGCTGTGGGAGGGTTATGCAGGGTCTGGTGAGACGCATCCCTCCTGCTCATCACTGGATAGGATGCTGGAAGCTGCTGCCAACCCTTTGCAAAGGCAGCGAGCATCTCCAAGAACCCACACTGAGCCAGGTACTCATCTCCTCAGTGTGTATTTGCCATAACCTGCTCGCCCTCGCAGCCGCACTGAGACCTGGGCCAGTTTTGAGGTAGAAAACCTGACTCTGAGTAACTTGGGCAGTGGTGACTGCCTGGTCCCATAGCTCCAGCTTTCTGGGGAGGAGAAGAGGGTCCCCTTTGATGCCTGGCCAGGAGTGCAGGAGCAAGCAGTGCTCTGCCCCAGTGCCGGACTTCCTCTGGCTCCTCGTGATGGGGTGGGCATCCTCCTGCACAGCCTTCCTGATTTCTCAGAAGCCAAGGCATGAGCTAGCACAGAGCCCAGGGCGTGCTCCCAATGGGGCTCAGAGATAAGGCAGAACCCTCCAAAACCCCCTCCATCCCTGCTAGCCCATCAAAGGGTAAGCTCTCACCCTGTTCTGCACCTTAAGAAACCAGCCAAGGATGTACTCAGAAGTAGGTGGGTGTTCTGCTGGGATGGAGGTCTCCAAAGCAGTGGTCATACTAAAAAATACTGAGCTTTTCAGCCCTGGATGATGTCAGTCTATTGCTCCTCATGGGCTACAGACATGGCTCCTCCTCTACCACTACAGCACTTCACCATCTGGGGGCCTTTCCCTGCCTAAGCCTTGTCCCATAGCATTAGAGCTCATCCTGCTCTGCAGAACATCCCCCAGAGCTGCTGCATGTGGTGCCTACACAGATCCAAGCTCTCCAGATCCCAGTCCTGCATCCTTGGCTTGGACCAGCAGGGATGCACAGCGCTTGCAAGGATGTGATGCTCTCACCTCCAGCTCCCTCTGCCATCCTCCAGGCCACTCAATGCACACAGCGTCACTCTCCCACCCCATCCTGGAGGGAGGTGAGCACTTCATCCACCCCATCCATCCTCACCCACCCCACGGGGGGCTTTTTCCCCCCAGGCATAGAAAAGCTCTCTCCACGCTTTTCCAGCCTCAAAGCATGGAATTGGGGCTTGAAGCCAGCAATGCTGAGAGCCGCAGAGATCCTGAGTCATAAGCCTCTCTTCTGCAGGACACAAAGTTCACCAGGATTGTGAAATCCAAGGCATAAACTGACAAGCAGAAAATAGTTCCTTGAACAAGTCTTCCTTCTGGCAGCCACTCTTATCTTTTTCTTTTCCTTCTCCCTTTTTTTCTCTTTCCCTTTTGGTAGATGTGCCTCAAACGCAGTGAAATGAGAGAAAAAAGTAACACCTAAAAACCCCATTTCTTGCTGAGGCAGGGTTTTCTTGTAAAGCTCCTCTTTCTGCTCAGCAGGAGCATGAGCAAGCAGAATCCCATCCCTGTGCAAGGCTGCTCACAAGGATGCTGGAGCACCAGTGTCTCCACAATGAGGCCCTGTCCAGTCACTTTGCATTAAGTTTTGATGCTTTTTAGTGTTTGGAGAGAAAAATAATGCCCATTTTCTGGTTGCAGTGTGTGGTTTATGGAAGCCAAAGGAGCATCATGGAGCTACAACCTGCGGTGCAATCACACAACAGCAACATATCCCATGAAAGCCTGGGCTTCCTCACAGCACTTCCCACCAGCTTCATTCTCGGAACATTAGGAGTATCTGCACTTCGTAGGGTGGGTGAAAATGATGGCTTAAACAAATATTTTACTTCTCTTTCCAGGGAAAATGTATGGAAGAAAGACACAAATCACTGTCTTTCCAATGCTCCAATTCTGAATGCTGCTCAGTAGAAGAAGTCAGAGATTTCATGGAAAATTGACTGCAAACACGCACAGAAACACATTTCAAGCCCTACAAATGCTATTTAACCTCAGAATGAACCACTGCTTCTGTCAAGCTCTGCAGCAATACAAAGCTTTTACAGCACAAACTGAACCTTCATCCTGCAGAATCTGAGCTTTTATTGATCAAATAGTTCAATATTGAGGCAAAAGGACGGCAAATGACTTACAGGTTTTGACTGGAAGAATCTGAGGCTGAGATACAGAGATAGGTCATGTCCTGCAATACAAAGATGGTTGAAGTAATAGGGTAAGTAATAAGATATTTGCAAGAAACACAAAAGCCTTAATTTTTCTCTTTTCTCTTTCCCCATATGACCCTTAGGGGAGAGGGAAGCAAAATATGCTGTTGGATACCATCACCCTGCTCCCAGTGGACAGACAGAACCATGACAAGTCACATTCAACCCACCTCAGGGTCTTCCCCCCGAGTTTCATCCCATAGGAGAAACCAGGCCATAGAGAACTGCTACAGGAGCCCCTCCAATCTGAGCCACCCCTCTCCTGGGGCCCCAACCAGTGAGCCCCATGAGGAAGACGTGTATGAACACGCACTGATGAAGCTGCTCTCATCAATGAGTTATTTCCTCCCAGCCCTTTATGGTACACAATAAATCATACTGCTGCATGTTGGCGTAGGTCAGATTCCTTTCTTTAAAACATCACTTCCTTGAGCTTCCCTGTTCCGAGCTAAAATTAGATCCTTTTCATCCGAGGTTCTTTTTTTTTTTTTCCCCTTTCGTGCTTTTTATTCCCTTTTCTTAGCAAAATAGATGGAAATCCTGACAGACGGAGCTGAAACAGCTGAGCACAGGGATTGCCCCATCTCCAGTAGCTCCCTGTGGCATCATAGATTGGTTTGGGTTGGAAAGGAGCTTAAGATCATCCAGTTCCAACCCCCTGCCATGGGCATCACTATGGAGAGGTCCCCCTTAGGCTGATCAACCCCACGGGATCCCCTCAAGCCCAGGGTGAACTGGGAGGCTGGAAAAACAGGATTATTTAAGGAGGGAAGGGGCAGCACGGGATGGGCACAGGGATATCTGTGCTGGAAAGACCTGTGCTACAAGCACAGGCATGGGCAGGCTTTCCCATGCATCACATGTCCATCCTATCCATCCTCCCTAACCAGGTCCCATTCTCATCCCTGCCACCCTGCAGCCTCTCATGAGATGGGAACAAGGTAGCTCTTGCCAGCTCCCCATGGAATGACAGTGGGCTGCTCCCTGCCTGGAAATACAGTTGGAAAGGCCAGGATAGGGGGAAAAATAGAGCCAGTGGGTTCCTCATCCATGCCCCAGCCAAACTGTGGCTCCTCAGCACACAGGGGACGGTGGATGCAGGCAGGAGCTTGGCAGGTAGAAGGGGACCACACATCAGGCAAGCGCATGAGGACCAAAAAACAAACAGCAGCAGGTTTTGTGGGATGATGGATCTCCAAAACCTGGAAACCCACCAGTCCTGGCTGTGGATCCCCAAAACCTGGGAATCTACAAATCTTAGCTGTGGGTTCCCAAAATCTGGGAATCCATCAACTATATCTGTGGATCCCCAAAAGCTGGGAAACCATCAATCCTGGCTGCTGATTCCCAAAACCTGGAAATCCACCAGTCTTGGCTGTGGATCCCCAAAACCTGGGAATCCATTAGTTCTGTCTGTGGATCCCCAAAACCTGGGAATCCACCAATCCTGGCTATGGATCTCCAAAACCTGGTAATCCATCAGTTCTGTCTGTGGATCCCCAAAACCTGGGAAACCACAAATCCTGGCTATGGATCTCCAAAACCTGGGAATCCATCAGTTCTGTCTGCAGATCCCCACAAGCTGGAAATCCACCAGTTCTTTCTGTGGATCCCCAAAACCTGGGAATCCATCAGTTCTCTCTGTGGATCCCCAAAGGCTGGAAAACCACCAATCCTGGCTATGGATCCCCAAAACCTGGGAAACCACCACTCCTGGCTGTGGATTCCCACAACCATGCCTGGTACTAACCAAACCTCCCCACAGCAAGAAGAGCCACCACAGTGTCTAAGCCACTGCACCAACCAGTAGAGCGGCCAAGGCAATCCCACTATTCCCTGTACCCCGATCCCAGATTAACTGCCGGGCTCCCAGTGGCTTCCCCTTCCCTGCGGTGCCCCCATCCCGCCTCGGGGAGCGGGGCCACTCGTGGGAACAGTGCTGGGGTTTGCGGTCGCGGAGCCGGGGCTGTGATTGACACATTGCTCAACCCACCATGCCTTTCCGGTTCCCCTTTCCTCTTGCCTTCTCCGGGCTTGCTCCGTGTTGTAAGTCACCGTGTGGTTTGCTACCCATCTGGCCGTGCCCTGAGCACCACCAGCACCAGCTGCTGCCCCTTCGCCAGCCTCAAGCCGTTTCTCTGTACTCATTTCATGAAGCCTCTTTCCTCTTCTCTCTGTCCTACTGCACCTTACTCAATGCCTTAGTGAGGAAAGGGCTCAAGCTGATGTTTTGATGGGGCTACGTATCCATTGTAGTCCCAAAGGATGAGGGGTACCTGCAGTCCCCTTCACCCTCCGTGACATCCCAGGAAGATCTCCTTTGGATCCCAGCAGTCTCCTTTGTCCTCTGCAGCATCTCAGGATCATATAACTGTAGAATGGTTTGTGTTGGAAAGGACCTTAAGATCATCCAATTCTACCCCCCTGCCATGGGCAGGGACACCTCACTCTAGACCATGTCACCAATGGCTCCATCCAACCTGGCCTTGAACACTGCCAGGGATGGGGCATTTACCACTTCTTTGGGCACTCTGTGTCAGCGCCTCAGCACCCTCACAGGGAAGAACTTTTTCCTTATATCCAACCTGAACTTCCTCTGGTTAAATTTAAACCCATCTCCCCTTGTCCTATCGCTACAGTCCGTAATGAAGAGTCCTTCTCTGGCATCCTTGTAGCCCCCTTCAGATACTGGAAGCTGCTCTGAGGTCTCAATGCAGCCTTCTCTTCTCCAGGCTCCACGGGGCGGGTGCTCCAGCCCCTGACCATCCTCGTGGCCTCCTCTGGACTTGTTCCAACTGTTCTATGTCCTTCTTATGTTGAGGACACCAGAACTGCACACAATACTCCAAGTGAGGTCTCACGAGAGCAGAGCAGAGGGGCAGGATCACCTCCCTCGACCTGCTGGTCACGCTCTTTTTGATGCAGCCCAGGATACGGTTGGCTTTCTGGGCTGCGAGCGCACACTGAAGCCGGCTCACACTCATTTTTTCATTGACCAACACCCCCTAATCCTCCGCAGGGCTGCCCTGAATCACTTCTCTGCCCCACCTGTAGCCGTACCAGTCCCCTTCACCCTCTGCAGCATCCCAGGGTGAGGGATCCCAACAGTCCCCTTCACCCTCTGCAGCATCCCAGGGTGAGGGATCCCAACAGTCCCCTTCACCCTCTGCAGCATCCCAGGGTGATGGATCCCAACAGTCCCCTTCACCCTCTGCAGCATCCCAGGGTGATGGATCCCAACAGTCCCCTTCACCCTCTGCAGCATCCCAGGGTGATGGATCCCAACAGTCCCCTTCACCCTCTGCAGCATCCCAGGGTGATGGATCCCAACAGTCCCCTTCACCCTCTGCAGCATCCCAGGGTGATGGATCCCAACAGTCCCCTTCACCCTCTGCAGCATCCTTTGCATCTCCAGCACCAACCCTCCCACCTCAGTTTCCCCATCCGTATCCCGAGGGCTCCGCAGCGCCCCGGGCTCATCGAGGTTTGGGTGGGGACACAAGGACCAGGACCCCTGTCCTGGGGGTGGCTGGGTCTGCTCCTGTCCCGCTGTGCCCCCCCTCTCCCCCCCCCCCCCCCCCCCCCCCAGCTCCTCCCCGTCGGGACCATTGACGGTCCCGGTGCCGCCATCCGTGGGGCGCCGCCGCCCTCTTGCGGTGCTCCGGCTCCCGGCCCCGCCATGGCTGCGGATCCCAAACCCCAAAGAGCGAGGGGGAGTGCCCCCCCAAAACCCCCGGATCCCCCCTCTTAAAGCAAAGGCTGAGCCCCTTTGGGAGCAATTCAGCATCGCATGGTGCGAATCAGTGCAAATCAGTTCAAATCACCACAAGTCAGTGCAAGTCCGGCATTGCTTCTCTGCCCCATGCCAGGAGTACGCTCTGTGTGTCCCAATTGCACCCTCCCAGTCCCTAACCCCTCTGGAGTGGCCCCACAGATCCCCCAACCCAAGCACTGACCTCCAGCACTGGCTTGGCACTGTTGTGGATGGAGAGGATGTGTGTCACCCCGTTCCTCCGCAGGCTCTCATGGTCCTCAGAGTCTGGAAGTGGGAGAAGCACAGGAGTTACCTGCGAGATCTGATGGACCAAGCACCCACCAGCACCCCACATCCATCATTCCAAGCTCCTTTGTCCCCCATTCCCACTGCTTTTCACTCTGCGTGGGAAGGAGACCAGGCATCACAATGCACGTCCTTCAAAGCAAAATTCCCCTTGGATGACCTGGATATTGAGCAGACTCCCCCCAAAACCAGAAATTATGCTCTTGGAAAAGGCTGTTGTGTCCTCACTGTTGGAGGAAACACAAGCTTCCTGCTCCCTGCAAGGCCCAGAGATCCCAGCACGAAAGCCAGGCGTTGTCCCACTGCAAATATTGTCTCAGCAAATACAGGGGAGGTTTCCAGCCATGCTGGGGTTTCCCAGTGCTCCGGCACTCCCTATGGATATCCATTTCCTGAGCTAGAACTGCACAGGGCCACTTGTGATTGGGATGGGGCTATCTGGGGGATTAGGATCACTGGATAACGCTGAGGTCCTCAACAGGGAGCAGGCACAGGGAGCAGAGAGGGATTCCTCCGGCCCCATGGATCTCACAGCAGCACAGAGGTGGGAACACAGGGAATCACAGGGGAAAGCACTCACCACGGATGTTCCCAAGATAAAGGCCTTTGACAATCTGGGAGTTGACAGAAAAAAGAGATTTAAGGCAGTGCCAGGCGCAACGTGCATCAGACGTGGTGGGAGCATCAAGCTGCATGCGTGGCACCAGCAGGACCAGAGCATCTGGCACCAAACCCCCCCCAGGCAATGACAAACCAAGCATCTAATTAGTGAACCACCTTCATTAATGAACAGCAAAGGCAAAGCCCAGTGAAACCACCAACCCAAACCCCCTTAGGA
Organism: Ara ararauna; assembly: GCA_028858755.1. NCBI lineage: Eukaryota > Metazoa > Chordata > Aves > Psittaciformes > Psittacidae > Ara > Ara ararauna. Next base: position 4,660,282 of record CM054410.1, on the reverse strand, counting down.
GCACAGAGCTCAGGAAAACTCAGCACACCAATGGAAGGGGCTTGCGCAGGGTCCTGTTTTCCTACCAGAAACGGGCTGAATTACTCAGAAACAGCTCAGCTCATCCCAACTCCTCCTTCAAGGTGGGGGTCCAGCAGGGACCCCCCCTCCCCATCTCCTGCAGGCAAACCAGCCCTGCTGCAGCTGGGATTTGTTTATCTACCCTATAGCAACCACCTCTTGCAAACAGTTTCAAAGGTTGCCTCTGCCAGCGAGGGATAAATAGGCAAAGGCACAGGCTATTTATAACACCTCTCTGGGCAGGATGCTGCAGTAAGCGCCATCAAGTATGTGGAGCTGCTCTCTGACTCAGTGCTGCAGGGTTATGGAGGAGAAAAGGGGGCAGCTCAGAGTATTTTTGCATGTAAAACCCACCAGAGCCATTTACCGAGGCATAGAAAGGAAGAGCTGACCTGTTTGCACCCACCTGGGAGAAGACCCTTGGTTTGAGAGGCTGTAGGAATGGCACTGGGTCACATCCAGCCCACCTCTAATTCAGCTGAACCCCAGCCCATCCTTGGGGTGCAAACAGCTGGATTCAGCAAACGCCTGCACCCAGCATGACACAAGCTGTTGCCAATAGAAGGAGGACACTGAACCCTTCAGCTCATCAAATCAAAGCTGGATCCTGCAGCACAAACAAGTCTGCACCAACCCAGCCCCTGCAAAGGCAGCCTGGGTTCCCCAAGCAGGGTCAGTGGCACCAGGTGGGCTGTAAAAGCCACTCTGTAGGTGAGGCTGCATGCACAGAGCACGAAACCCTGGTGTTAAACCACACCAGAGCCATCCAGAGGGAGTTTGCCCTGATCTGGTCTCGCTGTTGCTGTCTCAGGGTCTAATTTTAAACTGAATAACGCACATACCAAGCGGTTATTTAAGGACAGCAGCAGAAATCAATCCCCTTTGTCAGCCCTGGAGCTCAGCTGAGCAACAAGCAGCAGCAAAACACCACATTCCCCTTTGCTGTGTGTAGCTGCTGGGCACAAACCTGCCCCAGGGGTGGCAGGGGGAGGAAATTCCCCTGCAGGAACCCCCTGGGGATGCTAATGCCGCTGCCTTACCACCCAAGGGACAAGCATATAAAGCTGTACCAGTCTGGTAGAGCTGTAGCTGTACCAGTCCCCCTTACCCTCTGCAGCATCCCAGAACGATGCATCCCAACAGTCCCCTTCATCCTCTGCAGCATCCTTTGCACCTCCGGCACCCACAGGCACTTAGCTCATCACCTCGGATATAAACCCAGCGATCACTGTTTGCTTTCTTAATTCCCTTTCTTAAGTGCTTGGAGCTTCAAATGGGAATAAGAAAGGGAATATTCAAAGAGTTCTATTTAGAGCATCTTGGATGACATGGTCTAGTGGAAGGCGGGCACAGGGATGGAACTGGATGAGCTTTAAGGTCTTTTCAAACCCAAACCATTCTATGATCATGGTGGCCCTGAACAAGCATCCCTCTGTGCTGCGGAAGGTCCTGCCCAAGGACAAGGTGGCCACCATCCCGCTGGCACCCAGTACCTTACTCATTCCGCTCCCCATGGTTTTCCTGTCCCCAGGATCAGGATTCAGGTGTCTCCTCAGTATCCAAGGCTATCTGCAAACAAACACCCAAAAATCACAGTCAGGACTATGAGATCCACCACCTCCCAACAGCGCATCCCTCTGCCAACAGCAGGAGGAAGGGGAATATGTGCCAGGAGGGGAGCGTGCAGAGCCCTGGCGAACTCAGCTCACTCAGTGGCCACAGGCTGCTCCAGCAGGTCCCTGCTCCGTGCTCTAGGGTGAAAGGGTTGGTGGAGAGTGGCTGGCGCCAGGCAGGGGAGGAGGAAATAAGGATCCAAGGCCATGGTGAGGCTCAGATTTCTATCCTGGGCTCGATGAGGCTCTCACAGCCCTTTAGGGAGAGTGAAGGGGGGGATGTTCCCAGCAGGAATAACTCCCTTGTCCCAGAGATGCTTCTTGGCGTCATTCTGGCACGCTACGGGCTGGTACAAGACCTGCACTCCATGGGATTTCTCTCCCATTCGTGCTAATTCATCCCAGTCACAGGAATGAGAGCAGAACGCAGAATAGGAAACTTACCTCAAAAACCAGAGCGTGGCACAAGTGACCGGCAGCTAATGGAGTACTGGGGATAAATCCATCTCCCCCTCCCTGCAGGAATGGAGCTAAGAGGAGCTGTAAAGCTGCACTGCTATTCCAGCATATGTTTCAGAACACCCATTTCCAAAGCAGATCTGCCTAGCAGCTTGCTGGCCCCTTCCCAGCTCAGCACCATCAGCCTGCCAGAGGTGCCAGCTCTAGGAAGAGCAGAGGAAAGCAAACCACAAGTGTAGCAAAAACCCCACAGCCATCACCAGGCTGTGATTGTGTCACCCTTGTTACGTCCTCCTCAGCACCCCAGGGATAAGCACTTCACCTAAGGAATGTTCCAGATGTAGGAAGGAGAGCACATGGCTTAATTCCCATCAAATCACCTCATCTGAAAAACCTCCATCTCTCTGGAAGGGAAAGGCTGGCCAGCCCCAGCACAGCAGGTCACCACATGTGGCTGAGGCCACCCCAGGGTTTCCACCTCAGCTGCTAAACATGCTCATGGATTTAAACGCAAGGCAGGAAGAGAGCAACTGAAGTTGAAGCTTGTTCTAGTCTTCAGAGGGGTGTTTTTAAGCTGAAGGCAGAAGTTTGCCTGCAGAAAGCCATGTACAGACTAGCCAAAGGGAGAAATTCAGCAGCTACAGACACACCAAAGGCACCACCTTTTTTAGCTCAGGCCCTGAAAACCTTAAGCCATGAACCAGAACTTGTCCAGCCCACTGTGTTCAATAAAATTCCGTTATGTTCCCACTAAACACAGCCATTTTTTTCCTCCCCACTCTGCCGCGACCCCCTCCAAGCACCATCACCTCACGCATAAGGCAAGGTGTGAAACACCTTGGGGTTTCATCTAAACCTATTCTTGGTTGAACTAGATGTAGTAATTCCCTCTCTTCCTCACATTCCCTTCATGAGGACAGACAGAGCAGAGCTGCCCTCCACCACACACCTTGCTCCCTTCGACGTGGCCTTTTGGAGCACTGGCATGCTATTTTTGGAGTGGTTACGGGATGCAGAGGCTCTGCTGGAGCTGGGATCTGCTTACCTTACATGTAGCTCTGACCTCTGCACAGCGGGACAGCTGGCTGTGCCCCAAAGGCATTCCCTTGAACACAAACCATCTATGACAAGATTACCCAGAAAAGCTCTGCCCCTCAGATTCCCATCAAAACACACACATCCATACACCAATAAAAGGACACCTTCAAGTTAACCAGACATTTATTAGCCTCTATGTAGGTGGAGAGGTTGTTCCAGTACACAACAACGAGGTCACACACAGGTGATGGAATCATTTCATATTCAAGCAGAACAGGCTGTACTGAGTTGCTTCACTTCTTCCATTCGTTCTTCTCGAAATCCCACTGGGAGGAGATGCCTTCCACGGGATTAATCCGCATGTCCAACATTCTCTTCGTCTGCGCCGAAACCCACTCATCAGAGAAGGTATGCGGAATAGGGCCATACACTGCAATTCAAAGGCAGATGGAATCACATCACGATATGAGGCTGGGAACTGAAGTTTCACTAATGAAAAGCTTTTTCTCCCCCCAAAGCCATAGGTGCCAATCACGCACGCACCACCATCTCTTCAAACCTGCATTCCCTACATCCAAGTCCTGAAGCACTCTGCTCAGGCCGGATTCCCACATCGATTCCCTAGCTGTTTCCATTCATCTCTGAAGGCTTGTACCAAGACAACAAGCTCCTACTTTCACTGCAAGTAGATGAAACCTCAGGACACAGAACAGCTCATTTAACTGCATGCTCTGCCTTGCGGCAGCTGGAAGGCTCCCTTGGGGGAGAAACGTTAGCTGGGAATGAAGCCAAACGTGGCAGAAACCCAAATGTTTACTACCAAGGCAGCAAGAAGCTTTTGCAACAGCAGGTTTCAGAGAGGGGAAGCTCTGGGATCAGTGGTATCACCACTCTTTCCCCTCCCTTTCTTTTCCTCCCACCAAAGCTCTCTCCTCACCTTCACCTTTCAGCAAGTGACTTTCCTGAATACTTACACTACAACCTTGCTGATCTCCATGAAGAAGCTCCAGAACCGAGTTTTCAGAGACTAACAAACAGCAAGTGCCAGCAGGGTACCAGCACGGTTGCTGGATACACCACAGACGCCTTGGAGCAGCTCACAGCAAATCTCTCATTTCCCATCACTGTTTTCCCCATCAGATATCAACTGATATTGCTCTTCATTTAAGAGTTAACACCATACGGTGTTTACTTACTGAAGTGTTTCTGCCAAATGAGGATCAAACCAGTTAAACCGAGAAAGAACAGCACTCCACCAACAACGGTCTTCCATTCGTTTGTTCCTTTCTTCATTTCTGCATAGGTCTCATTAAACTTGATACGATACACTGCAAAAAAATACAAGTTAAAAGCATCAAATGATTCCTTTCCCTTTTGCTGTGACTTGCAGGCCACATGCCATGCTCCAGAAGCAGGTGACCAAAGCCTAAAGCCAACCAAAAGCAGTGTTAAAGAGCTTCTGCATTACCTGGACTCTCCTGCACCAAGACCAAGGCCCTTGTGCCATGGTAAATGAGCCGGTTCACCATCACCCAGCAGGTTGATGTTTATCTCTATTTTACAGATTATTGTAAAGTTGCATGATCAGTCAAAGAAAGGAGGAGAAACAGAGCTCTTCCTCCTCCCCTCCAAATCCCAGCAGTTATTGCAACTAAACCTTCTGAGCACGAATCACGTCAACGGAAGCACTTGTATCTCAGAAGGTCCAAATGAACTTGACATTCAGAACATCACATCTGGAGAGTGCTTATGCATACGAGAGCCATTCTCAAAGGAGTTTTAAGCCTTCTGCCTTCGACAGGGGCAGACACAGCATGCTCTCAGAGCAGGTTCTCACTGGCATACCATGATGTTAGTTTGAAGACAACGCAGCTTCATTTGCAAGTCAAAACACCTGCCTGGCATTTTAAACAGCCAAAATTTGGCAATGCTGAGGTCAGTGGTCATTAATATTCCAATCCCCAGGGTCCATTTTTACTCAGCTGGACTAACTACTGCATATCTTGTTATGAGATCTGGCTTGTTGAAAGTAGATGGCAATCAAGAAATAAATATAATTATTATTTTCTAGAAAAAGAAGAAATTGCTGGACTTGACCTCAGGTACATAACAGACACCACAGCAGGAATGTCTGACTTTGAAACAGCACCAAGGATCCCAGGAACACCAAGCACTGACCTCTGCATGCGTAAGCACAAGCAGCTCCATTGGAATTAACAAAGCTCCTCACAGCAGAGCCATCAGGAGGCAAAGGGGTGAGTGGCTGCACTACCACGTTGTCAATTATTGACACACAACAGGTTAGATCACTCTCTGTTGGTAGGTGTAAGGTGACTTAAAGCCCCCACTACTTACATTCAACTTTCTCATCAGCAGACAGAGCAGTCCAAGATGCCTTTTCCTTCTCTTTCAGCGCCTGCTGCTGAGCAGAGAGATCCCTCACAAAGGCCACTTCAGGCAGCGGAATATCACGGCGGTCAAAATAGGCTGGGAGGCTGAAATCATCCGCTTTGACAACACCAGCTGCACAGGGGAATAGAAGAGACACACAGTTTCTGACTCCTGAACAAACATCTCTTACTGGTTACAATACAAAAAAACCTAACAGCTCAGTCAAAAAAGTGATGTCACTTAAAGAATCCAGGAGGTGGAAGACTTCCAGGTGAAGCATTTAAAATGGGTACTATTTAAGAGTGAAAGAATAAAGCAGAAGGGGGATATCTATAAAAGGCAATATCCAATATCACTTTATTAATCATAGGATCACAAGACTTGTTTGGGTTGTAAAGGATATTAAAGCTCCTCCAGTTCCAAACCTGTCCTGGGTTCAGCAGTAGCAGTCATTTTTCTCCTTCTTAGTAGCTGGTGCAGTGCTGTGTTTTGGCTTTAGCCTGAGAACAACACTGATAACAACGATGTTTCAGTTGTTGCTATGTAATGCTTACTCGGATCAAGGACTTTTCAGTCTCATGCTCTGCCAGTGAGGAGGGGCACAAGAAGCTGGGAGGAAGCAGAGCCAGAACACCTGCCCCAAACTAACCAAAGGGGTATTCCATACCACAGCAGATCATGCCCAGCATGGAAACTGGAGGGAGATACCCTGCAGGCCCAGATCACTGCTCGGGTCAGGCTGGGTATCGATCAGCAGGCGGTAAGCAACTGTGTTGTGCATCACTTGTGTTTGTTTTCCTTTCAGTTTTATATTCTCTGCCCTTGTTAATACCTTTATCATTATTATTATTGGTGGTAGCAGTAGTGGTTTGTGTTATACCTTAGTTACTGGACTGCTCTTATCTCAGCCTGTGGAAGTTACACTCTTTCAATTCTCCTCCCCATCCCTCCGGGAGTGAGGGGAGGAAGAA